>OY821761.1:22157644-23657305 GCA_963682095.1 Potentilla sterilis
GGTTGACCGTTCCGATCGAGCCTTTAACGTTGTCAGCTGAAGTTGGATTTTTTTCCATACATGTATTTAATCTTAACGGTGATATCTGACGGTTGGAATAGATTTTCTAAACTTTTAGATTCAAAATCAGAACATATGCACTAATGTTCCTTAACTTGTTTACTAAGTTTTTGAGTGAATGTATAGTTTCAAATAGTTACTATACGTAAACTCTTCAAATGCAAAAATGTTGTGAAATAAGATATGACCGAAATAATGAAATACGTCTATGGTTGAAAAATGACAAGGTTCTGATAAAATCTGTGTGCCGAATGTTGCGGTTAACTATTTTTTAATTTCGTTTTCCTATGGGTAGCCTGACGTTCGTTAAATCAATTTTGTAAAATTTTTATATGATTAGTTGCGTCTCATCGATTTGAAACTATTATCTGTTGAAGGTCAGGCAAAAAAACGTCATTTAGACAGTCCAATTACCATTTCTAAGCGTTTAGAGGTTTGACTTACCCGGTTGACCGTTCCGATCGAGCCTTTAACGTTGTCAGCTGAAGTTGGATTTTTTCCCATACATGTATTTAATATTAACGGTGATATGTGACGGTTGGAATAGATTTTCTAAACTTTTAGATTTAAAATCAGAACATATGCACTAATGTTTCTTAACTTGTTTACTAAGTGTTTGAGTGAATGTATAGTTTCAAATAGTTACTATACGTAGACTCTTCAAATGCAAAAATGTTGTGAAATAAGATATGACCGAAATAATGAAATACGTTTACAGTTGAAAAATGACAAGGTTCTGATAAAATCTGTGTGCCGAATGTTGCGGTTAACTGTTTTTTACTTTCGTATTCCAATGGGTAGCCTGACGTTCGTTAAATCAATTTTGTAAAATTTTTATATGATTAGTTGCGTCTCATTGATTTGAAACTATTATCTCTTGAAGGTGAGGCTAGAAACCGTTGTTTAACTAGACTAATTTCTGTTTTTAAGCGTTTGGAGGTTTGACTTAGTGGTTTGACGTATAGTTTAGCCGACGAAAATTATATTTCGTCGGCTAAACTCTTGTGATCCACGCCTTTTTATTGTCCGCCGTTGGATGGCTCAGATCCGACGGCTGTTGATCTTCCAAAGTATAGCCAACGACATTCAAAGAATAGCCGACGAAAGCTTTTAAATCGTCGGCTAAACTCTTGCGATCCGCGCCTTTTTATTGTCCGCCGTTGGATGGCTCAGATCCGACGGCTGTTGATCTTCCAAAGTATAACCGACGACATTCAAAGAATCGGCGACGAAATCTTGTAAATCGTCGGCTATTCTCTCTGCGATCCGCGCCTTTTTATTGTCCGCCGTTGGATGGCTCAGATCAGACGGCTGTTGATCTTCCAAAGTATAGCCGACGACATTCAAAGAATAGCCGACGAAATGTTTTAAATCGTCGGCTATTCTCTCTGCTATAAAAACTGAAAGTCGCAGTCAGCCCGACTTTTTCTCTCCTCCTCCTCCTTCCCCTCCTCCTGCGCCGTCTGCTCCTTCCCCTCCTCCTCCTCCTCCTTCTCCTCCTCCTCCGGCCTCCTCCTCCTCCTTCCCCTCATCGTTCCCCTCCTCCATCTCCTCCTCCTGCTTCCCCTCCTCCTCCGGCCTCCTCCTCCAGCCTCCTCCTCCTCCTTCCCCTCCTCCTCCGGCCTCCTCCTCCTCCTTCTCCTCCAATCTTAACGGTAATTTTTTTTTTTGCAATTTATTTTAATTGTATAATTTAGGTATATAATTTAGATATTTAAGTATGTGTTAAATTATTATATATATTGGTTATATATATAAATTGTTAGATTAATTATATATATAAATTTGTAGATTAATTATATAAATTGTTATATATTTGTTAATATATACACATATTTGTATATATATATATATATATATATATGTTAATGTATATTTTAATTGTTATATATAAATTGTTAAATTAATTATATATATAAATTGGTAGCCTAATTATATAAATGGTTATATTTATGTTAATATATAAATGGTTATTTGTATGTATATATATGTTAATGATGAAATATAGTTATATTTGTATATAAATGGTTATATTTATGTTAATGGTTAGTATTATTTAAAATTAGTTAAATTATAAATATTAATTTGTTAGTATGTTTTAAAATATGTTAGTATTATTGGTTATTATATTAATTAGAATTTGTTATTTAATGTAATATAATTTAATATTAATTAATGTATTAATTTATTTATTTCCGGATAGCTGATGCATTTAGACAGCTATTCGGAGGCCGTCGTTCCAGATCTAGGGGTTCTGAAAGTTCTGGCGGATCCGGAGACTCCCAGAGGACCCCTAACCAGCCTGAGAGGACCACCAGCCAGCCTCAGAGGATCGATTCATCCCAGCCGCGGAGGAGTGTGAGCAACCGGCACCAGACCCTTTGATCGGTGGGGCGGCCGTCGAGTAGTTCATGTCCCCCTCTCCGGCCAGATCCTCCGAGATGTAGTACGCAGCTATTTCAGGACGACATAGCTCCAGACGTTCATCGGGAGCTGATGACGAGTCCTGCGCCGTCTGCTGCTGACTCTACTGAGGGGCCTACTCTCCCTAATCAGCTATACCTGCCATACAACATTCCTGCCATACCCGAGGTCGACGAGCGTGGTGTGCCCATATGGCCTGCTAGGCTTCAGTACGTGAGTGTTGCGGAGGCATACCATTATGAGCCATTTGAGAGACCTGAGCTCCTGATTTCGGCGAGATTAAAAGGAAAGTCGACAGACGGGTCATCGAGTTCAGGTAACATTTGATTTTATTAATTAAATATTTTATTAAAATTAACGCACTAATATTTAATTTTATTAACCAATCGTCGTTTATGTGATAGGGACCGCAGCTAGCAGTTCAAGCAGGAATACGAGAGGTGTCATATGTTTTGATACGCTCAGGAAAAGTGTTGAGACCAGCGGAAGGATCCAGATCAACGAATGATGTGAGCCTAAGCTCGCACACAATAATAACCCTACAAAAGATCGTTAGTAGTATAAGCAAGTAGGGATCGTTCTAAGCCGGGGATTAAGGGTACCTGAGATATGAAATTGTTAGACAAATATATACATATATACACACATAAACGTCACATATGGGGGGATGAAATGGATCGGCAGCTTGCTGCCCTTGAACTAGGTGACACGAAATAAAATGCTGAAAAATAAATTCTAGGTCTAATATTTACAAGTTTGGTCGACATTCTTCCACAAAGCACTAACACACAAGCAATCAAAACACATAACAAACAAGCAAATAGGACTCACGGCAAGGTATTAAAGCATTCTAGACTCAACTTAACTCCAACCCAATTAGCTCCTAATCGGCACTACTAATTGATTAAGACTCCTCATGTATTTTAAGTGACTAATCGCCTAACCTTAAAATTATACTAGTCATCTTTGAATATTCTAATCGACGTAAACAAACATGACAAGTAATTAAGCACAAAGTCTTTTTCTTTAGTTGGAAACAAGTCAATAGAGTAAGGTTGTCAATCATCTCTTCAACAAGCATGTTCATTTAAATTACTCTAACCCTCATGAAAAACAACACAAACTAAGTAACTCGTTGATTACTTAATCTATATTAAATTTCGGCTAGTGAGATTAATAATCTAAGTACTGCAGTTACATAGGCTACCAATCTTTAAGCACACGAATTTAAAGAACAAGTCAAGAAAACCCTAAAATCAATTTAACACATATTTTTGCCGAAAATCCTAATTACTAGTTCATCATATATTTTCCTTACTCTTTAGCATGCAATCCATATTCTTACATCTAAAACATCACTTAAAGATAAAGAAAATAAATTGACATGCAAATCATAAAACCAAATTTCAATCCAATTCATACATAGACATAAAAATTGAAACCAAGAATTCATGCTAACTTTATAGACAAAGTTTAACATAACTACACAAAAAATTACAAAGCCAAGAGAAGGGAGTGGATCACACATTAGAAACCTTGGAGACTTCTTCTTGTATGGATCCGGCGATTGGTGGTGTCGGATGGGGCTGCTGCTCGGCAGTGATGATGTCGGCAGCAAGGTACCAAAGTTTCGGCAGAAACTTTGGGTGTGGTGGAGGTGGTTTTGGCTAAGGTTTTTGTGCAGGATTCTTGGGGAAATTTAGGTAGAGCTTTGGCTAGATTTTTGCTTTGGAATGTGACACCTTTTTCTGTGTAAAAGCTGGCTATATATAGAGGAAAAACTAGGGTATTGCTGGCAGCCCATATTGCATAAGGATTTCAGAAAACCTAGTGGGATAAGGTTTGAAAACTTCCTTTCATAGCTCTATTAGGTTTTCTTTTTCTGAATTTTTCTTCAAGGCATGGGCTTCACATCTTCATGGACTTCTTCAATAATCATTGGACTTCATTGCATAAGTTTTGATCCACCGAAAATGCTCCAATTACCGGCAGCACATCATTGCACACAATCTGCCTCTTCTCAGCAGCTTCTCCTAGTTTGTCTAGGAGAAGTCCTTTCTTCGTTTTCTTCTTCAATACACGGGCTTGGTGTCATCCTCCTTCCTTCCTTAAGCTTGGATTGTCTTCACAAATGCATTTGTACACCATATGGTCCATCGAAAAGCAGCAGTTGTGAAAAGGAAGTAATAGGTTCCTGGAATCGGCAGAATAGACCTTGATGCAGTAACTCCGGCATATCTCCATCCTCGGAGCTCCGATTGATGCGATTCTAAGTCTCAGATAAACTAGACAGATATGTTCATCTCCCCATAAAATATCTCGATTAAATTCCTTGTGAGTTGTCGGGAATGAGTTTTCGAAGTTGGGACAAAGTCCCAGGAAAATCCTGGAAGCCCCTGATTTGATTTGCTTGGACTGCCGTTTTGCAGCCAACTTTTGGGTGACTTCCCGAAGTCCAATTGATCTGAAATTTTAACACAACATTCCTCAGCATATGAATATTAAGCACTCCAAATTTCATAGAATTCGGACAAGGGTAAATCATATTTTTACTCGTCACAAAATCGCGAAAAAGACATATTTTGCACTATTTTCCAGATTTCTCATACTTAGTCATTTTTTGGACAATTAAGCACATTTCACCAAAACCCTACCAAAATTGACACTAACTATATTATGACTCTATCTTAGACAAATAAGGGTTAAACAAAGCATAAACGAGGGCATAAGCATATAATATCGTCGCACATTGTGCTCCTATCAACTACCCCACACTTATCCTTTGCTAGTCCCTTAGCAAACTAAATTAAACTAGACTCTAAACAACTATTGCCCCTAACAATTTGTCTCAGGCTCGTATGTATACATAGCTTTCAAGTTAATGCATGGGAATGCTAAGCACGAAAATTCCAAGTTTCATGAACATGTAACATCAATATGAACATATAAGAACAAAAGGTAAGCATGTAAACATGTTAAAACTAATTCAAATCACCTCACTAGGCATACTCTCTTCTTTTCTCTCGAAGCATGGTAATTCACTCAATAGTATATGCACGCGAAAGATAATGAATTACAAAGAGTGACTTGCATATATCGAAGAAACAAAAGCACTTTGTGAATTTTGATGGAAAAACCTCATATGATAACTATATGCACCAATGAACCAAAACCATATGCTTACTCTTGAGATAATCTCCACAATCAATTTTTTAACCATCTTAAGAATCATGAAAAAGATCAATCAAAGGGTTGTAATGGGGTTAGGCTAAGAGGTATTCGATATTTGGATAAGGAGGCTTAAAAACGTCACCATGGCCTTTGGCAAAGCTCAAATCTCCTTATGTCTTCTCGCCAAGAGTCAAATTTCATCTTGTTGGACCCATACTTCATTCTTTTCTTCCCATAACATTACAACAATATTCAAGACAATAGCCATGCACAAAATTTTTATTTTTTTCAAGCCGTGCCTTACACATTTTTTCTTTTCTTTTCTTGCTCTCGGTATCTCTCTCTTTTTCTTTTGGTCCGAGCAAACATTCTTTCTTTTTCTAAGGCACGGCATACATATACACTTCTCATATAGATTCATGGCTAAGTCTACCCCACACTTGTTCTTCTTCATCACACACGCGAAAACGCTTTCAAAATTCCAGCTTTGCCGACACACAAGGTAAAGGCATCACTATACTAAGCTCATGGAAAGTGTTTAAGGGTGATGAAAGAAAAAGGCTCAACGTAGGCTCTAAAGGGGCTTACTAAGGTGTCCCACGACGGGCACAAATAGGCACATGCTTTATTTGGCAATGGTGGTAAACCTAAATGATCTTTATTCAATCATATTCAAAATCAAGGTATTTTATGATATAAACGTTTTGAAAATCAACAAGAGTAAGTTCTAGCATACTAGAGTTCATTAAAAAGCTATGGCACATAGTCATCGAATATGCAAAGAATTATGAGGTTTCATGCTTCCTACGAATCTATCGAATTTTTATCTTTTTATCGCTCAAGAAGAAAGCAATATGGCACAAAAGCTCACATATGTTGTAATCGAAATAAACTAGCTAAGACATGCATGCTTCATAATCAACAAGTCCTACATGCTCCTACCAATGCACATAATCCATGAAACTCACAATTTTAATTGGATGCACAACTATCATCTATGTATGCAAAGAGGAGAAAAACATCATTGACATATTAGGGGCATCCTAAGACTTGAAACAAACAAATTTAAACACTCTATTTTTTTTGTGTTTTTTTTTGTGGAACAATTTTCTGAATTTTTTCTTTTCTAAACTAAGCACACCAAAACATAAACGGAATACGTTATCCCACCCCACACTTAGAAAATTACATTGTCCTCAATGTAAGCACAAATCTATATCAATGAATTTCCTAAGCATGCAATAGTCGAACATATACCAACATATCATCACAAATCAAAGAAAAAGAGAAGGGTTAAGAAATTTCAAACTCTCGGTGATGGCTCCTTCACTTTTCTTTGATCGAATTGGGTTGCCTCCCAAGTAGCGCTTTGTGTTTATAGTCCATAGCCTAGACTTTTCACCGTTTGTTGCATGTGTTCATCTCGCTCCGAAGTAGCTCAATTTGGCATGAAGAAGGGCAACAAGAAGATCTTGGCATGTTGTATCCGATTGTGTCGCAATCTGCGTGTCCGATGTGTGCATCGGACCCGATACTATTGCAGGCGTATCCGGCGAATCCTGGGATGCAGTGTGGCAGTGCCGTGCCTCTTGAGTCATATCATCAATCCTTCCGGCGATGGCAGGTCCGGCAGGGGGTTCGGTTTCAGCAGGAATGAAGGGCAGCCGCATCGGTTGGTTTTCTGGCGTGTGGTGCTGCAGCAATGGGGGCTCGGTGGCTGAGGTATGGCAGTGTGATACCGGACCGGTAGTGGCGCAAAGTGGCTCAACAAGGGCAGTAGCTACGGCAGCCCCTAGGCTTGGAGGATCGTGGACAAATATTTCATCATTTAGAGGCTCAAATGGCTCGTAGTACGGCTTAAGTCTATGTCCATTTACCTTGAACGTGTTTCCCGTAGCTACATTTCGAATCTCGATGGCTCCATGAGGAAATACTTGAAGAACAATGAATGGTCCAAGCCAACGAGATTGCAACTTACTTGGAAAAAGTTTGAGTCGTGAATGATACAAGAGAACTTTTTGGCCAACTTCAAACTTCTTCCGTCGAATCATCTTATCATGAGCATCCTTGGTCTTTTGCTTGTAAATCCATGCGGCTTCATAAGCTTCATTCTGTATTTCTTCAAGTTCATTGAGTTGAAGCTTCCTATGAAGGCCGGCCTCATCAATGCTCATGTTGAAAGTCTTAACCGCCCACCATGCTTTATGCTCAAGTTCAACCGGTAAGTGACATGCTTTGCCATATGTTAACCGAAAAGGTGACATACCTATCGGTGTCTTGTATGCAGTCCTATAAGTCCACAAAGCGTCATTGAGACGATCACTCCAATCCTTCCTTGAAGGTCCAACGGTTTTCTCAAGTATTTGCTTGATCTCTCGATTACTCACCTCGGCCATACCACTTGTTTGGGGATGATAAGGTGTAGATACCTTATGAGTGACTCCATACTTCTTCAATAAGGCTTCAATGGTGCGGTTACAAAAATGGGATTCTCCATCGCTAATCAAGACTCTTGGAACTCCAAAACGTGAAAAGATGTTGGTCTTGAGAAACTCGGCTACCACCTTGGCATCGTTGGTGCGTGTAGCCTTGGCCTCGATCCACTTTGACACATAATCAACCGCAAGCAATATGTAGAGAAAGCCCTTACTCGAAGGAAACGGTCCCATGAAGTCAATCCCCAAAGATCATGAATCTCAATGGCGTTGATAGAAGTGAGCGGCATTTGATCTCGTGGTCCAATATTCCCCATTCTTTGGCATCGATCACATGACTTACAAAACATGTAAGCATCTTTAAAAATTGTAGGCCAAAAGAAACCACACTCGAGTACCTTTAAAGCGGTCTTCTTTGCTCCAAAATGCCCTCCACACGCCTCGCTATGACAAAATGTTAAGATCGGTTTATGCTCGTGCTCGGCAACACATCTTCTAAGCACTTGATCACTACATTGCTTCCATAAGTACGGATCATCCCAAAGATAATGACGTGATTCCTTCTTGAGTTTCTCACGTTGATGGCGCGGTAAAGTACAAGGGAATGTCCGCGTGGCAAGAAAGTTAGCAATGTCGGCATATCAAGTCGAAAAAGTTGCTCATCCGGAAAGGTCTCACATAGGGGCAGCCGATCCTCTTCCTTCACAAGTCTACTCAAATGATCGGCTACAACATTCTCAACTCCTTTCTTGTCTTTAATCTCAATATCGAACTCTTGAAGCAAAAGAATCCATCGAATAAGCTTCGGCTTAGCATCCTTCTTTGTCATAAGATATCTCAAAGCGGCATGATCACTATAAACAATAACTTTGGAATTCAAAAGATATGATCGAAATTTTTCCAAAGCAAAAATTACCGCTAAGAGTTCCTTCTCCGTTGTTGTGTAGTTGAGTTGAGCATCGTTGAGAGTCCTTGAAGCATAGTAAATGGCGCATGGCTTCTTCTCAATTCGTTGTCCAAGTACTGCTCCAAGTGCATAATCACTAGCATCACACATCAACTCAAATGGATCATCCCAATTAGGGGACACAAGAATCGGTGCCGTGCACAAAAGTTGCTTCAATCGGCAAAAGCTTGCCTCACATGCCTTCGACCACTCAAACGTCACCTCCTTTTGTAACAAGTTGCTCAATGGCTTGGCAATTGAAGAGAAGTCTTTGATAAATCTTCGATAAAACCCCGCATGGCCAAGAAAACTTCTCACATCCTTCACACACCTAGGGCTCGGCAATGCTTGTATTAGCTCCACCTTGGCTTTGTCAACTTCTAAGCCTCTTGCCGAAATAATGTGCCCTAGAACAATGGCTTGCGTGACCATAAAGTGACACTTCTCCCAATTGAGCACAAGATTTGTCTCTACACACCTCTCAAGTATCTTCTCCAAGTTCCCCAAACATGCATCGAAGGTGCCTCCATACACACTAAAATCATCCATAAACACTTCGATAATGTCTTCAATAAAATCCGAGAAGATAGCATACATACATCTTTGAAAAGTGCCGGGTGCGTTGCATAGTCCGAATGGCATCCGCCGATAAGCAAACGTGCCAAATGGACAAGTAAAAGTGGTCTTCTCTTGATCATCCGGGTGTATCATGATTTGATTGTAGCCATTATAACTATCAAGAGAGCAATAGAACGAATGGCCGGCTAACATCTCTAGCATTTGATCCATAAACGGCAAAGGCATGTGATCCTTCCTCGTTGTAGCGTTGAGCTTCCTATAGTCGATGCACATCCGATGACCGGTTACAAGTCATTGTGGCACAAGCTCATTCTTCTCATTCTTGACAACCGTTACACCACTCTTCTTAGGCACTACTTGCACGGGAGATATCCACTTACTATCCGAAATTGGGTAAATCACCCCACAATCAAGCAACTTGATAATCTCGTCTTTCACAACTTTCGTCATGGGTGGGTGAAGTCGACGTTGAGCTTCCTTTGTCGGCTTAGCTCCTTCTTCTAATAAGATGCGATGAACACAAGTAGTAGGGCTTATTCCCTTGATGTCCGCTAAGGTCCAACCTATGGCGGTCTTGTACTTCTTAAGCACACGTATCAAATCAACCTCTTGCTTCTCACTAAGCATTGAAGACACAATAACCGTTAGTGTATCTCCTTCTCCAAGATAAACATACTTTAAGTGACTAGGGAGTTCTTTAAGTTCTAACTTTGGGGCCTCTTCCACACTTGGTCGAAATTTTGTTGTAGCACTTGGAATTGACAAGAACGAGTTCTTCGTGTAAATAGGAGTGGCGTCGAGCTCGGCAACCACACTTTGGATGTTCGGCAATATAGTGTTAGGCTCGGCAATGCTTGGCTCGGCTTTAGTCTTAACTCGCTCTCCCCTCTTGTCAAATCCGACCCCTTACTCAATCGCTAATTGCTATGCGTCGAGCGATGTCGACATAACTTGCTCGACCTCCTCCAAAACATCAATGGCACAACCCTCCTTCAAATCAACATTAGGGAATTTCATGGCATCAAACACATTGAACTTTATTACCTCACCATCAAACTCCATAGTTAGGTTGCCCTCGGCCACATCTATCTTTGTGCGCGCCGTCCTCATAAATGGTCGCCCTAGTAGCAATTGAGTGTTATTGACCGGCGAATCTTCCATCTCAACCACATAGAAATCGGCAGGGAATATCAATTGATTGACTTGTACCAACACATCCTCCACATAACCCTCCGGATACTTACTTGAGCGATCCGCAAGTTGAATGATGACATTGTCTTTCTTGAGAGGCCCTATACTCAACGTTTGATACACATTGAGTGACATGACAGTGATCGATGCTCCCAAATCCAACATCACATCCTCAAAACGAGTGTTGCCTATCACACAAGGCACATTGAAGCTTCCCGGATCCTTCATCTTTGGTGGTAACTTCCGTTGAATAACGGCCGATACCGTCTCGCTCATAGTCACCACACGAGTCTCCCTCGTATGCCTTCTAGCCGTGCAAAGCTCCTTCAAAAACTTAGCATACTTCGGTACTTGCTTAATGCACTCCAACAAAGGGATGTTGACTTGCACTTTCCGGAAAATCTCCAACACCTCCTCATTGTACTTATCCTTCTTCGATTTAGCAAAGCGAGAAGGGAATGGAATGCTTGATGTCGGCACCCCTCCCTTGCTTGCTTGGTTCGGCATTGACTCATTCTTCGATGTTGCGGGATCACGCTCAAGCTCGTTGCGCAGCCCCTTGTCCTTTACATTGTTGTTGCCGGCATCTCTACCATGCTCGGCAGCATGGCTGCCCTTTTCGGCAGCAGCCCTGCCTGTTGCATCATGCTCACTCTCGGTGCAGCATGGTTGCCGGCTGCAGCCCCTTCGGTCCCCTCAATATGGCTGCCGGCAATGTCAGGTCCGGCAGTCATCTCGTCATCCTCAATAACATTGAAAGTTACTCGCTTCTTCTTTGGACTTGTTGGAGGAAACAACTCTCTTCCACTACGAGTTTGAATCACTTTGGCTTGCTCGTTCCTCGGATTGGGAATCGTATTGCTTGGCAACTTCCCTTGCTCATTAAATCTTCCCATGAAATCTACAACTTGGCCCATTTGAGTCTTGAGCTCACCAATGTCCTTTCGATGATTTTGTTGCCCCGCGAGTAATGCTTGAGTAGCACTTGACAAAGATTGGAGCAAAGCATCGTAGTTGGGATTGCTCGGTGCGGCTTGGCCTTGGCTCGGCCCTCCATGGGTTTGGTTCGGCAGGGCTGCAAAATGTCCTTGGTTCGGCTGATATGGTTGCCGAGGCACAAATGGTGCCCTCGGTGCAAATGGTGCTCCTCCCTCTCTCGGTTGCATAGGTGCCCTAAGCACATTGTCATTATTCGCCCATCGAAAGTTAGGATGATCATTGAACCTCGGATTGAAGTTCCCAAAACGTTGGCCTCTTTGAAAACGAATTGCATTGCACTCCTCTACTCCTTCATTAACTCCAAATTGAGGACATTGTTCGGTCTCATGGCCCTCGGTGCAAATTCCACAAACAATAGCACGCTTCTTCATCAAATTACTCACCAAGTCGGTAAGCGTGTCCACTTTCTTCTCTAACTTTGAGCTCGAAGACGTCTCATGCACTTTCTCACTCCTTTGCACATTGCCTCGTGCCATGCCAAATTGTTGGTTGTTCAAAGCACGAACTTCCAACAAACTTCTTGCCGCACCAGCATTTAACTCCAAAAAGCTACCTCCCGCGGCCGAGTCAAGAAACTCTCTCTCCATAACACGCAATCCCTCATAGAAATATTGTAGCAAGAGTCCATCGCTAATGCCATGCGATGGACACAAAGAAACTAGGGACTTGAACCTCTTGTAGTAGTCAAAGAAAGTCTCATCTCCGGCTTGCTTCACACTAGTAATTTGCTTCCTTAGATCAGTGATGCGTGAAGCAGGAAAGTACTCGAGTAAAAACTCATCCATCATAGAACTCCACGAAACAATGCGACCACTAGGCACCTCAAACAACCACTCCTTCGCTTGATCTTCTAAAGAAAACGGAAATGCCTTCATTTTGAAGTGTTGCAAATCGGTCCCTCTTGGACACATAGACTTCGTGGTGAAGTTAAACCACTGTAGATGCTTATTAGGGTCCTCACTCGGCATCCCATAAAATGATTTCAGCTTATGGAGGAATCCGCTCCTCAATTCAATCTCTCCAGTCTTGTCAGCTTCCAAAGGAGGATAAGTGATATTCGACGGAGCAACACCAGCTCCAGCAACATGACCATTCTGTGATCGGATTGATGCCATTATCTCTTCTTCTTCTTCTGATTCGGCAAAGGCTACAAATTTTGGATTCTCAAGATCACACGATGACGAGACAAAAGATGGGGAGCTCGACAAAGAATCAGAAACGGACGGCAATGAAGGTACTGATGAACTGGTTGGTGATGATGGCGGTAATTGTACAAAACGAGCAATAGCGATTTCTTGATCTAAACGTTGCAAACGGCCTTGAAGATCTCTTGTCCAAATATTAGATTCAGACATGCATTATTTCTGAAATTTGCAACATTTAAACAAGTTAGAACATCGTAAAGAAATAGAAAGCAAGAATATACATTATTACAAGCCACGGCATTGGCAATTACACAACATATTTCAAACAATGGCATACAAAATCACATTCGGCAAAGGCACAAAGGCATTCGGCAAAGCACAAATATAGTTCGGCAACAAGAGAGCAAAAATCAAAACGTCCATGATCATGTAATCGATAAGTCTAATTTCTTTTAAATTTGTTCTAACTCTCGAAGTACGTGGAGCAGAGGAGATAACGGTGCAATGGACTGATACAGCCCCGGGTAGTATCATGCTTAACCCGATATACCTCAAGAGTTTGAACCACACAACATGTTTTATCTTTGAAGAAAATAGGCCACATATGTCAAGTTATGTTCTAGCGTCTAAAGTGAGGTGATGCTTCGACACAAGCTGTCGACTAGGTCGTGCGGATTTTACGTTTCAAAGGTCATTAAAATCACGGAGGGTGAACCCCCTACAGGAACCAGGCAGGACTCGTTGTTGGACACCACGGAGGGCGAACCCCCTATCGACTCACTCACCGAGAATGAACATCAGTCTATGGGCCTTGAGATCCAGTTAAACAAACCTGAGAACCATATCTATGATAATAATTTCCCCATACTTTGTAAAACAAACACGGATCCCTAGCAGTCTACAAGTGTTGATTAAAACAGCCCTCAACCTCATAGAAGTAATACCATTGCCGAAAAGACGCTTATATGCGTGGGGGGGAAGTATCCCGCGTTTCCCAATCTACATAGAAACGGTTTCCGACATAGCCCCATTCACATGAAGGGTTTTGGTTATGATCAACAAAAGTGGCTTCACCTACATGTTACACTTTAGAAACTACAATAAGCTCAAACATACACAACACTATCAACTCCCTAGAAATTACACTAAGTGATTACCAACATACATAAATATACTTCATGCAACTTGCGAAATTTAAACTCTACAAGCCGAAGCATATTTCTACATTACAAAATCCCAAAATAAAATTACAAATTACAACTTTTCAAATTCACAACAAAAATTTCCAGCAACATATATACAAAACAGTAACATAAAACAAGTTTTTATAATCCCCGGCAATGGCGCCAAAAATTGACGTGAGCCTAAGCTCGCACACAATAATAACCCTACAAAAGATCGTTAGTAGTATAAGCAAGTAAGGATCGTTCTAAGCCGGGGATTAAGGGTACCTGAGATATGAAATTGTTAGACAAATATATACATATATACACACATAAACGTCACATATGGGGGGATGAAATGGATCGGCAGCTTGCTGCCCTTGAACTAGGTGACACGAAATAAAATGCTGAAAAATAAATTCTAAGTCTAATATTTACAAGTTTGGTCGATATTCTTCCACAAAGCACTAACACACAAGCAATCAAAACATATAACAAACAAGCAAATAGGACTCACGGCAAGGTATTAAAGCGTTCTAGACTCAACTTAACTCCAACCCAATTAGCTCCTAATCGGCACTACTAATTGATTAAGACTCCTCATGTATTTTAAGTGACTAATCGCCTAACCTTAAAATTATACTAGTCATCTTTGAATATTCTAATCGACGTAAACAAACATGACAAGTAATTAAGCACAAAGTCTTTTTCTTTAGCTGGAAACAAGTCAATAGAGTAAGGTTGTCAATCATCTCTTCAACAAGCATGTTCATTTAAATTACTCTAACCCTCATGAAAAACAACACAAACTAAGTAACTCGTTGATTACTTAATCTATATTAAATTTCGGCTAGTGAGATTAATAATCTAAGTACTGCAGTTACATAGGCTACCAATCTTTAAGCACACGAATTTAAAGAACAAGTCAAGAAAACCCTAAAATCAATTTAACACATATTTTTCCCGAAAATCCTAATTACTAGTTCATCATATATTTTCCTTACTCTTTAGCATGCAATCCATATTCTTACATCCAAAACATCACTTAAAGATAAAGAAAATAAATTGACATGCAAATCATAAAACCAAATTTCAATCCAATTCATACATAGACATAAAAATTGAAACCAAGAATTCATGCTAACTTTATAGACAAAGTTTAACATAACTACACAAAAAATTACAAAGCCAAGAGAAGGGAGTGGATCACACATTAGAAACCTTGGAGACTTCTTCTTGTATGGATCCGGCGATTGGTGGTGTCTGATGGGGCTGCTGCTCGGCAGTGATGATGTCGGCAGCAAGGTACCAAAGTTTCGGCAGAAACTTTGGGTGTGGTGGAGGTGGTTTTGGCTAAGGTTTTTGTGCAGGATTCTTGGGGAAATTTAGGTAGAGCTTTGGCTAGATTTTTGCTTTGGAATGTGACACCTTTTTCTGTGTAAAAGCTGGCTATATATAGAGGAAAAACTAGGGTATTGCCGGCAGCCCATATTGCATAAGGATTTCAGAAAACCTAGTGGGATAAGGTTTGAAAACTTCCTTTCATAGCTCTATTAGGTTTTTTTTTTCTGAATTTTTCTTTAAGGCATGGGCTTCACATCTTCATGGACTTCTTCAATAATCATTGGACTTCATTGCATAAGTTTTGATCCACCGAAAATGCTCCAATTGCCGGCAGCACATCATTGCACACAATCTGCCTCTTCTCAGCAGCTTCTCCTAGTTTGTCTAGGAGAAGTCCTTTCTTCGTTTTCTTCTTCAATACACGGGCTTGGTGTCATCCTCCTTCCTTCCTTAAGCTTGGATTGTCTTCACAAATGCATTTGTACACCATATGGTCCATCGAAAAGCAGCAGTTGTGAAAAGGAAGTAATAGGTTCCTGGAATCGGCAGAATAGACCTTGATGCAGTAACTCCGGCATATCTCCATCCTCGGAGCTCCGATTGATGCGATTCTAAGTCTCAGATAAACTAGACAGATATGTTCATCTCCCCATAAAATATCTCGATTAAATTCCTTGTGAGTTGTCGGGAATGAGTTTTCGAAGTTGGGACAAAGTCCCAGGAAAATCCTGGAAGCCCCTGATTTGATTTGCTTGGACTGCCGTTTTGCAGCCAACTTTTGGGTGACTTCCCGAAGTCCAATTGATCTGAAATTTTAACACAACATTCCTCAGCATATGAATATTAAGCACTCCAAATTTCATAGAATTTGGACAAGGGTAAATCATATTTTTACTCGTCACAAAATCGCGAAAAAGACATATTTTGCACTATTTTCCAGATTTCTCATACTTAGTCATTTTTCGGACAATTAAGCACATTTCACCAAAACCCTACCAAAATTGACACTAACTATATTATGACTCTATCTTAGACAAATAAGGGTTAAACAAAGCATAAACGAGGGCATAAGCATATAATATCGTCGCACATTGTGCTCCTATCAACGAACCCCCTAATCAGGATGTTCAGGGGAAAAAACGCCGTGATTACGCTGGTTGCGTGGGAGCACTAATTAGGGATAGAGTCCCTATGTTGTGGACACGGTGGGCTGATGTGCCGGAAGAGATCAAGAGGGAGGTCAACAACGCGGCGTCGGTGAGTAATTTAAAAAACATAATTTCTTTATCGTAATATTTAATAATTTTCGGTATTGTTATAATTTTAAAACTAATAAAATATTATCTTTCAGGCATACTTCGAGATTGCCGAACACAAGCAGGGTTGGGCGTACGCGATGCAGAACTCGAGGTACGTTGGGAATTCCTCATCTTATAATTTGAAATATTTTATGATATTAATAATATTTCTAATGCACTTTTGTTTGTTCCGTAGGTTCAAAGAGTGGAAGAACAAGCTCCGTACCCACTTTACCGAATACGACAAATATGGTCGTATGGGTTCTCCAAGAGAGTTCATGTTCAGGGAGTACGAGTGGCGTTGGTTGAAGACAGTAGACTTCAACAACCCAGTTATGCAGGTAAATACTAAACTTAACTATAAATGTTTATTTTGTTAATATTTTAATTATTAGTTTAATTATTTTATAATTATTACACTAATATTTTTTTATGCATTTTTCTAATATTTTATTATTTGTTTGAAGGAACGGTCTCGGCAGAACTCTGCGAACTGCCGCCGTAACACAACCCCCCATCATGGTGGTTCTAGGCTGTTTCTGCACAAACCCTAGGGCCTGGTAGAGACAGATGAATCTTCGTATGATCTCCTGTAAACCTGCTTACTAAGGGGAATACCGGGCGGGCCGGTCTTCTCCTCTCCGATGCCTAAGTTAGTATAGTTGGAATAGATATAACTTAAGCACGTATATAAGCGGTAGGAAGGATCAGTTACCTATTAATGAGGGTAGTTGGGGCCCTTATATAGGTGGCCAGGAGTGAGGTCTGGCCTTACCCTTCGATGTGGGACTGGTTCCCTTCTGTTTGCACACCAAAGGGCAGCTTTGGTGACGTCTTTGGCAGGCAGGCGCCCCCGGTCCCCGGGCCTCTGGTGGCAGGATAGACTGCTGGACCCCGAGGCCGGGTGCTGGTGATCCAATCCAGGGCCTTGGGTCGGCCCCTGGTACACTAGCGGCGGGTCTGTGGGCCTGCTGTAGCCCCTCTGTTGCTACTGTCAACAAGTCCCCCAAGTTCCCGGTCAAGTGCAATCTTGAATGGGGACTTAATCTGTCTTGCTCTTGTCCCGCAGACCCGCAGGGTTACCAACCCAACGGTGCCCAGTCCCCCAAGTCCGTATTGAAGATTGGGCGTGACCGGGCGTTGTGCTATATCGAGATGAGCCGGAGAGTGCATGGGACCTCGACCGGGCGTTCTGCCATATCGGTACGAGTCGGAGAGTGCATGAGACCTCGACTGGGCGTTCTGCCATATCAGTACGAGTCAGAGAGTGCATGGGACCTCGACCGGGCGTTCTGCCATATCGGTACGAGTCGGAGAGTGCATGGGACCTCGACCGGGCGTTCTGCCATATCGGTACGAGTCGGAGAGTGCTAGCCTACGGGAAGGCCTGTTGGTGCATGGAATGAGCCAACAGGTGCCCCCGGTGTTGCGGTCATTCCGAAGCACCGGTCAACACTTGCTACTTCTCAGCTTTTGTTGGAATAAGCGAGGTAAATGTGCAGGTTTGTTATCCTGCGGGGAGACTTGTTCTGTGTTAGAGAAACAATCTGCCCGGTGGGGTGGCGTTGAGATAACGAGTCTCGCCAAGTATCCCCAAATGTATCACAGTTCAGTGTGATGCAGGGTTTTTATCCTGCTGGACAAGAGTACATGTGTTAGATGTAAACTCGCCCGGGTTTATAAAGCCCATGCGTTTGGAAGCCTTGAGTTGTTGCTGGCTCGTTCCTGCCCGTAGGCGAAGGAAAGTGACTAAACCGGTGGAATGCTTTGGAGTCGATTGAATGTCACATGCCCGGTGGAATGTCATGGGACCGGGTGGATCTCGCCCGGGCGTTCTGCCATATCGAGACGAGTCCCCCAGTGAGATGCCATGCAGCCGGTTGAATGATACCTAACCGGTGAACTGCCATGGTACCGGATGGATGGCTCATATCCGGAACAATGCTGTCGAGGAGGTTCAAGCCGGTTGAAAGATCATAACCGGTGACTTGTAGTGAAGATGCCATGCAGCCGGTTGAAGGATACCTAACCGTGAACTGCCATGGTACCGGATGGATGGCTCATACCCGGAACAATGCTCTCGAGGCGGTTCAAGCCGGTTGAAAGATCATAACCGGTGACTTGTAGTGAAGATGCCATGCAACCGGTTGAATGATACCTAACCGTGAACTGCCATGGTACCGGATGGATGGCTCATACCCGGAACAATGCTCTCAAGGCGGTTCAAGCCGGTTGAAAGATCATAACCGGTGAGAGGTCTTCATGCCGGTTGGATACTTCATAACCGGTGAGATGCTGCGGAGTCGGTTGGATACTTCATAACCGGTGAGATGCTGCTCCTTGGTTCAAGGTTGACTTCTTGGGGAAGTGAAGGGAGTGGACGCCTCGTTCTGCGCTCCTATCTCCCCTAACTGCCGCTTGTAGGTGGGACAGGTGGCTGACATGCGATGAAGGGGAGAACCCATCAGTCCCATCAGTTATGATGGCATGGGAACCTTTATCGATGTTGGGACACGTGTCGGTAAGGAACGGTCTGAGATGAAGGGGATCTGCGGCTGGGGTTGCCTCTCTGTTATGCTTGCCCTATTTATCATCCCCTCTGCTCTCCTCCTGCCGCCATACCTTGCTGTTCCTTGCCCTTTGCCTGCCGTTTGTCTGTGTTGCTATCTTGCTACAGCGCTAACCTCCGTTATTTAGGCTTTATGGCATCTGGGAGATCGACGAATCCTGTCGGTTCCGGCCGTGGGTTGAGGTATGAGCTACTGGATGGCGACAGGGTGATTTTTGTGACGAGCCAACCAGAAGCATGTCTGAGAGAGAGATAAGGGACTTTCGGGCGAAGTGGGACATTGATTCCTCCGTTAAGCTTCGAGGCCTATATCCCGGGGAACTGGCCTGCAACCCGGAGCCGGGTTGGGTTGCCGTTTTTTATGATCAATTTCAGCACGGACTATCTCTGCCGCTGCCGAAGTTTGTCCAGTTTATGCTGAGCAGTATAAATCTTTCCCCAGCTCATCTGCCTAGCAACCAGTGGAGGCAGTTGCTTGGCCTCGGGTGTCTATTCAGCCTGAGCAATATGGACTGGCCCACGGTGAATAAGTTCCGGGTGCTGTACAAGGTTCGCTACTGCAAAAAGGCCCAGGCCTGCGGTTGTGTTAACTTTGCCTTTGGAGGCTTCCTCCTCCAAAGGCATATACCTCCTTTCCCCGGATCGCTCTTAAGCACCGCTTCTTTGAACTCCGGGTGAGTCGATTGATAGGAGCACAATGTGCGATGATATTATATGCTTATGCCCTCATTTATGCTTTGTTTAACCCTTATTTATCTAAGATTGAGCTACAATTTAGTTTAGTGTTAATTTGGTAGAGTTTTGGTAGAATGTGCTTAATTGTTCCGAAAAATGACTAAGTATGAGAAATCTGGAAAATAGTGCAAAATATGTCTTTTTCGTAATTTTGAGATGAGTAAAAATATGATCTATCCTTATCCGAATTCAATAAAATTTGGTGTACCTAATATTGATATACTGAGGAATGTTGTGTTAAAATTTCAGATCAATCGGAGTTTGGGAAGTCACTCAAAAGATGGCTGCAAAACAGCAGTTCGAGCAAACCAATCCAGGGGCTTCCAGGATTTTCCTGGGACTTTGATCCAACTTCGAAAAATCATTCCCGACGACTCACAAGGATTTTGATCGAGCCATTTTATAGGGCGATGGCTATATGTGTCAAGTTTATCTGAGACTTGGAATCGCATCAATCGGAGTTCCGAGGAGGGAGATATGCCGGAGTTATTGCAACAACATCAAGTCTGCCGATTCCAGGATGCTACTGCCTCCTTTTTGCAAATTCTGTTTTCAATGGATCATATGGTGTACAAATGCATATGTGAAGATGGTCCAAGCTTAAGGAAGGAAGGAGGATGACACCAAGACAAGGCATTGAAGAAGAATATGAAGAATGAAGTTCTCCTAGTCAAACTAGGAGACGCTGCCGGAAGAGGCAGATTTGTGCCAGGATGAAGCTGCTGGCTATGAGGACATTTTCAGTGGATCAAGACCTATCAAATGAAGTCCAAAGATTATACAAGAAGTCTATGAAGATGTGAAGCCCAAGCCTTGAAGAAAAATTCAGAAAAAGAAAACCTAATTAGACAATGAAAGGAAGGTTTCAAATCCTTAACCAACTTGGTTTTCTGGTTTCCTTGTGCACAAAGGGCTGCCGGCAACACCTAGCTTTTCCTCTATAAATAGCCAACTTTTACACAGAAAAAAACTTGTCACATTCCAAAGCAAAAATCTAGCCAAAGCTCTACCTAAATTTCTCAAGAATCCTACACAAAAACCCTAGCCAAAACCACCTCCACCACACCCAAAGTTTCTGCCGAAACCTTGGTACCTTGCTGCCGGCACCTCCAACTGCCGAGCAGCAGCCTCCATCCGATTACCATAAACCGCCGGATCCATACACGACGAAGTCTCCAAGGTTTCTAATGTGTGATCCACTCCCTACTCTTGGTTTTGTAATTTTTGTTGTAGCTATGTTAAACTTTGTCTATGAAGTTAGCATGAATTCTTGGTTTCAATTTGTATGTTTATGTATGAATTGGATTGAAATTTGGTTTTATGATTTGCATGTTCAATTTGTTTTCTTTATCTTTAGTTGGAGTTTGGATGTAAGAATACAAATTGCATGTTAAAAAGTAAGGAAAATATGATGTAAATTGATAGGGTAGGATTCGGCAAGCATGTTCACTTTGATTCTAGTAATTCGTTCTTGGTTTAGTCTTTAAATCCGTGTGCCGCAAAGATTGGTATTTAGCATAGTCGCGATATGTTTTGAGTATTGATCTTATATCTGTCAACATGATAGGACTAGAGTGGTTTAAACGACTATGCATGTTAACAAGAAGTGGTGACGCCTTGCTTGATTGATATGTTTCCGACTAAAAAGTCCTTGTGCCTAATTACTTTGCATGTTTGATTTCGACAATAAGTGTTCTCAAATGTGTTTAGTATAACTTTAGGGTTAGACGATAAGTTAATCTTGAAGTACTTGAGAGTCTTAATCGATTAGTAAACCGATAAGGAGCTAATTAGGTTGGAACTAAGTCGGATCTAGGATACTGTGTACCCTTGCCGTATGTCTTGTTTTGTCAATTTGCTAAGTATTTTGATTGCTTTCGTGTTAGTAATTTGTGGAAGAATATCGACCAAACTTGTAAATATTAGACTTAGGATTTATTTTCAGCAAGTTATTTCGTGCCTAGCATTAGTGGCAGCCTTGCTGCCGAACTACCTATCCCCCATATGTGTGACGTTTTTGTATACATATGTGTATATATTTGTCTAACAATTCCATATTTCAGGTACCCTTAATCCCCGGATTAGAACGATCCCTACTTATGTCTATACTACTAACGATTGCAGGGTTTATTATTGCATGCGAGCTTCGGCTCACGTTAATTTTTGGCGCCGTTGCCGGGGATTATAAAAGCTTGTTTTATGTTATTGTTGTGTATATAATGTTGCTGGAAATTTTTGTTGTATATGTGTAAAGTTGTAATTTTTAATTTTATTTTGGGATTTTGTAAAGTAGAAATATGCTTCGGCATGTAGAGTTTAAATTTCGGAAGTTGCATGATGTATATTGATGTATGTTGGTAATCACTTAGTTTAATTTCTAGGAGGTTGATAGTGTTGTGTATGTTTGAGTTTATTGTAGTTTCTAAAGTGTAACATGTAGGTGAAGCCACTTTTGTTGATCATAACCAAAACCCTTCATGTGAATGGTGCTATGTTGGAAACCGTTTCTATGTAGATTGGGAAACGCGGGATACTTCTCCCCCACGCATATAAGCGACTTTTCGGTAATAGTATTACTTCTATGAGGTTGAGGGCGGTTTTAATCAACACTTGTAGACTGCTAGGGATCCGTGTTTGTTTTACAAAGTATGGGGAAATTATTATCATCGATATGGTTCTCAGGTTTGTCTAACTGGATCTCAAGGCCCACAGACTGATGTTCATTCTCGGTGAGTGAGTCGATAGGGGGTTCGCCATCCGTGGTGTCCAACAACGAGTCCTGCCTGGTTCCTGTAGGGGGTTTGCCCTCCGTGATTTTAATGACCTTTGAAACGTAAAATCCGCACGACCTAGTCGACAGCTTGTGCCGAAGCATCACCTCACTTTAGATGCTAGAACATAACTTGACATATGTAGCCTATTTTCTTCAAAGATAAAACATGTTGTGTGGTTCAACTCTTGAGGTATATCGGGTTAAGCATGATACTACCGGGGGCTGTATCAGTCCATTGCACCGTTACCTCCTCTGCTCCACATACTTCGAGAGTTAGAACAAAATTTTAAAAGAAATTAGACTTAGCGATTACATGATCATGGACGTTTGGATTTTTGCTCTCTATTGCCGAAATTTGTTGATGCTTTGCCGAACTTGTTTGTGTGTGCCATTGTTTGAAAAATATTGTGTAATCGCCAATGCCGTGGCTTGTAATGATGTATATTCTTACTTTCTACTTCTTTACGATGTTCTAACTTGTTTAAATGTTGTAAATTTCAGAAATAGTGCATGTCCGAATCTAATATTTGGACAAGAGATCTTCAAGGCCGTTTGCAACGTTTAGATCAAGAACTCGCTATTGCTCGTTTTGTGCCATTGCCGCCATCGTCACCAATCAGTTCATCAGTTCCATCACCAACCTTGCCGTCATCACCATCATCGTCCAGATTGCCGTCCGTTTCTAATAGTTTGCCGAGCTCACCTTCCATAGTTTCGTCGTCGTGTGATCTTGGAAATCCAGAATTTGAAGCCTTTGCCGAATCAGAGGAAGTAGAAGAGATAATGGCTTCAATCCGATCACAGAATGGTCATGTTGCTGGAGCCGGTGTTGCTCCTTTGAATATCACTTATCCTCCCTTGGAAGCTGACAAGACGGGAGAGATTGAATTGAGGAGTGGATTCCTCCATAAGCTGAAATCGTTTTATGGGATGCCGAGTGAGGATCCTAACAAGCATCTACAGTGGTTTAACTTCACCACGGAGTCTATGTGTCCGAGAGGGACTGATTTGCAACACTTCAAGATAAAGGTTTTTCCGTTCTCATTAGAAGATCAAGCGAAGGAGTGGTTGTTTGAGGTGCCTAGTGGCCGCATCGTTTCGTGGAGTTCTATGATGAATGAGTTCTTGCTCAAGTACTTTCCTGCTTCACACATCACTGATCTGAGGAAGCAAATTACTAGTGTGAAGCAAGCCAGAGATGAGACTTTCTTCGACTACTACAAGAGGTTCAAGTCCCTAGTTTCTTTGTGTCCATCGCATGGCATTAGCGATGGGCTCTTGTTGCAATATTTCTATGAGGGATTGCGTGTCATGGAAAGAGAGTTTCTTGACTCGGCTGCGGGAGGTAGCTTTTTGGAGTTGAATGCTGGTGCGGCAAGAAGTTTGTTGGAAGTTCGTGCATTGAACAACCAACAATTTGGCATGGCACGAGGCAATGTGCAAAGGAATGAGAAAGTGCATGAGACGTCTTCGAGCTCAAAGTTAGAGGAGAAAGTGGACAAGCTTACCGACTTGGTGAGTAACTTGATGAAGAAGCGTGCTACCGTTTGTGGAATTTGCACCGAGGGCCATGAGACCGAACAATGCCCTCAATTTGGAGTTAATGAGGGAGTAGAGGAGTGCAATACCGTTGGCTTTCAAGGAGGTCAACGGTTTGGGAACTTCAATCCGAGGTTCAATGATCACCCTAACTTTCGATGGGCAAATAATGACAATGTGCTTAGGGCACCTATGCAACCTAGAGAGGGAGGAGCACCATTTGCACCGAGAGCACCGTTTGTGCCTCGGCAGCCGTTTCAACCAAACCATGGCAACTACAATGCCATGCCGAGCAACCACCAAACCGTGCCACACCAAGGGGGGCCGAGCCAAGGCCAAGCCGCACCTAGCAATCCAAATTATGATGCTTTGCTCCAATCTTTGTCAAGTGCTACTCAAGCATTGCTCGCGGGGCAACAAAATCATCAAAAGGACATTGGTGAGCTCAAGACTCAAATGGGCCAAGTTGTAGAATTTATGGGAAGATTTAATGAGCAAGAGAAGTTGCCAAGCAATACGATTCCCAATCCAAGGAACGAGCAAGCTAAAGTGATTCAAACTCGTAGTGGAAGAGAGTTGTTTCCTCCATCAAATCCAAAGAAGAAGCAAGTAACTTTTGAGGTCATTGAGGATGAAGAGATGACTGCCGGGCCTGCAATTGCCGGCAACCATGTTGATGGGAACAATGGGGCAGCAGCCGGCAAGAATGCTGCAGCCAAGGGCCATGAAGCCGAGAGCAACCATGCTGCCGAGAAGGGCAAGGATGCTGCCGAGAAAGGTAGAGAGGCCGGCAACAATGTGAAGAACAAGGGGCTGCGCAATGAGCTTGAGTATGATCCCGCAACATCGAAGAATGAGTTAGTGCCGAGCCAAGCAAGCAAGGGAGGGGTGCCGACATCAAGCATTCCATTCCCTTCTCGCTTTGCTAAAACGAAGAAGGATAAGTCCGATGAGGAGGTGTTGGAGATTTTCCGGAAAGTGCAAGTCAACATTCCTTTGTTGGAGTGCATTAAGCAAGTACCGAAGTATGCTAAGTTTTTGAAGGAGCTATGTACGGCTAGAAGGCATACTAAGGAGACTCGTGTGGTGACAATGAGCGAGACGGTATCGGGCGTTATTCAAAGAAAGTTGCCACCAAAGATGAAGGATCCGGGAAGTTTCAATGTGCCTTGTGTGATAGGCAACACTCGTTTTGAGGATGTGATGTTGGATTTGGGAGCATCGATCAATGTCATGCCACTCAATGTGTACCAAACGTTGAGTATAGGGCCTCTCAAGAAGGACAATGTCATCATTCAACTTGCGGATCGCTCAAGTAAGTATCCGGAGGGTTATGTGGAGGATGTACTTGTGCAAGTTAACCAATTGATCTTCCCTGCCGATTTTTATGTGGTTGAGATGGAGGATTCGCCGGTCAATAGCACTCAATTGCTAGTAGGGTGACCATTTATGAGGACGGCACGCACAAAGATAGATGTGGCCGAGGGCAACCTAACTATGGAGTTTGATGGTGAGGTGATCAAGTTTAATGTATTTGATGCCATGAAATTCCCCAATGTTGATTTGAAGGAGGGTTGTGCCATTGATGATTTGGAGGAGGTCGAGCAAGTTATGTCGACCTCGCTTGACGCATAGCAATTAGCGATTGAGCAAGGGGTCGGATTTGACAAGAAGGGAGAACGAGTCACGTTTGAACAAGTGAAGGGCTGCATTGCCGAGCCTAGCAACATTGCCGAACCTTTTATGATGATGCCGAGTCTAGTAGAAGTTTGTGGAGAGATAGAGGCTCGGCCACACAACAAGGTGTTTGATTCGTTCTTGTCAATTCCAAGTGCCACAACCAAATTTCGACCAAGCATGGAAGAGGCCCCAAAGTTAGAACTTAAAGAGCTTCCTAGTCACTTAAAGTATGTTTATCTTGGAGAAGAAGATACACTACCGGTTATTGTGTCTTCAATGTTTAGTGAGAAGCAAGAGGTTGATTTGATACGTGTGCTTAAGAAGTACAAGACCGCCATAGGTTGGACCTTAGCGGACATCAAGGGAATAAGCCCTACTACCTGTGTTCATCGCATCTTGTTAGAAGAAGGAGCTAAGCCGACAAAGGAAGCTCAACGTCGACTTCACCCTCCCATGATGAAAGTTGTGAAAGACGAGATTATCAAGTTGCTTGATTGTGGGGTGATTTACCCAATTTCGGATAGTAAGTGGATATCTCCCATGCAAGTAGTGCCGAAGAAGAGTGGTGTAACGGTTGTCAAGAATGAGAAAAATGAGCTTGTGCCACAAAGACTTGTAACCGGTCATCGGATGTGCATCGACTATAGGAAGCTCAACGCTACAACGAGGAAGGATCACATGCCTTTGCCGTTTATGGATCAAATGCTAGAGAGGTTAGCCGGCCATTCTTTCTATTGCTTTCTTGATGGATATAGTGGCTACAATCAAATCATGATACACCCGGATGATCAAGAGAAGACCACTTTTACTTGTCCATTTGGCACGTTTTCTTATCGGCGAATGCCATTCGGACTATGCAACACACCCGGCACGTTTCAAAGATGTATGTATGCTATCTTCTCGGATTTTATTGAAGACATTATTGAAGTGTTTATGGATGACTTTAGTGTGTATGGAGGCACCTTCGATGCATGTTTGGGGAACTTGGAGAAGATACTTGAGAGGTGTGTAGAGACAAATCTTGTGCTCAATTGGGAGAAGTGTCACTTCATGGTCACGCAAGGTATTGTACTAGGGCACATTATTTCGGCAAGAGGCTTAGAGGTTGACAAAGCCAAAGTGGAGCTAATTCAAGCATTGCCGAGCCCTAGGTGTGTGAAGGATGTGAGAAGTTTTCTTGGCCATGCGGGGTTTTATCGACGATTTATCAAAGACTTCTCTTCAATTGCCAAGCCATTGAGCAACTTGTTGCAAAAGGAGGTGACGTTTGAGTGGTCGGAGGCATGTGAGATTGCCTTTTGCCGATTAAAAGAGATGCTATGTTCGGCGCCGGTCTTGGTGTCACCAAATTGGGATGAGCCGTTTGAGTTGATGTGTGACGCTAGTGATTATGCACTTGGAGCGGTACTTGGACAACGAATTGAGAAGAAGCCATGCGCCATTTACTATGCTTCAAGGACTCTCAATGATGTTCAACTCAACTACACAACAACGGAGAAGGAACTCTTAGCGGTAATTTTTGCTTTGGAAAAGTTTCGATCATATCTTTTGAATTCCAAAGTTATTGTTTATAGTGATCATGCCGCTTTGATATATCTTATGACAAAGAAGGATGCTAAGCCGAGGCTCATTCGATGGATTCTTTCGCTTCAAGAGTTCGACATTGAGATTAAGGACAAGAAGGAGTAGAGAATGTTGTAGCCGATCACTTGAGTCGCCTTGTTCATGAAGAGGATCGGCTGCCCCTATGTGAGACCTTTCCGGATGAGCAACTTTTTCGACTTGAAGTGCATGAGCCTTGGTATGCCGACCTTGCAAATTTTCTTGCTACACACCGATTTCCCCAAGAGATGCCGAACCACCAACAAAAGAGAATAAGGAAGCAAGCACGACACTTCTTGTGGGATGATCCGTACTTATGGAAGCAATGTGATGATCAAGTTATTCGAAGATGTGTGCAGGAGAATGAACATCGCTCCATCCTTGCTTTTTGTCATAGTGAAGCTTGTGGAGGGCATTTTGGAGCTAAGAAGACGGCATTGAAGGTACTTACTTGTGGTTTCTTTTGGCCTACAATTTTTAAGGATGCTTACATGTTTTGTAAGTCTTGTGACCGATGCCAAAGAATGGGGACTATTGGACCACGGGATCAAATGCCATTACACCCCATCACTTCTTTTGAGATTCATGCTCTTTGGGGGATCGACTTCATGGGACCGTTTCCTTCGAGTAAGGGCTTTCTCTACATATTGCTTGCGGTTGATTATGTGTCAAAGTGGATTGAAGCCAAGGCTACACGCACCAACGATGCCAAGGTGGTAGCCGAGTTTCTCAAGACCAACATCTTTTCACGTTTTGGAGTTCCAAGAGTCTTGATTAGCGATGGAGGATCCCATTTTTGTAACCGCACCATTGAAGCCTTATTGAAGAAGTATGGAGTCACTCATAAGGTATCTACACCTTATCACCCCCAAACAAGTGGTATGGCCGAGGTAAGTAATCGAGAGATCAAGCAAATACTTGAGAAGACCGTTGGACCTTCAAGGAAGGATTGGAGTAATCGTCTCGATGACGCTTTGTGGGCATATAGGACTGCATACAAGACACCGATAGGTATGTCACCTTTTCGGTTAACATATGGCAAAGCATGTCACTTACCGGTTGAACTTGAGCATAAAGCATGGTGGGTGGTTAAGGCTTTCAACATGAGCATTGATGAGGCCGGCCTTCATAGGAAGCTTCAACTCAACGAACTTGAAGAAATACGGAATGAAGCTTATGAAGCCGCATGGATTTACAAGCAAAAGACTAAGGTTGCTCATGATAAGATGCTTTGACGGAAGAAGTTTGAAGTTGGCCAAAAAGTTCTCTTGTATCACTCAAGGCTCAAACTTTTTCCGGGTCAGTTGCGCTCTCGTTGGATCGGACCATTCATTGTTCTTCAAGTATATCCACATGGAGCCATAGAGATTCGGAATGAGGTTACGGGAAACATATTCAAGGTAAATGGACATAGACTCAAGCCGTACTACGAGCCATTTGAGCCCCTAAACGTTGAAACCGACGTCCATGATCCTCCACGCCAAGGGGCTGCCGTAGCTATTGTCACTGCCGTGACACTTGCTGCCGAGCTGCAGCCTTCACAAGCATCCACTGCCGAGACTAGTGGCCGGCCACCTACTGCCTCTAAGCCACCATCGTACCAAGCTGCCGGACCTGCAATTGCCGGCAGCTCAAGCACCACAATACCGGACACGCTCCACCTTGCTGCCGAGCAGCAGCGCCCAACTCCAGCCACACCTCCACCTCCTGCCGGACCTGCCATTGCCGGCAGGATTGACAAGCTCACACAAGAGGCCGGACACAAGGCAGATACGCCTCAGGACACGCCTGGAAAATTACCGGACACGCAGCTTCAGCTGCCGGATACGCTATCCTCCACAAGTGCCGGATCGGATACAACTTTCAACGAGCTACTTCTTGAGCTTCTTCATGCCGATTTGAGTTACTTTGGAGTAAGATGAACACATGCAATCAACACACGGTGAAAAGTCTAGGCTATGGACTATAAACACAAAGCGCTACTTGGGAGGCAACCCAAGTCGATCAAAGAAAAGTGAAGGAGCCATCACCGGGAGTTTGAAATTTCTTAACCCTTCTCTTTTTCTTTGATTTGTGATGATATGTTGGTTTATGTTAGACTATTGCATGCTTAGGAAATTCGTTGATATAGATTTGTGCTTACATTGAGGACAATGTAATTTTCTAAGTGTGGGGTGGGATAACATATTCCGTCTCCGTTTATGTTTTCGTGTGCTTAGTTTAGAAAAGAAAATTTCAGAAAATGTTCCACAAAAATAGAGTGTTTAAATTGTTTGTTTCGAGTCTTAGGATGCCCCTAATATGTCAATGATGTTTTTCTCCTCTTTGCATACATAGATGATAGTTGTGCATACAATTTAAATTGTGAGTTTCATGGATTATGTGCATTGGTAGGAGCATGTAGGACTTGTTGATTATTAAGCATGCATGTTTTAGCTAGTTTATTTCGATAACAACCTATGTGAGCTTTTGTGCCAAATTGCTTTCTTCTTGAGCGATAAAAAGATAAAATTCGATAGATTCGTAGGAAGCATGAAACCTCATAATTCTTTGACTATTCGATGACTATGTGCCACAGCTTTTTAATGAACTCTAGTATGCTAGAACTTACTCTTGTTGATTTTCGAAACGTTTATATCATAAAATACTTTGATTTTGAATGTGATTGAATAAAGATCATTTAAGTTTACCACCATTGCCAAATAAAGCATGCGCCCTATTGGAGCCCGTCGTGGGACACCTTAGTAAACCCTTTTGAGCCTACGTTGAGCCTTTTCTTTCATCACCCTTAAACACTTTCCATGAGCTTAGTATAGTTGTGCCGTTACCCTTGATCAAAGTATTGGCAAAGCTTGATTTTTGAAAGCTTTTTCGCGTGTGTGATGAAGAAGAACAAGTGTGGGGTAGACTTAGCCATGAATCTATATGAGACGTGTATATGTATGCCGTGCCAAAAGAAAAAGAAAAGAGAAAAATTTTGCTCGGACCAAAAGAAAAAAGAAAAAGATACCGAGAGCAAGAAAAAATGTGTAAGGCACGGATTGAAAAATAGAAATTTTGTGCATGGCTATTGTCTTTAATATTGTTGTAATGTTATGGAAAGAAAAGAATGAAGTTTGGGTCCAACAAGATGAAATTTGACCCTTTCGGCGAGAAGACATAAGGAGATTTGAGCTTTGCCAAAGGCCATGGTGACGTTTTTGAGCCTCCTTATCCAAATATCGAATACCTCTTAGCCTAGCCCCGTTACAACCTTTTGATTGATCATTTTCATGATTCTTAAGATGGTTAAATTTGATTGTGGAGATTATCTCGAGAGTAAGCATATGGTTTTGGTTCATTGGTGTATATAGTTATCATATGAGGTTTTTCCATAAAAATTCACAAAGTGCTTTCGTTTCTTTGATATATGCAAGTTACTCTTTGTAATTCATTATCTTTCAGTTGCATATACTTATGTGTGAATGTTTCTGCCTAAACCCGGGGGTCTTGGTAGATACTTGATGAATCCAACTCGATCTCCTGCAATCCTGCTTACTAAGGGGAATACCGGGCGGGCCGGCCTTCACCTCTCCGATGCCTAAGTTAGTATAGTTGGAATATATATAACCTGGGCACGTATGTAAGCAGGGAGAGAGACAAGTTACCTATTTATGGTGGTAGCTGAGGCCTATATATAGGTGGTTGGGGGTGAGGGCTGGCCTCATTCTTCGATGTGGGACTAGTTCTCTTCTGTTTGGACATTCTGGTGCCCTCTTTGGCAGGCGGGCGTCCCTGGTCCCAGGATCCCTGGAGGCAGGATAGACCGCTGGGGCCCGAGGCCTGGTGCTGGTGGTCCGATCCTGGGTCCTGGTCCGGGCCCTGGTGCGCTTGCTGCGGGTCTGTGGGCCCTGGTGTAGCCTCTCTGGCTACTGTCAACAAGTCCCCCAAGTTCCCGGTCAAGTGCAATCTTGAATGGGGACTTAAGATCTGTCTTGCTCTTGGCCTGCAGACCCGCAGGGTTACCAACCTACCGGTGCTCAGTCCCCCAAGTCCGCGTTAAAGATTGGGCGTGACCGAGGTGAGTATCTGGATCTTGAATGGGCGTTCCTAAAGTATCGAAACGAGTCCCGGATGAACCATATCGGTGCGGGGCGGAGTTCACGGGAGCTCGACGGGCATCCTGCCATATCAAAACGAGTCCCGGATAAACTTGCAGACTAGCCTTCGGGGAGGCCTGTTGGTGCGTGGAATAGGCCAACAGGTGCCCGAAGGGTGTTATGGCCGCGCTGAGGCGTTGTTTTAACACTTGCTAGCTCTTCTCAGCTTTTGTTGTTTAAGCGTTGAGGTAATGTGCAGGTTTGTTAGCCTGCGGGGAGACTTGCTCTGTGTTAGAGAGACAATCTGCCCGGTGGAGTGGCGTTGAGATAACGAGTCTCGCCATGTATCCCCAAGGGTATCACAGTTCAGTGTGATGCAGGGCTTTTATCCTGCTGGACAAGAGTACATTGGTTAGATGTAAGCTCGCCCGGGTTTATAAAGCCCATGCGTTTAGAAGCCTCGAGTTGTTGCTGGCTCGTCCCTGCCCGTAGGCGTAGGGAATGACATCCGGTAGAATATTTTGGAGCTGGTTGAATGTCACATGCCCGGTGGAATGCCATAGTGCTGGGCGGATCTCGACCGGGCAGTCTGCCATATCGGGGTGAGTCCTCCAGTGAAATGGCATTCAGCCGGTGTAAATAACCGTGACACGTCATGGTGTCGGGTTGATTTGAAGGTTGACCTTTGTGAAGCGAGGAGAGGGGACGCCTCGTTGCGTGCTCCTTGCTTACTAACTGTTGCTTGCGGGTGGGACATGTGGCTGACATGCAATGAAGGGGGAGCCCATCAGTTCCATCAGTTATGATGGCATGGGATCTTTTATTGATGCCGTGGACACGTGTCGGCAGGGGGCGGACTGAGATGGAGGGGATCGACGGCTGGGGTTGCCTGACCTTTGTTGTTGCCCTATTTATCGTCTCATCTGCTTTCCTCCTGCCGCACTTTGCTTACCCTTTGCCTTCTGCTCTCCTCTTCCATCTTTCGGCAGAACTGAACTTTTGTTTTGAGGTTTGATGGCGTCTGGGAGATCTGCGCATTATGCCAGTGGCGGTCGTGGGCCTAGGAGGCACGAGCTGCGGGATGGTGATGGGACGATTGTCTGCGACGAAGCAATCAGAAGTATGGACGAGAGGGAGATTAGGGAGTTTCGGTCGAGGTGGGATATCAACTCTTCCGTTAAACTTCGAGGCTTGCATCCCGGCGAGCTGGCCTGTAATCCGGAGCCAGGCTGGGTCGCCGTTTTTGATGACCAGTTCCGCAACGGACTATCGCTGCCGTTGCCGGGATTTGTCCAGTACATGCTGAGCTCACTGAATCTTTCCCCAGCCCAGCTTCCGAGCAATCAGTGGAGGCAGTTGCTTGGGCTTGGGTGCCTGTTCTGTTTGAGTTATATGGACTGGCCCACGGTTAATGAATTTCGGGCGCTGTACAGGATTTCTTACTGCAGAAAGGGCCAGTGCCGTGGTTGCGTGAATTTTGCCACGCGGGAGCATGGTGCTGCCATTACGCATCTGCCGGCGACGGTTTTGGATGGCTGGAGGAGGTCGGTGCTGCTGGCCGGTGGTAAGTGGCAGCGTACCTGGAGGGGTTATCAAGTGCCCGGGGCATATCAACCGATCGGGGACCAGACCTACGAATTGGAGAACCTGGAGAAGCAACGGTTATTCCGTTTGTTTTATGGCTGGGACCATGATAGCCGGAGCACCTACAATTTCACTCGGTGGAACGTGCTGGAGGTGCTGGGGATGGGGAGAAAACCTACTAATGGTCCTCGGCCCGCGCTTAAAGTTGAGGAGACTATCGAGCCGGATGAGGAGCTTATAGCAGCGCGGTTGATGGAGATAGGGGAGGAGGCCGCAAAAGTCGTTCTTGACGTGGCTACCCAGAAGCGTACGGAGCATGCAAGGCCGGTGCCGCTAGTGTTCTCGGACGCTCATTATGGGAGGCGGCCGGGCGGCGAGAACAATTCCCCACTCCGCATTCGGGAGGTGCGGGCGGAGGGCCTCCCGGGGCCAGAGCCTGTGGCGCGACAAATGGCAGTGCGTACCTCGCGGGAGAGGGAATCGGTGGTTTTGCCCGAGCACCGTCGAAGCAGCCACAGTGAAAGTCCGGCAAAGAGAGCGAGGGTATTTGATGCGGGGGCGTCAAGCTCAGCCGGGCCGATGGAGCGAGCCATAGTCCCGACTGTGGAGGCGGGTGGTCGAAGGACTCAGGAACCGGAAACCGTTCGTAGCTCTGGTGGTGGATTTAGTAGGCTTGTGGCTGGTATAATCGAAACCTTGGGGCTCGACCGGGAGGGGTCCTGGACCGAAAATCCGGGCGAGAGTGTGGCGGAGCCCGTGGGACTGGCTCTACGGGTAAATGTTTTTCTGTGAGTCCTCTTCCGTAATGTGACATGAGCTGATGCTCCTTTTGCTTTCTTTTGGCAGCTGGCTCAGAGGTTTTATGTCGCCGGCCCCAGAATGGAGGCTGCCGCCGTCCTGGAGAAGCGGGTGGAGGAGCTGGGTGTTAAGGTGGGTGTGGCGGAAGCCAAGCTTGCGAAGGAAAGGGAGGAAGGCGGCCGGCTGAGCGCGGAACACGTGCGGGAGAGAGAGGAAGCCAGCCGACAGCTTGTCGCCCGTGATGGGAGGATTGTCGAGTTGGAGGCAAAAGTTTTGGAGCTGCAGGCCCAAATGACGGCGGTCGTTCGGGGACGGGAGAGGCTGGTGGAATCCGAACTTGCTGAAGTGGCCGATAAGGCCGTTGACGAGTTTCGGGAGTCGTCAGATTTTGAGGAGATGCTGGAGAAGGCCCGCACGGAGGGTATAAGTGATGCCTATCTGGAGTGGCGGGAGAAAGGGTGGCTCGACGCCGAGCGGATGGAGGCTGACATAGCCCTGATCGTGATGAGGGAGCAAGAGCGGGAGCTAAAAGGTGGCGGGCCGGGGGTTGTGGGTTCCGGGAGCGCTAGCTAGGTGTTTGCTCTGTACATATATCCTGTAATTGGTGTAGTCTCTTTAATGCCATAACTGCACATTGCAATGCTTGCCAATTACACTTTCGTTCCTTTACGATTGCTACTATCTAGGGTAAAAGCGTAGGTGTTCGATATTCCACGGCCTGGTTGATGGGAGCCTAAGCTCGCACACAATGATAACCCTACAAAATATCGTTAGTAGTATAGAATAAGTAGGGATCATTCTAGCCGGGGATTAAGGGTACCTGAAACATGAGAATGTTAACACAAATATTCACAAACATATATGCACACAATTGTCACACTTATATACATATATACATATTCACACGAAATCAAGGGGGATTGAGATAGGATCGGCAGCACTAGGCTGCCCTCTACACTATGGTACGAAAATTAAATTGCAGGCATTTAAACTCTAAACTATTATGTACATGTTGATCATCATCTCTCACGCATCACATAGCACAAAACACACAACTCACACACAAGAATTCATGCAAGACTCGGCAATATTAGTTTAAGTTTCTTAGACTTTATTCAATTCCAATTTCAATTAGAGCCTCAACGGTCATCTAATCACTAGACTTACTTACGTATTTTAGAAAACACTCAACGTCGAATCCTAAAATTATACTAGTCATGTTTGAAAACACTCAACGTCGAAGACAAACACAAAGAGTAATTAAGCACAAAAGTCTATAAATTGGAGACATATCTTTAGGTATGGCGTCACTCATCCTATTAACATGCAAGTTTCATGAATTAAGTAACCTTGATTTTAACAACCTAGAATTCAGTTCGATCGATGCCTAACTCAATCCCAAGTTATTAAGTTGGATGAAATCACAACCTACACAAGTGTCATGGCCATGGCATCATGTAAACATTGATTTTTATGCACAAATTCATGAAACTAATCGAATAAAAACTAAAAAATACATGAACATGCTACTGCCCTAATCTAACATACGAATTCAAGCATGCAATTGTTTGCAAAATTCATCACATAAATTCCAATAAAAATTGCAACTCATGTTCATCATACAAAACCAAACGAAAACAAAGTATTTTTATAACAACAATTGTGACTAAACCAAGAATAAAAATACAAGTCATAGGGATGGATCACACTTTAGAAACCTTGGAGAGCTTCGTCTTGGTGTGGTGAATGAGGCTCGGCAGTGGCTGAGATAGGGTGTGGAATCGGTGGTGAAAGGTGGTGGAATCGGTGGACTTGTGTTTTTAGGGTTTCGGTTTAGAACTTTGGTAGAACCTTTGGTAGAGTTTAGGGCTAGTGCTTTGCAAAAGATGAGATGATTTTTCTGTAGGAAAACATGGCTATATATAGAGGCAAATTCGGCAGAAACTCTAGGTAGAAAACGTAGTCCAAATCGGCAAAGGCAATCCTTGTGCAACAAGGTTTTAGTTCCTTCCTTTCTTGGTTCTTCTAGGAAACTTCTTTTTCTGATTTTCTTCCTTGGATTGGGCTTCATATCTTCATGAACTTCTTGTGTAGGCTTGACAACTCCATTTGGTGAGCTTGGTCCATGGAAAAATGCCCCAAACCTGCAAGAACACAAGACCGGCAGCAATTCGGCTGGAATGACCTTGCTCCAGTAAATCCGACATATCTCCCTTCTCGGAGCTCCAATTGATGCGATTCCAAGTCTCAGATAAACTAGACACATATAGCCATCTCTCCATAAAATATCTCGATCAAATTCCTTGTGAATCGTCGGGAATGATTTTTCGAAGTTGGATCAAAGTCCCAGGAAAATCCTGGAAGCCCCTGGATTGGAATGCTCGGACTGCCGTTTTGCAGCCATCTTTTGGGTGACTTCCCTAACTCCGATTGATCTGAAATTTTAACACAACATTCCTCAGTATATGAATAATAGGCACACAAAATTTCATTAAATTCTGACAAGGATAGGTCGCACGTTTGCTCATCTCAAAATCACGAAAAAGACACATTTTTCACTATTTTCCAGATTTCTCATACTTAGTCATTTTTCGGATTCTTAACCATTTTTCGCCAAACTCTACCAAATTAACACTAAACTATATTATGACTCAATCTTAGACAAATTAGCGTTAAACAAAGCATAAACGAGGGCATAAGCATATAATATCGTAGCACATTATGCTCCTATCAACTACCCCACACTTATCCTTTGCTAGTCCCTTAGCAAACTAAATTAAACTAGACTCTAAACAAACTATTGCCCCTAACAATTTGTCTCAGGCTCGTATATACACATAGCTTTCAAGTTATGCATGAGAATGTTAGGCACGAAAATTCCAAGCTTCATGAACATGTGACATCAATATGAACATATAAGAGCAAAAGGTAAGCATGTAAACATGTTAAAGTTAATCCAATCCTCCTCACTAGGCATACTCTCTTCTTTTCTCTCGAAGTATGGTTATTCACACATAAGTATATGCAAGCGAAAGATAATGAATTACAAAGAGTAACTTGCATATATCAAAGAAATGAAAGCACTTTGTGAATTTCAAGAAGAACCTCATTTAACAACTATGTGCACCAATGAACCAAAACCATATGCTTACTCTTGAGATAATCTCCACAAATCAAGTTTAACCATCTTAAGAATCATGAAAAAAATCAATAAAAGGGGTTGTAATGGGGCTAGGCTAAGAGGTATTCGATATTTGGATAAGGAGGCTCAAAACGTCACCGTGTACTTTAGCAAAGCTTAAATCTCCTTATGTCTTCTCACCAAGGGTCGAATTTCTTCTTGTTGGACCCATACTTCATTCTTTTCTTCTCATAACATTACAACAATAATAATCAAGACAATAGCCATGCACAAAATTTTTTTTGTTTTTCTAGCCTATGCCGTGCCCTATTTCTTTTCTCTTTTCTCGGCTTCTTTTCTTTTCTTTTTAATCCGAGCAAAATTTTTTTCTTTCTTTCTCTTTTGAAGGTACGGCATGCATACATTTTTCATATAAATTCATGGCTAAGTCTACCCCACACTTGTTCTTCTTCATCACTTCAAGCAAAAACGCCTTCAAAAATCAAGCTTTGCCGACACACAATGGTCAAGACATCACTATACTAAGCTTATGGAAAGTGTTTAAGGGTGATGAAAGAAAAGGCTAATTGTAGGCTCAAAGGGTTTTACTAAGGTGTCCCACGACGGGCTCCAATAGGGCTCATGCTTTATTTGGCTTTGGTGGTAAACCTAAATGATTTTTATTCAATCACATTCAAAATCAAGGTATTTTATGATTAAAAACGTTTTGAAAATCAACAAGAGTAAGTTCTAGCATTCTAGAGTTCATTAAAAAGCTATGGCACATAATCGTTGAATATGCAAAGAATAATGAGGTTCATAAATTTAGCATGCTCAAAATTTTCAGAAATTTATCACTCATAAAGAAAGCAATTTGGCTCTAAAGCTCACATAGGTTATTATGGAAACAAACTAGCTAAAACATGCATGCTTAATTAATCAACAAGTCCTACATGCTCCTACCAATGCACATAATCCATGAAACTCACAATTTTAATAGTATGCACAACCATCATCTATGTATGCAAAGAGGAGAAAAACATCATTGACATATTAGGAGCATCCTAAGACTCGAAACAACAATTTAAACACTCTCTTTTTTTGTATTACAATTTTCTGAAATTTTCTTTTCTATACTAAGCACACGAAAACATAAACGGAATACGTTATCCCACCCCACACTTAGAAAATTACATTGTCCTCAATGTAAGCACAAATCTATATCAACGAATTTCCTAAGCATGCAATTGTCTAACACATTCCAACATATCATCACAAACCAAAGAAAAAGAGAAGGGTTGAGAAATTTCAAACTCTCGGTGATGGCTCCTTCACTTTTCTTTGATCGAATTGGGTTGCCTCCCAAGTAGCGCTTTGTTTTTATAGTCCATTGCTTAGACTCTTCACCATGTGTGTTGACTGTCATGTGCAGCTCGGCAGTTGGGGCAGCAGCAGCCTCTCTCGGCAGCAGCAAGTTCTTGGCAGGCATGCTTCTCTCGGCAGGCAGGTGCAGGGGTAGCAGCATAGGCAGGCTGCAGCAGGAGCAGGGGCAGCATGGTTGTCAGGGTGCGCAATATCGGCAGGAGGGTGCGTCCACCGCTCGGCAGATTTCGCGGCAGGTATGCTCATCATGCTAGCAATCATGGGAGGCACTATCGGCATGAGCTGCTTGGCAGGCTTGTCATTGGCAGGTGCTCGCAGGCTGCAAGCCTCTCAGCAGAATGGCTCTCGGCAGGGGCAGGGCTGCTCGCTGCAGGCAGCTTCTGGGCAGCATCGGCAGACGTATCTGTATCTTTTGAGGCCCGAATTTTGGTGTGTTCTACTATCCTAATGCAAAATTGTTCTGAAGTGGTGTTGTAGTGGACACACAGAGCTTTCCAACGGTATAAAATTTGCCTCAATCAGACCAGCAGAAGTACTCTTTCTTTGGTCTTTAATCGGACCTACTGATCTGCCCAGTTCTCTGTTCCGTCAGATTGACCTTGCTTCACTCAAATTGAAACTGGGAATGGCTCGAAGCTCCAAATCCACTTCTGTAAAATCCTACTGAAAGTAGACTCAGAGACCTTTCCAACGGCATATGGTTCACTTTCCCAGGTTTTGTGAGCAGCAAACAGCAGCCTTCCAAAGTTGACTGACTGCACTGCCCGATTTCTGTTTTAGGCAGAAGTTTGGAATTTCCTGCACTTTTCTTTTAAGTTCGACTGCACAGACACAAAACACATCAAAATGAACAAATACAATAAACTAAAATGCAAGAATATACAAATTCTATACTTAAACAAATTTTTCAAGGTATGACAAGAATTTTTCAAGCTATACACAACATCAAAGATTCAAGGTACGTGGAGCAGAGGAGCAAACTGTGCAATGGACTTGTGCAGCCCACGGTAAGGTCATGCTTTATCCGATATACCTCAAAACTTTAAAGACTCAAAACGATTTTCAGAAATTTACAAAGCTAACATTCAAACAAATCAAGATTTTATAATCCCCGGCAACGGCGCCAAAAATTGATGGGAGCCTAAGCTCGCACACAATGATAACCCTACAAAATATCGTTAGTAGTATAGAATAAGTAGGGATCGTTCTAGCCGGGGATTAAGGGTACCTGAAACATGAGAATGTTAACACAAATATTCACAAACATATATGCACACAATTGTCACACTTATATACATATATACATATTCACACGAAATCAAGGGGGATTGAGATAGGATCGGCAGCACTAGGCTGCCCTCTACACTATGGTATGAAAATTAAATTGCAGGCATTTAAACTCTAAACTATTATGTACATGTTGATCATCATCTCTCACGCATCACATAGCACAAAACACACAACTCACACACAAGAATTCATGCAAGACTCGGCAATATTAGTTTAAGTTTCTTAGACTTTATTCAATTCCAATTTCAATTAGAGCCTCAACGGTCATCTAATCACTAGACTTACTTACGTATTTTAGAAAACACTCAACGTCGAATCCTAAAATTATACTAGTCATGTTTGAAAACACTCAACGTCGAAGACAAACACAAAGAGTAATTAAGCACAAAAGTCTATAAATTGGAGACATATCTTTAGGTATGGCGTCACTCATCCTATTAACATGCAAGTTTCATGAATTAAGTAACCTTGATTTTAACAACCTAGAATTCAGTTCGATCGATGCCTAACTCAATCCCAAGTTATTAAGTTGGATGAAATCGCAACCTACACAAGTGTCATGGCCATGGCATCATGTAAACATTGATTTTTATGCACAAATTCATGAAACTAATCGAATAAAAACTAAAAAATACATGAACATGCTACTGCCCTAATCTAACATACGAATTCAAGCATGCAATTGTTTGCAAAATTCATCACATAAATTCCAATAAAAATTGCAACTCATGTTCATCATACAAAACCAAACGAAAACAAAGTATTTTTATAACAACAATTGTGACTAAACCAAGAATAAAAATACAAGTCATAGGGATGGATCACACTTTAGAAACCTTGGAGAGCTTTGTCTTGGTGTGGTGAATGAGGCTCGGCAGTGGCTGAGATAGGGTGTGGAATCGGTGGTGAAAGGTGGTGGAATCGGTGGACTTGTGTTTTTAGGGTTTCGGTTTAGAACTTTGGTAGAACCTTTGGTAGAGTTTAGGGCTAGTGCTTTGCAAAAGATGAGATGATTTTTCTGTAGGAAAACATGGCTATATATAGAGGCAAATTCGGCAGAAACTCTAGGTAGAAAACCTAGTCCAAATCGGCAAAGGCAATCCTTGTGCAACAAGGTTTTAGTTCCTTCCTTTCTTGGTTCTTCTAGGAAACTTCTTTTTCTGATTTTCTTCCTTGGATTGGGCTGCATATCTTCATGAACTTCTTGTGTAGGCTTGACAACTCCATTTGGTGAGCTTGGTCCATGGAAAAATGCCCCAAACCTGCAAGAACACAAGACCGGCAGCAACTCGGCTGGAATGACCTTGCTCCAGTAAATCCGACATATCTCCCTTCTCGGAGCTCCAATTGATGCGATTCCAAGTCTCAGATAAACTAGACACATATAGCCATCTCTCCATAAAATATCTCGATCAAATTCCTTGTGAATCGTCGGGAATGATTTTTCGAAGTTGGATCAAAGTCCCAGGAAAATCCTGGAAGCCCCTGGATTGGAATGCTCGGACTGCCGTTTTGCAGCCATCTTTTGGGTGACTTCCCTAACTCCGATTGATCTGAAATTTTAACACAACATTCCTCAGTATATTAATAATAAGCACACAAAATTTCATTAAATTCTGACAAGGATAGATTGCACGTTTGCTCATCTCAAAATCACGAAAAAGACACATTTTTCACTATTTTCCAGATTTCTCATACTTAGTCATTTTTCGGATTCTTAACCATTTTTCGCCAAACTCTACCAAATTAACACTAAACTATATTATGACTCAATCTTAGACAAATTAGGGTTAAACAAAGCATAAACGAGGGCATAAGCATATAATCTCGTAGCACATTATGCTCCTATCACTGGTGGAATAGATGCCCGTAGCGTCTATGATGTGGAATGTTGCCGGGCCTACGGCCGCGGTGATCTGGTAGGGTCCCTCCCATGTTGGCTGCAAGGCCAATGGCTTTTTCTGGACCTTCCTCATGACCCAGTCGCCGACTTGCAGCTTTCTTTCCCGGACCCTTCTATCGTAGTACCGGGCGACCCGCTGCTTGTAGGTTTGGTTTCGCATGTGCGCTCGGTCGTGCCGCTCCTCGATGAGGTCCAGGTTGAGTAGTAAGCCGTCGGCGTTTGTGTCGGCGTCGTAATTCTCGACCCTGCCGCTGGGTATCTCAGTCTCCACAGGGAGCACTGCTTCACTCCCGAATGCCAAGCAGAACGGGGTCTCTCCTGTTGCCTCTGCTGCCGTTGTCCGGATGGCCAATAATACCGCGGGGAGTTCCTCGGCCCAGCATCCCTTCTTGGCATCCAGTTTCTTTTTAAGAAGAGTTTTGATAATCTTATTGACCGCTTCTGCCTGGCCGTTGGTCTGCGGGTGTGCTACCGAGGCAAACAGCATCCGGGTCCCCAGGGAGGCTGTGTACTGGATGAGATCCGCGTTGTTGAATTGCGTCCCATTATCCGTGATAATAGTCTGCGGCACCCCAAACCTACAGTAGATGTTTTTCCACAGGAATTTCTTAACCCGTTCCTCAGTGATCTTTATCAACGGTTCTGCCTCGACCCATTTAGTTTGGTAATCCACTGCCACAATGGCGTACTTGTATTGTCCTACTGCCACGGGGAAAGGGCCGATGATGTCTAATCCCCACTGTGCGAAAGGCCAAGGTGCCAACAGGATTGATAATGCGATTGCCGGGGCACGAGGTACCGAGGCGTACATGTGGCATTTGTGGCAGCCGCGTGATATTTTCCTCGATACTGCCGCCATATCGGGCCAGAAATAGCCCGCTCGGAGTGATTTGTGGGATAATGACCTTGCGCCGGAGTGATTACCGCATACCCCTTCGTGGATCTCTCGCATGATTGCTTCTCCTGCCTCCTTAGTCACACACCTCAGCTGGGGGAAGCTGTGGCCCCTTCGGTATAATTGGCCATTAATGAGGCCATACCGGGCACACCGGAGGAGCAGCCTCCTGGCTTCCACCGCATCCTGGGGGCTGGTTTTGTCGGTCAGATACTTGACTATTGGGTCCATCCAGCTCGGTGGTACCTGTTCTACCGCGAATATTTCGGAGATGGTCTTGCTTATACTTGGCTTTTGGAGGGTCTCGATTTTAGCTCTCCGGTACTCTGGAGGGTAGTTTCCGGTTGCTAAACTCGCAAGGGCGTCTGCATGCCTATTTGCCTCCCGGGGAATATGTTGGATCGTGGCGCCGCGGAAGAACCCGATCAGTGTTTTGGCCAAAGCCTGGTAGGAGGATAGCTGAGGATCTTTAACCTCGAACACCCCGTTCATCTGGTTGACTACCAAGCTGGAGTCGCTGTATATGTCCATGGATGAGATTCCCAGCTCCTTGGCCAGTTGCAGACCGGCTATGAGGGCCTCGTACTCGGCAGCGTTATTGGAGGTGGTAAAAAGGAACCGTAGTGCATACTCGTACGATTGGCCGTCGGGTGAGGTTATCAGGACCCCGGCCCCACTCCGTTTGGCGGTTACGGAGCCATCCACGTAAAGTTTCCAGCCGGTGGGAAGGTCTGGTTCGATCTTGGCGGTTTGTTCTGCCCCTGCGTCCTCGAGCCGGGCGGGATGGACTTCTACCGCCATTGGGGTGAGCTCACATATGAAGTCTGCAGCAGCCTGTCCCTTGATGGTTGTTCGTGGGGCATAGGTGATGTCGAATTCCCCTAATTCGACTGCCCATCGTACGAGCCTCCCGCTGGTGTCTGGCTTTTGCAGGATCTGCCGCAGGGGGTGGTTGGTATATAAGGTGATGGAATGAGCCTGGAAATAGTGCCGGAGCTTCCTGGCGCTAACAATCAAGGCTAGAGCCAATCTCTCTATATCGGGGTACCGGCCCTCGGCTCCTGTAAGTCCCTTTCCCGCGTAGTATACCGGAAGTTCGAGCGTGCCCTCCTTTCTGACGAGAGCGGCGGAGACGGCGGCTGCGGATGCGGCTATGTAAAGGTACAACATTTCTCCCGGCAGTGGTTTGGATAGGAGAGGAACTGCAGCCAGGTATGCTTTGATGGACTGGAACGCTGCCTCATGCTCCGCAGCCCAGAGTATCTTCCTGGTTTGCTGTGCCTTGAGCAGTTTAAAGAACGGGACGCACTTATCGGTTAAACGGGAGATGAATCTGGCCAGGGCGGCCAACCGGCCGGTCAAGATCTGGACCTGGTTTCTCTCTCCTGGTGTTTCCATATCAAGGATTGCCTGGACCTTCAGCGGGTTGGCTTCTATCCCTCGCTGGCTGATGATGTGCCCTAGAAAAAGACCCTCTGAAATCCCGAAAAGACACTTCTTCGGGTTCAAGCGCATTCCGAATTTGAGCATTTTACCGATGACCACGGCCAAATCCCGGACGTGGGCCCCCGCAGTTAAGCTTTTGACCAACATGTCATCAACGTAAACTTCCACGGTTTTGCCCATCTCTTGTTCCAGCATTTGGTTCACCATCCGTTGGTAGGTGGCGCCGGCGTTCTTTAAACCGTACGGCATCCTCTTATAGCAGTAGGTGCCTCGGTCGGTTGTGAATGACGTGTGTTCTTCATCATCCGGGTGCATCCGTATCTGGTTGTACCCGGCGTAGGCGTCCATGAAGCTGAGCAGCTTGAAGCCGGATGTGGAGTCAATGAGCTGATCAATCCGAGGGAGCGGGAAGCTGTCCTTTGGGCACGCCCGGTTTAGATTAGTGAAGTCCACGCACATACGCCACTGACCGGCTGCCTTCTTCGGTACCATGACCACGTTGGCGAGCCAGCGCGGGTACTGGACTTCTCGGATGAAACCTATGTCCATGAGTTTCTGCACTTCTTCTCTAATCGCCTCATATTTTGCCGGGCTGAAAGACCTCCTCTTTTGCCTCGTCGGGGGGACGCTGGGTAATGAGTTTAGCCGGTGAACGGCTATCTCTGGGGATATGCCCGGCATGTCTTCGTAGGACCATGCGAAGACCGAACTGTGGTCCCGGAGAAAGGCGATGAGTTCTTCCCTGACGACCGGGTCGAGTTGTGTCCCTATCACTACGCTTCGGTCCGGGTGGTCTTTGGAAATACAGATGGCTTCGGTTTCCTCCACGGCCGAAGGTCGCTCTGGTTTCTCGGTGAACGTGAATCGCCTAACTCTACCTGGAGCGATGTCATCACGGGGGTCAAGACTCAGATCCGGCGCTGGTACTTGCTGAGCGGTTGTAAAGACCTCGGCCCGCTTCCTCCCGTGGGTCAGGGCTTCTGCGTAGTACTTACGGGCGATTCTCTGGTCCCCGCGTATAGTTATAACTCCGGCTGGTGAAGGCATCTTCAACATCAGCATATGGCCGGCAATGAACGTTTTGAGCCTCCATAACCCTGGCCGACCGATTATACCATTGTACGACGACAGGCAGTCGACGATGATGAATTCCAAATGCTCTGTTTTCGTTCTGTCTCCCTTGCCGAAAATGATTGGTAGGTAATCGGATCCTAGAGGCTGGACTACCTCACCGGAGAAGCTTATCAACGGCTCGTTACCTGGGATAACTTGTTCCTCCCTCTTTGCAGCCCTCGGTACGCGTCTCGGAACATTACGTTGACAGAGGCTCCAGTATCGATCAGCATACGACTGGTTATCCAGTGGTCTATTTGGACCGTGATAAGGAAGGGGTCGGTGTGCGGTTGGATCACATCCTCCGGCTCTTCATCCTCATAGAAAGTGACCGAGTTCCATCCGGTTTTAGCGGCTTGGACGCTTCGTTCTCTGAAGGCGTAAACCTCCCTCCCCCGGATTGATCTCAGGCACCGCTTCTTTGAGCTCCGGGTGAGCTGACCGATATGGTCGCCACTGTGGATCATGTTAATGCTCCCGTGTACCTCGATCCACCCGGGGGTTCGTGTGCATATAGTCCCTATCGGCCGAGCTCGCGGTCGGTCCGCGCTGGGGCTACCGGGGCGGGCTTGGTTTTGTACGATCGCCTTCTGTGGTTTCCGATCTGGGATCCGAAGGTCCGGTTCGTAGGGTTTTCTTGCTGGCGAAGGAACCGGGGCCCGTGGTGTCCGCTCTGCTGACACAGCTACCTGGATCCGAGCTGGGTGCCCAAAAGGTGGTCCTCTTCCTGGTCGGGGATCATTGTCACTGCTTCGCCGGGGTTGCCACTCCTTTCGCGCCTCTATCCCCCTGGCGGCTACAGGTACCCGGCTGATATGTAGCCGCCCGGCTTTGCTTCCGTGAGGGGATGGCGGTATGCCATCTGAGATCCGCTTGGGCGCCTTGTTCCCATATGTCTCTTGTTCTGCCTGAGCATGCCTAACGGCCACGGTCATCAGCTCGTCGTACGCCAGCGGCCCCTGCGCTTGTAAGTTGTATGAAAGTTCCCCAGCTCTTAATCCTTGCTTGAAGGCCATCCCCGCAATCCTCTTATCCAAGTTTCTTACCCCGGACGTGGCGACCTGCCACCGGTTAACGAAGGCGCGTAATGGTTCGTGGTTAGCCTGCATGCAATCGAAGAGGACCGTCGATGGCTGGGCTGCCGTGGCTTTAAGGACGAACAGGCCGACAAACCTATCGGCCAACTGTGCGAAAGTTTCGACCGAGTCCACCGGTAGCTCGTAGAACCAACCCAATGCCTCCCCTGCGAGCGTTTCTCGGAATATGTTGCAGCTCACGGCATCCGAATAGCCCCTAGCGCTTGTCTTCGACTTGAAGCTATCCAAGTGCCGGTACGGGCAGCTCGTTCCCGAGTATGTCAACTTCAGAGGCCTTTGGTCGCCAGATCCCCCCGTTTCCCGGATCCGGCGTGGGAAGGGTCCAATGCGCTCGGTAAACCGTGCGCCGTCCTGCGGTCGTCCCGCCTTCCGCTCGCTGGTCTCCATGCGGCTCTTTATGTCCGATACCGAAGCGGAAAGTGCCTCGATCGTTCGCGCGGTGGAGCTATCCCGCTCTCCTGATGCCTGATCTGTGCGGTACAGGAGCTTGACTGGGCCGGAATCTTTCAGAGCCTCTGAGAAGAGGGGTACGGGCATATGGACGGTCTTCCTCCTGCCCGTAGGCAGCCCTATCTCGAGATGCGGGAATTCGCTAGCCTTGCTCGCTGTGTGCGAGGCCGCCCGAGGGGTACCCGGCTGGCCTTCTCGCTCCAGGGTTGCTAACAGGGCGGTGGTTACTGCCTTCAGTTCCCGACATCGGGCCTCTGCTCTTAACCGATCCTGATCGCCCTCCTTTCGCAATCGCTCAATTTCTGCCTTCATCTTTCTTATTTCCCCTGCTCCAACCGGGTCGGGATTCTCTGAGACTTGACGATCGTGAGCCTTGTTTCGAACAGGAGGAAGTGCGAACCTCGCACCGACCTCGGCCTTTATGCTACGGGCCGGGCCGGGGAACTGAATTCGCGCTTCCGGACTTCCTTTGCGGTCGGGGGAAAGAACGAACCTCGCACAGATCGCGGCCCCTGCGTGTGGGGCCCGGTCGGGGAACTGAATTCGTCCTTTCGATCCTTCTGTGCTGGTCTTTATCTTTCTTCCTTCCATGGCTTCCGGACTACGGTTTTAGCGATCTCTTAAAGGGTCACCAGGGCCCTACTTTCCTGCACAGCGACACTGACTTTTTGAACGATATTCCCACAGACGGCGCCAATTGTTTCTGCCTAAACCCGGGGGTCTTGGTAGATACTTGATGAATCCAACTCGATCTCCTGCAATCCTGCTTACTAAGGGGAATACCGGGCGGGCCGGCCTTCACCTCTCCGATGCCTAAGTTAGTATAGTTGGAATATATATAACCTGGGCACGTATGTAAGCAGGGAGAGAGACAAGTTACCTATTTATGGTGGTAGCTGAGGCCTATATATAGGTGGTTGGGGGTGAGGGCTGACCTCATTCTTCGATGTGGGACTAGTTCTCTTCTGTTTGGACATTCTGGTGCCCTCTTTGGCAGGCGGGCGTCCCTGGTCCCAGGATCCCTGGAGGCAGGATATACCGCTGGGGCCCGAGGCCTGGTGCTGGTGGTCCGATCCTGGGTCCTGGTCCGGGCCCTGGTGCGCTTGCTGCGGGTCTGTGGGCCCTGGTGTAGCCTCTCTGGCTACTGTCAACAGTGAATAACCATGCTTCGAGAGAAAAGAAGAGAGTATACCTAGTGAGGAGGATTGAACTAGCTTAACATGTTTACATGCTTACCTTTTGCTCTTATATGTTCATATTGATGTCACATGTTCATGAAGCTCGGAATTTTCGTGCTTAGCATTCTCATGCATTAACTTGAAAGCTATGTGTACATACGAGCCTGAGACAAATTGTTAGGGGCAATAGTTTGTTTAGAGTCTAGTTTAGTTTAGTTTGCTAAGGGACTAGCAAAGGATAAGTGTGGGGTAGTTGATAGGAGCACAATGTGCGACGATATTATATGCTTATGCCCTCATTTATGCTTTGTTTAACCCTTATTTGTCTAAGATTGAGCCATAATTTAGTTTAGTGTTAATTTGGTAGAGTTTTGGTAAAATGTGCTTAATTGTCCGAAAAATGACTAAGTATGAGAAATCTGGAAAATAGTGCAAAATATGTCTTTTTCGTGATTTTGAGATGAGTAAAAATATGATCTATCCTTATCCGAATTCATATACTGAGAAATGTTGTGTTAAAATTTCAGATCAATCGGAGTTTGGGAAGTCACTCAAAAGATGGCTGCAAAACAGCAGTTCGAGCAAACCAATCCAGGGGCTTCCAGGATTTTCCTGGGACTTTGATCCAACTTCGAAAAATCATTCCCGACGACTCACAACGATTTTGATCGAGCCCTTTTGTAGGGAGATGGCTATATGTGTCTAGTTTATCTGAGACTTGGAATTGCATCAATCGGAGCTCCGAGGAAGGAGATATGCCGGAGTTACTGCAACGACATCAAGTCTGCCGATTCCAGGATGCTACTGCCTCCTTTTTGCAAATTCTGTTTTCAATGGATCATATGGTGTACAAATGCATATGTGAAGATGGTCCAAGCTTAAGGAAGGAAGGAGGATGACACCAAGACAAGGCATTGAAGAAGAATATGAAGAATGAAGTTCTCCTAGTCAAACTAGGAGAAGCTGCCGGAAGAGGCAGATTTGTGCCAGGATGAAGCTGCCGGCAATGAGGACATTTTCAGTGGATCAAGACCTATCAAATGAAGTCCAAAGATTATACAAGAAGTCCATGAAGATGTGAAGCCCAAGCCTTGAAGAAAAATTCAGAAAAAGAAAACCTAATTAGACAATGGAAGGAAGGTTTCAAACCCTTAACCAACTTGGTTTTTTGGTTTCCTTGTGCAAAAAGGGCTGCCGGCAACACCTAGCTTTTCCTCTATAAATAGCCAACTTTTACACAGAAAAAAACTTGTCACATTCCAAAGCAAAAATCTAGCCAAAGCTCTACCTAAATTTCCCAAGAATCCTACACAAAAACCCTAGCCAAAACCACCTCCACCACACCCAAAGTTTCTGCCGAAACCTTGGTACCTTGCTGCCGACACCTCCAACTGCCGAGCAGCAGCCTCCATCCGATTACCATAAACCACCGGATCCATACACGACGAAGTCTCCAAGGTTTCTAATGTGTGATCCACTCCCTACTCTTGGTTTTGTAATTTTTGTTGTAGCTATGTTAAACTTTGTCTATGAAGTTAGCATGAATTCTTGGTTTCAATTTGTATGTCTATGTATGAATTGGATTGAAATTTGGTTTTATGATTTGCATGTTCAATTTGTTTTCTTTATCTTTAGTTGGAGTTTGGATGTAAGAATACAAATTGCATGTTAAAAAGTAAGGAAAATATGATGTAAATTGATAGGGTAGGATTCAGCAAGCATGTTCACTTTGATTCTAGTAATTCGTTCTTGGTTTAGTCTCTAAATCCGTGTGCCGCAAAGATTGGTATTTAGCATAGTCGCGATATGTTTTGAGTATTGATCTTATATCTGTCAACATGATAGGACTAGAGTGGTTTAAACGACTATGCATGTTAACAAGAAGTAGTGACGCCTTGCTTGATTGATATGTTTCCGACTAAAAAGACCTTGTGCCTAACTACTTTGCATGTTTGATTTCGACGATAAGTGTTCTCAAATGTGTTTAGTATAACTTTAGGGTTAGACGATAAGTTAATCTTGAAGTACTTGAGAGTCTTAATCGATTAGTAAACCGATAAGGAGCTAATTAGGTTGGAACTAAGTCGGATCTAGGATACTGTGTACCCTTGCCGTATGTCTTGTTTTGTCAATTTGCTAAGTATTTTGATTGCTTTCGTGTTAGTAATTTGTGGAAGAATGTCGACCAAACTTGTAAATATTAGACTTAGGATTTATTTTCAGCAAGTTATTTCGTGCCTAGCATTAGTGGCAGCCTTGCTGCCGAACTACCTATCCCCCATATGTGTGACGTTTTTGTATACATATGTGTATATATTTGTCTAACAATTCCATATTTCAGGTACCCTTAATCCCCGGCTTAGAACGATCCCTACTTATGTCTATACTACTAACAATTGCAGGGTTTATTATTACATGCGAGCTTCGGCTCACATCATCGATCTATATGGTCCCCACTATGTATCATGTTTATGCTCCCGTGCACCTCTATCCCCCCGGGGGCTCGGGTGCTTATGGTCCCTACTTGCCGAGCTGCCTGCCGGTCCCTTTGCGGGTCATCCGGACGGACTCGGCCGTCCACCACCATCCTCTGGGGTCTTTGGTTGCTACTCCGAAGGGCTGGATCTTAGGGTTTTTCTGCCGGCATAATGGCTAGAGCCCGCGGTGGTTGCCCCGCTAGCGCAGCTGCCAGGGGCCGTGCTGGTCGCACAAGTGGTGGTCTTCTCACAAGTGGTGGTCTTCTACTTGAACTGTTGTCACTGCTCCGTCGGGGTCGCCAGTCCTCCCGTACTTCGGCTTTCTTGCTAGTCGCGGGTGTATGGTTGCGATCTTGCCGCCCAGTCTTGCTTTTACGGGGAGACGGCGGTAGCGGGTCATCCGGACTCCGCTTGGGCATCTTATCCCCATACGTCTCGTGCTCCGCCTGGGCGTGCCTGATGGCCACGGCCATCAACTCATCGTACCCCAGCGGCTCCTTTACTCGCAAGTTGTACGAGAGTTCCCCAGGTTTTAACCCCTGCTTGAATGCCATCCCCGCTATCCTTTTATCCAAGTTTCTGCCGGCCGTGGTGATATGCCACCGGTTAACGAAGGCGCGTAGCGGTTCGTGGTCAGTCTGCATGCAATCGAAAAGGATCATTGATGTTTGGGCCGTCTTGGCTCTAAGGGCGAACCGGGCGACAAACTTATCAGCCAGCTGTTCGAAAGTTTCCACCGAGTTCGCTGAGAGCTAGTAAAACCAACTCAACGCCTCCCCCGAGAGCGTCTCTTGGAATATGTTGCAGCACGTGGCATCTGAATAGCCCCTTGTGCCCGTCTGCGACTTAAAGCTGTCCAGGTGGTAGTACGGGCAGCTCGTTCCTGAGTACGTCAGTTTCAGGGGCCTTTGGCTACCAGATCTACCTGACTCCCTAATCCGGCGCGGAAAAGGTCCAGTGCGTGCGCTGTCCCGCGGTCGCCCCGCTTTTCTCTCGCTGACCTCTAGGCGGTCCTTCATGTCCGATACCGAGGCGGAGAGCGCCTCGAGCGTCCTTGCGGTGTGGCTGTCCTGCTCGCTCGATGCCAGGCTTGTGCGGTACAGGGGCTCAACCGGGCCGGAGTTTTTTAGAGCTTCCGGGAAGAGAGGTGTGGGCACATGCGCGGTCTTTCTTCTTCCCGTAGGCTGTCCCACCTCTAGGTGCAGGAATTCGTTAGCATTGCTTGCGGGCCTCTTTGGCAGGCAGGCGCCCCCGGTCCCCGGGCCCCTGGTGGCAGGATAGACTGCTGGACCCCGAGGCCGGGTGCTGGTGATCCGATCCCGGGCCTTGGGTCGGCCCCTGGTACACTAGCGGCGGGTCTGTGGGCCTGTTATAGCCCCTCTGTGGCTACTGTTGACGTGAGCCGGAGCTCGCATGCAATAATAAACCCTACAATCGTTAGTAGTATAGACATAAGTCGGGATCGTTCTAGGCCGGGGATTAAGGGTACCTGAGATATGAAATTGTTAGACAAATATACACATATATATACACATGAAACGTCATAAATGGGGGATGAAATGGATCGGCAGCTAGGCTGCCCTAAACTATGTTCGGCACAAAAATTAAAAGAAAAGAAATACGAAACAAAAAGATCCTAGGCTCGACAGCAATAGGCTGCCTCTAAATCATGCATAAAAACAGAAATTAAAAATCCTAAATTACTATATACAAGGTTGGTCGACATTCTTCCACAAATTACTAACACAAAAGCACTCAAAACACATAGCAAATTGATAAGACAAGACACGGCAAGAGCACACAATATCCTAGATCCGACTTAGTTCCAACCCAACTAGGGCCTCAGCGGTTATCTAAGTTGTTTCAGACTTCACGAAGGTATTTAGAATTAGCTCAGCGCATAACCCTAATCTTTAGCTAACCAACTATAAACACGCAGCGTCGAAGATAATCAATTAACCAATGAAGTACGAAATCCTTTTTGAGCCTCCTTATCCAAATTTCGAATACCTCTTAGCCTAGCCCCATTACAACCCTCTTATTGATCTTTTTCATGATTCTTAAGATGGTTAAACTTGATTTGTGGAGATTATCTCAAGAGTAAGCTTATGGTTTTGGTTCATTGGTGCATATAGTTGTCATATGAGGTTTTTCCATCAAAATTCACAAAGTGCCTTCGTTTCTTTAATATATGCAAGTCACTCTTTGTATTTCATGATCTTTCGCTTGCATATACTTATGTGTGAATATCCATGCTTCGAGAGAAAAGAAGAGAGTATGCCTTGTGAGGTGATTTGAATTAGCTTTAACATGTCTACATGCTTACTTTTGCTCCTATATGTTCATATTGATGTCGCATGTTCATGAAGCTTGGAATTTTCGTGCTTAGCATTCTCATGCATTAACTTGAAAGCTATGTGTACATACGAGCCTGAGACAAATTGTTAGGGGCAATAGTTTGTTTTGAGTCTTAGTTTAATTTAGTTTGCTAAGGGACTAGCAAAGGATAAGTGTGGGGTAGTTGATAGAAGCACAATGTGCGACGATATTATATGCTTATGCCCTCGTTTATGCTTTGTTTAACCCTTATTTGTCTAAGATAGAGTCGTAATGTAGTTAGTGTCCATTTGGTAGAGTTTTGGTGAAAAATGGTTAAGAATCCGAAAAATGACTAAGTTTGAGAAATCTGGAAAATATTGCAAAATATGTCTTTTTCGTGATTTTGAGATGAGCAAATTTATGAACTATCCTTGTCCGAATTCTATGAAATTTTATGTGCTTAATATTCATATGTTGAGGAATGTTGTGTTAAAATTTCAGATTAATCGGAGTTCGGGAAGTCACCCAAAACTTGGCTGCAAAAGGGCAGTCCGAACATTCCAATCCAGGGGCTACAGGATTTTCCTGGGACTTTGCCCCAACTTCGAATTTCCATTCCCGACGACTTGCATGGAATTTGGCCGAGATATTTCATGGGGAGATGGCCATATGTGTCTAGTTTACGTGAGATTTGGAATCGCATCAATCGGACCTCCGAAGGTGGAGATATGCTGGATTTACTGCCACAAGGTCAAAGCTGCCGATTCCAGGGACTGATTGCTTCCTTTTCACAAGTGCTTCATTTTGATGGACCATATGATGTACAAGAGCATTTCTGAAGACATCCCAAGCATATAGAAGGAAGAAGGACGACACTTGGCCATGGCATCAAAGAAAAACATGAAGAAATCAAGTCTCCTAGTCAAACTAGGAGAAGCTGCCGATTTGAGGCAGATCAGGTGCAACTTCAGGCTGCCGGCAATGTGATGCATTTTTGGTGGATAAAAGTTTATCAATTTCAGTCCAAGACCATATAAGAAGTCCATGAAGATGTGAAGCCCAAGCCTTGAAGAAAAATTCAGAAAAGAAAACCTAATTGGACTAAGAAAGGAAGGTTGCAAAACCTTATTGAACTAGGTTTTCTGAACTCCTTTTGGCTTAAGGGATTGCCGGCACCCCTCTCCTATATAAACCCCCACTTTTTCTACAGAAAAGCTATCTCATCTCAATCATAATACACTAGCCTAAAGCTCTACCAAGTCTTCCAAAACACCAATACCTAAATACCCTAGCCGAACCATCATCACCACCACCATATTGCCGAATCCCTTCCACCTTGGTTTCCTGCCGATTTCTGTTCTTGCCGAACACCAAGGAGCAGCAGCCGATCCATCTAGTCACTTTGAGGAGTCTTCAAGGTTCTTAAAGTGTGATCCATTCCCCTATGGCTTTTGTATTTATTTATGTTTGGTTGTTTTGTACGAACTTGTTTCGATTCTTGGTTTTTCTTGAAACTTTGTATGAACCGAATATGATATGTTATGTATGTTTTTCCTGAATTTTAACTTGTGTGTTTTTGTATGCATCGATAATTAGGGCAGTGGTATTTCGCATGTTTAAACTTAAAATTGGTTAGAACTAAGGTTAGGGCAAATAAACCGACACACTAGTTATGATTAGCATGTAATTCTAAGTGCTAGGTTTCATGTGATAGAGTAACACGGATAAGTCATACGCTGGAGTAGTTTGTTTTGTGTTGCTCACCTAGGTCTAATAAACCTTAGAACTTGCAAGTTAAATAAGAAGAATGACAACCTTACTTGTTTGCTTGTCTTCGATTTAGACTCATATGCTTAAATGTTAAAACGCGTAAAACCGGATTAGCATCACCTTAGAAGTCATATGCTGGAGTAGTTTCTAAGAATTTAAGAAGTCTAACAATTGGAAAACTGCTGGAGGCTCTAATTGTGTCGAAACTAATTTAGGTCTTGAACATGTTAAATGCTTGTCTCTTACCTTCTTGTATGCAATTTGCCTTGTTAAAGAGTCTTTTATGTGAACTGTTTTGTGTGAGAGATGATGATCACTTGTATATAATAGCTTAGGTTTATTTTTCTGTTTTTATTTTCGTGTCTAGTATTAGAGGGCAGCCCTAGGGCTGCCGAACCATTTTTACCCAATATGTGACGTTTTTGTATAGATGTAAATATGTTTTGTGTCTAACAATTTCATATCTCAGGTACCCTTAATCCCCGGCCTAGAACGATCCCTACTTGCTCATACTACTAACGATATTTTTGTAGGGTTATTATTGCATGTGAGCTTTGGCTTCCATCACATGCTTCCTACAAATCTATCGAATTTTATCTTTTATCGCTCACGAAGAAAGCAATTTGGCACAAAATCTCACATAGGTTGTAATCGAAATAAACTAGCTAAAACATGCATGCTTCATAAACAACAAATCCTACATGCTCCTACCAATGCACAAAATCCATGAAACTCACAATTTATATTGTATGCACAACTATCATCTATGCATGCAAAGAGGAGAAAAGCATCATTGACATATTAGGGGCATCTTAAGACTCGAAACAAACAAATTAAACACTTTATTTTTGTGGAACAATTTTCTGAATTTTTCTAAACTAAACACCCAAAAACATAAATAAAAACGGAATACGTTACCCCACCCCACACTTAGAAAATTACATTGCCCTCAATGTAAGCACAAAACAATATCAATGAATTTCCTAAGCATGCAATCGACTAACATATACCAACATATCATCACAAATCAAAGAAGGGGAGAAGGGTTAAGAAAATTCAAACTCTCGGTGATGGCTCCTTCACTTTTCTTTGATCGACATGGGTTGCCTCCCAAGTAGCGCTTTGTGTTTAAAGTCCATAGCCTAGACTTTTCACCGTTCATATTGCATGTGTTCATCTTGTTTCAAAGTAGCACAAATCGGCAAGAAGAAGATCAATGAGAAGACCGTTGCATGAGGTGTCCGTTTCGACATTTGAAGAGGTGGTTGTATCTTGCGTCGTATCGGAGGCAACGGAAGGCGTGTCCGAGCCAGCGGATGGTGTGTCCGAGCCAGCGGATAGTGTGTCCGAGCCAGCGGATGGTGTGTCCGACCTCTGTTCCGCCGTATCTGGCGTATCCTCCTTGTGTCCGGCATCTTGTGGTGATGCGTCAACCCTGCCGGCAATGGCAGGTCCGGCAGGAGGTGGTGGTGTGGCTTTTCTGGTGTGCTGCTGCTCGGCAGCAGGAATTTTGGCCGGCAATGGAGTTGTAGGGTCTATGGGATTTTCCTCCACGGTGTGTTCTTGAAAGGAAGAGTAGTAATGCTTGAGACGATGGCCATTTACCTTGAATGTGTTTCCCGTAGCTTCATTCCGAATCTCTATGGCTCCATGAGGAAACACTTGAAGAACAATGAATGGTCCAAGCCAACGAGAGCGCAACTTTCCCGGAAAAAGTTTGAGTCGCGAATGATACAAGAGAACTTTTTGTCCAACTTCAAACTTTTTCAATCGAAGCATCTTGTCATGGGCCACCTTAGTCTTTTGCTTGTAAATCCATGCGGCATCATAGGCTTCATTACGGATTTCTTCAAGTTCGTTGAGTTGAAGCTTTCTATGAAGACCGGCATCATCAATGTTCATGTTGAAGGCCTTAATTGCCCACCATGCTTTGTGCTTTAGCTCAACCGGTAAGTGACATGCTTTGCCATAAACTAACCGAAAAGGAGACATACCTATCGGTGTCTTGTACGCGGTCCTATAAGCCCACAAAGCATCATCAAGACGATCACTCCAATCCTTCCTTGAAGGTCCAACCGATTTCTCCAAAATGTGCTTGATCTCTCGATTACTCACCTCGGCCATACCACTCGTTTGGGGATGATAAGGTGTAGATATCTTATGAGTGACTCCATACTTCTTCAATAAGGCCTCAATGGTGCGGTTATAAAAATGGGATCCTCCATCGCTAATCAAGACTCTTGGAACTCCAAAACGTGAAAAGATGTTGGTCTTGAGAAACTTGGCTACCATCTTGGCATCGTTGGTGCGTGTAGCCACTTTGACACATAATCAACCGCAAGCAATATGTAGAGAAAACCCTTACTTGAAGGAAACGGTCCCATGAAATCAATCCCCCAAAGATCAAAAATTTCCACCTCAATGATAGGCGTGAGTGGCATTTGGTCTCTAGCTCCAATGTTCCCCATTCTTTGGCATCTATCACATGCTTTGCAAAACATGAATGCATCTTTAAAAATCGTAGGCCAAAAGAAACCACAATTAAGTACCTTCAATGCCGTTTTCCTTGGTCCAAAATGCCCACCACAAGCTTCACTATGACAAAAAGCAAGGATGGAGCGATGCTCATTCTCTGGCACACATCTTCGAATAACTTGATCACCACATTGCTTCCATAAGTACGGATCATCCCACAAAAAGTGTCGAGCTTGCTTCCTTATTCTTTGTTGTTGGTGGTTCGGCAACTCTTGTGGAAATCGGCGTGTAGCAAGAAAATTTGCAATGTCGGCATACCAAGGCTCATGTACTTCAAGTCGAAAAAGTTGCTCATCCGGAAAGGTTTCACATAGGGGCAGCCGATCCTCTTCCTTCACAAGTCTACTCAAATGATCGACTACAACATTCTCAACTCCTTTCTTGTCTTTAATCTCAATATCGAACTCTTGAAGCAAAAGAATCCATCGAATGAGCCTCGACTTAGCATCCTTCTTTTTCATAAGATATCTCAAAGCGGCATGATCACTATAAACAATAACTTTGGAATTCAAAAGATATGATCGAAACTTTTCCAAAGCAAAAATTACTGCCAAGAGTTCCTTCTCCGTTGTCATGTAATTGAGTTGAGCATCGTTGAGAGTCCTTGAAGCATAGTAAATGGCGCATGGCTTTTTCTCAATTCGTTGTCCAAGTACCACTCCAAGTGCATAATCACTAGCATCACACATCAACTCAAATGGCTCAACCCAATTTGGTGGCATCAAAACCGGCGCCGTACATAAAAGTTCCTTCAATCGGCAAAAGCTTGCCTCACATGCCTCCGACCACTCAAACGTCACCTCCTTTTGTAACAAGTTGCTCAATGGCTTGGCAATTGAAGAGAAGTCCTTGATAAATCGTCGATAGAACCCCGCATGGCCATGAAAACTGCTCACATCTTTCACACATCTAGGGCTCGGCAAGGCTTGTATTAGCTCCACTTTGGCTTTGTCAACTTCTAAGCCTCTTGCCGAAATAATGTGCCCTAGAACAATACCTTGTGTGACCATGAAGTGACACTTCTCCCAATTGAGCACAAGATTTGTCTCTACACACCTCTCAAGTATCTTCTCCAAGTTCCCCAAACATGCATCGAAGGTGCTCCCATACACACTAAAATCATCCATAAACACTTCGATAATGTCTTCAATAAAATCCGAGAAGATAGCATACATACATCTTTGAAAAGTGCCGGGTGCGTTGCATAGTCCGAATGGCATCCGCCGATAAGCAAACGTGCCAAATGGACAAGTGAAAGTGGTATTCTCTTGATCATCCGGGTGTATCATGATTTGATTGTAGCCACTATAACCATCAAGAAAGCAATAGTAAGAATGGCCGGCTAACCTCTCTAGCATTTGATCCATAAACGGCAAAGGCATGTGATCCTTCCTCGTTGTAGCGTTGAGCTTCCTATAGTCGATGCACATCCGATGACCGGTTACAAGTCTTTGTGGCACAAGCTCATTCTTCTCATTCTTGACAACCGTTACACCACTCTTCTTCGGCACTACTTGCACGGGAGATATCCACTTACTATCCGAAATTGGGTAGATCACCCCACAATCAAGCAACTGGATGATTTCCTCTTTCACAACTTTCATCATGGGAGGGTGAAGTCGACGTTGAGCTTCCTTTGTCGGCTTAGCTCCTTCTTCCAACAAAATACGATGAACACAAGTAGTAGGGCTTATTCCCTTGATATCCGCCAAGGTCCAACCTATGGCGGTCTTGTACTTCTTAAGCACACATATCAAATCCTCCTCTTGCTTCTCACTAAGCATTGAAGACACAATAACCGGTAGTGTATCTTCTTCTCCAAGATAAACATACTTTAAGTGACTAGGGAGTTCTTTAAGTTCTAACTTTGGGGCACACTTGGTCGAAATTTGGTTGTGGCACTTGGAATTGACAAGAACGAATCAAATACCTTGTTGTATGGCCGAGCCTCTATCTCTCCACAAACCTCTACTAGACTCGGCATTATCATGAAAGGCTCGGCAAGGCTTGTTTCGGCAATGCTTGGCTCGGCTATGCTCCCTTGCTCGGCTTCATGCATGATTCGTTCTCCCTTCTTGTCAAATCCGACCCCTTGCTCAATCGCTAATTGCTATGCATCGAGCGAGGTCGACATAACTTGCTCGACCTCCTCCAAAACATCAATGGCACAACCCTCCTTCAAATCAACATTGGGGAATTTCATGGCATCAAACACATTAAACTTGATCACCTCACCATCAAATTCCATAGTTAGGTTGCCCTCGGCCGCATCTATCTTTGTGCGCGCGGTCTTCATAAATGGTCGCCCTAGTAGCAATTGAGTGCTATTGACCGGCGAATCCTCCATCTCAACCACATAAAAATCGGTGGGGAAAATCAATTGATTTACTTGCACTAACACATCCTCCACATAACCCTCCGGATACTTACTTGAGCGATCCGCAAGTTGAATAATGACATTGTCCTTCTTGAGAGGCCCTATACTCAACGTTTGATACACATTGAGTGGCATGACATTGATCGATGCTCCCAAATCCAACATAACATCCTCAAATCGAGTATTGCCTATGATACAAGGCACATTGAAGCTTCCCGGATCCTTCATCTTTGGTGGCAACTTCCTTTGAATAACGGCCGACACCGTCTCGCTCATAGTTACCACACGAGTCTCCCTAGTATGCCTTCTAGCCGTGCAAAGCTCCTTAAAAAACTTAGCATACTTCGACACTTGCTTAATGCACTCCAACAAAGGAATGTTGACTTGCACTTTCCGGAAAATCTCCAACACCTCCTCATCGAACTTATCCTTCTTTGATCTAGCAAAGCGAGAAGGGAATGGAATGTTTGATGATGGCACCCCTCCCTTGCTTGCTTGGCTCGGCAATAACTCATTCATTGATGTGGCGGGATCATACTCAAGCTCATTGCGCAGCTCCTTGTCCTTTGCACTATTGTTGCCGGCACTATGCCCATGCTCGGCACTCAAGTTCTTCTCGGCATCACCATTATGGCTGCCGGCAATGTGTGTCTCGCCATCCTTCTTTTCGGCATCTCCATTATGGCTGCCGGCAATGTCAGGTCCGGCAGCCCTCTCATCCTCCTCAATACCCTTGAAAGTCACTCGCTTCTTCTTTGGACTTGTTGGAGGAAACAACTCTCTTCCGCTTCGAGTTTGAATCACTTTGGCTTGCTCGTTCCTCGGATTGGGAATAGTATTACTTGGCAACTTCCCTTGCTCATTAAATCTTCCCATAAAATCTACAACTTGCCCCATTTGAGTCTTGAGCTCACCAATGTCCTTTTGATGATTTTGTTGCCCCGCGAGTAGTGCTTGAGTAGCACTTGACAAAGATTGAAGCAAAGCATCGTAATTAGGGTTGCTCGGTGCGGCTTGGCCTTGGATAGGCACGGCTTGGTTTTGGTTCGGCACTGCCCCATATATTCCTTGGTTCGGCTGATAAGGTTGCCGAGGCACAAATGGTGGCCTCGGTGCAAATGGTGCTCCTCCCTCTCTTGGTTGCATAGGTGCCCTAAGCACGTTGTCATTGTTCGCCCATCGAAAGTTCGGATGATCATTGAACCTTGGATTGAAGTTTCCAAAACGTTGGCCTCCTTGAAAACCAATTGCATTGCACTCCTCAACTCCCTCATTAACTCCAAATTGAGGGCATTGTTCGGTCTCATGTCCCTCGGTGCAAATTCCGCAAACACTAGCACGCTTCTTCATCAAATTACTCACCAAGTCGGTAAGCTTGTCCACTTTCTCTTCTAACTTTGAGCTTGAAGACGTCTCATGCACTTTTTCATTCCTTTGCACATTGCCTCGTGCCATGCCAAATTGTTGGTTGTTCAAGGCACGAACTTCCAACAAACTTCTTGCCGCACCAGCATTCAACTCCAAAAAGCTACCTCCCGCGGCCGAGTCAAGAAACTCTCTCTCCAGGACGCGCAATCCCTCATAGAAATATTGCAACAAGAGTCCATTGCTAATGCCAAGCGATAGACACAAAGAAACTAGGGACTTGAGCCTCTTGTAGTAGTCGAAGAAAGTCTCATCTCCGGCTTGCTTCACACTTGTTATTTGCTTCCTCAGATCAGTGATACGTGAAGCAGGAAAGTACTTGAGCAAAAACTCATCCATCATAGTACTCCACGAAACGATGCGACCACTAGGCACCTCAAACAACCACTCCTTTGCTTGATCTTCTAATGAGAATGGAAAAGCCTTCATCTTGAAGTGTTGCAAATCGGTCCCTCTTGGACACATAGACTCCGTGGTGAAGTTAAACCACTGCAGATGCTTATTAGGATCCTCACTTGGCATCCCATAAAACGATTTCAGCTTATGGAGGAATCCACTCCTCAATTCAATTTCTCCAGTCTTGTCAGTTTCCAAGGGAGGATAAGTGATATTCGAAGGAGCAATACCAGCTCCAGCAACATGACCATTCTGTGATCTGATTGATGCCATTATCTCTTCTTCTTCCTCTGAATCGGCAAGGGCTTCAAATTCTGGATTCTGAAGATCACAAGACGATGAAACTACTGATGGGGAGCTCGGCAATGAATCAGAAACTGACGGCACTATAGGTGAGCTCGGCAATGATGATGACACTGATGAACTGGTTGGTGACGATGGCGGTAATGGCACAAAACGAGCAATAGCGAGTTCTTGATCTAAACGTTGCAAACGGCCTTGAAGATCTCTTGTCCAAAAATTAGATTCGGACATGCATTATTTTCTGAAATTTGCAACATTTAAACAAGTTAGAACATCGTAAAGAAATAGAAAGCAAGAATATACATCATTACAAGCCACGGCATTGGCGATTACACAATATATTTCAATAATGATTCACATATAAACATTCGGCAAACACAAAGATTTCGGCAAAGCATACATACATTTGGCAATAGAGAGCAAAAATCAAAAAAGTTCATGATCATGTAATCGCTAAGTCTAATTTCTTTTCAATTTGTTCTAACTCTCGAAGTACGTGGAGCAGAGGAGATAACGGTGCAATGGACTGATACAGCCCCCGGTAGTATCATGCTTAACCCGATATACCTCAAGAGTTTGAACCACACAACATGTTTTTATCTTCGAAGAAAATAGGCTACATATGTCAAGTTATGTTCTAGCGTCTAAAGTGAGGTGATGCTTCGGCACAAGCTGTCGACTAGGTCGTGCGGATTTTACGTTTCAAAGGTCATTAAAATCACGGAGTGATAGGAGCATAAAATGCGACGTTCTTAATATGTTTTTACCCCCATTTATGCAATGCTTAACCCTTATTGTTGTAATATAGAGTCATGTTATAGAGTCAAGAGTTTTGGTGGAATTAAAGTGAAAACATGTGGAAAATAGAATAAAAATGCAGAAATTGTCAAAAGCCTATTCACAAAGTCTCTGAGATGTTTTATTGAATCTGTAAAACATAAACTTTGCTTTTGATAGATTTTTCTCTTCTCATTTGCAGTCGACATACTAAGGATTGAACAAAGGAAAGAATCATTAAAATCGGAGTGGAACAAAATGCCAAGAACTTCAAGTTCTTATCGGATGCAAATCCAAGAATTCCAGAAGATTTCAGTGTCCGACATCCAACTTTCTGAATTTATTCCCGACGATTGACAAGGAATTTGAAGGTGAAATTTTTATGGATGAAAGCCCTGTGTGTCTAGTTTCATATGCAACTGGAATCGCAGAAAAAGCTCTCCTAAGTAGAGAGTTATGCCGGTTTGAATGCAAGAAGGTCAGATCTGCCGAGAGGAAGAACCTGCTGCCCGTTTTGAAGGATTTCTATTTTTCTACAACAATTTCGTGTCCAAGGTTGTAAGTGATGAGCTACTGAACATATTGGAGCATTAGAGAGTCATCCTTTCAAGGAAGAAGTCGAAGAACAAAAGAAAAGAAGTTTCCCTGATGCAAGCAGGAAAAGAAGATACAAAGGATGCTTTCCTGGCTCAACTAGGAAAAGCTACGGCTAGCTCTTGGATAAATTGTCCAAATGAGTTATGAGCCTAGTCCATTATTCAGTCCATCAAGCATTGATCCATGAAGAATTTGGCTGAATTAAAAAAGAAAAGAAAAGATTAATTTCGGAATGGAAAAGAAGAAGCAAGCCGAGTTCTACATGGATTTGGCTTACGAATGTGGACTGCATTCCATCCTTTGTGCAAGATTTTTGGCTGAATTAATTCATGGAAAACCTAAAGAGATATTGCTCAATTATTCAGCCATTATCTTGGGAATTTTCGGCAGAAAATAGAGGAAGAAAATCGCAACAAATCCTGATTAATTTCGGGAAAATTCCTGTGCACGTCTCTCAACTTCCACGGACTCTCCCGGACAGCTGACAATGAATCAGAATTCGAGCCTTATATGGATAGAAAGCTACGGGAGTCTAGTTTCCAACCCAACTGGAATCACCTCAATAGCTATTTTCTAGAGAGAGTTATGACGTAATCAATGCACGGAGGTCATTCTGCCGAATTCAGAAAATCAAGGAAACCTAAACCAATTCGGTTTTTGTTTGTGGCTAGCTTCTCTAGGTTACTTCCTCTATAAATACCAAGGCTTTTGCACAGAAAAGAATCATCTCTCCCTCCACAAAAGCTGCCGAACCTCTGCCCAAATTAATTCCCCAAATTTTATACCAAGGAGCAAAGCCGAATCCACCACCCTTCCATCAATTCGATCACCATCTCATCAATCCTTGCCGAATCTTAACCAAGGTTGTAATATGGATTGTTTTATTTTGGTTTTTGTTACTTTGTATTTAAACATAACTTTGTCTATGAAGTATGTTTTGGTTTTTGGTTTTAATTTCGGTATTGATAATCATATATGGGATCTTCGGATCTTTGTTATAATTGTTTGGATATTTTATATGTGATTGCCGAATTATATATGTGATGTGATTAAATTTGTATTATGGGCAGTAGCTTTAGCATGTTTCTTGATTTCAATTAGGTTTATTTTCTTAATTCGTGGGGAACCGAAGGAGATGTTTAGATGCACTCGAAAGGCCATGAGTGTTATCTAGATGTTGAATTCATATTCCGATCTAATACATGTTGATTCACACGCGTTGTTGGTTTTGACATGTATTAATCTAAGGGTAAGAGTAATTATGGAAATTTACATGTCGATGTGAGATGGGTGACGCCATACTTGCTAACATGTTCCAATTCGACAATATGTGCTTATGTGCTATTTGTGTTTAATTTACATGCGTTGTGTTGTTAAACCGATTAGTACCATGTTTAGGATTGCGCGCGTTTCGGATTCTAAATACTTATGATGTCTTGAATAATTAGGATAAGCTGCGTTGGCCCTAATTAAATTGGAGCTTAATTAATCTTGAAATCGTTATATGTTTGCTACCCCTATTACTTGTTTTAATTTTATTGCATGTGTAATGAGATTTGTGTTTGGTGATTGTGTGAAAGGTGATGATCAATTGTATATAGTAATCTAGGATTTAATTTTCGTAAACTAATCAGTAAATAATAGATAAAAATTTCGACAACCCCCTTTTATACAATACTTTGTGTGATTGAAAGCCCTTGATTTCCCCGGATAGAACGATCCCTACTTGTCAATACTACACTCGACAAAAGAAGGGTATTATTTGTATGAGATTGTTTTGCAGGTACAAATTGTGCACGCATGTGATTCCATCAGTTTTTGGCGCCGTTGCCGGGGAAATTATAATATTTTGATTCATAAAGTGTTGTTTGTAACTTTGTATATTTGTAAATTATTTAATTTTTGCAATAGTTTTGGGATATGTATTAATAGGATTTTTGGAAGTGTAATAGTAAATAGGGTTTTCCTTTTCCGATTTTTATTTTTGTTTTTGGTTTTTGGTTTTTGTCCTTAATTGCCGATTTGTATGTTTTATTGTGATTGTTGTACACTTAGATAATGTCTAGGAAGATGGTAGTTTTTGTGTATGCTTGTAGTTTATTGTAGTTTCTAAAGTGTAACATGTAGGTGAAGCCTCTTTTGTTGATCATAACCAAAACCCTTCATACGAGTGATGCCATGTTAGGTATGTTTTTGTGTAGATTGGGAAACGGGCCCTGCAATGTTGGAATTAGTCCATCGTTGGCCCCCCACGCATAAAGACGCTAACTTGGTATTATTTTTATGAGGTTGAGGGCGGTTTTAATCAACACTTGTAGACCGCTAGGACCCGAGTTTATTTTACCAAGTATAGGGCAAGTTATTTTCATTGATGGGTTCGAGGTTTGTAAAACTGGTTTTCAAGACCCACAGACTGATGTTCATTCCCTGTGAGTGAGTCGATAGGGGACTTGTCCTCCGTGGTTAAAAACTTTGAGACCTGCCTTGTTCCTAAAGAGAGTTTACTCTCCGTGAATTTTAACGACACCGCCTTAGAAAAGTAAAGTATCTTCGACCTAGACAACCGCTTGTGCCGAAGCATCACCTCACTTTAGACGCTAGAAAATAACTTGAGCATATGTGAATCTGTTTTTCTTCAAAAGATAAAATTCGTCTTTAATTTTCGAGGTATATCGGAATAAGCATGATACTACCTTGGGCTGTATCAGTCCATTGCACTGTTATCTCCTCTGCTCCACGTACCTTGAGAATTAGGGTTTTTGAATAAAATCAACTAGAAAGAAGCTAGGTTGTGACGCCATGTGTTTTGTAGAAATCGGTGCTTGAGAATTTTTTCCACACTTGTGAAATTTTCGATGCTTTGTGTGAATGACGATTTGTGTGAAGTTTTGAGAATTTTGTTTGTGTGTTTTACCTTGTAAATTTCGTGTGCCATTGTATGATCTCTTGTAAATTTCGTGTGCCTTGTAAATTCTGTGAACAGTGATCGTAAATAGTAACGGTGAACAGTGAAATCGTAATAGTGTCGTGAACAGTAATTTTTTTTATTTTTTTTAACTTATACATATTACTTCTAACTTATTTCTAACGTATACTCTAACTTATTCTAACTCATTCTTTCTAACCTATACATATTGATTCTCATGATTCTTGTAGAGTTTAATTGTTAGTCGCAGATCATAAGGAAGAGGTGAAGAATTACATTGTAAACAGTTGATTGGAGCTCTCATTGACTTGGGAAGGACGACAAGTGTTGCAAGAAACGAGTTCCACCACTCTCAACTTTTGTTCATAATTTGAAAATAAATTCTACTTAGCTAATTATTGTATATTTATACACTGACTTCTAACTTTAGCTAATTCACTAACTCACTACTAACTTATTCTTTGAATTCTCATCTCCACTCTTCTAAATTTCTTTATCTTGATGCGATGCAGTTGAAGAGTGGAGTAATCATGCATCGAGTTATGATAGCCATTGTAAGGAGGCACGAATTTGGAGTGCGCACTCCAAAAGGCGTCGCCCACAACTTGATTAAGAAGTGAAGAGTCTAGGCTGAGTAGACTATAAACATTAAGCGCTGTATGGGAGGCAACCCATTTCAACCAAAATTGTGAAGGAGCCGTCTACGAGAGTTTGAATTTTCTAAATCCCTAAACTCTTTTTGGTTAAATTGTATAAATGTGGAACTTGTTGAATTTATCATATGCTTAGAAATTACAACATAATTTCTGGTTTACATTGAGGACAATGTAATTTTCTAAGTGTGGGGTAGGGATACATGTTTCACATGTTTGTTTTTGTTTTAAGTTTTTTTTCTTTAGAGTCATAAAAGAAAAGAAAATAAAAAATCAGAAAAATTAAAAATTTTCGTTGCTTTTGTTTTTGTTTTTGAGTCTTAGATGCCCCTAAATAGTCTATGATGATTATATCTTTAATACATAGATGATGGTTTTGCATAATCATAAGAATTAATTGTGAGTTTCATGGACTTTGTGATTGGTATGAACATTTGACACTTGAACTTAATTGTGTAAGAAGCATGTTTGTTGTGTTGATTTTGTTCCATAATAACCTTTGTGAGCTTTGATTGCCATATACTTTCTTCTTGAGTGATAAAAATGGGCAGAATTTTTCAAAACTTCATCACTCTTTGATTATTCAATGACTATGTGCCATAGATTTTAATGAACTCTAGAATGCTAGAACTCACTTTTGACGATTTTTGAGACTATTATTCATAACATGCCTTGATTTTGAATATGATTGAGATGATCTTGTTAGGATTACCACCAATGCCAAATAAAGCTTATGCCTAATTTGTGCCCGTCGTGGGACTCCTTAGTTTTAACCCCCTTGAGCCGACATTGAGCCATTTATTGCATCACCATGATACACTTTCCTTGAGCTTAGAACAGTTTATCCTAACCATTGTTGTCAAGACTTGGTAAAGTTTAATTGGAATTTGTTATTTGAAGTGATGATTTGAAGTAAGTGTGGGGTGATCCAATCCAAAAGCATGAAAAACCATGATTGCCGAAAATAAAAAGAAAATTCGGACAGAAAATAAAAGAAAAAATTTGTGCCGAAAATAAAAAAAAATAAAAAGAAAAAGTTTCGGCAAATGAAAAGAAAAATAGAAATGCTTGGATTGAGATCTTGTGGTGAATTTGGAGTTTGTTTTACAAATGAAGGTCTATTATTATCATACTTGACCTTTGTTCATATTCACTATGTTATGGGGAAGAAAAGAATGAAGTTTGGGCCCAACAAGTTTAAACTTGGCCCTTTTGAGTGAAGTCATAAGGAGTATTGAGCTTTGCTAAGTCTTGGTGACATTTTCTCACCACTATTCTAAATGCGAATTCCTTATGCCTAGCCCCACTATTTTCCCATGTAAGATCTCTCATGATTCGAATAATAGGTGAACTTTGTATGTGGAGATTTTTGTCAAGAGTTGAGCATATGGCTTTGGTTCATTGGTGCACATAGTTGTTATATGAAGTTTTTCCTGAAAGATCTATTCACAAAGTGCCTTTATTTGATGAAATATGCAAGTTACTCTTTGTAACTCTTAATCTATTTTCTTGCATATACTTTGAGTGAATATTGCCATATCATGAGTGAAAAGAAGAGAGTATGCCTAGTGAGGAGGATGGAATCAACATAACATGTCATTGCTTATGATTTTCGTTTCTTACTTGTTTATGCTATGATACATGTCTATGACGCTTGGGATTATTGTGCTTACATTGAATGCGTAACTTGAAAGCTATGTGTTTAAAGATCCTGAGACAATCATTTAGGGGCTGTAGTGTTGAGTCTTTTTTATTTGTTTTGCTAAGGGACTAGCAAAGGCTAAGTGTGGGGTAGTTGATAGGAGCATAAAATGCGACGTTCTTAATATGTTTTTACCCCCATTTATGCAATGCTTAACCCTTATTGTTGTAATATAGAGTCATGTTATAGAGTCAAGAGTTTTGGTGGAATTAAAGTGAAAACATGTGGAAAATAGAATAAAAATGCAGAAATTGTCAAAAGCCTATTCACAAAGTCTCTGAGATGTTTTATTGAATCTGTAAAACATAAACTTTTCTTTTGATAGATTTTTCTCTTCTCATTTGCAGTCGACATACTAAGGATTGAACAAAGGAAAGAATCATTAAAATCGGAGTGGAACAAAATGCCAAGAACTTCAAGTTCTTATCGGATGCAAATCCAAGAATTCCAGAAGATTTCAGTGTCCGACATCCAACTTTCTGAATTTATTCCCGACGATTGACAAGGAATTTGAAGGTGAAATTTTTATGGATGAAAGCCCTGTGTGTCTAGTTTCATATGCAACTGGAATCGCAGAAAAAGCTCTCCTAAGTAGAGAGTTATGCCGGTTTGAATGCAAGAAGGTCAGATCTGCCGAGAGGAAGAACCTGCTGCCCGTTTTGAAGGATTTCTATTTTTCTACAACAATTTCGTGTCCAAGGTTGTAAGTGATGAGCTACTGAACATATTGGAGCATTAGAGAGTCATCCTTTCAAGGAAGAAGTCGAAGAACAAAAGAAAAGAAGTTTCCCTGATGCAAGCAGGAAAAGAAGATACAAAGGATGCTTTCCTGGCTCAACTAGGGAAAGCTACGGCTAGCTCTTGGATAAATTGTCCAAATGAGTTATGAGCCTAGTCCATTATTCAGTCCATCAAGCATTGATCCATGAAGAATTTGGCTGAATTAAAAAAGAAAAGAAAAGATTAATTTCGGAATGGAAAAGAAGAAGCAAGCCGAGTTCTACATGGATTTGGCTTACGAATGTGGACTGAATTCCATCCTTTGTGCAAGATTTTTGGCTGAATTAATTCATGGAAAACCTAAAGAGATATTGCTCAATTATTCAGCCATTATCTTGGGAATTTTCGGCAGAAAATAGAGGAAGAAAATCGCAACAAATCCTGATTAATTTCGGGAAAATTCCTGTGCACGTCTCTCAACTTCCACGGACTCTCCCGGACAGCTGACAATGAATCAGAATTCGAGCCTTATATGGATAGAAAGCTACGGGAGTCTAGTTTCCAACCCAACTGGAATCACCTCAATAGCTATTTTCTAGAGAGAGTTATGACGTAATCAATGCACGGAGGTCATTCTGCCGAATTCAGAAAATCAAGGAAACCTAAACCAATTCGGTTTTTGTTTGTGGCTAGCTTCTCTAGGTTACTTCCTCTATAAATACCAAGGCTTTTGCACAGAAAAGAATCATCTCTCCCTCCACAAAAGCTGCCGAACCTCTGCCCAAATTAATTCCCCAAATTTTATACCAAGGAGCAAAGCCGAATCCACCACCCTTCCATCAATTCGATCACCATCTCATCAATCCTTGCCGAATCTTAACCAAGGTTGTAATATGGATTGTTTTATTTTGGTTTTTGTTACTTTGTATTTAAACATAACTTTGTCTATGAAGTATGTTTTGGTTTTTGGTTTTAATTTCGGTATTGATAATCATATATGGGATCTTCGGATCTTTGTTATAATTGTTTGGATATTTTATATGTGATTGCCGAATTATATATGTGATGTGATTAAATTTGTATTATGGGCAGTAGCTTTAGCATGTTTCTTGATTTCAATTAGGTTTATTTTCTTAATTCGTGGGGAACCGAAGGAGATGTTTAGATGCACTCGAAAGGCCATGAGTGTTATCTAGATGTTGAATTCATATTCCGATCTAATACATGTTGATTCACACGCGTTGTTGGTTTTGACATGTATTAATCTAAGGGTAAGAGTAATTATGGAAATTTACATGTCGATGTGAGATGGGTGACGCCATACTTGCTAACATGTTCCAATTCGACAATATGTGCTTATGTGCTATTTGTGTTTAATTTACATGCGTTGTGTTGTTAAACCGATTAGTACCATGTTTAGGATTGCGCGCGTTTCGGATTCTAAATACTTATGATGTCTTGAATAATTAGGATAAGCTGCGTTGGCCCTAATTAAATTGGAGCTTAATTAATCTTGAAATCGTTATATGTTTGCTACCCCTATTACTTGTTTTAATTTTATTGCATGTGTAATGAGATTTGTGTTTGGTGATTGTGTGAAAGGTGATGATCAATTGTATATAGTAATCTAGGATTTAATTTTCGTAAACTAATCAGTAAATAATAGATAAAAATTTCGACAACCCCCTTTTATACAATACTTTGTGTGATTGAAAGCCCTTGATTTCCCCGGATAGAACGATCCCTACTTGTCAATACTACACTCGACAAAAGAAGGGTATTATTTGTATGAGATTGTTTTGCAGGTACAAATTGTGCACGCATGTGATTCCATCACGGAGGGCGAACCCCCTACAGGAACCAGGCAGGACTCGTTGTTGGACACCACGGAGGGCGAACCCCCTATCGACTCACTCACCGAGAATGAACATCAGTCTCTGGGCCTTGAGATCCAGTTAAACAAACCTGAGAACCATATCTATGAAAATAACTTCCCCATACTTTGTAAAACAAACACGGATCCCTAGCAGTCTACAAGTGTTGATTAAAACCGCCCTCAACCTCATGGAAGTAATACTATTACCGAAGAAACGCTTATATGCGTGGGGGGGAAGTATCCCGCGTTTCCCAATCTACATAGAAACGGCCTCCGACATAGCACCATTCACATGAAGGGTTTTGGTTATGATCAACAAAAGTGGCTTCACCTACATGTTACACTTTAGAAACTACAATAAACTCAAACATACACAACACTAACAACTCCCTAGAAATTAAACTAAGTGATTACCAACATACATCAATATACATCATGCAACTTCTGAAATTTAAACTCTACATGCCGAAGCATATTTCTACTTTACAAAATCCCAAAATAAACTTAAAATTTACAACTTTACAACTTCACAACAAAAATTTCCAGCAACATTATATACACAACAATAACATAAAACAAGCTTTTATAATCCCCGGCAACGGCGCCAAAAATTGACCTGAGCCGGAGCTCGCATGCAATAATAAACCCTGCAATCGTTAGTAGTATAGACATAAGTAGGGATCGTTCTAGGCCGGGGATTAAGGGTACCTGAGATATGAAATTGTTAGACAAATATACACATATATATACACATGAAACGTCACAAATGGGGGATGAAATGGATCGGCAGCTAGGCTGCCCTAAACTATGTTCGGCACAAAAATTAAAAGAAAAGAAATACGAAACAAAAAGATCCTAGGCTCGACAGCAATAGGCTGCCTCTAAATCATGCATAAAAACATAAATTAAAAATCCTAAATTACTATATACAAGGTTGGTCGACATTCTTCCACAAATTACTAACATAAAAGCAGTCAAAACACATAGCAAATTGATAAGACAAGACACGGCAAGAGCACACAATATCCTAGATCCGACTTAGTTCCAACCCAACTAGGGCCTCAGCGGTTATCTAAGTTGTTTCAGACTTCACGAACGTATTTAGAATTAGCTCAGCGCATAACCCTAATCTTTAGCTAACCAACTATAAACACGCAGCGTCGAAGATAATCAATTAACCAATGAAGTACGAAATCCTTTTAATTGGAAACACATCAATCAAGCAAGGCGTCACCACTTCTTGTTAACATGCATAGTCATTTAAACCACTCTAGTCCTATTTATATTGACAGATACAAGACCAATACTCAAAACACATCGCGAATATGCTAAGTACCAATCTTTGCGGCACACGGATTTAAAAGACTAAACCAAGAACGAATTACTAGAATCAGAGTGAACATGCTTGCCTATCTAATCTTATCTCTTTACTTCATATTTTCCTTACAATTTAGCATGCAATTCGAAACTTATCTTTGAAATTCTTTATTAATACCATAAGAATTAAATTAGCATGCATCATCATAAAACCAAATTCACAATCGTTTTTCACATAGACATGAAAACACAATAACCAAACATACATATGAGATTCATAGACAAAACTACACATAACTACATAAAAACTATTACAAACCAAGAGTAGGGAGTAGATCACACATTAGAAACCTTGAAGACTTCGTCGTGTATGGATCCAATGGAAAGTGGTTCGATGGTGGCTGGATGAATGGTGAAGACAATCGGCAGAATTTTATGGTGGTGGTGGTGGCTTTTGGTTTGTGTTTTTATGTAGGATCTTCGGCTGAAAATTGGTAGAGTTTTGGCTAGGGTTTTTGCTTTAGAATGTGACACATTTTTCTGTGTAAAAGTTGGGTATATATAGGGAGAGAACTAGGTACTGCCGGCAGCCCCTTCTTGCACAAGGAAAAAGAAAACCTAGTGGGATAAGGTTTGAAACCTTCCTTTCATAGTTCAATTAGGTTTTCTTTTTCTGAATTTTTCTTCAAGGCTTGGGCTTCACATCTTCATGGACTTCTTGTATGATCTTGGACTTCATTTGATATGTCTTGGTCCATCAAAAATGCATGCAATTGCCGGCAGCACACAAAGGCACCAAATCTGCCATAGTCGGCAGCTTCTCCTAGTGTGACTAGGAGAACTTCTTTCTTCAATTTTTCTTCAATTCCATGGCCTAGTGTCTTCCTCTTCCCTTCATAAAGCTTGAACCATCTTCATAAATGCATTTGTACACCATTTGGTCCATCAAAAACAGAAAACACAAAAAAGGGGGCAGTAGGTTCCTGGAATCGGCAGATTTGACCTTGTTGCAGTAATTCCGGCTTATCTCCCTCCGTGGAGCTCCGATTGATGCGATTCCAAGTTTCAGATAAGCTAGACACATATGGCCATCTCCCCATAAAATATCTCGATCAAATTCCTTGTGAGTCGTCGGGAATGATTTTTCGAAGTTGGGACAAAGTCCCAGGAAAATCCTGGAAGCCCCTGGATTGGAATGCTCGGACTGCCGTTTTGCAGCCAACTTTTGGGTGACTTTCCAAACTCCGATTGTTCTGAAATTTTAACACAACATTCCTCAGTATATAAATATTAAGCACACCTAATTTCATTGAATTCGGACAAGGATGGATCATATTTGTACTCGTCACAACATCGCGAAAAAGACATATTCTGCACTATTTTCCAGATTTCTCAAACTCAGTCATTTTTCGGACAATTAAGCACATTTCACCAAGACTCTACCAAAATTGACACTAACTACATTATGACTCTATCTTAGACAAATAAGGGTTAAACAAAGCATAAACGAGGGCATAAGCATGTAATATCGTTGCACATTGTGCTCCTATCAATTGTCAACATAGGCCATTTTCACAATATCAGAAGGAGGCGCTTAGAGATCATCCTTTAAGCAACCCGTACGTAGAGACGTTCAAGAAGGCTTATCCATTAGCGACAGAAGAGCTTGTAAGTCGTTGACTACGATTTTAAAATTTTAATTATTAATTTTACTTAATTATATATTTGTTAGAATATTAATTTTTTTTTTCCCGTTCAATTAGGAGAGGGTGAACCGGGCCGAATAAGAAGTGTTGCAGGCAGCAGTTCGGGAGACACAACTGAACATTTCAGAGGAAGATCTGCAAGAAGCCCTGAGCCAGGTCGACCGATCGAATGTCCAAACTGCAGCGAGGATATTCGACGCAGCCTTCCCAAAACGATCAAACGACTACTACTGCCGGGGTTTGGGAAGTTCTGGAATAGGGGTCCTGAAGACCACTAAGGGAGCTCAAAAGAGGGGAGGCGGGGACACCCAACAGATAAAAGGGGAAATGCAGAGATTGGCAGAAGAAAATGCAAGATTGGCGGCCCAGTTCCACAGATCACAGGAGCAACAACACAGAACACAGCAGTATCAGATGGAAATGGAGCATTGGCATGCTGAATGCGAGAGAATTCGGCGACAGAACTACGCCGGCCAACAAAACTGGTGGTATGCTATGTTCGCGGCACAACAACAAGGCCTTGAACCCCCGCCCCCGTTTGAGCCGTTAGATGAACCTCGAATGCCGAGAGCTCCCGAGTTCATTCAGCAGGACGACGAGCATGATGGACAGCAGGATGGTGGCCAGGATTAGGGTTTAGGGTTTAGGGATGGAACAAATTAAATAATTAATGAAAAACGTGTTTCTTGTTGGATTGTCGTTGTGAATTGCAGGTTGCTTGAAATGGTAATTTAGAAATTAATTTAATTTTTTTCCCCAAAATCTAAGAACAGCCGACGATATTGACATTATTTCGTCGGCTATCACTGCTATAGCCGACGATTTTTACCAAATTTCGTCGGCTATAACTGTTATAACCGACGAAAATGACATTATTTCGTCGGTGGTCTATGTTAAATAGTGACGGTTTCGTCGGCTATAACTAATTAATGCATCTTAAAATATTAATATATTCCGACGAAATTGACATTTTCGTCGGCTATATTTCAGAACAAATAACCGACGAAATAGAAGAGATCGTCGGCTATATATTACGATATCGTCGGCCATATGTGAAAATATCTGACGAATTTCGTCGGGCATTATGCCAAGCTTTGGTCGACGAAATGTATTTTCGTCGGTGATAATGGCCGACGATTTCGTTATTTCCTCGGGCATATGTGAAAATGGCCGACGATTTCGTTATTGTCGTCGGGTTTCGTTATTACCGACGCCGTTTTATCGACGAATAATAGCAGACGAAATTTTCGTCGATAGAAGAAATACCCGACGAAAATTTTGAATAGTAGACGAAATTTTTTTCGTCGGCTATTCTGTCCGATCTGGTAGTGAGTTCAGTCATAACATACTCAGAATTTACGCGTTTTGTTATTTGAGAATTCGTTTGAGTAAGGACGCCTTCAAATTTAGTTTTATGTTTGAGTTTCGAGTACGGGTTTTCTAAAAAAATATTTCCTTACAGGCCGAGGGGAGACTCGACTTGAAACTGATCGACACCAGACCTAGTTATAGTGAGTGGACTTTTATTTTAAATTGATGCCTGCATGAATATTTTTAATATTGTGGGGTTTATATATATGCATTAGTTTATTTTGAGAATGATATGGATTATCGAAGGTCGATGATCTATTTTAATTGATAATTTCTTTTTGATCGATTTTTAAATAGTTTACAAATTAAGTCAATTAACTTGACATTATTTGAAATTTATATGTATATTGATATTTAACCGGAAATGAGATTTCCGTAGATTATATGATTTTGCATTGTTTTGAATATTATGACATATTGGACATGTTGATTTTTTTTTTCTTTTGAGGCTATGATTGTGTTTAATTATATTAATCAGCCTCAGAAGTGTGGTCGGGGACCATATTGATTTATGATTTATTAGGGGAAATGTACTTTGATTTCGTTTTCGGATTTTTCACCATACCAGGGTCCATATATGTTGATTGCTAGCTAGCTAGCTTAGTCACCTGAGCTCATGAGAGGTGACGACTTGACCATATATGATACGACCCGAATCTCGAGTTCCTTTTTACAGTTTTATCTTTTGTTTTTACGTTCCGAGAAATTATTTTTACGATTCGAAAGTTCTAAATGTTGACTTTTAATTAAGTTGACCTGACGAAGAATTTTTTTTCTCGACGAGATAGAAGACGTTGAAACGAGTTCGTGGACATGTGGCACGTTTAATTTGGAGTTCGTGTGAAAAGTTACGACGTAAAAATTGGAAATTGCCGTTTTTGGACGAGTATAAATAGTGGGGAATGAAATTTTCCGAAAGAAAAACTTTCTTTTCCTTCTTCTTTTTCTTTTCTTTCCCTTTTTTCCTCTTTCTCTCTCTTCTTCCCTGATTCGGCCCGAACCCACCGACCACCGTCGGCCTTCCCTTTTCTCCGCCGTTCGGCCACCAAACGGCGCGCCACTGGTGCCGTTAGACTCGTCTCCTCTTCATATTCAAGTCTGGGGTGGTGGCGCAACCGGAGTCGTCCTCGTTCGGCCGGTTGAACCTTGAGAAGGTTCGACTGTGTCGAACCAGAGCTCCTCTTTCCGGCCACCTCGTGGCCCGATCCTTGGGGGAAAAGCAAGGTCTCGACCCGCACAATCCCTCCAACAAAGGACTTGAACCAATTCAATTCGGGTAAGGAAAATTTTAGAATTGAAATTTCTAGGGTTTTTGGTGAAATTAGTGGAGGTTGTGATTTTGGTGTTTTTGATGCAATTGGAGGTTGAATTCGTGTTTAGGATGTTGTAAGGCGTCGATTAGATGTTGTTTGACGTTTGATTGGTTGAATTTTGAGGAATTTTGAAATTGGAGAATTTGTGCTGCCGTGGCGGCCGCCGTTTGTGGCGGCTGGAATGATTTTTGGCGGCGGGAACGACGGGGATGAGTCCCTGAAGTGGCGGCGATGCTGTGGGAAATATTTTGGACGATTTAGAGGTGTTCCGGCCTCTTGTGGCGGAGCTGCCGGCGGCGCGAGGAAGAAGATGAAAAGTGAAACAGTAAAAAGTGAAAAGTAAAACGGTAAATGATGAAAAGTAAATAGTATACAGTAAAAGTAAAAGGTAAACAGTAAAAGTAAATGGTAAATAGTGATTCTGACTTTGACCATTTACTGTTGACTTTCTAAATTACTGTTTGACCAGTGATTTTTACTATGGACTTTCTGTAAAAAAGGTAAAAGTTGGTAAAAAGGATTTTACGACAAAATAATCAGTAAAAGAAGTTATTGGACTCGGAATGGGTGTCCTGAGTAAATTTGGACGTAAGTTGTTTTGGTATTTTGGGCGTAATTCCAATACCGATAACCAGATTTGAAATTAGGACGTTTTGGGTGAGTGAGGACGTCCGTAAATTTAACGTTTACGATAAATTCCAGATTCCGTAATAATTATAGTTACGTCTCTATTACAGGTCGAGAAGTTACTCGACGGGACGAGAGCGCGGGATAGTGGCACGCTCGGCCGTACTGTGAGTGGATTTTTATTTTAAATAAATGCATGCATAAATATTTTATTAAAATACAGTTTATTTAGTCAAATGAATTTCTAAGCAAGATGTGAATTATCGGAAGTCGATAATTTACATATTTTTGTGATAATGGTTCAGTAATTGTTTAAAAAGAAATAAGATTTTGGGGTTATGCTTTTTCTACTATTTTAGTAGTACGTGATTTTATCCGGAAACAAGGTTTCCAGAAATAGTATGTTTTAATTATTCATAACTTGATTATGTTGAATAAGTTTATGTATATTTAAATGTAAAGACCGGAAATGAGATTTCCGGGGATTTAATGTTTTCGAATTTGTGATTTTTCGACATGTGAGACATGTCGATGTTGTATATATAATTTTTCGATATTATTTTATGGCATAGTGGACATGTCAGATATATATGAATCTATTTTGAGGCTATTATACTATTTATGATTATTATAAGCCTCAGATGTGCGGTCGGGGACCGTACTGATTATTATATACAAGAAGAAGTGTGTTTTCGGTTTTATTTTCGGATTTTTCACCATATCAGGGTCCGTATATATATTGATGCTAGCTAGCTTATTAACCTCATTCCACGCGAGGTGGCGACTTGACCATGTAGATCAGATTCACGCTCGGTGGTCGACGTAGGGTTGTGTAAAGGTTTAGCGTGGGATGCTATAGAGTCTGAGAGGCTCGACCCTTAGCCTGGGAGGCTTACTATCAAATGGTGATAACCTTCCCCTATTATATGACCAGTGAGATTGGTCATGATTTTTATATTATGTGATTTTCGGGTATATTTTCTCTATGAGACTTTCTGTTATTTAATAAATTCCCGAACCAGCAGGGTTGGGGTTTTCATGTGACCAATGGGATTGGTCGAGAAATATTATGAATTGATTTTCAAAATTATATTGTTTTAAATATATATAAACAAAATAATTATTTTTTTATTAGATTATCAACCGGGCTGATTTTTAAATACGATCTTAAAACGTGGGACGTTTTATTAAAATGCATGCATGGTGGTTTTTATTTCTAAAATTTTGGGAAAGTAATATGAGACTTTCATTTAAAGTATTATACTAAATTATTTTATTTTTATCCACTCACTCTAACGTTTTTACTTTACTTTCCCCTGGGGCCTTCGTTTTAAATCGCCCAGTTTGCAGACTAATTTATTTGAGGTCAAGAGTACTCGGAGTCAAGGCATAGTCTTCGCCATCTTTGCTTCTGCTTGGTAGGATCTATTGATCCTTTTACTTTTTGATTTTGTATTCCCAGTTCATTAGTAGATTGCTCTGATGACCTATGAATAAACTTAAAGTGATTTTGTGTTTGTCATGTGGAAGTTGTTTGAATTTTGGGGGAGCAGGTGACTCCTGGAGTCAGGATGGTTAATGTAGAAGTGTTTTCTATTTATCTATCAGATTTGGGTTGTCCATTTTAAAAGAGGTCATGCCGATTTTTCTTTAAAATCTCTCTTAAGGAGGTCCCCGCAGGGCCTTATCCGGGTTTCAGGGTGAAATCTAGTTCGGGTCCTGTCAATATAGGTCAGATTCACCTCGGTGGTCGATGTGTACAGATTTAGCGTGGGACGCTATAGAGTCTTAGAGATTGACTCTTAGCCTTGGATGCTCATTATTATATGGGGGTTGACATTCCCTTATTTTTATTTGATTTCACTAAACGGCAAATGAGATTGGCCTAGTTATATATTTTATATACTTGGCATTCAGGAATATTTTCTCATGTGAGATTTTCTATTATTGTATAAATTCTCGAACCAGCGGGCCTAGGGTTTTTATATTATCGGTATATGGAATTAAATGTTTTATTAGTGCATGCATCATGGTTTTATTCATGAAAAATGAGGAAAGTGATATAAATTACCTTTCATTAAAATGATATGTATTCATATAATGATTTTTTTCCACTCACGCTAATGTTTTAAATTACTTTCCCTGGGCTCTTCGTTTTAAACTGCCCAGTTTGCAGAGTTGTTCGGTACTAGTAGGAGGCAAGGCATATAGTTCCCCTTCCGCTGTCAGAAATCGTAGGTTAATTGATTAACCTACTTGTAGTATATTTCTTTTGTATAGTCGCTTTGATACATATGAGTGTTGTAGTAAACTAAAACTTGTTTACTTATGGGTTGTGGCCCGATGTTGTTAATTGTATGTTGTTTTATTTCTACTATATTTTATAGAAATTGAGTTTCTTATTCTTGTAATAGAAGTTGTTTCATTTAGGGGGAGCAGGTGGCTCCTGAAGTCAGAATGGTTATTTTAGGAGTGTTTGGTTGTTTTCTTACAGGTTTGGGTTGTCTATTTTAAGAGAGGTCATGCCGATTTTTCAGTAGAACCCCTCTTAAGGTGTTTCCCGCAGGATTCACTCTGGATAGTATTTTGTATCTGGGGCGGGTCCTGTCAATATTCATAATCAAATAACCCATCATTAAGCGCTTGTGATGGCGCAATATGGCACATAAAGTATGTGGACAATAAAGGGTGTTGATCGTTAACACTTATACATTAACAAGATGCATTCCGTTACAAAATGTAACATACATGTACGCTTTCTGGAACGTTTCACTAAGTTCTGGGACACCAAATACTATCTAATTTTAACAGTAGATAGAAATGTGTGTTATGGTTCCAACGCCACCGGCCTCATTGTCGGAACTAGCCGGAAACATACCGAACAGGTCGGAATAGTCGCCAGAGATCAGTGAACGTTTATGTCAAGTAGTTCACCACCTTCCAAGTGTCCAATGACCCTGAAATGTTATGAGCAGGTAGCCATGAATATTAGGAAACGGTGGACCAAATTTTACCTTAAGAACCGGCCTAAAAATAGGTGAACTGGTCCGTCTAATGACGAGTTCGCAAGTTGGAAAACCGGGATTTTTAGGTTTTTCTCAACTTCTCAATCATTGTGAAGGTGCTTCATAACATCTAAGTGTTATGGCTTGAGTTTAACCATTATAGGTCACCATATAATCATTGTGTCTAAAAAATTGAATCATGAGAGGGCATTAAGGCCATCATTTTATGTATCATTATGTTTAGCGTAGGAGGGCGTTACTCTGAAACTTTACTAAAGATTAGGCTTCCATATAATGAGCATAGCTAATGAAGGATCATAAGAGGGGGATCATATATGGATCATCAAAACATGTCCAAAATTCCAGACGATGTATGGAAGAGTCTACATGAGTCGCCGATTCAAAGAATCCAAATCATAGTATACGTAAAGTATATTCACAATATTGACTCTTAAGTTGTGCGCATTCATTAGAAGCGATACATAAGAAATTTCTTCAATTTTCACAATGAGTTTCAAGGTGATAACTGTTGGCACGAATATCTTTAAGTAGTGAGCAAGGTTCGATTACTTCTTTATGCATAGATAGCATATGTGACTTTGAATCATAATGTCATAAGACATGAAAACATATGACATGAGAATGTTTTATGATAGTCACAATGGATTTACAAGATCCATGAAGATTAGCTACACACTCAATGTCTCTATATAAGAGTGTAGAGACAAGGTTTTATGCCAAGTCATATAAACCGAAATATATACTCAATTCCTATAGAGTACGTTACATGGCGTGTAGTATCACAAGATAAAACAAAGGCATGCTTAAAGGCGCAGTAAATACATCCATTAACACTAAAAAATAGAGTCGGAAAAACAACCAAATGAACCAACATCGATACTATATAGACATAAATGTCTAAAACCAAGTATCAAGGACCGAAGCCATGAGCTAGCTATCTGAGGCCGAAGCCAAGCTAGAGTGCAAGCCAACCTGAAGCAAGGCAAGAGAAAGGTCGGGGTCATGTATAGGCGGGTGCACTGCTTGCCAAGGTCGAAGCCAAGGTAATGCACGGGCGGGCCGAGCCCGAGCAAGTGCCAAGGCACACCAAGGCCGAAACCAAGGCGTGTCGAGGTAAAGGCAAAGGCCTATGGGGCCGAGGCATGATGTTGGAGTCAAGGTCGTGCGTGTTGCCAATGGCTAGCTGATGTCGAAACTAAGGCTTACCGAGACATAAAGCAAGGACCTGACGAGGCCGAGGCTGTGCAAAGTGCCGAAGGCATGCCTAGGCCGAAGCCAAGACGTGTCGGGGCGAGTGCATGGGCTTATACGGCTAAGAGGGGCAGTGAGCCAGGCCTTGTGCAGGCCAGCGCCGGGGCCGAAGCCAAGGAGAGGCTAGGCGGGCGGTGCGTGACAAGGTCCGCAGACCGAGGCGTGCCTCATTGTTTGGTTGTGGAGGAGCTGTTGACCGAGCCGCGTGCAAGCCAAGTGAAGGCCAAAACCGAGACAAGGCGAAGCGAGCTATGGCGTGCGCGAGGGTGCCGAAGCCGAGGCCAGGCAATGCGCATACGTCCGCGCATGTACGCAAGCATGTCTATTTGTTTCTTGACAAGCATTGGCTCGTTTATCTTTGGGATTTTCGAGTTAACATCACCAATTAGATTGGTGAATTCAAATCAACATGCCATGTAAATGTGCACAAATAGCTATTTAGGGAATTGAACCATGTATGCATCATAAATGTCAACGGTTACATCGAGGCCTTGACCATAAAAAGTGTACCAACTAAGTAGCATTAGTCATACATGTGAGGTCTATGCCGTCACAAAATAAACGGATGTGTAGTCACTTTGGCTATGAAATCGAAAAATCTGTAATCATGAGGATATACTCTCATCTTTTTCCATATATCTCTTGTATATATTGACCATATGATTGCATTATATTTGCAATTAGTGAACCGATGTAGAACCATATCAATGACATGATTCTCTTTTTTTTCAATGGCCCTTTTCTCTTTTTTTTTTCTACGACATGGGGGTTTCGAAGCGTAGCCTCCCCTCTTTTTATGAACGTGTGATATGAATTTCGTCACTTGTCATTTTTGCGGTCAAATTTTTTTAATTTTTTTTTAAAAGAATGATGGAAACTATTATCCAAGCACATTGTACCTGCAAAACAACTTCATACAAATATTACCCTCTTGTATCATCATAAGTATAGAGCAAGTAGTGATCGTCCAATCCGGGCAAATCAAGGGCGTTCAATCACATAAAGCATTACAAAATCATATTGGGGGTTTGAAATTTGAATTCTATACTACTAAAAATTACGAAAATAAATCCTAAATTAAATATATACATATGATCAACATCTTTCACACAAAACACATCACACAAAACTCACTTAACATGTAACAATTTCGTACAAGGTAACAATATAGCAAAATCAGCAAGTACTCAAGATTAGTATTAGTTCCAATTTAATTAGAGCCTTCGTGGTTATTCTAATCATCAAAACTCCTCAATTATTTAAAACCAGCTTCGTCCATAATCCTAAACATGGTGCTAATCAGTTTAAAGACACTTCGTGTAGAAATTAAACCAAGAAACACATAAGCACAATAAGTCGAATTGAAAACATGCAACAAGTATTACAAGAACATAATTCGGCATTCAAAAATCCAAGTAGCAAATTCAGAAATCCAAAATAGAATTATTACAACCAATTCGGCAAACACAAATCCTTATAATCTTCATAGACAAAGTATTACAAAAATACAGAAAATATAAAGCCATGAGAGAAGAGTGAATCACACTTTAGAAGAACCTTGAATAGACTTCGGCAAGAGATGGATTCGATGGTGATGGAATGGTGCGATTGTATGGAAAATTGATGGTTCGGCTATGTATTTTCTGTATGGATTTGTGGTGTTAATTGGACAGAGTTTTGGCTAGTGAAAAGTGAGAGAGAAGAGATGTATTTTCTGTCCAAGAGAGAGCTATATATAGAGTAAATAACCTAGAGAAGCCGGCCACAAAGCAAAACCGAATTGGTTTAGGTTTTCCTTGATTTTGTGAATTCAGCAGAATGACCTTTGTGTGATAAAAACGGAATATCTCTCTCTAGAAATTAGCTATTGAGATGATTCCAATTGAGTTGGAAAATAGACTCCCGTAGCTTTCTATCCATCTAAGGCTCACTATCTAGTTCAAAGTGAGCTGTCCAGGAGAGTCTGTGGAAGTTGGATAACGTGCACAGGAATTCTGCCGAATTTAATCAGGATTTGTTGCGATTTTGCTTCCTCTATTTTCTGCCGAAAATCATCAAGATAATGGCTGAATAATTGAACAATATATCCTTAGGTTTTCCATGAATTAATTCAGCCAATTATCTTGTACAAAGAATGGAATTCAGTCCACATTCGTAAGCCAAATCCAAGTAGAACTCGGTTTAGGATTCTTCTTTTCTATTCCGATTTCTTCTTTCTTTTCTTCATTAATTCTGCCGATTTCTCCATGGATCAATGCATCATGGACTTTTTGACGGACTGGACTCAATCTTTGTTGAACAAAATATCCATGAGGCAACCGAAAGCTTCCCTAGATAGACCGGGAAAGCACAAACCTACTTTAGCCGATTTCATTCTTCTCCTAATTGACTTGGGAGAACTTCTTTTCCTTTGTTCTTCAACTTGGCCCTTGCTAGGATGACTCCCTAATACTTCATTATTTTCAGTAGCTCTTCAATAATGATCTTGGACAAGAACTTAGTGAATAAAAACCAAAATCTCTCAAATCAGACAGAAGGTTTCTTCTCTCGGCAGCACTGACCTCCGTGCATTCCAAACAGCATAATGTTTTGCTCAAGAAAGCTTTTTCTGCAATTCTAGTTGCATATGAAACTACACGCACAGATCTTTCATCCATATAAACTTCGCCTCCAAATTACTTGTCAATCGGCGGAAATAAATTCGAGAAGTTGAGTGATGTGCACTGAAATCTGCTGAAGTTTCTGGATTTGCATCCGATTTGAACTTGTGATTCTTTGCATCTTATTTTGCTCCGATTTCAGTGAATCTTGTCATGCTCAATCCTTTATTTTTCAACTGCATATGAGAGAAGAAAAATCAATCAAAAGTAAAGTTTATGTTTTACAGATTCATAAAACATCTCAGAGACTTTTCGAATAGGCCTTTGATAATTTCTGTCCAAATTCTTCTATTTAAGCACATTCACACATTAAACTCAACCAAAACTCAAGACTCAATTACATGACTCTATCTTACAACAATAAGAGTTAAGCATTGGATAAATGGGGGTAAAAACATATTAAGAATGTCGCATTTTATGCTCCTATCAACTATCCCAAACTTAGCTTTTGCTAGTCCCTTAGCAAAACAAAATATAAGACTCTACTAAAACTACTACTGCCTCTAAATAATTAACACAAATATTCACAAACACATATGCACATAATTGTCACACTTATATACATATATACATATTTACACACGAAATTATGGGGGATAAAAGGCTTGGCAGCAAAGCTGCCTCTAAATTCCTAGACATGAATTTAAGACATGAAATTAAATCCTAAAGCTACTATTTACAAGGTTGGTCGACATTCTTCTACAAAGCACTAGCACGAAAACAATCAAAACACATAACAAACAAGCAAATAAGACTCACGGCAAAGTATTAAAATGTTCTAGACTCAACTTAACTCCAACCCAATTAGCTCCTTATCGGTTTACTAATTAAGACTCTCTAGTACTTCAAGATTAACTTATCGTCTAACCCTAAAGTTATACTAAACATATTTAAGAACACTTATCGTCGAAAACAAACTTATACAGTAATTAGACACACGGTCTTTTTAGTTGGAAACAAGTTAATATAGCAAGGTTGTCAATCATCTTATTAACAAGCATGTTCTTTAAACCGCTCTAACCCTTGTGAAAACAACACAAATTAAGACAACCCTAAAGATTACTTAACCTATATTATTTTCGGCTAATGAGATTAATACTCCACATATAGCAATTATATAGACTACTAATCTTTAAGCACACGAATTTAAAGAACAAGTCAAGAAAACCCTAAAACCAAGTTAACATATATTTTGCCGATTATCCTATTTACTAATTCATTACATATTTCCCTTACTTTTTAGCAAACAATCCAATTCTTTACTCTCAAAAACCACTTAAAAATAAAGAAGACGAATTGAATATGCAAATCATAAAACCAAACTTCAATCCAAACAATACATAGACATAGAATTTGAAACCAAGAATTCATGCTATCTTCATAGACAAATTTTAACATAACTACATAAAAATTACAAAACCGAAAGAGGGGAGTGGATCACACTTTTGTAGACACCTTGATGACTTCGACTCGTGTGGATCCGGTGGAGGATGAAGGAGATGGCTGCTCGGCAATGGTTAGGTGTCGGCAGAATTTTTTAGGTGAGATGGGGGTGATTTTCGGCTAGGGTTTTATGTAGGACTCTTGGGAAATATTGGTAGAGCTTTGGCTAGATTTTTGCTTTGGAATGTGACACTTTTCTTCATGGTGCCGGCCTCTATTTATAGGAGAAGGGAAAGGCTGATTTGGGAGAGTTTTCCTTGCTCAAAATGGGATAGAAATCTTCATTAAATAAGGTTTCCCAATCCGAGTTGAAATAGGCTTTTCTCTCCTTATTGAACAAAGAAACTCTTGCTTGGCCGGCTTATGATTTCTTCTTGGACGTTGCAAAGCTCTTTGGAATGATTTGGCACGCTTGCAGCCGCTTGAAGACATTACCGGAAATTCCTTTCTGCTCGCGGGTACAGACTTTGCTAGTATCAGCTACTAGCGAGGCTTCTTGGCGTGTCGCGCGAACATGCATGCTGGCAAGCGCGGATGATTGGCGACCAGATCTTCTGGCGAGCGAAGATGTTGGCGAACAAACAAGGGCTTGGCGAGCGAGGCTTCTGGCGAGTATAGGCTTCTGGCGAGTATATGAGCTAAGCTGATTTTCTTCATTCTTCTCAGCAGATCTGACCTTTGCGTCTTCAATTTAGTATAACTTCCTCCTCGGAGCTCCAATTGATGCGATTCTAAGTCTCAGATAAACTAGACACATAGGCCTTTCTCCCATATAAAAGGGCTTGATCAAATTCCTTGTGAAACGTCGGGAATGAATTTTTGAAATTGGAACGCAGTCCCAGGAAGATTCCTGGAAGTCCCTTGATTTGTTGCTCGGACTGCTGTTTTACAGCCTTCTTTTGGGTCACTTCTCGAACTCCGATTGATCTGAATTTTTGACACAAGACCCATTAGCAAGCCAATAATATGCATACCAAATTTCAGCAAATTTGAAAAAGGTTAAGTCACAGTTTCATTCATCTCAGAATCACGAAAAAGACACATTTTGCACTATTTTCCAGAATTCTTAAACTTAGTCATTTTTCGGATTCTAAAGCATAATTTATCAAAACTCTACCAAAATGACACTAAACTATATTATGACTCTATCTTAAATAAATAAGGGTTAAACAAAGCATAAAGGATGGCAAATACATATTAATATCGTCGCACATTGTGCTCCTATCAACTACCCCACACTTATCCTTTGCCAGTCCCTTAGCAAACTAAATAAAACTATGACTCAAAACAAACTATTGCCCCTAACAATTTGTCTCAGGCTCGTATGTACACATAACTTTCAAGTTAAATGCATGAGAATGCTAAGCACGAAAATTCCAAGCTTCATGAACATGTAACATCAATAAGAACATATACGAGTAAAAGTAAGCATGTAGACACGTATAGCTAATTCATTCCACCTTACAACGTATACTCTCTTCTCTTATCTCTCGAAGTATGGTTATTCACTCAATAGTATATGCAAGTGAAAGATAATGAATTACAAAGAGTGACTTGCATATATCAAAGAAACGAAAGCACTTTGTGAAATTTTTATGGAAAAACCTCATATGATAACTATATGCATCAATGAACCAAAACCATATGCTTACTCTTGAGAAAATCTCCACAAATCAAATTTAACCATCTTAAGAATCATGAAAAGATCAATAAAAGGGTTGTAATGGGGCTAGGCTAAGAGGTATTCGATATTTGGATAAGGAGGCTCAAAACGTCACCGTGGCCTTTGGTAAAACTCGAATCTCCTCATGTCTTCTCAACAAGGATCGGATTTCTTCTTGTTGGTCCCATACTTCATTCTTTTCGCCCCAAAAACATTACAACAAAAATTTTTAAAACTCAAGCCATGCTAAATTTTTCAATACCGTGCCCTACATTTTTTCTTTCTTACTCTCGGCATTTTTCTTCCTTTTTCTTTTAGTCCGAGCAAAATTTTTCATTCTCTTTTATTTACTAAGGTACGGCACCTAAGTACAATTTTCATATAGATTCATGGCTAAGTCTACCCCACACTTGTTCTTCTTCATCACTTCACGCGAAAACGCTTTCAAAAATCAAGCTTTACCAAATCATTGATCAAGGGTAAAAGCATAACTATACTAAGCTCCTGGAAAGTGTTTAAGGGTGATGAAAGAAAAGGCTACTCGTAGGCTCAAAGGGGTTTATTAAGGTGTCCCACGATGGGCAAAAATAGGCACATGCTTTATTTGGCAATGGTGGTAAACCTAAAAGATCTTTTCAATCACTTTCAAAATCAAGGTATTTTATGACTAAAATCGTTTTGAAAATCAACAAGAGTAAGTTCTAGCATTCTAGAGTTCATTAAAAAGCTATTGCAGCTAGTCATCGAATAGTAAAAGAATTATGAGGTTTTATGCTTCCTACAAGTCTATCGAATTTTTATCTTTTATCTCTCAAGAAGAAAGCGATTTGGCTCTAAAGCTCACATAGGTTATTATGGAAACAAACTAGCTAAAACATGCATGCTTAGTTAATCAACAAGTTCTACATGCTCCTACCAATGCAAAAAATCCATGAAACTCACAATTTAAATTGTATGCACAACTATCATCTATGTATGCAAAGAGGAGAAATAACATCATTGACAATTTAGGGGCATCCTAAGACAACAATTTTAACACTCTATTTTTGTATCACAATTTTCTGAAATTTTCTTTTCTAAACTAAGCACACGAAAACATAAACGAAATACGTTATCCCACCCCACACTTAGAAAATTACATTGCCCTCAATGTAAGCACAAATCAATATCAACGAATTTCCTAATTAAGCATGCAATCGTCTAACACATTTCAACATAACATCACAAATCAAAGAAAAAGAGAAGGGTTAAAAAATTTCAAACTCTCGATGATGGCTCCTTTACTTTTCTTTGCTCGAATTGGGTTGCCTCCGAAGTAGCGCTTGATATTTATAGTCCATTGCTTAGACTTGTCACCATTGTAAATTGCATGTGTTCATCGCGTTCCCAATACTTGGAGCTCGACAATGAGTAAGTCAATGAGATGTTGATGGCATGTGGTCGCCAAATCATCATGATCCTTTGTTTCAGCAGCAAATTGGATAGGCTGCCTCTCAGCTGGACGTATCGGCGTGTCTGGCGGCGTATCAGAGGCTGCAGTCGGCGGCTTGGCAGCAAGGGGATTCTCGGTAGCATGGCCGGCAATGGCAGGTCCGGCGTGGGATATGGTTACTGCTGCAGTGATGGGCTGCCTCTCAGCAGTGGGCAGCCATAGTGTGTCCTCCAAACTTATCTCCTCATTGAGTGCGGCAAATGGCTCGTAATAAGGCTTGAGACGATGGTCATTGACTTTGAATGTGTTGCTCGTAGTTTCGTTGCAAATCTTAATGGCTCCATGAGTGAAAACTTTAGTGACAATAAACGGACCAATCCATCGAGAGCGCAACTTACCCGGAAAAAGTTTGAGTCGTGAATGATACAAGAGAACTTTTTGGCCAACTTCAAAACTCTTCCCTCGTAGTATCTTATTATGATAAGCTCGAGTCTTCTCCTTATAAATCCATGCGGCATCATAGGCTTCATTGCGTATTTCTTCAAGTTCGTTGAGTTGAAGCTTTCTATGAAGACCGGCGTCATCAATGTCCATGTTAAAAGCTTTAACGGCCCACCATGCCTTGTGTTCAAGTTCCACCGGCAAGTGACATGCTTTACCATATGTTAACCTAAAAGGTGACATACCTATCGGAGTTTTGTACGCAGTCCTATAAGCCCACAAAGCATCATCGAGACGGTCACTCCAATCCTTCCTTGAAGGTCCAACGGTTTTCTCAAGTATTTGCTTGATCTCTCGATTACTTACCTCGGCCATGCCACTTGTTTGGGGATGGTAAGGCGTAGAAACCTTGTGTGTGACCCCATATTTCTTTAATAAGCCTCAATGGTGCGGTTACAAAAATGGGATCCTCCATCGCTAATCAAGACTCTTAGAACTCCAAAATGTGAATAGATGTTAGTCTTGAGAAACTCGGCCACCACCTTTGAATCATTGGTGCGTGTGCTTGGCTTCAATCCACTTTGACACATAGTCAACTACTAGCAAGATGTAGAGAAAGCCCTTACTCGAAGGAAACGGCCCCATGAAGTCAATCCCCCAAAGATCATGAATCTCAATAGAAGTGATGGGGTTCAATGGCATTTGATCTCGGGGACCGATATTCCCCATTCTTTGGCATCGATCACATGACTTACAAAACATGTAAACATCCTTAAAAATTGTAGGCCAAAAGAATCCACACTCAAGTACCTTTAAAGCGGTCTTCTTTGCTCCAAAATACCCTCCACATGCCTCACTATGACAAAGCTTTAAAATCGGTTGATGCTCACGCTCGGCTACACATCTTCGAAGCACTTGATCACTACATTGCTTCCATAAATATGGCTCATCCCAAAGATAATGACGAGCTTGCTTGATGAGCCGAAGCCTTGCTTACTTCGGCATGGAGCTTGGAAGTTGCCGAGTAGCTAGGTAATTGGCTAAGTCGGCATACCAAGGCTCATGTACTTCAAGTCGAAAGAGTTTCTCATCCGGGAAGGTTTCACATAGGGGCAGCCGATCCTCTTCAATGATAAGTCGACTCAAATGATCGGCTACAACATTCTCCACTCCCTTCTTGTCTTTTATCTTAATGTCAAACTCTTGAAGCAAAAGAATCCATCGTATGAGCCTCGGCTTAGCATCCTTCTTTGTCATAAGATATCTCAAAGCGGCATGATCACTATAAACAATGACTTTGGAATTTAAAAGATATGATCGAAACTTTTCCAAAGCAAAAATTACCGCTAAGAGTTCTTTCTCCGTGGTGGTGTAATTGAGTTGAGCATCATTGAGAGTCCTTGAGGCATAGTAAATGGCACATGGCTTCTTCTCTATACGTTGTCCAAGTACCGCTCCAAGTTCATAATCACTTGCATCACACATAAACTCAAACGGCTCCTCCCACTTTTGAGAAACCAAGACCGGCGCCGAACACAATGATTCTTTTAATCGGCAAAAAGCTTCTTCACACGCCTCCGTCCACTCGAACGTCACCTCCTTTTGTAACAAGTTTCTCAATGGCTTTGTAATTGCAGAGAAGTCCTTGATAAATCTTCGATAAAACCCCGCATGGCCAAGAAAACTTCGCACGTCTCTTACACTCCTTGGGCTCGGCAATGCTTGTATTAGCTCCACCTTGGCTTTGTCAACCTCTAAGCCTCTTGCCGAAATTATGTGCCCAAGTACAATACCTTGCGTGACTATGAAGTGACACTTCTCCCAATTGAGCACAAGATTCGTCTCAACACACCTCTCAAGTATCTTCTCCAAGTTCCTCAAACAAGTATCGAAGTTGCTTCCATAAACACTAAATTCATCCATAAAAACTTCGATAATGTCTTCAATAAAATCCGAGAAGATAGCATACATACATCTTTGAAAAGTTCCGGGTGAGTTGCATAGGCCGAACGACATTCGTCGATAAGCAAAGGTTCCAAATGGACAAGTAAAAGTGGTCTTCTCTTGATCATCCGGGTGTATCTTGTTTTGATTATAACCACTATGTCCATCAAGAAAGCAATAGAAAGAATGGCCGGCTAACATTTCTAGCATTTGATCCATAAACGGCAAAGGCATGTGATCCTTCCTTGTTGTAGCGTTAAGCTTCCTATAGTCGATGCACATCCGATGACCGGTTACAAGTCTTTGTGGCACAAGCTCATTCTTCTCATTCTTGACAACCTTAACACCACTCGTCTTTGGCACTACTTGTACAAGAGATATCCACTTACTATCCGAAATTGGGTAAATCACCCCACAATCAAGCAACTTTATGATTTCATCTTTCACTACCTTCATCATGGGAGGGTGAAGTCGACGTTGGCCTTCCTTGGTTGGCTTTGCTCCTTCCTCTAGTAATATACGATGAACACAAGTAGTAGGGCTTATTCCCTTGATATCCGCTAAAGTCCAACCTATGGTGGTCTTGTACTTCTTAAGCACACTTATCATATCGCATTCTTGCTCCTCATTAAGCATTGAAGACACAATAACCGGTAGAGTATCTTCTTCTCCAAGATAAGCATATTTCAAGTGACTAGGGAGCTCTTTAAGTTCTAACTTTGGGGCCTTTTCCACACTTAGTCAAAATTTAGTTGTGGCACTTGGAATTGACAAGAACGAATCAAACATCTTTGCATAGGGCCGAGCCTCTAGCTCGGCACAAACTTCTTGTAGGCTCGGCAACATGTCCATGCTCGACAAAGCTTCCTCTACTTGCTCATTCGTGACTCGCTCTCCCTTCTTGTCAAATCCGACCCCTTGCTCTATCGCTAATTGCTATGCGTCAAGCGAGGTCGACATAACTTGCTCGACCTCCACCAATATGTCTTTAACGTGGTATTCCTTCAAATCGGCACAAGGGAACTTCATGGCATCAAAGACATTGAACTTAATTACCTCACCATCAATCTCCATCGTCAAATTGCCCTCGGCGACATCTATCTTTGTTCGTTGAACGGGAACCGAAGCTCGCATGCAATGATAACCCTACAAAAAATATCGTTAGTAGTATGAGCAAGTAGGGATCGTTCTAGCCGGGGATTAAGGGTACCTGAAATATGAAATTGTTAGACACAAACATATTCACATATATACAAGAAAACGTCACAAGTTTGGGGATATAATGGTTCGGCAGCAAGCTGTCTTACACTAAGTTCGGCAACATGTAAAAACAGAAAATAAAATCCTAGATCTAATATTTACAAGTTTGATCATCATCTCTCACGCATCTCATAGCACAAAACACAATTTAACACAAAGATTTATATGCAAGAAAGTAAGAGACAAGTATTAGCATGCTCAAAATTCAAATTCGTTTCGACCGTAACTAGAGCTCTCGCTCTGTACCTAGTTACTAGACTTCCTTAAGTTCTTTTAGGACAAACTCTCGCTCTAGCCCTAAAGATATTTATGCTAATCCGGTTAAGACTTAACATATATCGCACAAGAGTCTTAAATCGAAAACATGTAAACAAGTAAGGTTGTCAATCATCTTATTTAGCATGCAAGTTCTAAGATTAATAGCCCTTAGTGAATAACACAAATCATAGAGTCCTCTCGGTCCATCTAGTTTGTAATTACCCTAGCAAGTTAAACCTAATACCGAGATTATGTTCAAAGACAACACCAAGTATCGATTTTCATGCCCTCACCTTAGATTACTAACCAATTTAAATCCTAAACATGCTTCTAATACCACTGCTCTAATTATCTAAACATACAAAAACCATGTATTAAAAATCGCACAAGTCATCACATAAACTTCAATGAAAATTGCAATTCATGCTCATCATACAAAACCAAACGAAACAAAGTATTTTTTATAACAATACATGTGACTAAACCGAAATTAAAAACACAAGTCATAGGGATGGATCACACTTTAGAAACCTTGGAGAGCTTCGTCTTGGTGTGGTGGAAGAGGATCGGCAGTAGCTAGGCTAGGGATTGGGATCGGTGGTGATTGGTGGTGGTGGAATCGGTGACTTGGTATTTTTAGGGTTTCGGCTTAGAACTTTGGTAGGAAAATTTGGTAGAGTTTTGGCTAGTGCTTTGCAAGAGATGAGATGATGATTTTCTGTGTATGAGATGGCTATATATAGAGGAAAAGGGAGAGAGAGGCTGCCGGCCACAAGAAGGGGAAACAAAGAATAGGTTTCCTTGTAGGTTTATGTTTCCTTGTTGAATAAAGATTTGCATTCTTGATTTTTCTTTTTCTGATTTTTCTTCAAGGCTTGGGCTGCACATCTTCATGGACTTCTTGTATGATCTTGGACTTCAATTGATAGGTCTTGATCCATTGAAAATGCCCCACAATGCCGACAGCACACAGAGGCAGCAATCTGCCAGAATCGGCAGCTTCTCCTAGTGTGACTAGGAGAACTTGTTTCTTCATGCTTTTCTTCAATGCCATGGCCTAGTGTCTTCCTCTTCCCTTCATAAAGCTTGGACCATCTTCACATATGCATTCGTACACCATTTGGTCCATCAAAAACAGAAAACACAAAAAGGGGGCAGTAGGTTCCTGGAATCGGCAGATTTGACCTTGTTGCAGTAATTCCGGCTTATCTCCCTCCGTGGAGCTCCGATTGATGCGATTCCAAGTCTTACGTAAACTAGACACATAGGGCCATCTCCCCATAAAATATCTCGGCCAAATTCCATGCAAGTCGTCGGGAATGATTTTTCGAAGTTGGGACACAGTCCCAGGAATTTCCTGGAAGCCCCTGGATTGGAATGTTCGGGCTGCCCTTTTGCAGCCAACTTTTGGGTGACTTCCCGAACTCCGATTGATCTGAAATTTTAATACAACATTCCTCAGCATATGAATATTAAGCACGCCAAATTTCATAGAATTTGGACAAGGATAGATCACAGTTTCATTTATCTCAAAATCACGAAAAAGACATATTTTGCATTATTTTCCAGATTTCTCAAACTTAGTCATTTTTCAGATTCTTAACCATATTCCACAAAACTCTACCAAAATTGACACTAACTACATTATGACTCAATCTTAGAAGAATAAGGGTTAAACAAAGCATAAACGAGGGCATAAGCATATAATATCGTCGCACATTGTGCTCCTATCAACTACCCCACACTTATCCTTTGCTAGTCCCTTAGCAAACTAAATTAAACTACGACTCTAAACAAACTGTTGCCCCTAACAATTTGTCTCAGGCTCGTATGTACACATAGCTTTCAAGTTAATGCACGAGAATGCTAAGCACGAAAATTCCAAGCTTCATGAACATGCGACATCAATATGAACATATAAGAGCAAAAGGTAAGCATGTAAACATGTCAAAGCTAATCCAAATCACCTCACTAGGCATACTCTCTTCTTTTCTCTCGAAGCATGGTTATTCACACGTAAGTATATGCAAGCGAAAAGATCATGAAAATACAAAGAGTGACTTGCATATATTGAAGAAACAAAGGCACTTTGTGAATTTTGATGGAAAAACCTCATATGATAACTACATGCACCAATGAACCAAAACCATATGCTTACTCTTGAGATAATCTCCACAATCAATTTTAACCATCTTAAGAATCATGAAAAAGATCAATAATAAGGTTGTAATGGGGCTAGGCTAAGAGGTATTCGATATTTTGGATAAGGAGGCTCAAAACGTCACCACGGCCGTAGCAAAGCTCGAATCTCCTTATGTCTTCACGCCAAAAGGGTCAAATTTTATCTTGTTGGACCCATACTTCATTCTTTTCTTCCCATACAACATTACAACAATAATCTAGACAATAGCCATGCACAAAATTTTTCTTTTCTATGCCGTGCCTTACTCTATTTCTTTCCTTGCTCTCGGTTTTCTTTTATTTTTCTTTTTGATTCCGAGCACACTTTTTCTCTTTTCTTTTCCTAAGACACGGCATACATTTTTCATATAAATTCATGGCTAAGTCTACCCCACACTTGTTCTTCTTCATCACACACGCGAAAACGCTTTCAAAAATCAAGCTTTGCCGACACACAAGGTAGAGGCATCATTATACTAAGCTCATGGAAAGTGTTTAAGGGTGATGAAAGAAAAGGCTCAACATAGGCTCAAAGGGGGTTTACTAAGGTGTCCCACGACGGGCTCCAATAGGGCTCATGCTTTATTTGGCTTTGGTGGTAAACCTAAATGATCTTTATTCAATCACATTCAAAATCAAGGTATTTTATGATAAAAACGTTTCGAAAATCAACGAGAGTAAGTTCTAGCATACTAGAGTTCATTAAAAAGCTATGGCACATAGTCATCGAATAGTCAAAGAATTATGAGGCTTCATGCTTCCTACGAATCTGTTGAATTTTATCTTTTATCGCTCAAGAAGAAAGCAAATTGGCACAAAAGCTCACATAGGTTATTATGGAAACAAACTAGCTAAAACATGCATGCTTAATTAATCAACAAGTCCTACATGCTCCTACCAATGCACAAAATCCATGAAACTCACAATTTTAATTGTATGCATAACCATCATCTATGTATGCAAAGTGGAGAAAAACATCATTGACACATTAGGGGCATCCTAAGACTCGAAACATGCAATTTAAACACTCTATTTTTGTGGAACAATTTTCTGAATTTTCTTTTCTAAACTAAGCACACGAAAACATAAACGGAATACGTTATCCCACCCCACACTTAGAAAATTACATTGTCCCCAATGTAAGCACAAAACAATATCAATGAATTTCCTAAGCATGCAATCGACTAACATATACCAACAAATCATCACAAATCAAAGAAAAATAGAAGGGTTAGGAAATTGCAAACTCTCGGTGATGGCTCCTTCACTTTTCTTTGATCGAATTGGGTTGCCTCCCAATTAGCGCTTTGTGTTTATAGTCCGTAGCCTAGACTTCTCACCATGTTTTGCATGTGTTCATCGTGCTCCAAAACATCCCAAATCGGCAAGAAGAAGTTCCATGAGAAGATCGTTGCGGGAAGTGTCCGATTCGGTGCTGGTAAAGGGCTGCGTATCCGGGTGCGTGTCCGGGCTTCCTGCTGGCGTATCCGACTCCTGTATTGCCGTATCTGGCGTATCCGAGGGCGTGTCGCCCTTATGTCCGGCCTTGTGTGGTCTTATGTCAACCCTGCCGGCAATGGCAGGTCCGGCAGGGAGGGATGGTGCGGCTGTTCCGGGTTGCTCTTGCTCGGCAGCTTGAATGGGGGCCGGTTGTGCTCTATGGCCGGCAGCTCGGTTCCTTGGTGGTGTGGGGATGGATGGTGGCTCGGCAACATCATGTGGTGGGGGATCATGGAAGTCGGAGGCCTCAACGGAGTATGGTTGGAATGAATCATAGTAAGGCTTAAGTCGGTGGCCATTAACTTTGAAACGCTTGAGTGTCACACTATTTTCAATCTCAATTGCACCATGTGGAAAAACTTGAGTGACAACAAAGGGACCAACCCATCTAGAGCGAAGCTTACCCGGAAAAAGTCGAAGCCTTTAATTGAATAAGAGAACTTGTTGCCCAACTTCAAACCTTTTACCTCGGATCATCTTATCACGATATGCCTTTGTTTTCTCCTTGTATATCCAAGCGGCATCATAGGCTTCATTACGGATTTCTTCAAGTTCGTTGAGTTGAAGCTTCCTATGAAGACCGGCATCATCTATGTTCATGTTGAAGGCCTTGATTGCCCACCATGCCTTATGCTCTAGCTCAACCGGTAAGTGACATGCTTTGCCATAAACTAACCGAAAAGGAGACATACCAATCGGTGTCTTGTATGCGGTCCTATAAGCCCACAAAGCATCCTCGAGACGATCACTCCAATCCTTCCTTGAAGGTCCAACCGATTTCTCCAATATGTTCTTGATCTCTCGATTACTCACCTCGGCCATTCCACTTGTTTGGGGGTGATATGGTGTAGAAACCTTATGTGTGACTCCATACTTCCTCAATAAGGCTTCAATGGTGCGGTTACAAAAATGGGATCCTCCATCACTAATCAAGACCCTTGGAACTCCAAATCGTGAAAAGATGTTGGTCTTGAGAAACTCGGCTACCACTTTGGCATCATTGGTGCGTGTAGCCCTTGCTTCGATCCACTTTGACACATAATCAACCACAAGCAATATGTAGAGAAAGCCCTTACTTGAAGGAAACGGTCCCATGAAATCAATACCCCATAAATCGAAAATTTCTACCTCCATGATCGGCGTGAGCGGCATTTGGTCTCTAGCTCCAATGTTCCCCATTCTTTGGCATCTATCACATGCCTTGCAAAACATGAATGCATCTTTGAAAATCGTAGGCCAAAAGAAACCACAATTTAATACCTTCAATGCCGTCTTCTTCGGCCCAAAATGTCCACCACAAGCTTCGCTATGACAAAAAACAAGGATGGATCGATGCTCATTCTCCAGCACACATCTTCTAATAATTTGATCACCACATTGCTTCCATAAGTACGGATCATCCCACAAGAAGTGTCGAGCTTGCTTCCTTATTCTCTTTTGTTGGTGACTCGGCATCTCTTGTGGGAATCGGTTTGTGGCAAGAAAATTGGCAATGTCGGCATACCAAGGCTCATGTACTTCAAGTCGAAAAAGTTGTTCATCCGGAAAGGTCTCTAATAGGGGTAGCCGATCCTCCTCTTGCACAAGTCTACTCAAATGATCGGCTACAACATTCTCTACTCCTTTCTTATCCTTAATCTCAATGTCGAATTCTTGAAGCAAAAGAATCCATCGAATAAGCCTCGGCTTAGCATCCTTCTTCGTCATAAGATATCTCAAAGCGGCATGATCACTATAAACAATGACTTTGGAGTTCAAAAGATATGATCGAAATTTCTCCAAAGCAAAAATTACCGCTAAGAGTTCCTTCTCCGTTGTTGTGTAATTGAGTTGTGCATCGTTGAGAGTCCTTGAAGCATAGTAAATGGCGCATGGCTTCTTCTCAATTCGTTGTCCAAGTACCGCTCCAAGTGCATAATCACTAGCATCACACATCAACTCAAATGGCTCGTCCCAATTAGGGGAAACCAAGATTGGTGCCGTACACAACATAGTCTTCAATCGGCAAAAAGCTTCTTCACACGCCTCCGACCACTCAAACGTCACCTCCTTTTGCAACAAGTTGCTCAACGGCTTGGCAATTGAAGAGAAGTCCTTGATAAATCGTCGATAAAACCCCGCATGGCCAAGAAAACTTCTCACATCTTTCACACACCTCGGGCTTGGCAATGCTTGTATTAGCTCCACTTTGGCTTTGTCAACCTCTAAGCCTCTTGCCGAAATTATGTGCCCTAAAACAATGCCTTGCGTGACCATGAAGTGACACTTCTCCCAATTGAGCACAAGATTTGTCTCTACACACCTCTCAAGTATCTTCTCCAAGTTCCCCAAACAAGCATCGAAGGTGCCTCCATACACACTAAAGTCATCCATGAACACTTCGATAATGTCTTCAATAAAATCCGAGAAGATAGCATACATACATCTTTGAAAAGTGCCGGGTGCGTTGCAAAGTCCGAATGGCATCCTCCGATATGCAAACGTGCCAAATGGACAAGTAAAAGTGGTCTTCTCTTGATCGTCCGGATGTATCATGATTTGATTGTAGCCACTATATCCATCAAGAAAGCAATAGTAAGAATGACCGGCTAACCTCTCTAGCATTTGATCCATAAACGGCAAAGGCATGTGATCCTTCCTCGTTGTAGCATTGAGCTTCCTATAGTCGATGCACATCCGATGACCGGTTACAAGTCTTTGTGGCACAAGCTCATTCTTTTCATTCTTGACAACCGTTACACCACTCTTCTTTGGCACTACTTGCACGGGAGATATCCACTTACTATCCGAAATTGGGTAGATCACCCCACAATCGAGCAACTTGATAATCTCTTCTTTAACAACTTTCATCATGGGAGGGTGAAGTCGACGTTGAGCTTCCTTTGTCGGCTTAGCTCCTTCTTCTAACAAGATACGATGAACACAAGTAGTAGGGCTTATTCCCTTGATATCCGCTAAGGTCCAACCTATGGCGGTCTTGTACTTTTTGAGCACACAAATCAAATCATTCTCTTGCTTCTCACTAAGCATTGAAGACACAATAACCGGTAGTGTGTCTCCGTCTCCAAGATACGCATACTTCAAGTGACTAGGGAGTTCTTTTAGTTCTAACTTTGGGGCCTCTTCCACACTTGGTCGAAATTTTGTTGTGGCACTTGGAATTGACAAGAACGAATTAAAAGCTTTGGCATAGGGCCGAGCCTCTAGCTCGGCACAAACTTCTTTTTGGCTCGGCACCATAATGAAAGGCTCGGCAATGATTCCTTGCTCGGCAATGCTTGGCTCGGCCGGCACCACTTCCTCATTCTCATGCATGATTCGTTCTCCCCTCTTGTCAAATCCGACCCCTTGCTCAATCGCTAATTGCTATGCATCGAGCGAGGTCGACATAACTTGCTCGACCTCCTCCAAAACATCAATGGCACAACCTTCCTTCAAATCAACATTAGGGAATTTCATGGCATCAAACACATTGAACTTTATCACCTCACCATCAAACTCCATAGTTAGGTTGCCCTCGGCCACATCAATCTTAGTGCGCGCGGTCCTCATGAATGGTCGCCCTAAAAGCAATTGAGTGTTGTTTACCGGCGAATCCTCCATCTCAACCACATAAAAATCGGCGGGGAATATCAATTGGTTGACTTGCACCAACACATCCTCAACATAGCCTTCCGGATATTTGCTTGAACGATCCGCAAGTTGAATGATGACATTATCCTTCTTGAGAGGCCCTATATTCAATGTTTGATACACATTGAGTGGCATGACATTGATCGATGCTCCCAAATCCAACATAACATCCTCAAACCGTGTATTGCCTATGACACAAGGCACATTGAAGCTCCCCGGATCCTTCATCTTTGGTGGCAACTTCCTTTGAATAACGGCCGACACCGTCTCGCTCATAGTTACCACACGAGTCTCCCTAGTATGCCTCCTTGCCGTACAAAGCTCCTTTAAAAACTTAGCATACTTTGGCACTTGCTTAATGCACTCCAACAAAGGGATGTTGATTTGCACTTTCCGGAAAATCTCCAATACCTCTTCATCGGACTTATCCTTCTTCGATCTAGCAAAGCGAGAAGGGAATGGAATGCTTGATGTTGGCACAACTCCCTTGCTTGCTTGGCTCGGCAATATCTCACTCTTGGATGTGGCGGGATCGTACTCAAGCTCGTTACGCAGCCCCTTATCACTCACATTGTGGCCGGCGTTATGCCATTGCTCGGCATCTCGGCTCTTCTCGGCAGCACCATCATGATGCTCGGCAGTGTGTTTCTCGGATGCAGCCCTGCTGGCAGCATTGTGCTCGGCAGCATTCCTCTCGGCATCCTCTCTATGGCTGCCGGCAATGACAGGTCCGGCAGCCATCTCATCCTCATTAACACCTTTGAAAGTCACTCGCTTCTTCTTTGGACTTGTTGGAGGAACCAACTCTCTTCCGCTTCGAGTTTGAATCACTTTGGCTTGCTCGTTCCTCGGATTGGGAATAGTATTGCTTGGCAACTTCCCTTGCTCATTGAATCTTCCCATAAAATCCACAACTTGCCCCATTTGAGTCTTGAGCTCACCAATGTCCTTTTGATGATTTTGTTGCCCCGCGAGTAATGCTTGAGTAGCACTTGACAAAGATTGAAGCAATGCATCGTAATTCGGATTGCTCGGCGCGGCTTGGCCTTGGATAGGCACGGCTTGAGCTTGGTTTTGGTTCGGCACTGCCCCATAGGCTCCGTGGTTCGGCATGTATGGCTGCCGAGGCACAAAGGGTGGCCTCGGCGCAAACGGCGCTCCTCCCTCTCTTGGTTGCATAGGTGCCCTAAGCACGTTGTCATTATTCGCCCATCGAAAGTTAGGGTGATCATTGAACCTTGGATTGAAATTGCCAAATCGTTGGCCTCCTTGAAAACCAATGGCATTGCACTCCTCAACTCCCTCACTAATTCCAAATTGAGGGCATTGTTCGGTCTCATGGCCCTCGGTGCAAATACCACATACACTTGCACGCTTCTTCATCAAATTACTCACCAAGTCGGTAAGCTTGTCCACTTTCTCCTCTAACTTTGAGCTCGAAGAAGTCTCATGCACTTTCTCATTCCTTTGCACATTGTTTCGTGCCATGCCAAATTGTTGGTTGTTCAAAGCCCGAACTTCCAACAAACTTCTTGCCGCTCCGGCATTCAACTCCAAAAAGCTACCTCCCGCGGCCGAGTCAAGAAACTCTCTCTCCATGACACGCAATCCCTCATAGAAATATTGTAGCAAGAGCCCATCGCTAATGCCATGCGATGGACACAAAGAAACTAGGGACTTGAACCTCTTGTAATAGTCGAAGAAAGTCTCATCTCCGGCTTGCTTCACACTAGTAATTTGCTTCCTCAGATCAGTGATACGTGAAGCGGGAAAGTACTTGAGCAAAAACTCATCCATCATAGTACTCCACGAAACAATGCGACCACTAGGCACCTCAAACAACCACTCCTTTGCTTGATCTTCTAGAGAAAATGGAAATGCCTTCATCTTGAAGTGTTGCAAATCGGTCCCTCTTGGACACATAGACTCCGTGGTGAAGTTAAACCACTGTAGATGCTTGTTAGGGTCCTCACTCGGCATTCCATAAAATGATTTCAGCTTATGGAGGAATCCACTCCTCAATTCAATCTCTCCAGTCTTTTCAGCTTCCAAGGGAGGATAAGTAATATTAGAAGGAGCAACTCCAGCTCCAGCAACATGACCATTCTGTGATCTGATTGATGCCATGATCTCTTCTTCTTCCTCTGATTCGGCAAAAGCTTCAAACACTGGATTCTGAAGATCACACGACGATGAAACAACTGATGGTGAACTCGGCCCTGATGATACTGGAACTGACGGCACAATAGGGGAGGACGGCAATGATGATGATACTGATGAACTGGTTGGTGACGATGGTGGTAATGGCACAAAACGAGCAATAGCGAGTTCTTGCTCTAAACGTTGCAAACGGCCTTGAAGATCTCTTGTCCAAATACTAGATTCGGACATGCATTATTTCTGAAATTTGCAACATTTTAAACAAGTTAGAACCTTATAAAGAAATAGAAAGCAAGAATATACATCATTACAAGCCACGGCATTGGCGATTACACAACAAATTTCAAACAATGATACACAAAGTCACAATCGGCAACACATAAGAACACACGGCAAAGAACAAAAATTTCGGCAAAGAATTAATATGGTTCGGCCACAAGAGTAGAAAAATCGGAAAGTTCATGAGCATGTAATTGCTAAGTCTAATTTCTTTTAAATTTGTTCTAACTCTCGAAGTACGTGGAGCAGAGGAGATAACGGTGCAATGGACTGATACAGCCCCCGGTAGTATCATGCTTAATCCGATATACCTCAAGAGTTTGAACCACACAACATGTTTTATCTTTGAAGAAAATAGGCCACATATGTCAAGTTATGTTCTAGCGTCTAAAGTGAGGTGATGCTTCGGCACAAGCTGTCGACTAGGTCGTGCGGATTTTACGTTTCAAAGGTCATTACAATCACGGAGGGCGAACCCCCTACAGGAACCAGGCAGGACTCGTTGTTGGACACCATGGAGGGCGAACCCCCTATCGACTCACTCACCGAGAATGAACATCAGTCTATGGGCCTTGAGATCCAGTTAAACAAACCTGAGAACCATATCTATGATAATAACTTCCCCATAATTTGTAAAACAAACACGGATCCCTAGCGGTCTCAAGTGTTGATTAAAACCGCCCTCAACCTCATAAAAATAATACCAAGTTAGCGTCTTTATGCGTGGGGGGCCAACGATGGACTAATTCCAACATTGCAGGGCCCGTTTCCCAATCTACACAAAAACATACCTAACATGGCATCACTCGTATGAAGGGTTATGGTTATGATCAACAAAAGAGGCTTCACCTACATGTTACACTTTAGAAACTACAATAAACTCAAACATACACAACACTATCAACTTCCTAGAAATTAAACTAAGTGATTACCAACATACATCAATATACATCATGCAACTTTCGAAATTTAAACTTTACATGCCAAAGCATATTTCTACTTTACAAAATCCAAAATAAACTTAAAATTTACACTTTACACATTCACAACAAAAATTTCCAGCAACATTATATACACAACAATAACATAAAACAAGCTTTTTTACTCCCCGGCAACGGCGCCAAAAATTGATGGGAACCGAAGCTCGCATGCAATGATAACCCTACAAAAAATATCGTTAGTAGTATGAGCAAGTAGGGATCGTTCTAGCCGGGGATTAAGGGTACCTGAAATATGAAATTGTTAGACACAAACATATTCACATATATACAAGAAAACGTCACAAGTTTGGGGATATAATGGTTCGGCAGCAAGCTGTCTTACACTAAGTTCGGCAACATGTAAAAACAGAAAATAAAATCCTAGATCTAATATTTACAAGTTTGATCATCATCTCTCACGCATCTCATAGCACAAAACACAATTTAACACAAAGATTTATATGCAAGAAAGTAAGAGACAAGTATTAGCATGCTCAAAATTCAAATTCGTTTCGACCGTAACTAGAGCTCTCGCTCTGTACCTAGTTACTAGACTTCCTTAAGTTCTTTTAGGACAAACTCTCGCTCTAGCCCTAAAGATATTTATGCTAATCCGGTTAAGACTTAACATATATCGCACAAGAGTCTTAAATCGAAAACATGTAAACAAGTAAGGTTGTCAATCATCTTATTTAGCATGCAAGTTCTAAGATTAATAGCCCTTAGTGAATAACACAAATCATAGAGTCCTCTCGGTCCATCTAGTTTGTAATTACCCTAGCAAGTTAAACCTAATACCGAGATTATGTTCAAAGACAACACCAAGTATCGATTTTCATGCCCTCACCTTAGATTACTAACCAATTTAAATCCTAAACATGCTTCTAATACCACTGCTCTAATTATCTAAACATACAAAAACCATGTATTAAAAATCGCACAAGTCATCACATAAACTTCAATGAAAATTGCAATTCATGCTCATCATACAAAACCAAACGAAAACAAAGTATTTTTTATAACAATACATGTGACTAAACCGAAATTAAAAACACAAGTCATAGGGATGGATCACACTTTAGAAACCTTGGAGAGCTTCGTCTTGGTGTGGTGGAAGAGGATCGGCAGTAGCTAGGCTAGGGATTGGGATCGGTGGTGATTGGTGGTGGTGGAATCGGTGACTTGGTATTTTTAGGGTTTCGGCTTAGAACTTTGGTAGGAAAATTTGGTAGAGTTTTGGCTAGTGCTTTGCAAGAGATGAGATGATGATTTTCTGTGTATGAGATGGCTATATATAGAGGAAAAGGGAGAGAGAGGCTGCCGGCCACAAGAAGGGGAAACAAAGAATAGGTTTCCTTGTAGGTTTATGTTTCCTTGTTGAATAAAGATTTGCATTCTTGATTTTTCTTTTTCTGATTTTTCTTCAAGGCTTGGGCTGCACATCTTCATGGACTTCTTGTATGATCTTGGACTTCAATTGATAGGTCTTGATCCATTGAAAATGCCCCACAATGCCGACAGCACACAGAGGCAGCAATCTGCCAGAATCGGCAGCTTCTCCTAGTGTGACTAGGAGAACTTGTTTCTTCATGCTTTTCTTCAATGCCATGGCCTAGTGTCTTCCTCTTCCCTTCATAAAGCTTGGACCATCTTCACATATGCATTCGTACACCATTTGGTCCATCAAAAACAGAAAACACAAAAAGGGGGCAGTAGGTTCCTGGAATCGGCAGATTTGACCTTGTTGCAGTAATTCCGGCTTATCTCCCTCCGTGGAGCTCCGATTGATGCGATTCCAAGTCTTACGTAAACTAGACACATAGGGCCATCTCCCCATAAAATATCTTGGCCAAATTCCATGCAAGTCGTCGGGAATGATTTTTCGAAGTTGGGACACAGTCCCAGGAATTTCCTGGAAGCCCCTGGATTGGAATGTTCGGGCTGCCCTTTTGCAGCCAACTTTTGGGTGACTTCCCGAACTCCGATTGATCTGAAATTTTAATACAACATTCCTCAGCATATGAATATTAAGCACGCCAAATTTCATAGAATTTGGACAAGGATAGATCACAGTTTCATTTATCTCAAAATCACGAAAAAGACATATTTTGCATTATTTTCCAGATTTCTCAAACTTAGTCATTTTTCAGATTCTTAACCATATTCCACAAAACTCTACCAAAATTGACACTAACTACATTATGACTCAATCTTAGAAGAATAAGGGTTAAACAAAGCATAAACGAGGGCATAAGCATATAATATCGTCGCACATTGTGCTCCTATCATTCGTGCCGTCCACATGAATGGTCGGCCAAGTAGCAATTGAGTGCTATTAACCGGCGAGTCTTCCATCTCCACAATATAAAAATCGGCCGGAAATATAAGTTGGTTCACTTGAACAAGCACATCTTCCACATAGCCCTCCGGATACTTGGTTGAGCGATCCGCAAGTTGAATAATGACATTGTCCTTCTTCAGAGGCCCTATACTCAACGTTTGGTACACATTGAGCGGCATAACATTAATCGATGCTCCCAAGTCTAACATCACATCCTCGAAACGAGTGTTGCCTATCACACAAGGCACATTGAAACTTCCCGGATCTTTCATCTTTTGTGGCAACCTCCTTTGAATAACGACCGATACCGTCTCGCTCATAATCACCACACGAGTCTCCCTCGTATGCCTCCTAGCCGTGCATAGCTCTTTGAGAAACTTAGCATACTTTGGTACTTGCTTAATGCAGTCCAACAAAGGGATGTTGACTTGCACTTTCCGGAAAATTTCCAACACCTCCTCGTCGGACTTGTCCTTCTTCGATCTAGCAAAGCGAGAAGGGAATGGGATGTTTGAGTGTGGCACCCCTCCCTTACTCACTTGGCTCGGCAAGAGCTCACTCTTCGAAGTTGCGGGATCACACCCAAGCTCGTTGCTTCTTGAATTGGCCGCTGCCCTCTTTTTCTCGGCATCACCACCGCCGGTGGCAACATTCTCGGTGGTTGCCCTCTCGGCAGCTCCTCTTGGCTCGGCTGCTGCCCTTGTATTGTCTCCATGGCTGCCGGCAATGACAGGTCTGGCAGCCCTCTCTTCTTCTTCGATCACATCCAGCAATATGCTTTTCTTCTTTGGACTCCTCGGAGGTAATAACTCCCTTCCACTTCGAGTTTGAATCACCTTGGCATGCTCGTTCCTCGGATTTAGAATTGTATTGCTAGGCAACTTCCCTTGCTCATTGAATCTTCCCATGAAGTCCACAACTTGCCCCATTTGAGTCTTGAGCTCACTAATATCCTTTTGTTGATTTTGTTGCCCTGCGAGCAACGCTTGAGTAGCACTCGAAAGAGATTGGAGCAAAGCATCGTAGTTCGGATTACTCACTCCTCCTTGAGGTTGGCTCGGCTGTACAAGGCTTGGCATGGAATTGTATTGCCCTTGGTTTGGTTGATAGGGCTGCCTTGGCACAAATGGTGCCCTTGGTGCATAGGGTATGGCTCCTCCTCCTTGAGGTTGTATAGGTGCCCTCAACACATTATCATTTTTTTCCCAACGAAAGTTTGGATGATCATTGAACCTCGGATTAAAATTCCCAAACCTTTGTCCTCCTCCAAAACCAATTGCATTGCACTCTTCGACTCCCTCACTTGTTCCAAATTGAGGGCATTGTTCGGTTTCATGGCCCTCGGTGCAAATATCACATACTATAGCACGCTTCTTCATCAAATTGCTCACCAAATCGGCAAGCTTGTCTACTTTCTCCTCTAACTTTGAGCTCGAAGACGTCTCATGCACTTTCTCATTCCGTGGTACATTGTTGCGTGCCATGCCAAATTATTGATTGTTCAAGGCACGAACCTCCAACAAATTCCTCGCCGCTGTAGCATCCAACTCCAAAAAACTACCTCCCGGGGCCGAATCAAGAAACTCCCTCTCCATAACCTGCAATTCCTCATAAAAATATTGCAATAAGAGACCCTCACTTATGCCATGAGATGGGCACAATGAGACGAGAGATTTGAACCTCTTGTAATAGTCGAAGAAAGTCTCATCTCCGGCTTGCTTCACACTTGTTATTTGCTTCCTCAAATCCGTGATACGTGAAGCGGGAAAGTACTTGAGCAAAAACTCATCCATCATTGAATTCCACGACACAATGCGACCACTAGGAACCTCAAACAACCACTCCTTCGCTTGATCTTCCAATGAGAACGGAAAAGCCTTCATTTTGAAGTGTTGCAAATCGGTCCCTCTCGGACACATAGACTCCGTGGTGAAGTTAAACCATTGTAAATGCTTGTTGGGATCCTCACTTGGCATTCCATAGAAAGATTTCAACTTATGGAGGAATCCACTCCTCAATTCAATCTCTCCTGTCTTATCGGTCTCCAAAGGAGGGTAAGTGATATTGGAAGTGTTTCTGCCTAAACCCGGGGGTCTAGTAGATACTTGATGAATCCAACTTGATCTCCTGCAATCCTGCTCACTAAGGGGAATACCGGGCGGGCCGGCCTTCTCCTCTCCGATGCCTAAGTTAGTATAGTTGGAATATATATAACCAAGGCACGTATGTAAGCAGGGAGAGAGATAAGTTACCTAATAAAGAGGGTAGTTGGGGCCCTTATATAGGTGGTTGGGGGTAAGGGCTGGCCTTACCCTTCGATGTGGGACTGGCTCCCTTCTGTTTGTACCTTCTGGTGCCCTCTTAGGCAGGCTGGCGCCCCCGGCCCAAGGGTCCCTGGAGGCAGGATAGAGTGCTAGGCCCCGAGGCCGGGTGCTGGTGATCCGGTCCCGACCCTTGGGCCGGGCCCTGGTGCACTTGCTGCGGGTCTGTGGGCCTGCTGTAGCCTCTCTGCGGGTACAGTCAACAAGTCCCCCAAGTTCCCGGTCAAGTGCAATCTTGAATGGGGACTTAAATCTGTCTTGCTCTTGTCCCGCAGACCCGCAGGGCTACCAACCTACCGGTGCCCAGTCCCCCAAGTCCGCGTTAAAGATTGGACGTGACCGAGGTGAGTACCTGTTACCGATGGGAAGCAATAGTTGAAAAGTACACTTATAATATAAGCAGTAATGTGCTTAAATGTTTGTGGTGTTATGAGCATGGAGCCGGGTGGGCCCCGGAGAGTGTATGAAATGATGCCATGATGCCATGATGCCATGCAATAGATGTATGCATGGAATGATAATGAGGCGTTGAAATCCGCCATGCAAGAGATTTGTGCATGGGATGATAATGAGGCGTTGAAATCCGCCATGCAAGAAATGTGCACGAAATTTCGGCCGGGCACTCTGCCCTATCGGTACGAGGCGGAGCTTCACTGGGTCACAACTGGGCGATCTGCCAAATCGAAACGGAGCGGAGTTCACTGAGCCTCTATCGGGCGACCTGCCGAAACGGAGTTCACTGAGCCTCTACCGGGCGATCTGCCAAAGCGGAGTTCACTGAGCCTCTACCGGGCGATCTGCCAAAGCGGACGGGGTGAAGTTCATGGGACCTCGACCGGGCGTTCTGCCATATCGAGCCGGGTCCCAGGTGAACTTCAGTACTGGAGCTCGACCGGGCGTTCTGCCATATCGAGACGAGTCCAGGAGTATGGGAACTCGACCGGGCGACATGCCATATCGAGACGAGTTCCCCATTGCTAGGCTGCAGGGAGATTACCCCGGTGTTGCGGGCTGTTTGAAGCACCGGTGAACACTTGCTAGTTCTTCTCAGCTTGTGTTGAATAAGCGTTGAGGTAAGGGGGGGGGGGGGGGGTGGCATTGAGGTGACAAGGCTCTCCGTGTAGCCTCATGTTGATTGCCTTTCAATGCGATGCAGGGTTTTTATCCTGCTGGACAAGCGTGCATGGGTTAGATGCAAACTCGCCCGGGTGTATAAGCCCGCCGGTCCAATGTTCTCGACCGGAGTCAGCCATGGTACTGTGCGGAACTCGACTGGGCGTCCTGCCATATCGAGACGAATCCCCCAGTGAAATGCCATGGGGCCGGGTGGATACTGTTCCTGGTAGGGGGGTGGCGTTGAGGTGACAAGGCTCGCCGTGCAGCCCCCTTTTGCCGCAGCTGGTGCGATGCAGGGTTTTTATCCTGCTGAACAAGCGTACATGGGTTAGATGTAAACTCACCCGGGTGTATAAAGCCCAAGCCGGTCGAATGTTCTCAAGACCGGGGTCAGCCATGGTACTGGGCGGGACTCGACCGGGCGTCCTGCCATATCGAGACGAGTCCCCCAGTGAAATGCCATGGTACCGGGTGGAGCCTATTCCCGGAATATGCTCTCGAGCCGGTTGGATGCGTCGTAACCGATGGGCGGATCTTGATCGGGCGTTCTGCCATATCGAGACGAGTCCCCCAAGAGAGATGCAACTGGATGGACCTCGACCGGGCGTTCTGCCATATCGAGACGAGGTCTCCAGCAGGGTGGTGTGCAGCCGGTTGAATGATACCTAACCGCAAACTGCTACGGACCGGGCGGAACTCGACCGGGCGACATGCCATATCGAGACGAGTCCCCCAGTGATATGCAACGAAGATGGTGCCAGGAGGGTTCATTGACGAGTCGCCTAAGCGAGCATCAAGCAATAATAACCCTACAATCGTTAGTAGTATAGAATAAGTAGGGATCGTTCTAGCCGAGGATTAAGGGTACCTGAAACATGAGAATGTTAACACAAATATTCACAAACATATATGCACATAATTATCACACTTATATACATATATACATATTCACACACGAAATTATGGGGGATAAAAGGCTTGGCAGCAAAGCTGCCTCTAAATTCCTAGACATGAAAATAAATTGCTGAAAATAAATCCTAAATCTACTATTTACAAGGTTGGTCGACATTCTTCCACAAAGCACTTACACGAAAGCAATCAAAACACATAACAAATAAGCAAATAGGACTCACGGCAAAGTATTAAAGCGTTCTAGACTCAACTTAACTCCAACCCAATTAGCTCCTAATCGGCACTACTAATTGATTAAGACTCCTCATGTATTTTAAGTGACTAATCGCCTAACCTTAAAATTATACTAGTCATCTTTGAATATTCTAATCGACGTAAACAAACATGACAAGTAATTAAGCACAAAGTTTTTTTCTTTAGTTGAAAACAAGTCAATAGAGTAAGGTTGTCAATCATCTCTTCAACAAGCATGTTCATTTAAATTACTCTAACCCTCGTGAAAAACAACACAAACTAAGTAACTCGTTGATTACTTAATCCATATTAATTTTCGGCTAATGAGATTAATAATCTAAGTATTGCAATTACGTAGGCTACCAATCTTTAAGCACACGAATTTAAAGAACAAGTCAAGAAAACCCTAAAATCAATTTAACACATATTTTTTGCCGAAAATCCTAATTACTAGTTCATCATATATTTTCCTTACTCTTTAGCATGCAATCCGTGTTCTTACATCCAAACACCACATAAAGATAAAGAAAACGCATTGAACATACAAATCATAAAACCAAATTTCAATCCAATTCATACATAGACATAAAAATTGAAACCAAGAATTCATGCTAACTTCATAGACAAAGTTTAACATAACTACACAAAAATTTACAAAGCCAAGAGTAGGGAGTGGATCACACATTAGAAACCTTGGAGACTTCGTCTTGTATGGATCCGGTGGTTGATGGTGTCGGATGGAGCTGCTGCTCGGCAGTGGTGGTGTCGGCAGCAAGGTGCCAAGGTTTCGGCAGAAACTTTGGGTGTGGTGGAGGTGGTTTTGGCTAGGGTTTTTGTGTAGGATTCTTGGGGAAATTTAGGTAGAGCTTTGGCTAGATTTTTGCTTTGGAATGTGACAAGTTTTTCTGTAGCAAAACATGGCTATATATAGAGGCAAATTCGGCAGAAACCCTAGGTAGCAAACCTAGTCCGAATCAGCAAAGGTAATCCTTGTGCAACAAGGTTTTGGTTCCTTCCTTTCTTGGTTCTATAGGAAACTTCTTTTTCCGATTTTCTTCCTTGGATTGGGCTACATATCTTCATGGACTTCTTGTGTAGGCTTGACAACTCCATTTGGTGAGCTTGATCCATGGAAAAATGCCCCAAACCCGCAAGAACACAAGACCGGCAGCAACTCGGCTGGAATGACCTTTCTCCAGTAAATCCGACATATCTCCCTTCTCGGAGCTCCAATTGATGCGATTCCAAGTCCCAGATAAACTAGACACATATAGTCATCTCTCCATAAAAGGGCTCGATCAAATTTTTTGTGAGTCGTTGGAAATGATTTTTCGAAGTTGGGACAAAGTCCTAGGAAAATCTCGGAAGTCCCTTGATTGGAATGCTCGGACTGCCGTTTTGCAGCCAACTTTTGGGTGACTTCCCGAACTCCGATTGATCTGAAATTTTAACATAACATTCCTCAGTATATGAATAATAAGCACACAAAATTTCATTGAATTCAGACAAGGATAGATCATATGTTTACTCATCTCAAAATCGCGAAAAAGACATATTTTGCACTATTTTCCAGATTTCTCATACTTAGTCATTTTTCGGACAATTAAGCACATTTCACCAAAACTCTACCAAAATTGACACTAACTATATTATGACTCTATCTTAGTCAAATAAGAGTTAAACAAAGCATAAATGAGGGCATAAGCATATAATATCATCGCACATTGTGCTCCTATCATTCATACCCGGATAGATGCTCTCGAAGCGGTTGGAAAATCATAACCGGTGAGAGGTCTTCGAGATATGCAGCGAAGAAGCCATGCAGCCGGTTGAATGATCATAACCACGAACTGCCATGGTGCCGGGCGGACCTCGACCGGGCGTTCTGCCATATCGAGACGGGTCCCCTATTGCTCATACCCGGATGGGTGCTCTCCAAGCGGTTGGATGATCATAACCGGTGAGAGGTCTTCAAGATATGCAGTGAAGAGGCCATGCAGTCGGTTGAGAAATCATGACCGGTTAATCTTGCAGCAAAGGTGGCGTGCAACCGTGGAATCTGGGGAAGTGGGAGGGCCTGACTCCTTGGTTCCCGCTCCTACCTTCCTGTCGCCAGCGTGTGGGACAAGTGGCTGACATGCATTTAAGGAGGAAGTCCATCAGTCCCGTCAGTTATGATGGCATGGGCAGTTTACCAATGCTGGGACACGTGCCAGAGGGGGGCGGTCTTGAGATGAAGGGCCTGGATTCGCAGGCGTTTGAGTTGTCATGTTTGCGTGTTTGGCGGGATTTCCATTGCCTAGGGCACCAGTTCCCTCTATAAAAAGGCCTCTTCTGCTCTCCTTTCTGCTGTTGCTTCTTGTGTTGGAGAAACTAAGAGAAAGAGAAGAATCTGGCGACCACCTTGAGCCGTTTTGCCCCACGAGATCCGTTTTCTTGAGCGCTCCCTACTCTCTTCCTACCATTGCTCACTGCTTTTGCAGGGTGGATTGTCCTCGGTTGAGCATACTAATCGGTAAGTTTGTTGATTTCTTTGCCCCGGTGTTGTTCTTGTTTTTGGCCTTGTTGTTTTGCGACGGGGGGGGAGGGATCTCTGTCGCTGACGGAACTGCTCTGCGGCGGACTTGGGGAGAGGCCGTAGAAGGTGCTGTTGTAGCCTGTTGCTGACGAGCGCTAGGGTTTTGTGTTCTTCTCCTAGGTTAAGATGTCATCTTCAGGTTCTGACCGGGCTTCCGAATCGGCTGCCAGGGGTCCCCTCGTGGATGATGCGGAGAGGCTGGATGACTGGCTCAGTTCGGAATCTCCGGTGTCCGAAGCCTCTGACTGCTCCGGGAGCAGGGTTTCGACTCCGTCCTCGCCTTCGTCTTCCGGGGCTGAATCCTCGGAGACTGAAATACCGCACGGGGTGCGTCTTGCAGATGCTCCGGGTGCGAGCTACACCATTGGCAGAGGGAAGTATTGATAGGAGCATAATGTGCGATGATATTATATGCTTATGCCCTCATTTATGCTTTGTTTAACTCTTATTTGTCTAAGATAGAGTCATAATATAGTTAGTGTCATTTTTGGTAGAGTTTTGGTAAAATGTGCTTAATTGTCCAAAAAATGACTAAGTATGAGAAATCTGGAAAATAGTGCAAAATATGTCTTTTTCACGATTTTGAGATGAGTAAAAATATGATCTATCCTTGTCCAAATTTAATGAAATTTGGCAAGCTTAATATTCATATACTGAGGAATGTTGTGTTAAAATTTCAAATCAATCGGAGTTCGGGAAGTCACTCAAAAGAGGGCTGCAAAACAGCAGTCCGAGCAAACCAATCCAGGGACTTCCAGGATTTTCCTGGGACTTTGTCCCAACTTCGAAAAATCATTCCCGACGACTCACAAGGAATTTGATCAAGCCCTTTTATGGGGAGATGGCTATATGTATCTAGTTTATCTGAGACTTAGAATCGCATCAATTGGAGGTCCAAGAAGGGAGATATGTCGGATTTACTGGAGCAAGGTCATTCCAGCCGAGTTGCTGCCGGTCTTGTGTTCTTGCGGGTTTGGGGCATTTTTCCATGGACCAAGCTCACCAAATGGAGTTGTCAAGCCTACACAAGAAGTTCATGAAGATATGCAGCCCAATCCAAGGAAGAAAATCAGAAAAAGAAGTTTCCTAGAAGAACCAAGAAAGGAAGGAACCAAAACCTTGTTGCACAAGGATTGCCTTTGCCGATTTGGACTAGGTTTTCTACCTAGGGTTTTTGCCGAATTTGCCTCTATAAATAGCTAACTTTTACACAGAAAAACTTGTCACATTCTAAAGCAAAAAAAAATCTAGCCAAAGCTCTACCAATATTTCCCAAGAGTCCTACCTAAAACCTAGCCGAAAATCACCCCCATCTCACCTACAAAATTCTGCCGACACCACCCACTGCCGAGCAGCCATCTTCTCCACCAACCATCGGATCCACACGAATCGAAGTCATCCAAGGTGTCTACAAAAGTGTGATCCACTCCCTACTCTCAGTTTTGTAATTTTTATGTAGTTATGTTAAACTTTGTCTATGAAGTTAGCATGGATTCTTGGTTTCAAACTCTATGTCTATGTATTGTTTGGAGTGAAATTTGGTTTTATAATTTGTATGTTCAATTCGTTTTTTTTGTCTTTAAATGGGTTTTGGATGTAAGAATACGGATTGCATGTTAAAGAGTAAGGAAAATATGTAATGAATAAGTGAATAGGGTAATCGGCAAGAATGCATGTTAACTTGGTTTTAGGGTTTTCTTGACTTGTTCTTTAAATTCGTGTGCTTAAAGATTGGTAGTCTATGTAAGTGCAATATGTGGATTGTTAATCTCATTAGCCGAAAATAATATGGGTTAAGTAATCTTTAGGGTTATTTTAATTTGTGTTGTTTTCACGAGGGCTAGAGTAATTTAAATGAACATGCTTGTTAATAAGAAGTGGTGACGCCTTGCTTATTTAACTTGTTTCCAACTAAAGAAAAAGACTTTGTGCTTAATTACTTGTCATGTTTGTTTACGTCGGTTAGAATATTCAAAGATGACTAGTACAATTTTAAGGTTAGGCGGTTAGTCACTTAAAATACATGAGGAGTCTTAATCAATTAGTAGTGCCGGTTAGGAGCTAATTGGGTTGGAGTTAAGTTGAGTCTAGAACATGTTAACATCTTGCCGTGAGTCTTGCTTGCTTGTTTGTTATGTGTTTTGATTGCTTTCGTGTTAGTGCTTTGTGGAAGAATGTCGACCAACCTTGTAAATAGTAGCTTTAGGATTTAATTTCATGTCTTAAATTCATGTATAGGAATTTAGAGGCAGCTTTGTTGCCGATCCTATCTCAATCCCCCTTGATTTCGTGTGAATATGTATATATGTATGTAAGTGTGACAATTGTGTGCATATATGTTTGTGAATATTTGTGTTAACATTCTCATGTTTCAGGTACCCTTAATCCCCGGCTAGAACGATCCCTACTTATTCTATACTACTAACGATTGTAGGGTTATTATGGCTTGATGCTCGCTTCGGCGACTCATCAAGTATGCTGTGGTGTGTGATGAACCGGAGGGGAGCATGACCCCTGGAGAGATTGCAGCGTTCCGGGAAACGTGGGGTATCCCGGATGAAGTTCTGCTGCGGCCCCTGAACCCTGGAGAGTCGGCCTGCAACCCGGAAGCAGGTTGGGTTGCCGCGCATCCAGATCAGTTCCGTCATGCTCAGTGCAGTACATGCTCAGTGCGCTGCAAGTGTCGCCCGCGCAGCTTCCTGGGCTCTAGTGGAGGCGACTACTGAGCCTCGGCTGCTTGTACGAGTTTTCCGGGATGAATATACCAACGGTAAACGAGTTCCGGGCCTTGTATAGGTTGTCGTACTCCAGGAAGCAGGGGTCCCGGGGTTGCCTGTCCTTCAATACCCGGAAACCTCCACCGATCGTCACCCATATGCCTTCATGGGTAGACAATAGCTGGAGAAAGAAGGTGGTGATGGTGGGCGGGAGGTGGCAGGTGAGGAGCAAAATGTACTGGGTTCCTGGCGCCTTCCAACCCATTGGCGACCAGTCGTTCGAGCTATCCGATCTGGAGCATGAGAGGATCTCGACCCTACTCGGATGCTGGGACGACCTGGAACGGAGTTCTTTCAACTTCATCCGACGAGAAGTGCTGGAGTACTGCCAACTCGGGCGGGGTCCCGGTGCGTAGGAAGCCCTTGAGCGGTGATACCTTGCGCTAGTTTTTGCAAAATACTAACTGTTTGCTTTCCTTGCAGGTGCGTCTTCCCGAGCGACTATCAAGCCCGAAACCACTCTCTCGATGGACGGGGAAGACCTCCTGGACAAGCTGAAGGAGAAAGGCGAGATCGTCTCGCGGACGTCGGTAGAAGAGGAGTCCGGCCGGCTCACGAGCCATGCGGAGCCGAGGGCCATGGACGTTGATGACGACGCCTATGTCCTGAAGCGGGTGAAGACCCATCATGCCGCAGGCCTTCTGGCGCCTGGAAAGGGCAAGAGTACCGGGGGGGCAGTGAGGATTCCCGGTGGGATGAACAGGATCCCCAATCGGCTGGTGTCTGTGCCGCACGTGGCTCATCCCGTCCGTGTAAGCGCACAATCTTCTTCTCCGGAAGGCCGGGGAGAGAAACGGAAAGGTGGGGACATTCCCTCCTCCGCGCTGGTGACGCTTACCGGTGAATCGGCACGGGAGAACCTGGCCAAACGGTTCAGGATAACCAGCGGTGCGCAAGCTAATGCTACTGGGGAGAAGGTTGCTGCTGCTGCCCGGCAGAGTAGTCCCGCGCCTGCGGAGGCACCGAGGGGAAGCCCGGATAGTGCCATCGCCCGGCAAGTGGCGGCGGACTTGGCCGGCCTTGGCTTGGACAGACCTGGGGTTGCGGGAGCCCTGGCGGGTGGGAATCGCCCAAAATACAAGGAATCCGTCCTCCGGGTAAGCACTGCATGGTACCACTATACTGCCTGTGGCTTGTTTTCTTTTACTGCCTGACTAATTGCCTTTGTTGCTGCGCAGCTGCTGTACAATTTGTACGAACCGGATGCGAGCGAGGAGCTGTCGGAGCTTAAGAGACAGATAGCTGCTCTATCGGAGGCCCGACAGCGCCTGGAGGTGGAGAAGTCTCGCTCGGACCAGAAGAAGGCCAGATCGGAAGAGAGGGCCAAGAAGCTGGAGGAGCAGAACCGGAGCCTGGAGAAGGAGAGGGCCGAACTGGAGGCCAAGGTGGACGAGCTCCAAGTGGGAGCTGCCGCTTCTGCTGCTCCGACCGGGGAAGATGACCCGGAACTCTACGAGCGGGACGTTCTCAAATACCGCGAGAGCGATCAGTTCCTGGAGTTTCTGATGAAGGCCAGGGAAGAGGGCATCTCGGATGCGTACAAGGAATGGGCGGGGAAGGGTTGGTTAGACACTTCCCTGATGCTGACTGCTGCTGAAGGAGATATCCATGAGCAGTCGGACATCCATCAGGAGGCGGTGGAGGGGCAGCCGGACGAAACGATTCGCTCGGACTTGTATTCTTTTACGAACGGTGCCGAGTCTCCCCGAGCCAGAGTCAATACCGGAACTGAGGTCGACGACGAGGATACCGCAGGAGAGGCTGGCGGATTGCCTGCTGAAGGCGGAGTCACGGCTCCTTAGGATTTTTCTTGCCCTTTTCCTTGTAATCTTTCCGGATCGGTTACTGCTTGTATACTTGCTTGAATATGAATATACTGGGACTGGCATAGCCGGTGAAATTTTCTCAAAAGTAGTTTGCATATATATGTTTTTACAACGGTTGAACCGCGAACTATGCCAAACTAACCGCTCGGAGCTAGCGGGTTTACCAGGCCTGGTCACGTTCCCGGTCGGGGTCTGTTCTTCTTTCCCCTACGTACCGCTGGAACTGGCCGTTATCAATCAAAACCTGCACCGCTGTCTTGAGAGCGCAGCACTGGTTCGTTCGATGAGTAGCCTCATCATGGTAAGAGCAGTACTTGCCCGTCTGCACCGTTGTAAGCTTCCCCTTCGGGTACTTTCTCTTGGGCGGCGGGGGAATGACGCTCCCGTTCTCAAGTAGGATATCCTCGTAGGAAGTGGTGAGAGCGGTAAAGACTTCTTGACCGGCCGGTGGTGGTGCTGGCTTGATTGCTAGGGGGCGCTCTTGGCGGTACGGCGCCGGCTTGTGCTCGTTGTGGCCAGTTTCTGCTGTTGGCGTTCCGGCTGGGCCGAGCGGTGCGGTTCTCAGTCCGCTGACTGGGTTTGGCTTCCTGGCTGGTCGGAGGGTTCTCTTCCCAGGGATGGTCTTCCTGCTGCTCATCCCGCCTCCTCTTCAGTAGGTGGTGCCCGTAGGTCTCATGATCGGCCTGGGCATGTCGGATGGCCATAGCCATCAATTCGTCGTACCCCTGCGGGAGCTCTACCCGGACGGCGTAGGAAAGCCTGCCCGCTCGGAGCCCTTGTTTGAACGCCATTTCGGCGATGCCTTTGTCCAGGTTCCGGACTCCGGCCGTAGCCGTCTGCCAGCGGTTGACAAAGGTTCTCAGCACCTCTCCGGGGGCTTGTCTGCAATTAAAGAGGATGGTCGATGTCCGGGCTCCCTCGACTCGGAGAATGAAGCGGCCTACAAACCGGTCGGCTAACTGCTTGAACGCCTCGATCGAGTTTGCTGGAAGCTCGTAGAACCAGCTGAGCGCTTCTCCAGACAAAGTCTCCTGGAAGATGTTGCAGCAGACTGCATCGGAGTATCCCTTGGCGCAGGTTTGGGACCGGAAGCTGTCTAGATGCTGGTACGGGCAGCCGGACCCTGAGTAGGTGAGCTTGAGGGACTTCTGGTTGCCAGATCTTCCCGACTCTATGACCCGGTGCGAAAAGGGACCCATGCGCTCATTAAACCGGGCGCCCTCCATCGGCCGCGCAGCTCTTCTCTCGTTGGCCTCCATTTGGACCTTTAAGTCTGACACGGTGTTGGCTAGCATCTGCAGCGCTCGTGCGGTCGGAGTCTCAGCTTCATCCACTGACGAAGCGCCGGGCCGGCGAGAGGTTGTCGCGCTCTTTGGCGGGCCTGCGCCTGCTGGTGACTTCTTTCGTACGGGGTCACCGGGCCGGCCGCCCGAGGATTGCCCTGCTTCGATGTGTTGAGGTTGGATCGGCGGGAGTGTCGCATGTGCCTCGGTCATGGCGTCACTGCGTTGCTATCCCCTCTCCAGGGCGGCTACCAGGGCAGTATTCACCGCCTCCATTTCCTCGTACCGAGCGTTGGACTTAGCTCTGTCCCTGTCGCTCTCCTCTCTTAGACGGCTGACCTCTGCGGCCATTGCCCGTAGTTCTCCCGCCATACTGCTATGGCCGGGGCTGTACGTGGGGTCTCGGTCCGGGCTCTCAGATCGATCGCTTGAATCGTCTGAGAACGTCAAGGAGAAGCCCCGTCGCTCCGGACTGTCTTCCTCCTCTGCCGGGCCTTTCCCGCGCGAGCTGTCGTGGTGGGGATCCGGTACACCGGATGGTCCCCCACAGCTCCCTACTTCCTGACCGTTGCCCCGGTCGCCGCGCGGCTCCCGCGTGACGGCTGGGGTGGAGGTGAGCGTCTGCACTACTGCAAGGCGTCCCTCCTCGGTGGTACCTTTCTCTTGACTCATTTCCGAGCTCTTTCCCAACGGTGTTGCTTACACGACTTTTCGTTCAAGCTTCCCACAGACGGCGCCAATTGTTTCTGCCTAAACCCGGGGGTCTAGTAGATACTTGATGAATCCAACTTGATCTCCTGCAATCCTGCTCACTAAGGGGAATACCGGGCGGGCCGGCCTTCTCCTCTCCGATGCCTAAGTTAGTATAGTTGGAATATATATAACCAAGGCACGTATGTAAGCAGAGAGAGAGATAAGTTACCTAATAAAGAGGGTAGTTGGGGCCCTTATATAGGTAGTTGGGGGTAAGGACTGGCCTTACCCTTCGATGTGGGACTGGCTCCCTTCTGTTTGTACCTTCTGGTGCCCTCTTAGGCAGGCTGGCGCCCCCGGCCCCCGGGTCCCTGGAGGCAGGATAGAGTGCTAGGCCCCGAGGCCTGGTGCTGGTGATCCGGTCCCGACCCTTGGGTCGGGCCCTGGTGCACTTGCTGCGGGTCTGTGGGCCTGCTGTAGCCTCTCTGCGGCTACTGTCAACAAGTCCCCCAAGTTCCCGGTCAAGTGCAATCTTGAATGGGGACTTAAATCTGTCTTGCTCTTGTCCCGCAGACCCGCAGGGCTACCAACCTACCGGTGCCCAGTCCCCCAAGTCCGCGTTAAAGATTGGGCGTGACCGAGGTGAGTACATGTTACCGATGGGAAGCAATAGTTGAAAAGTACACTTATAATATAAGCAGTAATGTGCTTAAATGTTTGTGGTGTTATGAGCATGGAGCTTCACTGGGTCACAACTGGGCGATCTGCCCTATCGGTACGAGGTGGAGCTTCACTGGGTCACAACTGGGCGATCTGCCAAATCGAAACGGAGCGGAGTTCACTGAGCCTCTATCAGGCGACCTGCCGAAACGGAGTTCACTGAGCCTCTACCGGGCGATCTGCCAAAGCGGAGTTCACTGAGCCTCTACCGGGCGATCTGCCAACGCGGACGGGGTGAAGTTCATGGGACCTCGACCGGGCGTTCTGCCATATCGAGACGGGTCCCAGGTGAACTTCAGTACTGGAGCTCGACCGGGCGTTCTGCCATATCGAGACGAGTCCAGGAGTATGGGAACTCGACCGGGCGACATGCCATATCGAGACGAGTTCCCCATTGCTAGGCTGCAGGGAGATTACCCCGGTGTTGCGGGCTGTTTGAAGCACCGGTGAACACTTGCTAGTTCTTCTCAGCTTGTGTTGAATAAGCGTTGAGGTAAGGGGGGGTGGCATTGAGGTGACAAGGCTCGCCGTGTAGCCCCATGTTGATCGCCTTTCAATGCGATGCAAGGTTTTTATCCTGCTGGACAAGCGTGCATGGGTTAGATGCAAACTCGCCCGGGTGTATAAGCCCGCCGGTCCAATGTTCTCGACCGGAGTCAGCCATGGTACTGGGCGGAACTCGACCGGGCATCCTGCCATATCGAGACGAGTCCCCCAGTGAAATGCCATGGGGCCGGGTGGATACTGTTCCCGGTAGGGGGGTGGCGTTGAGTTGACAAGGCTCGCCGTGCAGCCCCCTTTTGCCGCAGCTAGTGCGATGCAGGGTTTTTATCCTGCTGAACAAGCGTACATGGGTTAGATTTAAACTCACCCGGGTGTATAAAGCCCAAGCCGGTCGAATGTTCTCAAGACCGGGGTCAGCCATGGTACTGGGCGGGACACGACCGGGCGTCCTGCCATATCGAGACGAGTCCCCCAGTGAAATGCCATGGTACCGGGTGGAGCCTATTCCCGGAATATGCTCTCGAGCCGGTTGGATGCGTCGTAACCGGTGGGCGGATCTTGATCGGGCGTTCTGCCATATCGAGACGAGTCCCCCAAGAGAGATGCAACTGGATGGACCTCGACCGGGCGTTCTGCCATATCGAGACGAGGTCTCCAGCAGGGTGGTGTGCAGCCGGTTGAATGATACCTAACCGCAAACTGCTACGGACCGGGCGGAACTCGACCGGGCGACATGCCATATCGAGACGAGTCCCCCAGTGATATGCAACGAAGATGGTGCCAGGAGGGTTCATTGACGAGTCGCCTAAGCGAGCATCAAGCAATAATAACCCTACAATCGTTAGTAGTATAGAATAAGTAGGGATCGTTCTAGCCGAGGATTAAGGGTACCTGAAACATGAGAATGTTAACACAAATATTCACAAACATATATGCACATAATTGTCACACTTATATACATATATACATATTCACACACGAAATTATGGGGGATAAAAGGCTTGGCAGCAAAGCTGCCTCTAAATTCCTAGACATGAAAATAAATTGCTGAAAATAAATCCTAAATCTACTATTTACAAGGTTGGTCGACATTCTTCCACAAAGCACTTACACGAAAGCAATCAAAACACATAACAAATAAGCAAATAGGACTCACGGCAAAGTATTAAAGCGTTCTAGACTCAACTTAACTCCAACCCAATTAGCTCCTAATCGGCACTACTAATTGATTAAGACTCCTCATGTATTTTAAGTGACTAATCGCCTAACCTTAAAATTATACTAGTCATCTTTGAATATTCTAATCGACGTAAACAAACATGACAAGTAATCAAGAAACTCCCTCTCCATAACGCGCAATTCCTCATAAAAATATTGCAATAAGAGACCCTCACTTATGCCATGAGATGGGCACAATGAGATGAGAGATTTGAACCTCTTGTAATAGTCGAAGAAAGTCTCATCTCCGGCTTGCTTCACACTTGTTATTTGCTTCCTCAAATCCGTGATACGTGAAGCGGGAAAGTACTTGAGCAAAAACTCATCCATCATTGAATTCCACGACACAATGCGACCACTAGGAACCTCAAACAACCACTCCTTCACTTGATCTTCCAATGAGAACGGAAAAGCCTTCATTTTGAAGTGTTGCAAATCGGTCCCTCTCGGACACATAGACTCCGTGGTGAAGTTAAACCATTGTAAATGCTTGTTGGGATCCTCACTTGGCATTCCATAGAAAGATTTCAACTTATGGAGGAATCCACTCCTCAATTCAATCTCTCCTGTCTTATCGGTCTCCAAAGGAGGGTAAGTGATATTGGAAGTGTTTCTGCCTAAACCCGGGGGTCTAGTAGATACTTGATGAATCCAACTTGATCTCCTGCAATCCTGCTCACTAAGGGGAATACCGGGCGGGCCGGCCTTCTCCTCTCCGATGCCTAAGTTAGTATAGTTGGAATATATATAACCAAGGCACGTATGTAAGCAGGGAGAGAGATAAGTTACCTAATAAAGAGGGTAGTTTGGGCCCTTATATAGGTGGTTGGGGGTAAGGGCTGGCCTTACCCTTCGATGTGGGACTGGCTCCCTTCTGTTTGTACCTTCTGGTGCCCTCTTAGGCAGGCTGGCGCCCCCGGCCCCAGGGTCCCTGGAGGCAGGATAGAGTGCTAGGCCCCGAGGCCGGGTGCTGGTGATCCGGTCCCGACCCTTGGGCCGGGCCCTGGTGCACTTGCTGCGGGTCTGTGGGCCCGCTGTAGCCTCTCTGCGGCTACTGTCAACAGGAAGGTACGGCTCCTCCTCCTCCGGCAACATGACCATTTTGAGCTCTTATCGAAGTCATTTTCACTTGCTCAAAACTTGGCTCGGCAAAGGACTCAAACTCGGGATCTTGAAGATCACATGACGACGAAACGACGGAAGGAGAGCTCGGCTCGGTTACAGCCGAACTTGGTGATGTGGACAACGGACTGCTTGGTGGTGGAGATGAGGTCGTTGGTGAAGCTGGCTCGGACGGTGGTAATGGAACAAATAAAGCAATAGCGAGCTCTTGGTTCAAACGTTGCAGTCGGCCTCTATTATCTCTTGTCCAATGATTAGATTCGGACATACACTTTTCTGAAATTTGCAACGTTGAAACAAGTTAGAACATCGTAAAGAAATAGAATGCAAGAATATACATCATTACAAGCCACGGCATTGGCGATTACAAAACATATTTCAAACAATGGTACTCAAACAAGGATCGGCAACAAGAACTATACAATCGGCAATGGTAGAGAATAAAAACGTCCATGATCATGTAATCTCTAAGTCTAATTTCTTTTTTTTTAAAAAAAATTTGTTCTAACTCTCGAAGTACGTGGAGCAGTGGAGTTAACGGTGCAATGGACTGATGCAGCCCCCGGTAGTGTCATGCTTTATCCGATATACCTCAAGAGTTCGAACCACACAATTATGTTTTATCTTTTGAAGAAAATAGATCACATATGTCAAGTTATCTTCTAGTGTCTAAAGTGAGGTGATGCTTCGGCCAAAGCTATCGACTAGTTCGAGCGTGTTTTACTTTTCAAAGGCGGTATTATTAAGATTCACGGAGGGCGAACCCCCTAAAGGAACCAGGCAGGACTCGTTGTTGGTAACCACGGGGAGCGAACTCCCTATCGACTCACTCACTGAGAATGAACATCAGTCTGTAGGCCTTGAGATCCAGTTAAACAAACCTGAGAACCATAGCAATGAAACTAAATTGCCCCATACTTTGTAAGACAAACTCGGGTCACTAGCGGTCTACAAGTGTTGATCAAAGCCGCCCTCAACTTCATAAAAATGGGTCTGCCAAGTTATCGCTCGTATGCGTGGGGGGATGTATCCCACGTTTCCCAGTCTACATAAAAGACGGATCAAACAAGGCATCATTCGTATGAAGGGTTAAGTGATACGTCCCGAACCCTGTTTAACTTCTGATTAATTTCATTTAAATTTCACGCCCTTGAGTTTTGTTCGTTGTGGTGGTTGAGCGGAAACTCGTTTGAGACGAGTGGGAGAAAACGTTAGATTAAATCGTTGAGTGAGTTTCGTTTCGTCGGAAACAATTAAAAGTTCGTGACGGAAATTAAATACTTTCCATTTTGGGCCAAGTATAAATAGAGGAATGTTTCCCAAAAGGGAAACTTGCATTTTTTTTCTTTTTCTGTTATTCTCTCTCTCTTCTCCCCCGATTTTCTCCTCTTCCTTTTCTTCTCTCCCTGTCAGCCCGTGCCTCCCTTGGAACCACCACCACCCCCGGCCAACCGGCCACCACCTCAAGCCTCACCGACGCCGGATGACGTGCGTCAGCACTGGTCCTCCCTGCAGCAGCGACGTGGCATCTCAGCCACCGTCCGGCCGATCTCCAACCAATTCGGTGGGAGGTGCAACTCCCTCAACCGGTCGTTTCTTGGCCGAATTTGGAGAAGGGAAAGGAAGGGTACGACGTCAGTGACAACCTCACCCAAGGAATCGAAGCAAATCGGCTTAGGTAAGGAATTTTGGAGTTTTAAAATTTCTAGGGTTTTTGTGAATAGTGCCGATTTGGGGATTTTGAGGAATTGAACCCCTTAGGCTTAGAATTGGTGATGGTTGTAGAAGAGAAAGTTGTTAGAAATGTGGAATTGAAGCTTATGTCGGAATTTGGGAATTTTTGGGCGGCGGCGGCAGCGTTGACAGCCGTTGACCGCCGCTGCCGCCGGCGGTGCCGCCGCCGTGGGGGTGTTGTGAGATTGAATTTCGGTTGTTTTTTATAAATGCACCGTGTTAACGTTATTTTTTGGAATTGTTTGAATATTTCTAAATGGGGTTAGGAATTATTCAAAATATTTTGAATTGTGAAGTTTGGAAATTTCTTGTTTTTTTTTGTGATTGGGAGAGAATGTCGCCGGGGCAGCCGCCATGTGCGGCGGCTGCAGTGGTGCAGATCGGCAGAGAGGGGAAGGAGAGATGGTGTTGTTTGCCGTTTGGGTTGGTGGCCTTGAGCGGAGCTGCCGCTGTTTTGGGCAGCGGCGGCAGTACGGCTGCCGCTGCTGCGGCGGTGGCGGCGACGAAGGAGAGTTTAATCTGGTTATAGAGACCTTGTTCACATATAGTTGGGAAATCGGAGGAATCGTACGAGTGAGGACGGTTTTGTTTTGGGTTTCTAAATTGTTATCGAGTCTGAGATTTTAAGTATGTTCTTTGACAGGCCGAGGAGAGACTCATCGGGAGGAGGACTCTGGACGGTGATTGACTTAGTACAGTGAGTGGACTTTTGTTTTAAAAAGTGATGGATGCTTAAATATTTGATTTTGGGGATTTAAATATATGGGGTGATTATTTTGTTAATGTTTTGAATTATCGAAAAGTTATAAAGTTGTTTGAATTAATGATTGTTTCCTTTCGATTTTAGATTGGTTTATCATTTAAATTGGATTAAATTGTTATCCATGAGATTATGCGTATATTGATATTTGATCGGAGAAATGAAATTTTCATATATTATATGATTTGAAATGTTCCGAAATTATGATAATTGAGATATGTGGATTGCATTTAAGTTATACGAGGCTGGATTGATATTTGAGCATCTTTATGAGTATAAGCCTCGGACGTACGGTCGGGGATCGTACAGATGGTTATATTTATGAGGGGAAAATTGTTTTTGATTTGTTTTCGGATTTGCACCATTCGAGGGTCCACGTTATTGTTACATTGATGCTAGCTAGCGGGCCTCATCCCACGCGAGGTGAGGACTTGACCATATAGGTCAGATTCACGCTCGGTGGTCGACGTAGGGTGGTTTATAATGAGGCGGTGACGTGTTTAGGTAGTAGACTTAGACACGGGGGGAGTCAATAGGACTCTCGGACCCGGAGCCTGACGAGGTTCCAGTTATTATGGTGGATGGATTTTCCCCTGTTACATGACCAATGGGATTTGGTCATGATGATAAATTTTCTTTTCTATTGACTGGTTGCGGGAATGTTTGCTTTATGCGGTTTTCGGCTTTTAATAAATTCCCGAACCAGAGGGGCTGGGATATGTTTTTATGGAAAGACTATTTATTGTTAAAATGAGATTTTTATGATAAAAGCATGCATTGTGATTTTCTGTATATTATGAAAAGTGTGGAAAGTAAAATATAAAAGTTCGTTAAATTATTATATTTACTTGTAGAATTTTTGTCCACTCACGCTAATGTTTTTTTTTAAATTACTTTCCCCTGGGCCCTTTGTTTTTAATTGCCCAGTTTTGCAGAGTAGTCCGGTGCCCGAGACAAAGATCATAGTTCCTCTTTTCCGCTGCTTGAAGTGTAGGTTATTAGTATAGCCTACTTGTATCTTTCATTTTCCTTGTTTGTATAGTGCTCTGATACTCGAGTGTGTATTTATGTAACTCTACTTTTAATATTGTTGGGTTGAACCCCAAATGTTACGTTTTTCGGAAACTTTTATTTATCGTTTCCTTCTATAAAAGTGAACTGTTGATGGTTATTGAGAAGTTACTTGATTACGGGGGGAGCAGGTGGCTCCATGAGTCAGGCTGGTTTTTATCGAAGTGTTGTTGGGTTTTGTTTTTCAGGTCAGGGTTGTCCATTTTAAGAAAGGTCATGCCGAATTTTCGGTAGAAACCTCTCTGGAAATGGTCCCCGCAGGATTTACTCTGAGTAACAGTGTGTTACTTGGGGCGGGTCCTGTCAGTTTGGTATCAGAGCATTAGGTCCTTTTTCTTTCGTGTCATGTTATCTTGTTTACTTAATGTCACTTAGTATCATTGAGTTGTGGTCCGACCGCAGCGGAACATATACTCATTGTTATTAGGTACACATTAAGTATATAAGATAACTATCCTGGTGTGCTTATGTACACTTTTCTGAGCTGTTGTTTCTTCAGGAACTATGTCTCGTGGGCGCCGAACTCGTGTTGAGGACTCCCCTGGGGAGAGTAGTGAGTTGGGAGGTTTGAGTGGTACTCTTGAGCGATTGTTGAGTCGAGTTACCGATTTGTTGCCGGCCCCAGCTGACCGTCATGGGAGTAGGAGAAAGGCAGTGTTGGAGGCCGGACCCATTGAGTTTAAGGGCGGCAGAGATGCCCTAGAGGCTCATCACTGGATATCGAGGATGGAAAGAGCCTTCACGGATACACGGACCCCAGAGGATCAGAGGGTGAGTCTAGCAGTAACCTTCCTAGATGAGGCAGCTTATCATTGGTGGCAGTCTGTTGTAGCACAGGAGGCAGGAGCTGGAGCTATGACCTGGGAGCAGTTTAAAGTACACTTCAATGCTCGTTACTTTACGCCTGCTCATCTTAATAAGCTTCATTGGGATTTCCTGAAGCTGAAGAAGGGAGATCAGGAGAGTGTACTGGAGTTTGAGCAGAGGTTCACTACTATGGCGTACCATGTGCCTCATCTGGTCCCTAATGACTTGTGCAAGATAGAGATGTTCGCTCAGGGGCTGGGCGAGCCTTTTCTGGATAAGATGACGGGAGCTGCTTATGCTACTTTCGGGGATGCTCTTGGTGCGGCAATTGCGATAGAGAATCGCATGGTGTCTGGGGTACGGCCCCGGGAGTATGGTGGCCCTAGCCAGGGTCCTTCTAAGAGGGCAGTATCTTCCTCGGGTTCTGGATCATCTACTGGCAGTGGCCGTGGAAACAGTGTGAGTGATAGTACTAGTTCCAGAACTAGATGAGGGGACCCTTCAGGAGCAGTTTGAGAGGCTCGTTCCATCAACGTCGACCTGATGCCTTTAGAGGTAGTGGGAGCAGTCAGGGTGGATCGTCTAGCAGTCAGCCTTTTCAGTTTGGACGGGGTCAACCATCGTCGGGAGTATGCTTTCAGTGTGGGCAGCCTGGACACTATAAGAGGGCGTGCCCTTATCTGACTCAGAGGGGTGTATCTAGTTTTGGACAGACATCAGCTGGCACTTCCAGTAGCGGCGTCCGCTCTAGTACTCCAGTCAGAGGCAGAGGTCGTCCCACTACTCAGGCTAGGCTGCATGCCATGACACAGCAAGAAGGTCGCGCTTCCCCAGATGTGGTTATTGGTACGTTGTTTATTTTTAAGCACCTAGCTTTTACTTTAATTGATCCCGTAGCGACGCATTCGTTTGTTTCAAATAGATTTGCACTACATGCCAATGTACCATCCTCACCTCTTCCAGGCAAGTGGTGTGTATTATTACCTCCGGGTGGCATGTTTAGAATTGAGTGGGTGTTTAAAGGTTGTGATGTGTTGGTAGAAGGTTATAATTTGGCGGCAGATTTAATTCCTTTGGAATTGGTAGATTTTGATGTGATTTTGGGAATGGATTTCTTGGAAACTCACCATGCCTTGGTGGATTGTTTCTGCAAGACTGTATTGTTCTGCAGTCCCGGACTTCTTGAGATTCTTTTTCAGGGTGAACGGAATATTCTTCCCTCTTGTGTAATTTTAGCTGTGAGAGCTGGAAGGCTGTTAAATAAGGGTTGCCAGGCATTCTTAGCTCATGTTGTAGACTCTCGAGTTGAAACTCCAGGAATTAAGAATATTCCTGTGGTAAATGAGTTCCCAAATGTCTTTCCCGATGAGTTACCTGGCTTACCTCCAATACGAGAGATCGATTTCGCTATCGATCTACTCCCCGGTACCGCACCTATCTTTCAAGCACCCTATAGGATGGCCCCAGCTGAGTTAAAAGAGTTAATGACTCAGTTGCAAGAGTTGGTAGATAAAGGCTTTATTCGACCTAGTGTATCTCCTTGGGGCGCTCCGGTGTTGTTTGTTAAAAAGAAAGACGGTACCTTGAGACTCTGTATAGACTACAGGAAGCTGAATCAAGTAACGGTGAAGAACAAGTATCCTTTACCTCGTATCGATGATTTGTTTGATCAATTACGAGGAGCCTCAGTCTTTTCAAAGATTGACCTGAGATCAAGATATCATCAGTTGCGGATTCGGGAGTCTGATGTACCTAAGACTGCTTTTCGATCACGTTATGGTCACTACGAGTTTTTGGTGATGCCTTTTGGGTTGACCAATGCACCTGCCGCATTCATGGATCTTATGAATAGAGTGTTCCGGGCATGCCTTGACCGTTTTGTGATAGTGTTCATTGATGATATTTTGGTATACTCCAAAAATTTGAAGTTGCATGCTAAGCATTTACGATATGTCCTGCAAACTTTGAGGAATCATCAGCTTTATGCAAAGCTTAGCAAATGTGAATTCTGGTTAGACAGTGTGGGATTCTTGGGTCATGTGATTTCAGCTAAAGGGGTTAGTGTGGACCCTAAGAAAGTAGAAGCAGTAACCCACTGGAGTAGACCCACCAGTGTTACGGAGATTCGGAGCTTTTTGGGCCTTGCAGGCTATTATCGGCGTTTCGTGCAGGATTTCTCCAAAATAGCGGCTCCTCTCACCAGGTTAACAAGAAAAGGTGTGAAATTCGAGTGGTCAGACAAGTGTGAAGAGAGTTTTCAAGAACTCAAGACTCGCCTGACTAGAGCTCCAGTTTTAGCCTTGCCTAATGATAGTGGAGAGTACGTGATTTTCAGTGATGCTTCTCGGCAAGGTTTGGGGTGTGTATTGATGCAACATGGAAAGGTGATTTCTTATGCCTCTAGACAATTAAAACCACATGAGTTGAATTACCCCACCCACGACTTGGAATTGGCGGCTGTGGTTTTGGCGCTCAAGCTGTGGAGGCACTACATGTACGGAGCTAAGTGTCAAATTTTCACTGACCACAAGAGCCTTCAGTACGTGTTCACTCAAAAGGAGTTAAATTTGAGACAACGAAGGTGGATGGAACTGATTAAAGACTATGACTGCACCATAGAGTATCACCCCGGAAAGGCGAATGTGGTAGCAGACGCACTCAGTCGGAAACCCTCTTCGAGTTTGTCACACATGAGGGTAGTCCGAACCTCACTTCTTTATGAATTGCGAGCTACGGGAGTAGAACTGGCAGTGGATGAGATTGGTGCTTTGGTGGCTAGCTTCCATGTGAGACCAATTCTAATTGATAGAGTACGAGAGGCACAGTTTGAGGATTCCTCTCTGGAACCAATGAGAGTTAAGGCTTTGAGTCATTTGCAGGAGGATTTTTCTAGTAAGAGCGATGGGACTTTATTATTTAGAAACAGGCTTGTTGTCCCAAATGATCAGATGCTTAAGCAAGAAATCTTGGAGGAAGCACATAGCTCTGCCTATGCCATGCATCCGGGTAGTACGAAAATGTATCGAACTTTGATAGAATTTTATTGGTGGCCTAATATGAAGAGAGAAATTGCAGCTTTTGTAAGTAGGTGTTTGAGTTGTCAACAAGTGAAAGCTGAGAGACAGAAACCTGCAGGGTTGCAGCAACCTTTACAGATACCGATGTGGAAGTGGGATCATATCACCATGGATTTTGTTTATGGGCTACCTCGTACCAGGAATGGGCATGATGGTATTTGGGTGATTGTAGATCGGTTAACTAAATCAGCCCATTTTCTTCCAGTTCGGAAAACTTTTAAGTTGGAAAAATTGGCAGAATTGTACGTGAATGAAATTGTGAGGCTCCATGGTGTACCTGAATCCATTGTATCTGATCGGGAACCCCGTTTTGTTTCTAGATTTTGGAAAGAGATGCAGGCTGCCTTGGGAACCCGTTTGCATTTTAGTACCGCCTTTCATCCTCAAACGGATGGTCAATCAGAGAGGACCATTCAGACTTTAGAAGACATGTTGAGGTCTTGCGTAATGCAATTTAGAGGTAACTGGGATGAGAAACTATCTCTGATAGAGTTTGCTTATAATAATAGTTATCATTCCAGTATTGGCATGGCACCTTATGAGGCCCTGTATGGGAAACAATGTCGTACACCTCTTTGTTGGAATGAAGTGGGAGAAAAAGAACTTGCTGCTCCAGAGATCATCCACACCACGAATGAGAATATCAAGGTTATTAGGGATAAGCTCAAGGCTGCTCAGAGTAGGCAAAAGAGTTATGTTGACAACCGCCGAAGAGACCTTGAATTTCAAGTGGGTGATTGGGTGTTTTTAAAATTGTCTCCTTGGAAAGGTGTAGTCCGCCTTGGGAAGCGTGGGAAGCTCAGTCCAAGGTACATTGGACCTTATCTGATTACAGAGCGTATTGGGCCAGTGGCTTATCGGTTAGAGCTATCTCCCGAGCTGTCCAAGATACACGATGTCTTTCATGTTTCCATGCTTCGTAAGTATGTTGCTGATCCTTCACACAACTTAGAAGAGCAACCCATTAGTTTGAAGAAGGATTTGACTTATGAAGAGCAACCAGTTGCCATTCTTGATCGAAAGGAGCAAGTGCTGAGAAACAAGGTTATACCACTTGTGAAAGTACTTTGGAGAAGCCATGATATAGAAGAAGCTACTTGGGAACTAGAAGAGCATATGAGGCAACATTACCCCTATCTCTTTGCTTGACAGGTACGTAAATTTCGGGGACGAAATTTTTTTTAGGAGGGGAGATTTGATACGTCCCGAACCCTGTTTAACTTCTGATTAATTTCATTTAAATTTAACGCCCTTGAGTTTTGTTCGTTGTGGTGGTTGAGCGGAAACTCGTTTGAGACGAGTGGGAGAAAACGTTAGATTAAATCGTTGAGTGAGTTTCGTTTCGTCGGAAACAATTAAAAGTTCGTGACGGAAATTAAATACTTTCCATTTTGGGCCAAGTATAAATAGAGGAATGTTTCCCAAAAGGGAAACTTGCATTTTTTTTCTTTTTCTGTTATTCTCTCTCTCTTCTCCCCCGATTTTCTCCTCTTCCTTTTCTTCTCTCCCTGTCAGCCCGTGCCTCCCCTGGAACCACCACCACCCCCGGCCAACCGGCCACCACCTCAAGCCTCACCGACGCCGGATGACGTGCGTCAGCACTGGTCCTCCCTGCAGCAGCGACGTGGCATCTCAGCCACCGTCCGGCCGATCTCCAACCAATTCGGTGGGAGGTGCAACTCCCTCAACCGGTCGTTTCTTGGCCGAATTTGGAGAAGGGAAAGGAAGGGTACGACGTCAGTGACAACCTCACCCAAGGAATCGAAGCAAATCGGCTTAGGTAAGGAATTTTGGAATTTTAAAATTTCTAGGGTTTTTGTGAATAGTGCCGATTTGGGGATTTTGAGGAATTGAACCCCTTAGGCTTAGAATTGGTGATGGTTGTAGAAGAGAAAGTTGTTAGAAATGTGGAATTGAAGCTTATGTCGGAATTTGGGAATTTTTGGGCGGCGGCGGCAGCGTTGACCGCCGTTGACCGCCGCCGTGGGGGTGTTGTGAGATTGAATTTCGGTTGTTTTTGATAAATGCACCGTGTTAAAGTTATTTTTTGAAATTGTTTGAATATTTCTAAATGGGGTTAGGAATTATTCTAAATATTTTGAATTGTGAAGTTTGGAAATTTCTTGTTTTTTTTTGTGATTGGGAGAGAATGTCGCCGGGGCAGCCGCCATGTGCGGCGGCTGCAGTGGTGCAGATCGGCAGAGAGGGGAAGGAGAGATGGTGTTGGTTGCCGTTTGGGTTGGTGGCCTTGAGCAGAGCTGCCGCTGTTTTGGGCAGCGGCGGCAGTACGGCTGCCGCTGCTGCGGCGGTGGCGGCGACGAAGGAGAGTTTAATCTGGTTATAGAGACCTTGTTCACATATAGTTGGGAAATCGGAGGAATCGTACGAGTGAGGACGGTTTTGTTTTGGGTTTCTAAATTGTTATCGAGTCTGAGATTTTAAGTATGTTCTTTGACAGGCCGAGGAGAGACTCATCGGGAGGAGGACTCTGGACGGTGATCGACTTAGTACAGTGAGTGGACTTTTGTTTTAAAAAGTGATGCATGCTTAAATATTTGATTTTGGGGATTTAAATATATGGGGTGATTATTTTGTTAATGTTTTGAATTATCGAAAAGTTATAAAGTTGTTTGAATTAATGATTGTTTCCTTTCGATTTTAGATTGGTTTATCATTTAAATTGGATTAAATTGTTATCCATGAGATTATGCGTATATTGATATTTGATCGGAGAAATGAAATTTTCATATATTATATGATTTGAAATGTTCCGAAATTATGATAATTGAGATATGTGGATTGCATTTAAGTTATACGAGGCTGGATTGATATTTGAGCATCTTTATGAGTATTAGTCTCGGACGTACGGTCGGGGATCGTACAGATGGTTATATTTATGAGGGGAAAATTGTTTTTGATTTGTTTTCGGATTTGCACCATTCGAGGGTCCACGTTATTGTTACATTGATGCTAGCTAGCGGGCCTCATCCCACGCGAGGTGACGACTTGACCATATAGGTCAGATTCACGCTCGGTGGTCGACGTAGGGTGGTTTGTATTGAGGCGGTGACGTGTCTAGGTAGTAGACTTAGACACGGGGGGAGTCAATAGGACTCTCGGACCCGGAGCCTGACGAGGTTCCAGTTATTATGGTGGATGGATTTTCCCCTGTTACATGACCAATGGGATTTGGTCATGATGATATATTTTCTTTTCTATTGACTGGTTGCGGGAATGTTTGCTTTATGCGGTTTTCGGCTTTTAATAAATTCCCGAACCAGAGGGGCTGGGATATGTTTTTATGGAAAGACTATTTATTGTTAAAATGAGATTTTTATGATAAAAGCATGCATCGTGATTTTCTGTATATTATGAAAAGTGTGGAAAGTAAAATATAAAAGTTCGTTAAATTATTATATTTACTTGTAGAATTTTTGTCCACTCACGCTAATGTTTTTTTTTAAATTACTTTCCCCTGCGCCCTTTGTTTTTAACTGCCCAGTTTTGCAGAGTAGTCCGGTGCCCGAGACAAAGATCATAGTTCCTCTTTTCCGCTGCTTGAAGTGTAGGTTATTAGTATAGCCTACTTGTATCTTTCATTTTCCTTGTTTGTATAGTGCTCTGATACTCGAGTGTGTATTTATGTAACTCTACTTTTAATACTGTTGGGTTGAACCCCAAATGTTACGTTTTTCGGAAACTTTTATTTATCGTTTCCTTCTATAAAAGTGAACTGTTGATGGTTATTGAGAAGTTACTTGATTACGGGGGGAGCAGGTGGCTCCATGAGTCAGGCTGGTTTTTATCGAAGTGTTGTTGGGTTTTGTTTTTCAGGTCAGGGTTGTCCATTTTAAGAAAGGTCATGCCGAATTTTCGGTAGAAACCTCTCTGGAAATGGTCCCCGCAGGATTTACTCTGAGTAACAGTGTGTTACTTGGGGCGGGTCCTGTCATTAAGGCTAAGACACAAAAGCGGCTTCTCCCTACATGTTACACTTTAGAAACTACAATAAACTCAAACATACATAACACTATCAATTTCCTAGAAATTAAACTAAGTTATTACACACATACATCTTTATACATCATGCAACTCTCAAAATTTAAATTCTACATGCCGAAGCATATTTCTACTTTACAAATCCCAAATAAAACCAAAAATTACAAACTTTACAACTTTACAACAAAAATTTCCAGCAACATTATATACACAACAATCACATAAATCAAGCTTTTATAATTCCCGGCAACGGCGCCAATAATTGACGAGTCACCTAAGCGAGCATCAAGCAATAATAACCCTACAATCGTTAGTAGAATAGAATAAGTAGGGATCGTTCTAGCCGGGGATTGAGGGTACCTGAAACATGAGAATGTTAACACAAATATTCACAAACACATATGCACATAATTGTCACACTTATATACATATATACATATTCACACACGAAATTATGGGGGATAAAAGGCTTAGCAGCAAAGCTGCCTCTAAATTCCTAGACATGAATTTAAGACATGAAATTAAATCCTAAAGCTAATATTTACAAGGTTGGTCGACATTCTTCAACAAAGCACTAGCACGAAAGCAATCAAAACACATAACAAACAAGCAAATAAGACTCACGGCAAAGTATTAAAATGTTCTAGACTCAACTTAACTCCAACCCAATTAGCTCCTTATCGGTTTACTAATTAAGACTCTCTAGTACTTCAAGATGAACTTATCGTCTAACCCTAAAGTTATACTAAACAAATTTGAGAACACTTATCGTCGAAAACAAACATATAAAGTAATTAGGCACACAGTCTTTTTAGTTGGAAACAAGTTAATATAGCAATGTTGTCAATCATCTTAATAACAAGTATGTTCTTTAAACCACTCTAACCCTTGTGAAAACAACACAAATTAAGACAACCCTAAAGATTACTTAACCTATATTATTTTCGGCTAATGAGATTAATACTCCACATATTGCAATTATATAGACTACTAATCTTTAAGCACACGAATTTAAAGAACAAGTCAAGAAAACCCTAAAACCAAGTTAACACATATTTTGCCGATTATCCTATTTACTAATTCATTACATATTTCTCTTACTTTTTAACAAACAATCCGATTCTTTACTCTCAAAAACCACATAAAAATAAAGAAGATGAATTGAATATGCAAATCATAAAACCAAACTTCAATCCAAACAATACATAGACATAGAATTTGAAACCAAGAATTCATGCTATCTTCATAGACAAAGTTTAACATAACTACATAAAAATTACAAAACCGAAAGAGGGGAGTGGATCACACTTTTGTAGACACCTTGATGACTTCGACTCGTGTGGATCCAGCGGAGGATGAAGGAGATGGCTGCTCGGCAATGGTTAGGTGTCGGCAGAATTTTGTAGGTGAGATGGGGGTGATTTTCGGCTAGGGTTTTATGTAGGACTCTTGGGAAATATTGGTAGAGCTTTGGCTAGATTTTTGTTTTGGAATGTGACACTTTTCTTCATGGTGTCGACCTCTATTTATAGGAGAAGGGAAAGGCTGATTTGGGAGAGTTTTCCTTGCTCAAAATGGGATAGAAATCTTCATTAAATAAGGTTTCCCAATCCGAGTTGGAATAGGTTTTTCTCTCCTTATTGAACAAAGAAACTCTTGCTTGGCCGGCTTATGATTTCTTCTTGGACGTTGCAAAGCTCTTTGGAATGATTTGGCACGCTTGTAGCTGCTTGAAGACATTACCGAAAATTCCTTTCTTCTCGCGGGTACAGACTTTGCTAGTACCAGGTACTAGCGAGGCTTCTTGGCGGGTCGCACAAACATGCATGCTGGCATGCGCGGATGATTGGCCACCAGGTCTTCTGGCGAGCGAAGATGTTGGCGAACAAACAAGGGCTTGGCGAGCGAGGCTTCTGGCGAGTATAGGCTTCTGGCGAGTATATGAGCTAAGCTGATTTTCTTCATTCTTCTCAGCAGATCTGACCTTTGCGTCTTCAATTTAGTATAACTTCCTCCTCGGAGCTCCAATTGATGCGATTCTAAGTCTCAGATAAACTAGACACATAGGCTTTTCTCCCATATAAAAGGGCTTGATCAAATTCCTTGTAAAACGTCGGGAATGAATTTTTGAAATTGGAACGCAGTCCCAGGAAGATTCCTGGAAGTCCCTTGATTTGTTGCTCGGACTGCTGTTTTACAGCCTTCTTTTGGGTCACTTCTCGAACTCCGATTGATCTGAATTTTTGACACAAGACCCATTAGCAAGCCAATAATATGCATACCAAATTTCAGCAAATTTGAAAAAGGATAAGTCACAGTTTCATTCATCTCAGAATCACGAAAAAGACACATTTTGCACTATTTTCCAGAATTCTTAAACTTAGTCATTTTTCGGATTCTAAAGCATATTTTATCAAAACTCTACCAAAATGACACTAAACTATATTATGACTCTATCTTAAATAAATAAGGGTTAAACAAAGCATAAACGAGGGCAAATAAATATTAATATCGTCGCACATTGTGCTCCCATCAACTCTCTTCTTTTCACACATGATTATGGCAATATTCACTCAAGGTATATGCAAGAGAACAGATTGTAAAGCAACAAATAGCTTGTATATTTCATCAAATAAAAGCACTTTATGAATAGTATTTTCTGGAAAATCTCATGTAACAAGTATGTGCACGAATGGACCAAAACCATATGCTTACTCTTGAGAAAATCTCCACAATCAAAGTTTACCAATCTTAAGAATCATGAAAAGATCAACTGTTTACAATATAATTCTTCACCTCTTCTTTATGATCTGCAACTAACAATTAAACTCTACAAGAATCATGAGAATCAACATGTATAGATTAGAAAGAATGGTTAGAATAAGTTAGAGTATAGGTTAGAAATAAGTTAGAAGTAATGTAAAATTTTCAAACTATAAATGTATCATACGAATTCTCTATAACTATATATTCCACACGATTTATGCAAGTATAAGTTTCATGAAAATTTACAAGTATCACACAATGGATCGGTCCTAGTCTTTTCAAAGTATTCGAATCATGTGATATGTGAGATTGCCGAACCCTAGAGTTTAATTTCTTTTATTCACACAACTTTAAAATTTTAGGTACGTGGAGCAGTGATAGGAGCACAATGTGCGACGATATTATATGCTTATGCCCTCATTTATGCTTTGTTTAACCCTTATTTGTCTAAGATTGAGTCATAATTTAGTTTAGTGTTAATTTGGTAGAGTTTTGGTAAAATGTGCTTAATTGTTCGAAAAATGACTAAGTATAAGAAATCTGGAAAATAGTGCAAAATATGTCTTTTTCGTGATTTTGAGATGAGTAAAAATATGATTTATCCTTGTCCGAATTCAATGAAATTTGGTATGCTTAATAATCATATACTGAGGAATGATATGTTAAAATTTCAGATCAATCGGAGTTCGGGAAATCACCCAAACGATGGCTGCAACTCAGCAGTTCGAGCAAACCAATCCAGGGACTTCCAGGATTTTCCTGGGACTATGTCCCAACTTCGAAAAATCATTCCCGACGACTCACAAGGAATTTGATCAAACTGTTTTATATGGAGGTTTCTTTGTGTGTCTAGTTTATCTGAGACTTGGAATCGCATCAATCGGAGCTCCGAGGACGGAGATATGCCGGAGTTACTGCAACAACGTCTGTTCTGCCGATTCCAGGAACCTACTGCCTCCTTTTTGCGATTTCTGTTTTTGATGGACCAAATAGTGTACAAATGCATATGTGATGATGGTCCAAGCTTAAGGAAGGTTAGAGGTTGACACCAAGCCAAGGCATTGAAGAAAAAATCAGAAAAAGAAGTTTCCTAGAAGAACCAAGAAAGGAAGGAACCAAAACCTTGTTGCACAAGGATTACCTTTGCTGATTTGGACTAGGTTTTCTACCTAGGGTTTCTGCCGAATTTGCCTCTATATAAAGCCATGTTTTCCTACAGAAAAACTGGTCACATTCCAAAGCAAAAATCTAGCCAAAGCTCTACCTAAATTTCCCAAGAATCCTACACAAAAACCCTAGCCAAAACCACCTCCACCACACCCAAAGTTTCTGCCGAAACCTTGGTACCTTGCTGCCGACACCTCCAACTGCCGAGCAGCAGCCTTCATCAGACACCACCAACCACTGGATCCATACACGACGAAGTCTCCAAGGTTTCTAATGTGTGATCCACTCCCTACTCTTGGTTATGTAATTTTTGTTGTAGCTATGTTAAACTTTGTCTATGAAGTTAGCATGAATTCTTGGTTTCAATTTTTATGTCTATGTATGAATTGGATTGAAATTTGGTTTTATGATTTGCATGTTCAATTTGTTTTCTTTATCTTTAGTTGGAGTTTGGATGTAAGAATACGGATTGCATGCTAAAGAGTAAGGAAAATATGTAATGAATTAGTAAGTAGGATAATCGGCAAAACATGTGTTGAATTGATTTTAGGGTTTTCTTGACTTGTTCTTTAAATTCGTATGCTTAAAGATTGGTAGCTATGTAATTGCAATACGTAGTTTATTAATCTCAGTAGCCGAAAATTAATATGGATTAAGTAATCAACGAGTTACTTTGTGTTGTTTTCACGAAGGCTAGAGTAATTTAAAGAACATGCTTGTTGATGAGATGATTGACAACCTTACTTTATTAACTTGTTTCCAACTAAAAAGACCTTGTGCCTAATTACTTTGCATGTTTGTTTTCGACGATAAGTGTTCTCAAATATGTTTAGTATAACTTTGGGGTTAGACGATAAGTTAATCTTGAAGTACTAGAGAGTCTTAATTGGTAAACCGATAAGGAGCTAATTGGGTTGGAGTTAAGTTGAGTCTAGAACGCTTTAATACCTTGCCGTGAGTCCTATTTGCTTGTTTGTTATGTGTTTTGATTGTTTTCGTGTTAGTGCTTTGTGGAAGAATGTCGACCAAACTTGTAAATATTAGACTTAGGATTTATTTTCAGCAAGTTATTTCGTGCCTAGCATTAGTGGCAGCCTTGCTACCGAACTTCATCTTCATCCCCCCATGATAAATTTGTGTATAAATGTGACAATTGTGTGCGTATGTGTTTGTGAATATTTGTGTTAACATTCTCATATTTCAGGTACCCTTAATCCCCGGCTAGAACGATCCCTACTTATTCTATACTACTAACGATTGTAGGGTTATTATTGCTTGATGCTCGCTTCGGTGACACGTCAAGCAGAATAGTTAACAGTGCAATGGACTGATGCAGTCCCTGGTAGTATCATGCTTATTCCGATATACCTCAAAAATTAAAAACAAATTGGGTTGAAGAAAAATAGACCACATATGTCAAGTTATTTTCTAGCGTTTAAAGTGAGGTGATGATTCGGCCCAAGCTATCGACTAGTTCGAGCGTATTTCACTTTTCTAAGGCGGTGTTGTTAAGATTCATGGAGAGCGAACTCCCTCTAGGAACCAGGCAGGACTCGTTGTTGGTAACCACGGAGAGCGAACTCCCTATCGACTCACTCACCGAGAATGAACATCAGTCTGTGGGCCTTGAGAAACAGTTTTACAAACCTAAGAACCAATCAATGAAAATAACTTGCCACATACTTTGTAAAACAAATTCGGTTCACTAGCGGTCTACAATTGTTGATCAAAGCCGCCCTCAACCTCATAAAAATAATGACTTTGCCAAAATATCGCTTGTATGCGTGGGGGGGGGGGGGGGGGGGGGGGACTTGTCCCACGTTTCCCAGTCTACATAAAACGGAACTAACAAAGCATCATTCGTATGAAGGATTAAAGCTAAGGCCAACAAAAGCGGCTTCCCCTACATATTACACTTTAGAAACTACAATAAACTCAAGCATACATAAAATTATCAACTTCCTAGAAATTTATCTAAGTGTTACAAACAATCACATATATTACATCACATATTCGGCAATCATTAAAAACCAAAAACCAAAAACCGAAATTTCCTATTTACTATTACATGTCCGAAAATCCTATTATACATATCCCAAAACTAAGGAAAAATTATACACATCCAAAAATTGATACAAAGTTACAAAGTAACACTTCATGAATCAAAACTTTTTAATTTCCCCGGCAACGGCGCCAAAAATTGATGGAAACTATTATCCAAGCACATTGTACCTGCAAAACAACTTCATACAAATATTACCCTCTTGTGTCATCGTTAGTATAGAGCAAGTAGGGATCGTTCAATCCAGAGAAATCAAGGGCGTTCAATCACATAAAGCATTACAAAATCATATTGGGGGTTTGAAATTTGAATTCTATACTACTGAAAATTACGAAAATAAATCCTAAATTAAATATATACATATGATAAACATCTTTCACACAAAACACATCACACAAAACTCACTTAACATGTAACAATTTCGTACAAGGTAACAATATAGCAAAATCAGCAAGTACTCAAGATTAGTATTAGTTCCAATTTAATTAGAGCCTTCGTGGTTATTCTAATCATCAAAACTCCTCAATTATTTAGAATCAGCTTCGTGCATAATCCTAAACATGGTGCTAATCAGTTTAAAGACACTTCGTGTAGAAATTAAACCAAGAAACACATAAGCACAATGAGTCGAATTGGAAACATGCAACAAGTATGGCGTCACCTCACCTTGCTTCAACATGTAAATTTTCAAAATTATTCTAGCCCTTAGAATTAACACAAAAACAATAAACTTCGTGTATAATTATCCTTATGTTACATTCGGCATATGAAGTTATCACTAAAGAAAAGCCATGGCCTAGGCTGCCCTTAAGTGCATCAATTTTGTGCATACGAATTCAGAAAATAAACCAACACACAATCAAGAACACATGCAATTAATACTATATCATAAACCTTGCATAAGATTGAAACACATCAAGAACATAATTCGGCATTTAAAAATCCAAGTAACAAATTCGGAAATCCAAAATAGAATTATTACAACCAATTCGGCAAACACAAATCCTTATAATCTTCATAGACAAAGTATTACAAAAATACAGAAAATATAAAGCCATGATAGAAGAGTGAATCACACTTTAGAAGAACCTTGAAGAGACTTTGGCAAGATATGGATTCGATGGTGATGGAATGGTGCGATTGTATGGAAAATTGATGGTTCGGCTATGTATTTTCTGTATGGATTTGTGGTGTTAATTGGACAGAGTTTTGGCTAGTGAAAAGTGAGAGAGAAGAGATGTATTTTCTGTCCAAGAGAGAGCTATATATAGAGGAAATAACCTAGAGAAGCCGGCCACAAACCAAAACCGAATTGGTTTAGGTTTTCCTTGATTTTCTGAATTCGGCAGAATGACCATTGTGTGATAAAAATGGAATATCTCTCTCTAGAAAATATCTATTGAGATGATTCTAATTGGGTTGGAAACTAGACTCCCGTAGCTTTCCATCCATCTAAGGCTCACTATCTGGTTCAAAGTGAGCTGTCCAGGAGAGTCCGTGGAAGTTGGATGACGTGCACAGGAATTCTGCCGAATTTAATTAGGATTTGTTGCGATTTTGCTTCCTCTATTTTCTGCCGAAAATCATCAAGATAATGGCTGAATAATTGAACAATATATCCTTAGGTTTTCCATGAATTAATTCAGCCAATTATCTTGCACAAAGAATAGAATTCAGTCCACATTCGTAAGCCAAATCCAAGTAGAACTCGGTTTAGGATTCTTCTTTTCCAATCCGATTTCTTCTTTCTTTTCTTCATTAATTCTGCCGATTTCTCCATGGATCAATGCATCATGGACTTGTTGACGGACTGGACTCAATCTTTGTTGAACAAAATATCCAAGAGGCAGCCGAAAGCTTCCCTAGATAGACCGGGAAAGCACAAACCTACTTTAGCCGATTTCATTCTTCTCCTAATTGACTTGGGAGAACTTCTTTTCCTTTGTTCTTCGACTTGGCCCTTGTTAGGATGACTCCCTAGTACTTCATTATGTTCAGTAGCTCTTTAATAATGATCTTGGACAAGAACTTGGTGAATAAAAACCAAAATCTCTCAAATCGGACAGAAGGTTTCTTCTCTCGGCAGCACTGACCTCCGTGCATTCAAACGGCATAACTTTTTGCTCAAGAAATTTTTTTCTGCGATTCCAGGTGCATATGAAACTAGACACACAGAACTTTCATCTATCTAAATTTCGCCTCCAAAGTACTTGTCAATCTGCGGAAATAAATTCGGGAAGTTGAGTGACGTGCACTGAAATCTGCTGAAGTTTCTGGATTTGCATCCGATTTAAACTTGTGATTCTTTACATCTTATTTTGCTCCGATTTCAGTGAATCTTGTCATGCTCAATCCTTTATTTGTCAACTGCATTTGAGAGAAGAAAAATCTATCAAAAGCAAAGTTTATGTTTTACAGATTCATAAAACATCTCAGAGACTTTTCAAATAGGCCTTTGATAATTTTTGTCCAAATTCTTCTATTTAAGCACATTCTCACATTCAACTCAACCAAAACTCAAGACTCAATTACATGACTCTATCTTACAACAGTAAGGGTTAAGCATTGGATAAATGGGGGCAAAAACATATTAAGAACGTCGCATTTTATGCTCCTATCAAAGAACAAGAGGGAATGTATTGAATTTAGGTCGAGACCAAAATTATGGTAACTTAATTCAATATTTGTTGTGACAATTTCCGTCACATATCGATGTTACAGTGACAATTTCCGTCACACATCATGAATTAATGTGACTCTCTTAGGATCGTCACATGCAGCGACAATATTCTATCGAAATCGTGATAAAATATTCTTGAAGAGTTGTAGTTCACAGTGATATCACTGCCACAAGAACAACTTTGTACGGTAACATCACTGTTACCCCTTAAATATTGTGATACGCCGGGGTGGGTGGGGCCACTTTGTATCGTCCCGAGAAGGAGTAGAATCGGGATGAAGTAGCAGGGAGTTTGAAAGTCCCTGAAAAAACAAAAGTCCCAACAAATTGAATTGTAGAAAGAAGGAACTTCAATAAAAGCTTACTTGCTAATTCACTGAGTGAACTGCGTTGTAATATAAATTATGCTTGAGGACTCGGTTCTTAATCCTTGTGCAATTTGAGATGTTCTTCCATGTACGTGCAACGAATAGTTCTTGTAATTCATCGCGATGCGTCGTGCAATAAATTTCATGGAAAACGTGCAATAAATTTCATGGAAAAGAAAAACATATGGTTAGTCATATTCACCATATACAGGCAGTAAAACTAATTAGAGAATTACTGCAGTAACTGTTTTAACCCGTAGGGTAAAAACTTTTTATCTGAGGTAAGTAGAATTACCGTTTTGCCCCTCTACCCACTGGACCGGGTCAACTTATTTCCAGGTCGGACCAGGTCTGCACCACTTGTAGACGGACAGGGGGGGCCTGACCGGGTCGGATCTACAAATCGGGTCAAGCAAGCTGCTTCTCCGGTTTGGATCGAACTGCGGAATCCGGGTCGAGGGAAGACGCTAGGGACGGCAGCGTCATCAGAGGAAGTAAAGGCTTCGTCGAGGAGGGCCGCCAAAACATTGCAGCGACGTTGGGCAGGCGTCGTGGCTGGATTGAAGATCGGCTCAAGGCCGCGGCGGCGGCGCTGCCTTGCTTCGCCGCGGGGACGCGTCAAGGAAGGCTCGTCCATCGTCGAGGAAGGACACCGACGCGGGAGAGGGCAACTTCCTCGGGGCGGAGCAGTAGGTGGGTGCCCAGATCAATTTTTGAGTGCCCTAACATTTCTTCAGTCTCTGCCGACAAAGATGTCGTCGATAGGATGAGTTTTCTGAAATTCTTATCTTTGCCGACAAAGAGTTGTCGGTAAAACTTGGAGCCTCTGAATTTTTTCTTTCTTCTGACGAAGGGGTTGTCGGCGGAAGAGGATTTCTAGGGGGAGTTCTTTTCCGACAAATGTTGCCGGCGGAAAAGAGCATTTAAGGTTTCTGAAATTATTATTTTTTCAGATTGAAACCCTAGGATTTATGAATTTTTTTTTTAAGGCTATTAGATGAAGGCTAGAGCCACGTGCTGATAACGTGTTCTAGGAGAAAAGGAATAGATGCAAAGCGTAACCTTTATTGATAGATAAAGAGGCCTTTATAGAGGCATTACATCAAGTATCCCGAATAATCAGGGATTCCCTATCTACTAAGGTAACTACTATTCTAGTCTAATTAGGTCAAGACACACATAGAAAGTTATAGAATTATCCTTCCTTGAACAGAAAAAAAATACTTTAACAAAATTTCATGTTGCCGGACGAGTCCCTAAAACAATGGAAAGATCATTCCTCTCCTTCATCGTCACTTTCTTCATTGTTATCGTTTTCATTATTGGCATTTTGTTGAACATTTGGTTGGGCATCTTCCCACATATGACTGACAATACTCATTCTCCATTCATTAACACTATCTCTCTGCTGTTCTTGAGTTTGAAAATCATCACATTCAAAATTATTTTCTTAATCGGCTTTGGTGCCCTCTTCTGTATTTGGAGAAAATTCATCAAAACGACATTCTTGTCGAAGAAAATTGTGCAACCCTACACAAGCCAAGACTAGCTTTGCTTGTGTCTTATATGGAAATGGTGGTGCTGATTTGAAAATAGTGAAACGTGACTTGAATACTCTAAATATCCTCTCAATTACGTTCATCAAGGAAGCATGTCGAAGATTGAATAACTCAATTGCATTAATAGGATGATTTCCTTCACCACCAAAGTCTTTGTGATGATATCGGGTACCTCGAAATTGAGCTAAAAATCGGCGTCAGTTGGGAAATCCGCAGTCACCTAAGTAATATTTACCTAATAATGAAAGAAATCGTATAGTAATTAGTGTGTTATATATTAGTTACATAATTATTTTATGTAATTATTGACTTTATTGTCTTAAATCCTATTATAAACCGACTACAAATATGTAGTTTGATTTATATTCATTTGATCAATTTTATTCATTAATTAATGAGTATTGGAAAAAACGAAATTAAAAACTCCATAACTGACTCGTGCAAACGATAATATTTGTGTTTTAAGATTTCATAAATAAATGAGAAATAAATTAAAAATATTTGAAAAACAAATTCAACAACAATGAACATGTTTGTATAAGAGTTTGATTGTATAAAATATTATAGAAAACATGAGAGAAAAGAAAACTACAACGGCATATGATATGTTAAAAAATAAAGAGTTGACGGAGGATTAACCTCTTCATAGGTTACAAATGTCTGTCGTGGACTTTTCAAAATCTTTGGTCTGGAGACTGGAAAAATATTAGAGTTTTGTGTGCATAATTTACACTACAAAGTCTATGATTATCCATGAGTTACTAATTTCATAAGTATGAATGATATTTTGAATACCCTCAAAATTCTATTTATTTTTAAAAATCCATAATGAATACCCCTAGACTTTGGTACACTTCATATTGTGATGGAGCTATTATCCAAGCACATTGTACCTGCAAAACAACTTCATACACATATTACCCTTCTTGTGTCATCGTTAGTATAGGACAAGTAGGGATCGTTCTATCCGGGGAAATTAAGGGCATTTAATTCACACAAAGCATTACATATAAATATGGGGGAGTTTGAGAATTGTATCTGAACATCTATATGTAACGAAAATTAAACCTAAACTATTATTTACATATGATCATCTTCTCCATAAGAACACAAAACACAAAAACACTTACACATGCATTAATCGAAAATAAGAGATTCAAGGCAGCAATATTTCACATAGCACTTAGACAAATTTAATTCCAATTCTAATTAGAGCCCTCAGCGGTTCATCTAATCGTTAAGACTTCTTAATTATCTAGAGTTAACTCAGCGTATAACACCAAACATAGTATTAATCAGTTTAAAGACACTCAGCGTAGAAATTAAACACGATTAACACATAAGCACAATAAGTCGAATCAGAGACATGCAACAAGTATGGCGTCACCTCACCTTGCTATAACATGTAAATTTTCATGGTTATAAACGCCCTAATAAACAATCTAAATCACAGCAACTCAGCGTATGAAGCAATCTAAATTATTTTGGTATATAAAATCGGTACACAAGGAGAAGCCACAAAGTCAGCCCTTATGCACACAATTTGTGATTCACGAACTCATGAAAATTAATCAAATATCATCAAGAACATATATAAAAACCTACTGCCCTAAACCAATTATTTACGAAATCAACATGCAAAATTATGTACAATATATCATAAGAATCCAAAATCAAATTCAGCAATCACATATAAACCATGAATCAAATTCGAAAGCAATATATGAATCCTTAATAAAATTCGGAATTCTTTAACAAAGTATATATAAACCAATAGTTATAATCCAACAAATCATACAACATGATATTGTAATTCATACAGAAAATTAAAGAAGCCATGAGTTTAGTCGAATCACACTTTAGAAGAACCTTGAAGTTGCTTCAGCAGAGATGAATTCAAAGATGAAAGGATGATGCGAATTGGAGAAGTGGTGATGGTTCGGCACTTTGATTTCTGGTGGGAGCCGAAACTCACACTAATTTAAAACCCTGTAAAATGTCATCGTTAGTATGGATAAATAGGGTTCGATCAATCCGGGGAACTTGAAGGGTAATCGAGAATTAAAGTGTTAATGCAAACATAAGAAAAGAACAAGGGGGGATTCGGTATTGGGATTAAATTCCTACTGAAAATAAAAATCTAAATTAAATATATACAAGTGATCAACAATTCCACACAAAGCATAGCACAAAGAACTCAAAATCATGCATGACACGAATCAAAGAACAAATCGGCAACAAGCATACAATCGGCAATTTCTATGATTTAACCTAATTCCAATTTTAATTAGAGCCCTCAGCGGTCCATCTAATCGTTAAGACTTCACAAGTAATTAGAGTTAACTCAGCGTATCACCCTAATCATAATGCTAATCGGTTTAAAAACACTCAGCGTAGAAGTTAAACACGAAAAACATATAAGCACAAAAGCCAAATTGGAAACACATAAACAAGCAAGTCGTCACACATCTTGTTTAAACATGCAAATTTTCAGAATTATGGTAACCCTCTTAAGTGATTTAGACACAACAACTCAGCGTATGATGCAATCTAAATTACTTTGGCAAGTGAAATCAAGACCCTTGGAACTGCCATGACAAGGGCAGCCCGCACGTACAAGACTTTTATGCATAGAATTCATGAAAATTAATCAAGCAAATCATAGAAACATAACCGAAATATACCACAGCCCTATTCAAATAATTCGGAAATCATACATAAAATTGTTCACATAAACATCATAACTTCAATAGAAACCGAAATTAAAACATTCATATAAAACCAAAATTAAACCAAGTATTATTACAACAAAGATTGTAACAAGGTAGAAAATAATACAAGCCATAGGGATGAATCACTACTTGAAAAACCTTGGAAGATTCGGCAAGAAGTGGTGGAGTGCACGGATGAAGGTAGGTTAGGGTTCTTGCGATTTTGTGGTGGGAGGATGGATGTGTTTCTGCTTGAGGATTTTCTTCCTTGAACTTGAAAGAATTTGGGCAGAGCTTTGGCTAAAAATTTCGTGTAGAATGTGATGATAATGAAGAGAGGCAGCCGGCCTCAATATATAGGGAGCAAAGGAAAACCCTAGCCATTAAGGATTGGTGCAAAACCGGCAAGTATTGAGAGTTCCTTCCTTTTCTTGTTTTGGCTGAATTCTTTTCCTTTTTGCACAAAAGTTTCTTACCAATTTGATGTAAGAATAATGTCCCTTTCCTTGTATGATTCAGCAATTAAACCTTCCCTTTTGTAGCTAGGACAAACCGGCCAAACCTTCCTTCTTCTTTTCTTCTTTTCTGAAATCGGCAGACTGACCTTTCGGCAATGATTCTTGCATAACTTTTTATTCAGAAAAGCTTTTGATGCGATTACAAATCCTGAAGAAACTAGACTCACAGGCCTTTCTCACCATAAAAGGGTTTCCCCAAATTCGTTGTGGTTCGTCCGGCAGAAATTCCGGAAGTTGGCAGACAGAAATCTGCCCGATTCTGATCAGGGTTCCTTATGTTTCTTCACTTCTCTCCTGTTTCTTCTAGGCTTGCATCCGAGCTTTCCTTGCCTCTTAAGGTCTTCTTTTCCTCTTGCTTCAAGATTTCAATTGTGGAAATATTTTCTGAAAAGTCAAGAAAATAAATATGGTAAGTTTCGGCAAGAATAATCTTCCCTATTCAAAATAGGTTTCCTTGTTCAATCCGATTTCCTTATTCATTTTAGTTTCCTAGACAAGCTAGGTTTCCTAATCCGAATAGGTTTCCTAATCAAAAGAAGTTTCCTAATCTCAATCTTCATCGTTTTAAGAAACGACAAAGCATTTTTACTTTCCTGGTTCAATTAGGATTCCTAGTTTGACTAGGAATTGCCGAAACTTTTCTAATTCAATATCATTGCGCACAATTTCATATTATTTCTGCCAAAGACTCAAGACTCACTCTAATGACTCGATCTTACACAAATAAGGGTTAAAAAAAGCATAAATGGAGGTAAAAACATATTAAGAACGTCGCATAAAATGCTCCTATCAATTTCTGTATGGGATTTGTGGTTACAATTTGGTAGAGTTTTGGCTAGTATTTTGTGAGAGAAAAAGATGATATTTTCTGTGTGAAAATCGTCCAATATATATAGGCAAAAGGGTGGCTGCAACTAGGGTTCACAAAACCTAGTTTTTCTCAAACTTATCCTGCTGGCAGATTTGACCTTCGAGTGAAAATTATGGAATATCTTTCTCTAGACAATAGATATTGAGGTGATTCCAGTTGGTTAAAAACTAGACTCCCGTAGCTTTCCATCCATATAAGATTCGCCTTCTAATTCGAAGTGAGGTATCCGGAAGAGTCCGTGGAAGTTGGATGACGTGCACAGGAATTCTGCCGAATTTGATCAGGATTTGTTGCGATTTTCTTCCTCTATTTTCTGCCGAAAATTCCCAAGATAATGACTGAATAATTGACCAATATCTCTTTAGGTTTTCCATGAATTAATTCAGCCAAAAATCTTGCACAAAGGATGGAATTCAGTCCACATTCGTAAGCCAAATCCATGTAGAACTCGGTTTAGGTTTTCTTCTTTCGGCAGACTTGACCTTCGTGCATTGAAACCGGCATAACTTTTTGCTCAAGAAAGATTTTGCTGCGATTCTAAGTCTCAGAGAAACTAGACTCGTAGAGCTTTCCAACGGCGTATGGCACATTCTCTGGTTTTAAGCGATGTGTTCCACAGAAATTCCGGAAGTCAGGACACAGTCCCATGAAAATCCTGGTAGTCCATGGTGATCTTTGCTCAAACTGCCAAGCTGCAGCCATCGTTTGGGTGACTTTCCGAACTCCGATTGATCTGCAATTTTGACACAATACACTCCAGCTTTCCAGTTATGTGTCTGCCAAATTTCATCAAATTTGGAAAATAATAAGTCAGTCAAACACAGGCCTCAAAATCACGAAAACAACATATTTTTCACTTTTTCCTCAGATTTCTATACTTAGTCGTTTTTCTGACAATTAAGCACACTTTCTCCAAAACTCTACCAAATTGACACTAAACTAAATTATGACTCTATCTTAGGTAAATAAGGGTTAAACGAAGCATAAATGAGGGTATAAGCATATTAATATCGTCGCACATTGTGCTCCTATCAACTACCCCACACTTAGCTTTTCCTAGTCCCTTAGTAAAACAAAATAAAAGACTCTACTAAAACAAACTGCTGCCCCTAAATAATTGTCTCAGGATCTTTTAAACACATAGCTTTCAAGTTAAGCATCCAAATGTAAGCGCAATAATCCCAAACGTCATAGACATGTTTCATGGCATGAATAAGTAAGAAGTGAGAAAATAAGCATGTAAACATGTCAAGTTAATTCAATCCTCCTCACTAGGCACTCTTCTTTTCACTCATGATATGGCAATATTCACTCAAAGTATATCCAAGAGAATAGATTAAGAATTACAAAGAGTAACTTGCATATGTCATCAAATAAAGACACTTTGTGATTAGTATTATCAAGATAAACTTCATATAACAATTATGTGCACAAATGAACCAAAACCATAAGCTCAACTCTTGAGATAATCTCCACATACAAAGTTCACATATTTTAAGAATCGTGAGAGATCTTTACAAGGGAATATAATGGGGCTTGGCATAAGGTATTCGCATTTAGGATAGTGGTGATAAAAATGTCACCAAGACTTAGCAAAGCTCAATTCTCCTTATGACTTCACTCCAAGGGCCAAGTTTCAACTTGTTGGGCCCATTCTTCATTATTTTCTTCCCAAACATAGTGAAATCGAACAAAGGTCATGTATACAATGATAGACCTTCAATTTTCAAACAAACTCCAATTTCACAATCAACTTAGCAAAAATCACATCGAAACCGTGCCTTCCTCTTTCTTTTGTTTCAGACTAATCTTTTTCTCTTTTTATTTTTCTGTCCGAATTGTTTTTCTTTTCTTTTCTTTTCTTTTAGGCACGGCATTTAATCAATTTATTCAACATTGCTAAGTTCACCCCACACTTGTTTCACAACATCACTCCAAGTTACAATTCCATGATAATAAACTTTACCAAGTCTTGAGAACAAAGGTAAAAGTATAGCTATTCTAAGCATATGGAATGTGTATAAGGTGATGAAAGATAGGCTCAATGTAAGCTCAAAGGGGTTAAAACTAAGGAGTCTCACGACGGGCACAAATTAGGCACATGCTTTATTTGGCTTTGGTGGTAATCCTAACAAGATCATCTCAATCACTTTCGAAATCAAGGCATTTCATGAATAATAGTCTCAAAAATCATCAAAAGTGAGTTCTAGCATTCTAGAGTTCATTAAAATCTGTGGCACATAGTCATTGAATAATCAAAGAATGATGAAGTTTAGACAAATTTCTGCCATGTATATTATCATTTACGCACAAGAAGAAAGTATTTAGGCGCGAAAGCTCACATAGGATATTGTGGAAACAAATTAACTCAAACATGCATGCTTTATCATATGTCATTCATAATCTCACATGTTCATACCAATCACAATATCTATGAAACTCACAATTAATTCTTATGATCATGCAAAACAATCATCTATGCATTCAAAGATATAATCATCATCGACTCATTTACGGGCATCTAAGACTCGATCTTAAACTAGAAACAAACGAATTTTTTTAAATTTTTCTGTATTTTCTATTTTTTATTTTCTTTTTCTTTTTAAGACTCAAAACAAACAAACAAATATGTGAAACATGCAATCCCTACCCCACACTTAGAAAATTACATTGTCCTCAATGTAAAACAGAAATTATGTTGTAATTTATAAGCATATGATAAATTCCACAAATTCAACATTCATACAATTCAACCAAAAAGAATTTAGGGATTTAGAAAATTCAAACTCTCGTTGATGGCTCCTTCACAATTTTGGTTGAAATGGGTTGCCTCCCATGCAACACTTAATGTTTATAGTCTACTCAGCCTAGACTCTTCACTTCTTAATCAAGTTGTGGGCGACGCCTTTTGGAGTGCGCACTCCAAATTCGTGCCTCCTTACAATGGTTATCATAACTTGATGCATGATTACTCCACTCTTCAACTGCATCGCATCAAGATAAAGAAATTTAGAAGAGTGGAGATGAGAATTCAAAGAATAAGTTAGTAGTGAGTTAGTGAATTAGCTAAAGTTAGAAGTTAGTGTATAAATATACAATAATTAGCTAAGTAGAATTTAATTGCAAATTATGAACAAAAGTTTAGAGTGGTGGAACTCGTTTCTTACAACACTTGTCGTCCTTCCCAAGTCAATTAGAGCTCCAATCAACTGTTTACAATGTAATTCTTCACCTCTTCCTTATGATCCGCAACTGATAAAGGCTCAACGAAAATTGAGGGTAGTTACAACATGTTACAAGAGACATACATACAAGAAAATAATAAAAGTTAGAAAGTTAGATTTAGAGCTAGCAAATATGGTTAGAGTTACAAATTTTTTTTTATTTTTTTTTTTTATTTTTTTTTTTTTATGAATTATTTCAAGTATATCACACAAAATTTTCACACAAAATTTACTCAAGATTTCACGAAAATTTACATATTATTTTCACAAGAATTCGATTCATGTTTCACAAAGTATTCGAAAATTATAACACATCAAATATGTCGAACTCTTAGAGTCTAATTGCTTTTATTCACACAACTTTTAAAATTCAAGGTACGTGGAGCAAATGAGATTACAGTGCAATGGGCTGAAGCAGCCCAAGATAGTATCATGTTTTTTCCGATATACTTCAAAAATTAAAGACGAATTTTGGTTGAAGAAAATAGAGCACATATGTCAAGTTATTTTCTAGCGTCTAAAGTGAGGTGATGCTTCGGCCCAAGCTATCGACTAGTTCGAGCGTATTTCACTTTTCTAAGGCGGTGTCGTTAAGATTCATGGGAAGCGAACTCCCTTTAGGAACCAGGCAGGTCTCGTTGTTGGTAACCTCGGAGAGCGAACTCCCTATCGACTCACTCACCGAGAATGAACATCAGTCTGTGGTCCTTGTTATCCAGTTTTACAAACCTAAGAACCAATCAATGAAAATAACTTGCCTCATACTTCATAAAACAAACTCTGGTCACTAGCAGTCTACAAATGTTAATCAAAACCGCCCTCAACCTCATAAAAAATGGATCTGCCAAATTATCGCTCGTATGCGTGGGGGGCCAACGATGGACCATTTCCAACATTGAGCAGGGCCCGTTTCCCAATCTACATAAAAGACGGATTTAAAATGACATCATTCGTATGAAGGCTTAAGGCTAAGACCAACAAATGCGGTTTTTCCCTACATGTTACACTTTAGAAACTACAATAAACTCAAACATACATAAACTATAAACTTCCTAGAAATTTATCTAAGTGTTACAAACAATCACACACACATGATATATCACATACTCGGCAAACCCATGAAAAACCAAAAACCAAAAACTGAAATTTCCTATTTACTATTACAAGTCCGAAAATCCTATTATACATATCCCAAAACTAAGGAAAAATTATACACATCCAAAAATTGATACAAAGTTACAAAGTAACACTTCCTGAATCAAAACATTTTAATTTCCCCAGCAACGGCGCCAAAAATTGATGGAGCTATTATCTAAGCACATTGTACCTGCAAAACAACTTCATACACATATTACCCTTCTTGTGTCATCGTTAGTATAGGACAAGTAGGGATCGTTCTATCCGGGGAAATTAAGGGCATTTAATTCACACAAAGCATTACATATAAATATGGGGGAGTTTGAGAATTGTATCTGAACATCTATATGTAACGAAAATTAAACCTAAACTATTATTTACATATGATCATCTTCTCCATAAGAACACAAAACACAAAAACACTTACACATGCATTAATCGAAAATAAGAGATTCAAGGCAGCAATATTTCACATAGCACTTAGACAAATTTAATTCCAATTCTAATTAGAGCCCTCAGCGGTTCATCTAATCGTTAAGACTTCTTAATTATCTAGAGTTAACTCAGCGTATAACACCAAACATAGTATTAATCAGTTTAAAGACACTCAGCGTAGAAATTAAACACGATTAACACATAAGCACAATAAGTCGAATCAGAGACATGCAACAAGTATGGCGTCACCTCACCTTGCTATAACATGTAAATTTTCATGGTTATAAACGCCCTAATAAACAATCTAAATCACAGCAACTCAGCGTATGAAGCAATCTAAATTATTTTGGTACATAAAATCGGTACACAAGGAGAAGCCACAAAGTCAGCCCTTATGCACACAATTTGTGATTCACGAACTCATGAAAATTAATCAAATATCATCAAGAACATATATAAAAACCTACTGCCCTAAACCAATTATTTACGAAATCAACATGCAAAATTATATACAATATATCATAAGAATCCAAAATCAAATTCAGCAATCACATATAAACCATGAATCAAATTCGAAAGCAATATATGAATCCTTAATAAAATTCGGAATTCTTTAACAAAGTATATATAAACCAATAGTTATAATCAAACAAATCATACAACATGATATTGTAATTCATACAGAAAATTAAAGAAGCCATGAGTTTAGTCGAATCACACTTTAGAAGAACCTTGAAGTTGCTTCAGCAGAGATGAATTCAAAGATGAAAGGATGATGCGAATTGGAGAAGTGGTGATGGTTCGGCACTTTGATTTCTGTATGGGATTTGTGGTTACAATTTGGTAGAGTTTTGGCTAGTATTTTGTGAGAGAAAAAGATGATATTTTCTGTGTGAAAATCGTCCAATATATATAGGCAAAAGGGTGGCTGCAACTAGGGTTCACAAAACCTAGTTTTTCTCAAACTTATCCTGCTGGCAGATTTGACCTTCGAGTGAAAATTATGGAATATCTTTCTCTAGACAATAGATATTGAGGTGATTCCAGTTGGTTAAAAACTAGACTCCCGTAGCTTTCCATCCATATAAGATTCGCCTTCTAATTCGAGGTGAGGTATCCGGAAGAGTCCGTGGAAGTTGGATGACGTGCACAGGAATTCTGCCGAATTTGATCAGGATTTGTTGCGATTTTCTTCCTCTATTTTCTGCCAAAAATTCCCAAGATAATGACTGAATAATTGACCAATATCTCTTTAGGTTTTCCATGAATTAATTCAGCCAAAAATCTTACACAAAGAATGGAATTCAGTCCACATTTGTAAGCCAAATCCATGTAGAACTCGGTTTAGGTTTTCTTCTTTCGGCAGACTTGACCTTCGTGCATTGAAACCGGCATAACTTTTTGCTCAAGAAAGATTTTGCTGCGATTCCAAGTCTCAGAGAAACTAGACTCGTAGAACTTTCCAACGGTGTATTGCACGTTCTCTGGTTTTAAGCGATGTGTTCCACAGAAATTCTGAAAGTCAAGACACAGTCCCAGGAAAATCCTGGTAGTCCCTGGTAATCTTTGCTCAAACTGCCAAGTTGCAGCCATCGAATACACCCAGATTTTTATGGACTTTTAAAAGTCTATATCGAATACACCTGGACTTTCAGATTCCATTGACTTCTATTAAACTCCCACTAATTTCATACACAATACAACCCCCTTGGTGTCAATAAGGTGGGTGTCTGATCAGGTTTTTCCTAGTTGGGTTCATCCTCTTGTTGATCACTTGTTCATTGAAGATGGTGGGGCTGGTGGGTTTCGACGGTGGTATGGCGGCGTGTGACTGAGCTGTTAGGGGCGGCCATGGATTGAAGGTGGTGGGCGGTAGGAGGGTTGCAACGGTGCTACACTAAACTGATGCAAGAGTTGCGTCTAATTGAGACAATTGTGAAGTGACGATTCAAAAGTTTTACTTAAATTGGAAAATTTATTTTGTTTTGTTTTGAATACTTTAAGTATATGTTTTATATATGTGTGTGTATATATATATACTTAGTTCTATGCTAAATAAATGTTTTTTTTTAGTTTTTTTTTTCTTTCCTTGTTTTATTTTAGTATGTTTGGTATTTGAATTAAGTTAGAGAGTGTTTGCCCAAGTCCATGACCTGTTACCCAAGCCCAAATTTGAAACAGCTTAAGAAAAAAAAAGACAGAAGCCTGAGAAACGACCTTGAACTCAAACTAGCATCTCTTTCACCGCCTTCTTTTTCTTCATCTTCTTCTGCAATTCCTCAATCTAAAATATCTTCCTACCGCCTTTGAAAAGTCAGCTTCCACTTAGAAAAACCAAAATAAGAGAAACCGCCATGATTAAGCAGAAGGTGTCATAAGAGTGCATAACAAGATTCTCACCTAATCACTCTCCAAAGCTAGAAGCAGGATGTGGAAATCTAGAAACCTGAAGGTGGAAGGTCTAGCACCTATTTGGGTAAGATTTCGATTGCACAAATCAATTTTACTTCCTTCAATCTTTGCTTCATCACCACGTTTTATCCCCTTCCCAAACATTATAAATAGGCAATATATTCTGTGTTTTGAGATAGGTTTGCAGAAGTCTATTACTACTTAGAGAGAGAACTGAGAGAAGAGAACTGAATATTGTAGGAGCATAGATAGATGTATTCAGGTTTGTATCTTTTACTGTTTTGATTAATTGTTTGCTCTGTGATTTTGTGGTTTTTATTTGGGCATGTTCTTAGTTTCTGAATTTAAGATCACTTTGAAATTTGGTTTTTATTGTTTCTTTGATTGGAAGTGTTGCTATTTGAATTCACGTTGGTTTTGTTAGGAAAATTTTTGTTAGTTCAATTGTATTGAAGTTTTTCTATTGTTGGTTAGATTAGCTATTTCTAGAGTTCTGCTATTTTTTTTCTTTCATGTTGGTTTATCGCGTTTGATTGGATTTACTAAGTTTCGTTCTACTCTTATTTACACAAAGATTTTTGATATGCCCAGCTATGTTATCTTTAGTTTTAAACTTAAAAGCTGAACCTTTGCCTAATGAATTTGGCTTCAGCAGAAATTGTTATTTTTCCTGATGCAGATCAGTAAGTTTGAAAAATTATAAGTAAATGTAGAAAAAAAAAATTGTTGTGATTCTAGTTCTTAAGCGATGTTTAGGATGTCTTTTACAAATGTTATGAAGACAGCAACTGCAAACAACCAGCCAAACTATTTCGTTTTTAGCCAAAAACTTTTCTACACAGGAACTCGTCAGAAAAACCTAAAACTGAAGTTGAACTTTAAAAACTCATAACTTATTTTTGAAAACTCGTTTTCAAGTGATTCCAAGTCTGAACTCGTCAGAAAAACCTGAAACTAAAGTTGAACTTTAAAAATTCATAACTTATTTTTGAAAACTCGTTTTCAACTGATTCTAAGTCTGAGACTTTACTATTTGTGTCTTCTACAAATCTTTAGACGAACTTGAAGTCAAAATCCTAACAGATTGGTATAGTTTTTAAGGTGAATGTGACTGGTTCAGATTTCTAGATTGTGTTTTTGTGTTAAATGTTACTGTTTTGGTTAACTAATGTATCTTATGTTATTGCATCATAGCTTAGTCTTATTATTGCTACAAATAGAGTTAGTACATGATTGTTTTATCTACTTGTTGTATGTTTTATTATGAGCTTACAACTTGACCTGAAATTCTGCAAAGATATGGGGAAACATGGAGAACCTCTATGTTTGTTTTATATGTTGTTTTATAAATTGTTTGCTTATATTCAATGGTTGTTATCTTGTTGTGATTAACATATATATGGTATGTTTAAATGTATAAAGATGTTATTATAAGGTATTAGGGATATGCTAGTGGTATGCATAGAGCACTTTGGGAAGAGAAGTTAAAGTTAAACTTTTGTGTAGTTGAGTCCATAACTTCGGCATGTACCATGCACCCAGGTTTGCCCATTGATTGCGCAATTAGTGTAGGATGTGAAATGGTAATTCGGGGCTGGCAAAAGAGGAATGGACAAGATGACTAGCAAAAGGGGTTATGAGTGTAGATGGGAGGTAGTTCATGTAAATGGGTATTCCAAGTCACCCTTGTGGTAATATACATGCTATGGGACATGTAGACTTGGTATATTAGGTTAGTAAATCGGCTTTGTTGATTTTAGATAAATTAAAGCTAACATAAACATAAAACAAACTAAACTAACAAGTGTTGAGACTAGATCAATGAGAGGAAAAGAGACTTATGCACAAATGTAACCCATAATTGATGTGAAAACATGGTTGACAAATATCGCCCTAGTGCTTTGGTTTGTATAGTGTTTTGGGTTTGAGAAAACCGAAAATACTATACTTTGAAGCTTCACACCCTCTTTGTATACATCTAGGAAGCTCATGGGTATTGTGGTTCTTTCTCACCTTCTCTTGCTTTCTTGATGTATTACTTTTGTAAGGCTTTTATGTATATGCCTATGTGTGTGAGTTGTGGAAATGAGCAAACAATGTAATTTCCTTATATTGATGATTGATGCATGTTTGAATCTATGGGTTCCTACTCTTTATGCTTACTAAATGTGTTAGCTAGCTCTGTCACCTAAAAAGCATGTTTAGGTAAGTAATTAATCGGAACATGAAATTGACAACTTCTTGAATCCGTGAGCATGAATAGCCTTTAGGTGGTGGCTTAGTATTTCTTACGGGAAGTATTAAGTTGCTTGGATTTCTTACTATGAACTTAATGCTTGTGCCGTGAGTTTAATTGCTCTAAGGGGGCGTTAGGCTTGTGGTACATAGCCCACTTGTGTTATAAGGTAACATAATTGGGATTAAGGTAAACCTAGAAGGAAAAGGCAAACAAGAAGATTGGTTAGCATTAACTAAACCACTTGAGTTTGAATTGTTCACCTTGTGTGTTTCTGAGGTAGCGGGATCTTTTTCCATGTCCCTATTCTTCATTTTCTCGAGCTCAGCCTTGCTCGGTTCACCACCCTTGTCCTCATTGCCGTGTGCCTCCTCCTCATTGCCGTGTATCTCCTCATGCTCGGCATCAACATGCACTAGCACGTCACCCTTGTCATTACACTCCTCCATAATCACGTCCTCATTATTCTTAACCGATGGCCCCTCCAAGATTTTACCACTCCTTGTGGTAATTACATTAGCTTGCTCATTTTTGGGGTTCTTAATCACCCCACCAGGTAATCTTCCTTGCTCCTGAATCTGCCCCATGAAATCCACAACCTTCCCCATCTGATTCTTCAACTCAGAAATGTCCTTGGTGTTCGAGGTTGTAGATTGCAACAATGTATGAGTTGCATCGTTCAAAGACTTAAGCATGGCGTCATAGTTGGGATTTGACGATGCTTGTGCATTATTGTTGTAGAATTGTTGCTGCTGGGGTCTTGCATATCCCTGAAATTGCCCTTGAGGTCTTGGTTGAAACACCATTCCTCCTTGATTAGCTTGTGGTGGCGCCACATGTGTAGGGTTCTGCACATTGTTGTTGTTAGCCCACCTAAAATTAGGGTGATCATTAAATCTGGGGTTGAAGTTCTGGAAAGTGGAACGTTGCTGCCCTTGGAAACCAACTGAATTGGCTTCCTCAAAATTTTCACTTCCTCCAACTTGTGGACACACATCTGCCGAATGTCCCTCCATGCTACATACCCCACAGACTTGGGCATGTTTTTGCTTCATAAACTGAGACATCATTTGAGTGAGTTTCCCCACATCTTCCTTAAGCTCCTTGACAACACTTGATTCCTCATAACCGCTGGCCTCACTGACTCGCCTAGAGGAAGTAGACCCAAATTGTTGTTGATTGGTGAAATGCATCTCCAACAGATTCTTAACCTCCTCTCTGCTTTTCTCCATTAAAGATCCACCAGCTGCTGAATCTAAAAATCTCCTCTCCAAGGGACGCAACCCTTCATAAAAGTATTGTAGAAGAAGACCCTCACGTATCCCATGATTAGGACACGTTGCCACCAAAGCCTTGTACCTGTCATAGTACACATCGAAGCTCTCATCTGGCTTTTGTCTGATTGAGGTGATCTCCTTTCTGATCTGTGTCACCCTTGATGAAGGAAAATACTTGGTGAGAAATTCCCTCACCATTGAAGTCCAAGAAACCATCTTCCCTGGTGGTATAGCATAGAACCACTCTTGCGCTCTATCCTCCAGTGAAAAAGGAAACGCCTTCATTCTCACATGTTGTAAGTCTGCCCCAGTTGGGCACATTGACTCACATCTAAATTCGAACTTCTGAATATGGCGGTTGGGATCCTCTCCACTGAGTCCATAAAACTTAGGCAATTGGTGGATAAATCCACCCTTCAGCTCAAATTCTCCTGACTTGCCAGGTGCAACTGCAGGATATGTCACATTACTCGGTCTTACTACTCCTCCTTGTGGCGCATCTACCTGACCATTCTCCTCTCTTAGTGAAGTCATTCTGAATGTAGGATCAGGTAAATCAAAGTTCAAGTACTGAATTGGTATTGGACTATGGAGTAGCTCAAATTCTGGTTCTTCGTGAAACAAGGGGTTAAGTTCGCACGAAGCTTCTGATGGAAATGGTGATGGTGGTGCAACAAAATTTCGGTCAAAAAATGATGAGGTGGGAGAAACAAACTGATGTTCTGGTGTAGAAGTGCTCGGCAAAACTGACTCTTCTTCTTCTTGGTTGCAAATTCTTTTCAATCTGTCCTCAATTTCTTGTGACCAACCAAGATTCATGTACCTGAAATTATTTAAATTTCGAGGTGTTTAATCAATGAATTTATGAAGAAAACAAACGTCTATAGTTAGTATGTAACAATTAGTGTTAGGGTAAATATATCACACACGTATAAATATCAACGAAAATTCAACTATAAATATGTAAAAATGTTACACGAAATTTAAAGTATATATAAATGTATGAAAAATTCACAATATATCTCATAAAAGTTCAACGTGTATATGTATAATGACAAACGTAAATTTGTAAGTATATGTTACATGAAAAAGTTACAAGTATATTACAAAGATGTATATCACACGAAAATTTACAAATAAGGCTCATACAATTTCACAAGTATAACAGAAAAATGTGTTTTATGTATCCCTAGTTAAATTGCTATATGATTTGTTCGAATTTTTAAAGTACGTGGAGCAGAAGAGATAACGGTGCAATGGACTGATACAGCCCCCGGTAGTATCATGCTTGATCCGATATACCTCAAAAATTCAAACCAAGAAATGTTTTCTTTTGAGATCAAAAATTTACTCATATCAAACTTATTTAAGGTTTTGAAGCTCGGTGGACGTGCGGCCTAGGTCTATCGACTAGACACAAGGTTCCGTGGTTTCAGAAGGCTAGAACGAAAGTACTAATAATGGAGTGAGGCAAGACTCGTTGTTGGTTACCACGGAGAGCGAACTCCCAATCGACTCACTCACAGGGAATGAACATCAGTCTGTGGGCCTTGAGATCTAGTTAAACAAACCTCAATACCAAAATTAGAACAAACGAAATATGATTGCCCCTTACTCAGTTGAGAACCTTATGTTGTCAGTTCCACTAAAGTGCATAAAAGCCGCCCTCAACCTCATAAAAACGCAAGCGCTAGTATGAAGGGTTAAGGCTAAAAGCAACATTAGTGACCTTACCTATTCCTCTTCCCCTCAAAACCATAAACAAACTTAACACAAATAGACTTTCAAAACTCCCTAACAATTTAAACTAGTTATGCACATCACACGAAAATTTTTGTACAAGTATCTATGTTGGTTTGATTTTTAGATTACATCGATTATGTATGTATTATGATTGCCGAACTTAGGATTTCTAGGTGTCTTTTATTCACACAACTTTAAAATTTGAGATACGTGGAGCAGAGGAGATAACAGTGCAATGGGCTGAAACAGTCCAAGGTAGTATCATGCTTATTCCGATATACCTCAAAAATTAAAGACGAATTTTACCTTTTTTGAAGAAAAATAGATTCCACATACGCTTAAGTTATTTTCTAGCGTCTAAAGTGAGGTGATGCTTCGGCACAAGCTGTCGTCTAGGTCGAACGTATTTTACTTTTCTAAGGCGATGTCGTTAAAATTCACGGAGAGTAAACTCTCTTTAGGAACAAGGCAGGTCTCAAAGTTTTTAACCACGGAGGACAAGTCCCCTATCGACTCACTCACAGAGAATGAACATCAGTCTGTGGGTCTTGAGAACCAGTTTTACAAACCTCGAACCATTCAATGAAAATAACTTGCCCTATACTTGGTAAAATAAACTCGGATCCCTAGCGGTCTCAAGTGTTGATTAAAACCGCCCTCAACCTCATAAAAATAATACCAAGCTAGCGTCTTTATGCGTGGGGGGCCAACGATGGACTAATTCCAACATTGCAGGGCCCGTTTCCCAATCTACACAAAAACATACCTAACATGGCATCACTCGTATGAAGGGTTTTGGTTATGATCAACAAAAGAGGCTTCACCTACATGTTACACTTTAGAAACTACAATAAACTACAAGCATACACAAAAACTATCAACTTCCTAGAAATTATCTAAGTGTATCAACATCACAATAATATCACACAAAAATCGGCAATTAAGATCAACAAAAACCAAAAATAAAAACAAAAATCGGAAAATTAACCCTATTTACTATTACACTTCCGAAAATCCTATTAATACAATTCCCAAAACTATTGCAAAAATTAAATAATTTACAAATATACAAAGTTACAAACAACACTTTATGAATCAAAAATTTATAATTTCCCCGGCAACGGCGCCAAAAAATGATGGAAGTGTTATCCAAGCATAAAATACCTGCAAAACAACTACATACAAATAATACCCTTCTTGTGTCGAGTGTAGTATTGACAAGTAGGGATCGTTCTATCCGGGGAAATCAAGGGCTTTTAATCACACAAAGTATTGTATTAAAGGGGGTTACGATTTTTATCTAATAACCTACTGAATTTTTACGATTTTTACAAAACCTAAGCTATTATATACAATTGATCATCACCTTTCACACAATCACCAAACACAAATCACATTACACATGCAATATAATTAAAACAAGTAATAGGGCAGCAGCAAATATCGAATTCAAGATCAATTAAGTTCCAATTTAATTAGAGCCAATGCGGTTATTCTAATTATTCAAAACATCACAAGTATTTAGAATCCAACATGCGTGTAATCCTAAACATAGTACTAATCAGTTTAATAACACAATGCGTAGAAATTAAACACAATTAGCACATAAGCACAATATGTCGAATTGGAACATGTTAGCAAGTATGGCGTCACCCATCTCACATCGACATGTAAATTTCCAGAATTACTCTTACCCTTAGATTAATACATATTAAATCCAACATGCGTGTAATTCAACATGTATTAAATCGGCATATGAATTCAACACCTAGATAACACTCATGGCCATCGAATGCATCTAGATATCTCCTTCGGTTCCACACGAATTAAGGAAATAAACCTAATTAAAATCAAGAACACATTCAAAACCTACTGCCCATACAACATATTTAATCATATCACATGCATAAATCGGCAATCATATATAAAAATCCCAAACATTTATAACAAAGATCCAAAGATCCCATATATGATTATCAATACCGAAATTAAATCCATAAACAAAAACATACTTCATAGACAAAGTTATGTTTAAATACAAAGTAACAAAAACCAAAATAAAACAATCCATATTACAACCTTTGTTAGAGATTCGGCAAGGATTGGTGATGATGGATTTTTGTGAGAGATGGAAGGTGGATTCGGCTTTGCTCCTTGGTATGTAATTTGTGGAATTAATTTGGCAGGGATTCGGCAAGGTAAAAGTGAGGAAAGGGAGATGATTTTATGAATACCAAAGTGTGGTATATATAGAGGATAGGAGGAGCTAGGGTTCGGCAAAGGATTTCTCTCCAATAAAACCGAAATCAATTAGGTGATGGATTCGGCAACAAGACTTGGTCTCTTCATGCAATTTCCGAATTATCCCTTCACAAATTCTTCAAGTAAAAACACATTAATTCGGCACCAAGCAATTGCATCAAGCACACATTAAGTCCACATTCATTCCATGCTTTGTTCTTTTCTTCTTTTCCGAAAATCCAAAGATAATTGCTGAATAAGTCTTCAAATTATCTCTTGAATTTAATCAACAAATAATTCAGCAATTATCAATGAATCATGCATGAGAAGTTGTCCACATTCGGCAAAAGAATTCTCCTTTATTATCTCCAAAAGCTGCCGGCCTTGAAGTCTCCTCCTCAAGTTCTTCCTCTTTTCTCTCAAGTAATTTCCGAAAATCCCATAAAATTATAGGATTATCTCTTCACAAATTCTTTCTTGGCCGGCCTTGAAGAGTTTCAATTCATTACTTCATTCTTGGAGATGCACGGCACAAGTTGTTATCTACCGAAAATTACTTCACAATTACCATGGTAATTCGGCAAAGACTCCATCAAGATATTATCTCCTTCTTTATCTCCAAATAAAATCTGAAAATAAAGAAAAGAAACACAATTAATTCATGTATTAAACTTGTCCTAATCTAGACAAATGATGTCTTAAAAAGACATATATGTAATAGGTAAGGTTAGGAGATTAGGAAAGTTTCCAAATCCATTTTGGATTTCTAGTTCTTGTTCCACACGCCAAGCATCATATTATTGCCGAAAATTCTCTCCTTGTCTTCTCATGATTTCCTGAAAATATGATCATGAAATAAATCAAAAAGAAGACAAAAATATGTAGCACAATTACCATGAGTAAGAGTCCTAAGTAGATAAGGAATCCTAGTCCAACAAGGAGTTGTATTTTCAATGAAATTCTTTCGACGATTCAAAAACGTCGAGCGTTTGTAGACTCCTTGTTCGACTAAAACTCTTCACTCGTAGACTTCAATTAGGACTCAAACTCGTAGAATCCTTATCCAACTGGGATTCCTACTTTAGTAAGGAATCCTTTTCCAAATAGAATTCTACTTGAAAAAGGAGTCCTATTCAAATCAAACTCTTATTAGGAATCCTAGTTCAATAAGGACTCCACCATAATTATGCAATTTAACATTTTATAGCACAAAACCGATCCACACAAATATTAGAAACGACGAAAGATAAAGAAATCAATTCCGACAAGTTTCCTAGTCAAAACAGGTTTCCAAGTCTAAACAGGGTTCCTAGTACAACAAGGAGTCCTACTTAAACTAAAACTCTTCAAAAATCGACATTTCTGCATTTTTAGCTCAATTTATTCACCAACACTTGCCAACGACTCTAACATAACTCAATGACTCTATAATACAACAATAAGGGATAAGAAATGCATAAATGGGGGTAAAAACATATTAAGAACGTCGCATTTTATGCTCCTATCACTAGTCTTTATAAAATGACCAAAAACCTCAAAGATATTTTGGTGGAGAAGGAAAAGGAAATGGCACTCTTGATATTTGGCCATAAGGACAAGGGGACAAGGTCAACATCAAAAGGACAAAGCCAAAGATGTCCCTTTCACTTGTCTTCTTCCCATTTGAATTTGAATCAACAACTCTTCTTCCCTCCAATGCTCCTTCACTTGAATATCAGCCATCACCATCTTCCGACCGCCGGAGTTTGACCGGAATTCTGCCCGTTGACCGGTCAAATTCGTCTTTTAGTGTATTTTCCGGTTTTACTCCTTTGGCTTCGATTCTTCACCCGATTTCTTCAATATGTGCTAAATCCACCATTTTGTCTCTTTTCCGATCTTTAGCTCATTTTCCTAGCATGAATAGGAAACGTTATAAGAAATAGATAAAACACAAAAGGATATAGCGAAAGAATAAAAATAAGGCAACAATTACTAGGTAAATATTGACCTAACAAGTCTCTTGTCTCATTTTTTATGGGATTTTTTCCTAGTAGTTTAGTCCTTTAGAAATAAATTGAGATAGGTTTTTGACATCGTTTCGGGGTCTATCTTGGTAGCGTTGCTGGTTACTTGATTTTGGACTTATTTCCTAAAGTTGTATTGCTTTAGGTGAAGCTAGGTTTTTTAGCTCAGTCTTGCCTTTCATGGCTCGCTTTTGACGTAATCAAGCCACTCCTGGTGAGTTATGCCGGTAATGTAATCTTTTTTCACATCAATGGATTATGACGCCCCCAATTAAAAAAAAAACTTTACTAACCTTCCTGCACATGCGATGCGCATGCGAAAGGACCGTGCTCGCACGTGCACCTATTCCTTTTTTTTTAATACAATATTAAAATTTCGAATCTATTATCTCTTGCTATATTGTTTTAGTTATCGCTCTAGAGCGTAAATTTAATCAAATTATCTTCAATTTTAGTCTTCATTGCCTATGGTTTTAACACTTCAACGTGTGTGAAAGATTCGCGTTGTGCGCTTTTTTTTTTTTACATGGGGAAGCTTGCATATTGGAAAAGCTAATAAATTCAATATTTGAAGATTAAGATTGTTTCATTTAAAAAAACAAATATTGGAGAAGCTAACACATTTAAGGAACAACAGTTGCAAGTATTTAAGAAGCAAATCCTCACTTTAGCCTAAGAGAATATTGACAGTTTGAATGTGCATACAACATCTAGATATCCTAATCATGTAGACACATACGAACCAATAAAATTATTTATCCATGCTAGCTAGCTATGCAATTATATACCAGCCTTTGATATGAAATCATGGTCTAAGTCATATATATGTATCAAACCTTGACTCTTGATGCTTTCTTGCCTGACAGAGGTAATTAATCACTGGTTTATTGGCACTTAAGCGCGTGCGGAAGGGCCGAGATCACGCTTGTGAACTATCGTTTATCGACATCTCTTAAATGCCAATTATTAAACTTTTTAATGTGATCCTCTCCTTCAACATTTTCTAAAAAGGATAATTAGTGAGCACATATGTAACGTATAAAAAAATGCCTATAACTTCTTGATTGCTCAAGCATCTTATATCCGTTACATAGTAGCTCTAGAAATAAACAAATTAAAAATTAAGAATAGATAAATCCACGTATAATTTGAATTAGGAGGACTACAAAGGCTAGTAAGGAGCAATGAAACTTACAACAATTCATGCGCTCATGGAGAAAGAGAGCTAGGCTTAGCAGTGGCTGTTCTACGTATCTTTCCTTAAAAGTTTAAAAGCTTGCTTGCTATACTTAATTGTTTCTGCAATAGAATAACTAATTTAGAAGAGCTCGATCATCAAAAGTATGAATAAATGAAATTTAGCTAAAAAAGAAATAGAAAAGAAAAGGGTCAAATATCAACAGATACTTTTTGGTAGTGACACATATGTAGCATTATCATAGTTGTTACCTGTAATAAAATTAAATTTTCTTTACACTTGAATAATTTTTGAGTTTGATAGAACTATGTAGCATAAATTAATTTCATAGCATATGTAATAACTTGATTATCGATTTTCTAGATAATTCCCATTAAATTAAATTTATGAGTTTGATACAACTTAATTTCTAGCATATTTGAGTCGATTTTCCAGCATCAAAATAATGAGGCTGCTTCCAACTGTTATCATGCATACACAAACTCATAACTAAAAGTTTGAGTTTCATACACAAATCAAATTCAATACAAACTCCTTGTGCCTAAATGGTAAGCATTGAATGTTAATCACACACAAAAAAAATTCAATTCCAACTCGTCATGTCTAAATGCTAAGCATTAACCACATCAATATCTGCCTTTAGATCACAAATCAAATCAAAATTATCAAAGCTGGTATTAAATAGTATCATTTAAAAGACTGGAAAAAAAAATATGCCCAGCAAACAAAAAGACAATTTCCATGGGGACAGTAAACTGACAATAAAACCCATGGGGACAGTAAATTAAATTCACCAAAAACCTAATACCTTTATGTGATTCAGTTGAGTATCGTAACTGGAGGACTCCGGTTTTGTTTGTTTTCTTTTTCTCAGTTGATCATTCACCTTATCCCCTTTTGTAGACAGTAAATCGTGGTGAGTCCATCTCCCGATAACTCCCGTACGTTGTATTCAGTGCACTGTTGAGAGCTGGCTGCATCTTTTTTTTTTTTTTTCTGGAGATCGTGGGCGCTGAGTAGCATATTAGTTCATTTACTTTCCTGGCATTACATAGGATGAGATCATCAGAATAGTAAAACAAACAGTCAAAACCTTTAAATCTGAATCAGTAGAATCAATAAAAAGAAAAATTTTAAAATCTTTTGAAAACAGAACAATCTGATGAGAAAAACTTATGCAATTGGAAAACCAATTAGTTCAAAACTGAGAATAGCGAATAATTTGTGAGGGCTGAGTAAGAAAAAGAATAAGAAAAGAAACGCCTAAACAGACTTACTTAGTTATTATTTGCCTAAATGCAATCCCCAAAGAAGTAGCGTTTAAGCTTCGAGATATGATCGTATCTATCTATAACAACAATAAAATCGAATCAGATAAGAGACGCAACTAAAAATAAATTAGATTAACCATAGTGCAGACTATGGACTATTGAATCACTTACGTATGTTTAATTGGTAATTATGGCAGGTTGAGTCAGGCTTGAAAAAGGATAACAGGGAGATACACAGTAAGTGGTGCTTTGCTTCTTTCTTTCCCAAAGTATATTATCAGCTCATTAGTTTGTCGGGCACAAACAAAAGAAAGAACATGGGTTCAATCTGGAATTGAAGGGGAAATTCTTTTAGGAATAATTGAAACTTTTTGGATATAAGTTGATTTAATCACCAAGAGAGTTATCATAATTGCCAAATGAAAGAAATTTTTTTTATCAATTGAGAATGAAAAGGGGGAAATGATAGCAATCATACCTCACCTCAGCCCAAACGATAGCAATCACCAGAGTTATTATAATTTGAACTTGCTAAATAACAAATATCAATTCATACAATCATACCTCACCCCAAACGATAGGTTTCTTTCTCCTGTCCACAACAACGGTGCTTTGCTATGCGTTTCTTCTGCTTTTGCATTGATAGGGGGAAGAGTTGTAATGAGGACAATTTGTACCAAATTAACTCCCATGATCGTGCCCGACGGTTTTTCTCAACACTAGAGATCATGGGCAACTGCGTCTCTCTCATTCTTTTTTTCCTCTCAATTCCTCCCTTCTGTGAAATCTCTATTCCCAACGGTTTGTATCCCTTTCGCTCATCGTCTGTCTCTATTTGTATCGACTTTCTGTAGTAAATTACCATCATATCTATTTTATATTAATAAAAGATTAATAGAGATTTTATGTTTTATCGTATTGTCCATGCAACATGATTGCTCTTTTGTTAGAACAATTTAATAGAGATGTAAGAAAGAAAAGAGAAGGTTGGCAATTCTATAAGCCAAATTGGCTTAATTAATAGAGATGTATTCAATCCGAATTTTTAAATTTTCATTAAAATATGATGGTATTCAAAAATTTACAGGTTCTCCCCAATTTCATTAGTTGTTGGATTTTGAAGGAGTTTGGAGACCTAAATATAAATACAAAATGAATTGAGGAATCTGGCCTCCTTCTTCAAGATTTTGAGATTATATCTGCCTGTCTCTCTCACTTTCTCTCAAAAGATGACGAGAACTTACTGTATTTTCTCGTGAGCGACTCCATTGACTTACTCTCATGACTATCGATCTCGCCAAACATTCAAATTCATGTGCCATAACTACGGAAGGTATCAACCCTGCTCTTTCTTTTGTTTTCTCTCTTCGCTTTTGAATCTAGATCTAATCATTTTTGTTGGGATGTTTATAGTTTTACGCTTGTTACATAAACTTTTTGTCAAACATTTGGTGGGCATGGCTAAATTTCCTTTTCGATTTAGGTTGTTTGATTCTGGTGCCACTATTTGTAATTGATTATAATAATCAATGCGATAACAACTTCCTGTTCATGATTTTTGTTTAACTTTTTCCTTTGATTTAACCTCATCAGTATTAATAAGCACCTATGTCTTGTGGAATTTTTTGTTTACGTAAAATGAGAAATCGATTGATTCGGCTATTATGGTACTTTGATTGGTTTTCATTGTACTTTTATGTGCTTGCATAATTTTGTTTATTCATATATTGATGGTTTGATTATTATTATTATTATTATTATTTGAAAGGTTGATGGTTTGATTCCATAAGAATAAGCAAATGGTGTCGGTCTTGCTTCCTACTCAATTGACATTGTTTGTAGAAGAACTATGATGATCTCTAATGAGGTCGTCAGGTACAAGAGTTCTTTTGAGGCCTTCACACATATCTTGAAGGTTGTGGGTATCAATGAGAGATGAGATTGAGACGGCCATAGTTGACGGTGGACAATTCGGAATCTTTCGCCTTCCTCCGCCTTCCGCACCGTTTAGGTTTTGCTTCGGTATACTGCCTGAGAAGACCAAAACCCTCAGTGCCTCTCTCTTTGGTGCCGCTCACCTCTCCAAGTCGGCGTTCCTTTGTCGACCCCAATCTCCTGCCACCACTCAGAATCGACATTCCATCGTCGACGTCCTTTCATCACTTATGCGTTCGCAGCCTTCCTCCATCATCTCTCCAACATGTCGATTGATGATGTCACATAAAGCTTTGCAACCTCTCTTGCTTTAGCTAGTGACTCCATTCTGGATATCTCATCCCGCTCCAAGCTAGGGTCGGGTAACTAAAAAAAAAGCAGTCCCCAATCGTTTATCCTAGCAAAGCCCCTCACTCCATGGCGATGCTCTGTCCCGGATTTGCAACACACTTTTTCTATGACTTGGATTTTGCATGGCAAATTTCGAGTGCAAGAACGTCTGAATCGACTATTTGTAATTGGTTTTGATCTCAACAGGAATGGTAATTGATTTTTTTGAGGTGGACCATGGTACTATGATCGAGCTCTTGTGATTGTTCAAGAATATGATGGTCTCACTCCGATCCACGCCATTCCGCTGAAGTCTCTTTTTTTCTGGGTTCGTATTGTAAACATACCTCCAGCCAAGGAACACCCTGATATCAATGAAGAAGTAGCCGTTCTTGCATATTCGAGTTGAACATGCTGTGGTGAAGCCCTTCATTCAAAAGAAAACAATCAAATTTGCAGAAGGCATTGAAGCTGAAATCTACTATTTCTATGAAAACCTGATTGATAAATGTAAAAGATGCAACTTGATCTTTCATGTCTCTGATGCATGTGATTGGTAAAAAATCATCTCGAGAGATATCATAGAGAGGATTGGGGGCCTCAAGGGAAGTCTAGATGAAGACTGTGGGGTTTTGAGAAAAATTTGAGTAACAAAAAAAAAACCAACGGAGATTGAATATATCAATATAGAGAAGACATGACCTAAAATCTCTTTTTATTTGTAGATAAAGTTGATGTTTGTATCCAAATTGCATCTAAATTTTATAATTTAAATACATTAAAATAAAATAATATTTTACAGAATATCTCTAATATTTCTCCGATATATCTGATATTTCTTTTTATTAAAGTTCTGATTGATATACCGATACTGATATTTTAATCTTTGTGCGCGGCTGAGTCAAAGAAACTATTTCGACTCAATGAGTTCCTGATGAGATCAAGAAATAGTGATAGGAGCATAAAATGCGACGTTCTTAATATGTTTTTACCCCCATTTATGCATTTCTTATCCCTTATTGTTGTAATATAGAGTCATTAAGTCATGTTGGAGTCGTTGGCAAGAGTTGGTGTATAAATTGAGCTAAAATGCAGAAATGTCGAATTTTGAAGAATTTTAGTTTGAGTAGGATTCCTTGTTGAACTAGGAATCCTGTTTGGACTAGGAAACCTGTTTTGACTAAGAAACTTGTCGGAATTGAATTCTTCATTGTTTGTCGTTTCTAAATCATGTGTGGATTCGGTTTGTGCCAGAAATGTTAAAAATGCATAATTATGGTGGAGTCCTTATTGAATTAGGATTCTTAATAAGAGTTTGATTGCAACAAGGACTCTTTTTTCAACTAGAACTCTAGTTGGAAAAGGAATCCTTACTAAAGTAGGAATCTCAGTTGGATAAGGATTCTATAAGTTTGAGTCCTAAATTGAAGTCTATAAAAATAGGAGTTTTAGTTGGACAAAGAGTCTACAAATGCTCGACATTTCTGAAAAGTCGAAAGAGTTTCATTGAAAATACAACTCCTTGTTGGACTGGGATTCCTTATCTAAACAGGACTCTTACTCATGATAATTGTGCTACATATTTTTACCTTCTTCTTGATTTATTTCTTAATCTTATTTTCAGGAATTCATGTGAAGATAAATGAAAATAAATTGGGATGATTTTCGGCAGCATTATGGAGAGAATGGAAGAGAAGGCTTTGCCGAATGTGGACAACATCTCAAGCAAGATTCATTGATAATTGCTGGATTATTTGTTGATTAAATCAAGAGATGATTTGAAGACTTATTCAGCCATTATCTTTGGGATTTTCAGCAGAAATTAAAGAGAAAGAAAAGGGATGCATGTGGACTTGTTTTGATGCTTGGTTCATGACTTGTTGCTGAAATTAATTAAAGATAATTGAAGAGATAATTCAGCCATTAACCAATGTGAAGGTCGGCAACAACTTTGAAGAGAAGAAAGAAGGGTTTTGCCGAAACCCTAGTGCTCCCCCTTACCTCTATAAATAGCACCCCATAAATTCAGAAAAATCATCTTCTCTTCCTCACTTAAACTAGCCAAAACTCTGCCGAATTGCTTCCAAGAATTCTCACCACGAACATAGCCGAACCATACTCCACCACCTTTCATAAAATCATTCCAATCATCAACACCAATCCACTTGCCGAATTCTTCAACAAGGTTGTCACTTAGATTGTAATTTCAATGGCTTTTGTTTCTTTGTATTTATACATTAATTTGTCTATGAATTATGTATTGATTCTTAGATCTGATTTTGGTTTTGTTATTTATTCATGGGATTTCTGAATTCTTGTTATAATTGTTTGGTTTTCTTATGTTTAATTGCCGAATTATGCATGTTATGTAATTGAATATGGTATGATGGGCAGTAGGCTTTTGCATGTTTTCTTGATTTAATTAGGTTTATTTTCTTAATTCGTGTGCAACCGAAGGAGATGTCTAGATGCATTCGAAGGCCATGAGTGTTATCTAGGTATTGAATTCACTTGCCGATTTAATACATGTTGGATCATACGCATAGTTGATTTTAATGTGTATTTATCTAAGGGCTAGAGTAATTCTGGAAATTTACATGTCGATGTGAGATGAGTGACGCCATACTTGCTAACATGTTCCAATTCGACATACTGTGCTTACGTGCTATTTGTGTTTAATTTCTACGCGTAGTGTTATTAAACCGATTAGTACTATGTTTAGGATTACACGCGTAGTTGATTCTAAATACTTGTGATGTTTTGAATAATTAGATATACCGCGTTGGCTCTAATTAAATTGGAACTTAATTGATCTTGAATTCGATATTTGTTTGCTGCCCCTATTACTTTGTTTAATTTCGTTGCATGTTTAATGAGTTTTGTGTTTTGTGGTTGTGTGGAAGATGTTGATCAATTGTAAATAATAATTTTGGTTTTAATTTTTGTAAAAATCAGTAGGTAATTAGACATAAAAATCGACAACCCCCTTATATGCAACACTTTGTGTGATTGAAAGCCCTTGATTTCCCCGGATAGAACGATCCCTACTTGTCCTAACTACAATTGACAAAAGAAGGGTATTATGTGTATGAAGTTGTTTTACAGGTACTTTGTGCTTGGATAATGTCTCCATCAATTTTTGGCGCCGTTGCCGGGAAAATTTAATCATTTTTGATTCATAAAGTGTTGTTTTGTAATTATGTATATTGCAAATTATTTAATTTTTCTATAGTTTTTGGAATATGTATAATAGGATTTTTCGGACATGTAATAGTAAATAGGGATTTTCCGATTTTTGCTTTTGGTTTTTGGTTTTTGTTTTGATTAATTGCCGATTATGTGATGAATATTGTGAATGTTGTAACACTTAGATAATTTCTAGGAAGTTGATAGTTTTTGTGTATGCTTTGAGTTTATTGTAGTTTCTAAAGTGTAACATGTAGGTGAAGCCTCTTTTGTTGATCATAACCAAAACCCTTCATACGAATGGTGCTTTGTTGGATCTGTTTTTATGTAGATTGGGAAACGCGGGATACTTCCCCCCCACGCATACAAGCGACATTTCAGCAAAGTCATTACTTCTATGAGGTTGAGGGCGGTTTTAATCAACACTTGTAGACCGCTAGGACCCGAGTTTATTTTACAAAGTATAGGGCAAGTTATTTTTCATTGATTGGTTCGAGGTTTGTAAAACTGGTTCTCAAGACCCACAGACTGATGTTCATTCTCTGTGAGTGAGTCGATAGGGGACTTGTCCTCCGTGGTTACCAACTTTGAGACCTGCCTGGTTCCTAAAGAGAGTTTACTCTCCCTGAATCTTAACGACACCGCCTTTGAAAAGTAAAATACGCTCGACCTAGACAACTGCTTGTGCCGAAGCATCACCTCACTTTAGACGCTAGAAAATAACTTGAGCATATGTGAATCAATTTTTCTTCAAAAGATAAAATTCGTCTTTAATTTTTGAGGTATATCGGAATAAGCATGATACTACCTTGGACTGTTTCAGCCCATTGCACTGTTATCTCCTCTGCTCCACGTACCTCAAATTTTAAAGTTGTGTGAATAAAAGATATTAAAAATTCTAAGTTTCGGCATTTACATACTTACATAATTCGATGACCTTAAAAAACCAAGCCATTGTTGATACATGTATATTTCGTGTAATATTTTGTATAACTAGCTAAATTGTTAGGGAGTTTTAAAAGTCTATTTATGTTGAGTTTGTTTTTGGTTTTGAGGGGAAGAGGAATAGGTAAGGTCACTAATGTTGATATTAGCCTTAACCCTTCATACTAGCGCTTGCGTTTTTATGAGGTTGAGGGCGGCTTTTATGCACTTTAGTGGTACTGACAACATAAGGTTCTCAACAGAGTAAGGGGCATTCATTAGTTCGTTTGTTTCTAATTTTTGGTGTTGAGGTTTGTTTAACTAGATCTCAAGGCCCATAGACTGATATTCATTCTCGGTGAGTGAGTCGATAGGGGACTTGTCCTCCGTGGTGTCCAACAACGAGTCTTGCCTCACTCCATCATTAGAACTTTCGTTCTAGCCTTCTGAAACCACAGAATCTTGTGTCTAGTCGATAGACACTACCAGAAAAGGGGTTATAGCCGACGATATGGGAAAAAACGGCCGACGAAATAGTACCTCGTCGGCTATAACCCCTTATAGCCGACGAATTACTATTTCGTCGGCCACATCGTCGGCTATAATATTATAGCCGACGACTGCCGACAACTCGTCGGCTATAGTTATAGCCGACGAAACGTTTTTGGTTATAGCCGACGAGAATGGTATTCGTCGGCTATAAGAGGTATAGCTGACGAAAAGTTTTTGGTTATAGCCGACGAGGAGGGTATTCGTCGGCTATAACTCTTATATCAGATCAACCTTCTGCAGCAGAGAGCTCATTCGTCGATGAAATCGTCCAAAACGCTCTGAAATCGTCCAAAACCTCGGCCATAAGCTTGAAAGGTACGTATATTGCTGTGTGTGTTGATTTAGTTGGTTATATGCAGAGGTGTGTTAATTTAGAGTTTAATTAGAATAAATGTGTGATTAATTTGATATATATATATATATATATATATATATATATATATGTTGAGATGAGATTATTAATGGGTTGATATATATGTTGTATTGGTTAGATAGAATTGAAGTTTTGTTGAAGATTAGTGATTGATTGTTGATTTATAGGTGATTTTAGATGAATTTGATGAAAAAATGTATATATATATTAATTAATTTAATTGTAATTAAAAATATATTGTTGGTATATATAAAAAATACATTGTGTTTAATTAATTAGAGAGATTGACGATGTTTTAAGGGAAAATGGCTGGATTGATCACTGAAGTATGCCCCATTCTAAATTTTGCTCACTGAAGTTTGTCCAATATCACTTTGCTCACTATCGAATTACACTTGTGTTCACTTTGATCACTCCGTCTAAATCAGCCGTTAAAATTCAAATTCTGCCGTTAAAAACAATGACACGTGCCACACGTGCCACTCATGTCCAAATCTTAAGGACATTTTGGGAATTTCATTAGTTTACTCTCCGAGATGGATGCTGGTACTTCTCTTATATCAATTGATTCACCTGGTTTTGAGGAGAAAGATGGCCTTCCAGTGGAAGCATTTGCAAAAGTCCAAGAGATCTTTAGCAGTGTGGATTGGCTAGATCCGAAAACAGATGCAGCGCTTAATGTGCTCCAGCGGATTGTATCTCTGGTAAAGACGTCACTTCTCACTTTTGAAGTTTTCACAGTGAACTGAGCTCAGTCACAGGGTTTGTATTAAAGACCCCAAGTGTTGAACGTAAATGGAATATATAAATGAGACTTGAAAACCAACCAAACCACAAAGACAAAGCTTTCTGGTTTCTGGTTTCTGGTGAAGATCATTGAAAAATGGCCGTTCCTCCGTCGGAAAATTCCCTCCGGATGTCGGATTCTGTGTCGAATTTCTTCAAAGTTATACTTCCCTCCACTATTGAGAACCAGAAACGGCTATAATGCCCATTTTTCAGAAAGATCAGCGTTATAGCCGACGAAATGGACCATAATTCGTCGGCTATAATGCCCATACTGTAGCCGACGACTTCCAATTCGTCGGCTATACTGTAGCCGACGACTTGCAAGTCGTCGGCTAAAGTATATTGACCGAAACCATACGTAGACCGTTCAAATGCAAAAGTGTCGTGAAATAAGATACGACCGAAATATTGAAATACGACTACGGTTGAAAAATGGGAAGATTCCGACAAAATCTGTGTGCCGAATGCTGCGGTTAGGTGTTTTTTACTTCCGTTTTCCTATGGGTAGCCTGACGGTCGGTAAATATTTGGAGGAAAATTTTTATACGGTTAGTTGCGTCGCATCGATTTGAAACTATTCTCTGTTGAAGGTCAGGCCAAAAAACGTCATCTAGACGGGCCAATTGCCGTTTTAAAGCGTTTAGAGGTTTGACCAAGCAGTTGACCAGGGAATAGCCGACGAAATCCTTAACTTCGTCGGCTAAACTCTTGTGATCCGCGCCGTTTCATTGTCCGCCGTTGGATGGGCGAGATCTGACGGCTGCTGAGAGCGTAAAGTATAGCCGACGACATGCATATTATAGCCGACGATATTCTTAACTTCGTCGGCTATAACCGGCCCGCAAAGCCCAACTTCGGCCCGGCCCGGATTTCGGCCCGGCCCGTCAGAGTATAGCCGACGAAATTCGTCGGCTATAACTATAGCCGACGAATTAAAATAACATCGTCGGCTATAGTCCTTCGATTTAAACCGAAACAGAGGGCGCCTCCCTCATTTTCCAGAAACCCTAAATCCCCACTGCCGCAGCCGCCCGTCCCTCCCCGACGCCGACCGACCACCACCGACGCCGACCGAGCCTCCCCCTCCCTACCCTCCCCCTCCCCGCCCCCTCCCCGTCGTGCCCGACCCCTCCCCGACCCGAAACCCCCTGCCGCCGCCGCCCCGAGCCGTCGTAGCTTCCCCTGCCGCCGTAGCCGCCCCTGCCTTGCGTCGCCTCTGCCGCCCCTGCTGCAGCCGCCCAGCCGCAGCCGCCCCTAGCCGACCCGAAACCCCCTGCCGCCGCCGCCGCCGCACCGCACCACCGGTCCTCGTCCAGACTGCACCACCATGTCAGGTAGTCCCGATCGAGCCTCATTTAGGGTTTTTATTAATTTTGTCGAATTTTGTGAATTTTAGGGTTTTTGTGAATTTTTTGTGGAATTTAGGGTTTGTGTGAAATTTATGGAATTGTGTGGATTTTTTGTTAAATTTGTTAATTTTGTGGAATTTATATACTAATTTTGTGGATTTTTTGTTAAATTTACGGTTTCTATATACTAATTGTGGAATTTTGTTGAATTTATATACTAGTATACTAATTTATATACTAATTTATATATAATTAGGTATAAATATTTTGTGTAATTTTTAGGAGGATATATATATATATATATATATATATATTTTTTTTTCGGAATATATATATATATATATTTAGGTATAAATATAGTTATGTATATATATAATTAGGTATATATATACATAAAAAAGTTTTATATTTTTTTGTGAAATTTAAGGAATTTTGTGTTATATTTCGGAATATATATATATAATTAGGTATAAGTATATTTAGGTACGTATATATATAATTAGGTATATATACATTGAATGAAGTTTTTAATTTTTTTGTGGAATTTTTGTGTAATTTATGGAATTTATATACTAATTGTGCAGGAAACCGTCGCTTTGTTGACCGATGGCTTGGCAGACGGACCGAGAGCGACCCCGACGCTCAGGCAGGATCCAGCCGTGGGGGGAGCGGATCCAGCGGTCGTCGGGGCCTAGGCCGGCCTATGAGTCGACGAGAGGAGACCTTGATGGGATTGACCCCGAGCGATCCACGTGGGGGCTCCTCGTATGAGTCGACGGGAGCGGGCCCTGACTCGAGTGTCGGAGGAGGACGCAGAGCCACCAGACCCCAGTGCACTTCAGCACTGTTCCAGGATCGGCAGCCGACCCCACCGCGCGCCGATCTGGACCCTCCAGAGATGCTCCCTGTCCCCCCACAGCGACAGCGTCCACAGCTACGGGGCCCACCGTCAGGGGGAGCAGGCCCCTCAGGGTCCACGCCCCGTATGTCTCCGCCATCGGGGATGTACATGGTCCAGTTCCTCCCTGCCATCCCTGAGTACGACGCCAGGGGGAGGCAGATTTGGAGGCACGACCGGCCCCACGAGATTCCCTGGGAGGAGGCCTACTTCTACAGTCCTTTCGACTCAGAGGACTGCCGCGGCCTGTGGGCCGTTCGTGAGAAGGACAAGCAGTACAACGACGCAGGTAATTGGTTAGTTTAATTAATTATTTAGATTGTTTAATTAATTATTTAATTAGTTAGTTTAAATAATTATTTAACTATGTGTTCATTTTAACAGGCGTCCTCGTCAATAAACCCGCGGGGACGAGACGGACCAGAGGGCCAGCGAACATGTCGACCCTGGAGAGGGAGCTGGCCGGTGGGATCAGAGAGATCCTGCCCGGTCCCGGTGAGGATGGACGCCCGATTGAGCGGAGAGACACCACCACCAAGTACATCAACGCAACGGGCATGCTCGTGCGGGACAGGGTCCCACTGTTGTGGCCCGACTGGGGCTCTGTGCCCGATGAGATCAAGGCGCGAGTGTACAATGCACTGTCGGTGAGTTAAATATGATTTTTATTATAGAAAATAAATATTTATGAATTCAGTCCTTATAACTATATAAAAATATTTTCTAATTAATTTATAATATTGCAGCAATGGTTTAGAGTCCATCCTATCTTGGACTGGTGGAGAGACGAGCAGCTGAAGAACAGGTTATGTGTTTTGCTTTTTTTTGTATAAATATATTTATTGGCAGTGCACGAATATATCTAACAGTTGTGTTTTGTTAATATAGGTACTCCGAGTGGAAGAACGAGCTGTCCACGCACTACAGGACGTACCATGTGGAGCAGCGCTTGGGGCGAGGTGCAACCCCCCACGAGTTCCGGTACAGGGAGTACGAGTGGCTATGGCTGGTAGCCTACTTCGGGAGCGACAGGGTCTCGGTAAGAAAATTTAGCCTGCTAGTATATAACTTTTTAATGTTAGTTAATAATTAAATTATGTAGTTACTTAATTAAATTAATTAGTTAGTTAGTTAGTTATTAGTTATTAAATTAAGTTAGTTGGTTAGTTACGTAGTTAGTTAGTTTGTTACTAAATTAAATTAAATTAAATTAAATTAGGTAGTTAGTAAGTTAGTTAGTTACTAAATTAAATTAGTTAGTTAAGTAGTTACTAATTAAATTAAATTAGTTAGTAACTAAATTAGTTAATAATTTTATTTTGGTTAGTTCGTAATATTTTAATTTAGTTACTAATTTATATTTGCGTTTATATGTTCGTTCTTATAATACAGAAAATCTCGCGGACGAACAGCGACAACCGCAGGAGGAACGAGCACCCCCACCACGGCGGCGCCCGCTCCTGGAGGCAGTGGGCAGAGATGGCGAGGAGGGACCGACCGCTGAGGCCGTTGTCGTGGATTCATGCGCAGATGTATCCGGGGCGTCCCGACCAAGTGGTAAGTATTCGCCCATCTTCAATAAAAGTGTTTCATTAAATTAATTTATATATATTTTTTTTAATTCGTTTATTATATATATTTTCTTGTCAATTAGGCGGAAATAGATGCGGAGACCGACGCGATCACCTTCGGGATCGCGCGAGACACCCTGGGAGACGGGGCGTCCGACGAGGCTATCGCGGAGTTTGCCTCCACGATCGACACCCTTGAGCCGCGCTTGGCCTCTCAGATCATGCACGCGGCGGTAGGGACGGGGAACAACTACTTCTACCAGAGAGGCCTAGGCGCGGCGGGAGATGGGGTTCTCAAGTACACGCCGGCCAATCCCAGCACGCAGCGTGCGACTTCGACGAGAGGAGACTTGCAGACGCAGCTGCATAGGACTCAGGCGGAGTTGGCGAGGGCGGTGGAGGCGCTCCAGCAGGCGGAGTTGGCGAGGGCCGCGGAGGCTTCGGCGCAGCAGGCCAGAGACGCATCTGTGGCGGAGATGTACCGATGGATGCAGCAGTCTTGGGAGGCCCAGCAGGCTGGACTCCAGCCCCCGCCTCCGCCACAGATGCCCCAGTTCGTCGTCCCCACTCCCCCCCCGCATCGGAGTACGCCAGCCGATCAGGACAGCCATAGCCACCGGAACTCGAACGATCCGGTCGACGACGCTACGCGTTTAGGGGGTGATGATGAGTAGTTAGGGGGTTAATTTGTACAGTATGTAGGATATTAGGGATGGATTAATGTGGATATTTGTTGGATATTTGGATGTTTGTTGTGCATTTTCTGCAGCTAAACCGAAGACGAAGTGAAATTGGGCCCGAGTTAAATTTTTAAATTTTTTTAAATATTTAGGGGTTATAGCCGACGATATTGGCATTATTTCGTCTGCTATAAATGCTATAGCCGACGATTTTTACCAACTTTCGTCGGCTATAACTGTTATAGCCGACGAAGATGACATATGTCGTCGGCTATACCTTCCCGGCTTCCGGCAAAAAAAGCCGTTCTGGTACCGGCGATTGGTATGGCCGACGATAGTGTCGTCGGCTATAACAGACGGATAGCCGACGACAGCGTCGTCGGCTATACTTCGGGTTAGGGGCAATTACGTAATTGTTGAAGCCGACGATCTTGTCGTCGGCAATGTTCGAAGTATAGCCGACGACTCTTTTGTCGTCGGCTATACCTAGTGTTTTATAAGCCGACGACTTACCTGGTGTATCGTCGGCTATACTATAGCCGACGGAGCAGTCCCGACGAGAGAATAGCCGACGATACTTCGTCGGCTATGACTATAGCCGACGAATTAATGGAAACGGCCGACGAGATGGCGTCGTCGGCTATGACGCCTTTTCTGGTAGTGAGACCTAGGCCGCACGTCCACCGAGCTTCAAAACCTTAAATGAGTTTGATATAAGTAAATTTTTAATCTCAAAAGACAACATTTCTTGGTTTGAATTTTCGAGGTATATCAGAATAAGCATGATACTACCTTGGGTTGTATCAGTCCATTGCACTGTTATCTCCTCTGCTCCACGTACTTTGAAAATTCGAACAAATCATTTAGCAATTTAACTAGGGATACATAAAACACATTCTTGATACTTCTTTTGTTTATACTTGTAAACTTGTGTAAAATATACTTGTGAATTTTTCGTGTGATACATTTACATATATTTATTTGAATTTTTCGTTGATATTTACTTATATTTGTATGATACATACTTTTACCCTAACACTAACATATACATTATAACTTTACACCTAACGTTGGCTTTTCTTTTTAATTCATTGACTAAATACTTGATCTTTTTTCAATTACATGAATCTTGGTTGGTCACAAGAAATTGAGGATAGATTGAAAAGAATTTGCAACCAAGAAGAAGTAGAGCAAGTATTGCCGAGCACACCTTCACCAGAACATCAGTTTGTTTCTCCCACCTCATCACTTTTCAACAGAGATTTCGTTGCACCACCCTCACCATTTCCTTCAGAAGCTTCGTGTGAACTTAATCCTTTGTTTCACGAAGAACCAGAGTTTGAACTACTTCAAAGTCTCATACCGATTCAATATTTGAATTTTGATTTACCTGATCCTACATTTAAGATGACTTCATTGAGGGAAGAGAATGGGCAAGTCGATGCGCCACAAGTAGGAGTGGCAAGACCAAGCAATGTGACATATCCTGCTGTTGCACCTGGCAAATCAGCAGAGTTTGAATTGAAGGGTGGATTTATTCACCAATTGCCCAAGTTCTATGGATTAAGTGGAGAGGATCATAATCGCCATATCCACAAGTTTGAATTTCGATGTGAGTCAATGTGCCCAACTGGGGCAGATTTGCAGCATGTGAGGATGAAGGCATTTCCTTTCTCACTTGAAGAGAGGGCAGCCGAATGGTTCTATGCAATGCCACCAGGAAAAATGACGTCTTGGAACACAATGGTGAAGGAATTTCTCACCAAATATTTTCCTTCATCAAGGGTGACACAAATCAGAAAGGAGATCACCTCAATTTTAGACAAGAGCCAGACGAGAGCTTTGATGTGTACTATGATAGGTACAAATCTTTGGTGGCAACGTGTCCTAATCATGGGATACGTGAAGGTCTTTTGCTTCAGTACTTTTATGAAGGGTTACGCCCTATGGAGAGACGATTTCTTGATTCAGCTGTTGGAGGATCATTAATGGAGAAGAGCAAGGAGGAGGTTAAGAACTTGTTGGAGATGCATTTCACTAACTAGCAACAGTTCGGGTCTACTTCCTCCAAGCGTGTCAATGAGGCTAGTGGATTTGAGGAGTCTAGTGCCATCAAGGAGCTTCGTGAAGACATGGGGAAAATCACTCAAATGATGACACAAATGATGAAGCCGAAACAAGCTCAAGTTTGTGGTGTTTGCCGAATGGAAGGGCATGTAACCAATTTATGTCCTCAACTTGGAGTGGATGATCATTTTGAGGAGGCCAATGCATTGGGATTTCCTCAACAACAAAGTGGGCAGCGGTTTGGGAATTTCAACCCGAGGTACAACGATCACCCAAATTTTCGTTGGGCCAACAACAGCAATGTTCAGAACCCTCAACCGTTGGCTCAACCACAAGCAAACCAAGGAGGCATAGCGTATCAACCAAGACCTCAAGGACAATTTCAGGGATTTGCAAGACCTCAGCAACAATTCTACAACAACAATGCTCAAGCATCATCAAACCCTAACTATGATGCAATGCTGAAATCTTTGAATGATGCAACTCACACATTGTTGCAATCTACAACCTCAAACCCTAAGGATATTTCTGAGTTGAAGAATCAGATGGAAAAGGTTGTGGATTTTATGGGGCAGATCCAAGAACAAGGGAGGTTACCTGGAGGAGTGATCCCTAACCCAAAGAATGAGCAAGCAAAGTCAATCACCACGAGGAGTGGTAAAGTCTTGGAAGGGCCGAATGTTGGGAGGACTATTGAGGCCGTGGTGGAGTGTGATGATGATGAAGCCGAGCACAAGGTGGCACACGGCAATGATGGTGAGGCAACACATGGCAATGAGGCCGAGAAAAATAAACCGAGCAAGGATGAGCTCGATGTGATGAAGAAAAGGGACTTGGAGAAAGATCCCGCAACCTCAGAAGCACACAAGGTAAATAACTCAAACTCAAGTGGTTTAGTTAATACTAACCTATCTTCGTGTTTGCCTTTTCCTTCTAGATTTGCTAAATCAAAGAATGAGAAATCAGATGAGGAGGTACTTGATATTTTTAGACGTGTGGAGGTCAACATCCCCCTTTTGGAATGCATCAAGCAGATTCCAAAATATGTCAAGTTTTTGAAGGAGCTTTGCACAACAAGAAGGCATACAAGGGAGGAACAGGTAGTGAAGATGAGTGAGACGGTTTCTGCCGTTCTCCAAAGGAAGCTTCCACCGAAAATGAAAGACCCAGGCAGCTTTACAGTGCCATGTAAAATTGGACAATCTTGCTTTGATAAAGTTTTGCTAGATTTAGGGGCTTCAATAAATGTTATGCCATATAATGTGTATAAGTCCTTAGGTCTAGGCGAGTTAAAACAGGACAATGTAATTATTCAACTCGCCGAAGGTCTAACAAATATCCTGAGGGATATGTGGAAGATGTTCTTGTGCAGGTGAATAGTCTGATTTTTCCTGCAGACTTCTATGTGCTACATATGGAAGAGTCGCCCCTAAATTCCACTCAACTATTGTTGGGACGACCATTTATGAGGACAGCAAGAACAAAGATTGATGTTGCTAAGGGGAATCTCACCATGGAGTTCGATGGTGAAGTGATTAGCTTCAACGTTTTTGAAGCTATGAGGTATCCGGTTTCTGATTTAAAACCTTGCTATAATATTGATGTGGTTGATTCTCTTGCACAGGTTTTATCAGAAACTTTGGATCAATAGCAACTAGCTATTGAGCAAGGGGCCGGAATTGACGCATTAGGGGAGGAAATTTCCAAGGAGGCACGACAAGATCTTGAGCCGTGTATAGCACAAGTAGTTGCCGAGCTAAAGGCAACACCCCACGTGAGGTCATGTAAATTTATGTCAATTCCCATTTCCACTAACAAAATTCTACCATCTGTGGAACAGGCCCCTATTTTAGAACTAAAGATGCTTCCCAACCATTTGAAGTATGTATACTTGGGAGACGATGACACACTACCAGTTATTGTGTCATCACAGCTGAGTGAGCAGCAGGAAGCACGTTTGACTAGCATGCTGAAGAGAAACAAGACCGTCATTGGATGGACGTTGGCGGATATCAAGGGAATCAGCCCTACAACTTGTGTTCATAGGATCTTGCTCGAGGAAGGAGCCAAGCCTACTAGGGAGGGTCAGAGACGTTTACACCCCCCTATAATGAAGATTGTGAAGGACGAGGTGATCAAATTGCTGGATTGTGGAGTCATTTATCCTATATCAGATAGCCAGTGGATTGCACCTGTCCAAGTTGTACCCAAGAAGAGTGGAGTCACAGTTGTGAAGAATGACAAGGATGAGCTCGTGCCCCAACGATTAGTGACAGGTCATAGGATGTACATCGACTACAGAAAGCTGAATGCTACTACTCGAAAGGATCACATGCCTTTGCCTTTCATGGACCAGATGTTGGAGAGACTAGCTGGGCACGAATTCTATTGCTTCTTGGATGGGTACAGCGGTTACAATCAGATATGCATTCACCCAGATGATCAGGAAAAGACGACGTTCATATGTCCCTTTGGTACGTTTGCCTATCGACGCATGTCTTTTGGTTTATGCAACGCACCAGGTACATTTCAACGTTGTATGTACTCATTATTCTCTGATTATATTGAAAATATCATTGAAGTCTTTATGGATGATTTTAGTGTTTATGGAAAAGACTTTGATGCATGCTTAGAGAATTTGGAATTAATCCTGAGAAGATGTGTAGAAACTAACCTTGTGCTTAATTGGGAAAAATGTCATTTCATGGTAAAACAAGGGATAGTTTTAGGACACATAATTTCTGCAAAGGGTATTGAGGTTGATAGGGCCAAGATTGATAGTATGCTTCACTTACCCTCCCCTACAACTGTAAGGGAGGTACGTTCGTTTCTTGGCCATACAGGTTTTTACAGGAGGTTCATCAAGGATTTTTCGTTGGTGGCCAAACCCATTTGTGCCCTCTTGCAGAAGGATGTTCCATACGTATGGGATAAAGGGTGTGAAGATGCATTTGTGAGGTTGAAGAAGCTATTGACGTCAGCCCCTATTATGGCGCCACCAGATTGGACGCTACCATTTGAGATCATGTGTGATGCTTCAGACTATGCAGTTGGAGCAGTGCTTGGACAGAGAAAAGAGAAGAAGCCGAATGCCATATATTATGCTTCTCGAACACTTAATGATGCTCAATTAAATTACTCTACTACTGAGAAAGAATTGTTGGCTGTGATATTTGCTTTAGAAAAATTTCGTTCATATCTTTTGAATTCTAAAGTGATTGTTTATTATGATCATGCAGCCCTTAGATATTTGATGAAGAAGAAAGACGCTAAGCCACGTTTGATTCGATGGATTCTCTTACTCCAAGAGTTTGACATCGAAATCAAGGACAAGAAGGGGAGTGAGAATGTTGTGGCGGATCATTTGAGCAGAATTGTGAAAGAGCAGGAAACGTTGCCTCTTCAGGAAACTTTCCCAGATGAGCAGCTTTTTCGAGTGAACACAAAAGAACCTTGGTATGCAGACATTGTCAATTATTTAGTTACTAAAACTTTTCCAAGTACATGTTTGCAGGCAACCAAGACGAGGATCAAAAAGAATGCAAGACACTACATATGGGACGATCCATATCTTTGGAGGACTTGTAGTGATCAGGTTATAAGACGTTGTGTGCCACAAGAAGAGCATAGGCCGATCCTAGCATTTTACCACAATGAGGCGTGTGGAGGACACTTTGGAGCTAAGAGGACAGCCCTCAAGGTATTAGAAAGCGGATTTTATTGGCCCACGATTTTCAAAGATGCATACACATTTTGTATGACATGTGATAGGTGCCAAAGGACAGGCAACATTGGTAAGAGAGACCAAATGCCCCTTACTACTATGATCTTTGTCGAAATTTTTGATGTATGGGGTATAGATTTTATGAGACCTTTTCCTTCATCTATGGGTTTTCTTTATATTTTGTTGGCTGTTGATTATGTGTCTAAATGGGTGGAGGTGGAAGCCACAAGGACTAATGATTCTAAAGTTGTTGCAGGTTTCTTGAGAACTAACATATTTTCCAGGTTTGGAGTACCTCGTGTGCTTATAAGCGATGGAGGTTCTCATTTCTGCAACAGAACAATAGAGGCTTTGCTCAAGAGATATGGAGTCACCCATAAGGTATCCACACCTTATCACCCTCAGACGAGCGGAATGGCGGAAGTGTCAAACAGAGAGATTAAGAGCATATTGGAGAAAACTGTGGGCCCATCAAGGAAAGATTGGAGTGACAGACTTGATGATGCACTTTGGGCTTACAGAACGGCATATAAGACACCCATTGGGATGTCTCCATTTCGGCTCACATATGGCAAGGCGTGCCATCTTCCAGTAGAGTTGGAGCACAAGGCGTGGTGGGCGGTCAAGCAATTCAACATGGAACTTGACAAGGCTGGACTTCACAGGAAATTGCAATTGAGCAAGCTTGAGGAAATCAGGAATGAAGCATATGATGCTGCGTGGATTTACAAGGAGAAGACGAAATTGTTTCATGACAAGATGATAAGAGGCAAAACGTTTCATATTGGCCAAAAAGTCTTGTTATTTCATTCTCGTCTTAGATTATTTCCTGGAAAATTGCGGTCTCGTTGGGTTGGACCTTATATTGTTGCTAATGTGTTTTCTCATGGTGCAATTGAAATTTAGAGCATTGAAACAGGAAAAGCGTTCAAGGTGAATGGTCATCGACTTAAGCCTTACTACGAACCTTTTGAGGAGCACACCATTGAGGAGATACGACTTAGAGACGCACCAAGATCCTGATGATATGGAGAAGAGTCTAGGCTAAGTAGACTATAAAGATTAAGCGCTGCATGGGAGGCAACCCATTTCAACCAAAATTGTGAAGGAGCCGTCTACGAGAGTTTGAATTTCTAAACCCTAAACTCTTTTTGGATGAATTGTATAAATGTGGAACTTGTGTGAATTATCAAATGCTTAGAAATTACTACATAATTTTTGTGTAACATTGAGGACAATGTAATTTTCTAAGTGTGGGGTAGGGAATATATGTTTCACATGTTTTTGTTTTGAGTTTTTGTTTAGAGTCATAAAAAGAAAAGAAAAGAAAAATAATCAGAAAATCAGAAAAATTAAAAAAAAATTCGTTGCTTTTTGTTTAAATTTTCGTTGCTTTTTGTTTGTTTTTATTTGTTTTTGAGTCTTAGGTGCCCCTAAATACTCTATGATGAATATATCTTTGAATGCATAGATGATGGTTTTGCATAATCTTGAAAATAATTGTGAGTTTCATGGACTTTGTGATTAGTATGAACATTTGAGACTTGAACTTATTTGTGTAATAAGCATGTATGTTGTGTTGATTTTGTTCCATAATAACCTATGTGAGCTTTGACGCCATATACTTTTCTTCTTGAGTGATAAAAATAGGCAGAATTTTTCAAAACTTCATTATTCTTTGATTATTCAATGACTATGTGCCATAGATTTTAATGAACTCTAGAATGCTAGAACTTGCTCTTGACAATTTTTGAGACTATTATTCATGAAATGCCTTGATTTTGAAAAGGATTGAAAATATCATTTTAGGATTACCACCAATGCCAAATAAAGCTTATGCCTAATTTGTGCCAATCGTGGGACTCCTTAGTTTTAACCCCTTTGAGCCGACATTGTGCCATTTTATTTCATCACCATGATACACTTTCCTTGAGCTTAGAACAGTTTATCCTTTCCATTGTTGTCAAGACTTGGTAAAGTTTAATTGGAATTTGTTATTTGAAGTGATGTTGTGAAGTAAGTGTGGGGTAAAACTTATCCAATTGCATGAAAAGAATTGCATGAAAAGAATTGTGTTGCCGAAATAAAGAAAAGAAAAGAAAATCGGACAGAAAAATTTGAAAGAAAGTCCGATCCGAGGATAAAAAAAAAAAAAAAAAAAAAAAAAAAATTGGAGATTTCGGCAACTAAAATAATTGGATGAGTTCTTGTGGTGAATTTGGAGTTGTATTATTTGAAGGTCTATTATTATCATATTTGACCTTTGTTCATATTCACTATGTTATGGGGAAGAAAAGAATGAAGTTTGGGCCCAACATGATAAAATTTGGCCCTTTGAAGTGAAGACATAAGGATTTATTGAATTTTGCCAAGTCTTGGTGACATTTTATCACCACTATCCTAAATGCGAATGCCTTATGCCAATCTCCGTTATCACCTTTATGTTGATCTTTTCATGATTCTTAAAATAGGTAAACTTTGATTTGTGGAGATTTTTGTTAAGAGTGAGCATATGGTTTTGGTTCATTTGTAAACATAGTTGTTACATGAAGTTTTTCCTGAAAGATTAATTCACAAAGTGCTTTTATCTGATGAAATATGCGAGCTATTTGTTGCCTTACAATCTGTTCTCTTGCATATACTTTGAGTGAATTGCCATATCATGAGTGAGAAGAAGAGAGTATGCCTAGTGAGGAGGATGAAATCAACATAACATATCATCGCTTGCTATTTTCGTTTCTTACTTGTTCATGCTATGATACATGTCTATGACGCTTGGGATTATTGTGCTTACATTGAATGCTTAACTTGAAAGCTATGTGTTTAAAGATCCTGAGACAATTATTTAGAGGCAGTAGTAGTTGAGTCTTTTTGTTTTTGTTTTGCTAAGGGACTAGCAAAGGCTAAGTGTGAGGTAGTTGATAGGAGCATAAAATGCGACGTTCTTAATATGTTTTTACCCCCATTTATGCATTTCTTATCCCTTATTGTTGTAATATAGAGTCATTAAGTCATGTTGGAGTCGTTGGCAAGAGTTGGTGTATAAATTAAGCTAAAATGCAGAAATGTCGAATTTTGAAGAATTTTAGTTTGAGTAGGATTCCTTGTTGAACTAGGAATCCTGTTTGGACTAGGAATCCTGTTTGGACTAGGAAACCTGTTTTGACTAGGAAACTTGTCGGAATGGAATTCTTCATTTTTTGTCGTTTCTAAATCATGTGTGGATTCGGTTTGTGCCAGAAATGTTAAAAATGCATAATTATGGTGGAGTCTTTATTGAACTAGGATTCCTAATAAGAGTTTGATTGCAACAAGGACTCCTTTTTCAACTAGAACTCTAGTTGGAAAAGGAATCCTTACTAAAGTAGGAATCCCAGTTGGATAAGGATTCTACAAGTTTGAGTCATAAATTGAAGTCTATAAAAATAGGAGTTTTAGTCGAACAAGGAGTCTACAAATGCTCGACGTTTCTGAAAAGTCGAAAGAGTTTCATTGAAAATACAACTCCTTGTTAGACTGGGATTCCTTATCTAAACAGGACTCTTACTCATGATAATTGTGCTACATATTTTTACCTTCTTCTTGATTTATTTTTTAATCTTATTTTCAAGAATTCATGTGAAGATAAATGAAAAGAAATTGGGATGATTTTCGGCAGCATTATGGAGAGAATGGAGGAGAAGGCTTTGCCGAATGTGGACAACATCTCAAGCAAGATTCATTGATAATTGCTGGATTATTTGTTGATTAAATCAAGAGATAATTTGAAGACTTATTCAGCCATTATCTTTGGGATTTTCAGCAGAAATTAAAGAGAAAGAAAAGGGATGCATGTGGACTTGTTTTGATGCTTGGTTCATGACTTGTTGCTGAAATTAATTAAAGATAATTGAAGAGATAATTCAGCCATTAACCAATGTGAAGGCCGGCAACAACTTTGAAGAGAAGAAAGAAGGGTTTTGCCGAAACCCTAGCTAGTGCTCTCCCTTAACTCTATAAATAGCACCCCATAAATTCAGAAAAATCATCTTCTCTTCCTCACTTAAACTAGCCAAAACTCTGCCGAATTGCTTCCAAGAATTCTCACCAAGAACATAGCCGAACCATACTCCACCACCTTTCATAAAATCATTCCAATCATCAACACCAATTCACTTGCCGAATTCTTCAACAAGGTTGTCACTTGGATTGTAATTACAATGGCTTTTGTTTCTTTGTATTTATACATTAATTTGTCTATGAATTATGTATTGATTCTTGGATCTGATTTTGGTTTTGTTATTTATTCATGGGATTTCCGAATTCTTGTTATAATTGTTTGGTTTTCTTATGTTTAATTAATTGCCGAATTATGCATGTTATGTAATTGAATATGGTATGATGGGCAGTAGGCTTTTGCATGTTTTCTTGATTTAATTAGGTTTATTTCCTTAATTCGTGTGCTACCGAAGGAGATGTCTAGATGCATTCGAAGGCCATGAGTGTTATCTAGGTATTGAATTCACTTGCCGATTTAATACATGTTGGATCATACGCATAGTTGATTTTAATGTGTATTTATCTAAGGGCTAGAGTAATTCTGGAAATTTACATGTCGATGTGAGATGAGTGACGCCATACTTGCTAACATGTTCCAATTCGACATACTGTGCTTATGTGCTATTTGTGTTTAATTTCTACGCGTAGTGTTATTAAACCGATTAGTACCATGTTTAGGATTACACGCGTAGTTGATTCTAAATACTTGTGATGTTTTGAATAATTAGATATACCGCGTTGGCTCTAATTAAATTGGAACTTAATTGATCTTGAATTCGATATTTGCTTGCTGCCCCTATTACTTTGTTTAATTTCGTTGCATGTTTAATGAGTTTTGTGTTTTGTGGTTGTGTGGAAGATGTTGATCAATTGTAAATAATAATTTAGGTTTTAATTTTTGTAAAAATCAGTAGGTAATTAGACATAAAAATCGACAACCCCCTTATGTGCAACACTTTGTGTGATTGAAAGCCCTTGATTTCCCCGGATAGAACGAGTCCTACTTGTCCTAACTACAATTAACAAAAGAAGTGTATTATGTGTATGAAGTTGTTTTGCAGGTACTTTGTGTTTGGATAATGTCTCCATCAAGTAGCCGACTAGGGGCATCAAATTCGTCAATAGGTTTCCTCCAATTTACTTTTTTATTGAAAAATTACTTTTTTTAAAGAGAAGAATTATTTTATATTGAGGGCAGAATATGAAATAAAGCTGTAAAAAATATACGCATAGTAAATTTGGAGGTGCAAATAGGTCCCATTCGAGAAGAAATAACAGCCACCGGACCGAGAAGGAAGTTGGGCTCCAGTTGAACAAGGCGACCAAACCCATAGCATATCATTACCCCTTCAAATTGAAACTGGTTTTTTGCGGAGTGTGTGAGAGAGGGGAATGGAAGACCTGAAAGCGAAGACCCCATCAGCATGCAAAGACCTTCCAGCTCTCCCCTCCTCTTTCGTCGACACCTTCGTCGACTTCTCGGTTACTGGCCATTTCCTCTTATCTGAAAACCCCGTTCCACATGAGCCCTTGCAAACCTACTACCCTCCGCAGGACCGTCTGATCGCGATCGGCGATCTCCACGGCGACCTCGAGAAGACCAAGCAATCCCTGAGGCTCGCCAATCTGATCGACAACTCTGACAAATGGGTCGGAGGCTCCTCCACCGTGGTCCAGGTCGGCGACGTGCTTGACCGAGGCGGCGATGAGCTCAGAATCCTCTATTTTCTCGAGAAGCTGAGACGAGAAGCCACCAGATGCGGGGGCACCTTAATTACCATGCACGGCAACCACGAGATTATGAATGTCGAAGGAGATTTCAGGTACGTCACCAAAGAAGGATTGGATGAGTTTGTGAATTGGGCAGAATGGTACAGTATTGGGAACAGAATCAAGTCTCTTTGTAAAGGCTTGGAAAAGCCTCGGGACCCCTTTGAGGGGCTACCTTTGGCTTTCAACAATGTCAAGGCAGAGTTCGCAGAGGGTTTTCGGGCCAGAATCGCCGCATTGAGGCCTTCTGGTCCGATTACTGGTCGGTTCTTGTCCAATAATGTGACAGTGTTGGTTGTGGGGGACTCGGTTTTTGTCCACGGTGGGCTTTTGGCAAAGCACGTTTCGTATGGTCTGGAGAAGATGAATGAGGAGGTGAGGGAGTGGATTAATGGGGTCAAGGGGAGATTGGCTCCCGAGTATTGCCGCGGGGGAATTCTGTAGTTTGGTTGAGGAGGTTTTCTAATGAATTTGCAGACAAGTGTGATTGTTCGGCATTGGAACATGTTTTAGCAAATATTCCTGGTGCTAAGAGGATGATCATGGGTCATACCATTCAGGAGTTTGGGATCAATGGTGCTTGCAATGAGAGAGCTATTCGGATTGACGTGGGTATGTCCAAGGGCTGTGGTAATGGCTTGCCTGAAGTTTTGGAGATCAATGGAAATTCGAGTTTGAGGATCCTGACGTCGAATCCGTTGTACCAGAAGAAGTACAATTCTTCTGCTGAAGCTGGGAGGAGGGAAGGGGTTGGAATGTTGGAGCATGGACCTAGACAAGTGGAAGTGAAGGCTTGACTGCTTGGGTATTTATCCTTAACCATATTAGTCTAATCAATTGGAGCCCCTTTTGAACAGATATGAGTTTTTCCATTCATACTAGAATTGGATGGAGGAGAGAAACATTAATACTTACATTTTCATGGGTAAGCATTGAACACTTTAGTACTTTCAGTTTCCTAGGAATATGTGTTTTGCAACTTATTCCTATCATTGGAATACAAGCCTTGTTTCATCATGCTTCATTTTTTGTGTTCTCGTTATTTGTTAAATTCTTTATTCCAACTCTAGCTTGATATTCTTACTAGTAATTAGTCTTAAACATACCTGGTGGAATAAGGCATTGTATCATTAGGATTTAGGAGTCACTGCCAAAATTATTTGTATGGTTATGAGTTTGGGAATGGTAATTATTGCAAATTTACTGTCCACAAGTGTCTTCTACCTATTGCTGTTAGTCAGTGGGGGATATGTGCTTTAAATTTTGATGTCTACAGAGTGTAGTGTATAGTGACTAATGAGAGTGAGGTCAAGTAAGGTAGTAATCATATCTAAAGGATTTGACACTGATCGATTTGGGAATGTTAAGAAAGGCCGTGCTGGAGAAATTTATGTTCTTTCTTAACATGTTCATTAATAGCACTCTATAATTATGTAGTTTAGGTATTACCTTACTAGTGATATGTCAATGTATTTCGATGGGAAGCAAAGAGGGTAAGATTTCAAAACCGTGAACCTATGGCTTGGCTGCGATTTGGATCCTTGTTTTTGGGAAAGGAACATATTTCTGGATCTGTTGGACTTCAAATGAAGAGCTTTGGTTATGTTTTCAACTTATAAGCAGCTACTGTCACCCACAGTGAGTATGGGATGCCATCTGAATTGATTGGAGTTTATTGTCCTAGTATATTTAGGTGTTTTTAGAGTCTTTGTAGTCATATTATTATCATTTTCTAATAGAGTACACAGAGTTTCTTTGGGATTCTTAGCCCATAACTCAAATTGATTTGTTCCTAAAAGGCAAATCCCTTATGATATAACGGATCCGGCTCTGTTATTGATAGAGTCATCTTGTTAGCATCCTATCGCTTCTTCTTTTATTTTTATTTTTTTCTCTTTTTTCCTTTTTTTATTTATTTATTTATTTTTTTCTTCTGTGGATTCTCACTTTCAGAATGAACTTTAGTGAGAGGCATGCTGCTGATTTTCGCTATTTGGTGTTGAGGGATATCGTAAGTAGTGTCTTCTTGGATTTTCCTCTGTGCTGGATGATCACAAACATCCCATCCTCTGAACCTAAGAGGTTAATTAAATATCTTGGTTCCTAAAGTTGAATTTTTATTTTTTTTATTTTTTATTTTTATTTCTTTTGGCTTAATACATACATTTGGAAATGCTTTAAGAAGAAGCGATACGCGTTATATCATTTTCGCATCATGTTTTTGGTTTGGGTTTGGTACCGCTAGTCTTTGGTACTGATTTATTGGGTGATCGAATAAATAAGCTCTCTATCGCATTGGTGTAGAGCAGGGCCTGCTTTTGATGGTATGGTAGAAATGAAATGGCTGAATTCCTGAGGGACAGAAAACAGCGACTTTTGTTTGGTATGGAACAGATTTTCCTGCCTTCTGTGGTTTGTTATGGTGCCCGCAGTCAGCATCAGAACATTAAGTTGTAGTTATAGTGCTATAGTTCTTAGATATCTCCTACAGGAGATAGTAGTGATATGTACCGTCATGAAGTCAAAAAAATCAATTATTATTCGTCAACATGATTTATGTGGAGATGGTTCTTATGATCCCTAGTTTTAGCAACCCGAACTTACTATCCTTCAAATCCTAGTAAATTGTTTTTTTGATTCCAAAAATGAATAAAATTTAAATCATATCTTATGAACAAAGTTCTAAATAATTTCAGGATTAGTATCTACATACTGTCAAAAGGAGATGTGCAGGAATATTATGCATTTGGATCTTCCACTGCCAAAATCATTTGACCCTTTCGTGTCTTGAAAAAGAATAGATGGAAGAAGTGCCTTCATTTAACCCGCTTTTCTTTTTTTTCCTTTTGGCATGAAGACTAATGCCTAACCTCACCCTTTTAGAGAATACTTCTTCCCTGTAAATGCTTGGAACTTTGTCTCTTTTTCCTCGTCTGCCTTCTCAGGTGACTCTTGTTTCTTTGGCGCAATTTTTGGGGCTTCCTTTGTGGGCTGGTTAGGATTTGAACCGAACACAAGCTTTCCAGAACGTTGGCGTGAAGCAGAAGTTGGTGGCTTGGAATCCCTGTTTCTGTTTTCACTCTCTGATTGGTGCTGCTTAAGTATGGGAGAGGAAATTGGTGCAACTGATTCTGTTGAAGGCCTTCCATCCAATCGCCTTGCTGAACCTGTAAATGGATTGAACCTTGCAACCTTCTGAACTGGTTCTTCTTCAGCTTCTTGTGGTCTCTTCTTTGCCAAAGTAGATGATGCTGGTTTTACAGGTTCCACATAATCAAGTGGAGGGGAAAAATCAACCTCACAGTCGGTCTCAATGATACTGACTGCAGATGAGGGTTTTGCTTCAACTATGTTAATGTAATACTTCTTATTGTTATAAGGAACCATGATAGTGTCACCAGTGGTCAAACAAGAGTAGCTCCTTAATGTAGTCTCCAAAACAGCTTTGGGGTTTGAAATATCAAGGAAGTCCTTGGTGTGGGGCTGTAACTTCACATAGGTTGCCTTTACCAGGCTTTTGTTCTTCACCTGAACAATGTCCCCCTCTCGTAGGAGCATGTTCTCCATCATCCAGTATGGTATATATATGAGGCCCTCATCAGCAACAAATTCCAGAACCCCACAATGAGTAACTCGTCCAGCACTAGTATTGTTTAGTTCAAATAATAGAGGGTAGTCGACGCGCATAGATGCAAGGCGATCGAGAGCTGAAGAAGGCATTATAATTTTATCACCCTTTTCCAGATGTTCCTTGTTGATGAACGAGACAGGGTAACAACGGTAACTCTGCTCAAAGCCTGAACTGCGAGGATTCGCTGATAGGAGCACAATTTGCGACGATATTATATGCTTATGCCCTCATTTATGCTTTGTTTAACCCTTATTTATCTAAGATAGAGTCATAATTTAGTTTAGTGTCAATTTGGTAGAGTTTTTATCAAATGTGCTTTAGAATCCGAAAAATGACTAAGTTTGAGAAATCTGGAAAATAATGCAAAATATGTCTTTTTCATGATTTTGAGATTAGTAAAAGTGCGATCTATCCTTGTCCGAATTTAATGAAATTTGGTGTGCTTATTATTCATATACTGAGGAATATTGTGTTAAAATTTCAGATCAATCGGAGTTCGGGAAGTCACCCAAACGTTGGCTGCAAAACGGCAGTCCGAACATTCCAATCCAGGGGCTTACAGGATTTTCCTGGGACTTTGTCCCAACTTCGAAAAATCATTCCCGACGACTTGCATGGAATTTGATCGAGATATTTTATGGGGAGATGTCCATATGTGTCTAGTTTATCTGAGACTTGGAATCGCATCAATCGGAGCACCACGGATGGAGATATGCCGGAATTACTGCATCAAGGTCAAATCTGCCGATTCCAGGAACCTACTGCCCCCTTTTTGTGTTTTCTGTTTTTGATGGACCAAATGGTGTACAAATGCATATGTGATGATGGTCCAAGCTTAAGGAAGGTTAGAGGATGACACCAAGCCAAGGCATTGAAGAAAAAATCAGAAAAAGAAGTTTCCTAGAAGAACCAAGAAAGGAAGGAACCAAAACCTTGTTGCACAAGGATTGCCTTTGCCGATTTGGACTAGGTTTTCTACCTAGGGTTTCTGCCGAATTTGCCTCTATATATAGCCATGTTTTCCTACAGAAAAATCATCTCATCTCAAGCTAAACACAAGGCCGAAACTCTACCAAAATTCCCCAAACTTCCTAGACAAAAACCTAAACCCGAAACCACCATCCACCACCAACCAAGTTTCTGCCGAAACTTGGAAAATTCCCTGCCGAGCTACCTTAGCCGTGCAGCCTCATCCCTTCACCTACACAGCACCGGATCCACACCAAAAGAAGCTCTCAAGGTGTCTCAAAGTGTGATCCACTCCCTTCTTCGGTTTAGTAATTTTTGTTTAGTTATGTTTAGTTTTGTCTATGAAACATTCATGTATGTTTGGTGTTGGTTTATATGTCTATGTGTGAACCGATTTTGGTTTTATAAATTGTATGTTAAAGACTTGTTTGAATCGATGCTTAGATTTATGTTTAGGTTTCGACAAGAACAATGAATTTTGCATGCTAATTTGTAATATGTAACTTGTAAATTCATGTGTTAGATAATTAGGACAGTGGTATTAGAAGCATGTTTAGGATTTAAATTGGTTAGTAATCTAAGGTGAGGGCATGAAAATCGATACTTGGTGTTGTCTTTGAACATAATCTCGGTATTAGGTTTAATTTGCTAGGGTAATTACAAACTAGATGGACCGAGAGGACTCTATGATTTGTGTTATTCACTAAGGGCTATTAATCTTAGAACTTGCATGCTAAATAGGATGACTGACAACCTTACTTGTTTACATGTTTTCGATTTAAGACTCTTGTGCATTAAATGTTAAGTCTTAACCGGATTAGCATAAATATCTTTAGGGCTAGAGCGAGAGTTTGTCCTAAAAGAACTTAAGGAAGTCTAGTAACTAGGTACAGAGCGAGAGCTCTAGTTACGGTCGAAACGAATTTGAATTTTGAGCATGTTGATACTTGTTCCTTACTTTCTTTCATGTGAGTTTATATGTTAAAGAGTTTTGGTGTTAAATGTTTTGTGAGAGATGATGATCACTTGTATATAGTAGTTTAGGCTTATTTTCGTGTTCTTAGTGTTAGTGGCAGCTTTGCTGCCGATCCATATAATTCCCCCCATTGTGACGTTTTGTGTATATATATTTGTGTAAATATTTGTATTAACATTCTCATATTTCAGGTACCCTTAATCCCCGGCCTAGAACGATCCCTACTTATTCTATACTACTAACGATTGTAGGGTTATTATTGCTTGATGCTCGCTTCGGCGACTCATCAAATTTTTGGCGCCGTTGCCGGGGATTATAAAATCTTGACTTGTTTGAATGTTAGCTTTGTAAAATTTTTGAAAATCTTTTTGAGTCTTTAAAGTTTTGAGGTATATCGGATAAAGCATGACCTTACCATGGGCTGCACAAGTCCATTGCACAGTTTGCTCCTCTGCTCCACGTACCTTGAATCTTTGATGTCGTGTATAGTTTGAAAAATTCTTGAAAATTTCGTGTAATGCCTTGAAAAATTTGTTGAAGTATAGCTTTGTATATTCTTGCATTTATCTTTGTGTTTTGTTCGCTTTGATGTGTTTTGTGTCTGTGCAGTCGAACTTAAAAGAAAAGTGCAGGAAATTCCAAACTTCTGCCCAAAACAGAATTCGGGCAGTGCAGTGTATCAACTTTGGAAGGCTGCGGTTTGCAGCTCACAAAACTTGGGAAAGTGAGCCATACACCGTTGTAAAGATCTCTGCGTCTAGTTTCCGTAGGATTTTACAGAAGTGGATTTGGAGTTTCGAGCTGCTCCCAGTTTCAATTTGAGTGCACGAAGGTCAATCTGGCGGACCAGAGAACTGTTCAGATCAATAGGTCCTATTCATGGCCAAACAAAGAGTACTTCTGCTGGTCCGATTGAGGCGAATTTTATACCGTTGGAAAGCTCTATGTGTCTGCTACAAAATTGCTTTATAACACTTTTGCATTAGGATACTGGAACACACCCAAATTCGAGCCGTAAGAGGAAGTGTACGCTGCCAAACATTCTGCCGAGCTGCCAGGCTGCTGCCCCTGCCTCTGTCCTGCAGCCAGTCCTGCCTGCCGAGGCCAGCACACAAACCATCCTGCCGATACACTGCCCCTGCTCATGCCGCAGCTAAGTTGCAGCCTCACGCTACCAATCATCCTGACGAGCAAGCTGCTGCCGCGCAGCCTATGCGCACACGCTGCCCACAAGCTGCCGACGTATCCACGTATCCTGTCAAGCCGTATCCTGCCGTATCCATGACCAATTCCGAGACATATCCAACCAAGTAGCCGTATCGATACGCATGTCGATACGCCTGTGCTACTGTTGACCGAATCCGATACGGACACGGATACGCCATCCGATACGCTGCAATGCTGCTGCCCTGCTGCTGTTGCCCTGCTGCTGCTGCAATGCTGCAGCCTACGAATCCTGCTGACACGCCGCAAAGCTGCTGCCCTGCTGCTGCCTATCTTTCCACCTATGCTGCACTTTCCAAGACCCAGCACACAAGCTGCTGCTCCTGCTGGCCCTGCAACCTGCTGCTGCCCCTGCATGCAGGCAATGCTGTTGCACATGCTCCTGCCGAGAGAGCCTGCTGCCCCTGCCCCTGCATACTGCCGAGCAGCCGTGCAGCAACGCATGTGCACACATTGCACATCCTACCGTGATGCAGCCCCTGCTGCTGCCTTTCCTTCCGGAAGCCACTGCCGAGAGCTTCCTGCCGAGCCACAACACACTGCCGAGAAGCAGTTTTCTGCTGAGAGAGAGAGTTGCTGCCCTTCTTTGCCAATAGCAACACTTTTGGACCATGATGAATCAACAACACACACGGTGAAAAGTCTAAGCAATGGACTATAAACACAAAGCGCTACTTGGGAGGCAACCCAATTCGATCAAAGAAAAACGAAGGAGCCATCACCGGGAGTTTGCAATTTCTTAACCCTTCTCTTTGTCTTTGATTTGTGATGATATGTTGGTATATGTTAGACTATTGCATGCTTAGGAAATTCGTTGATATAAATTTGTGCTTACATTGAGGACAATGTAATTTTCTAAGTGTGGGGTGGGATAACGTATTCCGTTTATGTTTTCGTGTGCTTAGTTTAGAAAAGAAAAATTCAGAAAATTGTTCCACAAAAATAGAGTGTTTAAATTTGTTTGTTTTGAGTCTTAGGATGCCCCTAACATGTCAATGATGTTTTTCTCCTCTTTGCATACATATATGATGGTTGTGCATACAATTAAAATTGTGAGTTTCATGATTATGTGCATTGGTAGGAGCATGTAGGACTTGTTGATTAATGAAGCATGCATGTTTTAGCTAGTTTGTTTCCATAATAACCTATGTGAGCTTTAGAGCCAATTCGCTTTCTTCTTGAGAGATAAAAAGATAAAATTCGATAGATTCGTAGGAAGCATGAAACCTCATAATTCTTTGATTATTCGATGACTATGTGCCATAGCTTTTTAATGAACTCTAGTATGCTAGAACTTACTCTTGTTGATTTTCGAAACGTTTATATCATAAAATACTTTGATTTTGAATATGATTGAATAAAGATCATTTAGGTTTACCACCATTGCCAAATAAAGCATGAGCCCTACTGGAGCCTGTCGTGGGACACCTTAGTAAACCCCCTTTGAGCCTACGTTTAGCCTTTTCTTTCATCACCCTTAAACACTTTCCATGAACTTAGTATAGTGATGTCTTGACCATTGTGTGTCGGCAAAGCTTGATTTTTGAAGGAGTTTTTGCGTGAAGTGATGAAGAAGAACAAGTGTGGGGTAGACTTAGCCATGAATTATGAAAAGTGTATATGTATGCCGTGCCTTAGAAAAAGAAAGAATGAAAAATTTTGAAACATTTTTGCTCGGACCAAAAGAAAAAGAAAAAGATACCGAGAGCAAGAAAAGAAAGATGTAAGGCACGGCTTGAAAAAGAAAAGAAAAAATTTTGTGCATGGTTATTGTCTTGATTATTGTTGTAATGTTATGGGAGGAAAAGAATGAAGTATGGGTCCAACAAGATGAAATTTGACCCTTGGCGAGAAGACATAAGGAGATTTGAGCTTTGCCAAAGGCCACGGTGACGTTGTTAAGCCTCCTTATCCAAATATCGAATACCTCTTAGCCTAGCCCCATTACAACCCTTTTATTGATCTTTTTCATGATTCTTAAGATGGTTAAACTTGATTTGTGGAGATTATCTCAAGAGTAAGCATATGGTTTTGGTTCATTGGTGCATATAGTTATCATATGAGGTTTTTCCATAAAAATTCACAAAGTGCTTTCGTTTCTTTGATATATGCAAGTCACTCTTTGTAATTCATTATCTTTCGCTTGCATATACTTATGAGTGAATTACCATGCTTCGAGAGAAAAGAAGAGAGTATGCCTAGTGAGGAGGATTGAATTAGCTTAACATGTCTACATGCTTACTTTTGTTCTTATATGTTCTTAGTGATGTTACATGTTCATGAAGCTTGGAATTTTCATGCTTAGTATTCTCATGCATTAACTTGAAAGCTATGTGTACATACGAGCCTGAGACAAATTGTTAGGGGCAATAGTTTGTTTTGAGTCTTAGTTTTATTTAGTTTGCTAAGGGACTAGCAAAGGATAAGTGTGGGGTAGTTGATAGGAGCACAATTTGCGACGATATTATATGCTTATGCCCTCATTTATGCTTTGTTTAACCCTTATTTATCTAAGATAGAGTCATAATTTAGTTTAGTGTCAATTTGGTAGAGTTTTTATCAAATGTGCTTTAGAATCCGAAAAATGACTAAGTTTGAGAAATCTGGAAAATAATGCAAAATATGTCTTTTTCATGATTTTGAGATTAGTAAAAGTGCGATCTATCCTTGTCCGAATTTAATGAAATTTGGTGTGCTTATTATTCATATACTGAGGAATATTGTGTTAAAATTTCAGATCAATCGGAGTTCGGGAAGTCACCCAAACGTTGGCTGCAAAACGGCAGTCCGAACATTCCAATCCAGGGGCTTACAGGATTTTCCTGGGACTTTGTCCCAACTTCGAAAAATCATTCCCGACGACTTACATGGAATTTGATCGAGATATTTTATGGGGAGATGTCCATATGTGTCTAGTTTATCTGAGACTTGGAATCGCATCAATCGGAGCTCCACGGATGGAGATATGCCGGAATTACTGCATCAAGGTCAAATCTGCCGATTCCAGGAACCTACTGCCCCCTTTTTGTGTTTTCTGTTTTTGATGGACCAAATGGTGTACAAATGCATATGTGATGATGGTCCAAGCTTAAGGAAGGTTAGAGGATGACACCAAGCCAAGGCATTGAAGAAAAAATCAGAAAAAGAAGTTTCCTAGAAGAACCAAGAAAGGAAGGAACCAAAACCTTGTTGCACAAGGATTGCCTTTGCCGATTTGGACTAGGTTTTCTACCTAGGGTTTCTGCCGAATTTGCCTCTATATATAGCCATGTTTTCCTACAGAAAAATCATCTCATCTCAAGCTAAACACAAGGCCGAAACTCTACCAAAATTCCCCAAACTTCCTAGACAAAAACCTAAACCCGAAACCACCATCCACCACCAACCAAGTTTCTGCCGAAACTTGGAAAATTCCCTGCCGAGCCTCCTTAGCCGTGCAGCCTAATCCCTTCACCTACACAGCACCGGATCCACACCAAAAGAAGCTCTCAAGGTGTCTCAAAGTGTGATCCACTCCCTTCTTCGGTTTAGTAATTTTTGTTTAGTTATGTTTAGTTTTGTCTATGAAACATTCATGTATGTTTGGTGTTGGTTTATATGTCTATGTGTGAACCGATTTTGGTTTTATAAATTGTATGTTAAAGACTTGTTTGAATCGATGCTTAGATTTATGTTTAGGTTTCGACAAGAACAATGAATTTTGCATGCTAATTTGTAATATGTAACTTGTAAATTCATGTGTTAGATAATTAGGACAGTGGTATTAGAAGCATGTTTAGGATTTAAATTGGTTAGTAATCTAAGGTGAGGGCATGAAAATCGATACTTGGTGTTGTCTTTGAACATAATCTCGGTATTAGGTTTAATTTGCTAGGGTAATTACAAACTAGATGGACCGAGAGGACTCTATGATTTGTGTTATTCACTAAGGGCTATTAATCTTAGAACTTGCATGCTAAATAGGATGACTGACAACCTTACTTGTTTACATGTTTTCGATTTAAGACTCTTGTGCATTAAATGTTAAGTCTTAACCGGATTAGCATAAATATCTTTAGGGCTAGAGCGAGAGTTTGTCCTAAAAGAACTTAAGGAAGTCTAGTAACTAGGTACAGAGCGAGAGCTCTAGTTACGGTCGAAACGAATTTGAATTTTGAGCATGTTGATACTTGTTCCTTACTTTCTTTCATGTGAGTTTATATGTTAAAGAGTTTTGGTGTTAAATGTTTTGTGAGAGATGATGATCACTTGTATATAGTAGTTTAGGCTTATTTTCGTGTTCTTAGTGTTAGTGGCAGCTTTGCTGCCGATCCATATAATTCCCCCCATTGTGACGTTTTGTGTATATATATTTGTGTAAATATTTGTATTAACATTCTCATATTTCAGGTACCCTTAATCCCCGGGCTAGAACGATCCCTACTTATTCTATACTACTAACGATTGTAGGGTTATTATTGCTTGATGCTCGCTTCGGCGACACCATCAATTTTTGGCGCCGTTGCCGGGGATGTACAGAACTTTTGAATTAGGATAGTGGAACACACCCAAAATCAGGCCTCAAGAGAAGTAGACACGTCTGCCGAGAGAAGCTTGCCTGCCAAGAAAATCCTACTGCCGAGAGGGGCTGCTGCCCCAACTGCGGAGCTGCACATGGCATGTTGAACACACAACACACATGGTGAGAAGTCTAAGCAATGGACTATAAACACAAAGCGCTAATTGGGAGGCAACCCAATTCGATCAAAGAAAAACGAAGGAGCCATCACCGGGAGTTTGCAATTTCTTAACCCTTCTCTTTGTCTTTGATTTGTGATGATATGTTGGTATATGTTAGACTATTGCATGCTTAGGAAATTCGTTGATATAAATTTGTGCTTACATTGAGGACAATGTAATTTTCTAAGTGTGGGGTGGGATAACGTATTCCGTTTATGTTTTCGTGTGCTTAGTTTAGAAAAGAAAAATTCAGAAAATTGTTCCACAAAAATAGAGTGTTTAAATTTGTTTGTTTTGAGTCTTAGGATGCCCCTAACATGTCAATGATGTTTTTCTCCTCTTTGCATACATATATGATGGTTGTGCATACAATTAAAATTGTGAGTTTCATGATTATGTGCATTGGTAGGAGCATGTAGGACTTGTTGATTAATGAAGCATGCATGTTTTAGCTAGTTTGTTTCCATAATAACCTATGTGAGCTTTAGAGCCAATTCGCTTTCTTCTTGAGAGATAAAAAGATAAAATTCGATAGATTCGTAGGAAGCATGAAACCTCATAATTCTTTGATTATTCGATGACTATGTGCCATAGCTTTTTAATGAACTCTAGTATGCTAGAACTTACTCTTGTTGATTTTCGAAACGTTTATATCATAAAATACTTTGATTTTGAATATGATTGAATAAAGATCATTTAGGTTTACCACCATTGCCAAATAAAGCATGAGCCCTACTGGAGCCTGTCGTGGGACACCTTAGTAAACCCCCTTTGAGCCTACGTTTAGCCTTTTCTTTCATCACCCTTAAACACTTTCCATGAACTTAGTATAGTGATGTCTTGACCATTGTGTGTCGGCAAAGCTTGATTTTTGAAGGAGTTTTTGCGTGAAGTGATGAAGAAGAACAAGTGTGGGGTAGACTTAGCCATGAATTATGAAAAGTGTATATGTATGCCGTGCCTTAGAAAAAGAAAGAATGAAAAATTTTGAAACATTTTTGCTCGGACCAAAAGAAAAAGAAAAAGATACCGAGAGCAAGAAAAGAAAGATGTAAGGCACGGCTTGAAAAAGAAAAGAAAAAATTTTGTGCATGGTTATTGTCTTGATTATTGTTGTAATGTTATGGGAGGAAAAGAATGAAGTATGGGTCCAACAAGATGAAATTTGACCCTTGGCGAGAAGACATAAGGAGATTTGAGCTTTGCCAAAGGCCACGGTGACGTTGTTAAGCCTCCTTATCCAAATATCGAATACCTCTTAGCCTAGCCCCATTACAACCCTTTTATTGATCTTTTTCATGATTCTTAAGATGGTTAAACTTGATTTGTGGAGATTATCTCAAGAGTAAGCATATGGTTTTGGTTCATTGGTGCATATAGTTATCATATGAGGTTTTTCCATAAAAATTCACAAAGTGCTTTCGTTTCTTTGATATATGCAAGTCACTCTTTGTAATTCATTATCTTTCGCTTGCATATACTTATGAGTGAATTACCATGCTTCGAGAGAAAAGAAGAGAGTATGCCTAGTGAGGAGGATTGAATTAGCTTAACATGTCTACATGCTTACTTTTGTTCTTATATGTTCTTAGTGATGTTACATGTTCATGAAGCTTGGAATTTTCATGCTTAGTATTCTCATGCATTAACTTGAAAGCTATGTGTACATACGAGCCTGAGACAAATTGTTAGGGGCAATAGTTTGTTTTGAGTCTTAGTTTTATTTAGTTTGCTAAGGGACTAGCAAAGGATAAGTGTGGGGTAGTTGATAGGAGCACAATTTGCGACGATATTATATGCTTATGCCCTCATTTATGCTTTGTTTAACCCTTATTTATCTAAGATAGAGTCATAATTTAGTTTAGTGTCAATTTGGTAGAGTTTTTATCAAATGTGCTTTAGAATCCGAAAAATGACTAAGTTTGAGAAATCTGGAAAATAATGCAAAATATGTCTTTTTCATGATTTTGAGATTAGTAAAAGTGCGATCTATCCTTGTCCGAATTTAATGAAATTTGGTGTGCTTATTATTCATATACTGAGGAATATTGTGTTAAAATTTCAGATCAATCGGAGTTCGGGAAGTCACCCAAACGTTGGCTGCAAAACGGCAGTCCGAACATTCCAATCCAGGGGCTTACAGGATTTTCCTGGGACTTTGTCCCAACTTCGAAAAATCATTCCCGACGACTTGCATGGAATTTGATCGAGATATTTTATGGGGAGATGTCCATATGTGTCTAGTTTATCTGAGACTTGGAATCGCATCAATCGGAGCTCCACGGATGGAGATATGCCGGAATTACTGCATCAAGGTCAAATCTGCCGATTCCAGGAACCTACTGCCCCCTTTTTGTGTTTTCTGTTTTTGATGGACCAAATGGTGTACAAATGCATATGTGATGATGGTCCAAGCTTAAGGAAGGTTAGAGGATGACACCAAGCCAAGGCATTGAAGAAAAAATCAGAAAAAGAAGTTTCCTAGAAGAACCAAGAAAGGAAGGAACCAAAACCTTGTTGCACAAGGATTGCCTTTGCCGATTTGGACTAGGTTTTCTACCTAGGGTTTCTGCCGAATTTGCCTCTATATATAGCCATGTTTTCCTACAGAAAAATCATCTCATCTCAAGCTAAACACAAGGCCGAAACTCTACCAAAATTCCCCAAACTTCCTAGACAAAAACCTAAACCCGAAACCACCATCCACCACCAACCAAGTTTCTGCCGAAACTTGGAAAATTCCCTGCCGAGCCTCCTTAGCCGTGCAGCCTAATCCCTTCACCTACACAGCACCGGATCCACACCAAAAGAAGCTCTCAAGGTGTCTCAAAGTGTGATCCACTCCCTTCTTCGGTTTAGTAATTTTTGTTTAGTTATGTTTAGTTTTGTCTATGAAACATTCATGTATGTTTGGTGTTGGTTTATATGTCTATGTGTGAACCGATTTTGGTTTTATAAATTGTATGTTAAAGACTTGTTTGAATCGATGCTTAGATTTATGTTTAGGTTTCGACAAGAACAATGAATTTTGCATGCTAATTTGTAATATGTAACTTGTAAATTCATGTGTTAGATAATTAGGACAGTGGTATTAGAAGCATGTTTAGGATTTAAATTGGTTAGTAATCTAAGGTGAGGGCATGAAAATCGATACTTGGTGTTGTCTTTGAACATAATCTCGGTATTAGGTTTAATTTGCTAGGGTAATTACAAACTAGATGGACCGAGAGGACTCTATGATTTGTGTTATTCACTAAGGGCTATTAATCTTAGAACTTGCATGCTAAATAGGATGACTGACAACCTTACTTGTTTACATGTTTTCGATTTAAGACTCTTGTGCATTAAATGTTAAGTCTTAACCGGATTAGCATAAATATCTTTAGGGCTAGAGCGAGAGTTTGTCCTAAAAGAACTTAAGGAAGTCTAGTAACTAGGTACAGAGCGAGAGCTCTAGTTACGGTCGAAACGAATTTGAATTTTGAGCATGTTGATACTTGTTCCTTACTTTCTTTCATGTGAGTTTATATGTTAAAGAGTTTTGGTGTTAAATGTTTTGTGAGAGATGATGATCACTTGTATATAGTAGTTTAGGCTTATTTTCGTGTTCTTAGTGTTAGTGGCAGCTTTGCTGCCGATCCATATAATTCCCCCCATTGTGACGTTTTGTGTATATATATTTGTGTAAATATTTGTATTAACATTCTCATATTTCAGGTACCCTTAATCCCCGGCCTAGAACGATCCCTACTTATTCTATACTACTAACGATTGTAGGGTTATTATTGCTTGATGCTCGCTTCGGCGACTCATCATTCGCCATAATCGATCACACGAACTTCGAATGCCCAAAAGAGTAGAGCTGGGTCTCTTCTTGCTGCGCTAAGCTGGTTTAAGCTTTTATTAGTTTAGACAATCGTCAAACCGAATTCTAAATCAATAATCAATAGTGTGATAACTTTTTAGAGTTTTCTGAATTGTATTGAATTGTTAAATGAATATTACAACATAGAGAGTGGCTTTACATATAGGTCCAACTATGACTAAATCCTATTTAGTTTAGAATTAGGAAATAACAAACCTATTTGAACTAGAATTCCTTGTTGAATCAGAAATCCTAAATACATAAGGTCTCATCAACAAATGTAACTCTAAGGCCTCATCAGTTTTTGGGCAAGGACATAAAAATCGAATTTTAACAGGCAAGAACTGCAAACAAGGACACAAATGTAACTCTCTTAATTTTTAGTTTAATTTTCTTTTATCGAATTTTTAGTGAGTCGTAGAAGTCGAGCAAACAAAGGGAGGATGAAAGTAGAGGACGCCCAGACTTCCAAAATATTGGGTGGACAGTTTCGTCATTCACCGAGTTGTCAGTTAGGGTTTGAGAATCTTGTGGGCCTATAAATACCAAGTCTAAACTCTTTAGACTTTCATCCTTCTCTTTTCTTATCAGTCTCTTTGCTAGTTCCTTCTGTATTCTTGTATCCCTTCGTGGTGTTGATTTGTATCCGTCTTAGAATTATTTCTTTTCTTGTATTGTTTTCTACATCATCTCGAATATGATCCAGTACAGAAAAGCCAATTTGCAGAGCAAAGGCGTCAAATTAATGGCGCAATTTGCATTGAAGGTTGGCAATAATAACCAAGAAGTGATTCTCCGTGCCTTCCAAATCTCTTAATTTTGAGTTTGGCCTCGAACAAGTCGCTACATTTCTTCCTTCCTATTTCTCCCTCACATTTTCTCTTTGTTATAGTTTCAAGGTCTGTTAAACTTATGTTCTTCAGATCTAAAACCATTTTTCTTTTTCGAATTTTTTCGTTTGAGTGATTTTGGTTATGGGTTTACTAGTGTGTCTGTTGGTGTTTTTCTAGTTTTTGTTATTCTGTCAACTATGGAGTAAGATTGCCATTGAAAAAAATAAAAATAAAAACTACGGAGTAAGATGGGTGAAAGATAAGATCAACAGGAAAATAAGTAAATAACTGTGCGGTATTCGTTTCAATCGTGTGTGATAGTGAAGAGCTTGACGGTTTAAGAAAATGAACAAATAAAGAAGTCCAGATTACATTGTAGTTTCCCATTTCCTGTTCAAGATTACATTCATTTATGTTCTTTATTGTTGATTTAGTGAAGATTCGATTGATGTCGGGGCGGGAAAGAACGGGACTGCAAGGAACAATGAACCTATATGATAGAAACTATGAAATCCAAAATTAAAATTATTCAAGTCAAAATAATATTGAAAGTGGTTGGATACTGTATAGGATTGATTATGGCATCATGAGTCCGGTGAGAGTTTGAGAAGAGAAAGTACAGTTTGATGATTGTCTGAGAATTTAATAACAATGTAGGCTTGATGTTGCGGTAAGGTTATTTCTTGGAGGTCTACACTCATAGGAAATACAGAACTACTACTGATTCGTGCAGTGCTCATGCGTTACTTTTGGCATTTGTAGATTATGGATTGCTGGGTTCGATTGTTGCTACTTTGATGGATGGAGCCATGAAGAGTAGGGCTGGGCATGGGTCGGGACGGGCCGGGATTAGCTTGATCCCGGTCCCGTCCCGTGAGAATTTGAACGGAACGGGACGGGATTAGGCTTTTTGAAAATTAATCCCGCAAGCCCGGGATTCCGTACGGGACTGGGACGGGACCGGGACTAAAACGGGATCTCTGTTCATCAATTTAAGCAATAAATTCAATTATTCATAAATAAAACTAAACTCTTGCAATTCAAAAACAAATGTCTACAACATAACAAATCACATATTGAATTACATAGCAAATCTCATATTAAACTACATAGCAAAGTTAATGTCCAAATAACGTAACAATTAACAAGTTAATGTCCAGGTAACGTAACATAACAATTACCTAGACTATAGACAAGGTTGCTTCAACAAATCAACAAAAAAGTACAAGGTAAATAATAGAACATGTAATGTAAAGTCCAGAGAAGAACTCAAGAAAGCCCCTGCTGTCCCTGATGTCCCTACTACCCCTGGTGCGCCTGCTGCCCCTGCTGCCCCTGTTGATCAACTTACATGTTAAACTCCAGAGAAGAACTCAAGAAAGCCCTTGCTGCCCCTGCTGATCAACATTTTGGGTATAAATAGGCATATCAACAGATTACAGTCATTACACCAATATGCATATCAACATAGTACACCAAATAGGCATATCAACAGAGTACACCAAATAGGCATATCAACAAAAACACACCAAATAGGCATCTTTATTTCATTCTCCAAGTAAATTTCTACTTTGCTCATAATCTAGTATAGCCTCCTAAGTTGGAGATAGCGTAGATAGTGCGAAACCGGGCAGCCAATGAACAGACATTACAAACACAACAATATTTACAAACCTGAAACAGAACTAAGGAACCAATGGCAAATCAAAACTAAAAATTGAATTTGAGTTAAGAAACATTACCTCTAGATAACACAAACTCGTGAAAGATCTAATCAACATGCATCACAGCCTTGGACCTCCCCTTGGATTTTGGGAATAGTTGAGGTATTGAGGCAGTACTCACTGTGCTCTCATGATCTAACCAACAAAGCAAACACAAGAAGTAAAAATAGGAGAAAGATGAACATTAATTTAGCTTATACCAAATGACATAATAAGAAAGAAAAAGAAACAAATTGATATTGTACCTAATTCAGCTTTTTCATAGAACTCTGTGTTCTCAATCGAAGGCATCTCATCTTCAGCTTTGACTTTAGCAATGTCATCTCCCAACAACCAATTTTACATGCAAACTAAAGCCTCCACTGATTTAGGAGTCAATGAACTCCTAAATGGAGAAATCACTCTACCTCCAGTACTAAAACATGACTCTGATGCAACTGTCGATGTTTGAATGGCAAGTACATCTCTTGCTATTGCTGCTATAATAGGATACTTAGGGCCATTTATCTTCCACCAACACAGAATGTCAAAATTATCATCATTCTCGCCAATAGGTTCAAGAGGAGCATTCAAATATTGATCCACTTCATGAGTAAACACTGCCTCATCAGTCTCTTGGACTTTACTTCTCCAATTGTTCAACATCCTACCCCTCACACCTCTCTTAGGATTAGAGGTTAATGTGCCGCTTGAACTTTGAGGACTCCCTGCTTTGTGGACATGTCTTCCATTATCGACATGCGGTGCATACTGAAAATTAAGAAAGAAAGACAAAGAAAGAAGAGTATATTATCGTCAGGAATGTTACAAATAAACTACACACTGTATATTATTGTCAAGAATGTTACAGATATGCTGCCCACACTACATGCATGGCAGTATAGTATTTTCAGAGTTGTATAAGAGTTGTACACACTGTTTCTAATGACGTATTGGCAATATTATGGACACACTGTTTGATATGTGATTATTAATCTTAGCATATATAATCAATATATAGATATCTAAGAGTTATACCTCATTGTAGAGTGTCATCAATAGAGATTTGATTTCAGTGGTTCTGTATTCCACAAGATCTTCATCCAGACCTTCCTCCCTCAAAACATGTGTGTAATTCCTGAGCTTGAATCTTACATCGAGTACAAGTCCGACAATAATTATGTGATTAATGTCTGTAAAGGAGCCAAAGTATTTCAAGAACCTAGAGCTCATATTGGCAACCATTTCAGTTAATGTCTTCTCTGTTTCAGATCCAGTAGCCATTTCAGGTGCAATGAAGAGGCTATTGATGTTATTCTCCATTAAAATAACATCATGGAATGTTGTATGTACAGTCGGAGTCAAGTTTGCACTAACTCGTAGAGTGATATCATAAAACACACCTAGCAACTCAATAAATACAACTGCTTTTTCTCAATCTTCTTGTCCAGGAGGTCCAACTCTATCTTTTCGACTAAGTGCACCTTCCGGAACAATGACAAAGCCGTCCTCATCAATCTTCTCCTCCGGTTCCTTGAAATAACTCGAATAAAGTTGATCCTCATCTTCTAACATCCTAGCAAAGGCTTTCCTAAACTTGATGGCTGCCTCCAACATAAGATAAGTGGAATTCCATCTTGTTGGAACATCTAGACAAACTAGACCAGTACTCCCAAGCTTTTCAGCTGCCACAGCTCTCCGAAAACTTGCAAGTCGATTAGGGGAAGACCTAACATACTTGACAGCATTCCTAATGGTTAAAACACTCTTTTGCAGCTTCTTCAAGCCATGTCCTACAATCAGATTACATGTGTGTGCTGTGCATCTCACATGCATGTACTTACACCCCAAAATACACTTGTAAAAATCAGAATCATTCATCTTTACTTTCAGCCACTCTATAGCTGACTTATTGGCAGCAGCATTGTCCATAGTAATTGTGAGAATTTTCTCAATCTCCCACTGTAATAAACACGCCTCTATAAGGCGGCCAACGGTCGCTCCTTGATGATTTTAGATAACACAAAAGTTTAAAATCCTCTTGTGCATTTTCCAATCTTCATCAATAAAGTGAGCAGTAAGTACCATATAGTTGATATTTTGCACACTAGTCCAAGTATCGGTGGTGAGACTAACCCTATAACCCCTCAAAGTTTTCTTCAACTGTTTTTTACTAACAGCATACAACTTGTGGAAACGTGTAACTAGCTTCTTACGAGATGGTAAAGGATTATTGAGAGGACCCGTCCCAGGATTTTCCTCGGAAATCTAAAACAGGTCCAAAATATAACCCATTATCCAAACAAAAACATCTATTTGCTCCCATACCACTACCAGATCCGAGGGCATAGCCGACGAAAAAAATTTCGTCGACTATGCTAATTTTCGTCGGCTATTCATTCTGCCGACGAAATTTTCGTCGGCTATACGTCGTTGGGAAAACGGTGTCGGTAATACCAATGGCCGACGAAAATAACAAAATCGTCGGCTATTCTCAGGTATGGCCGACGATAGTGCCGACGAAAATTAATTTTGTCGACCAAACCTAGGCAAAATATCCGACGAACTTCGTCGGCTATGCTCGAACATGGCCGACGATATCGTAAACTATAGCCGACGAAATTCGTCGGCTATTTGATCTAAAATATAGCCGACGATTCCATCTATTTCGTCGGAATATATTAATATTTTAATAGGTATTAATTATTTATAGCCGACGAAATAATGTCATTTTCGTCGGCTATAACAGTTATAGCCGACGAAATTTGGTAAAAATCGTCGGCTATAGTGCTTATAGCCGACGAAATAATGCCAATATCGTCGGCTATTCTTACATTTGGGGGGAAAAAATTAAATTAATTTCTAAATTACCATTCCAAGCAACCTGCAAATCACAAAGACAATCCATGCATTTGCACCAACAAGAAACACGACTAAATGATTTATTATTTAATTTGTTCCAATATACATAAAATATAACTCTAATCATCACCTAAAGCACTAAAGTCCACCACGTCATCCCCAGCATCATGCTCGTCATCATCGGGAGGTTGAGGCATTGGAGGTTCAACTAACGGCTGAAACGGGGGCGGGGGTTCAAGGGCGTGTTGTTGTGCCGCGAACATATCACACCACCAGTTTTGTTGGGCGGCGTAGTTGTGTTGCCGAACTCTGTCGCATTCAGCATGCCAACTGGCCAGATCCAAATGATACTGCTGTGTTCTGCGACGTAGCTCCTGTGATCTCTGGGACACGGCCTCCAATCTTTCGGTCAATCTCTGCACTTCCCCCCTCATCTGTTGGCTGTTCCCGCCTCCCTTCTTTTGACCTCCCTTAGTGGTCTTCAGGAGCCCTATTCCAGAACTTCCCAAACTACGGCAGTAGTATTGGTTTGACCGGTGTGGGAAGGCTGCATCGAACATCCTCGCTGCCGTTTGGACATTCGATCGGTTGACCTGGCGCAGGGCTTCTTCCAGATCTGCCTCTGAGATGTTCGGTTGTGTCTCCCGAACTACTTGCTGGAACACCTCTTCTTCGGCCCGGTTCACCCTCTCCTAATTGAACGGGAAAAAAAAAATTAATATTCTAACAAATATATAATTAAGTAAAATTAATAATTAAAATTTTAAAATCGTAATCAACGACTTACGAGCTGTTCTGTCACTTGTGGATAAGCGATCTTGAACGTCTCCACGTACGGGTTGCTATCAGGATGATCTCTAAGCGCCTCCTCCTGATATTGTGCAAACGGCCTAGAACCACCATGATGGGGGGTTGTGTTACGGCGGCGGTTCGCAGAGTTTACCCGAGACCGTTCCTTCAAACAAATAATAAAATATTAGAAAAATGCATCAAAAAATATTAGTGTAATAATTATAAAATAATTAAACTAATAATTAAAATTTTAACAACATAAATATTTATAGTTAAGTTTAGTATTTACCTGCATAAGTGGGTTGTTGAAGTCTACTGTCTTCAACCAACGCCACTCGTACTCCCTGAACATGAACTCTCTGGGAGTACCCATACGACCACGGTTGTCATATTGGTTAAAGTGGGAACGGAGCTCGTTCTTCCACTCTTTGAACCTACGGAAAAAACAAAAGTGCATTAGAAATATTATTAATATCATAAAATATTTCGAATTATAAGATAAGGAATTCCCAACGTATCTCAACGACTGCATCGCGTCCGCCCAATGCTGCTTATGTTCTGCAATTTCGAAGTATGTCTGAAAGATAATATTTTATTAGTTTTACAATTATAACAATACCGAAAATTATTAAATATTACGTAAAATAAATTAAATTTTTTAAATTACTCACCGACGCAGCGTTGTTCACCTCCCTCTTGATCTCTTCGGGCACATCAGCCCACCGCGTCCACAACATAGGGACTCTGTCCCTAATCAGTGCCCCCACGCAACCCGTGTAGTCGCGGCGTTTTTTCCCCTGAACCTCCTGATTAGGAGGTTCGTTGATCCGGATCCTCCCGCTGCTCTCAACAGTTCTCCTGAGCGTGTCAAAACATATGACACCTCTCGTATTCCTCGTTGAACTGCTAGCGGCTGTCCCTATCACATAAACGACGATTGCTTAATAAAATTAAATATTAGTGCGTTAATTTTAATAAAATATTTAATTAATAAAATCAAATGTTACCTGAACTAGATGACTCGTCTGTCGACTTTCCTTTTCTCCTCGCCGAAATCAGGAGGTCAGGGTTCTCAAATGGCTGCTGCTGGTATGCCTCCGCAGCACTCACGTACTGAGGCATATCAGGCCATATGGGCACACCTCGATAGTCGACCTCGGGTATCGCAGGAATGTTGTACGGGAGGTAGAGCTGATTTGGGAGAGTAGGCCCCTCAGTCGAGTCAGCAGCAGACGTCGTCGGACTCGTCATCGGCTCCCGATGAACCTCAGGCTTACGGACCTGAGGAACGTCTGCAGCTATCTCGTCCTGAAATAGCTGCCTACTGAACCTCGGAGCATCTGGCTCGACAGGGGGACGTGAACTGCTCGACGGCCGCCTCGCCTGGAGAAGGGTCTGGTGCCGAGAACTCACACTCCTCCGCGGCTGGGATGAATCCACAGGCCTCCGCGGCTGGGATGAATCCACACTCCTCCGCGGCTGGGTGGTGGTCCTCTCAGGCTGGCTAAGGGTCCTGTCGGACTCTGCGGAACCGGCGGAACTTCCAGAACCCCTAGATTTGGAACAACGGCCTCCGAAGAACTGTCTGAATGCATCGGCCATCTGCAGCTTGAGGCATTAATACATTAATTAATATTAAATTATATTACATTAAATAAAAAATTCTAATTAATATAATAACCAATAATACTAACATATTTCAAAACATACTAACAAATTAATATTTAAATTTATACTAATTTCAAATAATACTAACCATTAACCTAAATATAACTATTTATATACAAATATAACTGTATTTCATTATTAACATATATATAAATACAAATAACCATTTATATATTAACAAAAATATATAACAATTTATATAATTAAGATTAAATATATAACAAATATATAACAATTTATTATATAACAATTTAAATAATTAAAATTAAATATATAACAATTTCTATACCTAAATTATAACAAATATATCACAATTAAATTTATTAACAATTATATAACAAATATATAACAATTTATATAATTAAAATTAAATATATAACAATTTATTATATAACAATTTATATAATTAAAATAAAATATATAACAAATATATAACAATTTGTTAAAATTAAATTTATTAACAAATATATAACAATTTATATAATTAAAATTAAATATATAACAATTTATAAAATTAAACTAAATTGAAAAAAAAAATTAACCGGATCGGAGGAGGAGGCTAGAGGAGGAGGGGAAGGAGGTCGGACGAGGAGGGGAAGGCGGAGGGGAAGGAGGAGGAGGAGGAGGAGGCCGGCGCGGCTTGGAGGACGATTTGAGGAAGAGTTTAAATCGGAGGAGGAGGAGGAGGAGGAAGAGGAGCCGCCGAATTGAGGAGGAGGAGGAGGAGGCGCAGCGCGGCGGAAACGAACGGGAGAGCGGCAGATTGGAGCAGCAGCAGGAGGAGGAGGAGGAAGAGAGGAAAAATTCGGCTAGGGTTCGACAGTTTCTGCTTTATACCCGAAAGAATAGCCGACGATTAAAAAAGATTTCGTCGGCTATTCTTTACTATAGCCGACGAAAACTTTAACATCGTCGGCTATAGTTTGAATGTCGTCGGCTATACTTTAGGAGATCAGCAGCCGTCTGATCTGAGCCATCCAACGGCGGACAATGAAAAGGCGCAGATCGCAAGAGTATAGCAACTAATTTTTTAAAAATTTTCCTCAAAATATTTACTGAACGTCAGGCTACCCATAGGAAAACGAAAGTAAAAAACAGTCTACCGCAACATTCGGCACACAGATTTTGTCGAAATCTTGTCATTTTTCAACCGTAGACGTATTTCATTCTTTCGGTCATATCTTATTTGACGACATATTTGCATTTGAAGAGTGTACGTATAGTAACTATTTGAAACTATACATTCACTTAAACACTTAGTAAACAAGTTAAGGAACATTAGTGCATATGTTCCGATTTTGAATGTAAAAGTTTGGAAAATCTATTCCAACCGTCAGATATCACCGTTAAGATTAAATACATGTATGAAAAAAAATCCAACTACATCTGACAACGTTAAAGGCTCGATCGGGACGGTCAACCGGGTGAGTCAACCCTTTAAACGCTTAGAAATGGTAATTGGCCTGGCTAAATGACTTTTTTTGGCCTGACCTTCAACAGATAATAGTTTCAAATTGATGAGACGCAACAAATCGTATAAAAATTTTCCTCAAAATATTTACCGAACGTCAGGCTACCCATAGGAAAACGAAAGTAAAAAACAGTCTACCGCAACATTCGGCACACAGATTTTGTCGAAATCTTGTCATTTTTCAACCGTAGACGTATTTCATTATTTCGGTCATATCTTATTTGACGACATATTTTCATTTGAAGAGTGTACGTATAGTAACTATTTTAAACTATACATTCACTTAAACACTTAGTAAACAAGTTAAGGAACATTAGTGCATATGTTCCGATTTTGAATGTAAAAGTTTGGAAAATCTATTCCAACCGTCAGACATCACCGTTAAAATTAAATACATGTATGAAAAAAAATCCAACTACATCTGACAACGTTAAAGGCTCGATCGGGACGGTCAACCGGGTGAGTCAACCCTTTAAACGCTTAGAAATGGTAATTGGCCTATCTAAATGACGTTTTTTTGCCTGACCTTCAACAGATAATAGTTTCAAATCGATCAGACGCAACTAATCGTATAAAAATTTTCCTCAAAATATTTACCGAACGTTAGGCTACCCATAGGAAAACGAAAGTAAAAAACAGTCTACCGCAACATTCGGCACACAGATTTTGTCAGAATCTTGTCATTTTTCAACCGTAGACGTATTTCATTATTTCGGTCATATCTTATTTGACGACATATTTGCATTTGAAGAGTGTACGTATAGTAACTATTTTAAACTATACATTCACTTAAACACTTAGTAAACAAGTTAAGGAACATTAGTGCATATGTTCTGATTTTAAATGTAAAAGTTTGGAAAATCTATTCCAACCGTCAGACATCACCGTTAAGATTAAATACATGTATGAAAAAAAAATCCAACTACATCTGACAACGTTAAAGGCTCGATCGGGACGGTCAACCGGGTGAGTCAAACCTCTAAACGCTTTAAAACGGAAATTGGCCCGTCTAAATGACGTTTTTTGGCCTGATCTTCAATAGAGAATAGTTTCAGATTGATGAGACGCGACTAATCGTATAAAAATTTTCCACAAAATATTTACCGACCGTAAGGCTACCCATAGGAAAACGGGAGTAAAAAACAGTTAACCGCAACATTCGGCACACAGATTTTGTCGGAATCTTGTCATTTTTCAACCGTAGACGTATTTCATTATTTCGGTCATATCTTATTTGACGACATATTTGCATTTGAAGAGTGTACGTATAGTAACTATTTGAAACTATACATTCATTTAAACACTTAGTAAACAAGTTAAGGAACATTAGTACATATGTTCCGATTTCGAATGTAAAAGTTTGGAAAATCTATTCCAACCGTCAGATATCACCGTTAAGATTAAATACATGTATGAAAAAAAATCCAACTACATCTGACAACGTTAAAGGCTCGATCGGGACGGTCAACCGGGTGAGTCAACCCTTTAAACGCTTAGAAATGGTAATTGGCCTGGCTAAATGACGTTTTTTGGCCTGACCTTCAACAGATAATAGTTTCAAATTGATGAGACGCAACTAATCGTATAAAAATTTTCCTCAAAATATTTACCGAACGTCAGGCTACCCATAGGAAAACGAAAGTAAAAAACAGTCTACCGCAACATTCGGCACACAGATTTTGTCGAAATCTTGTCATTTTTCAACCGTAGACGTATTTCATTATTTCGGTCATATCTTATTTGACGACATATTTTCATTTGAAGAGTGTACGTATAGTAACTATTTGAAACTATACATTCACTTAAACACTTAGTAAACAAGTTAAAGAACATTAGTGCATATGTTCCGATTTTGAATGTAAAAGTTTGGAAAATCTATTCCAACCGTCAGATATCACCGTTAAGATTAAATACATGTATGAAAAAAAATCCAACTACATCTGACAACGTTAAAGGCTCGATCGGGACGGTCAACCGGGTGAGTCAACCCTTTAAACGCTTAGAAATGGTAATTGGCCTGGCTAAATGACTTTTTTTGGCCTGACCTTCAACAGATAATAGTTTCAAATTGATGAGACGCAACAAATCGTATAAAAATTTTCCTCAAAATATTTACCGAACGTCAGGCTACCCATAGGAAAACGAAAGTAAAAAACAGTCTACCGCAACATTCGGCACACAGATTTTGTCAAAATCTTGTCATTTTTCAACCGTAGACGTATTTCATTATTTCGGTCATATCTTATTTGACGACATATTTTCATTTGAAGAGTGTACGTATAGTAACTATTTTAAACTATACATTCACTTAAACACTTAGTAAACAAGTTAAGGAACATTAGTGCATATGTTCCGATTTTGAATGTAAAAGTTTGGAAAATCTATTCCAACCGTCAGACATCACCGTTAAGATTAAATACATGTATGAAAAAAAATCCAACTACATCTGACAACGTTAAAGGCTCGATCGGGACGGTCAACCGGGTGAGTCAACCCTTTAAACGCTTAGAAATGGTAATTGGCCTATCTAAATGACGTTTTTTTGCCTGACCTTCAACAGATAATAGTTTCAAATTGATGAGACGCAACAAATCGTATAAAAATTTTCCTCAAAATATTTACCGAACGTCAGGCTACCCATAGGAAAACGAAAGTAAAAAACAGTCTACCGCAACATTCGGCACACAGATTTTGTCGAAATCTTGTCATTTTTCAACCGTAGACGTATTTCATTATTTCGGTCATATCTTATTTGACGACATATTTGCATTTGAAGAGTGTACGTATAGTAACTATTCGAAACTATACATTCATTTAAACACTTGGTAAAGAAGTTAAGGAACATTAGTACATATGTTCCGATTTTGAATGTAAAAGTTTGGAAAATCTATTCCAACCGTCAGATATCACCGTTAAGATTAAATACATGTATGAAAAAAAATCCAACTACATCTGACAACGTTAAAGGCTCGATCAGGACGGTCAATCGGGTGAGTCAACCCTTTAAACGCTTAGAAATGGTAATTGGCCTGTCTAAATGACGTTTTTTTGCCTGACCTTCAACAGATAATAGTTTCAAATCGATGAGACGCAACTAATCGTATAAAAATTTTCTTCAAAATATTTACCGAACGTCAGGCTACCCATAGGAAAACGGAAGTAAAACACAGTTAACCGCAACATTCGGCACACAGATTTTGTCGGAATCTTGTCATTTTTCAACCGTAAGCGTATTTCATTATTTCGGTCATATCTTATTTGACGACATATTTGCATTTGAAAAATGAAGCAATGGTTTGTCGATAGTGATAGAAAACGAAAGGTGGTCTTTTTTTGTTTTTGTTTTTTAAATCATAGCCGACGAAATCAAACATAGTACTCGTCGGCTATTCTTTTGTCGTTTTCTGTCTAAAATAAAATATGTATTTTTCAATATAGTTTTGGCCGACGAAATCACGCATTTTTCGTCGGCTATTCTTTGAAAAAAATAAAAAAATCAGTGGTGTTACACCTCTCGTATTCCTATGTCCTATTCATATATAACCAAAATTGAACATATAAAAAAACAGAAACCCAGCAGTCAACATATTTCAAATTTGTTTTTAAGGGGTTTGGAACCCAGCCTATGCTGGGAGGCTCATCCCCACGCCCGTTCATTAGAAAAGAGTGGATTACAAATGAAAGGATTACATCAATTAAATTACTAAATCCTTCGGATTGTAATCGGAATCATCGGATGAGTCTTCTTCGGTTTCTGAATTGCTTGATAGGGGTAATCTATGTCGTTCCTCACCACTAGAGTCCTCGTTAGTTTCTTCATTTGGATCAACATCAACAAGCAGTGGCTCTTCACGTCGAATTCGCACCGGCGTGTCTAGGCGAATAAAAGAGGAGTCAGGAATACCGTTTGAGTTGGACTCTTGATACGCGGTGCCCCCTTCCTCGTTCTCTTTAGCCACTCCAAGTGTAGACGCCCGGTAAACGTTGCGATGGTGGATAGTGTTGACTACTTTCCACGGGTTACCCTTGGCGAGATCATCAAGATAAAACACTTGTTTCACCCATGTGGCTAAAACGAACGGGTCGTCCTCATACCATGATGTACTAGTGTTCACAGAAGTTATGCCGTATTGATCGGTTTTCATGCTCTGCGGCCGTGTGTCAAACCATTTACACTTGAAAAGGTGCACTTTCATGCCTTCCCCATAATGCAGTTCCACAACTGAATGGAGAACACCGTAATAGTCAACTCCATCATCCCCACCATGTGCCATAACTCCTGAATTTTGTGTTTTCAGTCTGAGGTCTCTCTCTTCACATCGAAATAACACACCATTCACCTTGCACGTCGCATAAACTTTTGAATAGACCGGCTTCATCGCCAGAAGTCTGAGTTCGTGCGACCAATTTGGGTGATTATCATTTTTAATAAGGTCCATCTGCAACCATCAGAATCAACGTGCCAATATGAATAATTATACACAATAATATATAAATACGTATAGAATAGTGTTAAAGTTACGTACCCAGCGGCCGAAATACTCTGCGAATGTCCGGTTTTGGTAATCGAGATCACCTCCTACTTGGTCACAGTTTAAATGCATGTTCTTCCAAAACTGAACTTCTGGACAGTTAATTAGTACCCACCAATGTGCAATGGCTACCTCATAATCATTCAATTTGTAGGAAACTGGCATGTTTCCACCGAGTACAACATCGTCGGAGAGTATGGAAAGATTGAACTGTGAAGGTACATCTTCCGGTATGCCTTCCTGTAACGCTCCTAAATACAGCTTCATGTAGGTGACGCACTCGTGCGCAATATATCCTTTAGCTATACATCCTTCAGGTGCGGATCTGTTTTGGACAAAATCATCGTATTGTCCAAGTTGCCTATAAATGAAGTTTTTAAAGTGTTATGATAATGCATTAATACTAAATCACATCTATTGATGAGGAAATTAACATAAGGTGTAAAATACGTACCTTTTCATCGGATACATCCAAGTGAAGTGCACGGGACAGGTAAGCAACAACTGCCGAGGAAGATGGATAATGAGGTGAGGCATGATGTCGAAAAAATTTGGAGGAAATATCATCTCAAATTTACACATGATATGAACGATGTCTTGTTGCATTTCCCAGAGGTCAGATTTTCTCACTTCCCGTGTGCATACCTTCTGGAAAAATCATGCCAACGCTACTAATGGCTCCACAACGTGACGGGAAAGGAACGGTCGAATGAAAACAGGGAAGAGACGCTGTAGCAAGATATGATTGTCATGACTTTTCAACCCGTAAAGATTGTTGAATTGTCTGTTCACACACTTGGCTATATTTCCAGCAAAGCCTGAAGGATACTTGGCCCGACTTATCCAATGGAAAATTTCTGACTTATGCTCAGGCTTGACGGTGTAAGGAGCATGAGGCATTTTTCTCTTCCCTTGTTTCAACCATAGTTGTTTTCTGATATTCATGTTTTGCAGATCAGTGCGAGCCTTAGGACCGTCTTTCGTCTTCCCCTCCAAGTTCAGTGTTGTGCCCACCACACTTTCAGAAACATTTTTTTCTATGTGCATAACGTCTAGGAAGTGACGGATCAGAACTCACACCAGTAAGGGAGTTCCCACAATATGCTCTTATGTGTCCAGAATTTGTACTCCTCAGGCCTTTCAGGTATTTCCGCTACAATATCGGGATGATTGCTGAGGGGCCCAAAATCGTACTCATTAAGCACTGCTAAAATTTCTCTTCCCGTCCATCTTCTGGGGGGACCACCGTGTTCTTCAGTTCCATCAAATGCCGCGGACTCGTGACGCCAGTGGTGATCCGCCGGAAGGAACACACGATGACCCATTCTGCATATCTTGTTGCAATGAGGGGTGCTCCCATAATTTCTGAGGCACTCTGGACAAGCCTTGTATCCCCTAACAACGCTGCCCGACAACATCCCATAAGCAGGAAAATCACTGATGGTACCAATAACCATGACATGCATCTGGAACGTCTCCTCCTTGTACTTGTCAAAAGTGGGATGACCAACGTCCCACAATACCTTAAGCTCTTCAATCAATGGTCTCATATACACATCGAGACATTTTCCTGGGTAACCAGGCCCCGGAATCAACAACGTCAACATATTATATTCCTTCTTCATGCACATCCACGGAGGAAGGTTGTAAGGTACCAAAACCACCGGCCATATACTGTATGAAAGACTCATGGTGCCGAAAGGGTTGAACCCGTCGGTTGAGAGCCCGAGCCTGACGTTTCTGACATCTGACGCAAAATGAGGAAACTCGTTGTTTATGTGCTTCCAAGCCGCTCCGTCAGAGATGTGTGTCATGATATCTGCGTCTCCCGCGTCCCGCTCACCGTGCCATCTCATAGCTTTTGCGGTGGTTTCTGACATGTACAGCCGCTCAAGCCTATCTCTCAACGGAAAATACCGAAGCACTTTCACAGGTTTCCTATTGCCTGCTCCCGTCAACTTATATCGGTCAGACTGACATATCGGACATGCGTCAAGGCTAGCAAGGTCATTCCCTTCTGCATCTTTACCCCAGAAGAGAACGCAGTCAAATGCGCATGCATGGATCTTAATGTAGGAAAGCCCTAGATCTTTGAGGATACTTCGGACCTTACGGTGATTGGTAGGATTACGATGACCCTCCTCCAACAATGAAGAAGTGTACTGTAGATATTCATCCACTTGCCTGATAGTCGATTTTGTCTCGACTTTAATCCTCATTACCTCCATCACACTTTGAAGAACTGTCTTCTCAGAACTTGAAGACACATGGGTCTGTTGCAATGCAATCAGTTTGTTGTACTTGTCAAAGGCAGCAGTGTTGACAACTTGTGGGAAGGGCAGCACCGGGTCATGCATATATTGTTCCCCACGTACACCGCTTTCAAAAGGAAACACGTCGTTGACGAATGCCATTGTTGGATCGTTGGATGTACTACTACTGCCCGCCTCAAAAAACTGCCCACGATCATGCGATCCATCTAATGATGTCTCACCGTGATATATCCAACGTTTGTATTTCGGCCAAAACCCATTACTCTTTAGGTGCTCCTATACTGTCCTAATCGGAAATCGACACATATCACTGCGACACTTACATTTATTGCACGGGCAATAATGGTAATCATTCTCGTTTGCATTTTCCTCGACGAACTGTAAAAAATTCACAACTCCTGTAGTGTATCGTCGGTCATGTTTTGGAAGCGAAATCCAACTCTTATCCAGATCCATATATAGCCTGATAATAATATATATGTATAACTTTAATTAATAAGAAATTACTTAACACATACATATATATATATATATACATATATATAAATCCTTAATAATTAATTACATTACAATATATATTATTATCAACATCAACTCATATATATATATACCATTAATTAACAACCATTATTTAAGTTACACTATATATCAACCATTATTTAAGTTAATTAATTACACTATATATCAACAACTATTAATTAACATATATATATATATATATATATATATATATATATTTAACACTAATTAAAATAACATCAAATTAAAACACATAATTAAACTAAAACTCAAAATCAACTCAACTAAAATTCAAAATCAACATATATACATACATTCTAACACTAAAACAACAACAAATTAAACAAAAAATCACTTAATAAATCAAAATTACTAAAACTCAAAATCAACTCAACTAAAACTCAAAATCAACTTATATACATACATTCTAACACTAAAACAACAACAAAACAAAAAATCACTTACTAAATCAAAATCACTAAAACTTAAAATCAACTCAACTAAAACTCAAAATCAACATATATACACATACGTACCTATATATAGCTCCACAATGTAAGGGAGGACGGATTTCAACAATACCCACAGATTTTTCACTCTTTCTCCCGTTTTTCCCCTTTTTTTTTGAAATGAGCAGCTGCTGCCCAGATCTGAAAATATATAGACTTATAGCCGACGAAAATGTCAACTTCGTCGGCCATACTTCCAAAAATTTTCGTCGGCTAATGTTTCGGAGAAAGGCTGACGAAAATACAAATCGTCGGCTGAAATATGAATATAGCCGACAATTTTTTGAAAATACCAACGAAAAAAGGTTTCGTCGGCTATGGTTAAACTATGGCCGACGATTTTTTTTTTTGACCGACGAAAAATAAAATCATCGGCTATTCCTTAGAATTACCGACGAAAATTTTAATTCGTCGGCCGTTTTTTTTTTTTCGTCGGGAAAACCTTTTTTTCTGGTTGTGTACCTCAACCTCCCACCCGTTGGGAACAATGACTAATATAATTAACAATTTAAATCAAATAATATTTTGTTTTATTTTCAAAACAATATACTTTTAAAATCGAATAATAATGTTTCACGACCAATCCCATTAGTCACACAAAACCAAGCCTCGCTGTGTCGGGAATTTATAAAATAATAGAAAGTCTCATAAGAGAAAATATTCCCGAAACTTAAATAATATAAAATCATGACCAATCCCATTGGTCATATAATAAAGTAGGGGAAAACGTCATTACCACCATTTAATATCAAGCCTCCCAGGCTGAGGGTCAGAGTCTCTCAGACTCTCCATAGCGTCCCACGCTAAACCTCAATACAACCCTACGTCGACCACCGAGCGTGAATCTGACCTATATGGTCAAGTCGTCACCTCGCGTGGGATGAGGTTAATAAGCTAGCTAGCAATAGCGTCCCACGCTAAACCTCTACACCACACTCCGTCGACCACCGAGCGTGAATCTGACCTATATGGTCAAGTCGTCACCTCGCGTGGGATGAGGTTAATAGGCTAGCTAGAAATAAACATATATAGACCCTCGTATGGTGAAAATCCGAAAACAAAACTGAAAGCACGTTTCCCCTTTATATGAATTAAATCAATACGGTCCCCGACCGTACATCTGAGGCTTATAAATATCATAAATATAATAATAGCCTCCAATATATATATATATATATATATATATATATATATATACCGACATGTCCCACATGTCATAAAATAATATCGAAAAGTTGAAAAAGATATCCATAACATCGACATGTCTCACATGTCGTGAAATCATAATTAACGAAATCATGAAATTCTCGGAAAGTCTCATTTCCGGTCCTTTAATTATAAAAATAATCAAAATGCGCAAATATGATTTAACAAATCATACTATTTCCGGAAATCTCATTTTCGGGTAAATTTACGTATTATATAAAATAATAGAAAAATATGTACCTCAAATCCGTATTTTCTTTTAAATATTAAATAAACAAATTCCACAATCAAATCTCAATACTAATAGTATCCTCCAAAACGATACTCCCGAAAAGCATTTAATTACAGTAACTTCATTTCAATAAAATATGTATGCATGCATCATTTCAAAATAAATTCAACTCCCTATATACCCATTTTTCATATAAATCATTCTGTATATAACGATAATTAAACTAAAATTTACTCTCGTATTTAATAATAATACAAGGAGGTTTACTCACCTTAATTTACTAGAAATAGTAATTATCCATTCCGGATCGAGTCGGATTCCTTCAGGATTGCGTCGGATCGAAACACCGAAGTTCCGAAATCGGGTCAACACCCGGTCAACGGTCAACTCCAGAGACCGGTCAACGGTCAACTTCCGGTCAAGGTCAAAGCGGGTCGGTCAATGTGGGCCAGATCGGGTCGAACCGGGTCGGATCCGGGTCAAACAGTAGCAATCGGGTCGGCTTGGATCGATTTTCGATCCGATCGATCGCGCGAGAATCGGCGAAAACCACCTCCACAGAGTGGAGTCAAGCCCAGCGCCACCTTCCTCCGCCACGCACGGTGGCCGGAATCTTCCGATCGACGCAGCGCCACCTACAGCTGCTTCGCCGGGTCGCGCCTTAGCTGGAAATGAAGAGGACGAGGAGGAGAGCATTTTGCTGGGTGGCGCGCGCGACGTGGTGGCCAGACGGCGGAGATCGGTGCGGCGGCGATCCGGATCGGGATGAACAGTAAAATGCTACAGTGAATGTGAACAGTAATTGGTAAATGCCCGAAATGAAAAGTTACCAATTCCCGAAAAAATTTCCCTTTTTATAGTAAATTTTTCGAAACAGTAAAATAACTTCTACAGGTCATAACTTCTTCCTACGACGTCCGTTTCATGCGCCCCACGTGTCTATGTACTCGTATCGTCGCACTCTACAATTTTCGTCAAGAAAACTTTTCAAAATTTACAACGGAGCATAAAGTCAACTTTCTCCCCTATTAAAACTTAAAACATTTTTCGAACTTAACTTTCAAATATACTTCCGACCTCACGTGACAACTAAAATAAAAGTGTACGAAATTTCAATACTCGTAATTCCGTTAAATTGGGTTCGGGATGTGACAATTATACAAAGGACACACTCTAGCACAAAACCTCTTAAATCCTGTCTTCTCAACAAAGCTAAAAGGCAACTCATCTATCACAATCATTTCTATTGTAGCCACAACATAGTCATCATCATTGTAACCTACTGCAGTAAGGCTGTTTGAAGTAGACTTATCACTAGTAAGAATTTTCTGATTCTTATTAAGTCTTGCTGGAAAATACCTACAAAACTGGTTAATATGTCTAATCATCCCCGAAGTCCCACTAGTATTCTGCACATTAAAATCTCCAATTTTCCCTCTAGGACAATGGATACAGTGGGCTCGACGTTGCTTAATGTTTATTGGGTTCCCCTCCACATCCTTACTCTTTAAAATTTTCTTATATTATTTGAAGTGATCCCAAACAAAGCTACTACGTTTAATCAAAGTATTCACTACATCAGAATCACCTGGAGCTGCAGAAGGAGTTTACTGGCTTAAAGGAGTTTGCTGGCTCAAAGGAGTTTGCTGACTTTGCTGGGTTGTCGGAGCTCCTTGCATTGCATCCTCGATTTGAAGGGGATTAGAGGGCGGAGACGGTGATGTCGCTGAGAAGGTGGTGTCGTTTGAATCTTCAAGGCCTGAAGCTTCTTGATTTCGCCGAGCAACAAGCTTCTTCCCTCTAGCCATCAATCGCCGAACAACAAGCTTCTTCTCCAATTAATCTTCGTTTTCTGCAATTAGTATTGCAATTCAATTACTATAACTGATATCAAACTCAAAACAATAATGCGTAGACAAGAAACTTGATAACAAAAACTAAAAAGTGCAAACTTACTTGCTGCCAGTGCCTACCACAGTCAATGTTATCCCTTGCTGCCACAGTTCAATGATATCTCTTGCTGCAAAAGAAACTATATCAGCACATGAAACAGACACCTGCAAAGGCAAGCTCACATAATAACTATCACATGATGCAAACTCATTTAACATCATAGATCCAACAATGATAGCAATCATAACATACCAGCATAGACCCATTCCTTGCAACAATCAGTCTTGTCCCTATCTGTGAACTCCGACCGATTTGGGGATTTGAGGCTTCGGCCGATTTGGGGACAAGGGAGATTTAGGGCTTCGGGCTAATGTCGGCAGGGAGAGGAACAAGAGTTGGGTCGGAGACGGGAAAGGAACAAGACGGGCTCGGAGATGCGAGAGGAGCGATTCAATCCCTCGGGCGAACGCCGACGGGGAGAGGAACAGAAATCAGAGACGACGATGGAGAGTTGGACTGCCGGAGGAGTGACGGTCGAGCGGTGGAGGCTTGACGGACTGACGGTCGAGCGGTGGAGGCGTGGCGGACTGATGGTCGAGCCGTGGAGGAGTGAGGGTCAGGTTGAGGCGTCGAGGAGTGAGGTCTAACTTCTGAGGGAAAGCTTTCTGAGACCGAGACTAAGTGAGATTACTCATATTAGTGAGAAGGTGAGATACAGACACCGAGACAGAGTCAAGACTTGGGAGAATTAGAGATTAATCTAACGGTCTAACATTTTTTAGTTTTTTATTCAACGGTTGAGATTAAGTATATATATATATATATATATATATAATATAATTTTTTTTTTATTTCTGCGGGACGGGACGGGACGGGACGAGATTTCTTTAGGTAATCCCGGTCCCATCCCGTCGATTTTGAACGGGATCGGAACGGGACGGGATTAGCATTTTTCAAACTTCAATCCCGTCCCGTCCCGTCCCATTTACGAATGAGATCGTGACAGGATCGGGATTACGGGACCAAATGCTCAGCCCTAATGAAGAGCATGTTGCCTCTTGTGCTCAATGGAGAATTGCAGGTTACTATGTAGATTCTAAGCCTTGAGTAATTTTTTTGGGATGTTTTGTAGTTGCCCTCTTCTGCTGAATGGAAATAAACATTAACTTGGTGTAGTTGGCCTCTATGTTGCCCTCAAAGTGTATTGCAGTAGCGCTACAACCCTATCGCATGTCCCACCATCATATCCAAAGCACTTTATTCAGCCTAGGCCTCATCATTAAGCCAGCGGATCAAGTGGGCCGATGGAGGCCCGCAAGCCCGATGCGCTTCAAATCCGGTCCGACCAGTCTAAAAGCCCGCTTAAGCCCGGGCCCGGTGGGTAGAGGGCCGGGCTTAGTTTAGGGGTTAGAAATTCGGGCTGGCCTACGTTAAGAACCCGTCAAACCCGCTCCATCAAAAGCCCGTAAAAGCCCGGCCCGTGAAGCCCGTTAAAATTCCTACCCCGGGTGATAAGTCCCAAAGCCAAGCTTATTATGTAGGAATTATTATGGTGATTATGATAAGTATACCAGACTCTTTGCTCAAGTGCAGATCTCATTATTCAACGATAGTTTTAACACTATTTTAAAGACCATCATCTCACAGATGCAGTTAAAAATCAAGAATAGGTGGATAAATGCCTCTTTTGATAGTTTGCTAAAGCATTATAAGGAAACTCTTCATGTTCCGAACTATCAATCTGATAGTTATTAGAAGGTACTAAAGATATTGTGCGATCTCGGTCTCAGCTACAACAAAATTCACGCATTCAAGAATAACTGTGTTTTGTTTTACAAAAAGAAAGCCGAGTTTGATGAATGTCCCATATGTGGCTCGTAGAGGTGGGAGCAAGGCACAGTTAAGGAAAACAATATTCCTGTGAAGGTGCTTCATCATTTCCCTCTAATTCCTAGATTGAAGGGTCTTTACATGTCTTTACACACAACAAAATAAATGATATGGCATGGAGAAGAGAAGGACAAATGATGATACTCTCTGACACCCTGCAGATGGCGAGGCATGGAAGTCCTTTGACAGATAATTCCTAGATTTTACAAAAGATGTTCGAAATATAAGACTCGAGCTTGCATCAGATGGATTCAATCCCCATAGAAATATGAGTTTGAGTCATAGTACATGGTCTGTTATTCTTGTGCCGTACAACCTGCCTCCTTGGATGTGTATAACGAAGGAATTTAGTATGATATCTTTGGTAATTCCCGATCCAAGGTCTCCAGGAAAGTGTCTGGATGTATATTTGCAACCTTTGATCGACGAGCTGTTAGATTTATGAGAAAATTGAGCTTTTACTTTTGACAGGTACAGTGGAAGATCATTTGTGATGAGAGCAATGTTGATGTTTACCATAAGTGATTTTCCTGGTTACAGGATGTTGTCGTCTTAGGCCACTAAATGATACAAAGCTTGTCCTGTTTGCATGAACGAAGTCCATTCTGTTTGGTGCGCTGGGAATGTGTTTTACTTGAGTCACCGTAGATGGCTTCCAGCTAACCACCTGTGGCGATTTGAAGATCTAACATTTGACAAAACAGTAGAGGTTCGTTCTAAACCCCGTCCGTAGAATGGTGATGAAATTTTGCAGAAGCTGAACTCTTTTGATTTCGGCGTATTGAGCAGTGATACCACAATACTAGTTCCGAAATGCCCTGACGAGTACAAGTGTTTTACACAAATTCTATGATTTGCCTTACTGGTCGAAATTGATGCAGAGGCACACCCTAGATGTCATGCACATAGAAACGAATATAAGTGACAGCCTTGTAGGTATGAACAATATTAAAGCAAAGAGTAAGGACACTGTAAAAGCACGTGAGGATCTGAAGCAAAGGAAAATACAAGAACACTTGTGGCCAGTGAACACGGCGTCAGGGATGATGATACATGTTGTACCTTACACCATTAAACCGGCTTTCAAGAAGGAGGTTTTCATATGGATTAAAGGAGTAAAGTATCCACATGGGTATGCAGGAAATATATCTCGGTGCATTAACTTGGGGGATATTGGGTTTAATGAATTGAAGACACATGACTGTCATATTTTGCTCTAAAGTCTTATTCTAGTGGTTATCCGACCCTATTTGCATCCAGATGTGGTGGAACCGATAATAGCTTTGTTATGTTCTTTTAGAAGTTATGTGCTAAAGAGCTGAAGAAGTCATATGTTCTGATCCTCAAAGAAGAAATCATCTACATTTTGTGCAAATTGGAGATGATTCATCTGACAGAATGATTAATCTGATGATCCATCTTCTAGATCAAGCACTGCTTATTGGTCCAGTTCATTGCACCTGGATATATCCCCAAGAAAGGTACTAACCGTTATTTGTATTTCCCTATTCATTGTATATTGTCTTTTATACTTCACTAATAACTGTGTAATTTCAGGCACCTTTTTCAATACAAACAGTTATGTAAAAGTAAGAGTAACCTTGAAGGATCGATAGCGGAGTCGTATATTGCACATGAATGTATAACATAATGTAACTTATATCTCTGTAACAGTGACGAAGCATAATCTTCTACAGCGGCCACTACAGTACCTGACTTCAATCTTTCAGTAGTTTCTAGTGCACCATTTGCCTAGAACGCCGATGTCCCACAATGTGCGAGCGATGTGTTTCGTCAACGGCATCTAGTTTGTGACACTTCAACGAGATGTAAACCGTAGAACGCAAAATTACAAGGTCTTGGTAGATGGTGACAACTTAATGTACTATGAAGTGTTACTCACCGTTGTCGAACTAGTATATGGAAATATGAGCATTGTCTTGTTCAAGTGTAGATGGTTACATACTGATCCAAGTGTTCCTAGGAGTACAAAGATGGATTAAAATAAAATAATTTAATATAATACTTTAAATAAAACTAATCTGCAAACTGGGCGATTTAAAACGAAGGGCCCAGGGGAAAGTAAATTAAAAACGTTAGAGTGAGTGAATAAAATAAAATAATTTAATATAATATTTTAAATAAAAGTATCATATTACTTTCTCAATGTTTTTTAAATACAAACCACAATGCATGCATTTTAATAAAACGTCCCACTTTTAAGAAAATCGTATTTAAAAATTAGCCCCGCTAATATGTCAAATAAACAAATAATATTTTGTTTATATTTTTAAGAAGAAATACTTTTGAAAGTCAAATAATAACATATCACGACCAATCTCATTGGTCATATAAAAACTCAGCCCCGCTGGTACGAGAATTTATTAAATAACAGAAAATCTCATAAGAGAAATATTTCAGAAAAACCAAACAATATAATATCATGACTAATTCCATTGGTCATATAATAAAACAGTGAACGTCACCACCATGTAATAGTAGCGTCTAACGCTAAGGGTCGGAGTCTCCCAAGCTAAGTAGCGTCCCATGCTAAACCTCTACACATCTACGTCAACCACCGAGGTGAATATGACCTATATGGTCAAGTAGTCACCTCGCATGGGATGAGGTTAATATGCTAGCTAGCAATAATATATATGGACCCTGATATAGTGAAAATCCGAAAACAAAACTTAAAACACGTTTATATTATGAATCAGTACGGTCCCCAACCACACTTCTGAGGCTTATATATATCATAAATAGAATAATATCCTCAAAAGATATCCATATATAACCGACATGTCGAACATGCCATAAAATAATATCAAAAAATACATATATAACATCGACATGTCTCATATGTCGTGAAATCAAAAATAACGAAATCATGAAATTCCCGAAAATCGCATTTCTGGTCCTTTAAATACAAAATACATTAAAAACGATCAAGTATGTTTATCAAATTATACTAATTCTGGAAATCTCATTTCCGGGTAAAATTACGTACTATTAAAATGGTAGTCAATATGTAACTCAAATCCATAATTTACTTTAAATATAAATATTATAAAATTATATGAATTATCATGCATTAGAAATCATTTATTTAAAATAAATTGCATTTTATTAAAATATTTAAGCATGAATTTATTTAAAATAAAATCTACTCACAGTACGGCTAAGCGCGCCGCTATTCCGAGCTCTCGTCACGTCGAGTAACCTCTCGACCGGTAACAGAGACGTATTTAAAAGATATTTCAAAACTCGAAATTTGATTATAAAAGTTAAATCTACGGACGACCTCACTTGTCTGAATAACCTAATTTCAATTTTTGTTATCGGTATTGGAATTACGTACGTCTCAAATACCAAAATAATTTACGTCCAAATTTACTCAGGACACCCATCCCCAGTCCGATAACTTCTTTTACTGGGTATTCCGTTGTAAAATCTTTTTAACCAACCTTTATCTATTTTACGGTAAGTTAACATTAACATTTACTGGTCAAACAGTAATTGTGAAAGTCAAATTACAATTTATTATTCACTTTTACTATTTACCTTTACTGAATTATCTTTTTAGCAATTACTTTCACCTTTTACCGTTTCACTTTAACCTTTTTACCCTTCTTCAACCTCCCGCCGCCACCACCGCTGCCGACAACTCTGCCACAGAGGCTAAAAACGCCTCCAATTCATCCCAAATTAACCCAAAACAATCGCCACCACTTCAGAACCTCTTCCCCACTGCCTCCGCCGCCAAAAACCAACGCAACCGCCGCCTATGGTGGCCGATACGGCGGTCTAAAGTGCAAAATCCCCAATTTTTACAAAAACCAACCAATCAAACATCAAACTACCATTAATTGACTCCTTTCAATGCTTTGAAATCAATTTCAACCTCCAAATCCACCAAAAATATCATCTCTGCCGCCCACCAAGAAAATAATCCGAAACCCTACAATTTTGCATCCAAAATTCTCGTTACCTAATTCGAATTGGATAAATTCGATTGGTGGAGTTGTTGTGCAGGTCGAGGTCTTTCTTTCCCCCCTAAAATTAGGCCAAGAGGTTGCCAAAGGAGGAAATTTTAAGTTCGATACAGTCGCACCTTCTCTGGCTTCTATCGGTCGAACAGCGGCGAATCAAGCCGCGTCGCTTCCACAAAGGAGAAGAGGAGGAGGAGACGGTCCAAACGGGACCGATGGCGAGTCGAACGGTGACTGGACGACGAAGTTCTGAGGGTGGCGCTACAGTCGTTGGGGGGTCGGGGTCGCACGGGAAGGAAGAGAGAGAAAGAAAAAGGAAGAAGAAATAAAAGAACAAAAATGAAAGGGTGATAGGAGCACAAAATGCTACGATATTAGTATGTTTATGCCCTCGTGTATGCTTTATTTAGCCCTTATTTATCTAAGATTGAGTCACAATATAGATTAGTGAATGTTTGGTAGAGTTCTGCGAAAATGTGCTTAAAAGCTGGAAATTTACAGAAAATTAACAAAGTACTTAAAATCGAAGTCATTATATGTTTTGTTGATTCTGTAAAGCTTCCATGTCGCTTTTGATGAGTTTTTCTTTTCTTATGAGTAGTACACACATATATGATCGAGTAATGGAAAGAGTTTGAGTAATTTGAGCTAAAGAAACTACCAAAAATTGACATGCAAATTCGGATACAGTAAGTTCCAAGAATTTCCTGGGCACATCACTCGACTTCCAGAATTTCCTCAGAACAGCTCGTTTGGAACTAGATGGTGTGCCATATATGCATGGAAAGATTTCTGAGTCTAGTTTTCACAGAATTTGGAATCACATCAATAGCTATTTTCTGGAGGAAGTTATGCTCGATTGAAGAAGCAAAAGTCAAATCTGCCGAGAAGAGAAGCAAGTATCAGACACTCGTAAGCACCCTGCTGCCGAAAAGGAGCAGCTTCTGCCGAGAGAACTTCTGAAGAACTTCCAATGCTTTTTCTGCCTTTGCTTGTGGCTGCAAGTGTATGCAATTAATCCTAGGGTTACTAGGAAGGGATGAAAATGTGTAAAAGCAAAGAAAAGTCAAAGAAACCACAAGCAAGCCATGAAGAATAAGAAATCCTATCGGAAGGAGGAAATGTGTTTCCCAGGAGAACTAGGGAGGCTGCATCCGATCTTGGGCCTTTTAATCCATCAAAGTTTGGCCTGGCGATCCATAAGAGAAGTCCAAGAAGAGTTGCAGCCTGTCCAAGAAGAAAATGCACGGAAGAAAAGAAGAAGTCTTGGCCAGCAAGGTTCCTAAACCAACTCAGTTTAGGTTTTGCATTCCTTGTTATAGCCGGTTTTGCCCTAGTTTTCCCCTATATATAGAGCCCGATTCCTACATAGAAAACGGTCACATCTTAAGCCAAAACACAAGTATAAAGCTAAAGAGTTAGTATTCTACCTCAAGTCCTAAATAGAACTGCTAGCCGAAACTCATACCACTACCACCCTAAAATTCCAACCCGTGCTCCTTCATCCTTCATCCGATCAACACAAGTTGTTGCCCCAAAGGTGTCTAAATGTGTGATCTATTCTCTTCGGCTTGTAATTTTATTATTTTACAAAACTATGTCTATGTAGTTTGTATGTTCTTTTGGTATTTGTTTGTATGTCGATGTATGAACAATGAGTTTATTTGGTCTTATATGTTAAAAAAAATTTGTGAATTCGATTCTTGGAGTCTAATTAAGTTTAAAGTGTCGGTTTCATGGTTTTATAAGAGATAACATGTAAACATAATTTGTAGAAATCATAGGTAGATTTTTAGGAAGCATGTTCACAATCTAATTCTTTTCTCAACTTGGTTAGTTTCATGATTTCGTGTGCACATGAGATTGAGGGTTAGACGTAGTCATAGGCCATGATGTTTCGTCTAGGTTGCAATTTCATCTCTCGTAATAACATAGGTCGAGTTAGGCACTAAGTCAATTTGGTTTGTGTTATTGCATTAGGAGTCGAGTATTTCATTGAAATTTGCGTGTCTATGCATGATGAATGACGCCATACATGTTAATATGTTTCCAATAAGAGATTTCGTGCTTCATTGGTTAATTGGTTAATTTCTACACTAACTGTCTTTAATCGGTTAGCTAAAGATTAGGGTTATGCACTAAGCTAATTCTAAGTATTTTCGTGAAGTCTAAATTGATTAGATAAACCACTAAGAAATCTAGTTAGGATTGAAACTAAGTTGAGTCTCGGATATTTTGTTGCATGCTTGTCGAAAGTCTGACTTGTGTTCTCTATGTTTTGTGATGGTTTTTATGAGTGCTTTGTGTGAAAGATTCGACCAACATGTAAATAGTAGTTGTAGGATTTTATTTTGTGCTTTATTTTCGTGTCTAGTTTAGGGGCAACCACCATCCAGTTCTTCCCCAAGTGACATTTTTAATGTGTAAATATGTGAATATTTGTCTAACATTCTCATGTTTCAGGTACCTTTAATCCCCGGCTAGAACGATCTCTACTTATTGTTATACTACTAACGTTGTAGGGTTTATTATTGAAGTGCCGCTTCGGCGACTCGATCAAAGGGGGATTTCCCTTTCGGGAAATTTTCTTCTCGGTTATTTATACTCGTCCAAAAAGGGAAATTTACGGGATTTTAGGTCGTAACTTTTTCACATGAACTTCAAATTAAACATGCTACATATCCACGAACTCGTTTTAACGTCCTCTATCTAGTCGAGAAATAAAATTCTCGGTTGGGTCAACTTGTAAGAGTCAACCTCTAGAACTTTCGAATCGTAAAAATAAGAGATAAACTGTCAGAAGGTAATTTAAGGTTCGGGTATCGATTAAAAATTTTCATCCTCAAAATTTGTGCACCTGCCAAGAAGAAGGATGGAAGGTACTGACATCTCACTGTTCCTCTAAAATTAAGATTCTCGAAACCTCAATTTAGCTATAGAGGTTCTAGTAAATATCTCGTCCCACGAGAAATGACATGAGGATAAACCCGAAACAATGATTTATCACACGAAAACAGAAACACGCATTTATAGAAATAATGACTGCTCAAGTCATATCTGGTTCAGTAAGTGGTCCCACCACAATATGATCAAACCCATGCTGCCTCCAATGACTTCAAAGAGGAAAATCTTCAACAACGAATATTTTTTTTTATAAAAAAAAACATTGAATAAGCTCTTTTTTTTTTGTAAAAGAGGTAAACCTGATAACATGTAAAATCTTCCTGGCAAATTTTTACTTGTAAAGGCTAAATAATATTGGGTTGTAGCAAATCCCAGCAAACCTAATAGCAAGATGATGATAGCAAACCATGAAAGTACATATAGAATAAGAACACAACGTCTGCTACTTGTTTAGAACAATAAGCAATTGTCATCACAAACCGAGATAAAAATTGAAATACCAGGAAAGAGTAAATTGATTCAAACTCGAATCATAACTCAACTTGTTTAAACAAAACAAAATTCCAAGAGAAACTATTTTATCAACCAGACTTGTATAAATGAATTATATATGAACATTACAGATGACAAAAATAAAATCAGAAACAGGCTCAAATATAGCCACTGTAAAATTGTAAAGCATCTCTTTGAAACTGAGGCTGACATATATAACTCAGATTTTCAATAAGAACTTATAATCTCTTTTCTTATAACAGATTAAAATAATGCCAGGACGCAACTCTTTGAAAATAAATCTCTTTTCTATCAGAAAATATGTCTATAATAAATCAAATACGTTACTGGAAATCAGATAATATTCAAATAACCTTGAAATACACTTACCTTTAAAACAGAAGCAGAGATACTGAAGAACAATCAAGGTTGATGGTAAAGTATATTTAAATCAGTTTCTCAATAGAAAATAAACATTATGGAGTAAATAAGAGCATGTAACAATGGTCTTTAATAAGTAATAAGAATATAATTCGTAGAAAACTGCTCAGAAATTACAAAACTTGATTCTAATAAATATCAAGACCAAAACGATTACTGTAGAACATTTTAACAAACCAATAGGTTACTAAATCAATTGGACAAAAGCCTAGAAAAGAAAGGAGATTTATTAAGCGTCAACTTTTGGATAAGCAAGCTTGGACATGGAAACAAAGTAAGAGAAAACTGGAACTTAAACTAAGTCGATAAATAAACACATACATGAAGAAACAATACTCGTCATAAATACCAGCAAAGGTAGAGGTAAGCCCACAAAAGAGCTTTAGCTGTGTCTAAAACTTTAAAGATTAAACAAGTAATATACATACATATACATAGCTCAACTATGTTCTCAGTAAAATTCATAGATGAAAAGAAATTGATTAAACTTAATTGTGACCCAAAGCTTAGTAGGAAAAAATCAGAGATCCAAATAATTAAGTTTATTGCAGCAACTAAAGTTTAGTAAAAGAAGAACTTGAACCAATCTGGTCTTTTTTGAATGCTCAAGGCTTTCCCAAAGAATATATGCAAAAGGACTTGGACAATTTGACGAGTTGCCTAAGTAATCCTTCAATGATAAACCCTACAAGAAACGTTAGTAGTATATGATAAGTATGGGTCGTTCTAGCCGGGAATTAAGGGTATCTGAAACATGAGAATGTTAGACAAATATTCATATATTTACACATCAAAAACGTCACTTGGGGGATAAAAAGAGATTTTCAGCACAAGGCTGCCCCTAAACCTAAGGTACGAAATAAAAGACATGAAATTAAACCTAGGTTATTATTTACACATTGGTCGACATTCTTTCGCAAAGCAATAATACAAAAGCAATCAAAACACACAACAATTTGGCAAACAAGACTCACGGCATTATATTAAAGTGTTCTAGACTCGACTTAGTTCCAACCTAATTAGCTCCTAAACGGTTTCACTAATCGATTAAGACTCCTTATGTATTTTAAGTGACTAAACGCTTATCCTTAAAGTTTTACTAGTTATATTTGAAAACACTAAATGATGAAGACAAACACAACAAGTAGTTAAGCACAAAGTCCTTTTAGTTGGAGACAAGTTAATAAGCAAGGCGTCACTCTTCTTATTACCAAGTAATTTATTTAGACCACTCTAACCCTAGTAAAATAACACAAATTAAGACAACTAAACGTTCGACTTAACCTATATTAATTTCGGCAGAAACAAGATCGACACTCAAAACACATTGCAATTGTGCTAAGCAGCAATCTTTGCGGCACACGGATCTAAAGTCCTAACCAAGTACGAATCAAAAAACCAAATTAACATGCTTACCGGTTATCCTATTTACTATCTTGTTACATCTTTTCTTTACAAATTATCATGCAATCCGATTTCTTAACTTTCAAAACCAAATAAAAATATAGAAAACGAGTTGAACATGCAATTTATAAAACCAAACTTCAATCCAAACAAAACATAGACATAAAGTTTGAAACCAAGAATACATGCTAACTTCATAGACAAAGTTTAACATAGCTACAAAGAAAGAATTACAAAACCGAAAGTAGAGAGTAGATCACACTTTTTGAACACCTTTGGAGCTTCATGTCGTGTTGATCCGATGATGATGATGGAGGTACGGCTAAGGTATTTTTGGTGGTGAGGGATGATGTGTTTCGGCTAGGTTTTCTTTGTAGGATTCTTGGTGAATTTTGGTAGAGCTTTTTGCTAGAGTTTTTGCTTTTGAATGTGACAGTTTTCTGTGTAGGAATTGGTCTCTATATATAGGAGAAAGCTAGGGCAAAACCGGCAGCAACTGGGGAAAGGAAAACCTAAACCAAGTTGGTTTAGGTATCTTGCCGGCCACTCCTCTTTTCTTCAAGAATCTTCCTTGTGTTTTCCTCATGGACCGGCTGCATCACTTCTTGGACTTCTCTTATGGATCGACAGCCCATACTTTGATGAATTTAAAGTCCAAAAATCAGCTGCAGCCTTCCCTAGCTCGCCCGGGAATGCTTTTCCTTCTTCCTATAGGATTCCTTGTCTTCCTTGGTTTTCTTGCGGCTATGTTAACTTTCTTTGGTCTTCACACGTCTTCAGCGCTTCCTAGTAGCCCTAGGATACTTTGCAGCCATGAGCAGCCACCTGGAAAACTAGAAAAAGGCTTGAAAATCTCTCGGAGGCTCTCTCGGCAGGAACTGCTTCTCGGTTGCAAGGCTACAGGCGCGTACTCACGAGCTGGCACGCGGAAGCTTCTTGGCAGGGCTGCATAAGCTGGTGCACATGCCTGGCGCGTATGTGCAGCATCTTGGCGGCTTCCGGATACGTGCGCGCATGCTTGATGGTTGGCGCGCAGGCTAGTGCGCAAGCGTGCAAGAAAATCCTCGGCAGCAGCGGTAAGGACAGCAGCAGCAGTGGTAAGCATCACATTGTGCTGGCGCACGCTTGTTCAAGTGCAGGGTAGGTGCCCGTATCGGATGCGAGGTGCCGGTATCTGATACGTGGTGACATAGGCCAAACCTCGGCGGATACGCCTGGGATACGTCTTCGAATACGTTTGAGCCTGTCTTGGATACGAGTCGGACACGTGATGCCCATGTCTAATACGTCTCGGCAGCTTGGGTGTCTCTGTTGCGCGCAAGTGTGTGCGCTGACTTGCTGAGTGTCTGATACTTGCTTTTCTTCTCGGCAGAGTTGACCTTTGCGTCTTCAATAGAGCATAACTTTCTCCAGAAAATAGCAATTGATGCGAATTTAGACTCAGAGATCTTTCCATGTATGTATGGTACGCCATCTAGTTCCAAACGAACTGTTCTAGGGAAATTCTGGAAGTTGAGTGATGTGCCCTGGAAATTCCTGGACCCAACTGTATCCAAATTTGCATAGCAATTTCCGGCAGTTTCTTTAGCTCGAATTGCTCTAACTCTTTTTATTGCTTGATCATATATGTGTGTACTGCTCATAAGAGAAGAAAAACCCATCAAAAGCAACATGGAAGCTTTACAGAATCAACGAAACATATAATGACTTCGATTTTCAGCACTTTGTTAATTTTCTATAAATTTCTAGCTTTTAAGTGCATTTTTGCAAAACTCTACCAAATATTCACTATTCACTATTCTACAATATGACTCGATCTTAGATAAATAAGGGTTAAACAAAGCATAAACGAGGACATAAACATATTAATAACATAGCACTGTGTGCTCCTATCACAATTCTATAATGAATCGAAAATTTATATTATAAAAGCAATTTTCCTACCACCAAATTTTACATTGGAAAGAAAAGGAAAACAACAGTTATGGCTATTTGAGAGAATTTACAGCAAACCTAATGAAGAAAAGAATTTTATAGTAGAGAGCTCTACCACGGAAACACTTTCCAAACATGGTAAAGAAGTGTCTAATAATACTTGACGAACCTCTTCCACTATGAACTTGATAAAGTAATCATAGAAAAAGGTAAGAAGAGAAAGAAAAGTAAGATCATAGTAGGGTGCACATGCTTTATTAGCCAAGAACAACAAAGGTAATAATAAAGCTGGTATATGGGTATGTTCTAAAGAGATCCAACAATATATATAGATCTCAATCATTTGGTTTTAACACAAGTATATGAATACTGATGTGTATGTAAAGACACTAAAACAAAGCTTATACGAACACAAATTGTGATCGAATATAAACAAATAACAAGACTGGAAGAGGTACAAAACTCAAGTGTAACTTTATAAACCTCATTCGATATACTGAAGCACCTGTATAATTTTGAAATACAGTGAAAATATGACCTTGATTTCAAGAAACACTTTAGATGAGATATCAAATTTCAAAGACTCGTTGCTGCAATTAAACTTTATAAGAAGAAATTTGAAAGGGGAAAAGAACTTGGTCTGTAGTATACACTTCAAACAATATTCAAAAATTAGTTTCACAGATAGATTAAAGCATCCAAAACAAAAATACTTGGTGCCAACATATCATCACCATAATTAGGAATTTAGGACCCAAAGTAACATTATATCAATAGAATTTTCAGTTTGACAAACGAGCAATGCTTGTCAAGTAGCAATTAAGAAGACTAGCATAGGAATTAATCCAAAAAGACAACATCAATTACAAACCCAACTAGATTCAAAGATATAAAAAAAATTTCTTTCCCCTACGTCAAACTTTAGAAATCAGCAGTCAAGCATCTCAAACAAATCATGCAAAACCCCTTAAACACAAGCACCCAATCAACCAAAACATATCCAACCACAATACTGAAACTTTAAGCATATGAAGAAACTCTGAAACTCTAAAGCAAATGACTCATACAATAATCTCTTGAGGTTAAGCACACTTTGGATAGATGAACAAAAAGTCAATTTTTCGGGAACAAGGAACATGACAAAAGGAAAGGATGAAGATGGATGATGAATAGCTGTCGGGTTTTGTTCGAGAGAAATGCTTTTTGGAAGTCACTATTGGATCCCACTCCAACCACCATAGATGGGGAGACTGCGTCGATAAGAATCCGTAACTACTCACGGATTCAGAATCGAAATTACGGATCAAAAATTGTGATCGGCGGAAATTTCGTTGTAAATCTTAGAAAAAGAAACACAAACGAACGAAAGAAGTGGGTGATTAAATATAAATATAAATATTTATATACTGACCAGTCGAAGAAAGCCACTTGTCAAATTCTGGTGCAACTACCAGAATTTTCTTAGCGGAATTACCGAACTAACCATAAAATGGTTAAATAAATTACGGTATCGGTATTTCAAATATCATCTCCAACTGCTCAAGCGGTAAAGCCACACCGCCAAGCCCAAAACCGATCATGCTTTCGCTACGCCACTCACAGAAAATGTGGATAAGAGACCAAAATCTCAATTTGTAGCCTTATTAGGAATAAACCATCCTATCTTGAAAAAAGAGTAGGGCCAAAACATCCGAATTCTCAACTCGCAACTTGACAATAGAACAACAGGTAAGCGTCAATACACAACTGAATAGGTATAACCCACATACCTATTACGTACGCAAGGACAACGTCCTAAAAGTCGATATACTCGAGACATAGTCTAAAAGATCCCATCGATACTTGGAATGTACTTTACATACTTAATAATGGCATTAGCACCAAGAAGCATACGATGGTTATCCGCTACAGTCGGGCCACCAATCAGAGATACTAAGCATTATCAAGTATAGAAAATAGCAGAATAGAATAGTACTCTATAGAGTACATAACAAGACACCAAGGAATCTGACTCACATATTTATAAACACACTAGCATCAAAGAGTATGATGGAAATCCGCCGCGGTCGGACCATCACTCAAAGGACAACACGACACAGGGAATGAAATGACGTAATGCTATGATACCAAACTGACAGGACCTGTCCCGCATTTTACCTTGAAACCCGAATAAAGCCATGCGGGGACCACCTTAAGACTAACTTTATCGACAAGTTGATAAAGCCAATCTTAAGATGGACAACCTTGAAACCTGCAACGAATAAAATCACTCTAAATTCCAATTCCAACCTCAACACCTGGAGCCATATGCTCCCCAAATCACAACAACCGCCACAATTAAACACAAAAATCAGACTTAACTATTATTTCAAAAGGCTCACAGGTAATCAGAGCAATCTAATATAATGAACTGGAAATACAAAATAAAAAGGTAAAGGATCAACAGATCACACCAAGCAGAAGCAAAGACGAAGATGACTATGCTTCGACTCCGAGTACTCTTGACCTCAAATAAACTAATCTGCAAACTGGGCGATTTAAAACGAAGGGCCCAGGGGAAAATAAATTAAAAACGTTACAGTGAGTGGATAAAATAAAATAATTTAAGATAATACTTAAATAAAAGTATCATATTACTTTCCCAATGTTTTATCAATAAAAACCACAATGCATGCATTTTAATAAAACGTCTCACGTTTAAGAAAATCGTATTTAAAAATCAGCCCCGCTGATATGTCAAATAAAAAAATTAATATTTTGTTTATATTTTTTAGAAGAAATACTTTTGAAAGTCAAATAATAACATATCACGACCAATCTCATTGGTCATATAAAAACTCAGCCCTGCTGGTTTGGGAATTTATTAAATAACAGAAAATCTCATAAGAGAAAATATTCCCAAAAACTAAACAATATAATATCATGACCAATCCCATTGGTTATATAATAAAACAGGGGAACGTCACCAACATGTAGTAGTAGCGTCCAACACTAAGGGTCAGAGCCTCCCAGACTAAGTAGAGTCTCACGCTAAACCTATATACATCTACGTCGTCCACCGGTGAATCTGACTTCTATGGTCAAGTCGTCACCTCGCATGGGATGAGGTTAATAAGCTAGGTAGCAATAATATATAAGGACCCTGATATGGTGAAAATCTGAAAACAAAACTGAAAACACGTTTTCCCTTATATATCATAAATCAGTACGGTCCCCGACCGCACTTCTGAGGCTTATAAATATCACAAATAGAAAAATAACCTCAAAAGATATGCATATATAACCGACATGTCCAACATGCCATAAATTAATATTGAAATATATATATAACATCAACATGTCTCACATGTCGTGAACTCACAAATAACGAAATCATGAAATTCCCGGAAATCTCATTTCCGGTTCTTTAAATACAAAATACATTAAAAACGATCAAGTATGTTTATCAAATTATACCATTTCTGGAAATCTCATTTCCGGGTAAAATTACATACTACTAAAATGGCTGTCAATATATAACCCAAATCCATAATTTACTTTAAATATCAATATCATAAAATTATATGAATTATCATGCTTCAGAAATTATTTATTTAAAATAAACTGTATTTTATTAAAATATTTATACATGTATTTATTTAAAATAAAATCCACTCACAGTACGGCCGAGTGTGCCGCTATTCCGAGCTCTCGTCACATCGAGTAACCTCTCGACCTGTAACAAAGACGTATTTAAAAGATATTTCAAAACTCGGAATTTGATTATAAAAGTTAAATCTACGGACATCCCCACTCGCCTGAATAACCAAATTTCAATTCTTGTTATCGGTATTAGAATTACGTCTCAAATACCAAAACAATTTACGTCCAAATTTACTCAGGAAACCCATTTTGAGTCCGATAACTTCTTTTACTGGTGTTTCATTGTAAAATCCTTTTAACTAGTCTTTTCTTTTTTACGGTGAGTCAACCGTAACATCTACTGGTCAAACATCAATTGTGAAAGTAAAATTACTATTTACTATTCTCTTTTAGTGTTTACCTTCACTGAATTATCTTTTCACCAATTACTTTCACCTTTTATCTTTTTACTTTAACATTTTTATCCTTTTAACCGCCACTGCCACCGGCAACTCCGCCCCAAAGGCTAAAAACACCTCCAATTCATCCCAAATTAACCCAAAACGATCGCCACCACCTCAAGACCTCATCCCCACTGCCTCCGCCACCAAAAACCAAATGCAACCGCCTCATACGGCAGCCTAAACTGCAAAATCCCCAATTTTTACAAAAACCAACCAATTAAACATCAAACTACCATTAATCGACTCCTTTCAATGCTCTAAATTCATCTTCAACTTCCAAATCCACCAAAAACATCATCTCTATAGCCCACCAAGAAAATAATCCGAAACCCTAGAATTTTGAATTCAAAATTCTCGCTACCTGATTCGAATTGGATCAATTCGTTTGGTGGAGTTGTTGTGCAGGTCGAGGTCTTCCTTCCCCCCCTAAAATCAGGCCAAGAGGTGGCCGGAGGAGGAAATTTTGCAGTTCGATACAGTCACACCTTCTTTGGCTTCTATCGGTCGAACGGTGGCGAATCAAGCTTTATCACTGCCACAGAGGAGAAGAGGAGGAGGAGGGGGTCCAAACGGGACCAATGGCGAGTCGAACGGTGGCCGGACGGCGGAGTTCTGAGGGCGGCGCTACAGTGGGTTGGGGGTCGGGGTCCCACGGGGAAGAAGAGAGAGAAAGAAGAAAGGAAGAAGAAAGAAAAGGAAAAAAGGAAAGGGGGATTTCCCTTTTGGAAAATTTTAACATCCTCCATCTCGTCGAGAAATAAAATTCTCGGTTGGGTCAACTTATAAAGAGTCAATGTTTAGAACTTTCGAATCGTAAAAATAAGAGATAAACTGTCAGAAGATAATTTAAGGTTCGGGTTGTATCAGTGCGTCTACAATTGAAGGGGGTTAAAAACATGATGATGAAGATGACGGTGACACTAATGAACCATATCATGAGAATTCGGTTTCTCAAATTCCTAATATAGAGGTTATTCGCGACAACAACCGTTTAGAATTCGTTACTTCTGATCAACTCATTGCATTCTCAAATGCACCTACATCTCAAAACAGAGTCAATGAAGACTTCATTAATGACGAGGATGACTAGGAATCAGACGATGATGGTGATTTCAATGATGACTTTACTGAAATAATTGAAGCTGCAGATGATACAGACGATGACGATTATGATGGAGAACCATGATGATTTAAATTATATTTTTAAATTCAATAAATTTGTTTGTGATGTATAATTACAAATACATATATACTTCTAATAACAAGTTGATTAATTATTATTATTCATCGTCATGCATGTTCGATCTATTTTGATGGCCTGTTTTTTAAAAATATTTTTTTTACTTAGGCGATGAAAGTACCTATTTTCGTCACATAGGTACTTACTTAGGAGACGAATCTTTTAGTTTTCGTCGCCTAGGTAACTCACTTAGAAGACGAATTAACTGATTCGTCGCCTAGGTAACTGACGTCGACAGTCCCAATTTTTGTCGCCTAAGTGAAATATATATATATATATATATATATATATATATATATATATATATTTTGTCAATCGGGATGGGAACTGCAATCCCTAATCCTAATTCTTCATCCTTCTTCCTCCGCCCTCTTCCTCCGGCGCAGTCACCCCCATCGCCACCGTTCGATCCCCCCTTGGCCCACGTCATCGGCTGTACCTCCTTCCTCCGCCCTCATAAGGCAAACTGACATGCACCTCCATCATCTCAGTCACCGCCCCGTGGCCCCTGCCTCCGTGGGTCTGCCCCGCCCCCGCCTCCGTCTCAGTCTCTGCTTACAGGTAAGTTTGGCTTGATTGATTTTCGTATATGAATTTGAATTGATTGATTTTGGTATAGGAATTGGTGTAGTTGGATAATGTGGATGGATTGAATGATTTTGGTATAGAAATTGGAATTGGAATCGGGGATTGGGGATTACAGTTTGGCTTTTCGAATAATTAGGGTTTGTTGAGTTTTATTGATATGAGTTTTTGTGTGTCATCCATGTTTTCAGCTTTCTTCCTGTATATGTGATGATTAATGATAGTATATGTTAGTTTGATTCATCTTAATTACCGGCTTTTTGGCTTTAGAGGTTATAATGCAAGAGATTATAATTGAAATTGCTCCTGATGCTTGTTTCATGACAGAGAGCCTGTTTGTCTCTCTTTTGGGGGGTGGCTTTATATTTTAGTTGTTTTTTGGGTGCTCTAGTATTAAACAAATTACCAGACTTGGCCTCAGCCTGATGACTTTCTTTCTTCACTTTAATCTTTGTTGCTGAATTGTTCCTAGTCGACATTTGTGTGTTTTTTCTTATAAACTTTGTTTCTTCTCGAAAATATGGCTTGTGGTGCTGATGCTTAATATTCTATCACTTGACATTTGCCTAATTCAAGTTGAGTGATTGCAGTTTATATTAATTTTCTATTATAATCATGGAAGAATGATTTATGCAATCCATGACAGAATTTGCTTTCATGTTAGTTCATTATAAGTACCAAATCTGTACATGTATGGTTATTAGTTTGATGTGAACATTACGTTCATTAGATATAGCACTCAGTAGAATTTAGCAACAGCAAAGGCAAATTAGAAAATCCACCAAAAATTCATATTATCCAAATGGCTTGAAATTAGTTCTCATATGGCCATTAGGAAGTCTAGTTTCACAAATACATAGGAACAAAAAATAATTGGAATAAACGAGCATTGAAAACAGAACAAAAATCATGGAGGTTTACTGAAAATTATGTGAACATTTCCAAACACAGACCAATCTTTGGAAAATCATTGAGCATCTATTTTTCAACGAAATCAGCTGAAAACTTTTAGATAAACAGTTAACTAATATATGGGAAACATATCAAGAATTCATATCAATTGGAGGTCTATAAGTAGGGTAACAAAAAGGGAAAAATTAGCGTAGCAGAATTTTGTAAACATACTAAACAATCTGATTACGAGTTTATCTATGATGCTGATATATGCTGTGTTTGTTATATAAATTCGTGTTTCTTAATAGAAAAAATATTTCACCGACTCATGCGAAGCCGAAGAAGAGGCAGAAGGCATTTGACCGGCTTTACGTGTTAAATGCCTCAGAAGGGAGTTCGTCGCAGCCAACTACGGCCGTGCCTGCGAGTGGATCAACACCCTCTTATCCCTCTCCAATTGGAAGATAGTTCAGCCCCTTCATCAACACAAATCGCACCTCAAACTGAAGACGACGATGGTGAAGAGATCAGTTGTTGACGCTCATCTCGTTCTCGGTTTGACGGGGGTAAAAACAACACAACACTTTTAATTAAGTTATTTAATTATAAATGAGTTATTACTCCCTAATAAAACTATTATTATTTTAGCAGCACCTCTCCCCAAACGCAAACGGGGGTTAGTCAAACGCTTAAAGGCCTATAAGTACTTAATGCAACACAAACAGAAGGTGAAGATCATCATGAATGATGGCTTCTTGCACGGACCACACACCAGTACACAAAACAGTTGACTGACTCATGATATCGGTCATTTCATTCGGAACATCATTCCTATGACTGCTAGCAGTTGATGCGAAGTAGATGAGGATGATAAGCAGAAGTTGACAGATGAACTCAAAGTAAGGAGAAAACAACTAAAATTTTAAATATTTTATTTTTCTATACCTAAGTCAGTTTCCACATTAATTCAAATTTTTTTTTTGTAACAGTTTGTTTATAACATCCCTTAGGGTGATAAGAAAATGGTAAAGTGGATTGACAGCCATGCAAAGACCTACATAAGGTTCAAGAGCAAGCTCAACCGGCTTAGAATTATGTACTATAACAAAATCCCAAAAGTGTTCAAAAATAGGAAGGAGGATTGGTCTTGGCTGCTTCAACACTTCCAGAGTAATGAGTTCCAGGTATACAATTTCTAACATTAGTCTTCGCTTTCTACAGAGACGATTGGCCGCCAACACAATTAACCGGGGGAAGAAGACATTGCACCATCGGTCCGGTTCAAAGCCTTTCATCTATGGGGCGCTCGAGTTGAAGGAAAAAGGTGAACCATTGGCGTTAGTGAAGAATTATGAGATGGTATATCCTCCTGAGCACCCGGAAGCGGCAGAAAATATAGTAAGTTTTCTATTATGTTTAAATTCATCATCTGATATTGTTCTTATGTGATTAATGATTTTAATGCATTTCATTTTCAAATGCTGCGAAAGATCAGAGGCGAACTCGATAAGGTAATGACTGATGTGAGGTAGAAGCACTTAAACATTCCGGAAAATCAGATCATTCACTATTTCGACGAGCCGGCTCAAACCAAAGTGCTTGTAAACGCACTAAGACCGCGAAACAATGGTGAGATTCAGGGGTTAGGAAGAGTAACCTTCGGTGTCAGTTCCCAATTATCTCAAGAGGAAAGTTCCACTACACGTTGTCGGTCTTCAAATGCGGAGCGTATCAGACTGGTGGAGGAGGAGGCCCGAGAGGCTAGACACCGTATCAGACATGCAGATGAGGAGGCACAACAGGCCAAGGAGGAGGCCTTACAAGCCAATGAATAAATCGCCCTACTTGAGGAGGAGACACGACAGGCCAAAGAGAAGGCTCAAGAAAGTCAAGACCGTCTTAGTCAGTTCGAGCAACAGTTCAACATATTTGCAAGTCTTTAGTCAACCCAAAAGTATCTAGCATGCTCCTCCCCCTGCCACATGATATTATTGTTGTTCGCTTAATTTCTTTATCCCTAACGTTTTAGTTTGTATGAATAAATTTATTAATATTAAGTATTTTATTTGTATGAATAATTTTTTTAATATAATAATTATATTTTGTCTCAATTTTCTATTTTTTTTTTAAATTAAACTACTTAGGGCAACGTAGAGAAATATTTTGTCACTTAAGTGGTATATTCGTTGCCTAAGTAGTTTAACTAAAAGAAAAAAAAACAATTACTGAAAAATTTAGGCGACGAAAGTTACAATACACATCGCCTATGTAGTACAATTAGGCGACAAATATCATATGTTTCGTCGCCTAAGATACTTACTAAACAACTATGACAACGAATTATTTGATTTTCGTCACCTAAGTATAACACTTAGGCGACGAAAAGGATGTTTCGTCGTCTAAGTGAATCTGAAGCCGACGAAACATTTCATCCTCTAAGAAACTTTGATTGTCACCAGAGTACTTAGAAGACAAAACTATTTCGTCGCCTAAGTAGTCACTAGGGCGACGAAACATTTAATGTTTCGTCGCCTACGTACTTAGGCCACCAATTCTAGACGACGAAACTTAGGTGATGAAATTTTTGTTCTCTAAATACTTAGGCGACGAAAAAACCTCTTAGGTGACGAAATTTTTTTTGTTGCCTAAAGTTTTTCAGTTTGATAGTGTAATATTTATGAATATATATAGAAACTGCAGCATATAAAGTTAATGTTTAGACAGTCGGTATAGTCAGTATTTACCAAAACTAAACCAACTTTTTCAGCAACCAAAGCTGAAAATTTTATTGACTTCGGTTACCAACAAATCGGTTTACCAAACTTTAAACTACGGTCGGTATTCGGGTCGGTTTAGTATACTCCAAGTGGCACATGAAAATATATTTTGGGTTTTAAATGAAAAATAAAGAGTCCATAGTTTAAACATTAAAGTTCATTAAAATAAACTCCAAACTCTAATTTTTTAATTTTTTTTAACAAAACGACGCCATTTTAGGAGGTTAACTGTTGACTTAAGATTATTCGGTTCAGTTCGGTTTTTGTTGGATTGAAATCGGAAACTAATTCGAATGGAATACGTTCAGTTTGGTTTTTTCCGACTCTGGTTCGAATTTCAATACTGTTGTTTTTGTTTGTTTGGTTTTCGGTTTCGTGTGTCCACCCCTAATTTGTATTTATTTAATTTTTTTTTGAAACGCAGTTGCTCTTGTTTGGCTTAGGCATCTGTGGCTCTATTTGCTGTGGTCTAAAATTGAGCCTCGGGAATCAGTAGCTTCCTGGCTCTGGGTAGTGAGCTCGAGTCAAGTTTGAGGGGCTAACTGCGGGTGAGACAGCTCTTTACACCACTGTATCAGGGACCGGGGGCAACAAAGATTGCTGATGGTACACCACTGTGTCAGGGACCAGGGGGCAACAAAGATTGCTGATGGTTTTTATTCTGACCCTGGTACAAGAAAAATAAAAGAACATAACTTATCTGGTAATGACTTATAGGCTTGTACTTAAAGAAAAATAACAACCCCAGTATCATCAAAATTGCCATAATGATTATTCTATTACACCATACCAAACAAGCTACGAAATAACAAAGTAGACTCGTACAAGATACCACCATTCAGAAGAACAAAACACCGAAACTCCAGCTGCTCCTACCTTCTTATCTAACGACATACGCGACCAACACAAGAAACAAACTGTATCTACAACCAACCAAAGTTCACTCCTCCACAGAAGGTCTAATAAACTGGATGTTTTAAACAAAATGCAAGTACAAAATTACTACCCCCATAGATTATGCGAGAAGAGACTTGTGTAGAGTTGTAATTCAGCACTCACAGCCCCACATTTCTATCAAAAATCCAACTGAAAGGTATGGCAGGTCCTTGCTTGGCCCTTGCTTGAGCTCTTTCCTCTAGTCTTCTAATTCTCGGGGCCAAACCACACAGATAGTCTTGAGCCTTGCGACCCTCACCAGAAAGTCCAGTCAGGTCCTGCACCCTCCACCTGCCCACCAAGAACTCCAATATATCTGCATAGTCCTTGGCAGTATATACCCCAAGCCGCTGTGCAACAGCTGAAAAGTGATCAAAGAGTTTGTCATCACGACCATCATACATCAAGTGAGCTGGCATAGCAATCTTCTTCTTCATCATGTCAGCAAATGAAGTGATAGTTCCATCGGGATCAACTTCAAAGAGCTTTTCCACGATCTTAGTATATGCAGTCTCATGGCGCTTCTCATCTGAGGCTATTGTGCCACATATTTGAGCCAACTTTAAGTCCCCATGATTCTTGGCATGCCTGGCTGTGTTTCCATGAGAGATAAAGGTAGCCCTCTCCTGGAATGATGTATAAATGAACCCAAGGTAAGGGCTGTTCTCTGTACGTGGATCCTACACAAACGGAAGAGATTGAAATTCAAGCAGCAGTGTTACTAGGGTATGTTGAAGCATTAAACAGAAGACATATCAACCAAAAACAAATACTCGCAATACATTCAATTTTTCTATGCAACTATTGTTCAAACACTCCATTTCTCTTTCCTCTTATATAACTATCTAATGATGATTTTGCAATAGGGGAGAAGTAATCGAATTAGTAATGAACACAAAATGATGAGCACAAATGTAAAAGAATTTCAGTCCCTTTCTCAGTCAGGAATTGGGCATGTGTATTTTATAGAAGTTCTGTCTGTCCATTTCTCAGTCAGGATTTGGGCAAGTGTATTTTATAGAAGTTCTGTGTGCATGTGTATTTATAACAGTTTTGTGTGTGCATGCGCAAAGAAGATCCTGTATATACAATTTATTCAGATTCTAAAAACTTAAAGAAGAACAGTCAGTATATGAAAAGTATCTCACCATTCCAGACCCAATCAAATACTGAATCGTCTTCTCAATTTGTCTCATGTCCACTCTGCCACAGAGGTAGAGATACTTGTTGAGAAGGTCACCATGCCTGTTCTCTTCAGCTGTCCATGCCCTTGTCCAAACTGCCCAAGGGGTTGGGCTTGCACCTGTTTCATCCCGAACTCCATCCAAGGTGTTAAGCATTGTTTGATAAGTTGGAAGGGCTTCTTCAGTAATCATATCTCCAACCAAAACAACAAAGTATTCATCTGGAATCTCCTTTGCCCTCTCCCGTAGTTCCTTAACTTGTTCCTCAAATCCATCAGATGCAGGATCTGGCAAAAAATCCTGGGGTTGCCAACACTTTTCAACTGGCTTTAAGTGAACTAAGATGTTCTGCTCAGCCCAACCCTCAATGGATTTGAAAATCTCAATCTTTTGAGGTGGCATGGAATGGGTTACTTGAACATGCACCTCCCGAGGAGGGGTGAAAGGCTTTTTCAGATTCTCAACCTCCCTGCATTGAACAGAATAGTAGCAACTTTAGAACTTCCTACATCCAACATTTATACAGACCTTATGATGACATTATATATTTCTGTGAATCTGATTAACACATTCAGTTTTATATTGATAGCTTTGTAGCTCTCACAAGATTACCATAAGAAGAAGGGCCATTTATTTCGAAAACCCAGAAAGAAAGGAATTTGCATGCCCCTCACTGAACTAAACGATTCCTCTAGTCGAATTCTAGAACTAATGATAAAAAGTGGGTCAACCTGTCAGAGAGACATCGACCATGGCACATACAAGTACTTAACTACAGTAAAAAGCTGGAAAACAAAAGGTAGCATGTGGAGGGCAACTCATCACACTGGCAAACAGCCAGACCTGTATTCAATGTCTTATGAGATATCCCAAAGAGTATGATCCAACTAGTTTCCTGACATACAGTCATATACTCATGCTAAGACTCTACATGTAATGGCCAAATTAGCCCACTTTGTATAGTATGCAATTAATGACAAGTAATATTAAGCTACAGAGATAAACATTCTAAAATATACTTTCCGCAGAAGTTAATGCATCTAAGATAAACAGGAGGGAAATCCATTAACGACCAAAAGACAAAATTTACTAGTTGACTGAGAATATATTTCTTTGATTGTTGACGGTTTATCATCATGCCAAATCAAAAGGTGCAGAAAACAAAAAGTATATTCTTCCTAGTTATAACACACATAGGTGGAAAGAACTAGCACAATCCCAAACAAAAAGGTACAGCTAGCAAACTGCAGTCTCACACGAGGTACTTTCACTAAAGGCAAACATTTTTCAACATTTTTCAAAGCTGACTCAACAACTTTTCCCACAGACGTGTACTCAATTTGAAAGCAACACCGAAGAGGTTAAGTGGCGTGGGATATACTTGTAAGGCAAATGCAGTCTCCACGTTAGAAATATCTTCAAAGAATTCAACTCATAAAGCTTAGATATATCACATAAATACTTGGCAAGTTTTTAAACCCCAACCCAGAATTCAAATGATTTAAAATACAGAGAACAAACTTGTTCAGTTTCATAAGACTGCAAACCAGTAACACGTGTGTTCAACATATGATTCATAAATCAAACATTAACTGGAAAATACAGAGATAAAAAAATAAATATGAAATATAACATGCAAAAGCCAAAATGGCCTCCTTAAAACAGTCGGAGATGAGCCAATGACATCAGCAGTTACATTTGAATTATGTAATGATAGAAAGAGAAGAACAATCAGCAAACAATTTTTTAATGAGTAAAACAACTAGCTCCCAGGCGTGAGCATTTATGTACACAGACATCTATCATGTAGCTACCAGAATGCAGACAACAACATTAACCGCCAGTCATAAAAACCAAACAGATGGACACTCATGCAGCCATTCAACAAAGCATGTAACAACAAAAATGCCTGCCACAGACAAATTCAACCAATTTTAAAAGAAAATTCTCAAAAAAGAAGAAAAAGGCCAATTGGAAAAAATAATGTGTTTTAAAGTGATAACATAGATAACTACTCAAGGATTTGTGTATAAATTTTTTTGCATGTAGCTATACCAATGCAGAACAACAACAATTTCAAAAATACAGTAGAAGATTAAGTTTGGAGATAGATATATTCAAATTAAGTGAAAAATTTGATGCATAAAATCGAAAACCTTTGAAAAATAACCACATACACTCCTGGATCGAAATTGCAGTGCATGAGTGAAAACAAGATTACATATGTAGGCATATGTCCTGAATTAACCGAACAAGATTACATATGTAGTGATCTGGGATTCCAGTTGCATGAGTGAAAACAACTACACACAACCTAAAAATCAACTGCGTTGCTGTCAAATAAGGAGCATGAGAAAAACAGCATATTAAGGCCAACCTTGGAAATCACGAAACACGAAAAAGACGGATGAACACAAAAATCACAGTAAAAGACAGAATACCCAAATTTAGTCCAAAAACAATAGCAGAGGATAACAAGTAACAGATGAGAAATGAAGCAAGTTCAGGCGGAGAAAACAAGAAATGAGAAGGACCCAGATCCAAAAGCAGCTCAAGATCCAGATATCAATCAAATATGAGAAAGAATTGAAAGAAAGAAGACTGACTTGGAGCCAGAGCGGAGAGTGGAGGCCATAGAGAACTTGGGAGATCTGAGGCTGGCCATCTGGGGAAGAGCAAACTTTGGGGATTGAGTAGTGAAGACGATGAGTTTTAGAGCCATTGTTGCGATGGTGGTTGTTTCGTTGGTCTCGTCTTGTCAGGTCTCAGCAGGGTTTTGATGGAGAGTCAGTGAGAGAGAGACAGACGCTCCTCCACACAACGAAAACAAGAGAGACAACTGTACGAAAATATTTTGTAACAGAGACACGCACAGTGGAGGAGATGGCGAAGTATTTATGAGGCTAATATTACGTGTGCTATATATGTCTTGGCAAATACAACTACCCTTACCATTCACTTAAATTACATTGTAACCCTTTTAAAACATTTAAGGAAATCTCACATGTGTGCGCTTTAATGTAGGATCGGTAAAAATGAGCCAAACGAAACCGTATCAACTATTATCAACCGAACCTAGTAAGTTAGTTACTAAGTATGTTGGTAACCGAAACTTCAGTACTCGATAGTACCGAACCAACTTCTCTAAGTTGGCACAGTAATGGTAATGGTTTTAGTGAAAGTTGGTATTACAGTACCAACTGAGTATTTAATATTTCATTATTTATTTTTAATTTATTATTTGATCTTGGCCGTTGATATATATATCCAAACACAATCTCAGCCTTCAAATTCAACCCTAAGTCCTAACTCAGTAACTCCTAAAGACTGACTATCATTCGATTCATTCCCCCACCTTCCCCTCCCTCCTCGCCTTCAATCACTCCGCCTAGCCGTCCACGCCGTCGCCATCCGCTCCGACCTCCTTCGTGCCCTCGAGTCCTCCCCCGGCTCCTCCTCCCCACCCTCCCCCTGACAGGACCCGCCCCGGATTTCACTCTGAAACCCGGATAAGATCCTGCGGGGACTACTTTAAGATTAACTCTATCGATAAATCGCTAAGCCAATCTTAAGATAGACAACCCTAAAACCTGCAACAAATAAAACACTTCTAAATTCCAGTTCTAAACGAAACACCTGGAGCCACCTGCTCCCCAAATCACAACAACCGCCACAATAAACTCAAAATCAAACTCAATTTACTCACAAGTAATCAGAGCAATCTAAAACAATGAACTGGAATTACAAATAGAAATAGAACAAGAACTTATAAATATAAGGGATCATGGATCCCACCTAGCGGAAGCAACAAGGATGACAGCTATGCCTCGACTCCGAGTACTCTTGACCTCTGACTATTACTCTGCACACTGGGCGATTTAAATCGAAGGGCCCAGGGGAAAGTAATTTAAAAACGTTAGAGTGAGTGGATAAAAATAATATGATTTAATATAGTACTTTAAATGAAAGTATTATATTACTTTCCCAGAGTTTTAGAAATAAAACCACAGTGCATGCATTATAAATAAAACGTCCCACGTTTTAAAAAAAAATCATATTTAAAAATCATCAGCCCCGCTGATATAAAATCAAATAAATAAATAATTATTCTTTTTATATGTATTCAAAAACAATATACTTTTGAAAACCATTTGTGATGTTTCTCGACCAATCCCATTGGTCGCATAAAAACCCCAGCCCCGCTGGTTCGGGAATTTATTAAATAACAGAAAGTCTCATAGAGAAATATTCCCGAAACCCAAATGATATAATATCCTGACCAATCCCATTGGTCATATCATATAATAAAATAGGAGAACGTCATTACCACCATTTAATAATAGCCTCCAAGACTAAGGGTCAGAGCCTCCAAGACTCTCTATAGCGTCCGCGTCCCACGCTAAACCTCTACACCACAACTCCGTCAACCACCGAGCGTGAATCTGACCTATATGGTCAAGCCGTCACCTCGCGTGGGATGAGGTTAATAAGCTAGCTAACATCAATATATATCTGGACCCTGATATGGTGAAAATCTGAAAACAAAACCGAAAATTACGTATCCCCTTATATATCATAAATCCGTACGGTCCCCGACCGTACCCCTGAGGCTCATATATATATAATCACATAAACTCGTAGCCTCAAAAGAATATATATATACATCCGACATGTCCCACATGTCATAAAATAAATATCGAAAATAATATATAACTTCGACATCTCACATGTCGAAAATCACAAATAATGAAATGATAAACTTTCCGGAAATCTCATTTCCGGTCGTACAAATATAAAATACAATAAAACGATTAAGTATGATTTATCGAATCCTACTATTTCCGGAAATCTCATTTCCGGTCATTTCATTTAAATACCATTAAAACGTTTCAGTACGATCAATTATGAACAATTAAAAACATATTATTTCCGGAAACCTCGTTTCCGGATAAAATCACGTACTACTAGAATCGTAGTAAAAATATAACCCCAAAACATATTTCTTTAAATATCATATCATTTAATTATTTAAATTATCATCCTTCTCAAATCATTTATTTGAAATAAACTTCATTTCATTAAAACAATTATGCATGCATTTATTTAAAATAAAAATCCACTCACAGTACTGCCGAGCGCGCCGCTAATCTGATCTCTCGTCCCGTCGAATAACCTCTCGACCTGTAATAGGGACGAAATTCTAAATATTACGAAACTCGGAGTTTAATTATAATCGATAAATCTACGGACGTCCTCAGTCGTCCGAAACTTCTAATTTTCCTTTTTCACTTATCGGTATAGGAATTAAGCCTCAATACCGAAAATCTACATCCGAAATTACTCAGGACACCCAAACCGTGTCCGACCAATTCTTTTACTAGTTATTTTGTCGTAAAACCCCTTTAAAACAACTTTTACCTTTTTCCGGTAAGACAACAGTAAAACTACTGGTCAAACAGTAATTATTTCAGGTCAAACAGTAATTCTGAAATTCAAACAGTAAATGGTTAAAATCCAATTACTATTTACTGGTTACTGTTTACTATTTACTTTTATTGTTTACCTTTTTACTTTTACTATTTACTGTGTACTGTTTACTTTTACTGTTTTACCATTTACTTTTCACCTTTTACCATTTTACCTTTTTACCGGTTACTGTTCATCTTCTTCCTCACGCCGTCAGAACAGTGGCGCCGCCGCCACCGCTGCCGGAAGAGCAGCGCCGCCACAGGAGGCAAAATCACCTCCATTCGGCTCCAAATTCACCCAAAAGGATCACTACCACCTCAGGACCTCCTTTCCGCCGCCCTTGCCGCCCCAAAACAGCCTCAGCCGCCGCAAACAGCGGCCGACGCGGCGGCCCGAAATACCTAAATTCCCATTTCTCCAAAAACCAACCAAATCCACCCCAAATTATACTCAATCAACTCCAAACAATGTTCTAAACACTAATCTAGCCTCCAATTACAACAAAAACATCAAAATCACAACCTCCACAAAAAATCATAAAACCCTAAAAAATTTCAAATTCCAATTCCTCCTTACCTGGTGCAATTCGATCCAATTCCCTCCATGGAATGATTGCACGGATCAAGGTCTTCGATTCCCGACCCGAATCGAGACGAACGGCGACCGGAGGAGGCCGATTCTGGTTCGACACAGTCGAACCCGTTCGGGCGTCGCACCGCCGAACCGCGGCGTTTCACGCTGCGCCGCTGCCAGCGACGCGACGAGCAAGCCGAGCCGGTCCGAACGTGACCGGGGCGCCGGCCCAGTTCGGCCGGACGGCGGAGCTAGGTGGAGGTCAGCGCTGGGTCGGGGGAGAGGAGAGAGAAAAGAGAGAGAAGAAAAAAAAAAGAAAGAAAAGAAAAGAAAAGGAAAAAGAGAAAAATGGGGGATTTTCCCTTTCGGGAAATTTTCCTCCCGCTATTTATACTCGTCCAAAATCGGACAATTTCCGATTTTACATCATAATTTTTTCATGCGAACTCCAAATTACACGTGCCACGTGTCCACAAACTCGTTTCAACGTGCTCTACCTCGTCAAGAAATAAAATCTTTGGCCGGGTCAACTTATTTAAAAGTCAACGTTTAAAACTTTCAAATCGTAAAAATAATTCCCGAGGAGAAATAATAAAAGTAAAACAGTTAAACGGTAATTCTAAGTTCGGGTCGTATCACCCCCTCCCCCCTCGTCATCGTCATCTCCGGCCCCAGCGGCGTCGGCAAAGACGCCGTCATCTCCACCCTCCGCCTCTCCAACCCCATTCTCCACTTCGTCGTCACGCGCCTTCTCCGACACCGACCTTGCCTTCTCCACCAGCCCACTGCATATATTCATTGTCTTCTCTCGGTGGAAAAGGAGGTTCTATAGAAGTTAGAGATCAGAGGCGTTTGTTTCTGTGAAGTTTCTCCATATTAGGTCCCAGGTAAACTGAATCAATGTCAGGTCCCAGGTAAACTGAATCAATCTCTCATTCTCTTTCAATTTATTAATCTGAAACTGGGTTTTTGAGGGGATTGAAATGAGGTTTATTTGAGTGTGTTTGTTTCTGTGAAGTTTTGGATTATATGATGATGTTTGAATTTGAAATATTCATAGTGGAAATGATTCAATAGATTCGAAGTTGTTAGCTTTATCAGGTATTGAGTATTAGCTATTTTGATCCTGCGATTTTTAATTGGATTCTGTTACTTTTCGGTTGGTTAAATGGGAATATGCAAGGATATGGATTTGAGGGACAATACTATGTAATCGCATTTGTATTTGAGGAATATTGTTGTATGATATTGTTGTAATCGCATTCGCATAGCTATATTTCCTATGATGAACTTCAAGCATTAACCATTTCTACGGTTCTACCTCATTGTTGTATCTTGTATGATGAACTTCCATTTTTTTAGAAAGAGATCAATACAATTATATCTTGGGCTGGGCCTCAGACTTAATTGGGCCGATATCATATCTTGGTAGAGGTCCATTACCAACCGAACCAACCGAAAATATTGGTATACCGAAGAGTTGGTACATGGGCTTCGGTGGTTGGTAATGGTACAAATTTTCTCATTACCAATTACAATTGGTTGGAAGATGGTAGAGACAAAAATAAATTGGTAACATACTGAACCCAGCCCTACTTTAATGTAGCCCATATATGAATAGAGATAATAGTTTCATATATTGATAGGTTGACTATTCCGCATAAATATATGTTTTCAACTACGTACTTTGTAATTCTCTATAAATAGAGGCACTTATTGATAAATAAAGATGATCTCTTATTTCTCCAAAAATTCGTTATCAGACACTTTTGCTCTCAAAAGCTTGAGTGTTTTTAGGCCTTTATTTCTGCTTTTTCGATTCAAGAAGATAACAACCTCCGGCATTCAGGTAGTAAATGTAGTTTTTCAAAGTTATTACTTTTCATATGTTGTTTTTATTACAGGTACTTGACCCAAATTTTTGGACATTAGTATTGATAACGGTATCTTCACTACTTTAAACAAGGACAAATATTGAGATAGCGGTACCTTCACAATTGAGCATCAATTTGAAATCTATAACGCATCTTGGTTTACTAACCTCAAATCTTAGATTTTATATTCATCCTCCTCTCTTATAATAAGACGACTGACTAACTCACTCATATTGAGTTTGAGATTCTAGACTCCCAAGGCAAGGAGTACCATAGATGAGTTTCTGATGTGGAACAAACCTTTATTGTAAAAGAGCTCACCACAACTATTTTTCCAGACCCAAACGCTCTAAAACCCACTGCGCAAGTTAAGTCGCAGGCTCTCATGTTTCTTAGACGTTGTATTGATCGCACGTTGAAGATGCATTATATGCGTAAGACCGATTCTCTAAGAGTTGTGGGATGTGCTCAAAGAACGCTTCAACAAAGTTCACACAACTCTGTTTTGTAGAGTCGTTAGCTAAGTCGGATGAAATCCGCTTACTTGATTACAAGACGATCAAAGAGTTTAATCGAGATATGTTAAATCTCCACGCAAAACTTAGCTTTTGTGATACCTTCAAGAGTGACGCTGACATGATACAGAAGACCTTGTCCACCTTCCCTACTGCGGCTCAAATTCCCACCAATTAATGCCTCCTAGAGTGTGGGAAAATGAATTTCACTACTTTTTATGCGCTCATTACAATGCTTTAACTAGTTGCGCGGCATGATGAAATTCTTCTGATCATAATAATTCAAGCTTGCTGGATCAAAGAAAGTTTCTGAAATCAATTTCAATCAGGCTCGTGGTGGACAGAGCCCTATATTAACAGGGAATACATTCATCGCACCGCATGCACGAAGGATGAATCCTCCCCATGGCAACGACACAAGAAGGAACGGCAACGCCCCTAGGGGGCGTGCCAATGTCTGGAGGCGAGAGGGTGGTGGCGCTGCCACCAAGGGTGGTCAACCCATCACAGGCCCGAAACCCACCTCCTAAGCGTACTTGGATCGACAGATCACTTGTCTAGAGATTGTGATGCTAGTAAGCATGTAGTCAACACTTATAAGAGATACAAGGACTCATCAGAGACTAATCTTGTGGAGGAGAACGAGAAAGACAATGAGAATATCAATCTCACAGTCACGGATTTCAGAAGCAAACAATAACTAGCTTCAGGCTTAAACGCTCCAAATTTTGACATCTTAATGCCACTATATTTCAAGATTTGGAAAGGCATCATTGCCTTATTTATTTTAACTTTCGATACTATGTCGCAATATTTTATTCGGTCAAATAAAACCTCAACGTAATCATTGGTTTATGCATCAGAGATGCATATATGGTTCGAATTTTTCTTGGCTAAATATCATAATGTCTTAAGTGCATTCATGACGAAAACATAAAGGCGTAAAACGTTGATCTCGTAAGGGATGAAGACGTCAGTGCCGTCCCCTTCAAGGGGAGCATCGTTCCTTCTCTCTTCCTCGGAAGACTGGATGCATATTTTGATCTTGAATGATCAACAGGTGTTCTACAATGGATGACGGATTTGACCATAGTCGTAACTAGGCTCATCCGATTTAGTTTGATGTTCATGTCAGGGAGAAATTAAGGAATCTAAACTCGGCAAGCGATTATAAGTGTGCCTCGCACTACTGGCTCTCCACTCGCTAGACAAGTCCCTAAATCGAGGTTACTGAACGGTCTCGACTTTGGCTCTACTCTATACGTCATCGACTAGCGGATTGATCATCATCAATTAATTTTGATCGTTAATTGACATTATTATATAGTTTTTGCCGTACTCCGGGACATTGAACACGCCATCTTACCTCTATTTGGGGTGTGACACGCCAACTCCTCTCTCTTAGGAGCTCCCAGGCCACTCTAGCTTCATTGCAAGCCAATGTTAAGCAATCGTTGCCTTTATTGCACTCTTGGAATGTTAACTAAGTTTAATTCTAACGAAATTCTCTAACGTACTTAAGATTATCTCCTCTTCTAAATATGTATCAAAGAGAGATTGAGTGCTTAGCGACTGTGAGACTACTCACACGAATTTTAAGGGATTGACAACTATTTTTGCATTAGTGTCATATAATTCCTCTGTGACTACGATGATTGGATCATAACAAATAATTCTTTAGCAAGATTAGGAGCAAGACCCTCCTACACTAAAGATATATAAGAAAATATCTCATTCTGACATTGAATCCAAAATGAATTCTGTAGATTGATTCAACCAACTTACGGACACTTTAAATATTTTATGGTGTTGGTTGATACGTAGACATGCTAGTCAAGTGTTACACCATCATCCACTACTTATGCTGATTATGCTAAGATAATCAAAGCACCTAGTCTGGGTAAATTACCGTAGGAGCGATGATTTTAGCCATATTATATGGGATTTATGATGGGCATCATATCCATATAAAACCAATTGGTCTCGCGAAAAACCATTATGTTAATAGTCTTGATATTGGTATTGTGCACCAATACTTCTGTTAGGGTTATGCAAATTTTACATGCAGCTTTACTTATTGACCTATGCCCACCATCATTAAACTTTTCACTACAAGTGAAATATGTGTAAGGATTCAAAGGGACTTGCAAAATTTGAGCTCACCAGGATTGAAATGGATCTACAATCCTTGAGCTCTGCTAGATATGCAAAATGATGGATCTTTTGCGATGAATAAGTATTTATATTGGATAAGAATTTATAACTATGTCCGCTTATGTAGAAACCTTGACATGCGATCTTTTACCGCTATATTTGTGAATTGTCACTTAAATCAGACAGCCTTTCCATCGTTAAGGGGAGATAAGAACAAGATTATTCAAGTAGAACGACATGAATTGTTGGGTTTGTTCCCACTCCGTCTCATTATGATCCCCACATATCCCAAGGTGAATGTGAAATAATCGACCTCCGGAGTGTAACAGATTCGATGCCCATTCACGGATATCGAGAAAGTGAAGAGAACATATAAATCTGCTGCAAACATGCCTGTAAGGATTAATGTTCTATCAAGAGAACATGGTGTTACCCAAAGGAAATTGGGTATTGTGCCGCCACCATGTATGGTGACATGCTGATGCCATAATAGTTGCTACATTGGCCGTGACTCCTCAAGGGAATGAGGGAGACCCTTAGGTTCTATAAATACTCGCTAAGGAAGAAAGCGAGTTTGACACAACTTGATGTACAGATCAATTATACTCAAATCCATCTCATGAAATAGTTCTAGATTATGATCAATGGGGGACTCCTCGATCAATCCTTAAGAATATAGAGATATCTACAAATTAAACTAATGTACATAAGAACGTGGAATAATGAGTCTAATATCAGCCTAGTAAATTGACCTAATGGAAAGAAGTGGTCCACTTTAAACAAATTGATAGGTCTTTGGGCAGGTGACGTCGACATCGCAAGTGTAAACCCTATCACATATGTCTTTCTTAGAAAGCGTAGTGAGAAAAACAGTTCAGACTCACTTTATGGCGCAAGGTCTCTCACAAAACGCCCTAATAACGACTACGATGAGATATGCTCCCGTAATGGATGTCATTGCACTCAACTACTTTGTCAATTTGGTAGTTTCTGAAAAACTGAACATGCAGCTTATGAAAGTGGTCACAACATATCTCTAGGGGATCTAAATCAAGAGATATACATGGACACTACAACACTGGAAATCTTAGGTGACGAAAAATTTTCGTCACCTAAGAGAGATTTTCGTCGCCTAATGACTTAAGTGACGAAAATTTTGTCGCCTAAGTTTTGTCGCCTAAAGTTTTTGGTCTAAGTAAGTAGGCGACGAAATTCTTTAATTTTCGTCGCCTAAGATACTACTTAGACGATAAAATATTGTCGTCGTCTAAGTACAATGGTGACGAAAAAATTCTTAGAGGACGATGTTTTTCGTCGGCTGTAGACTTACTTAGACGACGAAATAATTGATTTTCGTCGCCTAAGTAAGAAACTTAGTCGACAAACTCTATAGCTTTCCTCGCCTAAGAAATATACTTAGTCGATGAAAGAAATAGCTTTCGTTGCCTAAGTATGGATCTTAGTCCAAGAAAATAACTATTTTCCTCTCCTAAATGTTATACTTAGTCGACGAAATAATCTTTATTCGTCGCCTATGTATATCACTTAGTAGAGGAAGATGATATACTTCGTTGCCTAAATATTAATTTTTAAAATAAAAAAAATTTCAAGAATTGAATACTAAATACTAAATATTAATACTGATTATTCATACAAATTAAAAAATTTATTCATACAAACTAAATACTGAATATTAATAAATTTGTTCATACAAATAAAAATAAAAATATTTAATACTTAATATTAAACCGAACAATAATATCGTGGTTGGGGGGGGGGGGGGGGGGGGGGGGGGGGGGAGCCTGCTAGCTACTTTTGAAGCCTTACAAACATGTTGAACTTTTTCTCCAACCGATTGAAACGGTCTTGACCTTCTTCGGCCTTCTCTCTGGCCAGTCGTGTCTCCTCCTCAAATATGGCGATTCGTTCATTGGCTTGTCAGGCCTCCTCCTTGGCCAGTCATGCCTCCTCCTCTGCATGTGCGATACGCTTTCTAGCCTCTCGAGCCTCCTCCTCCGCTCGTTTGATACGCTCCGCATTTGAAGACCGACATCGTGCAGTGGAATTTTTCCCTTGAGATGATTGGGAGCTGACACCGAAGGTTACTCCTCCTAACCCCCGAATCTCACTGCTGTTTCGCGGTCCTAGTGCGTTTACAAGCACTTAGGCCTGAGTCGGCTCGTCAAAATAGTGAATGATCTGATCTTCTAAAACGTCGGGGTGGTCTTTCCTCATAGTGGCCATCACCTTATCGATCTCAACATTGGTAAGGCGCTGCATTTGAAAATGAAGTGCATTAACATTAATCACATTAAAAATAAATAACAAATAATGAATTTAAACATAATAGGAAACTTATTATATTTTCTGCGGCTTCCGGGTGCTCAGGAGGGTACACCATCTCATAATTCTTCACCAACGCCAATGGTTCACCCTTTTCCTCCAATTCGAGCTCCCCATAGATGAAAGGCTTTGAGCCGGACCGATGGTGCAATGTCTTCTTCCCCCGGTTGATTGTGTTGGATGCCGATTGTGTCTCTAGAAGAAGTATAATTAAATTTGAGACAAATAATTAGCATTCAAACAAAACAAAAATCAAGAATATTTACATTTGAAAGCACAGACTAATATCAGAAATTGTATACTTGGAACTCATCACTCTGGAAGTGTTGAACTAGCCAAGACCACTCCTCCTTCCTATTGTTGAACTTTTTCGGGATTTTGCCAGAGTTTACAATCCTAAGCCTGTTGAGCTCACTACCAGAAAAATGAGTTTTGCCGACGAAAAAAAAAAAAACGGCCGACGAAATGATTTTTCGTCGCTAAAAAAAAAAATCGTCGGCCATTCCCATAGAATGGCCGACGATTTTTATTTCGTCGCTAAAAAGTAAAAATCGTAGGCTATTCTACAAGAATGGCCGACGATTTTTATTTTCGTCGGCTATACTCCAATAATGGCCGACGAATTAATATTTTCGTCGGCTATACAACTTTTGGAGTATGGCCGACGAATTTTACAATTTCGTCGGCTATAAGTCTTTATATTTTCAGATCTGGACAGCAGCTGCTCATTTGAAAAAAACGGGAGAAAGAGTGAAAAATCGGTGGATATTGTTGAAATCCGTCCTCTCTTACATTGTGAAGCTATATATAGGTACGTACATGTGTATATATGTTGATTTTGGGTTTTAGTTGCATGAGTTGATTTTGAGTTTTAATATATGTTTTGATGTTATTTTAATCCTAAAGAGTAATCGGTTTTGATGTTATTTTAATTAGTGTTAAAAAAATAATGATGATGTTAGTGACACTTCGGCTAGCATAAGTCCTCTTTCTCGTGCTTCGATAAAAGGAAAACAGAATATCTGACAGTTTCTGGAGCTTTTATCAAAACAGAATGATGATCAGAAGGTCATCCAGGCTACTAAATTGGTCATACCGAAAGATTCTTTTTTCTCAGTTATCTTGCAACCATTCAACTTCATTAACTGCTATCTGGTGAGGATTAAGTAGTTAATGAAGTCGAATGGTTACAAGATAACTGCGAAAAAAGGATCTTTCGGTTTGAACATTTTAGTAGCCTGGATCACCTTCTGATCATCATTCTGTTTTGATAAAAACTCCAGAGAGCTTGGCATTCTGTTTTCCTTTCATCGAAGCACGAGAAAGAGGACTTATGCTAGCCGAAGTGTCACTAACATCATCATTATTTTTTTATTTTTTTCATAGAATAGCCGACGAACAATGCATCATTTCGTCGGCTATAATAATAATGGCCGACGAAAATTAATTATTTCGTCGGCCATAAGTTTTTTTGAAAATAAATATTACATTTATGGCCGACGAAAAATGAATTATTTCGTCGGTAAAAATTAAAAATCGTCGGCCAAAAAAAAAATTTCGTCGGCCATACACATAGAATGGCCGACGATTCATTATTTCGTCGGCTATAATCCTATAATGGCCGACGATTTAAAGTTTTCGTCTGCTATATAACTTTTGGAAGAATGGCCGACGAAGTTGGCAATTTCGTCGGCTATAAGTCTTTATATTTTCAGATCTGGCCAGAAGCTGCTCATTTAAAAAAAAAACGGGAGAAAGAGTGAAAAATCTGTGGGTATTATTGAAATCCGTCCTCTCTTACATTGTGGAGCTATATATAGGTATGTATATATATATATATATATGTGTATATATATATGTTGATTTTGAGTTTTAGTGATTTTGATATAGTAAGTGATTTTTTGTTTTGTTGTTGTTTTAGTGTTAGAATGTATGTATATATGTTGATTTTGAGTTGTAGTTGAGTTGATTTTCAGTTAGAGTATAATTATATGTTTTAATTTAATAATGTTATTTTAATTAGTGTTCAAATATATATAAATATGTTAATTAATGGTTGTTGATAGTGTAATGAACTTAAATAATGGTTGTTAATTAATGGTATATATATATATATATGAGTTAATGTTGATAATAATATATATTGTAATATATATGTGTTAATTAATTTATTATTAATTAAAGTTATACATATATATTATTATCAGGCTATATATGGATCGAGATAAGAGTTGGATTTCGCTTCCAAGGCATGACCGACGATACACTACAGGAGTTGTGGATTTTATGCAGTTCGTCGAGGAAAATGCAAAAGGACCGTACCATTATTGCCCGTGCAAGAAATGTAAGTGTCGCAGTGATATGTGTCGATTTCCGATTAGGACAGTATGGGAGCACCTAAAGAGTAATGGGTTTTGGCCGAAGTACACACGTTGGATATATCACGGTGAGCCATCATTAGATGGATCGCATGATCATGGGCAGTATTTTGAGGCGGGCAGTAGTAGTACATCCAACGATCCAACAATGGCATTCGTCAACGACGTGTTTCCTTTTGAAAGCGGTGTACGTGGGGAACAATATATGCAGGACCCGGTGCAGCCGTTCCCACAAGTTGTCAACACTGCTGCCTTTGACAAGTACAACAAACTGATTGCATTGCAACAGACCCCTGTGTCTTCAAGTTCTGAGAAGACAGTTCTTCAAAGTGTGATGGAAGTAATGAGGATTAAAGTCGAGACAAAAGGGAGCATCAGGCAAGTGGATGAATATCTACAGTACACTTCTTCGCTGTTGGAGGAGGGTCATCGTAATCCTACCAATCACCGTCAGGTCCGAAGTATCCTCAAAGATCTAGGGCTTTCCTACATTAGGATCCATGCATGCGCATTTGACTGCGTTCTCTTCTGGGGTGAAGATGCAGAAGGGAATGACCTTGCTAGCCTTGACGCATGTCCGATATGTCAGTCTGACCGATATAAGTTGACGGGAGCAGGCAATAGGAAACCTGTGAAAGTACTTCGGTATTTTCAGTTGAGAGATAGGCTTGAGCGGTTGTACATGTCAGAAACCACCGCAAAAGCTATGAGGTGGCACGGTGAGCGGGACGTGGGAGACGCAGATATCATGACACACATCTCTGACGGAGCGGCTTGGAAGCATATAAACAATGAGTTTCCTCATTTTGCGTCAGATGTCAGAAACGTCAGGCTCGGGCTCTCAACCGACGGGTTCAACCCTTTCGGCACCATGAGTCTTTCATACAGTATATGGCCGGTGGTTTTGGTACCTTACAACCTTCCTCCGTGGATGTGCATGAAGAAGGAATATAATATGTTGACGTTGTTGATTCCGGGGCCTGGTTACCTAGGGAAATGTCTCGATGTGTATATGAGACCATTGATTGAAGAGCTTAAGGTATTGTGGGACGTTGGTCATCCCACTTTTGACAAGTACAAGCAGGAGACGTTCCAGATGCATGCCATGGTTATTGGTACCATCAGTGATTTTCCTGCTTATGGGATGTTGTCGGGCAGCGTTGTTAGGGGATACAAGGCTTGTCCAGAGTGCCTCAGCGATTATGGGAGCACCCCTCATTGCAACAAGATATGCCGAATGGGTCATCGTGTGTTCCTTCCGGCGGATCACCACTGGCGTTACGAGTCCGCCGCATTTGATGGAACCGAAGAACACGGCCGTGCTCCTAGAAGATGGACAGGAAGAGAAATTTTAGCAAGACTTATTCAGTACGATTTTGGGCCCCTCAGCAATCATCCCGATATTGTAGCGGAAATACCTGAAAGGCCTGAGGAGTACAAATTCTGGACACATAGGAGCATATTGTGGGAACTCCCGTACTGGTGTGAGTTGCTGATCCGTCACTTCCTAGACGTTATGCACATAGAAAAAAATGTTTCTGAAAGTGTGGTGGGCACAACGCTGAACTTGGAGGGGAAGACGAAAGACGGTCCTAAGGCTCGCACTGATCTGCAAAACATGAATATCAGAAAACCACTATGGTTGAAACAAGGGAAGAGAAAAATGCCTCAAGCTCCTTACACCGTCAAGCCTGAGCATAAATCAGAAATTTTGCATTGGATAAGTGAGGCCAAGTATCCTTCAGGCTTTGCTGGAAATATAGCCAAGTGTGTCAACAAACAATGCAACAATCTGTACGGGTTGAAAAGTCATGACAATCATATCCTGCTACAACGTCTCTTCCCTGTTTTCATTCGACCGTTCCTTCCCCGTCACGTTGTGCAGCCGTTAGTAGCGTTGGCAAGATTTTTCCAGAAGGTATGCACACGGGAAGTGAGAAAATCTAACCTCCGGGAAATGCAACAAGACATCGTTCATATCATGTGTAAATTTGAGATGATATTTCCTCCAAATTTTTTCGACATCATGCCTCACTTCACGATCCATCTTCCTCGGTAGTTGTTGCTTACCGGTCCTGTGCACTTCACTTGGATGTATCTGATGGAAAGGTACGTATTTTACACCTTATGTTAATTTCCTCATCAATATATGTGATATAGTGTTAATGTATTATCATAACACTTTAAAAACTTGATTTATAGGCAACTTGGACAATACGGTGGTTTTGTCCAAAACAGATCCGCACCTGAAGGATGTATAGCTGAAGCATATATTGCGCACGAGTGCGTTACCTACATGAAGCTGTATTTCGGAGCGTTACAGGAAAGCATACCGGAAGATGTACCTTCACAGTTCAATCTTTCCATACTCTCCGACGATGTTGTACTCGGTGGAAACATGCCAGTTTCCTATAAGTTGAAAGATTATGAGGTAGCCATTGCACATTGGTGGGTACTAATCAACTGTCCAGAAGTTCAGTTTTGGAAGGACATACATCTACGCTGTGAAGGAGTAGCAAGTGATCGCGATTACCACAACCAGACATTCGCAGAGTATTTCGGCCGCTGGGTACGTACCTTTAACACTATTTTATACGTGTTCATATATTATTGTGTATATTTATTCATATTTATAGTTGATTCTGATGGTTGCAGATGGACCTTATTGCAAATGATAATCACCCAAATTGGTCGCACGAACTCAGACTTTTAGCGAGGAGGCCGGTCTATTCAAAAGTTTATGCGACGTGCAAGGTGAATGGTGTGTTATTTCGATGTGAAGACAGAGACCTCAGACTGAAAACACAAAATTCAGGGGTTATGGCACATGGTGGGGATGGTGGAGTTGACTATTACGGTGTTCTCCATTCAGTTGTGGAACTGCATTACGGGGAAGGCATGAAAGTGCACCTTTTCAAGTGTAGATGGTTTGACACACGGCCGCAGAGCATGAAAACCGATCAATACGGCGTAAGTTCTGTGAACACTAGTACATCATGGTATGAGGACGACCCGTTCGTTTTAGCCACATGGGTGAAACAAGTGTTTTATCTTGATGATCTCGCCAAGGGTGACCCGTGGAAAGTAGTCAACACTATCCACCATCGCAACATTTACCGGGCGTCTACACTTGGAGTGGCTGAAGAGAACGAGGAAGGGGGCACCGCGTATCAAGAGCCCAACTCAAACGGTATTCCTGACTCCTCTTTTATTCGTCTAGACACGCCGGTGCGAATTCGACGTGAAGAGCCACTGCTTGTTGATGTTGATCCAATTGAAGAAACTAACGAGGACTCTAGTGGTGAGGAAAGACATAGATTACCCCTATCGAGCAATTCAGAAACCGAAGAAGACTCATCCGATGATTCCGATTACAATCCGACGGATTAAGTAATTTAAATGATGTAATCCTTTCATTTGTAATCAACTCATTTCTAATGAACGGGCGTGGGGATGAGCCTCCCAGCTAGGCTGGGTTCCAAACCCCTTAAACAAAAATTTGAAATATGTTGACTGTTGGGTTTCTGATTTTTTATGTTCAATTTTGGTTATATGTGAACAGGACATCGGAATAGGAGAGGTGTAAAACCACTGATTTTTTTGGTTTTTTTTTCAGAGAATGGCCGACGAAAAATGCATTATTTCGTCGGCCATAAGTTATTTTAAAAAAAATATTTTACGAACAATGGCCGACGAAAACTAATTATTTCGTCGGCCATAAGTTATTTAAAAATAATTATTTACGAACAATGGCCGACGAAAAATAACTATTTCGTCGGCCATAAGTTTTAAAAAAAATAATAATATTACGAACAATGGCCGACGAACATTAAATATTTCGTCGGCCATAAGTTTTTAACAGAAAACGACAAAACAATAGCCGACGAATACTAGGTTTGATTTCGTCGGCTATGATTAAAAAAAAAACAAAAAAAGAGCAGTTTCCATTTTCTATCACTATCGACAAACCATTGCTTCATCCTTCAAATGCAAATGTGTCGTGAAATAAGACATGACCGAAATATTGAAATACGGCTACGGTTGAAAAATGGGAAGATTCCGACAAAATCTGTGTGCCGAATGTTGCGGTTAGGCGGTTTTTACTCCCGTTTTCCTATGTGTAGCCTGACGGTCGGTAAATATTTGGAGGAAAATTTTTATACGATTAGTCGCGTCTCATCGATCTGAAACTATTCTCTGTTGAAGGTCAGGCCAAAAAACGTAATTTAGACGGGCCAATTTCCGTTTTAAAGCGTTTAGAGGTTTGATTTTGCGGTTTGACCGTCCCGATCGAGCCTTCAACGTTGTCAGATGTAGTTGGATTTTTTTTCATACATGTATTTAATCTTAACGGTGATATCTGACAGTTGGAATAGATTTTCCAAACTCTTACATTCAAAATCGGAACATATGCACTAATGTTCCTTAACTTGTTTACTAAGTGTTTAAGTGAATGTATAGTTTCAAATACCTACTATACGTAGACCTTTCAAATGCAAATGTGTCGTGAAATAAGATATGACCGAAATATTGAAATACGGCTACGGTTGAAAAATGGGAAGATTCCGACAAAATCTGTGTGCCGAATGTTGCGGTTAGGCGGTTTTTACTCCCGTTTTCCTATGTGTAGCCTGACGGTCGGTAAATATTTGGAGGGAAATTTTTATACGATTAGTCGCGTCTCATCGATCTGAAACTATTCTCTGTTGAAGGTCAGGCCAAAAAACGTAATTTAGACGGGCCAATTTCCGTTTTAAAGCGTTCAGAGGTTTGACTTTGCGGTTTGACCGTCCCGATCGAGCCTTCAACGTTGTCAGATGTAGTTGGATTTTTTTTCATACATGTATTTAATCTTAACGGTGATATCTGACGGTTGGAATAGATTTTCCAAACTCTTACATTCAAAATCGGAACATATGCACTAATGTTCCTTAACTTGTTTACTAAGTGTTTAAGTGAATGTATAGTTTCAAATACCTACTATACGTAGACCCTTCAAATGCAAATGTGTCGTGAAATAAGATATGACCGAAATATTGAAATACGGCTACGGTTGAAAAATGGGAAGATTCTGACAAAATCTGTGTGCCGAATGTTGCGGTTTGCTGTTTTTTACTCCCGTTTTCCTATGGGTAGCCTGACGGTCGGTAAATATTTTGGGGGAAATTTTTATACGATTAGATGCGTCGCATCGATCTGAAACTATTCTCTGTTGAAGGTCAGGCCAAAAAACGTCATTTAGACGGGCCAATTTCCGTTTTAAAGCGTTTAGAGGTTTGACTTTGTAGTTTGACCAAAAGTATAGCCGACGAAGTTATATTTCGTCGGCTAAAGTCTGGTGATCCGCGCCTTTCCATTATCCACCGTTGGATGGGGGAGATCGGACGGATGCTGAGGGACGAAGACTATAGCCGACGAATTATGTAATTTCGTCGGCTATGCCATAGCATGGCCGACGAAAAATGAATTATGTAATTTCGTCGGCTATGCCATAGTATGGCCGACGAAATCGCTTTATTTCGTCGCCTATACTATAGCATGGCCGACGAAATCGCTTTATTTCGTCGGCTATACTATCGGGTATAAGTAAAATGCAGCCGAACCCTAGCCTCCATTTGCCCGATTTTCCCTAAACAATCTTCCTCCTCGAATCCGGCCCTCCTTCATCCGTCGATCCTCCTCCCTATTCCGGCAGCCCGACGCCTCCTCCTCCTCCTCCTTGGTTCGGCAGCCTGGCGACTCCTCCTCCTCCTCCTTGGTTCGATCCGCCGCCCCTCCTCCTCCTCCTCCTCCCTGTTCCGGCAGCCCCGGCCGACCCTCCTCCTCCTCCTCCCTGTTCCGGCCGCCCCTCCTCCTCCCTGTTCCGGCCGCCCCTCCTCCTCCCTGTTCCGGCCGCCTCCCCCTCCTCCTCCTCCTCCCCGATTCGGTACCCGGCCTCCCTTTTTTTTTTTTGTTATTTAATTGTTAATAAATTAAATTATGGTTAATAAATTATATATAATTGTTAATTTAGATATAATTGTTAATTTAGGTATAATTTATGTATTTATATGTTAATTTGTGTATAATTTATGTATTTATGTTAATTTAGGTATAATTTATGTATTTATATTAATTTAGATATAATTTATGTATTTATGTTAATTTAGTTATAATTTATGTATTTATGTTAATTTAGGTAGAATTTATGTATTTATGTTAATTTAGGTATAATTTATGTATTTATGTTAATTTAGTTATAATTTAGGTTTTTATGTTAATGTATGTAATTTTTAGGTTTTTATGTTAATTTAGGTAATTTTTGTAAAATTTATTTTAATTGTATAATTTAGGTGTAATTGTATAATTTATATGTATAAATTGGTTTTTATATAAATCGGTAAATATTAAAATATGTTAGTATTATTGGGTATTATATTAATTAGAATTTGTTATTTAATATAATATAATTTAATATTAATTAATGTATTAATGCGTCTGGCTTTAGATGGCCGATGCATTTAGGCAGTTGTTCGGAGGTCGTCGTTCTAGATCTAGAGGTTCTGGAAATGCCGCCGGTTCTGGAAATGCCGCCGGTTCCCCAGACTCCGAGAGGACGGCTAGCCAGCCTGAGAGGACCACCAGCCAGCCGCAGAGGAGTGTGGATGCAGCCCAGCCGCGGCGGAGTGTGAGTGCTCGGCACCAGACCCTTCTCCAGGCGGGGCGGCCGTCGAGCACTTCACTTCCGCATGTCGGTCCCTCTGTGGCGCCGAGGTTTAGTCGGCAGCTGTTTCACGAGGAGATAGCTGCCGACGTTCCTCAGGTTCGTATGCCTGAGGTTCATCGGGAGCCGATGCCGAGTCCGACTCAGTCTGCTGGTGACTCGACTGAGGGGCCTACTCTCCCAAACCAGCTCTTCCTCCCCTACAACATTCCTGCGATACCCGAGGTCGACTATCAGGGTCGGCCCCAGTGGCCTGATATGCCTCAGTTCGTGAGTGTTGCGGAGGCATACCAGCAGCAGCCATGGGAGAGCCCTGACCTCCTGATTTCGGCGAGGAGAAAAGGAAAGTCGACGGCAACCGAATCATCGGGTTCAGGTAACATTCGATTTTATTAATTAAATATTTTATTAAAATTAACGCACTAATATTTAATTTTATTAACCAATCGTCGTTTATGTGATAGGGACAGGCGCTAGCAGTTCAACCCAGAGGAATACCAGAGGTGTCATCAGTTTTGAGACGCTCAGGAGAACGGTTGAACGGAGCGGGAGGATCCAGATTGACGAAGCTCCTAATCAGGAGGTTGGAGCGAAAAAGAAACGCGACTACTCGGGTTGCGTGGGTGCACTCATTAGGGACAGAGTCCCTATGTTGTGGTCTCGGTGGGCTGATGTGCCCGAAGAAATCAAGATGGGGTTGAACAACGCCGCGTCGGTGAGTAAATAAAAAAATTTAATTTAGTTATCGTAATATTTAAAAATTTTCGGTATTTTTATAATTATAAAACTAATAAAATATTATCTTTCAGACATACTTTGTGATTGCGGAACACAAGCGGGGTTGGGCGGACTCCCAACAGAGCTCGAGGTACGTTGGGAATGTCTTATTTGATAATTTGAAATATTTTATGATATTAATCATATTTCTAATGCACTTTTGTTTTTTTCGTAGGTTCAAAGAGTGGAAGAACGAGCTCCGTTCCCACTATAACGAGTACGGCAACCGTGGTCGTATGGGTACTCCCAGAGAGTTCATGTTCAGGGAGTACGAGTGGCGTTGGTTGAAGACCGTAGTCTTTGACAACCCGGCTATGATGGTAAATACTAAACTTCACTATAAATGTTTATTTTATTAAAATTTTAATTATTAGTTTAAATATTTTATAATTATTTCAGTTATATTTTTTGATGCATTTTTCTAATATTTTATTATTTGTTTGAAGGAATGGTCTCGGATAAACTCGGAGAACCGCCGCCGTAACACAATCCTCCATCACGGCGGTTCAAGGCCGTTTGCACAATATCAGGAGGAGGCGCTCAGAGATCATCCTGATTGCAACCCCTACGTGGAGACGTTCAAGATCGCTTATCCACAAGCGACAGAAGATCTCGTAAGTCGTTAATTATGATTTAAAAATTTAAATTATTAATTTTACTTAACTATCCATTTGTTAGAATATTAATTTTTTTTCCCCGTCCAATTAGGAGCGGGTGACCCAGGCCGAACAAGAGGTGCTCCAGCAAATAGTTCGGGAGACACAACCGGACATCTCAGAGGCAGATATGGAAGAAGCCGTGCGCCGGGTCGACCGCACCAATATCCAAACGGCGGCGAGGATGTTCAACGCAGCCTTCCCACAGCAGTCCAACGAGTACTACTGCCGGGGTTTGGGAGGTTCTGGACAAGGGCTCCTGAAGACCACTAAGGGAGGTCAAAAGAAGGGAGGCGGGGAGACCCAACATATGAGGGGGGAAGTGCAGCGATTGGCCGCAGAATTGGCGACCTCGTCCCAGACAGTAGAGGAGCTGCGCCGCAGACAACAGCAGTACCAGCAGTATCAGTTGGATATGGTCCGTTGGAATGCTGAGTGCGCCAGAATTCGGCAATACAACTACGACGGCCAGCAACAGTGGGTTTATGAGATGTTCGCGGCACAACAAGAAGGCCGTCCACCCCCGCTCCCGTTTCAGCAGTTAGTGGAGCCTCCAATGCCTGAACCTCTCGAGTTCGGTCAGCAGGCGGATGATGCGCCTGATGCTGTAGATGACATCCTAGACTTTAGTAGTTTAGGATAATTAGGGTTATATTTTATGTATATTGGAACGAATTTAATAAAAATGGTATTTAGACGTGTTTCTTGTTGGTGCAAATGCATGAATTGTTTTTGTGATTTGCAGCTTGCTTGGAATGGTAATTTAGAAAATAATTTAATTTTTTTTTTTCCAAATGCAAGAATAGCCGACGATTTTTGCATTATTTCGTCGGCTATAACAAGTATAGCCGACGAATTTTACCAATTTTCGTCGGCTATAACTTGTATAGCCGACGAAAATTGCCTTATTTCGTCGGCTATAACTAATTAATACCTATTAAAATAGTAATATATTTCGAGGAAATAGCCGACGAAATTTTATTAAATCGTCGGCTATAGTTAAAAAACCATAGCCGACGAAATTTTATTAAATCGTCGGCTATAGTTAAAACACCATAGCCGACGAAATTTTATTAAATCGTCGGCTATAGTTAAAACACTATAGCCGACGAAATTTTATTAAATCGTCGGCCATACTTAATGGATTTCGTCGGCCATACTCAAAAATACCCGACGAAATTCGTCGGCTATTTCACCCACGTTTGCCCGACGAATTTTTTGACTCGTCGGCCATACTTAACTATAGCCGACGAAATTTATTTTTTCGTCGGCCATTGGTATTACCGACGGCGTATTACCGACGACTTATGGCCGACGAAATTTTCGTCGGCAGAGGGTATAGCCGACGAAAAAATGGAATGGCCGACGAAAAAATTTTCGTCGGCTATTCGGCCGTATCTGGTAGTGGCTTGCTCTTGAAGGCTGTGAAGGTCTTGGCGGCATGCTTGTGAACCCACTTTCTCATCTTCTTATCATCCCAAGGGGTGTCATAAATAAGCTGTTATAAAAATAAAAATGGAGTTAATATGGAAAATGACTTAGGTATAGAAAAATAAAATATTAAAAATTGTAGTTGTTAACTCCTTACGTCGAGTTCATATTTGAGCTTGTTCTGATCATCCTCCTCCAAGTCCCACCAACTGGCAGCAGTCATGGGAATGCTGTCCCGAATGATATGGCCGATATCATGAGTCAACCAACTGTTCTGTGTACTGGTCTTCGGTCCGTGCAAGAACTCATCATCCATGACGATCTTCACTTTCTCTCCGTGCTGCACCCAAGACTTATAGGCCTTTAAGCCTTTGACCAACCCCAGTTTGTGTTTGGGAGGAGGTGTTGCCAAAACAATAACAGTTTAATTAGAGAGTAATAACACATTTATAACTAAATAACCGAATTAAAAGTGTTGGATTATATTTACCTCCATCAGGCCGTGGACAAGATGTGCGCCGACAACTGATCTTTTCACCATCGTTGTCTTCAGTTTGAGGTGTGGTTTGTGCTAACGGAGAAAGTATCTTCCACCGGCAACGGGGGGTGTTGCTGATCCATTTGCAAATGCTTAGCTGCGACAAACTCCCTTAAGAGGCATTTGACCTGTAGAAGCGGTTAAATGCCTCCTGCCTCTTCTTCAGCTTCCCATGAGTCGACGACATATTTTTCCTGTCAAGAAACACAAATTATATCACAAACACTGCATATTGGAATTCATATATCAACATCATATATAAACATAATATATCACATGAAACTAAGAACCATACATGTACAGACCTAAACTCAAAATCATAACATAATGAAAATCAAAACAACGTACTGCAAAAACAGAACCGTACCAGGCAAAACAGGAGAACCAAAAGAAAAACAGACTTGACAAATATTCCTTTAAGAAAAGCTTATCTCAATCATAACTTATATATGGAGTAAATCACAAGAGATGAGCATTTCACATATCTCAACATGACCTGCCACTAGTGTCCAATGACCTGAAAATGGCTGAATCTAAACTTGACTTCCTACTGCACAGAAGCAGATCAGATCCTAGGTAATCTGCCGTCTAATTTTGTCCTACTCTGAATGATTCACTATGCATCTAATTGCAGCTGCAAAGTGAATCAAGTACCTCATACATAGGGTGAAGCACAATTCTCTATTGCTTCAGTGCTTCAGTGCTTCTGCATCATTATTCATTACCTCATAGTCTCACATATACTCTCATAAAAGGGCAGACAAAAGTCACTGAACTAATCTCTAGTTCTCTACTGCTGCTAAAGACTTATGTAAATCTGCACACAAATATAACTGAACAGAGATGCACTAACAACATATGATCATCCTTGATACGGACAAGGTCAAATTCTACTGTCTAATTGAATGATTTGTTTTTCAAACTATGCATTGAATATGAACACTTGTAAACTAGTTACCGTAGTGTAAGGATCCACATGGATTCCAGTAACCAGAATGATCCATCCCTCAATGGCTGCAGTTATAAAATATTGTCAAAATGAAATTAAGGCCAAAGACATGTTATTATAAAATACATCCTCATTACATATAATTAGAAAAATATAGGAAATTGCAAAATAGTAAATGAAATCAACTCTGAAACTGAGAAAGCGAGACTATTATTTTATACATACCAGAACCAAAGAAAGTCGGATAGATCTGATGCATCAATTGAATGACTACATGTACACGAATAATCAAATTACTTTTTTCTTTTTCACCAAAACTAAAAGTTTGGCCTACAAAGTCATACAAATAAATGATTATACAAGAAGCCACACTCCACATAAGCTAAATCAACAAAGCCAAATTAATAAAGAAGAGTAAATACAATCATTTCATTTATCTCCAAATTAATAATACAAGCCATGAGTTGTTCGAATCACACTTTAAAAGAATCTTGCAAAACTTCAACAAAGGTGACTTCGGCAATGGAAGAATGGTGCGATTTGAAGGTGAAAGGTGGTTTGGCTTCAATGATTTTCGTATGGGATTTTATGGAAGTAATTTGGCAGAGTTTCGGCAAGCTATTTGTGAGAGAAGAGATGATAGTTTCTGTGTGAAAACCGTGCTATATATAGAGGTAAAAGGTTGAGAGGTTCGACAGCAATTAGGGTTCACAAAACCTAGTTTTTCTCAAACTTATCCTGTTGGCAGATTTGACCTTCGTGTGAAGATTATGGAATATCTCTTTCTAGAAAATAGATATTGAGGTGATTCCAATTGGTTTGGAAACTAAACTCCCGTAGCTTTCTATCCATATATGTACTTGTCATCTAATTCAAAGTGAGTTATTCTGGAGAGTCTGTGGAAGTTGGATGACGTGTACAGGAATTCTGCCGAATTTAATCAGGATTTGTTGCGATTTTCTTCCTTTTTTTTTCTGAATTATCTCTTCCGATTTTCTTCATGGGTAACTACTCCATGGACTTCTTTGTTGGACTCAGCTCATCTCTTATTAGATAAATGATCCATGAAGTTGCCGCAAGTTTCCCTTGTTGGACCGGGAAAGCCTTTTTCTCTCGGCAGGAAATAAGTTCTTCTTCTCGGCAGCTTTGACCTCTCTGTGTTTTGACCGGTATAACTTCTTCCTCAGGAAATTTTTTGCTGTGATTCAAAATTCATTAGAAACTAGACTCATAGAGCTTTCCATGCATATATAGCTTGCCTTCTAGTTCCTTGTAAATCGTCATGGAGAAATTCTGGAATTGAAGTTATGTGCACAGGATTTTACTGAACTTTCTGAATTTGCATCCGATAAGTACTTGTAATTCCTAGCATCTTCTTTTGCTCCAATTGCTATGATTTCTTCCATTGCTCAGTCCACAACATGTCTACTTCATATGAGAGAAGAAAAAAAATTATCAAAAGCATAGTCTAGGTTTTACAGATTCAACAAAATATCTTTGAAACTTTCAATTCGGGTTTTGATAATTTTTCTACCTTTTCTTCTATTTTTGGCACATTATCACATTTAGCTCAACCAAAACTCATGACTTAATTACATGACTCTATATTACAACAATAAGGGTTAAGCATTAGCTAAATGGGATGTGGGGGGGAAACGGGGGGGGTAGTAAACACATATAAAGAACGTCGTATTTTATGCTCCTATCAAACTACCCCATACTTAGGTTTTGCTAGTCCCTTAGCAAAATATAAGACTCTCCTACTACTGCCCCTAAATAATTGTCTCTGGATCTTTTAAACACATAGCTTTCGAGTTTAAGCATTCTAATGCAAGCACATAAATTCTAAGTTTCATAGGCATATTTCATGGCATGAATAAGTCAGAAGTGAGAAAAATAAGTATGTAAACATGTTAAATTGATTCAATCCTCCTCACTAGGTATACTCTCTTCTTTTTACTCATGATATGGCAATATTCACTCAAAGTATATGCAAGAGAACAGATTGTAAGGCAACAAATAGCTTGCATATTTCATCAAATAAAAGTAGTTTGTGAATAATTTTTCATTAGAAAATCTCATTTAACAACTATGTGCACAAATGAATCAAAACCATAAGGTTACTCTTGAGAAAATCTCCACAATCAAAGTTTACCAATCTTAAGAATCATGAAAAGATCATTATAAAAGTGATAATGGGGTTAGGCATAAGGAATTCGAATTTTAGGATAGTGGTGATAAAAACGTCACCAAGACTTAGCAAAGCTCAATTCTTATTTTCTTCCCCAAACATAGTGAAAATGAACAAAGGTCAAGTATAACAATGATAAACCTTCAATTATCACACCAACTCCAAATTCACAATGAGAACTCAATCCAAATTTCAAACAACTTTCGTGCCATATTTTTCTTTCGGATTTATTTGTTTTTCTTTCTTTATTTTCTGTCCGAATTTTATTCTTTCTTTTTCGTAAGGCACACGCATATTTTCAGCATATTGGATCAGTTCACCCCACACTTGTTTCACATCATCACTCCAAATTACAATTCCACAATAAAGTTAAGCTTTACCAAGTCTTGACAACAAGAGAAAGAATTAAAGTATTCTAAGCTCAAGGAATGTGTATCATGGTGATGAAAGAAAATGGCTAACCGTAGGCTCAATGGAGTTAAAACTAAGGAGTCCTACGACGGGCACAAATTAGGATGCTTTATTTGGCTTTGGTGGAAATCCTAGTAAGATCTTTTTAATCACTTTCGAAATCAAGGTATAGTCATGAATAAGAGTTTCAAAGATCATCAAGAGTAAGTTATAGCATTCTAGAATCCATTAAAGAGCTATGGCACATGGTCATTGATTATATGAAGAACAATGAGATTTGAAAAATTTCTATCCAATTTTAATAACTCATGAAGAAAACGTATATGCTCTAAAACTCACATAGGTTGTTATGGAACAAAATCAACTCAAACATGCATGCTTTTCATATATCAGTCACAATCTCAGATATTCATACCGATCATATTATCCATGAAACTCACAATTTAATTTTAATGATCATGCAAAACCATCATCTATGCATTCAAAGATATAATCATCAGACTTTTAAGGGCATCCTAAGACTCAAACAAAACAAAAAAAAAACAAATGTTTTTTAATTTTTCTGAATTTTTCCTATTTTTTATTTTCTTTTTCTTTTTATGACTCAAACAAAAAATTCAAAACAAATTCAAACATGTGAAACATGTATCCCTACGCCACACTTAGAAAATTACATTGTCCTCAATGTAAATCAAAAATAATATTGTAATTTCTAAGCATATGATAAAATTCACAAGTTCCACATTTATACAATTCAACCAAAAAGAGTTTAGGGATTTAGAAAATTCAAACTCTCGTTGATGGCTTCTTTACAATTTTGGTTGAAATGGGTTGCCTCCCATGCAGCGCTTAATTGTTTGTAGTCCTTTAGCCTACACTCTTCTCATGTTCACTCGGAACTGGCGTCTCTTGGAGGTGTACATCCACCAAAAAGTCGCTCCCCTAATTGCTCATATGAGGCTTTAATCGATTTTCATCTAAACCTGTTGCCGGTCACTTCACTCTTAATCTGCATAGCGTCGTCAGAGAGAACAATAATGAGAGTAGAAGTGGGAACCCAACAGGAACATTTGAGGACACAAGGTCCTTGATAAACTGAGTTCCTTCAGCTATAAGATCTTCTGTAGAATTCAAAGAATGAGTTAGTATACAGTTAGCAAATTAGCAAAAGTCAGTAAAAGTTAGTTTACCAATATTTAACAATTTATTGAGTAGAATTTAATTGCAAATTATGAACAGAAGTTTAGAGTATGGAGTCTCTTCTTGTAACACAAGTCGGCCTTCCCAACTTATTGAGAGTTCCAATCAATTGTTAATAATGTAATTCTTCACATCTTCCTTATGATCTGCAACTGATGATGGAGACATTATCCAAGCACAAAGTACCTGCAAAACAAGTACATACACATAATACCCTTCTTTTGTCGATCAATTGTAGTTAGGACAAGTAGGGATCGTTCTATCCGGGGAAATCAAGGGCTTTCAATTAGACAAAGTGTTGCACATAAGGGGGTTGTCGATTTGTTTATGTCTAATTACCTACTGATTTTTACTAAATTTAAATCCTAAATTATTATATACAATTGATCATCACCTTTCACACAATCACAAAACACAAAACTCATTACACATGCAACGAAATTAAAACAAGTAATAGGGGCAGCAAGCAAATATCGAATTCTAGATCAATTAAGTTCCAATTTAATTAGAGCCAACGCGGTATATCTAATTATTCAAAACATCACAAGTATTTAGAATCAACTACGCGTGTAATCCTAAACATGGTACTAATTGGTTTAATAACACTACGCGTAGAAATTAAACACAAATAGCACATAAGCACAATATGTCGAATTGGAACATGTTAGCAAGTATGGCGTCACTCATCTCACATCGACATGTAAATTTCCAGAATTACTCTAGCCCTTAGATAAATACACATTAAAATCAACTACGCGTATGATCCAACATGTATTAAATCGGCAAGTGAATTCAACATCTAGATAACACTCATGGCCTTTCGAATGCATCTAGACATCTCCTTCGGTTGCACACAAATTAAGGAAATAAACCTAATTAAATCAAGAAAACATGCAAAAACCTACTGCCCATGATACCATATTCAATCACATAACATGCATAATTCAGTAATTAAACATAAGAAAACCAAACAATTATAACAAGAATTCGGAAATCCCATGAATAAATAATAAAACCAAAATCGGAACCAAGAATCCATACATAATTCATAGACAAATTAATGTATAAATACAAAGAAACAAAAGCCATTGAAATTTACAATCCAAGTGACAACCTTTCTTGAAGAATTCGGCAAGTGGATTGGTGTTGATGATTGGAATGATTTTTATGAAAGGTGGTGGAGTATGGTTCGGCTATGTTCTTGGTGAGAATTATTGGAATCAATTCGGCAGAGTTTTGGTAAGCTTTTTGTGAGGAAGAGAAGATCCTTATTCTGAAATTATGTTGTGGTATTTATAGAGGAGAGGAGGTACTAGGGTTCGGCAAAGAGTCCTCATCAAGAAAACCGAAATATCTTTACTTGTTGGTTTCGGCCAAGTCTTCTTTTCTTTCATGCAATTGTCGAATTTTCTCTTCAATTTTCTTCACGTAAAACACTTTAATTCGGCAACAAATAATTGCACAAAGCTTCAATTCAGTCCACATTCATTCCTTGTTTTGCTCTTTTCTTCTTTTCCGAAAATCCCATAGATAATTGCTGAATAAGTCATAAAATTATCTCTTGAATTAATCAACAAATAATTCAGCAATTAACCATGAATATTGCTTGAGATGTTGTCCACATTCGGCAAAAGAATTCTTCTTCATTATCTCCAAGTAGTTGCCGGCCTTGAAGACTCCTCCAACTCTTCCTCTTTTCTCTCTCACGGCAACAAGCTAGGGTTTGCCGAAATATCTCCTCTCCTTTACCATAGTAAATCGGCAGTAATTCTTTGAATAATAAGATGTTAAATCTCCTCCTTTATCCCTCAATAAAATCTGAAAATAAAGAAAAGAAATACAGAATTAATCCATGCATTAAGCTTGTCCTAATCTAGACAAATGATGTCTTAAAAAGACATATATGTAATAGATAAGATTATTAGATTAGGAAAGTTTCCAAATCCAAATTGGGTTCTTATTCTTGATCATCACGGCAAGGCATCTTCTTTTTGCCGAAATATTTCCTCCAATTCTTTTCATTTATCTTCCATGAATTCCTGAAAATAAGATTAAGAAATAAATCACAAAGAAGGTAAAAATATGTAGCACAATTATCATGAGTAAGAGTCATGTTTAGATAAGGAATCCCAGTCCAACAAGGAGTTGTATTTTCAATGAAACTCTTTCGACTTTTCAAAAACGTCGAGCATTTGTAGACTCCTTGTCCGAATAAAACTCCTATTTTCATAGACTTTAATTAGGACTCAAACTTGTAAAATCCTTATCCAACTGGGATTCCTACTTTAGTAAGGATTCCTTTTCCAACTAGAGTTCTAGGTGAAAAAGGAGTCCTAGTTAAGAAATCCTAGTCCAATAAGGACTCCACCATAATTATGCATTTTTAACATTTCTAGCACAAACCGAATTCACACATGATTTAGAAACGACAAACAATGAAGAATTCCATTCCGACAAGTTTCCTAGTCAAAACAGGTTTCCTAGTCCAAACAGGATTCCTAGTACAACAAGGACTCCTACTCAAACTAAAACTCTTCAAAATTCGACAATTCTGCATTTTAGCTCAATTTATACACCAACTCTTGCCAAAGACTCCAACATGACTCAATGACTCTATATTACAACAATAAGGGATAAGAATTGCATAAATGGGGGTAAAAACATATTAAGAACGTCGCATTTTATGCTCCTATCAACTACCCCACACTTAGCCTTTGCTAGTCCCTTAGCAAAACAAACAAAAAGACTCAACACTACTGCCCCTAAATAATTGTCTCAGGATCTTTAAACACATAGCTTTCAAGTTAAGCATTCAATGTAAGCACAATAATCCCAAGCGTCATAGACATGTATCATAGCATGAACAAGTAAGAAACGAAAATAGCAAGCAATAACATGTTATGTTGATTCCATCCTCCTTACTAGGCATACTCTCTTCTTTTCACTCATGATATGGCAATTCACTCAAAGTATATGCAAGAGAACAGATTGTAAGGCAACAAATAGCTGGCATATTTCATCAGATAAAAGCACTTTGTGAATTAATCTTTCAGGAAAGACTTCATGTAACAATTATGTGCACAAATGAACCAAAGCCATATGCTCACTCTTGACAAAAATCTCCACAAATCAAAGTTTACCTATTTTAAGAATCATGAAAAGATCAACATAAAGGTGATAACGGGGATTGGCATAAGGCATTCGCATTTAGGATAGTGGTGATAAAATGTCACCAAGACTTAGCAAAATTCAATAAATCCTTATGTCTTCACTTCAAAGGGCCAAATTTTATCATGTTGGGCCTAAACTTCATTCTTTTCTTCCCCATAACATAGTGAATATGAACAAAGGTCAAATATGATAATAATAGACCTTCAAATAATACAACTCCAAATTCACCACAAGAACTCATCCAATTTCTTTTCTTTTCTCTTCATTGCCGAAATAATCATTGTTTTTCATTTTATTCGGCACAATTTTTCTTTTCATTTTTCTGTCCGAATTCTCTTCTTTTTCTTTTAAATTTCGGCAACAACATTCTTTTCATGCAATTGGACAAGTTTTACCCCACACTTACTTCACAACATCACTTCAAATAACAAATTCCAATTAAACTTTACCAAGTCTTGACAACAATGGAAAGGATAAACTATTCTAAGCACAAGGAATGTGTATCATGGTGATGAAATAAAATGGCATAATGTCGGCTCAAAGGGGTTAAAACTAAGGAGTCCTACGACGGGCACAAATCAAGCATAAGCTTTATTTGGCATTGGTGGTAATCCTAACATGATCTTTTCAATCCTTTTCAAAATCAAGGCATTTCATGAATAATAGTCTCAAAAATCATCAAGAGCAAGTTCTAGCATTCTAGAGTTCATTAAAAGCTATGGCACATAGGCCCAGTTTGGGATTGCTGTGCTGTGAGCAGAATTGCTTTTGAATTTGCTGTGAGCAGAATTGCTTTTGAATCTGCTGTGAGTAGAATCAGCTGAGGTGTTTGGTAAACTGTTTTTAAAAGTGCTGTGAGAACCAAAAAACAATTTCGTGTGTTTGGTGAGTTATAAGTAAAAATTGTTTTGGATGGTATAATGACAAAAATAGGCATAGTTATAAATTGATATTAAAATAAATAATTGTTTCTTTTGTATATAATTATAAAGTTAATCCACAATATTACATAAGATTTCTTAACACCATAGTAAATGATTGATTATTATTTAATTAGATTAATATATCACAATCTAAGAAAAAATAAATATTACAATTTGTTACAAATATAACTGATTCATGCAAAAGCATCTCTTACCCTGCTTCTCCAAAATCCACTTTTAAGAGAATCAATTCTTCTAAAATCAGTTTTATAGGTTGTTACCAAACACTTAAAATTAGGCCCAGAATCACTTTTGACCCCAAAAGCAGCTTGAGAATCAATCCCAAACTAGTCATTGAATAATCAAAGAATAATGAAGTTTTGAAAAATTCTGCCCATTTTTTATATTTATCGCTCATGAAAAAAGTATTTGGCATCAAAGCTCACATAGGTTATTATGGAACAAAATCAACACAAACATACGTGCTTATTACACAAATAAGTCCAAGTCTCAAATGTTCATACCAATCACAAAGTCCATGAAACTCACAATTATTTTCAAGATTATGCAAAACCATCATCTATGCATTCGAAGATATATTCATCATAGACTATTTAGGGGCACCTAAGACTCAAAAACAAATAAAAAAAAAACAAAAAAACAAAAAGCAACGAAAATTTAAACAAAAAGCAACGAAATTTTTTAATTTTTCTGATTTTCTGATTTTTTTCTGTTCTTTTCTTTTTATGACTCTAAACAAAAACTCAAAGCAAAAACAAAAACATGTGAAACATATATTCCCTACCCCACACTTAGAAAATTACATTGTCCTCAATGTTACACAAAAATTATGTAGTAATTTCTAAGCATTTGATAATTCACACAAGTTCCAATTTATACAATTCAACCAAAAAGAGTTTAGGGTTTAGAAATTCAAACTCTCGTAGACGGCTCCTTCACAATTTTGGTTGAAATGGGTTGCCTCCCATGCAGCGCTTAATCTTTATAGTCTACTCAGCCTAGACTCTTCTCCATATCATCAGGATCTTGGTGCGTCTCTAAGTCGTATCTCCTCAATGTTGTGCTCCTCAAAAGGTTCGTAGTAAGGCTTAAGTCGATGACCATTCACCTTGAACGCTTTTCCTGTTTCAATACTTTGAATTTCTATAGCACCATGAGAAAACACATTAGCAACAATATATGGTCCAACCCAACGAGAACGCAATTTTCAAGAAATAATCTAAGGCGAGAATGAAATAACAAGACTTTTTGACCAATATGAAACGTTTTGCCTCTTATCATCTTGTCATGAAACAATTTCGTCTTCTCCTTGTAAATCCACGCAGCATCATATGCTTCATTTCTGATTTCCTCAAGCTCGCTCAACTGCAATTTCCTGTGAAGTCCAGCCTTATCAAGCTCCATGTTGAATCGCTTGACCGCCCACCACGCCTTGTGCTCCAACTCTACTGGAAGATGGCACGCCTTACCATATGTGAGCCGAAATGGAGACATCCCAATGGGTGTCTTGTATGCCGTTTTGTAAGCCCAAAGTGCATCATCAAGTCTGTCACTCCAATCTTTTCTTGATGGGCCCACAGTTTTCTCCAATATGCTCTTAATCTCTCTGTTTGACACTTCCGCCATTCCGCTAGTCTGAGGATGATAAGGTGTGAAAACCTTATGGGTGACTCCATATCTCTTGAGCAAAGCCTCAATTGTTCTGTTGCAGAAATGAGAACCTCCATTGCTTATAAGCACACGAGGTACTCTAAACCTGGAAAATATGTTAGTTCTCAAGAAACCTGCAACAACTTTAGAATCATTAGTCCTTGTGGCTTTCGCCTCTACCCATTTTGACACATAATCAACAGCCAACAAGATATATAAAAAGCCCTTAGATGAAGGAAAAGGTCCCATAAAATCTATACCCCACACATCAAAAATTTCAACAAAGATCATAGTAGTAAGGGGCATTTGGTCTCTCTTACCAATGTTACCTGTCCTTTGGCACCTATCACATGTCATACAAAATGTGTATGCATCTTTGAAAATCGTGGGCCAATAAAATCCGCTTTCTAATACCTTAAGGGCTGTCCTCTTAGCTCCAAAGTGTCCTCCACACGCCTCATTGTGGCAAAATGCAAGGATCGGCCTATGCTCTTCTTGTGGCACACAACGTCGAATAATCTGATCACTACTACTCGATGTTGGAGAGCTGAATGCTACTACTCGCAAGGATCACATGCCTTTGCCTTTCATGGATCAGATGTTGGAGAGACTAGCTGGGCACGAAGCAATAGAATTCGTGCCCAGCTAGTCTCTCCAACATCTGGTCCATGAAAGGCAAAGGCATGTGATCCTTGCGAGTAGTAGCATTCAGCTTTCTGTAGTCGATGCACATCCTATGACCTGTCACTAATCGTTGGGGCACGAGTTCATCTTTGTCATTCTTCACAACTGTGAATCCACTCTTCTTAGGTACAACTTGGACAGGTGCAATCTACTGGCTATCTGAGATAGGATAAATGACTCCACAATCCAGCAATTTGATCACCTCGTCCTTCACAATCTTCATCATAGGGGGGTGTAAACGTCTCTGACCCTTCCTAGTAGGTTTGGCTCCTTCCTCAAGCAAGATCCTATGGACACAAGTTGTAGGGCTGATTCCCTTGATATCCGCCAACGTCCATCCAATGGCGGTCTTGTTCCTCTTCAGCATGCTAGTCAAACGTGCTTCCTGCTGCTCACTCAGCTGTGATGACACAATAACTGGTAGTGTGTCATCGTCTCCCAAGTATACATACTTCAAATGGTTGGGAAGCACCTTCAGTTCTAAAATAGGGGCTTGTTCCACAGATGGTAGAATTTTATTAGTGGAAATGGGAATTGACATAAAATGACATGACCTCTTCACGTGGGGTGTTGCCTCTAGCTCGGCAACTACTTGTGCTATACACGGCTCAAGATCTTGCCGTGCCTCCTTGGAAATTTCCTCCCCTAATGCGTCAATTCCGGCCCTTTGCTCAATAGCTAGTTGCTATTGATCCAAAGTTTCTGACAAAACCTGTGCAAGAGAATCAACCACATCAATATTATAGCAAGGTTTTAAATCAGAAACCGGATACCTCATAGCTTCAAAAATGTTGAAGGTTATCACTTCACCATCGAACTCCATGGTGAGGTTGCCTTTTGCAACATCTATTTTTGTTCTTGCGGTTCTCATAAATGGTCACCCCAAAAGTAATTGAGTTGAATTGTGGGGCGAGTCTTCCATGTGAAGCACATAGAAATCTGCAGGAAATATCAGATTGTTAACCTGCACAAGAACATCTTCAACATATCCCTCAGGATACTTGTTAGATCTGTCAGCCAACTGAATAATCACGTTGTCTCTTTTCAATTCTCCTAGACCTAGAGACTTGTAAACATTATAGGGCATCACATTAATTGACGCTCCTAGGTCTAGCAAAACATTAGAAAAACAACATTGTCCAATAATGCAAGGAATAGTAAAGCTGCCAGGATCTTTCATTTTCGGTGGGAGCTTTCTTTGAATAACGGCTGAAACCGTCTCACTCATCTTCACCACCTGCTCCTCTCGAGTATGCCTCCTTGTTGTGCAAAGCTCTTTCAAAAACTTGGCATACTTTGGAATTTGCTTGATGCACTCAAGCAATGGAATGTTTACCTCCACACGTCTGAAGATATCAAGTACCTCCTCATCTGATTTCTCCTTCTTCGATTTAGCAAATCTGGAAGGAAAAGGCAAACACAAAGATAGGTTAGTATTAACTAAACCACTTGAGTTGGATTTATTTACCTTGTGTGTCTCTGAGGTTGCGGGATCATTTTCCAAATCCCTTTTCTTCATAACGTCGAGCTCCTCTTTGCTCGGTTCACCATTTTTGGCCTCATTGCCGTGTGCTCCTTCACCCTTGCCGAATGCAACCTTATGCTCAGCCACATCCTCATCATGCACTAATACGTCCTCATTTGTCCTCCCAACTTTCGGCCCTTCCAAGATCTTACCACTCCTTGTGGTGATTGACTTTGCTTGCTCATTCTTGGGGTTAGGGATCACTCCTCCAGGTAACCTCCCTTGTTCTTGGATCTGCCCCATGAAATCCACAACCTTTCCCATCTGATTTTTCAGCTCAGAAATATCCTTAGTGTTTGAGGTTGTAGATTGCAACAATGTGTGAGTTGCATCATTTAAAGACTTCAACATTGCATCATAGTTAGAGTTTGATGATGCTTGAGCATTATTGTTGTAGAATTGTTGCTGAGGTCTTGCAAATCCTTGGAATTGCCCTTGAGGTCTTGGTTGATACGCCATACCTCCTTGGTTTGCTTGTGGTGGCGCCAATGGTTGAGGGTTCTGAACATTGCTATTGTTGGCCAAACGAAAATTAGGGTGATCGTTGTACCTTGGGTTGAAATTCCCAAACCGCTGCCCACTTTGCTGTTGAGGAAATCCCAATGCATTGGCCTCCTCAAAATGATCATCCACTCCAAGTTGAGGACATAAATCGGTTACATGTCCTTCCATTCGGCAAACACCACAAACTTGAGCTTGTTTCAGCTTCATTTGTGTCATCATCTGAGTTAGCTTCCCCATGTCTTCCCTAAGCTCCTTGACAGCACTAGACTCCTCAAATCCGCTAGCCTCATTGACACGCTTGGAGGAAGTAGACCCGAACTGTTGCTGGTTAGTGAAATGCATCTCCAATAAGTTCTTAATCTCCTCCTTGCTCTTTTCCATTAATGATCCTCCAGCCGCTGAATCAAGAAATCGTTTCTCCATAGGGCGCAACCCTTCATAAAAATACTGCAGCAAAAGACCCTCACGTATCCCATGATTAGGACACGTTGCCACCAAAGATTTGTACCTATCATAGTACACATCAAAGCTCTCGTCTGGCTCTTGTCTAATTGAGGTGATCTCCTTTCTGATTTGTGTCACCCTTGATGAAGGAAAATATTTGGTGAGAAATTCCTTCACCATTGTGTTCCAAGACGTCATTTTTCCTGGTGGCATTGCATAGAACCATTCGGCTGCCCTATCTTCAAGTGAGAAAGGAAATGCCTTCATCCTCACATGCTGTAAATCTGCCCCAGTTGGGCACATTGACTCACATCGAAATTCAAACTTGTGGATATGGCGGTTAGGATCCTCTCCACTTAATCCATGGAACTTGGGCAATTGGTGAATAAATCCACCTTTCAACTCAAACTCTGCTGATTTGCCAGGTGCAACAGCAGGATATGTCACATTGCTTGGTCTTGCCACTCCTCCTTGTGGCGCATCTACTTGCCCATTCTCTTCTCTCAATGAAGTCATCTTGAATGTAGGATCAGGTAAATCAAAGTTTAAATATTGAATCGATATGGGACTTTGAAGTAGCTCAAATTCTGGTTCTTCGTGAAACAAAGGATTAAGTTCACACGAAGCTTCTGAAGGAAATGGTGAGGGTGGTGCAACGAAATTTCTGTTGAAAAGTGATGAGGTGGGAGGAACAAACTGATGTTCTGGTGAAGATGTGCTTGGCAAAACTTGCTCTACTTCTTCTTGGTTGCAAATTCTTTTCAATCTATCCTCAATTTCTTGTGACCAACCAAGATTCATGTACCTGAAATTTTAAAAAGATCAAGTGTTTAATCAATGAATTTAAAAGAAAAGCAAACGTTGATATAAAGTTAGAATGTATAAGTTAGTGTTAAGGTTTAATACAAATATAAGTAAGTATCAACGAAAAATTTAAGTGTAAGTATCAACGAAAAATTCATTATATGTATCACACGAAAATTCAAATATGTATATGTATATATATCACACGAAAATTTACAAGTATAGCTCACACAATTTCACAAGTATAAACGAAAGAATCAAAAATGTGTTTTATGTATCCCTAGTTAAATTGCTAATTGATTTGTTCAAATTTTCAAAGTACGTGGAGCAGAGGAGATAACGGTGCAATGGACTGATACAGCCCAAGGTAGTATCATGCTTATTCCGATATACCTCAAAAATTCAAACCAAGAAATGTTTTCTTTTTGAGATTAAAAATTTACTTATATCAAACTCATTTAAGGTTTTGAAGCTCGGTGGACGTGCGGCCTAGGTCTATCGACTAGACACAAGATTCTGTGGTTTCAGAAGGCTAGAACGAAAGTACTAACAATGGAGTGAGGCAAGACTCGTTGTTGGACACCACGGAGAGCGAACTCCCTATCGACTCACTCACCGAGAATGATCATCAGTCTGTGGGCCTTGAGATCTAGTTAAACAAACCTCAACACCAAAATTAGAACAAACGAACTATGAATGCCCCTTACTCTGTTAAGAACCTTATGTTGTCAGTACCACTAAAGTGCATAAAAGCCGCCCTCAACCTCATAAAAACGCAAGCGCTAGTATGAAGGGTTAAGGCTAATATCAACATTAGTGACCTTACCTATTCCTCTTCCCCTCAAAACCAAAAACAAACTCAACATCAATAGACTTTTAAAACTCCCTAACAATTTAGCTAGTTATACAATATATCACACGAAATATACATGTATCAACAATGGCTTGGTTCTTAAGGTCATCGAATTATGTAAGTATGTAAATGCCGAAACTTAGAATTTCTAATGTCTTTTATTGACACAACTTTAAAATTTGAGGTACGTGGAGCAGAGGAGATAACAGTGCAATGGGCTGAAACAGTCCAAGGTAGTATCATGCTTATTCCGATATACCTCAAAAATTAAAGACGAATTTTATCTTTTGAAGAAAAATAGTTTCACATATGTTCAAGTTATCTTCTAGCGTCTAAAGTGAGGTGATGCTTCGGCACAAGCTGTTGTCTAGGTCGAGAATATTTCACTTTTCAAAGGCGGTGTCGTTAAGATCACGGAGAGTAAACTCTCTTTAGGAACCAGGCAGGTCTCCAAGTTTTTAACCACGGAGGACAAGTCCCCTATCGACTCACTCACCGAGAATGATCATCAGTCTGTGGGTCTTGAGAGCCAGTTTTACAAACCTCGAACCAATCAATGAAAATAACTTGCCCTATACTTTATAAAATAAACTCGGGTCCTAGCGGTCTACAAGTGTTGATTAAAACCGCCCTCAACCTCATAGAAGTAATGACTTTGCTGAAATGTCGCTTGTATGCGTGGGGGGGGGGGGGGGGGGGGGAAGTATCCCGTGTTTCCCAATCTACATAAAAACGGATCCAACAAAGCACCATTCAAATGAAGGGTTTTGGTTATGATCAACAAAAGAGGCTTCACCTACATGTTACACTTTAGAAACTACAATAAACTCAAAACATACACAAAACTATCAACTTCCTAGAAATTATCTAAGTGTACAAACATTCACAATATACATCACATAATCGGCAATTAATCAAAACAAAAACCAAAAACCAAAAGCAAAAATCGGAAATCCCTATTTACTATTACATGTCCGAAAAATCCTATTATACATATCCCAAAAACTATTGAAAAATTAAATAACCTGCAATATACATAATTACAAAACAACACTTTATGAATCAAAATCATTAAATTTCCCCGGCAACGGCGCCAAAAATTGATGGACATTATCCAAGCACAAAGTACCTGCAAAACAAGTACATACACATAATACCCTTCTTTTGTCAATTGTAGTTAGGACAAGTAGGGATCGTTCTATCCGGGGAAATCAAGGGCTTTCAATTACACAAAGTGTTGCACATAAGGGGGTTGTCGATTTGTTTATGTCTAATTACCTATTGATTTTTACTAAATTTAAATCCTAAATTATTATATACAATTGATCATCACCTTTCACACAATCACAAAACACAAAACTCATTACACATGCAACGAAATTAAAACAAGTAATAGGGGCAGCAAGCAAATATCGAATTCTAGATCAATTAAGTTCCAATTTAATTAGAGCCAACGCGGTATATCTAATTATTCAAAACATCACAAGTATTTAGAATCAACTACGCGTGTAATCCTAAACATGGTACTAATTGGTTTAATAACACTACGCATAGAAATTAAACACAATTAGCACATAAGCACAATATGTCGAATTGGAACATGTTAGCAAGTATGGCGTCACTCATCTCACATCGACATGTAAATTTCCAGAATTACTCTAGCCCTTAGATAAATACACATTAAAATCAACTACGCGTATGATCCAACATGTATTAAATCGGCAAGTGAATTCAACATCTAGATAACACTCATGGCCTTTCGAATGCATCTAGACATCTCCTTCGGTTGCACACGAATTAAGAAAATAAATCTAATTAAATCAAGAAAACATGCAAAAACCTACTGCCCATCATACCATATTCAATCACATAACATGCATAATTCAGTAATTAAACATAAGAAAACCAAACAATTATAACAAGAATTCGGAAATCCCATGAATAAATAATAAAACCAAAATCGGAATCAAGAATCCATACATAATTCATAGAAAAATTAATGTATAAATACAAAGAAACAAAAGCCATTGAAATTTACAATCCAAGTGACAACCTTTGTTGAAGAATTCGGCAAGTGGATTGGTGTTGATGATTGAAATGATTTTTATGAAAGGTGGTGGAGTATGGTTCGGCTATGTTCTTGGTGAGAATTCTTGGAATCAATTCGGCAGAGTTTTGGTAAGCTTTTTGTGAGGAAGAGAAGATCCTTATTCTGAAATTATGTTGTGGTATTTATACAGGAGAGGAGGTACTAGGGTTCGGCAAAGAGTCCTCATCAAGAAAACCGAAATATCTTTATTTGTTGGTTTCGGCCAAGTCTTCTTTTCTTTCATGCAATTGCCGAATTTTCTCTTCAATTTTCTTCAAGTAAAACACTTTAATTCGGCAACAAATCATTGCACAAAGCTTCAATTCAGTCCACATTCATTCCTTGTTTTACTCTTTTCTTCTTTTCCGAAAATTCCATAGATAATTGCTGAATAAGTCATAAAATTATCTCTTGAATTAATCAACAAATAATTCAGCAATTAACCATGAATATTGCTTGAGATGTTGTCCACATTCGGCAAAAGAATTCTTCTTCATTATCTCCAAGTAGTTGCCGGCCTTGAAGACTCCTCCAACTCTTCCTCTTTTCTCTCTCACGGCAACAAGCTAGGGTTTGCCGAAATATCTCCTCTCCTTTACCATAGTAAATCGGCAGTAATTCTTTGAATAATAAGATGTTAAATCTCCTCCTTTATCTCTCAATAAAATCTGAAAATAAAGAAAAGAAATACAGAATTAATCCATGCATTAAGCTTGTCCTAATCTAGACAAATGATGTCTTAAAAAGACATATATGTAATAGATAAGATTATTAGATTAGGAAAGTTTCCAAATCCAAATTGGGTTCTTATTCTTGATCATCACGGCAAGGCATCTTCTTTTTGCCGAAATATTTCCTCCAATTCTTTTCATTTATCTTCCATGAATTCCTGAAAATAAGATTAAGAAATAAATCACAAAGAAGGTAAAAATATGTAGCACAATTATCATGAGTAAGAGTCATGTTTAGATAAGGAATCCCAGTCCAACAAGGAGTTGTATTTTCAATGAAACTCTTTCGACTTTTCAAAAACGTCGAGCATTTGTAGACTCCTTGTCCGAATATAACTCCTATTTTCATAGACTTTAATTAGGACTCAAACTTGTAAAATCCTTATCCAACTGGGATTCCTACTTTAGTAAGGATTCCTTTTCCAACTAGAGTTCTAGGTGAAAAAGGAGTCCTAGTTAAGAAATCCTAGTCCAATAAGGACTCCACCATAATTATGCATTTTTAACATTTCTAGCACAAACCGAATTCACACATGATTTAGAAACGACAAACAATGAAGAATTCCATTCCGACAAGTTTCCTAGTCAAAACAGGTTTCCTAGTCCAAACAGGATTCCTAGTACAACAAGGACTCCTACTCAAACTAAAACTCTTCAAAATTCGACAATTCTGCATTTTAGCTCAATTTATACACCAACTCTTGCCAAAGACTCCAACATGACTCAATGACTCTATATTACAACAATAAGGGATAAGAATTGCATAAATGGGGGTAAAAACATATTAAGAACGTCGCATTTTATGCTCCTATCAACTGACAATCAAACTCTACAAGTATGTTAGATAAACAAAGACAAAGACTCAACGAAAATTGAGGGTAGTTACAACATGTTACAGGAGAGATACATACAAGAAAAGTATAAAATTAAGAAAGTTAGATTTAGAGTTAGCAAGTATGGTTAGAGTTACAACAATTTCGTTTTTTTTTTTTTTTACACAAATTTTATATAACACTACAAAATTATTTCAAGTACATCACACAAAATTTTCACACGAAATTTACACAAGGTTTCACGAAAATTTACATGTATTTTTACAAAGAATTTGGTTTAAAATTTTCAAAGTATCCGAAAACATATAACACATCAAATATGTCAAACCTTTAGAGTCTAATTGCTTTTATTCAAACAACTTTAAAATTCAAGGTATGTGGAGCAGAGGAGATAACAGTGTAATGGACGGATACAGCCCTAAGTACTATCTAATAGGAGCACAATGTGTTACGATATTAATATGTTTATGCCCTCGTTTATGCTTTGTTTATCTCTTATTTATCTAAAATCGAGTCATAATATAGATTAGTGTATATTTTGGTAGAGCTTGGCAAAAATGTGCTTAAAAGCTGGAAATTTACAGAAAATTAACAAAGTGCTGAAAATCGAAGTCATATTATGTTTCATTGATTTTGTAAAGCTTCCATGTTGCTTTTGATGAGTTTTTCTTCTCTTATGAGCAGTATATACATATATGATCGAGCAATGGAAAGAGTTTAAGGAATTGGAGCTAAAGAAGCTGCCGGAAATTGCTATGCAAATTCGGATTCAGTAAGTTTCAGGTTTTTCCTGAACACATCACTCGGTTTCCAGGAATTCCTCAAGTCAGCTCATTTAGAACTAGATGGTGTGTCTTATATGCGTGGAAAGATCTATGAGTCTAGTTTCCATAGGATTTAGAATCGCATCCATAGCTGCTCCGAGGAGAAAGTTATGCTCGATTAAAGACAAAAAGGTCAGATCTGCCGAGAAGAAACAAGATTCCAGCTTAGTCCCTGCTAATAGGCTGCAAATCTCCGGATGCCAACTTGCAGCCTCATCGCGATGCAGCGAGCGCAGCCAAACATCCAAGCCACCGAGACATGTCCGACACGGGCACCTCGTATCCGGGCCATATCCCAAGTTCAGCCAGCTGTATCCGAGCACGTATCCAAGACGTATCTGACAAGATTTGTGCCTTCAACATGACGTATCGGATACCGGCACCTCGTATCCGATACCGGCACCTTTCCCGCGCACATGCAGCCCTCGCTGCAGCCTATCATAGCGATGTTGTGCCTTATCGTTGCTGCCGTTAGCCTCGCCAGCGCCAACCCATTGAAGCATGTGCACATGCCTCGCCGCATATCAGGAAGTTGCCAAGATACTTCCGCGCGCCAGCCCAACCTGCCGAGAAAATGCCTCGTGCGCGCAGGCCCGCTTGCCCATGCGTAAGCGCATCCGAGAACCTGCAATGTTGCCGATAGGTACTTCCGAGAGTTTTCCAAGCAATTTTCTCTCTTTCATCGTGGCTGCAAGTAGCTGAGATCAATCCTAGGGATACAAGGACTGGTTGCAGCCGTGAGAAATCAAGAAAAAGTCAACAAGGAAAGACCAAGCCTAGAGGGACAAGGAAGCCTATCGGTACAAGGATTGCATGTTTCCAGGTGAAACTAGGGAAGACTGCAATCAGACTTTGGGTTGAGAATCCATCAAGCAACCGGCTGCAAGTCCATTAGTGGAGTCCATGAAGAGACGCAACCGGTCCACAAGGAAAACGCATGGAAGATTCTTGAAGAAAATAGGAGTGCACGGCAAGATACCTTAACCTACTCGGTTAAGGTTTTGATTTCCTTATTGGTGCCGGATTTGCCCTAGGCTTTCCCCTATAAATAGAGACCGAACCCTATTCAGAAAAGTGTCACATCTCAAGCATAAACACTTAGCCAAAGCTCTACCAAATTCCCCAAACACCAAATAGAAAATACCTTAGCCAAAAATCATCACCTCCATTCTGCCGAAGCCTCTCCACCATACTTACCAAAGCTTTCCAAGGTTTTTTAAAAAAACGTGATCTCCTTCATCTATGGCTATTGTAATTATTCTAGTTTGTGTAGTTTGTATGAACTCGATTCGTTGTTTGGTTTTTGTTTTACTTTTGTATGTTGTATGAATTCGGTTTAAGTTTTGTATGAAAGTTTACAATTTTAACTTGTAATTTTCGTATGTTAGATAATTAGGACAGTGGTATTAGATGCATGATTAGGATTTAAATCGGTTAGAACTAAAGTGAGGACTTAAAAATCGATACTTAGAATTGTCTTGAACATGATTTAGGTATTAGGTGTAATCGGCTAGAATTATAATAAACTAAGTAGACGTATGATCAGTTTGATTTGTTATGCTCACTTAGAGTGGTTAACCTTAGAACTTGAATGTTAAATAAGAAGATTGACGACCTTACTTATTTACTTGTCTTTGATTAATAGACTCTTGTGCTTCAATGTTATGAGTTATATAGTAGTAACATGAATCTTAGGATCACTTTGCGAATAGCTAGATCTTAAAACATTAGAAGTCTTTCAACTAGGTAAAACCGGAATACGTTCTAGTTGTGATCGAAACTTGTTTAAATCTAAAGCATGCTAAATACTTGTTCCTTACTTTCTTACTTACGTGATTACTTGTTAAAGAGTCTTTATGGTATTTGTTTGTGTGAAAGATGTCCACCAACTTGTAAATAGTAGTTTAGAATTTAAATTCGTGTTTTATTTTCGTGTCCCCAATGTGACGATTTAATGTATATATGTGAATATTTTTCTAACATTCTCATATTTCAGGTACCCTTAATCCCTGGCTAGAACGATCCCTACTTATTCTATACTACTAATGATTGTAGGGTTTATCATTGCTTGAGTCGCTTCGATGATGCGATCAGTATCATGCTTTTATCCGATATACCTTAAAATTTAAAGACATCTTTTATTTGTGAAGCTATATAAATCTATTTATGTAAAGTTATTTTCTAAGTTCTAAAGCAAGGTGGACGTTGATAGGAGCACAATGTGCGCCGATATTAATATGCTTATGCCCTCGTTTATGCTTTGTTTAACCCTTATTTATTTAATATAGAGTCATAATTTAGTTTAGTGTCATTTTGGTAGAGTTTTGAAATTATGTGCTTTAGAATCCGAAAAATGACTAAGTATAGAAATCTGGAAAATAATGAAAAATGTGTCTTTTTCGTGATTCTAAGACGAGTTTTAGAGTGACCTATCCTTTTCCAAATTTGATGAAATTTGGTATGCTTATTATTGGCTTGCTAAGTAATGTTGTGTTAAAATTTCAGATCAATCGGAGTTCGGAAAGATACCAAAAAGATGGCTGCAAAACGGCAGCTCGAGCAAAAACGCTCCAGGATTTCAACGATTTTCCTGGGACTGTGTCCCAACTTCGAAAATTCATTCCCGACGTTTCACAAGGATATTGATCGAACTGTTTTATGGAGGTAGCTATATGTGTCTAGTTTCTCTGAGACTTAGAATCGCATCAATCGGAGCTCCGAGGAGGGAGTTATGCCGGATTTAATGGAGCAAGGTCATTCCAGCCGAGTTGCTGCCGATCTTGTGTTCTTGCGGGTTTGGGGCATTTTTCCATGAATCAAGTTCACCAAATGGAGTTGTCAAGCCTACACAAGAAGTCCATGAAGATATTCAGCCCATACCATGGAGAAAATTCTGAAAAAGAAGTCCAAGAATGCAATATTTATCCCACAAGGAAACATAAGCCAACTAGGAAAATGAATTCTCTTTCCTTGTGTGGCCGGCAAACCCTAGGTTTTTCCTCTATAAAAGGCCAACGAATTTCATAATAAAGTTGTCACATCTCAAGCCAAAACACAAGTCTAAAGCTCTACCAAATTTTCTACCTTAAGTCTTAGAAAGAAAAGCAAGCCGAAACCACCACCACCACCATCCATAAAATTCCTGCCGACACCCCTTCACCTTCAACCGAGAAGAACCAGTCCATATCTCCATCCTTCATCACTGAGATCCACACGAGTTGCTGCCTCAAGGTGTCTAAATGTGTGATCTACTCCCTTCGGCTTGTAATTCTTTTATTTTTCAACACTATGTCTATGTAGTTTGGATATTCTTTTGGTATTTGTTTTTATGTCTATGTAAAGACAATTTGTTTATTTGGTTTTGCATGTTTAAAGTTGTTTATGATTTCGATTCTTGGTGTCTTGCTAACTCTAAGGTATTGATTTCATGGTTTTATGAAAGATAAACATGTAAACACACTTTGTAAATATGTAACCGGTTAGGTCTTAGGGATGCATGCTTGACTTGATTCTCGATTTCTTCTTGATTAGTTATTTGAATTCGTGTGCAACCGAATGAGATGTTTAGATGCAATCGCAGGCCATGGTTGTTGTCTAGATGTTGAATTCACTTGTCGTAGTAACATAAGTCAAGTTAGAACGATAAGTCGATTTGGTTTATGTTGTTACCTAGGGTTAGAGTAATTCCTACAACTTACTTGTCTAATATGAAGAGTGACGCCTTGCATGTTAACTTGTTTCCGACTACGAGATTTCGTGCTTTATATGCTAATTGGTTAATTTCTACGATAAGTGTCTTTAATCGGTTAGCTAAAGATTAGGGTTATGCGATAAGCTAATTCTAAGTATTTTCGTGAAATCTAAAATCGACTAGATAAACCGATAAGGAGTTTAGTTAGGTTGGAATTAAGATGAGTCTTGAATATTTCTATGCATATTTTCGTGAGCCCTTACTTGTTACTTGTTTCGATTTGTGATAGTTTTTGATGAGTGGTTTGTGTGAAAGATGTCGACCAAACTTGTACATAGTAGTTTAGAGTTTAAATTCCTGCATTTTGTTTCGTGCCTAGTTTGAGGGCAGCCCTATGGCTGCCGAACTCATCTTCATCCCCCATGATAATTCAATTCGTATATATGTATATAAGTGTGACAATTGTGTGCATATATGTGTTATTTGTTCTAACATTCTCATGTTTCAGGTACCCTTAATCCCCGGCTAGAACGATCCCTACTTATTCTATGCTACTAAAGATTGTAGGGTTATTATTGCTTGATGCTCGCTTAGGCGACCCACTCGTCAATTATTGTGCTCCTATCAGACGTGCGGCCCAAGTATTGCTGTCTAGACATGAATTATTCCGTGTTTTCAGAAGGTTAGAACGAAAGTTCTAAAATTGGATCAAGGCAAGACTCGTTGTTGGTAACCACGGAGAGCGAACTCTCTATCGACCCCTTCACTGAGAAGAATAGTCAGTCTGTGGGCCTTGAGATCTAGTTAAATAAACTTTAATGCCAAAATTAGAGACAAACGAACTAATAGGCGAACTTTTATGCTCCTTACTCAGTTGAGAATAACTCATGTGTTAGATAGTTCTCCAAGTGTTAATAAAGGCTGCCCTCAACCCTAAGTGACCTTAACAAGGTACAAATGGAGCGTTAAAGCCAATGTTAACAAAACGGACTTCACTCTATTCCGTTCACTTTAGAACCTACAATAAACTAAACATAAATAAATATTTAACTTCCTAACAATTTATCTAAGTGTTACACGTACACATACATCACATAATACATCACAAATTTCGGCAACTATCAAAACCAAAAACCGAAACCTATTTAACTATTGCAAATCCGAAAAACCTATTATACATATCCCAAAACTAAGAAAAAATTATACATATCGAAAATTTTATACAAAGTTACAAAGTAACACTTCATGAATCAAAACATTTTAATTTCCCCGACAACGGCACAAAAAATTGATGGAATTATTATCCAAGCACATTGTACCTGCAAAACAACTCCATACACATATATTACCATTCTTGTGTCATCGTTAGTATATGACAAGTAGAGATCTTTCAATCAGGGGAAATTAAGGGCTTTCAATCACATCGTTAGTATCTACATACCTACTGAATTTTATTAGAATAAAATCCTAAATTAATATATACAAGTGATCACCTTCTCCATAAAAACACATAGCACGAAATCATCAAAACATGCATGACTCGAAAAAAATGACACACGACAGCAAGCAATTTTCACATAGCACTTAGAAACATTCAATTCCGATTCTAATTAGAGCCCTTAGCGGTTCATCTAATCGTTAAGACTTTATAAGTATTTAGAATTAACTCAGCTATAACGCTAAATATGGTGCTAATCAATTTAAAAACACTCAGCGTAGAAATTGAACATGAAGAACACATAAACACAATAAGCCGAATTGGAGACATGCAACAAGTATGGTGTCACCTCATCTTATTTAACATGAAAATTTTTAGAATTATGGTAACCCTAATTAAACAACCTAAATCACAATAACTCAGCGTATGATGCAATCTAGATTATTCTGCTACATGAAATCGGCACTCAAGGGGCTGCCAGAAAGTCAGTCCTTAAGCACACAATTTGTTGACCTTGAATTCATGAAAATTAATAAAAAAAATAACCAAGTACACATGAGAAACCTACTGCCCTTTACCAATAAATCACAAAATCATACATGAACAAGTTTGTAAATCATAACAACAAAATCAAAAGAATTCGGAAATCATAGTATAACATACAAAACCGAAATTTACAATCCAATAATCCATACAATATAAAATTGTAATTCATACAGAAAATAATAAAAATCATGAGTTGTTCAAATCACACTTTAAAAGAACCTTGCAAAACTTCAACAAAGGTGACTTCGACAATGGAAGAATGGTGCGATTTGAAGGTGAAAGGTGGTTTGGCTTCAATGATTTTCGTATGGGATTTTATGGAAGTAAATTGGCAGAGTTTCGGCAAGCTATTTGTGAGAGAAGAGATGATATTTTCTATGTGAAAACGGTGCTATATATAGAGGTAAAAGGTTGAGAGGTTCGGCAGCAATTAGGGGTCACAAAACTTAGTTTTTCTCAAACTTATCCTGCTGGCAAATTTGACCTTCGTGTGAAGATTATGGAATATCTCTTTCTAGAAAATAGATATTGAGGTGATTCCAACTGGTTTGGAAACTAGACTCCCGTAGCTTTCTATCCATATATGTACTCATCATCTGATTCAAAGTGAGCTGTCCTGGACAGTCCTTGGAAGTTGGATGACGTGCACAGGAATTCTGCCGAATTTAATCAGGATTTGTTGCGATTTTCTTCCTTTTTTTTTCTGAATTATCTCTTCCGATTTTCTTCATGGGTAATTACTTCATGGACTTCTTTGTTGGACTCAGATAATCTCTTATTAGATAAATAATCCATGAAGTTGCCGCAAGTTTTCCTTGTTGGACCGGGAAAGTCTTTTTCTCTCGGCAGGAAATAAGTTCTTCTTCTCGGCAGCTTTGACCTCTCTGTGTTTTGACCAGTATAACTTCTTCCTCAGGAAAGTTTTTGCTGTGATTCAAAATTCATTAGAAACTAGACTCGTAGAGCTTTCCATACATATATAGCTTGCCTTCTAGTTCCTTGTAAATCGTCCTGGAGAAATTCTGGAAATTAAGTGATGTGCACCGGATTTTACTGAACTTTCTGGATTTACATCCGATGAGTACTTGTAATTCCTAGCATCTTCTTTTGCTCCAATTGTTATGATTTCTTCCATTTCTCAGTCCACAACATGTCTATTGCATATGAGAGAGGAGAATTTTATCAAAAGCATAGTCTAAGTTTTACAGATTTAACAAAATATCTCTGAGACTTTCAATTCTGGTTTTGATAATTTTTCTGCCTTTTCTTCTATTTTTAGCACATTATCACATTTAGCTCAACCAAAACTCATGACTCAATTACATGACTCTATATTACGACAATAAGGGTTAAGCATTAGCTAAATGGGGGTAAACACATATTAAGAACGTCGCATTTTATGCTCCTATCAATTAAGGGTACCTGAAACATGAGAATGTGATAGGAGCACATTGTGCGACGATATTAATATGATTATGCCCTCATTTATGCTTTATTTAACCCTTATTTATCTAAGATAGAGTCATAATATAGATTAGTGAATATTTGGTAGAGTTTGGCGAAAATGTGCTTAATTATCAGAAAAATGACTAAGTATAGAAATTTGAGGAAATAATGCAAAATATGTCTTTTTCGTGATATGACTTATCTTTTTCCAAATTTGATGAAATTCGGTATGTATATATTTGGCAAGCTAAAGTATGTTGTGTCAAAAAGTTAGATCAATCGGAGTTGAGGAAGTCACCCAAAAGATGGCTGCAACTTGGCAGTTTGAGCAAAACGATCCAGGGACTACCAGGATTTTCTTGGGACTGTGTCCTGATTTCCGGAATTTCTGTATGACGCATCACTTAGAACTAGAGGACGTGGTTTATATCAATGGAAAGCTCTGTGTGTCTAGTTTCCTGAAGACTTGGAATCGTACCAATCGGAGTACTGAGAAGGGAGTTATGCCAGATTTACTGGAGCAAGGTCAATTCTGCCGAGAAAACCATAAGTTTCCCGGTTGCATCAGGAAAGCTCTCCTTTGGATTTATGGAAGCATGGATCGGGTATTATGTATCTAAAGACTTGTTGAACATGTTCATGCTAACGAAGTCCAAGATCAGAAGAAGAAGTCCAAGAGAAGCATTACTTTGCCAAAAAGGAAAACTAAACCAACAAGGACAAGGAATTGCCATTCCTTTTGGCTGCCGGCAAACCCTAGGTTCTCCCCTATATAAAGCCAACGAATTCCTCATAAAAAGTCGTCACATCTTAAGCCAAAACACAAAGCCAAAACTCTACCAGAATTTTCCCAAAGATCCTACATAAAAACCCTAGCCGAAACACATCATCCACCACCATCTCACCAAGTTTCTGCCGAAACTTATACCTACTGCCCGTGCAGTCTCCAAGCCATCTTCCGCCGGATCAACACGAGTAGAAGTCATCAAAGGTGTCTGCAAAAGTGTGATCCACTCTCCTCTTTCGGTTTTGTAATTTTTATGTAGTTATGCTTAGTTTTGTCTATGAAACTCTAATGTATTTTTAGTTTTGGTTTGTGTGTCTATGTATGAACCGATTTGGAATTTGGTTTTATAAATTGCATGTTAAAAATATATTTGATTTGTTGCTTAGGTCTAGGTTTAAGCCACGGTTTCATTGAGTCTTTGCATGTTAATTTTGTAATATAAAACTTGTAAGTATTCATACACTTAGATAATTAGGACAGCGGTATAGATGCATGTTGAGGATTTAAATTGGTTAGTAATCTAAGGGCGTGACTTAAAAACTGAAACATTAGTTTTGTTTGACAAGCATGTAAATCTAGATGTTAGGTTTCATCTAACCCGAGTAAAATGAATAAAGATTAAACGTATGTTGCTTTGATTCAATTGTGCTCACTTAGGGTATAACCTTATCTAAAACTTGCATGTTAAATAAGATGATTGACAACCTTACTTGTTTACATGTCTTCCATTATAGACTTTTGTGCTTCAATGTTACGAGTTGTATAACGGTAGCATAACTTTTAGGATCACTTTGCGAATAGCTAGATCTTAAAACATTAGAAAGTCTCTCAACTAGGTAAAATTTGGAAACGTTCTAGTTGTAGGTCGAAACTTGTTTAAATCCAATGCATGCTAAATACTTGATCCTTACCTTCTTTTTGTGTGAGTCTTATTGTCAAAGAGTTAAGTGTCGAATGTTTTGTGTGAAAGGTGTCGACTGATAGGAGCACAATGTGCGACGATATTTATGTATTTACGCCCTCATTTATGCTTCGTTTAACCCTTATTTATCTAAGATAGAGTCATAATATAGTTTAGTGTCATTTTGGTAGGGTTTTGATAAAATATGCTTTAGAATCCGAAAAATGACTAAGTTTATAGAATTCTGGAAAATAGTGCAAAATGTGTCTTTTTCGTGATTCTGAGATGAATATAATTCTGACCTATCCTTTTCCAAATTTGCTGAAATTTGGTATGCATATTATTGGCTTGCTAATGGGTTTTGTGTCAAAAATACAGATCAATCGGAACATTGAGGAAAAAGTTATATTCGGTTAAAGTCACAAAAGGTCAAATATTCCAAGAGAATGTCCATTCGCCAGAGCTCGCTCGCTAAGTCCTTGTTCATTCGCTAACAACCTTGCTCGCCAAGAGATCAGCTTAGCTCATAGGCTCGCCAGAAGCCTATACTCGCCAGAAGCCTCGCTCGCCAAGCCCTTGTTTGTTCGCCATCAGCATCGTTCGCCAACATCTTCGCTCGCCAGAAGATCAGCCGCCAACACTAGCTCGCCAGCTTGCACATATCCACTCGCCAACCATCCGTGCATGCCAGTATACATAATTCGCGCGACCAGCCAAGAAGCCTCGCCAGTACCCGATACTAGCAAAGTCTGTACTCGCGAGCAGAGAGAAATTTCCAATAATGTCTTCAAGCGGCTGCAAGCGTGCCAAATCATTCCAAAGAGCTTTGCAACGTCCAAGAAGAAATCATAAGCCGGCCAAGCAAGAGTTTCTTTGTTCAATAAGGAGAGAAAAGCCTATTCCAACTCAGATTTGGAAACCTTATTTATTGAAGATTTCTATCCCGTTTTGAACAAGGAAAAGTCCCAAACTTCACAGCCTTTCTCCTATAAATAGAGGCCGGCACCATGAAGAAAAAAGTGTCACATCTCAAGCCAAAACACAAAGCCAAAGCTCTACCAAATTCTCCCCAAAATTCCTACATAAACCCTAGCCGAAATCACCTCCATACATCATCCATCTTCCGCCGAATCCATACGAGTCAAAGTCATCAAGGTGTCTACAAAAGTGTGATCCACTCCCTTCTCTCGGTTTAGTAAAGTTTATGTAGTTATGTTTAGTTTTGTCTATGAAACTTGCATGTATTTTTGGTTTTGGATTATATGTCTATGTATGAACCGAATTGGAGATTGGTTTTATAATTTGTATGTTAATGATTTGTTGAATTCGATGCTTAGATTTAGGTTTAAGTTTCGGCAACAATGAATTTGCATGTTAATTTGTAATATAAAATTTGTAAGATGAGTACACTTAGATAATTAGGACAGTGGTATTGATGCATGTTTAGAATTTAAACCGGTTAGAACTACGGTGAGGGCTTATAATCGATATTTAGTGTTGTCTTTTAACATGATCTAGGTATTAGGTTTAATTCGCTTGAGTTATAATGAACTAAGTAGACGTATGATCACTTTGATTTGTTGTGCTCACCTAGAGTGGTTAACCTTATGACTTGCATGTTAAATAAGAAGATTGACGACCTTACTTGTTTGCTTGTCTTCGACTATAGACTTTTGTGCTTCAATGTTACGAGTTGTATAACGGTAGCATATATAACTTTTAGGATCACCTCGCGAAAGCTCGATCTTAAAACATTAGAAAGTCTCTCAATTAGGTAAAAATTGGAAACGTTCTAGTTGTAGGTCGAAACTTGTTTAAGTTCAATGCATGCTAAATACTTGTTCCTTACTTTCTTGTGTGCGAATCTTATTTGTTAAAGAGTTGAGTGTGGAGTGCTTTGTGTGAAAGATGTCGATCAACCTTGTAAATAGTAGCTTTAGGATTTAATTTTCAGCTTTTCTTTTTCTCTAAATTTTCGTACCTAGTTCTAGGGCCAGCCTATGGCTGCCGAACTTCATCTTCATCCCCCACGATAAATTCATATATATGTATATAAGTGTGACAATTGTGTGCATATGTGTTTGTGAATATTTTGTGTTAACAATCTCATGTTTCAGGTACCCTTAATCCCCGGCTTAGAACGATCCCTACTTATGTCTATACTACTAACGATTGTAGGGTTATTATTGCTTGATGCTCGCTTCGGCGAGTCGAACAATTTTTGGCGCCGTTGCCGGGGATTATAAAAGCTTGATTTATGTTATTATTGTGTATATAATATTGCTGGAAATTTTTAATGTTAAGTTGTAAAGTTGTAATTTTCGATTTTTAGTTTGGGATTTTGTAAAGTAGAAATATGCTTCGGCATGTAGAGTTTAAATTTTGGAAGTTGCATGATGTATAAAGAATGTATGTGTGTAATAGCTTAGTTTAATTTCTAGGAAGTTGATAGTGTTATGTATGTTTGAGTTTATTGTAGTTTCTAAAGTGTAACATGTAGGGAGAAGCCGTTTTTGTTGGTCTTAGCCTTAACCCTTTATACGAATGATGCCTTGTTAGATCCGTCTTTTATGTAGACTGGGAAACGTGGGATACGTCCCCCCCACGCATACGAGCGATAACTTGGCAGACCCATTTTTATGAGGTTGAGGGCGGCTTTGATCAACACTTGTAGACCGCTAGTGACCCGAGTTTGTTTTACAAAGTATGGGGCAAGTTACTTTCATTGATATGGTTCTCAGGTTTGTTTAACTGGATCTCAAGGCTCATAGACTGATGTTCATTCTCGGTGAGTGAGTTGATAGGGAGTTCGCTCCCCATGGTGACCAACAACGAGTCCTGCCTGGTTCCTGTAGGGGGTTCGCCCTCCGTGAATCTTAATAACACCGCCTTTGAAAAGTAAAACACGCTCGAACTAGTCGATAGCTTGGGCCGAAGCATCACCTCACTTTAGACGCTAGAAGATAACTTGACATATGTGATCTATTTTCTTCAAAACAAAACAATTTGTGTGGTTCGAACTCTTGAGGTATATCGGGTAAAGCATGATACTACCAGGGGCTGCATCAGTCCATTGCACCATTATCTCCTCTGCTCCACTTACCTCGAGAGTTAGAACAAATTTTAAAAAGAATTAGACTTAGGGATTACATGATCATGAACGTTTTCTCTCCTCTTATTGCCGTCGATTTCTCTTCTTTGCTGATCTGTTGTATGTGTGACATTGTTTGAAACATGTTTTGTAATCGCCAATGCCGTGGCTTGTAATAATGTATATTCTTGCATTCTATTTCTTTACGATGTTCTAACTTGTTTAAACGTTGCAAATTTCAGAAAAGTGCATGTCTGAATCTAATATTTACACACGAGATCATCAAGGCCGTTTACAACGTTTGAATCAAGAGCTCACTATCGCGTTGTTTGTACCGTTACCACCATCCGAGCCATCTGAACCATCTTCACCACTGAGCTCACCAACGCCATCGTCCACACCACCTAGCTCGACCACATCTTTGCCGAGCCCTCCATCAGTGATTTCGTCAACTTGTGATTTAGAGAACTCCGAGTTTGTGTGTGTCGCCGAATCAGTAGAAGAGGAAGAGAACATGACTTCGATCAGAGCACAAAACGGTCATGTTGCCGGAGGAGGGGTAGCTCCTTCAAATATCACTTACCCTCCTTTGGAAGCTGATAAGACCAGAGAAATTGAATTGAGGAGTGGATTCCTCCACAAATTGAAGTCTTTTTATGGAATGCCAAGTGAGGATCCCAACAAGCACTTGCAATGGTTTAACTTTACCACGGAGTCTATGTGTCCAAGATGGACTGATTTGCAACACTTCAAGATGAAAGCTTTTTCGTTCTCATTAGAAGATCAAGCGAAGGAGTGGTTGTTTGAGGTGCCTAGTGGTCGCATTGTTTCATGGAATTCAATGATGGATGAGTTTTTGCTCAAGTATTTTCCCGCTCCACGTATCATGGATTTGAGGAAGCAGATAACAAGTGTGAAGCAAGCCGGAGATGACTTTCTTTGATTATTATAAGAGGTTCAAGTCCCTAGTTTCTTTGTGTCCGTCGCATGGCATTACCGATGGACTCTTGTTGTAATATTTCTATGAGGGATTGCGTGTTATGGAGAGAGAGTTTCTTGATTCGGCCGCGGGAGGAAGTTTCTTGGAATTGAATGCCGGAGCGGCAAGAAGTTTGTTGGAAGTTCGTGCATTGAACAACCAACAATTTAGTATGGCACGAAGTAATGTGCCGAGGAATGAGAAAGTGCATGAGACGTCCTCAAGTTCGAAGTTAGAGGAGAAGGTTGATAAGCTTGCCAACTTGGTGAGTAGCATGATGAAGGAAAAACGTGTCATTGTGTGTGGCATTTGCACCGAGGGCCATGAGACCGAACAATGCCCTCAATTTGGATCAAGTGAGGGAGTAGAGGAGTGCAATGCTATTGGTTTCCAAGGAGGCCAAAGGTACGGGAACTTTAATCCGAGGTTCAATGATCATCCGAACTTTCGGTGGGCGAACAATGACAACGTATTTAGAGCACCAGTGCAGCCAAACCAAGGGGCTGCCGCACCCTTTCAACCTAGGGCACCATTTGTGCCACGGCAGCCCTACCAACCACACCAAGGGCAGCCGAGCCATGCCACCTTCCAACCTTTGCCAAACCAATCTCAAGGAGCAACAAGCAACCCTAACTATAAGGCATTGATTCAATCTCTTTCAAGTGTTACTCAAGCATTACTTGCGGGACAACAAACTCACTCGAAGGATATTGGGGAACTTAAAACCAAAATGGGGCAAGTCGTGGACTTTATGGGGAAGTTTACCGAGGAAGGGAAGTTACCAGGAGGAGTAGTAAAGAATCCGAGGAATGAGCAAGCTCAAGCCATCGTTACTCGAAGTGGTAAGACCTTAGGTGAGCCACAAGCCAAGAATAGAGGAGGAAAAGCTGTCGGCAGTAACATTAATGCCGAGCAACCATTTGGAACCACAACTAGCAGCCTTGCTGCCGAGCAGCAGGAAGAAGCTGCAGCCGAGCCACTGCTACTGCCGGCGGAAACACCGGAGATACAAGGGGCTGCCGCCGAGAAGAAAGCTGCTGCGGAGAAGCCGAGCCGATCCTTAAGCAAGCATGACATGGAGCGAGATCCCGCGACTTCAAAGAAAGAGAGTGTGCCGAGCAATCCAAAGAAGGGAGGTGTGCCTAATTCATGCATGCCCTTCCCTTCACGTTTTGCAAAATCCAAGAAGCAGAAATCCGACGAAGAAGTGTTGGAGGTATTTCGGAAGGTTGAAGTGAACATTCCATTGTTGGATTGCATTAGACAAGTACCAAAGTATGCAAAATTCCTCAAGGAGCTATGCACTACACGAAGACATACAAGGGAGACACAAGTGGTAAGAATGAGTGAGATGGTATCGGCCGTTATTCAAAGGAGGTTGCCACAAAAGATGAAGGATCCCGGAAGCTTCAATGTTCCATGTGTGATCGGCAACACTCGTTTCGAGGAAGTTATGTTGGATTTGGGAGCGTTGATTAATGTGATGCCGCTCAATGTTTATGAAACGTTGAACCTTTGACCTCTCAAGAAGGATAATGTCATCATACAACTAGCGGATCGTTCTAACAAGTATCCGGAAGGCTATGTGGAGGATGTGCTTGTGCAAGTTAATGAATTGATCTTTCCGACCGATTTCTATATTATTAAGATGGAGGATTCGCCGGAGCAATGCACACAACTATTGTTTGGCCGGCCATTCATGAGGACGGCGAGGACAAAGATTGATGTTGCCGCGGGTAATTTAATGATGGAATTTGATGGCGAGGTAATCAAGTTTAATGTTTTTAAAGCCATGAAGTTCCCTATTGCTAAGGAGGAGGATTGCCGATTTTTGGAAGTTATTGGGGAGGCCGAGCAAGTCATGTCGGCCACCCTTGATGCATAGCAATTAGCAATTGAGAAAGGGGCGGGATTTGACAAGAAGGGAGCACGAGTGGAGATGGAAGAAGTGGTTGCCGAGTCCTATTCCAGGGTGGTTGCCGAGCCAAGTTTGAGAGAAGTTGTTACCGAGCTTGATGCAGCCCCAATCTATGCAAAGCATTCGTTTTTGTCTATCCCTAGTGCCACTAACAAATTTCGTCCGAGTGTGGAAGTGGCCCCAAAGTTAGAACTTAAATAGCTCCCTAGTACTTTGAAGTATGTTTATCTTGGAAAGGAAGATACCTTACCGGTTATTGTGTCTTCATCGCTTAATGAGAAGCAAGAAGAAGAGTTAATTCGTGTGCTTAAGAAGCATAAAACCGCCATAGGTTGGACCTTAGCGGATATCAAGGGAATAAGCCCTACAACATGTGTTCATCGGATATTACTTGAAGAAGGAGCGAAGCCTACAAGAGAAGGCCAACGTCGACTACATCCCCCAATGATGAAGGTGGTAAAAGATGAGATTATTAAGCTACTTGATAGTGGAGTTATTTACCCTATCTCGGATAGCAAGTGGGTCTCACCGGTGCAAGTAGTTCCCAAGAAGAGTGGTGTAACGGTTGTGAAGAATGAGAAGAATGAGCTTGTACCACAAAGGCTAGTAACCGGTCATCGCATGTGTATCGATTATAGGAAGCTCAATGCAACAACGAGGAAGGATCACATGCCTTTGCCATTTATGGATCAAATGTTAGAGAGGCTAGCCGGCCACAAGTTTTATTGCTTTCTCGATGGCTATAGTGGATACAACCAAATTTCCATACACCCGGATGACCAAGAGAAGACTACTTTCATATGTCCCTTTGGTACTTTTGCTTATAGGAGGATGCCATTCGGACTATGCAACGCACCCGGTACGTTTCAACGATGTATGTACAACATCTTCTCTGACTTTATTGAGAATAAGATCGAAGTATTCATGGATGACTTTAGCGTATATGGACGCAATTTCGACACATGTTTGGAGAATTTGGAGGAGATACTTGAGAGGTGTGTAGAAACCAACCTTCTGCTAAATTGGGAGAAGTGTCACTTTATGGTGAACCAAGGCATTGTACTAGGCCATATTATATGCGAGAAAGGGATTGAAGTCGACAAAGCCAAAGTGGAGTTGATTCAACACTTGCCGAGCCCTAAGGATGTTAGAGATGTGAGAAGCTTCCTTGGCCATGCCGGATTTTATAGACGATTTATCAAGGACTTCTCATCAATAGCCAAGCCGTTGAGCAACTTGCTACAAAAGGAGGTGACGTTTGAGTGGACGAATGCTTGTGAAGAAGCATTTGGCCGATTGAAGGAGTGCTTGTGCACGGCGCCGATCATGGTGCCACCAGATTGGGAGCTCCCATTCGAGCTCATGTGCGACGCCTCGGACTATGCCATGGGGGCAGTGCTTGGCCAAAGGAAGGAGAAGAAGCCTCACGCGATTTACTATGCCTCAAGGACCCTCAATGATGCTCAACTCAATTACACCACAACGGAGAAAGAACTCTTGGCGGTAATTTTTGCTTTGGAAAAGTTTCGATCATATCTTTTAAATTCCAAAGTAATTGTTTATAGTGATCATGCCGCCTTGAGATATCTTATGACGAAGAAGGATGCAAAGCCGAGGCTCATACGTTGGATTCTTTTGCTACAAGAGTTCGACATTGAAATAAAAGACAAGAAGGGAAGTGATAATGTTGTTGCCGACCACTTGAGTAGGATTCTCAAGGAGGCGGATCGGCTGCCCTTAGTGGAGAATTTCCCGGATGAGCAACTATTTCGGATCGATGCAACGAGTGAACCTTGGTACGCCGATATTGCCAATTATCTTGCAACGCACCAATTTCCAAGGGATATGTCGAGTCACATCAAGAAGCAACCTCGGCACTTCTTTTGGGATGAGCCATATTTGTGGAAGCAATGTAGCTATCAAATGGTAAGACGATGTGTTCCGAAAGAAGAGCATCAATCCATTCTTTCTTTTTGTCACTCCGATGCGTGTGGTGGTCACTTCGGGCCAAAGAGGACGGCATTAAAGGTACTTGAGTGTGGGTTCTTTTGGCCAACTTTGTTTAAAGATTCATATATGGCGTGTGTGACATGTGACCGATGCTAAAGAACCGGCAACATAGGAGCCCGAGATCAAATGCCTCTACAACCAATCATTGAGGTAGAAATTTTCGACTTATGGGGAATTGATTTCATGGGGCCATTTCCTTCAAGCAAAGGCTTTCTTTACATATTGCTAGCGGTTGATTATGTGTCAAAATGGATTGAAGGCAAGGCCACACGCACCAATTTCTCAAGACAAACATATTCTCACGTTTTAGAGTTCCAAGAGTCTTGATTAGCGATGGAGGATCCCATTTTTGTAACCGCACCATTGAGGCCTTATTGAAGAAATATGAGGTCACACACAAGGTATCTACACCTTATCATCCCCAGACAAGTGGAATGGCGGAAGTGAGCAATCGAGAGATCAAGAAAGTATTAGAGAAATCGGTTGGACCTTCAAGGAAGGAGTGGAGTGATCGTCTCGATGATGCTTTGTGGGCATATAGGACTGCATACAAGACACCGATAGATATGTCACCTTTTCTGTTAATTTATGGCAAAACATGTCACTTACCGGTTGAGCTAGAGCACAAAGCATGGTGGGCAATCAAGGCTTTCAACATGGACATTGACAACGCCGGCCTTCATAGGAAGCTTCAACTCAGCGAACTTGAAGAAATAAGCAATGAAGCCTATGATGCCGCTTGGATTTATAAGGAGAACACTTGAGCTTACCATGACAAGTTGATACGAGGAAAGAAATTCGAGGTTGGTCAAAAAGTTCTCTTATTCAACACTCGACTTCGACTCTTTTGGGTAAGCTTCGTTCTCGATGGGTTGGACCTTTCATAGTCACTAAAGTATTTTCTCATGGCGCCATCGAAATTCTCAATCCAAGCACCAACAAAGTGTTCAAGGTCAATGGCCATCGCTTAAAGCTTTACTATGATTCATTCCAAGAACACACCATAGCCTCCCTACCATTGGATGACGCACCACAAGTAGTACCGGCCACACTTGTCACTGCCGAGAGGCAGACTACCAATGCAGCAGCCACATCACCATCTGCCGAACCTGCCATTGCCGGCAGTGCTGCCGAGATGAAACCTACTGCCGAGCCAGCTGCAGCCACCATCACAGATACGACGTCGGATACGCAGCAGTACCCGGATACATCTCCTGCTGTCGATACGCTGCCCTCTCCACAAATTCATGCCGGCACTCGCCACTTTATTGCCGAGACAAGCACATGGTGCAACGAGCACCTCATTGAGCTACTTTGTGCGGATTTGAGCTATTTTAGCTCGCAATGAACACATGCAAGATACAATGGTGAAAAGTCTAAGCAATGGACTATAAATACAAAGTGCTACTTGGGAGGCAACCCAATTCGATCAAAGAAAAACGAAGGAGCCATCACCGAGAGTTTGAAATTTCTTAACCCTTCTCTTTTTCTTTGGTTTGTGATGATATGTTGGAATGTGTTAGACTATTGCATGCTTAGGACATTCGTTGATATAGATTTGTGCTTACATTGAGGGCAATGTAATTTTCTAAGTGTGGGGTGGGATAACGTATTCTGTTTATGTTTTCGTGTGCTTAGTTTAGAAAAGAAAAATACAAAAATAGTGTTTAAATTATTGTTTCGAGTCTTAGGATGCCCCTAACATGTCAATGATGTTTTTCTCCTCTTTGCATGCATAGATGATGGTTATGCATACAATTAAAATTGTGAGTTTCATGGATTATGTGCATTGGTAGGAGCATGTAGGACTTGTTGATTAATTAAGCATGCATGTTTTAGCTAGTTTATTTCCAAATAACCTATGTGAGCTTTAGAGCCAGTTTGTTTTCTTCTTGAGTGATAAAAAGATAAAATTCGATAGATTCGTAGGAAGCATGAAACCTCATAATTCTTTGATTATTCGATGACTATATGCAATAGTTTTTCATGGACTCGAGTGTTACTAGAACTTACTCTTGTTGATTTTCAAAACGATTTTAGTCATAAAATACCTTGATTTTGAAAGTGATTGAAAAGATTCTCTTAGGTTTACCACCATTGCTAAATAAAGCATGTGCCTATTTGTGCCTATCGTGGGACACCTTAGTAAACCCCTTTGAGCCTACGATTAGCCTTTTCTTTCATCACCCTTAAACACTTTCCATGAGCTTAGTATAGTGATGCATGTACCTTATGTGTCGGCAAAGCTTGATTTTTGAAGGAGTTTTCGCGTGAAGTGATGAAAAAGAACAAGTGTGGGGTAGACTTAGCCATTAATATGTATGAAAAATATATGCCGTGCCTTAGTAAAAGAGAAAAGAGAATGAAAAATTTTGCTCGGACCAAAAGAAAAAGAAACGGAAGCCGAGAGCAAGAAAAGAAAAGAAAAATGTAGGGCACGACATAGAAAAGAAAAAGAAAATTGTGCATGGCGTGAGTCTTGATTTGTGTTGTAATGTTTTTGGGAAAAAAAAATGAAGTGCGGGTCCAACAAGAAGAAATTCGACCCTTGATGAGAAGACATGAGGAGATTTGAGCTTTACCAAAGGCCACTGTGACGTTTTATGCCTCCTTATCCAAATATCGAATACCCCTTAGCCTACCCCCATTACAACCATTTATTGATATTTTCATGATTCTTAAGATGGTTAAATTTGATTTGTGGAGATTTTCTCAAGAGTAAGCATATGGTTTTGGTTCATTGGTGCATATAGTTATCATATGAGGTTTTTCCATAAAAATTTCATAAAGTGCTTTTGTTTCTTTGACATATGCAAGTTACTCTTCGTAATTCATTATCTTTCACTTGCATATACTATTGAGTGAATAACCATGCTTTGAGAGATAAGAGAAGAGAGTATACCTTGTGAGGTGGAATGAATTAGCTATACGTTTCTACATGCTTACTTTTGCTCGTATATGTTTTTATTGATGTCACATGTTCATGAAGCTTGGAATTTACGTGCTTAGCATTCTCATGCATTAACTTGAAAGCTATGTGTACATACGAGCCTGAGACAAATTGTTAGGGGCAATAGTTGTTTTGAGTCTAGTTTTTATTTAGTTTGCTAAGGGACTAGCAAAGGATAAGTGTGGGGTAGTTGATAGGAGCACAATGTGCGACGATATTAATGTGTTTACGCCCTCATTTATGCCTCGTTTAACCCTTATTTATCTAAGATAGAGTCATAATATAGTTTAGTGTCATTTTGGTAGAGTTTTGATAAAATATGCTTTAGAATCTGAAAAATGACTAAGTTTATAGAATTCTGGAAAATAGTACAAAATGTGTCTTTTTCGTGATTCTGAGATGAATAGAATTGTAACCTATCCTTTTCCAAATTTTCTGAAATTTGGTATGCATATTATTGGCGTACTAATGGGTTTTGTGTCAAATATACAGATCAATCGGAGCACTGAGGAAAAAGTTATATTCGGTTAAAGTCACAAAAGGTCAAATATTCCGAGAGAATGTCCATTCGCCAGAGCTCGCTCGCCAAGTCCTTGTTCATTCGCCAACAACCTTGCTCGCCAAGAGATCAGCTTAGCTCATAGGCTCGCCAGAAGCCTATACTCGCCAGAAACCTCGCTCGCCAAGCCCTTGTTTGTTCGCCATCAGCATCGTTCGCCAACATCTTCGCTCGCCAGAAGATCAGCCGCCAACACTAGCTCGCCAGGTTGCACATATCCGCTCGCCAACCATCCGCACATGCCAGCATACATAATTCGTGCGACCCGTCAAGAAGCCTCGCCAGTACCCGATACTAGCAAAGTCTGTACTCGCGAGCAGAGAGAAATTTCCGGTAATGTCTTCAAGCGGTTGCAAGCGTGCCAAATCATTCCAAAGAGCTTTGCAACGTCCAAGAAGAAATCATAAGCCAGCCAAGCAAGAGTTTCTTTGTTCAATAAGGAGAAAAGCCTATTCCAACTCGGATTTGGAAACCTTATTTATTGAAGATTTCTATCCCGTTTTAAACAAGAAAAAGTCCCAAACTTCACAGCCTTTCTCCTATAAATAGAGGCCGGCACCATGAAGAAAAAAGTGTCACATCTCAAGCCAAAACACAAAGCCAAAGCTCTACCAAATTCTCCCCAAAAGTCCTACATAAACCCTAGCCGAAATCACCTCCATACATCATCCATCTTCCGCCGGATCCACACGAGTCAAAGTCATCAAGGTGTCTACAAAAGTGTGATCCACTCCCTTCTCTCGGTTTAGTAAAGTTTATGTAGTTATGTTTAGTTTTGTCTATGAAACTTGCATGTATTTTTGGTTTTGGATTATATGTCTATGTATGAACCGAATTGGAGATTGGTTTTATAATTTGTATGTTAATGATTTGTTGAATTCGATGCTTAGATTTAGGTTTAAGTTTCGGCAACAATGAATTTGCATGTTAATTTGTAATATAAAATTTGTAAGATGAGTACACTTAGATAATTAGGACAATGGTATTGATGCATGTTGAGAATTTAAACCAGTTAGAACTAAGGTGAGGGCTTATAATCGATACTTAGTGTTGTCTTTGAACATGATCTAGGTATTAGGTTTAATTCGCTTGAGTTATAATGAACTAAGTAGACGTATGATCACTTTGATTTGTTGTGCTCACCTAGAGTGGTTAACCTTAGGACATGCATGTTAAATAAGAAGATTGACGATCTTACTTGTTTGCTTGTCTTCGACTATAGACTTTTGTGCTTCAATGTTACGAGTTGTATAACGGTAGCATAACTTTTAGGATCACCTCGCGAAAGTTCGATCTTAAAACATTAGAAAGTCTCTCAACTAGGTGAAAATCGGAAACGTTCTAGTTGTAGGTCGAAACTTGTTTAAGTTCAATGCATGCTAAATACTTGTTCCTTACTTTCTTGTGTGCGAATCTTATTTGTTAAAGAGTTGAGTGTGGAGTGCCTTGTGTGAAAGATGTCGATCAACTTTGTAAATAGTAGCTTTAGGATTTAATTTTCAGCTTTTCTTTTTCTCTAAATTTTCGTACCTAGTTCTAGGGGCAGCCTATGGCTGCCGAACTTCATCTTCATCCCCCACGATAAATTCGTATATTTGTATATAAGTGTGACAATTGTGTGCATATGTGTTTGTGAATATTTTGTGTTAACAATCTCATGTTTCAGGTACCCTTAATCCCCGGCTTAGAACGATCCCTACTTATGTCTATACTACTAACGATTGTAGGGTTATTATTGCTTGATGCTCGCTTCGGCGAGTCGAAACTTGTTTAAATCCAATGCATGCTAAATACTTGATCCTTACCTTCTTTTTGTGTGAGTCTTATTTGTCAAAGAGTTAAGTACCGAATGTTTTGTGTGAAAGGTGTCGACCAAACTTGTAAATATTAGAACTAGGTTTAAATTTCGTGTCTAGTTATTAGGGGCAGCCCTATTGCTGCCGAACCTCATTCAAAATACCCCCCATGTGTGATGTGTGAATATGTATATTTGTGAATAAATTATCTAACATTCTCATGTTTCAGGTACCCTTAATCCCCGCTTAGAACGATCCATACTTGCTTATACTACTAACGATCTTTTGTAGGGTTATTATTTGTGTGAGCCTCGCGGTTCTCATCAGAATGTTAGTAATATTTACATATATACAATCATAAAATGTCACTTTAGGGGGAGAGAGAAATTGGCAGCAAAGCTGCCCCTAAAACTATCAACATGAATTTAAAACCTAAATTTACTATTTACATGTGATCATCATCCTTCCACACAAACTATAGCACAAAAGCAATCAAAACACATAACAAATAAGCAAATACAGGACTCGGCAAATAAATCAAAGTGTTCTAGACTCGACTTACTTTCAACCTAATTAGTTCCTTCGCGGTTTAACTAATCGATTTAAGACTTCACAAGTACTTAGGACCTAGCTTCACGCATAAACCCTAATCTTTATTTTAACTAATTTTAATGACACTTCGCGTAGACACTAAAACAAATTCACTTAAGCACATAAGTCTTTTTAGTCGGAGACATGTTAGCAAGTAAAGCGTCACTCTTCTCACATCGACATGCAAACTCTTTTAAATTACTTGATCCCTAAGAAACAACACAAATCAAGACAATTTCGCACTAATCTTAACCTATGTTTATTTCGGCATATGAGATTGATACCCAAAACGTCATGACTCAATTAGACCACCAATCTTTAAGGCACACGAATTTAAAGAGTTAGCCAAGAACGAATTTATTACTATGTTGACATGCTTTGGCCGAACCTATACTTACTACTTGTTACATATTTTCCTTATAAGTTTAGCATGCATTCCGAATTTTAACTTCCAAAAATCACAAGAATAGTTGAAACACAAATTGGACATAAAATCATAAAACCAAAACTCAAATCGTTTCACACATAGACATGCAATTCGAAACCAAGAATTCATACAAGTTTTATAGACAAAACTTAGCATAACTACACAAAACTATTACAAACCGAAGTAGAAAAGAGAGGGGGCGGATCACACTTTGTAGACACCTTGAAGAGAGGCTGCAAATCGTGACTTGATGTTGATCGGATGGAGGCTGGACAGAGGTGAGGATCGGACATGAACTTTGGAAGGTGGTGATGGTGGTTTCGGCTTGTGTTTTGTATAGAATTTTTGGCTGAATTTTGGTAGAGCTTTAAGGCTTTGCTTTGGCTTAAGATGTGATGATTTTCTATGCAGAAATCAGCCTCTATGTATAGGGGAAAGGCTGTGTCAAAACCGGCAACAAGAAGGAAAAGAAAACCTAAACCGAGTTGGTTTAGGAGACTTGCCGGCCAAGCTTTAAGTCTTCAAGATTCTTCCGTGCGTTTCCTTCTTGGACCGGCTGCATCTCTTCATGGACTCCCCTAATGGATCGGCAGTTAGTTCTTTGATGGATTAAAAGTTCATAGCCCGATAGCACTCTCCTTGCTCACCCGGGAGTACATTTCCTTGCTTGTTTAGGATTCCTTATTCTTCATGGTTTCCATGTGGCTTCTTTGACTTTTCTTGATCTTAAGATGCTTTCAACCCTTCCTAGAAGTCCTAGGAAGGATCGCATATGCTTGCAGCCATTAGGAAAAATAGGAAAAGGCTTGGAAATCCCTTGGAAACTCTCTCGGCAGAAAGTATACTTACTCTCGGGTGCAGGGTGACATGTGCGTGCGCGCACGCTGGCCCGTGGGGAGTCTTCTGGGCGGGATGCAAGGCTGGCGCACATGCCTTCTGGGCAGCAGGGTGCTTTTGCATGCGTGCGCGCTGTGTTGCTTGGTTGGCGTTCGCTGGCGTGCGTGTCTTCAGCAGCTTCCGAATACGTGCTCATGCTATGTGCATGGTGTGCAAGGCAGGAAGGCATGAGGCGCGCGATACTTGGCATAGGCTGGCGAGGCTAATGGCGGCAACGGTAAGTAAGGCAGCATCGCAGAAGGCTGCAGTAAGGTCTGCATGTGCGCAGGATAAGTGCCCATATCGGATACTCGATGCCGGTATCCAATACGTGGTATCATAGGTCAAAACTATCATACGCCTGGCCTTGTCTTGGATACGGATCGGACACGCCATACCCGTGTCTGATACGTCTCAGCAGCATGGTGTCCTTAGCTGCACGCACTGCTCTGCGGCAAGGCTGCAAATTGCCAAAGCTAGCATTGCAGCATATCAACAGGGACTATGCTGAAATTTCCTTTCTTCTCGGCAGATTTGACTTTCGTGTCTTCAAACGAGTATAACTTCTTCCAGAAAATAGATATTAATGCAATTCTAAACTCTGTGGAAACTAGACTCAGAGATCTTTCAGTGCATATATGGCACACCATCTAGCTCCAAATGAACTGTTCTGGAAAAAATTTGGAAATTGAGTGATGTGCCTAGGAAATTCCTAGAACCTACTGTATCCGAATTTGCAAGGCAATTTCCGGCTTCTTGTTTAGCTCCAATCACTCAAACTCTTTCCATTTATCGATCATATATGTGTGTACTGCTCATAAGAGAAGAAAAATCCATCAAAAGCAACATGGAAGCTTTACAGAATCAACGAAACATAATATGACTTCGATTTTCAGTATTTTGTCAATTTTCTGTAAATTTCCAGCTTTTTAAGCACGTTTTTGCCAAACTCTACCAAATACTCACTAATCTATATTATGAGTCGATTTTAGATAAATAAGGGCTAAACAAAGCATAAACGAAGGTATATACACATTAATATCGTAACACTTTGTGCTCCTATCAGAACGGAGGGAGAGGTCGACTGTGAGGGGGCCACGAGGCGGAGACTAAACAAGACAACGACGGGGGCGACGAGGTGGTGGCGGTGATGGAGGCAGGGGCAGTGACGGAAATTGGCATTTTTAGAGAATTAGGGATTTGAGGAATGAACTGAATTGAATAAGGTCGATCGATTTGGGAATTATTTATGTCTTACTTGACGGAAACTGTCTTACTTATTTCTGTCTAATTCCTCTCCTAAGAAAATTTTTAGGCGACGAAAATTACAGTTCGTCTCCTAAGTATTTTACCTAGGCGACGAAAAACGTTTTCGTTGCCTAAGTATTTTTACTTAGGCTACGAATTTGTTGTTTTCGTCTCCTAAGATAATTTCGAATTTTAGTAAAAATTAATCGGCGGAAAATTAAGCTGCCAATAAATTTTCCAAAAAAATCGAAATTAACTTAAGTGACGAAAACAACAAATTCGTTGCCTAGGTGTTTACTTAGACAATGAAAATATATATTTCGTCGCCTAGGTAAAAACTTAGGCGACAAATTTTTTGTGTTCCTTAAGTTAGTTTCAATTTTTTTGGAAAATCTATTGATGGCTTAGTTAAAATGTGTTAAAACTTTTGCGATGAGTTAATTGGTGCATTTCGTCAACTCGGACCCCAAATATATATATATATATATATATATATATATATATATATATATTAAGAACGTAGCATTTTCTGCTCCTATCAGTGAGTTATGGCTATATTATCAAAGTAGGATGAATCTACCCGAGAATTGTATATCAATCAACTTCTACATAGTTTTGTGATCAGGTCGAGATGAATTAGGTTATGAATCATATGTAGTTGAAAATATATGGTCGTTTAGTTTTCAGATCATCTTACGGTTTAACCATATCTTTTTCCTAGACAAAGTTATGATTGTTTAAGTGCATGAAGGTCATGCTAAGCGTAAATCTAATTTTAAGCGCGAACTTATGCATTGAGTTCTCAAGCAGCTTTCTCCTCAAGATCAAAGTGAAATTGATCAAATTTGACGATAATATGGCAAGATTTACTCAATCATTGACTAGTGCCACATTTGGAATACATGTCAAAGCATTGATATGCTAAAGTTATCGGGCCTCCCATGATTAAGGTAAGAATCAGGGGGAGGTGCAGACATTCGGGAGAGTCTGGCACATTACATGCTACTTCCAAATATGAAGGGTGCACTGTGCTCTTTTTGTCCTTCGATCAACATTATTTTTCACATATGAGGTTTTTGTTACTTGACAATTTTGTAACGAAACAACATCGTGTGCATCATTCATGTCTAAGTAGTGTCTCTTTTGATTAACAAAATGATCAAGAGGAGACGTAGACATCAGGGGGAGTCTATCCCACATGTTGGTGCGTTGTACTCTTTTCTTTTACTAAAGTTTATTTTTCCTAGTGGTTTTTACTGTTACTTAGTGAAAGGTTTTTACTAATGCAACACCATACGTACCATCACTCTACCAAGCAAACTATTTGCTACCCTTGTTCTCAATCTCTACTAATGATCAAAGACTTTGGGCAAAGGCACAAAGTCAATACCTAGCTCTCATTCACAACCATAACAGCATCTTTTTGTTTCATCTCTCGGACTTGTGTGTTAATCTTTTTGACCTACTCTTTAAGAATGGTTGCGTCTTAATAGGTTCTATCCCCTTGTTCTGGGTTCGCGACAATACAGAGGCTGCTCGTAAGGTCATTTTGTTTCAGACTCGTTAGTTATCCTCTTTGGTCTACTCTCGGAGAAAGGCGGAGTCTTAAGAGGCTCTGTCTCTCTTGCTCTAAGTTCATGACGACCAACCCTGCTCTATGAAATTCACACAGTATCGCGATGCTGAGTCTACTACACCTGCAACAAAAATGTCATCATCATTATAAGTTTGCAGAGGTCAAAAGCTGAGATTATGAGTATCGCGACATGTGCCTGAGCTGTTGTGAATTGAAGAGTCCAGGCTCCAAAGTCTTAGCTTTCTTTGTGGTAGATAGCGTTTGCGGCAACAAAACCATATAGAAAACAAAAGCAAAGGACGCCTCTACAAATCGACAAAGCATCTGCAATTTTATAAGTGGAGCCACATTCGACAGCGACAATGCATAGTCATTATAAGCTTGGTGGTGGAGAAGGTTTCGTTTAAGGCCTGCAAGTAAATGATAAAAAAAAAAAACATGAAGTTATAAAGCTAGAAAAACTGATAAAATATGGGTATGTTTGGTGCAGTTGGGCTTTACAGAAAAGTTAGCTTCTACTTACTTTTTAAAATAAGGTGCTGAAAAGCAAATTAGCTGAGTGTAAACTGGCTTTTTTTAAGTACTGTTAGTGGAAAAGACATTGACAAAGTGTTTAGTAAACTGAAAGCGGGCTTGTACTTTTTGTCTGTAAATGACCAATTTGGACATGAAAGAAATTTTCACTTTAATTGAATGTGGCTAATTGAATCTTTATTATGCTTATATAAAATTATTTTTAAATATAATTAATTACTAATCATTATGATGAAATCATAATTTTAAATTATATGTTTTGCAAATAACCATTGAGTTTTATTGACATCAAATGACTACAAAATGATACATTAACACCATTAAACATTAACCAACATTACAGGCATTCATCAGTGATGCTATTTCTTATTTTTTCAATTTCTTATACACCCCACCATGAGCATGATATTCTTCTTGTGCATTATCATCCAGCATTACGGGCACTCATCACGCCGTTTTGGAGCTTCACTGTGTATATGGACGTTCTTGCTCCTCGGTCGTTTTCAGTCCTCTCTTGCTTTAGAGGATAACCAGAGTGAGCCACTTCCTCACATAAACATCACTCACATATTTTTTCTATGATTTTTTTCTTTTTTATTATTTTAACCCGCGGGAAAAAAATCCGAGTGGGTGTTATTTCAAATAGTACAGTTGATACTTTCCTGAGATGCAGACTTCAAATATAACCCATTGTATACAACTATAATATGAAATGAGTGTTTACAACTATAATCAAATAAATTAGATTTCCTCCGATCAATTTCACAAACAATGTAGAGAATAACCATTGCAGAGAACACACTAAGCAATGGATGAAATACAGTAACTTCAGCAATGGTTGTCAATACCACCTCTTGCACACAGACGGTGCTCTGATAATGCTTGCAAATGGTAGATATGCTATTATCCGTTCCAACAATTCATCAAGAAGAAAAGATTCAACTGACACTACAGCAACTTCTTGATTTCCTTCATCACTCATCTCTGCATATGATTCATACTCCCCAATCTCTCTGGGCCTGTCATCGTGGTAATGGCTGAACCATGATGTTTCTTCCGCCATGATCAAGAGGTGTAAACAGAAAACACATGATCATATAAAGAATACACAAAATCATGTAACATTGATACACTAGATAAGAATGCTGAGAGGTGATTCACCTCAGAATACTTTACATATGGAACTAGTGATCTAAACCAATACAAGTCAGATTAGAACTGGGGAGTCAATTGGGATGTCATATAAGTATGTTATCCAATTTTTCACTTTAACTAATTCCTCAATCTCACAAACATATTCATACTTGCAAAAGAGAAAAGAAACATGAATCAACATGTAGATCTCATATTTAAGCCTGTCAATGAGTACTTAAATGCAAAAAAGAAATAACAAAACAAACTTCTGGCAAGGGCATTAACTTCCAAGATTCTTATTCTTTATTCCCCTGACAGAGATTCATATCAGAATATCCAAACCAATCCTATGCCACAAACCTTCAAGCATCCCAGTTGAGAAAAAAAGAATATTAATTTCGAAATGTGGATATACATTTGATAAATGCATCATATCAAAGTTAAATCTTTGGAAGTGTCAGATTCAAATACATTCCAGAGAAAGATTCAATCACATATGACAATGCATGCAATGATGCAAACCCAGAACCCAGAAGGTGAACATCAGAAAATAAAAAGTCTTTTCGAAAGTTTTATAATCCACATCAAGTGTCTATTGAACAAAAATTAAACTAAGATATAACAAAAGAAAATACTTGTGTCCGTACAAGTATGTATGTGTGCGTCCATACTCTCTCTTATTTGTATATCTTGGGCAATGTTATCAACGATTTTAACCGTTCAAAAGTTGAATTAATCAATAAAGATCATCTTTATAAAAATTCGGAATAAACTAAAATCGTTTGCTCATTCGATTATATTCGATTGTATCAAACAAATGGACGGCTGATCATGAGACTCTCAACTTTCACTAGAACTGTTCATTTGTTTGATGCAATCGAATACAATCGAATGAGCAAACGATTTTGATTTATTCTGAATTTTTACATAGATGATCTTTGTTGATTAATTCAACTTTTGAACAGTTAAAATCGTTGATAACATTACCCAAGATATGCAAATAAGAGAGAGTATGAACGCACACATACATACTAGTATGGACACAAGTATTTTCCTATAACAAAAGCAAATTGATCAACTTCTACCAAAAATGAAGGCTTTCTTTACCAGATTTCTCACTGCACTGGAGACGAGACTAAACCAAATACTCATGTTTGTTATTTTTTCAAAGAGAACAGCTTTTTCAAACTTCAAATCCAAAACTAATTTGTGACATGAACTAATAAACAATGTTAGATAAAAAATTAATTGATTCATAGATACCTACCAATCAAACATCAGACCCTTCAAAAATTCATAAACCAAACACCATCAACTAAACCAAATCCACACCTAACAATGATGATACAAACAAAGCACAAAGCACAAAACCCAAAATCACAAAACAAAATACAAAAGCAGGAAAAACCAATTCCGTAAACGAAACCAATCAAGGAAAATTTACCTATGTGGCCAAATGGGTCCTCTTAGATTTGTTCAGAGACTCCAAAGAACTCAATTTCAAACAAAACATAAGTATTACGATATGGGTTGTGCCCAAAGTCACAAGCTTTCTCAATCAAAATGGGTTTGCTCTAGATTTGGCTTATGAGTTGTGATCCATATGCCTCAGCCAAAAATTGTTCATTTCGGCTAGAAATCAGTACCTGAATAGCCTTGTCCAACCTTGAAGCTCGGGAATCGACTGGGTCTGGGAGAAGAGTTTGATGGTGGAGTCGGACTCGGCGACAGATCGGAGGAACTTGAGGAGGGAGCGGAGGCCTCGGACTCGGAGGAAGGAGAACTCCCCCTACAGTGCAGAAGCAGAAGTAGCTTTTAGTGGTGTAATTCGTTGCAACAGTGAGGGGCAATAGCTGGTATTTTTAGAAAATTCATTTAACTACAGTACTCCGCTACAGTGCAGAAGCTCAAGCTGGCTTCTAGAAGTTGGCCTCTCCCTACTTCTGCTTTTAATAGAAAAACAGCTCAGGCTTTTCTTAGAAGCTGGGTGGAGCTGAACTTATCAAACAGTTTCTCCTTCATTTCTTATAAGAAGGGGAGCTAAAAAAGCCCCCCCAAACGCACCCTATGTCTACCACAAAGCTAGGTTGTTCTCTCTAAAGGAAGACTTATTTAATGGCTCAGGTGCTTTAAGATTGATCTCTCTCAATATGAATAGCTGACCTGACAATAAGTCACCTCATGAAGCCACAATTAAGTTCAGTTTGATATGCTTGCACATAGAAGACAACCCATGTAAATTCGTTCACAGGAGATGTGGTTTATAAATGTCTATCGTGTTAGAGTTTTGCCCACTTGTTCGAAGGTTTATAAAATTGTGTGGGAGTCAGACCGTGAAATACAAGCTGATGGTGGAAATTAAGACGGGGAGGTCTCCTAGTTCAAAGTTAACTCTACACTAGTTATTTCAAAGTCTGGAGTCTCACCAAATTACTCGTCAATAATTTCACAGTTAAAATCAAGCGGTGCAAAGCCTTGTCCAAGTTCAAGGTCCATCTGCAATGCTCGACATGACGGGTGTCAAAATCAAATCGGCGGATGCTTTACCAAATTGGAAGTCTACTAAAAAATATTTATTTAATGGGATCATATATTCCACACCTGTTAAATAAAAATTGATACAAAATCAAAATCAAAATCCACCAGTAATGAACTACGGTCGGTTTTAAAAAGGAACAATAGGATCATTAGAAACATTCTAACCAACTTCATAAACAGTATGTACTCGTGCATCATTGTCAAGACAGAAAACAGTATTATCGAAATTAAAGTTACATGACAAGTGACGAGTGGTAGTGTTAATCTTTTAAGGGTTTTTACCTATAACTAAAATTTTGTGTTCATATTTACTAATACTAAGATTGTCTTTTAAAATTACCACCATTAGGTTTCCATCCAAAACTAACAGAATCCGTTAATTTATAAATTACAAAATGACCCTAAAAAATACCACCTTTAGATTTATGTACCTCTAATGCTATTGAGCCTCAGAAAATCGATTCTAATACTAGTGACCCTTAGAAAATCCACTTCCGCCGCCCTCCGCCCCTAATTCTAATGTTACTGACCCTCAGAAAATCCACCTCCGCCATTCTCCGCTACGCTTCTAATGCCACTGACCCTCAGAAAATCCACCTCTGCAATCCTCCGCCGCGCTTCTAATGCCACTGAGACTCAGAAAATCAGAATCTGTCGTACTCCGCCGCGCTTCCAATGCAACTGAGCCTCACAAATCAACCACTGCCATTCTCCGCCGCGCTTCTAATGCCACAGAGCCTTAGATTAGGATCCGTCGTCCTCCGCCATTCTTCCAATGCAACTGAGTCTCACAAATCAACCTCAGCCGTCCCAATACGCAGGAGAGAGAGAGAGAGAGAGAGAGAGAGAGAGAGAGAGAGAGAGAGAAACAAGACGAAGATGAAGACAATTAAATGGCGCAGGTGACACACAACGCTCCCGGCTCCAATTAGCCACGTGCGCCATCCCACCTGTTCGGGTCTTTGCTCTCTCTATATTACCGATTCGCCTCGGTCGGGTCGCCCCATCCGATCACCAAAACCCTAGCTCTAGAGGATGATCGGTTTTGATTGAAGAATTGAAGAGAGTGAAAGGAAGATCAGAAGAGAAGAATGCAGCACAAAGTCCTCCAAATCGGTCAATATATATGAATCTTCCTTCACTCTGACATAATCACTGCGACGCTGTTTTCGGCTCTGACCTCGACTCCCACTCCCTCACCTCCCCTTCGCCATCGCTCACCGTCTTTTCTTTGGCCGACTCCGCCTTCTCCAATCCCGACCAGCCCACTCTGAATCTCCTCCGCCGCCACCTCTTCCCCGCCGCTTTCCCTCTCTGATCACTCAAGTCCCTCCTTTACGACGCCAAGATCCCCACTCTTCTCCTCGGCCACTCCCTCACCATCACAACAAGGGGACCGTGCGTCTCTCGCCGCCGCGCCTCGAGACCTCACTACCTTGGGTCTCTCGCGTCTGAGCCTCGAGGCTTCGCTACCGGTAATCTGGCTATCTTCGTCTGAACAATAACCAACAACAAGGACGGAGTACGAGTTCAATCCAAAATAGCATCAGATTAAAATCAAAATAGGGAGAAAAGAAGCACATACTTGAATCGACAAAGTTGAACCAGTCCCTGTAAGGGGGGTGTATTGTATTTGGATTTCCATAGAGTTTTATTCTAGAAATTTTGGGGTATTCAATTTAGATTTATAAAAGAAGATTTTAAATCCACTAAAGTTTGAGAGTATTCAATTATGATTTCAGTTAACTTTTTAAAAGTCTATAGACATTTAAGGGTATTCAAAAACTTTTCGAATTTTGAAAGATTCATTAAATGATGAATTTACATTGATTGTTTAGTGTAAATTGTAAAGAAAACAAGGTTCCATCAATCCAACTTCTAGACTCAAGATTTTCGTGGATTTATAATTCTTTTCTTTTCATTACTCTCTCTCTCTCTCTCTCTCTCCAAATGGGTCGCAATTTTCTCTTACATATTTTACAATAGGGGCTAGCTATACAAGTTGGTGGTAATAGAAGAGTACAACGAGTAAATGACGACGACCCCAACTATGTTCCTCACGGCCGCATATATCAGGAAGCCCAGGCATTTCATAAGTAATCCTATCAACTAACTTTCTGGCACCAACTCGATCTAATCTCAAATTTTATCGACCAACCTCTCTCTCATCTCGTCATTTCCGTGAATTTATAATTTTTTTCTTTACATCATTTTTATCCTTATACATGTCTAGTTTGATACATATATAGAACTAGTTAACTTTGAAAGATTTCATGTTAATTTTTTGTTTATTTACTTATGTTACATGTTTATGTTGATAAAGTGATTAATAATAAAAAGTTTGTCAAAATCTATGAGAATCCATAAAGTTGTATTTTTTGTTTTCACAGGTCTTTAAAAGTTTCTCTTATAAATCTACGGAAATCTAGAAGATTTTATAGAGTCTGTATAAATCTAAGAACTTTTTATGAATCCATCACTTAAAAAAAATCTGCACAAATCTGAATACAATACACCCCCCTAAATCTTTTGCTGCTCTTTTGAGCACGACCCGATCGGACTCGACCTAATTTCCCTTTCAAAACGCAGAGGGAGAGAGAGAGTCACACTGGTAGTGTGAGCGAGTGGTTGTTTTTAGGGTCATGGGTTGTAATTTATGGATTTCTAGGGTTAATTATGTCACTAAGTTGTGGACAAGTTAACAGCCTATTACTATTAATTCTCTGCTGATGGTATAAAAAACTTATGTCTTGCTATTGGTAAATATCACCACAAAATTATAGTTATTGGTAATTTTGTATATTCTTTTGTAGACGCCATTTTTTCCCGCTATTTCTATTAATATTTTTGAACAAAATATTTGTTACCCCCTAAACTCTTTAGTTAAAAACAGTTTTGTCTATATGCTTTCAAATTAAACTAGTAAATCATTAATCTCCCATATTTCAACAAATTAGTCCTTTGCGTCAAATAAATCAATTATTGGCAAACTTTAGGTATTAAAATGACCAAAATACCCCTGTTGAAAATATTTTTTATTCTTTCCATTCTCTTTTAATTTTTTCTAGGGTCAAATTAAGTACCTTTCTCTCTATATAATTATATATAAAAATCAAAAGTATAACAATAATATCAAATAAAAAAAAAGATGATGAACAAAAACAAAAGAGAAAAAAAAATTTGATTTTGAACGGGATATTTTCGTCATGTTAAAAATTTAACGGAATATTTTGACAGCATGTAATGGAATGGACTAAATTGTTGAAATATAAGAGATTAAAGATCTACTAGTTTAATTTGAAAGTATAGGGACAAAACTGTTTTTAGGGGGTAACAAATATATACTTCTATATTTTTTTAAGGAAAGTATTACGCGGATTCATCAAATCATCAATCTTTATTAGTAATTATCGTATGTTTGATCATGTAGCATAAGTTTCATGTCTCTAATTGTAGCATATGTTGTTTACAGGAACCTTTTCATAGCCGTTAGAGCGTTTGTACTCTGCAATCTCATGTGCACACGGTAAACTAGGTAACACGTATCCCACAACCACACCATGCTACATTTTTTAATGAATGATTTAATGTTGGTAACACGTATCCCACTACCACAAACACGTATCCCTACCCTGGTGCGTGATAGGAGCATAAAATGCAACGTTCTTAATATGTTTTTACCCCCATTTATCCAATGCTTAACCCTTATTATTGTAAGATAGAGTCATGTAATTGAGTCTTGAGTTTTGGTTGAGTTTAATGTGAGAATGTGCTTAAATAGAAGAATTTGGACAGAAATTATCAAAAGCCTATTCGAAAAGTCTCTGAGATGTTTTATTGAATCTGTAAAACATAAACTTTGCTTTTGATAAATTTTTCTTCTCTCATATGCAGTTGTGTATAAAGGATTGAGCATGGCAAGGATTTACTGAAATTGGAGCAAAATAAGATGCAAGGAATCACAAGTTCAAATCGGATGCAAATCTAGAAACTTCAGCAGATTTCAGTGCACGCTAAAACAAATTACAAAAAGAAAATAAATCTGACAAAAAAAGAAAATAAAATTCGATCAGAAACAAAGAAAAATAAAGAAAAGGTTTCGGCAAACAACAAGAAAAAGAAAAATGCATGGATTGAGTTCTTGTTGTGGATTTGGAGATTGTTTGATAAGTGAATGTCTATTATTGTTATATTTGACCTTTGTCCTTGTTCACTATGTCTTGGGAAACAAAAAAAAATGAAGTTTGGGTCCAACATGATAAAATTTGGCCCTCGAATTGAAGTCATAAGGTATATTGAGCTTTGCTAAGTCTTGGTGACATTGTTAACACCACTATTCTAAATTCGAATTCCTTATGCCTAACCCCATTATCACCTCTATGATCTTTTCATGATTCTTAAGATTGGTAAACTTTGATTGTGGAGATTTTCGCAAGAGCAAACATATGGTTTTGGTCCATTCGTGCACATAATTTTTACATGAGATTTTCCAGAAAATATTATTCACAAAGTGCTTTTATTTGATAAAATATGCAAGCTATTTGTTGCCTTACAATCTGTTCTCTTGCATATACCTTGAGTGAATATTGCCATAATCATGTGTGAAAAGAAGAGAGTATGCCTAGTGAGGAGGATTGGATAAACTTAACATCTATGACACTTGGGATTTATGTGCTTACATTTAAAATGTTTAACTTGAAAGCTATGTGTTTTAAAGATCATGAGAAAATCATTTAGGGGCAGTAGTATTGAGTCTTTTTTTTATTTTGTTTTGCTAAGGGACTAGCAAAAGCTAAGTGTGGGGTAGTTGATAGGAGCATAAAATGCGACGTTCTTAATGTCTTTTTACCCCCATTTATCCAATGCTTAACCCTTATTGTTGTAAGATAGAGTCATGTAATTGAGTCTTGAGTTTTGGTTGAGTTTAATGTGAGAATGTGCTTAAATAGAAGAATTTGGACAGAAATTATCAAAAGCCTATTCGAAAAGTCTCTGAGATGTTTTATGGAATCTGTAAAACATAAACTTTGCTTTTGATAGATTTTTCTTCTCTCATATGCAGTTGACCAATAAAGGATTGAGCATGACAAGATTCACTGAAATCGGAGCAAAATAAGATGCAAAGAATCACAAGTTCAAATTGGATGCAAATCCAGAAACTTCAGCAGATTTCAGTGCACGTCACTCAATTTCCCGAATTTATTTCCGCCGATTCACAAGGAATTTGAAGGCGAATTTTATATGGATGAAAGCTCTATGTGTCTAGTTTCATATGCAACTGGAATTGCAGCAAAAGATTTTCGGAGCAAAAGGTTATGCCAGTTTGAATGCACGGAGGTCAGTACTGTCGAGAAAGAAAACCTTCTGTCCGATTTTAGTGTTTTATGTTTTTCTACAACAAAAACTTGTCCAAGACTATCATTGAGGAGCTACTGTACATAATGATGCATTAAGAAGTCATCCTAGCAAGGGCCAAGTCGAAGAACAAAGGAAAAGAAGTTCTCCTAAGTGAATTAGGAGAAGAATGGAATCGGCTAAAGAAGGTTTGTGCTTTCCCGGTCTATCTAGGGAAGCTTTCGGCTGCCTCTTGGATATTTTGTTCAACAAAGATTGAGTCCAGTCCGTCAACAAGTCCATGATGCATTGATCCATGGAGAAATCGGCTGAATTAAAGAAGAAAAGAAAGAAGAAATCGGAATGGAAACACTAACAGAAAAAAGGCTTTTCCCGACGAAATGAAAAAAAAACGGCCGACGAATTAAAATTTTCGTCGGTACTTCCAACGAATAGCCGACGATTTTATTTTTCGTCGGTGGAAAAATAAAATCGTCGGCCATAGTTTAACCATAACCGACGATACTATTTTTTCGTTGGTATAAACAAAAAATGTCGGCTATATTCATATTTCAGTCGACGATTTGGATTTTCGTCGGCCTTTCCCTGAAACATTAGCCGACGAAAACTTTTGAAATTTTGGCCGACGAAATTGACATTTTCTCGTCGGCCATAACTATATTGAAAAATACATATTTTATTTTAGACAGAAAACGACAAAAGAACAGCCGACGAGTACGAGGTTGTCTCTCGTCGGCTACGATTTAAAACAAAAAAAAAACAAAAAATAACCAGATTCCATTTTCTATCACTAACGATAAACCATTGCTTCATCCTTCAAACAGAAAAAAGTCGTGAAATAAGATATGACCAAAATGATAAAATACGTTTACGGTTGAAAAATGACAAGATTCCGATAAAATCTGAGTGTCGAAAGATGCGGTCAAAGGTTTTATTCTTTCGTTTCCCTAATGGTAGCGTTACCTTCGGTAAATATTTTGAGGAAAATTTTTATACGATTAGTTGCATCTAATCGATTTGAAACTATTATCTGTTGAAGGTCAGGCCAAAAAACGTCATTTAGACAATCCAATTACAATTTCTAAGCGTTTAGAGGTTTGACTTACCCGGTTGACCGTTCCGATCGAGCCTTTAACGTTGTCAGCTGAAGTTGAATTTTTTTTTCCATACATGTATTTAATCTTAACGGTGATATCTGACGGTTGGAATAGATTTTCTAAACTTTTAGATTCAAAATCAGAACATATGCACTAATGTTCCTTAACTTGTTTACTAAGTGTTTAAGTGAATGTATAGTTTCAAATAGTTACTATACGTAGACTCTTCAAATGCAAAAATGTTGTGAAATAAGATATGACAGAAATAATGAAATACGTCTACGGTTGAAAAATGACAAGGTTCTGATTAAATCTGTGTGCCGAATGCTGCGGTTAACTATTTTTTACTTTCGTTTTCCTATGGGTAGTCTGACATTCGTTAAATCAATTTTGTAAAATTTTTATATGATTAGTTGCGTCTCATTGATTTGAAACTATTATCTGTTGAAGGTGAGGCCAGAAACCGTCGTTTAACTAGACTAATTTCCGTTTTTAAGCGTTTAGAGGTTTGACTTAGTGGTTTGACCTATAGTTTAGCCGACGAAAATTATATTTCGTCGGCTAAACTCTTGCGATCCGCGCCTTTTTATTGTCCGCCGTTAGATGGCTCAGATCCGACGGCTGTTGATCTTCCAAAGTATAGCCGACGACATTCAAAGAATAGCTGACGAAATATTTTAAATTGACTGCTATTCTCTCTGCGATCCGCGCCTTTTTATTGTCCATCGTTGGATGGCTCAGATCCGACGGCTGTTGATCTTCCAAAGTATAGCCGACGACATTCAAATAATAGCAAACGAAATCTTGTCAATCGTCGGCTATTCTCTCTGCTATAAAAGCAGAAAGTCGCTCCAGCCCGACTTTTTTTTCCCCTCCTCCTCCTCCTTCCCCTCCTTCCCCGGCCTCCTCCTCCTCCTTCCCCTCCTCCTCCGGCCTCCTCCTCCTCCTTCTCCTCCTCCGCTAGGTAATTTTTTTTTTTTTTTTACAATTTATTTTAATTGTATAATTTAGGTATATAATTTAGATATTTAAGTGTGTTAAATTGTTATATATATTGGTTATATATATAAATTTTTAGATTAATTATATATATAAATTTGTAGATTAATTATATAAATTGTTATATATTTGTTAATATATACACATATTTGTATATATATATATATATATATATATATATATATATATATGTTAATGTATACTTTAATTGTTATATATAAATTATTAAATTAATTATATATATAAATTGGTAGCCTAATTATATACATGGTTATATTTATATTAATATATAAATGGTTATTTGTATGTATATATATGTTAATGATGAAATATAGTTATATTTGTATATAAATGGCTTGGAATGGTAATTTAGAAATTAATTTAATTTTTTTTCCCCAAAATGTAAGAACAGCCGACGATATTGACATTATTTCGTCGGCTATCACTGCTATAGCCGACGATTTTTACCAAATTTCGTCGGCTATAACTGTTATAACTGACGAAATTGACATAATTTCGTCAATGGTATATGTTAAATAGTGACGGTTTCGTCGACTATAACTATTTAATATTATATATTTTAGAACAAATAACTGACGAAACAGAAGAGATCGTCGGCTATATTTTACGATATCGTCGGCCACATGTGAAAATATCCGACGAATTTCGTCGGACATTATGCTAAGGTTTGGTCGACGAAATGTATTTTCGTCGGTGATAACTTTGGAATGGCCGACGATTTCGTTATTGTCGTCGGGTATATTTTTACCGACGCCGTTTTATCGACGAATAATAGCCGATGAAATTTTTGTCGATAGAAGAAATACCCGACGAAAATTTTGAATAGTAGACGAAATTTTTTTCGTCGTCTATTCTGTCCGATCTGGTAGTGAATATATCCTTAGGTTTTTCACGAATTAATTCAGCCAATTATCTTGCACAAAAAATGGAATTCAATCCACATTCGTAAGCCAAATCCAAGTAGAACTCGGTTTAGGATTATTCTTTTCACTACCAGATCGGACAGAGTAGCCGACGAAAAAAATTTCGTCTACTATTCAAAATTTTCGTCGGGTATTCCTTCTATCGACGAAAATGTGATCGGCTATTATTCGTCGATAAAACGGCGTCTGTAAAAATATACCCGACGATAATAACGAAATCGTCGGCCATTCCAAAGTTATCACCGACGAAAATACATTTCATCGACTAAACCTTGGCATAATGCCCGACGAAATTCGTCGGATATTTTCACATATGGCCGACGATATCGTAAGATATAGCCGACGATCTCTTCTGTTTCGTCGGTTATTTGTTCTGAAATATATAATATTAATTAGTTATAGTGACGAAACCGTCACTATTTAGCATATACCACCGACGAAATAATGTCAATTTCGTCGGTTATAACAGTTATAGCCGAAGAAATTTGGTAAAAATCGTCGGCTATAGCAGTGATAGCCGACGAAATAATGTCAATATCGTCGGCTGTTCTTACATTTTGGGGAAAAAAATTAAATTAATTTCTAAATTACCATTCCAAGCAACCTGCAATTCACAATGACAATCCAACAAGAAACACGTTTTTCATTAATTATTTAATTTGTTCCATCCTGGCCACCATCCTGCTGTCCATCATGCTCGTCATCTTACTGAATGAACTCGGGAGCTCTCGGCATTCGAGGTTCATCTAACGGCTCAAAAGGGGGCGGGGGTTCAAGGCCTTGTTGTTGTGCGGCGAACATAGCATACCACCAGTTTCGTTGGCCGGCGTAGTTCTGTCGCCGAATTCTCTCGCATTCATCACGCCAACGCTCCATTTCCATCTGATACTGCTGTGTTCTGCGTTGTTGCTCCTGTGATCTCTGGAATTGGGCCGCCAATCTTGCATTTTCTTCTGCCAATCTCTGCATTTCCCCCTTTATCTGTTGGGTGTCCCCGCCTCCCCTATTTTGAGCTCCCTTAGTGGTCTTCAGGACCCCTATTCCAGAACTTCCTAAACCCCGGCAGTAGTAGTCGTTTAACCGTTTTGGGAAGGCTGCGTCAAATATCCTCGCTGTAGTTTGGACATTCGATCGGTCGACCTGGCTCAGGGCTTCTTGCAGATCTTCCTCTGAAATGTTCGGTTGTGTCTCCCGAACTACTGCCTGCAACACTTCTTCTTCGGCCCGGTTCACCCTCTCCTAATTGAACGGGAAAAAAAATAATTAATATTCTAACAAATATATAATTAAGTAAAATTAATAATTAAAATTTTAAAATCGTAATCAACGACTTACAAGCTCTTCTGTCGCTAATGGATAAGCCTTCTTGAACCTCTCTACGTACGGGTTGCTTAAAGGATGATCTCTAAGTGCCTCCTCCTGATATTGTGTAAATGGCCTAGAACCACCATGATGGGGGGTTGTGTTACGGCGGCGGTTCGCAGAGTTCTGCCGAGACCGTTCCTTCAAACAAATAATAAAATATTAGAAAATGCATCAAAAAATATTAGTGTAATAATTATAAAATAATTAAACTAATAATTAAAATATTAACAAAATAAACATTTATAGTTAAGTTTAGTATTTACCAGCATAACTGAGTTGTTGAAGTCTACTGTCTTTAACCAACGCCACTCGTACTCCCTGAACATGAACTCTCTTGGAGTACCCATACGACCATATTTGTCGTTTTCGGTAAAGTGGATACGGAGCTCGTTCTTCCACTCTTTGAACCTACGGAAAAAACAAAAGTGCATTAGAAATATTATTAATATCATAAAATATTTCAAATTATAAGATGAGGAATTCCCAACATACCTCGAGTTCTGCATCGCGTACGCCCAAGCATGCTTGTGTTCGGCAATCTCGAAGTATGCCTGAAAGATAATATTTTATTAGTTTTAAAATTATAACAATACCGAAAATTATTAAATATTACGATAAAGAAATTAAGTTTTTTAAATTACTCACCGACGCCGCGTTGTTGACCTCCCTCTTGATCTCTTCCGGCACATCAGTCCACCGTGTCCACAACATAGGGACTCTATCCCTAATTAGTGCTCCCACGCAACCCGCGTCATCGCGGCGGTTTTTCCCCTTAACATTCTGATTAGGTTGTTTGTTGATCTGGATTCTCCCGCTGGTCTCAACACTTTTCCTGAGCGTATCAAAACATATGACACCTCTCGTATTCCTGCTTGAACTGCTAGCGGCGGTCCCTATCACATAAACGACGATTGGTTAATAAAATTAAATATTATTGCGTTAATTTTAATAAAATATTTAATTAATAAAATCAAATGTTACCTGAACTCGATGACCCTTCTGTCGACTTTCCTTTTAATCTCGCCAAAATCAGGAGCTCAGGTCTCTCAAATGGCTCATAATGGTATGCCTCCGCAACACTCACGTACTGAGGCCTAGCAGGCCATATGGGCACACCACGCTCGTCGACATCGGGTATGGCAGGAATGTTGTATGGCAGGTATAGCTGATTAGGGAGAGTAGGCCCCTCAGTAGAGTCAGCAGCAGACGGTGCAGGACTCGTCATCGGCTCCCGATGAACCTCAAGCATACGGACCTGATGAACGTCTGGAGCTATGTCATCCTGAAATACCTGCGTACTACATCTCGGAGGATCTGGCCGGAGAGGGGGACATGAACTGCTCGACGGCCGCCCCGCCGATAAAAGGGTCTGGTGCCGGTTGCTTACACTCCTCCGCGGCTGGGATGAATCGATCCTCTGAGGCTGGTTGGTGGTCCTCTCAAGCTGGCTAGGGGTCCTCTCGGAGTCTCCGGATCCGCCAGAACTTCCAGAACCCCTAGATCTGGAACGACGGCCTCCGAATAGTTGTCTAAATGCATCGGCCATCTGGAAACAAATAAATTAATACATTAATTAATATTAAATTATAATACATTAAATAACAAATTCTAATTAATATAATAACCAATAATACTAACATATTTTAAAACATACTAACAAATTAATATTTATAATTTAACTAATTTTAAATAATACTAACCATTAACATAAATATAACCATTTATATACAAATATAACTATATTTCATCATTAACATATATATACATACAAATAACCATTTATATATTAACATAAATATAACCATTTATATAATTCGGCTACCAATTTATATATATACTAAATTTAACAATTTATATATAACAATTAAAATATACATTAACATATATATATATATATATATACAAATATGTGTATATATTAACAAATATATAACAATTTATATAATTAATCTAAAAATTTATATATATAACCAATATATATAACAATTTAACACACACTTAAATATCTAAATTATATGCCTACATTATACAATTAAAATAAATTGTAAAAAAAAAAAAAATTACCTAGCAGAGGAGGAGAAGGAGGAGGAGGAGGGGAAGAAAAAGTCGGGCTGGAGCGACTTTCAGCTTTTATAGCAGAGAGAATAGCCGACAATTTACAAGATTTCGTCGGCTATTCTATGAATGTCGTCGGCTATACTTTGGAAGATCAACAACCATCGGATCTGAGCCATCCAACGGTGGACAATAAAAAGGCGCGGATCGCAGAGAGAATAGCCGACGATTTAAAATATTTCATCGGCTATTCTTTGAATGTCGTCGGTTATACTTTAGAAGATCAATAGCCGTCGGATCTGAGCTATCCAAAGGCGGACAATAAAAGGGCGCGGATCGCAAGAGTTTAGCCGACGAAATATAATTTTCGTCGGTTAAACTATAGGTCAAACCACTAAGTCAAACCTCTAAACGCTTAAAAACGGAAATTAGTCTAGTTAAAAGACGGTTTCTGGGCTCATCTTCAACAGATAATAGTTTCAAATCAATGAGACGCAACTAATCATATAAACATTTTACAAAATTGATTTAACGAACGTCAGGCTACCCATAGGAAAACGAAAGTAAAAAACAGTTAACCGCAACATTCGGCACACAGATTTTATCAGAACCTTGTCATTTTTCAACCGTAGACGTATTTCATTATTTCGGTCATATCTTATTTCACAACATTTTTGCATTTGAAGAGTCTACGTATAGTAACTATTTGAAACTATACATTCACTTAAACACTTAGTAAACAAGTTAAGGAACATTAGTGCATATGTTCTAATTTTGAATCTAAAAGTTTAGAAAATCTATTCCAACCATCAGATATCACCGTTAAGATTAAATACATGTATGAAAAAATATCCAACTTCAGCTGACAACGTTAAAGGCTCGATCGGAACGGTCAACCGGGTAAGTCAAACTTTAAACGCTTAGAAATGGTAATTGGACTGTCTAAATGACCTTTTTTTGCCTGACCTTCAACAGATAATAGTTTCAAATCGATGAGATGCAACTAATCGTATAAAAATTTTCCTCAAAATATTTACCGAAAGTAACGTTACCCTTAGGGAAACGAAGGAATAAAACCTTTGACCGCATCTTTCGACACTCAGATTTTATCGGAATCTTGTCATTTTTCAACCGTAAACGTATTTTATCATTTTGGTCATATCTTATTTCACGACTTTTTTCTGTTTGAAGGATGAAGCAATGGTTTATCGTTAGTGATAGAAAATGGAATCTGGTTATTTTTTGTTTTTTTTTTGTTTTAAATCATAGCCGACGAGAGACATACTCGTCGGCTATTCTTTTGTCGTTTTTTGTCTAAAATAAAATATATTTTTCAATATAGTTATGGCCGACGAGAAAATGTCAATTTCGTCGGCCAAAATTTCAAAAGTTTTCGTCGGCTAATATTTCAGAGAAAGGCCGACGAAAATCCAAATCGTCGACTGAAATATGAATATAGCCAACGTTTTTTGTTTATACCAACGAAAAAACAGTATCGTCGGCTATGGTTAAACTATGGCCGACGATTTTATTTTTCCACCGACGAAAAATAAAATCGTCGGCTATTCGTTGGAAGTACCGACGAAAATTTTAATTCGTCGGCCGTTTTTTTTTCATTTCGTCGGGAAAAGCCTTTTTCCTAGTAGTGATTGTTCAATTATTCAGCCATTATCTTGATGATTTTCGGCAGAAAATAGAGGAAGCAAAATCGCAACAAATCCTGATTAAATTCGGCAGAATTCCTGTGCATGTCATCCAACTTCCACGGACTCTCCTGGACAGCTCACTTTGAACCAGATAGTGAGCCTTAGATGGATGGAAAGCTACGGGAGTCTAGTTTCCAATCCAATTGGAATCACCTCAATAGCTATTTTTTAGAGAGAGATATTCCGTTGTTATCACAAAAAGGTCATTCTGCGGAAAATAGTTCAACTCAGATTTGAAGACTTAAAGCTGCCAAACCTCTTCCTCCTTTGTTCTCCTATATATATAGCCCTCTTTTATACAGAAAAATCATCTCTTCTCTCTCACAAAAAGTTGCCGAAACTCTGCCAAAATATTACCAAGTCTTATACAGAAAATTGCCAAGCCATAATCACCATCACCACCTCCAAAATACCATTCTTTTTCCCAAACTTTCATCTGATTCACCACCCTTTGCCGAATTGCTTCCAAGGTTCTTCTTCAAAGTGTGATTCATCCTCTTTATGGCTTGTAATATTTTCTGTATTTTGTACGAATTCATGTTGTATAATACTATGGATTTTTGGTTTTTGGTTTTGTATTTCAAACATGGAAATCGGATTGTATTGGTTTTGTTTGTTTGATCTATGAACATGTTATGCAGCCGATGTGTGTATATGAATAGGGCAGTAGTATTTTCGGTTGATACTTTGATATTATTTGATTAATTTTCATGAGTTCGTGCATCACAAATTATGTGCTTGAGGGCTGACTTTGGGGCTTCTCCTTAGGTGCCAATTTCACTCACCAAAATAATTTAGATTGCATCATACGCGAAGTTGTTGTGATTTAGATTGTTTAACTAGGGCTGTTATAACCTTGAAAATTTGCATGATCAAATATGATGAGTGACACCATTACATGTTTGTATGTCTCCAATTCGGCTTATTGTGCTTATGTGCTTCTTGTGCTTAATTTCTACGCGAAGTGTCTTTAAACTGATTAGTACCATGTTTAGGATTATACGCAAAGTTAATTCTAAATACTTGTGAAGTCTTAACGATTAAATGAACTGCGAAGGGCTCTAATTAGAATTGGAATTGAATAGGTTAAAGAGGATTCGAAAATTTCTGCCTTGTTTGTGTATGCATGTTGGTTGTATTTCATGAGTGAGTCTTTGCTTGTTTTTGTGTGGAGAAGTTGATCAATTGTATATAATAATTTAGATTTAATTTCGTAAAATTCAGTAGGTGTTAGATTCAAATATCAAACCCCCAATATGATTTTGTAATGTTTTATGTGATTGAACACCCTGAATTTCCCCGGATAGAACGATCCCTACTTGTTCTTGCTACAATTGATACAAAAAGGGTAATATGTGTATGAAGTTGTTTTGCAGGTACTTTGTGCTTGGATAATAATCTCCATCAGTGCGCATCCCGCTCGACAGCATCCTGTTCCTGTAGCGAGCCTCGCTTGGGAGCCCCAGCTCCTGCCATGCACCCTGCACATTGCTCGGCAGCCCTCCTTCGATAGCTCTTATGTTTGTGTGCAATCTCTCGCACACATCTCCCGAAGTCCAAAATTGCTCGTAAGCCAATCAAGCGTCCTTCAAGGCCTTCATCTTTACTTCGAAGAAATCAAGAAGAGTCGAGAAGAACAAGCTTCCCCAAGAATCAAGTTTCTTTCGATCAAGCTTCACTAGAAGAAGAGGTAAATTTTTCTAAAAGTTCCTGCTTTTTGAACTTTAAATTCTGGGATTTTTGTCTTTCGTCCGGGACCATTCCAGCGTATAATCCTAAGGTGATGCTAATCCGGTTTTACACGTTTTAATATTTAAACATATGAGTCTAAATCGAAGACATGCAAACAAGTGAGGTCGTCACTCTTCTTATTAAAAATGCAAACTCCTAAGGTTATTAACTCTAGGCGAGCAACAAGATTTAAGACTACTCCAGCGTATAACTTAACCTAATTACTCTAGCACTTAAATTACATTCTTTGACATAACTAGTGATCAATTTTTCTGCCCTAACCTTAGTTCTAACCAGTTTTAAGTACTAAACATACATCACATACCACCGTCCTAATTATCTATGCACACGAAATTTACATGCTAAATTCGGAAAACAGTCAAATAAACATCAAACCGAGTTCATACAAGAGTTTTACAAAAACCAAGAAACAAAACGAGTTCATACAAGTCACACAAACATAAAAGAATACAATAGTCACAGATGGATTGGATCACACTTTAGAAACCTTGAAGACTTCGCAAGATATGGTGGAAAGGCTCGGCAGAACGTAAGAGTAAGGTACAGTAAATATGGAAGATGGTGGTATCCGGGTTTGGCTAAGTATTTTTCTGTTTAGTGCTTGAGAGACTTAGTACAACTTTTGGCTAGTACTTGTGCTTAAGATGAGATGCGTTTTTTGTATAGAGGTCATGCCTTTATATAGAGGGGAGGCTGGGACAGAATCGGTAGAGAATAGGATTACAAAACCTAAATCGAGTAAGATTAGGTTTCTTGCCGGCCAAGTATTGTTCTTCTTGAATCTTCTGTCCGATTTCTTTTATGGATCACAGCTTCATGGACTTCTTAATGGACTGAACTCATTCCTTGATGGATAAATGGTCCATAAATACAGCTGGAAGCTTCCCTAGTTGGGCCAGGAACTCCTTCTTCTAGAACCGGCAGCTTCACTCCTTTTCCTGTTAGGACTAGGGAACTTCTTCTTTCCTTATTTTCACTTTTCTTATTACTTGGCTGACTTCCATAATCTTCATTTAGCTCAACAGCCTCTCATTTGATGCATTTGTATGCCCCTTGGTGTAGGAACATAGAACTTCCTCTTGGCAAGCAGTAGGTTTGCCTTCTCTGTTGATCTGGCCTTCCGGTAATGATTTTAGCATAACTCCGTCTACAAAATAGCTATGGATGCGATTCTAAATGTTCTGCAAATTAGACTCACATAGCTTTTAGGGTATATATGGCTCGCCCTCAAATTCTTTATGAGTCATTCTAAAGAAATTGTGAAAGTTGGATGATGTGCCCAGAAACTTACTGGAACTTACTGAATTTGCATCCGGTTTTTGTCTTGTGATTCATGGCAATTTCTTTTGCTCTGACTATTATAACTCATTCCATTGCTGAATCATTGAGATGTCTACTGTATATAAGAGAAGAAAAATTCATCAAATACAAAGTCAAGGTCTAACAGAACCAACGGAACATCTCAAAGACTCCTAAATCGGCTTTTGACAATTTTCTGCCCTTTTTCCTATACTTAGCACGATTTTGATATAACTCTACCAAAGTCTCATAACTCTATTATATGACTCGATTCTACATAAATAATGGTTAAAGCAAAGTATAAACGAGAGTAAAACATATTAAAAACGTTGCATTTTATGCTCCTATCACTTTATATTTCGCATCTGCATACTTTCGGTTGTACCGTATATGTGCCTATCACGCCTCCTGCATACCAAGATAGGTGCATAATGATGATTAGCTATATACGTATGATAATTTTGTTCATAAAACGGTGGATTGCCATTGAGTTTGTTGTTTGATCAATTATACTAATTTACCGAATGAACAATTTCATTCAAACCAAAACTCATCAAAAGGATCCAAACCATTGTATTTGGGAAATTAAAAGCAAATATATCAATGTATTAGATACACCAAGATCATGAATGCTAACAAGTGAAATTTGCATATGTTTCTAACCAAAGAAAAAGTAAAATGATCAATCTAGTGCTTTGATGCTAAACCAGAACTAAGTGGGAGAGTCTCTTCCCCAACTTACCATCACTTTTAAGCTTTTCTTCTTTAGCCACGATAGTTGCAATGCTTTGGTCATCTTTGGTATTGTAGGCTGGCAAAGACATAAGCATGGAATGATGGCCAATATAATAAACATCATCATACTCTTCATTCAAAGATGGACTAGTCAATGTAATTTCTGGAAGTAATCCCTAGCTCCATATCAGTATAATCCTTTGAGTATAACAGAATGCCAAAATGTAATGTTTATAGAGCATTAATAGATATAAGTTGTGAATATTTCTTTCCTTCTTCCAGAACTAGTCATTTAATATGCCCAATGTTGCACTGTCACCCCAACAAACTTCATTTCTAGACTTACCTGCATCAAGATTGAGGAAAACAAAAGGAAAAAGTCATTCTCATTTCACATTTACGTATGAAAAGAACATGTATATGTGTAGTTACTTCCTCAGCAATCTCATCCCTAGTATCAGTCGGTGCAACTGGAGCAAAACTTGGTTCAGACTGCACATCAGCAACTTCAACATGTTGCCCCAATTCCTTATCATCAATGGCATTCAGTTGATCATTCGATCCATCATTTGTACCACCATAAGAATCAGAAATTTCAGCTGATGAAAAAGTAAGGTCCTCAAAAACAACATCTTCATAGAAACCTGCATTCGACACATACGAGCTCTCAACTGATTCCTTGAAAAGAAATATTCCACAACAATGTTATCCCGGCCTCATAAGTTTTCCAAGAGTCGACTATATGATTCATGTCTCTATGTCAAATGTCAATTCCCACAGGTACTTACCAAAGTAAGTTACCATTATAGTGAGCAATTTTTAAGGCATTTCCCCGCAACCCATCTTTTAATGCTTCAATGCAACTCATAGTAGTAGTTCCCACCTGTAAGGATATTCAACAGTAAGCAAAGTATGCATGGCATGCAAGAAGAAATACATAGAGAGTAAGAAGGGAAACAAGGACAGTGTACCGTACCTGTGGGAAAAATTTCTTTACCGGGGCCATCAATATCAAAGAAGACAGGATAGCCCACCTCTATGGCACATACAAGGACTCGATTTTGATACTTTGACACCTTGATCTCCACCTAGAGATTAATTCAATAGAAAATGTATAGTAGTCAGTAACCAAAAAGATCATTCTAAAATAAATAATTCCTTATTTGGTTTGTCAATTGTAGCCGAATGACTGCATTTCAGAATTTGAGCACAGCCTGATTGAAATTGACACTATCAAATAACAAGCAGGAGGATCATACATGATGAACAAGTGTGGTAAAACCAAAATAACAGTGCAAATAGAAGTGTTGAAAAATCATGAAATTTTTGTAAGAGACGAATATAAAACATATAGAGTATCCCACGAGAAATGAAGGAGATACCTTGGGAGGGAGTAAAGCATCGATATTAGCGTCGGAAGCTCTGGGAAATCTATCTATCAAATATCACTAAATAAATGTGGAAGGTTATGGGTACTGAACGCGGTGTTGTTGTTGGGATCTCCGACTCGTTGGCCAGCTTGTACACCAAGCTCACGAACGCCCGGCGGCACTTCTCGGTATTCTCGCTGTCGTCCATGGCGCAGCTCAGGTCCTTGAGCTGGGACCCACTGACGAAGCTGATGGCGTCCATGAGGTTGGACTTGCCGGAGTCGTTGGGGCCGATGATGCAGGTGAAGTTGGAGAAGGGGCCGATGACCTGGCGGCCGGTGTAGGACTTGAAATTTTCGAGCTCGAGGAGGGATGGCATGGCTTAGGGTTTGGCCTAGGTTACTGAATGGAGGAGCACGGTGCAGAGGAGTTGCGAGAGGGGGAGAGGGGGGGCCGGAGAGGTGCTGGGTGAGGTAGAGAAAATGAAGGAGAGGCGCGAGAGAGAGGAGAGGCGCCAGAGGATTGTGTTTTTGACCAAGTGTGAGAAGAGATTTACTATTTATCATTGGCCCTGAAGTATTACTGTTCAATTGAACAGTAATGGGTCGGGCGGGTCGGTAGGGCCGGTCGGGTTGCTTGCTTGCATCTGAGCCGTGTGATCTTCAGCACTTTACACGGAAACAGTAAATAAACACTGTTGGGCTGGGTGGATCGGGTTACATTTTCGCATCTGAGCCGTTCGATTTCAAGTAAATGAATTATGATCATCTGAGCCGTTCCACCTCTCTCCTGAAGCTTCCAGTAGTTGAATAGAGTTCTTCCTCTTTCTCCGCTCCAGTCTCTCATCTCTCTGTTCACATCCATGTCTCTCATCTCACTGTTCGCATCCCTGCAGCAGCAGAGACACCAAAGGCTGGGCTGGGTGGGTCGGGTGTGATGCTCGGTTGCCATCTGTCTCGACTAGAGATGGGGGGAGAGAAAGGGATTTGTGAAACCAAATTTTGGGTTGCTCATCTGATCGAGTTGTAAAGGATATCGTGGAGGCACCTCTCTGATTTCTGTTGCGATCTGTAATCGTGTAAGTCTCTTTTTTCTAAACCATGAGTGTTTGTTTGTCTTGTCTTCGAATTGGAGATTTGATTTCTATCTCTTTGTTGTTTTTTTATTTGCTATTCGACTGAGTGTGAATTTGGGGTCTGATTTGGTTTTTTGGCTTTGTTCAAGTTCGTGTTTCTGTTTTGTGGACTCATAAGTTCTTTAAGGTGGGGTTGGGATTTTTGATTCTGTGCTACAAAAGGAACTTTGGTTCTGGTGGATTTCTAGATCCCCATCTTTTTGTTTTCTTATTCATCTCTGTGTTTTTTTGCTGCAGGTTTGGGTTGTTGGATGATATCTAGGTAGTGATGGTGTTTTTTATTTCTGTTTTGTTTAATGTCATTCTGTTTTGTTTTTCATCATGTTTTAGATGGTTGTTTTTCTTTCTTATTTTCTGGGTTTTCCATAGATGAATCATATTGTAGTCATTATATATGTTAGACTTTTTTTCTCCAAAAAAAAAATTAGACAAATGATGTTGCATTCTTATTTTTTTACAAAGAAAGGACGTTTTCTCAACTCTACATGAAGAATACAACTCTTTTACATTTTTCAAATTTGTGACATTAGTTTATAGTCCTAAGGGACAATAAACCAAGCAGCAGCAGAAATGAATCTCAGTAAACCACACTGATTGTTTATTCCATAATTAACCCAAGCAGCAGAAATATGAAATTGGGGGTTTATAGTCCCTTGGAGACCACACTGATTGTTTATTCCATAATTAACCAATCTAAAAATGAATCTCAGTTCAAAAACCAATTGAGTTAAAAACTAACACCAACAAAACGATAAGCAAATCAACATTTTTTGTTATTGTGGTCCATCATCTGATTTTTAGTCACTTAACACTTATTCCACAAACTGAACAGAGCTCAATAAGCAAATGAACTTTAAACAGATCTCAATAATTGCAAATGAACTCCAGCAATGAATATAAATCAAAAATAAAAGTGATATGAGATTCATTGCAGTCTTTTGTCTTTTGGCTATCAAGGCTATTGCCAAGGCAATAAGAAGACTAGGCCAAAAATAGGAGAAAACTGTTGTGCCGCCCCTAAATGTGGGACTTCTATGGCTTAAATATGTAAAGGTGATTCTGAATGATAATTAATGAAAATGTTCACAGTTTATATCGTCAGGCTTTCATTACTACCAGCTTGCCGAACCATTTCTTTGATGATATAATAGTAATAATGTTTTGATTTCAACCTATTGTAAACCCATAATCAAATGCAGTTATTAACCATCATAGATGTTTACGTGATGAATTGGGTTGTTCATATGAGTTGGGAGAGCTTTCTTCTTCCTTAAGTTGGACTTTCTTTAATTGCACTTTCTTGCTTGGCTTGATGGCTGCGAAAATGATTCTTTACTATTTTGCTATTATGTAAATTATTTTCTGTTGCATTTTTTTTTTTGCGTATATATTGATTGTTATCTTTTGTTTATTACTTTTTTATTTAAGTGGTGCTGGAAGCTATATCTTGGTATCAGAACAGATTGGTTTCCAATTGCTTTTGTACAAAATAGTGCGCTACTCATTAGGATTTAGTTTGTTTGATTGTTGTTATTTGTTGTTATTAGGAGTATAGCATTTTGTTGTTTAACATTTTAATGATGCAGGGGTTTCAGATTGTGAAGAAGATAGAGGAAGAAAGTAGGTTTGTGGGTTGAGGAAGGAAGAACAAGAAGGTATGGTTGTTCGCTATTTAGTTTAAGATTTTTACAGTTATGCATTCTAAGCTTTTATATTGTCAGTCCTAATCTAATCTGTGGTTGTTTCATAATTGGATGGTTTGAGATTTGCTCTGGTAATCCATGGGAATTATGTGTTTTATTTTTTCTATTTCATTCATTACAGAATGATTTTGGGTTTTAATTTTGTAATTGTTATGGACAGTTAGAAGGTCTTTAGAATTGCTTTAAATTTCTTTTTCTTGGCTATTACAGAGTTCTGATATTTGTTGGCTATGATGTGATTTCCTGTTTTCCTTATTAGTGTTGGTGAGCGATATCTTAGCTAAATAAAATGGCAATTAGACCAAACTGCTTCATTTTATTTAGCTTCCTGCTATTAGTTCTAGCACTCTCCAAACTTTCTTTGAGGCAAGAAAAAGCATTAACCATTCTTCTGGCAGGTTCAATGGAAAAAAGTCTCATATGGTTCAATTTCTTGAGTTGTAAAACTACACAAAATTCTGAAAAGCATAACATACTGATACTCCAAAAGCAATTAAAGAAATAAATGTTTAAAAGGGAAACAAAAAATGGGATAAAGGAACCTATGGCTTGAAAGAGAAAGTAAGAACTCAATCCTTCTCTTTATATGTTCTTCTATCGTTAGAGATTGCATCACACACTTCTTTTTTGGTATAGAAAGCAAAAAAGTAAGAGGTATGTGCTGGATTGTTTCATCTGTTTGGAAAAAATTCCTACAAAGTACAGTAAAATATCATATGTAATTGATATTAGATTTGGGTAACAGGGGCATTTTCTTCGATTAGAGAAAATTAGAAAATTGTATCTAATCCACGGTGGTTGCGTTCCAGTCACTTTTGTTTGTAATAACAGACTCTACTGAGCTGGTCTTAACAATTTTTCCTGTTCACTTAAAATGCAATGATCACTCTCTTTTTTGTTCTCTCTTGATTTGTATATTTTAAATCAATTTGAAGAAAAGCAAAATTGTCGTATTGTAAACTCCCATTTGTTTTGTGAATATTTAGTAAACAGAGTGAAAATAGACTGATGGCTAGAAGAGTAAGGAGCAGCGTGAAACATAAGCAGTGGCAAGGTTTAGTGGTAATATTTTCTTCTCTTTTGTCCCCTTCTCTGCCCATGATTTTCACAAATGAATCCGATAAAAAAAAGGAGAATAACATTTAATGCCAATGTCTTTGTTTGGCATGACATTTACTTTTGAGCATGAACAGGTCAAAATCTAACGCACCCAATGTATTCTCCGGTCTTTGAACGACGATAGCCAAGAGTTGAAGCTTACGTGCCTGTGCAAGCAGTACATTAAGAAACTCATACTTAATGCAGACTTCTCCAATTTTGCTTGCTTAAAACGATGTTCTTATTGCAGCAACCTGAAGAAGTATGACTCTTTAGTAACTTGACTTTTACTAAGAAATATGTGCTGAACCCAATTCTGTTGGTTTTTTAAGGTCCGACATTAAGCAAGGACAATATCTGTTTGACATACCGACTATAGCAAATAGCATTAGAGTTACAACAACCATCCTATCCAACCATTTACAGAATTTATTCGTAGTGGTATACTCCCATGTAGTAGTAGAGCTCTCCATCCCAAAGTATATTTCAAGTTTTCACAATATCAGCTTCCAACAGTGGTATACTCCCATGGTATACTCCCATGGTCTATGGAAAAGTTAGTAATATGAACTTTCCAAATGAATGGGAATGATAGTTTAAGGTCTTGCTAGGTCAATTATAATGATGTCAGAATCTCAAAACCTAGCATTTGAACTGAAATTAGGTATTGTGCAGTAAAATCACAAATCAATACATGTGAATGCAAAGTATGAACTTAAGTTTTCAATTCTTTCAGATAAGAAGTCTCTCCTTAGATTATAGTTACTGTTATTTTGTTGTTGCTATATTTGAAGTGCTAAAGATCGACTACTTCATAAAAGTTTGCAGTTATAACTCAAGAAATACATATGTTCAGTTCCCTGATCCATAATTATATATGCATTGATCAATGATAGCTTATCACGAATACTTATCACTAATACTTGATAAAAGAGAGATTTCATATTTGTTAATTTCATTGTATGGTTGAAAAGATGCTTATTAGTCTGTTTTCATTAAATCACTTAACTTTCAAATTTGTTTGTTTTTCTCAGCCAAGTAGATTTTATTAATAGAATTATTTAGCTCTATTGTCTTTTGTCACTGAGTTTCTTATCTTGAATTCTGTCTTTTGTAGTGTTTTATATGCAATAGCTGAAAATATTGACCAGGTAAATAATCACATGGAGGTAAAGAGATAATCTGGCTTTTGCCCACACTGAGAGAGAAGGAAGTTACTCAGTTGATAGATGCATGGGAGGATTCGATTGAGTTATTAGGGATATTTGACAGATTATATTTCATGTAAGCTTTTTAATATGGTGGATTGGTTTTTGATTCGATGCAAGTTTTTTTTGGTATTGTATGTGGGTTTTTTCTTTGACATTTGGTATTAGTATTGTTGTTTTAACTATTCAGGTGTTATTGGAATTATTTGATACTTGCATTCGTTCATAATTTAGGCACTATTGGCCATCTTGGTATGCTGTTTTGCATGATGAAACATTATTGCGATAAACTTACATGTGCCTTGATGTGCTCCAATAAAAATTTTGTTTAATAAAGCTGGGGCGTTATCTACTCAATGACCATATATGCTTTCTACATGTCCTAATTTTTGTAGCATTAAATTTTGTGCAACAAAATAATCAGTTGTTGGCACTTATCACCACATCCTATAATTTTTGATTTGGTAAGTTAGAGAAGAAGTAAAAACTAGCATGTTTTTTATTTGGTTAAATTTTCATGCGCCCGTCTCCGAATAATTTCTTTCCTATGTATAGACAGTAAAATTTTTCCGTTATGCAACTTATGAGTTCCCTATAGAACACAGTCGGATAAATTCTATAATACCAGTAATGCATCTATGCATCTTGATCTGCACATTTGTTCTTTTTCAGATTGCTCTACTGATTCTGGTTTTTCCCCCCTTCCAATTCATTTAAGTGGAAGAGCAACATGAGAGACAGATAGTAAAGCTCATATATGAGATAGTTTATTAATAATCCCTTGATGCTGCTTCACTTCAACTTGCAGTTGTACCAAGAACACTTATTTTTTTAACTATAGGAACAACGATTGTTAACCTATGTAGAAATATTAACTATCTTCTTCTATATATTAAATAAACTGTGTTGCTGTATATCGTACAGTATGTTGAATTTCTAATTCAAACTTTTCAAATTTGATTGTTTACCTATAAGGCTATAATGTGTAGTTATTTTTAAATTCACTATATGCAATTCCTATCTATAAACAAATAAAATTACAACAATAAACAAAGTTCTTTCCCTGTGCATATTGTTATTATGTTTTATAGAGAGTTTAGTCTGTATTCTGAAATTCGCTTCTTCATAAGTCTTTCTTCTTCGTCAACAAAGCCGCTGCAAAGCGCGGCCCCATTAACTAGCCTACTGTCACAGTTAGGTACCCTGTCAGTTTCTTTTCGCTGAAGGTAGCTGCTACAACAAGCTCATGTTATAGTAAACTGTCTGTGTAAATTTCACTTCCAACTTAACTGACAGGATTTATCAAGTTTATTTGCCTTATCTGGTTTTCAGCACACACTTATTGAAATTTAGATGAAGCTATAATTCATTGTAAAGGAATTCTGTTTAGATGCGTCTGTAATTGTTCGCAAAGGAGATTTGTTTCTTCATATGAAGCTTACAATAATGACATTGAGCTTAATTCAATAATCAGCAATAGAAAGTCTTCTGCTTAGTGGTTTCTACTTTGTGTCCAGTAGTTATGTAGTGAAAGCAGCTCGGCTTGAAATCATGTTCATACTTGGATTCTGGTCTCATAAGTAATGCCTTTTGTCTTGGTCTCTTTGAAGCTATTTGTTATCAATTAACAAAGCATTGTTTCATTTCTCCCCAGTTCTTTTCTACTTGAGTTGATGACTTTCATTTTAATGTTTGTAAAATTTATGTGTTTTGGGTAACTGATCATTTTATGGAACTAATTGTCTTGCAGTGGCTAATTATATTATGAGTGCAGTAAATCCTACTGGAGACTACGTGGTGCCTGACGTTAATGGAAATGCCATCAACACTACAGTTGACCACTTTGGCTATGAAGAGTAACGGCTGCAGCAAGTTGCCAAATATGAGTATATCATGAAGGATCCTGCAGAACTCTCAACAGTTCATTACAGAGTGCATTGATGTTATACAAGTCCACATACTCTCACTAATGTTTTTATAGTATGTACTGAACGTGTTTGCCAAGATTATGTCTTGAAAAAATCATTTGTATTTAGCTATAGAATTTGGCATGGTAAAAATTGATCCAGCAAGTGTTGCTGCTACAAAGCTAGGCTGAAGTTGGCGATTTTGATGTTCACTATCAGTTGGATAGATACATCAGTCTCATGTCTTTCATGTATTAACTTCAATCAAGATTAAAAATCAATTTAGGCCCAAACACCTTGAAACATATCAGTAGCAATATTTTTTTTATTGACAAAGAGACGAATAAATAGATTCATCATTCCATATATTTCATTCCAATAGAAGAACAAGAGAAAAAGCATCCCGCAGCAAAGCGCGGGCCATTTTGCTAGTCTAGTTAAAATGAGAGTCTTCACTTTTTTTACTGTATTTTTGATCCCACAGCACACTCTTCGTTATATTGTCTAAATATGGAGAAACTAATAAATAGGCGTGATAATAATTAGAGGCTATGCGAGATATAACTTTATTTGGTGAATTTTGAACCATTATCACATTTCATTAATACGATGACATCCTATGATTGAATTTTCCAAATTTCATTTCTTCGATTTTATTAGTATTTGAAAGACATGCATCTAAGTATAATCTAGCAATGTGGTTACTAATGTACATAACTTATTTATATATGTTATATGTAAATGTATCTTTATAAACTAACAAGATCGAGCAAATGAATTTGGAAAATTTGACCGTAGGATGTGATCGGGATGGTTAAATATAATTATGGTTTAAAATTCACTAAATTTTAGTAATGTTTAAGCTTCTATCGTATGGGCCAACTATTGGTAAAAGTTGTGTTTTTTTTTTTAGTTTGACCACATTCACACTACAACAATATTTATTTGCGTTGTGTAATTCAGGTTTTAGGGTTTACGGTATAGGGCTTGGCTTTAGAGTTAAGGGTTTAAGGTTAGAGTTTAGAATTTAGAGTTTAGAATTGATGCATTCACACTATAAATACCTTAATTTGCAAATGCGGTAATTTTTCCTCTTTTTTCTGTTACTTATGTTAGTACATCAGACGACATGTTAACAATGTTTGTTGTTGAATGGAAAAAAAATATATACTCTAAACTCTAAAACCAACTTCAGTTTTTTGATTATGTATTAGTGAATCAAACAACAACCTAACAATGTTTGTTGTTTGAATGGAAAAAAAAACAAAACCAAAACTCTAAACTCTAAAACGAAAACCCTAAACTCTAAACTCTAAAAGCCAAAACCTCTAGACTCTAAAGTCAAAACTCAAAACTCAAAACTCTAAAACTTAAATCAAAATCATATGCAATCACACAATGCAACTAACCATTGCTATTATATGAATGCGGTCAATTAATAAGCGTAATAAGAGTTGACCCATGCGATCGACACTCAAATGTTATCGAAAATAAGTGAATTTCGTACCACATCCAAATTTCACTATCGTGATTATATCGTATGGTCCACTTTTTTTCATTTTTCATTTCCTCGATATAGTTGATTAATAAAGATATACAATTACATATAACCTAGTAAACAAGTTATACGACATTAGTAGACACGATTCAAATGAATAAACTCGATAAAACAAAAATTCAACCGTTGGATGTGATTACAGTATTGAAATAACTTCATGTTACGAAATTCTCAAATTTTTGATAATTTTTGGGTCTTAATCGTATGGATCAACCAAAAATCGACTATACTTATCTAAAAGAAAAAGTTTTTAACTACATTCTCGTACCTTATTTTTTCAATCCGTCAACTCTCACACTCTCACGAAGACAGGGTGTATGAGATCATGCAAAAATATTGGGTATTTTATCCCTTAATGAGTTAGCTCTCCATAAGGAAGCACAAGCATAAATACATTTTTACTTTATATTCATACAACGGTATTAGGAAAAATATTGAGGGTGATTAAATACCCAAAAGCTATCTTACACAAAACTTGTTGATTTTTGAGAACGTGAGTGCCAAATGTTATGTGCCTTCAATGTTTGCATATTCTATGGAAACTCTCAACAATAAGGAAACAAGTTTCAGTTTTTAACAAAAAAATCCCGCTAAAAAAATTAGGGGCGAAATTTTCTGTCTATGTTTCTTTTCGTCCGAATTGTAAAATTCAGCATAATTTCTAGCATTTTTTTTCTTCAGAATGAACATAACTCCCCTCTAAAGTATTGGGACGAAATATTATATAGGACACCAAATTAAATCTCATCCCCAATTGAATTTTGAGGTAGAAAATTTCAATTGAAGTTTCTATGTCTCAAACAGCACATGATGGACAATTCTATATAACAAAATTTTTAGAAATAAAATCGAAAAAATTGTCCCTAATCATCTGGTTGGAAACGAAAATTTGCACCATCTCCAAAATTATTGTCTCTCAATGAGTAATTTGTAGTAGTGTTAGAAACCTAGCGGTACTTAGGTTTATAAGTAATCATATGGAGTAATTTGTTATGTTGGTCCAAATCGGCAGTGCCTGATCCAGGAAAGTTGATCAGGTAAGGCAGGACATAGTGATAATAGCTTGTACATTGATCGATTTTAATCTTTATCTGTTCAATTATTGAACAATTGCAATACACTACCAGAAAAAACAGTATTACCGACGAAAAAAAAAAACGGCCGACGACATAATATTTTCGTCGGCTATTCCCAAGAATGGCCGACGATTTTTTCTTTCGTCGGTAAAAATAAAAAATCGTCGGCTATTCCACAAGAATGGCCGACGATTTTTTCTTTCGTCACTAAAAAATATTTTTCGTCGGCTATACCCTAGAATGGCCGACGATATGGATTTTCGTCGGCCTTTCTCTTAAAGTATAGCCGACGAAAACTTTAGAAAGTTTGGCCGACGAAATTGGAATTTTCGTCGGCTATAAGTCTTTATATTTTCAGATCTGGACAGAAGCTGCTCATTTAAAAAAAAACGAAAAAAAACGGGAGAAAGAGTGAAAAATCTGTGGGTATTGTTGAAATCCGTCCTCTCTTACATTGTGGAGCTATATATAGGTACGTATATGTGTATATATGTTGATTTTGAGTTTTAGTTGAGTTGATTTTGAGTTTTAGTGATTTTGATATAGTAAGTGATTTTTTGTTTTGTTGTTGTTTTAGTGTTAGAATGTATGTATATATGTTGATTTTGAGTTGTAGTTGAGTTGATTTTTAGTTAGAGTATAATTATGTGTTTTAATTTGATGTTATTTTAATTAGTGTTAAAATATATATAAATATGTTAATTAATGGTTGTTGATAGTGTAATGAACTTAAATAATGGTGGTTAATTAATGGTATATATATATATATATATATATATATATATGAGTTGATGTTGATAATAATATATATTGTAATATATATGTGTTAATTAATTTCTTATTAATTAAAGTTATACATATATATTATTATCAGGCTATATATGGATCGAGATAAGAGTTGGATTTCGCTTCCAAGGCATGACCGACGATACACTACAGGAGTTGTGGATTTTTTGCAGTTCGTCGAGGAAAATGCAAACGGGAAGGAATACCATTATTGCCCGTGCAAGAAATGTAAGAGTCGCAGTGATATGTGTCGATTTCCGATTAGGACAGTATGGGAGCACCTAAAGAGTAATGGATTTTGGCCGAAGTACAAACGTTGGATATATCACGGTGAGCCATCATTAGATGGATCGCATGATCATGGGCAGTTTTTTTAGGCGGGCAGTAGTAGTACATCCAACGATCCAACAATGGCATTCGTCAACGACGTGTTTCCTTTTGAAAGCGGTGTACGTGGGGAACAATATATGCATGACCCGGTGCAGCCGTTCCCACAAGTTGTCAACACTGCTGCCTTTGACAAGTACAACAAACTGATTGCATTGCAACAGACCCCTGTGTCTTCAAGTTCTGAGAAGACAGTTCTTCAAAGTGTGATGCAGGTAATGAGGATTAAAGTCGAGACAAAATCGAGCATCAGGCAAGTGGATGAATATCTACAGTACACTTCTTCGTTGTTGGAGGAGGGTCATCGTAATCCTACCAATCACCGTAAGGTCCGAAGTATCCTCAAAGATCTAGGGCTTTCCTACATTAAGATCCATACATGCGCATTTGACTGTGTTCTCTTCTAGGGTAAAGATGCAGAAGGGAATGACCTTGCTAGCCTTGACGCATGTCCGATATGTCAGTCTGACCGATATAAGTTGACGGGAGCAGGTAATAGGAAACCTGTGAAAGTGCTTCGGTATTTTCCGTTGAGAGATAGGCTTGAGCGGTTGTACATGTCAGAAACCACCGCAAAATCTATGAGATGGCACGGTGAGCGGGACGCGGGAGACGCAGATATCATGACACACATCTCTGACGGAGCGGCTTGGAAGCATATAAACAATGAGTTTCCTCATTTTGCGTCAGATGTCAGAAACGTCAGGCTCGGGCTCTCAACCGACGGGTTCAACGCTTTCGGCACCATGAGTCTTTCATACAGTATATGGCCGGTGGTTTTGGTACCTTACAACCTTCCTCCGTGGATGTGCATGAAGAAGGAATATAATATGTTGACGTTGTTGATTCCGGGGCCTGGTTACCCAGGGAAATGTCTCGATGTGTATATGAGACCATTGATTGAAGAGCTTAAGGTATTGTGGGACGTTGGTCATCCCACTTTTGATAAGTACAAGCAGGAGACGTTCCAGATGCATGTCATGGTTATTGGTACCATCAGTGATTTTCCTGCTTATGGGATGTTGTCGGGCAGCGTTGTTAGGGGATACAAGGCTTGTCCAGAGTGCCTCAGCGATTATGGGAGCACCCCTCATTCCAACAAGATATGCAGAATGGGTCATCGTGTGTTCCTTCCGGCGGATCACCACTGGCGTTACGAGTCCGCCGCATTTGATGGAACCGAAGAACATGGTGGTCCTCCCAGAAGATGGACGGGAAGAGAAATTTTAGCAGTGCTTAATGAGTACGATTTTGGGCCCCTCAGCAATCATCCCGATATTGTAGCAGAAATACCTGAAAGACCTGAGGAGTACAAATTCTGGACACATAAGAGCATATTGTGGGAACTCCCGTACTGGTGTGAGTTGCTGATCCGTCACTCCCTAGACGTTATGCACATAGAAAAAAATGTTTCTGAAAGTGTGGTGGGCACAACACTGAACTTGGAGGGGAAGACGAAAGACGGTCCTAAGGCTCGCACTGATCTGCAAAACATGAATATCAGAAAACAACTATGGTTGAAACAAGGGAAGAGAAAAATGCCTCAATCTCCTTACACCGTCAAGCCTGAGCATAAACCAGAAATTTTCCATTGGATAAGTCGGGCCAAGTATCCTTCAGGCTTTGCTGGAAATATAGCCAAGTGTGTGAACAGACAATTCAACAATCTTTACGGGTTGAAAAGTCATGACAATCATATCCTGCTACAACTTCTCTTCCCTGTTTTCAATCGACCGTTCCTTCCCCCTCACGTTGTGGAGCCGTTAGTAGCGTTGGCAAGATTTTTCCAGAAGGTATGCAGACGGGAAGTGAGAAAATCTGACCTCCGGGAAATGCAACAAGACATCGTTCATATCATGTGCAAATTTGAGATGATATTTCTTCCAAATTTTTTCGACATCATGCCTCACCTCATGATCCATCTTCCTCGGCAGTTGTTGCTTACCGGTCCTGTGCACTTCACTTGGATGTATCCGATGGAAAGGTACGTATTTTACACCTTATGTTAATTTCCTCATCAATATATGTGATATAGTATTAATGTATTATCATAACATTTTAAAAACTTGATTTATAGGTAACTTGGACAATACGGTGATTTTGTCCAAAACAGATCCGCACCTGAAGGATGTATAGCAGAAGCATATATTGCGCACGAGTGCGTCACCTACATGAAGCTGTATTTAGGAGCGTTACAGGAAAGCATACCGGAAGATGTACCTTCACAGTTCAATCTTTCCATACTCTCCGACGATGTTGTACTCGGTGGAAACATGCCAGTTTCCTACAAGTTGAAAGATTATGAGGTAGCCATTGCACATTGGTGGGTACTAATCAACTGTCCAGAAGTTCAGTTTTGGAAGAACATGCATCTAAACTGTGAACAAGTAGGAGGTGATCTCGATTACCACAACCGGACATTCGCAGAGTATTTCGGCCGCTGGGTACGTAACTTTAACACTATTCTATACGTGTTTATATATTATTGTGTATAATTATTTATATTTATAGTTGATTCTGATGGTTGCAGATGGACCTTATTAAAAATGATAATCACCCAAATTGGTCACACAAACTCAGACTTCTAGCGATGAGGCCGGTCTATTCAAAAGTTTATGCGACGTGCAAGGTGAATGGTGTGTTATTTCGATGTGAAGAGAGAGACCTCAGACTGAAAACACAAAATTCAGGGGTTATGGCACATGGTGGGGATGATGGAGTTGACTATTACGGTGTTCTCCATTCAGTTGTGGAACTGCATTACGGGGAAGGCATGAAAGTGCACCTTTTCAAGTGTAGATGGTTTGACACACGGCCGCAGAGCATGAAAACCGATCAGTACGGCATAACTTCTGTGAACACTAGTACATCATGGTATGAGGACGACCCGTTCGTTTTAGCCACATGGGTGAAACAAGTGTTTTATCTTGATGATCTCGCCAAGGGGGACCCGTGGAAAGTAGTCAACACTATCCACCATCGCAACATTTACCGGGCGTCTACACTTGGAGTGGCTGAAGAGAACGAGGAAGGTGGCACCGCGTATCAAGAGCCCAACTCAAACGGTATTCCTGACTCCTCTTTTATTCACCTAGACACACCGGTGTGAATTCGACGTGAAGAGCCACTGCTTGTTGATGTTGATCCAAATGAAGAAACTAACGAGGACTCTAGTGGTGAGGAAAGACATAGATTACCCCTATCGAGCAATTCAGAAACCGAAGAAGACTCATCTGATGATTCCGATTACAATCCGACGGATTAAGTAATTTAGATGATGTAATCATTTCATTTGTAATCCACTCATTTCTAATGAACGGGCGTGGGGATGAGCCTCCCAGGTAGGCTGGGTTCCAAACCCCTTAAAAAAAAATTTTGGTTAAATTTTGGTTATATATGTTGACTGCTGGGTTTCTGTTTTTTTAATGTTCAATTTTGGTTATATATGAACAGGATATAATGTTCAATTTTTAATGATCAATTTCTGTTTTTTTATTTTTTTCATAGAATAGCCGACGAAAAATGCATTATTTCGTCGGCTATACTGATAATAGCCGACGAAAAATGCGTGATTTCGTCGGCCAAAACTATATTGAAAAATACATATTTTATTTTAGACACAAAACGACAAAAGAATAGCCGACGAGTACTAGGTTTGATTTCGTCGGCTATTCTTTAAAAAAAAAAAATAGACCAGCTTCCATTTTCTATCACTATCGACAACCCATTGGTTCATCCTTCAAATGCAAATGTGTCGTGAAATAAGATATGACCGAAATAATGAAATACGTCTACGGTTGAAAAATGACACGATTCCGACAAAATCTGCGTGCCGAATGTTACGGTTAACTGTTTTTTACTCCTGTTTTCCTATGGGTAGCCTCAAGGTCGGTAAATATTTTGAGGAAAATTTTTATACGATTAGTTGCGTCTCATCGATTTGAAACTATTATCTGTTGAATGTCAGGCCAAAAAACGTCATTTACACAGGCCAATTTCCGTTTTAAAGCGTTTAGAGGTTTGACTTCGCAGTTTGACCAAGGTTTAGCCGACGAATTCAAATATTTCGTCGGCTAAACTCTTGCGATCCGCTTATTGTCCGCCGTTGGATGGCTCAGATCCAACGGCTGTGATTTTCCAAAGTATAGCCGACGAAATATTTGTATTCGTCGGCTAAACTCTTGCGATCCGCGCCTTTTCATTGTCCGCCGTTGGATGGGGGAGATCAGACGGCTGCTGAGCGCCTAAATTATAGCCGACGACATTCAAAGAATAGCCGACGACATTCAAAGTATAGCCGACGATATTAAAGGTTTCGTCGGCTATAGTAGAGAATAGCCGACGAAATCTTTTTTAATCGTCGGCTATTCTATCGGGTATAAGTTTGAAACTGCCGAACCCTAGCCTCTGTTTTCTGCATTTTTCCCATTTCTCCTCTGTTTTTCTGCTTTGCGATCCGCAGCACCTCAGACAGATCCGCACCGCCCCTCTCCTCCTCCTCCTCCTCCTCAAATCGACGACGAATTCTCCTCCTCCTCCTCCATCCGGCCGAATTCTCCTCCTCCTCCTCCTCCTCCTCCGATCCGATCCGGTAATTTTTTTTTTCAATTTAATTTAATTTAATAAATTATTATATATTTAATTGTAATTATATAAATGGTTATATATTTGTTAATAAATTTAATTTTAACAAATTGTTATATATTTGTTATATATTTTATTTTAATTATATAAATTGTTATATAATAAATTGTTATATATTTAATTGTTATATAATAAATTGTTATATATTTGTTATATATTTTATTTTAATTATATAAATTGTTATATAATAAATTGTTATATATTTGTTATATATTTAATTTTAATTATATAAATTGTTATATATTTGTTAATAAATTTAATTGTTATATATTTGTTATAATTTAGGTATATAAATTGTTATATATTTTATTTTAATTATATAAATTGTTATATAAATTGTTAAATTAATTATATATATAAATTGGTAGTCTAATTATATATATATATATATGTTAATAAAGAAATATAGTTATATTTGTATATAAATAGTTATATTTAGGTTAATGGTTAGTATTATTTAAAATGGTCGCGGCTGCAGATGGCCGATGCATTCAGACAGTTCTTCGGAGGCCGTCGTTCCAGATCGAGAGGTTCTGGAAGTTCCGCCGGTTCCGCAGACTCCGACAGGATCCTTAGCCAGCTTGAGAGGACCACCAGCCAGCCGCGGAGGAGTGTGGATTCCTCCCAGCCGCGGAGGACTGTGGATTCATCGCAGCCGCGGAGGAGTATGAGTTCTCGGCACCAGACCCTTCTCCAGGCGGGGCGGCCGTCGAGCAGTTCACTTCCGCCTGTCGGGCCAGATGCTCCGAGGTTCAGTCGGCAACTATTTCAGGACGAGATAGCTGCAGACGTTCCTCAGGTTCGTATGCCTGAGGTTCATCGGGAGCCGATGACGAGTCCGACGACGTCTGCTGGTGACTTGACTGACGGTCCTACTCTCCCAAACCAGCTGTACCTCCCGTACAACATTCCTGCGATACCGGAGGTCGACTATCGTGGTGTGCCCATATGGCCTGATATGCCTCAGTACGTGAGTGCTGCGGAGGCATACCAGCATCAGCCATTTGAGAACCCTGACCTCTTGATTTCGGCGAGGAGAAAAGGAAAGTCGACAGACGGGTCATCGAGTTCAGGTAACATTCGATTTTATTAATTAAATGTTTTATTAAAATTAACGCACTAATATTTAATTTTATTAACCAATCGTCGTTTTTGTGATAGGGACAGCCGCTAGCAGTTCAACAAGGAACACGAGAGGTGTCATATGTTTTGACACGCTCAGGAGAACTATTGATCTGAGGGGGAGGATCCAGAAAAAACGCGACTACTCGGGTTGCGTGGGGGCACTGATTAGGGACAGAGTCCCTATGTTGTGGACCCGGTGGGCTGATGTGCCCGAAGAGATAAAGAGGGAGGTGAACAACGCCGCGTCGGTGAGTAATTTAAAAAATTTAATTTATTTATCGTAATATTTAATAATTTTCGGTATTATTACAATTGTAAAACTAATAAAATATTATTTTTCAGACATTCTTCGAGATTGCCGAACACAAGCGGGATTGGGCGGACAGCGTGCAGAACTCGAGGTACGTTGGGAATTCCTCATCTTATAATTATTAATATTTTATGATTATAATAATATTTCTAATATACTTTTGTTTTTTTCGTAGGTTCAAAGAGTGGAAGAACGAGCTCCGTTCCAACTATAACGAATACGACAACCTTGGTTGTATGGGTACTCCCAGGGAGTTCATGTTCAGGGAGTACGAGTGGCGTTGGTTGAAGACAGTAGACTTCAACAACCCAGTTATGCAGGTAAATACTAAACTTCACTACAAATGTTTATTTTGTTAAAATTTTAATTATTAGTTTAATTATTTTATAATTATTACACTTGATGGAGGTGTTATCCAAGCATAAAATACCTGCAAAACAACTTCATACACATAATACCCTTCTTGTGTCGAGTGTAGTATTGACAAGTAGGGATCGTTCTATCCGGGGAAATCAAGGGCTTTCAATCACACAAAGTATTGCACAAAAAAGGGGGTATCAATTTTTATGTATAATTATCTACTGAATTTTTACTAAATTTATAAATCCTAAATTATATATTTACATGTGATCAACATCTTCCACACAATCACCAAACACAAATCTTATTATACATGCAACAAAATTAAAACAAGTAATAGGGGCAGCAGCAAATAACGAATTCAAAATCAACTAAGCTCCAATTTAATCAGGGCCAACACAGCTTATCCTAATTATTCAAGACATCATAAGTATTTAGAACCCACAACGCGTGTAATCCTAAACATGGTACTAATCGGTTTAATAACACAACGCGTAGAAATTAAACACAAATAGCACATAAGCACATATTGTCGAATTGGAACATGTTAGCAAGTATGGCGTCACTCATCTCACATCGACATGTAAATTGTCATAATTACTCTAGCCCTTAGATAAATACATATTAAAATCCACAACGCGTGAGATCCAACATATATTAAATCGGCATATGAATTCAACACCTAGATAACACTCATGGCCTTTCGAATGTATCTAGACATCTCCTTCGGTTGCACACGAATTATGAAAATAAACCTAATTAAATTAAGAATATAAGCTAAAGCTACTGCCCATAACACAAATTTAATTAAATAGCATGCATAATTCGGCAATCATATACAAAATTCCCAAACATTTATAACAAAGATCCGAAGATCCCATATATAATTATCAATACCAAAAACAAATCCAGAAATTAAAACATATTTCATAGACAAAAGTATGTTTAAATACAAAGAATCAAAAACCAAATAAATACAATCCATGTTACAACCTTATGAAGATTCGGCAAGGATTGGTGAAGGATGAATTTTGGTGAATGATGAAGGTGGAATTCGGCAAAGGATTCTTGGTACAATTTCTGAAATTAAATGGGCAGAGGTTCGGCAAGGTTTTTGTGGAGGGAGAGATCCTTCTTTTCTGTGCAAAAGCCTTGGTATTTATAGAGGAAGTAACCTAGAGAAGCTAGCCACAAACAAAAACCGAATTGGTTTAGGTTTCCTTGATTTTCTGAATTCGGCAGAATGACCTCCGTGCATTGATTACGTCATAACTCTCTCTAGAAAATAGCTATTGAGGTGATTCCAGTTGGGTTGGAAACTAGACTCCCGTAGATTTCTATCCATATAAGGCTCGAATTCTGATTCATTGTCAGCTGTCCGGGAGAGTCCGTGGAAGTTGAGAGACGTGCACAGGAATTTTCCCGAAATTAATCAGGATTTGTTGCGATTTTCTTCCTCTATTTTCTGCCGAAAATTCCCAAGATAATGGCTGAATAATTGAGCAATATCTCTTTAGGTTTTCCATGAATTAATTCAGCCAAAAATCTTGCACAAAGGATGGAATTCAGTCCACATTCGTAAGCCAAATCCATGTAGAACTCGGCTTGCTTCTTCTTTTCCATTCCGAAATTAATCTTTTCTTTTGTTCTTCGACTTCTTCCTTGAAAGGATGACTCTCTAATGCTCCAATATGTTCAGTAGCTCATCACTTACAACCTTGGACACGAAATTGTTGTAGAAAAATAGAAATCCTTCAAAATGGGCAGCAGGTTCTTCCTCTCGGCAGATCTGACCTTCTTGCATTCAAACCGGCATAACTCTCTACTTAGGAGAGCTTTTTCTGCGATTCTAGTTGCATATGAAACTAGACACACAGGGCTTTCATCCATAAAAATTTCACCTTCAAATTCCTTGTCAATCGTCGGGAATAAATTCAGAAAGTTGGATGTCGGACACTGAAATCTTCTGGAATTCTTGGATTTGCATCCGATAAGAACTTGAAGTTCTTGGCATTTTGTTCCACTCCGATTTTAATGATTCTTTCCTTTGTTCAATCCTTAGTATGTCGACTGCAAATGAGAAGAGAAAAATCTATCAAAAGCAAAGTTTATGTTTTACAGATTCAATAAAACATCTCAGAGACTTTGTGAATAGGCTTTTGACAATTTCTGCATTTTTATTCTATTTTCCACATGTTTTCACTTTAATTCCACCAAAACTCTTGACTCTATAACATGACTCTATATTACAACAATAAGGGTTAAGCATTGCATAAATGGGGGTAAAAACATATTAAGAACGTCGCATTTTATGCTCCTATCAACACTAATATTTTTTGATGCATTTTTCTAACATTTTATTATTTGTTTGAAGCAACGTTCTCGGATAAACTCTGAGAACCGCTGCCGGAACACAACCCCCCATCATGCTGGTTCTAGGCCGTTTGCACAATATCAGGAGGAGGCGCTTAGAGATCATCCTGATAGCAACCCGTACGTGGAGACGTTCAAGATCGCTTATCCACAAGCGACAGAACAGCTCATAAGTCGTTCATTACAATTTTAAAATTTTAATTATTAATTTTACTTAATTATATATTTGTTAGAATATTAATTTTTTTTTCCCGTCCAATTAGGAGAGGGTGAACCGGGCCGAAGAAGAGGTGTTCCAGCAAGTAGTTCGGGAGACACAACCGAACATTTCAGAGGCAGATCTGGAAGAAGCCCTGCGCCAGGTCGACCGGTCCAATGTCCAAACGGCAGCGAGGATGTTCGACGCAGCCTTCCCAAACCGCTCAAACAACTACTACTGCCTGGGTTTAGGAAGTTCTGGACTAGGGCTCCTGAAGACCACTAAGGGAGGTCAAAAGAAGGGAGGCGGGGAGAGCCAACATGTGAGGGGGGAAGTGCGGAGATTGGCCGAAGAAAATACAAGGTTGGCGGCGGAGTTCCAGAGATCACATGAGCAACACCGCAGAACACAGCAGCATTATTTAGATCTGTCCAGTTGGAATGCTGAATGCGAGAGAATTCGGCGACTCAACTACGCCGGCCAACAAAACTGGTGGTATGAGATGTTCGCCGCACAACAACAAAGCCTTCCACCCCCGCCCCCGTTTCAGCCGTTAGTTGAACCTCCAATGCCTCAACCTCCCGAGTTCGGTCAGCCGGATGACGAGCATGATGGAGAGCAGGATGTTGGGGATGACGTCGTAGACTTTAGTGGTTTAGGTGATGATTAGGGTTATATTTTATGTATATTGGAACGAATTAAATAATAAGTCATTTAGACGTGTTTCATGTTGGTGTAAATGCATGGACTGTTTTTGTGATTTGCAGGTTGCTTGGAATGGTAATTTAGAAAATAATTTAATTTTTTTTTCACCAAATGTACGAATAGCCGACGATTTTGGCATTATTTCGTCGGCTATAAGCACTATAGCCGACGATTTTTACCAATTTTCGTCGGCTATAAGTCTTATAGCCGACGAAAATGACATTATTTCGTCGGCTATAACTAATTAATGCCTATTAAAATATTAATATATTTCGACGGAATAACCGACGAAATAGATGAAATCGTCGGCTATAGTTCAGAACAAATAGCCGACGAATTTCGTCGGCTATTGTTTACGATATCGTCGGCCATACTTGAAAATACCCGACGAATTTCGTCGGATATTTTGCCAGGGTTTGGTCGACGAAATGATGTTTCGTCGGTAAAGTCGTCGGCCATACTCGCATATAGCCGACGATTTCCTTTTTTTCATCGGCCATTGGTATATCCGACGGCGTTTTTCCGACGAATTATAGCCGACGAAAATTTCGTCGGCAGAAGATATAGCCGACGAAATTTTGGCATAGTCGACGAAAAAATTTTCGTCGGCTATGCCCTCGGATCTGGTAGTGATACATAGTAATGAAATATAAAAGTTCAATCATCTGCATGTGAAAAACATCATATGGGGAGGGGCAATATTCTATGTTGCTCCCGGCCCCGAAGTGGTAGTCCCATCCGACCACCATTTTTGTAACCAAAAATAAATATAAAAGTTGAGTCCAAAAGATTCTTGGATCGGCCAAAAGTCTTTTATATGTCAATTTCTTCTTGTTTTTCTTCTTTATTTTTATCTTGTTTTGTTATAAAAAAAAATTCTATATTATTATTATTAGGTCAATATCTCAAAACGGCACAGTTTTGAGTTGTTATCGAAGAAAAAACAAAATGGCACTCACCTATTTTTGCCCTTTTCACAAAGCTTACCAACACTAAATCTATGTAATCCATAGTAAACAACATGAAGCCAGTCTAGGCAACTGCCTAAGCTTGGCTGTACATGAATCTACCCCTGCTAATCGGTATGTTACCTTACACTGTTCGCTTAACAATAAATTTGGTTGGCTTCTTAACTTTTTTTTGTAAAAAAAAAAACAGTTTGGTTGACTTCTTGGTTAAAAAAAAAAAATTAGTGTCTAAAATATATGAATATTTGGTGTTATTTTAAATAACCATGTGCGACACTCTTTCTCCCTTAGGGTAGCCATGTCTCGTGGATATAGATATTTAATTTGTTTTTTACATGGGTAGACAGACTGCACTCCCATGAGAGTGTACTAATTTTAGGGAAATTTTTCTAGCGCTCGAGCTGATTATTATGATTTTCTGAAGCTTTCAAAATTTTAAAAATTAATTTAAAGTGAAAAACGACCCGTGTGGCACATGTTCAGCCATACAATTCTTTGCTTTATCAGGTCTTCATTTTTCAATTTATTTACTATTATTTCACATTTTCATTTTCAAAGCCTAAACCCTAAACCCCATACCAAACCCTAAACGCTAGAAATTATATAATTCTGAACCCTAAACCCAAAAAAAAAAAAAACTAAAACTAAAACCAAAATCCAAAACATAAACTTGAACCGAAACTCAATCCTCAATCACCAAATCAAACCCAAACCTAAATCATTATGATTGACAAGTAGAATCTCTGAATAAATGTACTTCAGATACATTTATATGGTTATCACAATTAGTCTAGTTTTTTTATATGGTTAGATTACTGCTCTTAAGATACATAATGATTGCCAAGTAAACATACTGGAGAACGACTCTCAATTAAACATATAGTGTTATCGTAATTAGTCTAGTTTTTTTATATGAGATACATACTGAACAACTCTCATGTTGTAGACTTAGCTTATGCAACGAGTAGAGTATATACAAACTGAGTAGAGTTGTTATACAAGAGGATTAAATAGCCCTAAAATGTAACACTCTCAAGAACAACTCTAAAACGTCTACATTCATATGAGTGAGACTTAGCCTACAAAACTAGTAGTATACTTAGCATACAAGAGTTTACTTCTAAATGAGTGTAAGTGTCTTATGAAAGTAGTATTCTTAACATGTGAAAGTAGACTTTGCATACCAACTAAGTAGACTTAGCATATATGTGAAGTAGTCCGACTAGAGTTATTCTTTAAAGAAAAACTCTCCAGAACGCCCATTTTTGTATGATCGAGTGAGTGTTTTATGAAACCAGTAGACTTAGCATACAAAATGAGTAGACTTGTCATAGAAAAATTTACTTCTAAATGAGCAAGTATTTTAACTCGCATGTGAGTGTTATCATATTTAATATAATAATATTATGACTTTAGTAGACCCTTGCTAGTTAAAAAATAGAGTTTATGAAGAAATGGTCTTTACAATATTACGTTACTCCGCTCAGTCGACTATTTGTGTTTATGTGTAAACTATTTTTTTTTTTTTAAAACACATTGATTTACAAGTAGACTTTGTGGACTAATGTTTTTGAGTATGTTAACCTATTTAGTTTACTTATTTTATAAGTTTAGACTACCATTTTGTTAAGTGGCCCTTTAAATAACAAGGGGAAATTTAATTACAAACGGAAGTTAATGATTATAAAATTCAAATTTCAAAATTTGAATTTTATATTTAACATAAATTAACTAATGTTGTAAATTTTATAATGTATGTGGCTATTCATGTAAATATTTATTAATTATGTACTTTAATGTAAATTCTACCTCTATATAAAGAGGCTAATGAGAATGAATGAGTAGACTTCTTCTTCCTCACAACTCTTCTCTCTCTATCTTTTCTCTACTTTATAACGTGTTATCAGTACGACTCTACCTTGAGTTGATGATGACCAAACCAGAACTCTCATCTTTTTCTCTTTGCAAATATTTTTTCTCTCGAAAACTCGATGATGATCTAAGATTTCTTGGTACAACGCTATGTTGGTTTTGACCGTAAATTATGATCTATGAGTTTCTTGCGTAGTATACCCAATTAATGTTAATGGTCCCATGGCTATAATTGGCTTGAATCTGTTTCCCTTATCTACATGATTATCATTTTTTCCTTTTCATTGTTAATCATCACAATGTTGAGCGAAAATTTCAATTTACAATAAATGTAAAATGTCACCCAACGTAATTTCACTCATATTCATTAATCGAATAGAGTTTTAATTATTTTAAGTTTGTGCCATTTAAGACAGAATGTGTCTCTTAATTACGATCCCTTATTACGAGAGAAAACCCTTTGATTCCACTTATAAAGAAACCAATGTAAGCTTGTTTGTTTTTGCGGCTGCACCCGGAATTCATGTTGGGTTGCCTACGTATCCTGGAAAGGATCAAGCCACTCGTAGTTCAAGAGCTCAAATGAGTGAATGACTCAATGGAGGACTTTGGTTTTGGAATGTGAGTAGTGTTTGGACGAATTTGGGGTAAGAGAACCATGGATTCGATTTTATATTGAGGACGTGGTTGCATCTAGATAAATTTGGTTCTAAATTGCTTACATACCATTTGCGGGATCAAACCACATGTAGTTCCAGGCATTTGGTATTTAAATGGGAAGATGACCAATTTACTTAGAATTTGTGTTTGAGGGTTTGTGAGGGTTTAAAGCCCTCGAGTTTGCTTTTGAGCATTTTGGGAATGATTTGCATTTTCTTGTGCTTGAGTGAATTTGACAGTAGAGCCCAGGATTTAGATTGGTTGAATTTGTCTGGCGGAGTCAGGGATTCGATTTGAGATATGTAGTTGTATCTAGTGGATCACTAGATTGCATACGTACCCCTTTTGAGAGATCAAACCGATCGTAGTTCATACAGCAGCATTTGAGCTTTCTTGGTTTTGTACCAATAGGAATTTAGGTCTCGAAGCATCATTATACGAAACCGATATTTATGTATTTGATTTGGACACCCGCCATGTTGGGCCTTGTCGAACTCTTCAAATGGGCCCAAATTTGAGGTGGGCTTTGAGCTTCAGGCTTGAGGATTTAAATGGGCTGCTGGCTTTGGCTTGAGCCCGACATGGTATAAACCCGACGGAAGTATTTCCTCCGAATTCTTGTCTTCATTGTTTAGAACCCAGATATTGAAGAGGGGTGTGATCGGAGATGGCAGCTCGTATAGGTATTCATCAAAACATAATTTTTCACCCATTGAAGTTTGCATGTTGCTTGATCACTTCTTTGTGAGCATAGATAAGTGCCCTCTGGGTTTTGGCTTTGTGCACAGCAAGATTGACTTCCTCGATTTGATATGCTCTGTTCGTGACTCTAGGCTTCCAATATCTCCTTACGGCATTGAAATATGCTCGAGGAGGGCTGTTCTTGTTTCACTTGCAGAGGAAAAACCCGACGCCCATCACATGTTCGATGAAATGCCAAAGACAAGCTTCTGCAGCAAATTCTTGGCTGGACTTTAGCAGAGGTAGTCTCTGTTAGTTTTGTCTTCGTGGGTTTGCTTATGCCTTTGTTGATTCAATTACTTCAAGCTTCACCCATTTGTCTCATTCACATTCATATTAAACTTGATTGAAGTTCCTGAAGCAAATAAGATAGCACCGCCAAGCTTGGCGGCACCTCTTCACAGCCCTTTTTGTTTTGTTGTTTCAAGCAATTGATATTCAAGTTATTTTGTTTTATGCATGTGTAACTCAAATAGCATTCATACATATGGTCTGTAGACCACCGTCACCATTTACTTTGTGTCCTACTTCATATTGTTAACTCCACGGCCCCTCTTCTTCTTTTATACAGGTGACATAATCTAACAAGCCTCAAGGCTATGTTTTAGTTGTGAGGGTCATTTTGTATGAGAATTCTGGGATTTAGGGCAGAGGTCTTTTGGCTATGGTAGTTGACAGTAAGTGGCATGGTGCTTCAGGAGAACATGGTGTCTTGAGTGCAAGGTGTTAAATTAGTTTGTTATGGTGGTTAACAGGAAGCATGGATCGTTGCGGCTTTTTGTGGTGTAATTGTGTATGGGTTATGTATTTGGTTTTGTAGGATCGAAAGATAACAAGAGTATCATAGTCACCGTAGTGTATCCATAGTAACCAGAGAACCAATAATAACTAGTAGCCAAAATAACCAAGAGAACCAGAACCATAGTAACCAAAGTGATCAGAGAACCAAGAGCCAAGTAACCATAGAACTAGTAACAGTAACCAGAGAACCAGGAGCCAAGTATCCAAAACCCTTATTTATCTAAGATTGAGTCATAAGTAACTGATAGGAGCACAAAGTGTTACGATATTAATATGTTTATGCCCTCGTTTATACTTTGTTTAACCCTTATTTATCTAAAATTGAGTCATAATATAGTTTAGTGTCACTTTGGTAGAGTTTTGAAAAAATGTGCTGAATTATCAGAAAAATGACTAAGTTTAGAAATATGAGGAAATAATGCAAAATATGTCTTTTCCGTGATATTGAGGCTCGTGTTAAAGTGACTTATCTTTTTCCAAATTTGATGAAATTTGGTATACATATAGTTGGAGCGCTAAAGTGTGTTGCGTCAAAAATTCAGATCAATCGGAGTTCGGGAAGTAGCCCAAACGATGGCTGCAACTTGGTAGTTTGAGCAAAACGATCCAGGGACTACCAGGATTTTCTTGGGACTGTGTCCTGACTTCCAAAATTTATGTACAACGCTTCACTTGAAACCAGAGAACGTGCCTTATATGGATAGAAAGCCCTACGAGTCTAGTTTCTCCAGGACTTGAAATCGCATCAATCGGAGTACTGAGGAAAGAGTTATGCCAGTTGCAAGGCGACAAGGTCACTGTCCTACCGAGAAAACCAAGCTACTGCCCATTTTCTGACTTTTATGGATTTGAGCGATCAAAGGGTATCCAAATGCATCAATAATGAGTTGCTGAGCTACATGAAGTATATGGGAGTCGACCAAGCCAAGAGAAAGAGCAAATTGTGGAAAATTGGACAGAATATCCAAGTCTTGGCCGGTAAGAATCCTTAACCAACTCGGTTTAGGTTTTCTTTTCCTTGTTGTTGCCGACAAAGGTGCAGCCTTTCTCCTATAAATAGAGCACGAATTCCATACAGAAAATCATCTCATTTCAAGCACAAGTACTAGCCAAAAACTCTACCAAGTCTCACAAGTACCAAACACCAAATATTAAGCCAAAAACCTACACCACCACCACCCAAACTTCCGTCCCTTCATTTCCGTTTTCTGCCGAGCAGCCGATCATCAATCCACCACGTCTTGAAGAGCTTCTCAAGGTTCTAAAAGTGTGATCCATTCCCCCCCCCTATGTCTTTTGTATTTATTCATGTTTGGTTGTATTGTATGAACTCAATTCGATTTTTGGTTTTTATTGAACTTCTATGTAAACCGATTGCATGATTGATGTTTATGTTAAAGTTTTGTGATTTTAGCATGTAAATTTCGTGTGTATGGTAATTAGGACAGTAGGTATTTAATGCATGATTTAGAACTTAATTTGGTTAGAACTAATGTTAGAGCATTTAAACCGACACACTAGTAATGATTAGCATGTAATTCTAAGTGCTAGGTTTCAAGTGATAGAGTAACATGGTTAAGTCATTTGCTGGAGTAGTCTTAAATTGTGTTGCTCGCCTAGGTCTAACAACCTTAGAACTTGCAAGTTTAATAATAATATTGACAACCTTACTTGTTTGCTTGTCTTCGATTAAAGATTCATGTGCTTAAATGTTAAAACGTGTAAAACCGGATTAGCATCACCTTAGGATTATACGCTGAAGTTGATTCTAAGAATTTAAGTAATCTAACAATTGGATAACTGTTGGAGGACTAGTTGTGGTCGAAACTAATTTAGGTCTAAGATGTGTCAATACTTGTTCCTTACTTTCTTGCATCCGTGTCTACATGTTAAAGAGTCTTTTATGTGAATTGCTTGGTGTGAAAGATGATAATCAATTATATATAGTAGAAATATGATTTTATTTTCGTGTCTTAGGTCATAGAGGCAGCCCTTGCTGCCGAACCTCATCCCAATTCCCCCATGATAAATCGTGTGCATATGTATATAATTGTGAATAAATTGTGCTAACATTCTTATATTTCAGGTATGCTTAATCCCCAGCTAGAACGATCCTTACTTATTATATACTACTAACTTTTCTTGTAGGGTTATTATTTGTGTCAGCCTCGCGGTTCTCACTAATTTTTGGCGCCGTTGCCGGAAATACGAACTTGAAAGAAAAAAATGCAGGAAATACGAAAATTCTGCCCAAACAGAAATCGGACAGTGCAGTCTTTCAAATTTGGATGACTACCGTTTTCAGCTCACAAAACCTGGGAAACTGTGCCATACACCGTTGGAAAGTTCTCTGAGTCTGCTTTCAGTAGAATTTTACAGAAGTGAATTTGGATCCTCGAGCTGTTCCCAGTTTCAATTTGAGTGCAGCAAAGTCAATCTGGCGAAACAGAAAACTGGGCAGATCAATAGGTCCGATAAAAGGCCAAACAAAGAGTACTTCTGATGTTCCGATTGAGGAAAACTTTATACCGTTGGAAAGCTCTGTGTGTCCACTACAACATTGCTCTCTAACACCGTTGCATTAGGATACTCGAACACACCCAAATTCGAGCCTAAAGAGGAAGTTTACCATCTGCCAAAGCTTCTGCCGAGCTGCCTACAGCCTACCCTGCGCACTGCTGAGCACCTGTCGAACGTCCTTGCCGAGAAACCTGCTGAACGACCTTTCTAACGGCTTGCCAAGAGCAACTTGTTCTGCCGAGGTCCCGCCGTGGTGGTCTGCCTAGAGCAGCCAACCTACGCTGCTGCCAACAGGGAGCCTGTAATGTGGATCTGCCGGGACGAACCTGCCACTGCCCCTACTTGTGCTGCTGCCGGGAGGAACCTGCTGCTGCCCCTGCCCATGCGTCCACTTGACGCAAGGACTACTGCTGCCCCTGCCCTTGTATGCTGCCAACGCTGCTGCCGAGAGCAGCGAGACACATGCGCAACATGCGCGCCATGACAACAAAGCTGCAGATGCAGCCGTGCAGCCTGCTCCGGAAGAACTTGCAACCCTGCTGTCAAGCAATGTTGCTGCTGAGACGAACTTGCAGCCCCAACGCCTGCTCCTGCCAAGTGCCGCGCAGCATGACACACAAACTGCTGACGTATCCACGTGTCTTGCCGAGCCGTATCCAGCCGTATCCAAGACCAATTTCGACATGTATCCAACTAAGTATCTGTATCCGATACGCATGTAGATACGCCTGTGCTACTAATGACCGTATCCGATAGGAACACGGATACGCCATCCGATACGCTGCAATCCTGCTGCCCCTGCAGCCCTGCTGCTGCCCTTTCGTTGCATGCTTCTGATGCTGCGCTGCCAATGCCCTTGTTGCTGCCCCTGCATGCTAACGCTGCTGCCGAGCAGTACATTGCCGAGAGGACAAAGCTGCCAAGCAGCCTAACTGCCGAGAGAAAGGACTACTGCCCCCAAGCTGCCGAGCATCAGCAATGGATGAACAAATACACAAAACACGCGGTGAAAAATCTAGACCACGGACTATAAAATTAAAGCGCTAATTGGGAGGCAACCCAATGCGATCAAAGAAAAATGAAGGAGTCATCACCGAGAGTTTGAAATTTCTTAACCCTTCTCTTTTTCTTTGGTTTGTGATGATATGTTAGAATGTGTTAGACTATTGTATGTTGAGGAAATTCTTTGCTATTGTTTTATGCTTACATTGAGGATAATGTAATTTTCTAAGTGTGGGGTGGGTTTACATGTTTCGTTTATGTTTTGAGTCATATATTGAAAGCAAAATTCAAAAATAGAAAATTCAGAAAATTGTTCAACAAAAATAGAGTGATTAAATTTGAGTCTTAGGATGCCCCTTGTGAGTCAATGATGTTTTTCTCCTCGTTACATACATAGATGATAGTTGTGCATACAATTAAAATTGAGAGTTTCGTGGATACATAGAACTTGCAGCCTTCATTTGGGAAGTCACCCAAATGAAGGCTGCAACTTGACAGTTTGAGCAAACCAATCCAGGGACTACCAGGATTTTCCTGGGACTGTGTCCTGACTTCCGGAATTTCTGTGGGACACATCGCTTAGAACCGTTGGAAAGCTCTACGAGTCTAGTTTCTCTGGGACTTAGAATCGCACCAATCGGAGCTCTAAGGAGAAAGTTATGCTGGATTTACTAGAGTAAGGTCATTCTGCCGGGAAAACAATAACTTTCCTGGTTGCATCAGGATAACTCTCCACTGGATTTTTGGAAGCATGGATAAGATATTATGGACCTAAAGACTTATTGGACATGTCCATGCTATTCAAACGAGGCTGATTGAAGTCCAAGTTCAGAATTGAAGATTAAAATTGCATAGCCTTGCCGAGCAAGAGAAGGAGTACAAGTCCAATTCGGCTTTGGTCTCTCATTATTGCCGAACCCTTTCTTGTTGTGCCTCTATATATAGCTAGGGTTTTATTCAGAAAATCATCTCATCTCTCCCACTTTTTACTAGCCGAAACTCTGTCCAACTAGCACCACAAATCTCATACACTTTTACAAGCCGAATTCCACCATTCATCACCACCACCGATCGCATATCATCACCACCGAATCCTCTTTGCCGATTCCTCTCTAAGGTTTCTTTTAAAGTGTGATTCACTCATCTCTCATGGCTTGTAATTTTCTGTATAATTACTTAACTTTGTCTATGAAGTTTGTAAAGATTTGTGGTTTGTTATTTGGTTTTATTAATTTTACATTGGATTTCCGAAATTCTGTTATGTGTTTTGGTTTTCTTTTTGTCTAATTGATGAACATGTGTATGACGAATTGATTGTATGGTAATAGGGCAGTAACTTTATTTGATGATTTGATGATTTTATTTGGTTTATTTTCTGAATTCGTATGCACAACAAGTTTTAGGGTTAAGTGAAGCTTTAGCTAGGCTGATCTTGGGTTTAATTCTTTATGTTACCGAACCACAAATATGAGGTAAGTTATACACGAAGTTGATTTATCTTGTATTGGTTCTAAGGGATAGAGTAATTCAGAAAATATGCATGTTAAAGCAAGGTGAGGTGACGCCATACTTGTTGCATGTTTCCAATTCGACTTGTTGTGCTTATGTGTTTCTTGGTTTAATTTCTACACGAAGTGTCTTTAAACTGATTAGCACTATGTTTAAGATTATGCACGAAGCTAATTCTAAATAATTGAGGAGTTTTGAATGATTAGATGAACCACGAAGGGCTCTAGTTATAATTGAAACTAAATTGCATGAAATCGGATTCAATAAAGTTGCTGCCGTATTGTTGTTTGATTGGTTTGTTATGTGCATGTGAGTCTTTGTGTGATGTGTATTGTGTGAAAGATGTCGATCATATGTATATATATAACTTAGGATTTAATTTCGTGTAGAATATAGAAACAAATTCTCAAACTCCGCCATATGATTTTGTAATGCTTTATGTGATTGAACGCCCTGATTTCCCCGGATTGAACGATCCCTACTTGTCCTATACTAACGATGACACAAGAGGGTAATATGTGTATGAAGTTGTTTTGCAGGTACAGATTGTGCTCGTATTATAGCTCCATCAATTTTTGGCGCCGTTGCCGGGGAAATTAAAATGTTTTGATTCATGAAGTGTTAATTTGTAACTTTGTATCAATTTTTGGATGTGTATAATTTTTCCTTAGTTTTGGGATATGTATAATAGGATTTTCGGACTTGTAATAGGAAGTAGGAAATTTTCGGTTTTTGGTTTTGCATGAGTTGCCGATAATGTGCTATAATTTATGTGTGATTGTTTGTAACACTTAGATAATTTCTAGGAAGTTGATAGTTTTGTGTATGTTTTGAGTTTATTGTAGTTTCTAAAGTGTAACATGTAGGTGAAGCCTCTTTTGTTGATCATAACCAAAACCCTTCATACGAATGGTGCTTTGTTGGATCCGTTTTATGTAGATTGGGAAACGCGGGATACTTCCCCCCCACGCATACAAGCGACATTTCAGCAATAGTATTACTTCTATGAGGTTGAGGGCGGTTTTAATCAACACTTGTAGACTGCTAGGACCCGAGTTTATTTTACAAAGTATAGGGCAAGTTATTTTCATTGATTGGTTCGAGGTTTGTAAAACTGGTTCTCAAGACCCACAGACTGATGATCATTCTCGGTGAGTGAGTCGATAGGGGACTTGTCCTCCGTGGTTACCAACTTTGAGACCTGCCTGGTTCCTAAAGAGAGTTTACTCTCCGTGAATTTTAACGACACCGCCTTTGAAAAGTAAAATATGTTCGACCTAGACAACCGCTTGTGCCGAAGCATCACCTCACTTTAGACGCTAGAAAATAACTTGAACATATGTGAATCTATTTTTCTTCAAAACAAAATTCGTCTTTAATTTTTGAGGTATATCGGAATAAGCATGATACTACCTTGGGCTGCATCAGTCCATTGCACTGTTATCTCCTCTGCTCCACGTACCTCGAATTTTAAAGTTGTGTGAATAAAAAGAAATAGACTCTAGGTTCGGCAATCTCACACAATTTTCGATACTCTTGGAAAAATAGGACCGAATTCTTGTTTGTTACTTGTGAAATTTGTGAAATTTTGAAACTCTTGTGTGCTATCTATATGTATATTTCGTTGGTTATTATAACATTTACATAAATACTTTTGTTTTTCTTTTTTGAATTCCTTGCCTAAACACTTGATTTTCGAATAATTTCAGGTACATGATTGTCCAATTGGTCACACGACATTAGAGGCCGTTTGTATCGAATTGGAGAGATATACGATCTAGAATTGCCAGCAACTCTAGGTCAAGCACGTTCACCATCACCAGAACATCAGTTTGTATCTCCCACCTCATCACTTTTTGATAGAAATTTCGTTGCACCACCATCACCATTTCCTTCAGAGTCTTCGTGTGAACTAAACCCTTTGTTTGACGAAGAACCAGAGTTTGAGCTACTTCAGAGTCCCATACCAATTCAATATTTGAACTTTGATTTACCTGATCCCATATTCAATATGACTTCATTGAGGGAAGAAAATGGGCAAGTAGATGCGCCACAAGGAGGAGCGGCAAGACCGAGTAATGTGACATATCCTGCTGTTACACCTGGCAAATCAGCAGAGTTTGAGTTGAAAGGTGGATTTATTCACCAGTTGCCGAAGTTTTATGGGCTTAGTGAAGAGGATCCTAATCGCCATATCCACAAGTTTGAGTTTCGATGTGAGTCAATGTGCCCAAATGGGGCAGATTTGCAGCATGTGAGGATGAAGGCATTTCCATTTTCACTTGAGGATAGGGCAGCCGAGTGGTTCTATGCAATGCCACCAGGGAAGATGACGTCTTGGAACACAATGGTGAAGGAATATCTCACCAAATATTTTCCTTCATCAAGGGTGACACAGATTAGAAAGGAGATCACTTCTATCAGACAGGAGCCAGACGAGAGCTTTGATGTGTACTATGATAGGTACAAGTCTTTGGTGGCAACGTGTCATAATCATGGGATACGTGAAGGTCTTTTGCTGCAGTATTTTTATGAAGGGTTGCGTCCTTTGGAGCGTAGATTTCTTGACTCAGCGGCTGGAGGATCTTTGATGGAAAAGAGCAAGGAGGAAGTTAAGAACTTGTTGGAGATGCATTTCACTAACCAACAACAGTTCGGGTCTACTTCCTCAAGGCGAGTGAATGAAGCTAGCGGATTTGAGGAGTCTAGTGCTGTCAAGGAGCTTAGGGAAGACATGGGGAAGCTCACTCAGATGATGTCCCAAATGATGAAGCAGAAGCATGCCCAAGTTTGTGGGGTGTGTAGCATGGAGGGCCATACGGCTGATGTGTGTCCTCAATTGGGAGGAGGTGATAGTTTTGAGGAAGCCAATTCGGTTGGTTTTCAAGGGCAGCAACGTTCCAATTACCCGAATTTCAATCCAAGGTACAACGATCACCCTAATTTTCGTTGGAACAACAACAGCAATGTTCAGAACCCTTAACCGTTGGCGCCACCACAAGCAAATCAAGGAGGCACGGCGTATCAACCTAGACCTCAAGGACAGTTTCAAGGATTTGCAAGACCTCAGCAACAATTCTACAACAACAATGCTCAAGCATCATCGAATCCTAACTATGATGCAATGCTGAAATCTTTGAATGATGCAACTCATACTTTGTTGCAATCTACAACCTCAAACACAAAGGATATTTCTGAGCTGAAGAATCAGATGGGAAAGGTTGTGGATTTTATGGGGCAGATCCAAGAACAAGAGAGGTTACCTGGAGGAGTGATCCCTAACCCCAAGAATGAGTAAGCAAAGTCAATCACCACGAGGAGTGGTAAAGTCTTGGAAGGGCCGAGTGTGGGGAAGGCTAGTGAGGCGGTGATTGTGGAGCATGATGACGGTGATGAGACCGAGCATAAGGCTGCACACGGCAGCAATGGAGGAGCACACGGCAGAAAATGCAAGAATGGTGAACCGAGCAAGGATGAGCTCGATGCTATGAAGAAGAGGGACATGGAAAAAGATCCCGCCACCTCAGAGACACATAAGATAAATAAATCTAACTCAAGTGGTTTAGTTATTACTAACCAATCTTCGTGTTTACCTTTTCCTTCTAGATTTGCTAAATCAAAGAAGGAGAAATCAGATGAGGAGGTACTAGATATCTTCAGACGTGTGGAGGTGAATATACCATTACTTGAATGCATCAAGCAAATTCCAAAGTATGCCAAATTTTTGAAAGAACTTTGCACAACAAGGAGGCATACACGAGAGGAGTAAGTTGTGAAGATGAGTGAGACGGTTTCAGCCGTCATACAAAGAAAGCTCCCACCCAAAATGAAAGATCCTGGCAGTTTTACAATTCCTTGTATAATTGGTCAATGTTGTTTTTCTAATGTTTTGCTAGACTTAGGAGCGTCAATTAATGTGATGCCTTATAATGTTTACAAGTCTCTAGGTCTAGGAGAATTGAAGAGAGACAATGTGATTATTCAATTGGCTGACAGATCTAACAAATATCCTGAGGGATATGTTGAGGATGTTCTTGTGCAGGTTAATAATCTGATATTTCCTGCAGATTTTTATGTGCTTCATATGGAAGATTCACCCCACAATTTAACTCAATTACTTTTGGGGCGACCATTTATGAGAACCGCAAGAACAAAGATAGACGTTGCAGAAGGCAACCTCACCATGGAGTTTGATGGTGAAGTTATTAGCTTCAACGTGTTTGAAGCTATGAGGTATCCGGTTTCTGATTTAAAACCTTGCTATGCTATTGATGTTGTTGATTCGTTTGCACATGTTTTATTAGAAACTATGGATCAATAGCAATTAGCTATTGAGATGGGGGCCGGAATTGACGAACAAAAGAGAGAGGAGACGACGGATTGGAATGGCAAGTCTCTGCTTGAACTTGAGCCGAGCATCATGAATATTGTTGCCGAGCTAGAGGCAGTCCCTCATCTAAGGTATAAACGTTTCACGTCAATTCCAATTACTACTAATAAATTGTTACCATCTGTGGAACAGGCCCCAACATTAGAGCTTAAGGCTCTACCTGATAATTTGAAGTATGCATATCTTGGAGACGATGATACTTTACCAGTGATTGTGTCATCAAAGCTGAGCGAGCAGCAAGAACATAGACTGATTGATGTGCTTAAAAGAAACAGGACCGCCATAGGTTGGACATTGGCGGACATCAAGGGAATAAGCCCTACAACTTGTGTTCATAGGATTTTGTTGGAGGAGGATGCCAAACCGACGAGGGAAGGCCAAAGACGACTTCACCCACCAATGATGAAGATTGTGAAGGACGAGGTGATCAAACTTTTAGATTGTGGCGTCATATATCCTATCTCGGATAGCCAATGGATTTCACCTGTTCAAGTTGTACCCAAGAAGAGTGGAGTTACTGTGGTAAAGAATGAGAATAATGAGTTCGTGCCTCAGAGATTGGTCACAGGTCATAGGATGTGTATTGACTACAGAAAGTTGAATGCGACTACACGTAAAGATCACATGCCTTTGCCTTTCATGGATCAGATGCTTGAAAGATTAGCTGGACACGAGTTCTATTGCTTTTTAGATGGGTATAGCGGGTACAATCAGATTTGTATTCATCCGGATGACCAAGAAAAGACAACGTTCACATGTCCCTTCGGTACGTTTGCTTATAGACGTATGCCTTTTGGTTTATGCAACGCACCAGGTACGTTCCAACGTTGTATCTACTCTATTTTCTCTGATTATATTGAAAATATCATTGAAGTCTTTATGGATGATTTTAGCATATATGGAAAAGACTTTGATGCATGTTTAGAAAATTTAGAGTTAATCTTGGAAAGATGTGTTGAAACTAACCTTGTATTGAATTGGGAAAAATGTCACTTTATGGTAAATCAAGGGATAGTTTTAGGTCACATTATTTCTGCTAAGGGAATTGAGGTTGATAAGGCTAAGATTGATATTATGCTTCACTTACCCTCTCCCACAACTGTGAGAGAGGTACGTTCGTTTCTTGACCATGCAGGATTTTATCGAAGGTTTATCAAGGATTTTTCCTTGGTAGCAAAACCCTTGTGTTCTCTTTTGCAGAAAGATGTTCCGTTCGTGTGGAGTGAAGAGTGTGAAGCAGCTTTCGGCAAGCTCAAGACATTGTTGACGTCGGCCCCTATAATGGTGCCACCAGATTGGAGTCTTCCGTTTGAGCTAATGTGCGATGCATCAGACTATGCTGTTGGAGCAGTTCTTGGTCAACGAAAAGACAAGAGGCCGAATGCCATATACTATGCCTCTAGGACTTTGAATGATGCTCAATTGAATTATTCCACCACAGAGAAAGAGCTATTGGCTGTTATTTTTGCTTTAGAAAAATTTCGTGCATATCTATTGAATTCTAAAGTGATTGTTTATTCTGATCATGCAGCCCTTAGATATTTGATGAAGAAGAAAGACGCTAAGCCACGTTTGATTCGATGGATTCTCTTACTCCAAGAGTTTGATATCGAAATTAAGAACAAGAAGGGAAGCGAAAATGTTGTAGCGGATCATTTGAGCAGAATTGTGCAAGAGGAAGAGACGTTGCCTTTGCAAGAATCTTTTCCAGATGAACAACTTTTTCGTTTGGAGACACACGCACCTTGGTATGCTGATATTGTGAATTATTTGGTTACTAAGACTTTTCCTAGTAATATTTCGCAGGATACCAAGATACGGATCAAAAAGATGTCAAGGCACTACATTTGGGACGATCCATATCTATGGAAGCATTGTAGTGATCAAATCATTCGACGTTGTGTCCCACAAGAAGAGCATAGGCCGATCCTTGCTCTTTGTCATTCTGAGGCGTGTGGAGGCCATTTTGGGCCTAGGCGTACTGCCCTTAAGGTATTGGATTGTGGATTCTTTTGGCCTACACTTTTCAAAGATGCTTATACATATTGTATGACATGCGATAGATGCCAAAGAACAGGTAATATTGGTTCTAAAGATCAGATGCCTCTTTCCCCTATAATTGTTGTTGAAATATTTGATGTTTGGGGTATTGATTTTATGGGACCTTTTCCATCATCCAAAGGTTTTATGTATATCTTATTGGCAGTTGATTATGTTTCTAAGTGGGTGGAGGCGAAAGCCACAAGGACTAATGATTCTAAAGTTGTTGCAGGATTCTTGAGAACTAACATATTTTCTAGGTTTGGAGTACCACGTGTGCTTATAAGCGATGGAGGTTCTCACTTTTGCAACAGAACCATAGAGGCTTTACTCAGGAAATATGGAGTCACTCACAAGGTTTCCACCCCATATCACCCTCAGACTAGTGGAATGGTAGAAGTATCAAATAGGGAGATCAAGCGAATATTGGAGAAAACTGTTGGTCCAACAAGGAAGGATTGGAGCAATAGACTTGAGGATGCTTTGTGGGCATATAGGACAGCCTACAAGATGCCTATAGGGATGTCTCCCTTTAGGCTAATATACGGCAAAGCATGCCATCTCCCGGTGGAATTGGAACACAAGGCATGGTGGGCGGTAAAAGAATTTAACATGAATGTTGATGATGCAGGTATTCACCGAAAATTGCAGATTGGAGAGCTTGAAGAAATCAGGAATGATGCATACGATGCGTCTTGGATTTATAAGGAGAAGACGAGGTTATACCACGACAAGAAGCTAAGAAGAAAGACGTTTCTAATTGGCCAAAAAGTTTTGTTATATCATTCTCGTCTTAGATTATTTTCTGGAAAATTAAGGTCACGTTGGATTGGCCCTTATATTGTTACTAATGTGTTTGCTCATGGTGCTATAGAAATCAAAAGTGAAGTTTCAGGTAAAATTTTTAAGGTGAATGGTCATCGACTTAAGCCTTATTATGAACCTTTTGAAAAGCAACTTGAGGAAATTGACATTGAGGATCCACCAAGATCGGCATTAATGGAGAAAAGAGTCTAGGCTGAGTAGACTATAAACATTAAGCGCTGCATGGGAGGCAACCCATTTCAACCAAAATTGTGAAGGAGCCATCAACGAGAGTTTGAATTTTCTAAATCCCTAAACTCTTTTTGGTTGAATTGTATAAATGTGGAACTTGTGAATTTTATCATATGCTTAGAAATTACAACATTATTTCTGGTTTATATTGAGGACAATGTAATTTTCTAAGTGTGGGGTAGAGAATACATGTTTTACATATTTGTTTTTGTTTAAAAAAAAAAATAAAAAAAATCAGAAAAATCAGAAAAATTTAAAAAAAAAATTTCGTTTGTTTTGTTTTGTTTGAGTCTTAGGATGCCCTTAAATAGTCTATGATGATTATATCTTTGAATGCATAGATGATGGTTTTGCATAATCTTGAAAATAATTGTGAGTTTCATGGACTTTGTGATTGGTATGAACATTTGAGACTTGAACTTAATTGTGTAATAAGCATGCATGTTTGTGTTGATTTTGTTCCATAATAACCTGTGTGAGCTTTGATGCCATATACTTTCTTCATGAGCGATAAATATAAAAAATGGGCAGAATTTTTCAAAACTTCATCATTCTTTGATTATTCAATGACTATGTGCCATAGCTTTTAATGAACTCTAGAATGCTAGAACTCATTCTTGACAATTTTTGAAACTATTATTCATGAAATGCCTTGATTTTGAAAAGGATTGAAAAGATCATGTTAGGATTACCACCAATGCCAAATAAAGCTTATGCCTAATTTGTGCCTGTCGTGGGACTCCTTAGTTTTAACCCAATTGAGCCGACATTAAGCCATTTATTTCATCACCATGACACATTCCTTGAACTTAGAATAGTTTAATCCTTTCCCTTGTTATCAAGACTTGGTAAAGCTAAATTTTGTTGTGGAATTGTGAATTAATGTGATGTTATGAAGTAAGTGTGGGGTGAGCTTGTCCAAATGCATGTAATTATTGTTGCCGAAGAAAAGAAAAATCGGACAGAAAAAAAAAAAAGAAAAAAAAAAGAGAAAAATCCGATCCGAAATAAGAAGAAAAAGAATAAGTTTCGGCAATGAAGAAAAGAAGAAAAAAAAAAATTTGGATGAGTTTGTGATTGTGAAATTGGAGTTTGTGTGATAATTGAAGGTCTATTGTTGTTATATTTGACCTTTGTCCTTGATCACTATGTTTTGGGGAAGAAAAGAATGAAGTTTGGGCCCAACATGATGAAATTTGGCCCTTTGAAGTGAAGTCATAAGGAGTATTGAATTTTGCTAAGTCTTGGTGACTTTTATCACCAATATCCTAAATGTGAATGCCTTATGCCAATCCCCATTATCATCTTTATGTTGATCTTTTCATGATTTTTAAAATAGGTAAACTTTGATTTGTGGAGATTTTCGTCAAGAGTGAGCATATGGCTTTGGTTCATTTGTGCACATAGTTGTTACATGAAGTTTTTCCTGAAAGATTAATTCACAAGGTGCTTTTGTCCGATGAAATATGCGAGCTATTTGTTGCCTTACTATCTGTTCTCTTGCATATACTATGAGTGAATTGCCATATCATGAGTGAAAAGAAGAGAGTATGCCTAGTGAGGAGGATGAAATCAACATAACATGTCATTGCTTGTGATTTTCGTTTCTTACTTGTTCATGCTATGATACATGTCTATGACGCTCGGGATTATTGTGCTTACATTGAATGCTTAACTTGAAAGCTATGTGTTTAAAGATCCTGAGACAATTATTTAGGGGCAGTAGTGTTGAGTCTTTTTGTTTTGTTTTGCTAGGGACTAGCAAATGATAAGTGTGGGGTAGTTGATAAGAGCACAATGTGCGACGTTATTAATGTGTATTATTGTTAGGTCAATATTTACCTAGTAATTGTTGCCTTATTCTTATTCTTTTGCTATATCCTTTTGTGTTTTATCTATTTCTTATAACGTTTCCTATTCATGCTAGGAAAATGAGCTAAGGATCGGAAAAGAGACAAAATGGTGGATTTAGCACATATTGAAGAAATCGGGTGAAGAATCGAAGCCAAAGGAGCAAAACCGGAAAATACACTAAAAGACGAATTTGACCGGTCAACGGGCAGAATTCCGGTCAAACTCCGGCGGTCGGAAGATGGTGATGGCTGATATTCAAGTGAAGGAGCATTGGAGGGAAGAAGAGTTGTTGATTCAAATTCAAATGGGAAGAAGACAAGTGAAAGGGACATCTTTGGCTTTGTCCCTTTGATGTTGACCTTGTCCCCTTGTCCTTATGGCCAAATATCAAGAGTGCCCTTTCCTTTTCCTTCTCCACCAAAATATCTTTGAGGTTTTTGGTCATTTTATAAAGACTAGATCCACAATTTGTGCTTACATCTTTGTCCATAACATCTAGCCCTTCATTTTTTTGCATCTCCACCCTCCATTCACCACTTTAGGCCTATTTATAACCCCCTCTCCCATTTTGGACGAATGGAAGCTCTCTCTCCCCTCATTTCCTCTCCATTTTTCATAGTTCTTCATCTCTTAGTTTGTTTAGTTAGAATAATTTAGCCCTTGTGTAGAGAGAGGGGTGTAGCATCTTTGGTTGATAACCAAAACCGAAGATTCTACACCCCTTGATCAATCACACTTGTGGGTAGATCTATGAAGCCTTGTTCTTAATCTTTTCTTTGTGTATGTGGATTTGTATAGTGTTTTGGGTTCGAGAAAACCGAAAATACTATACTTTGAAGCTTCACACCCTCCTTGTATACATCTAGGAAGCTCATGGGTATTGTGGTTCTTTCTCACCTCCTCTTGTTTTCTTGATGTATTACTTTTGTAAGGCTTTTATGTATATGCCTATGTGTGTGAGTTGTGGATATGAGCAAACAATGTAATTTCCTTATATTGATGATTGATGCATGTTTGAATCTATGGGTTCCTACTCTTTATGCTTACTAAATGTGTTAGCTAGCTTTGTCACCTAAAAAGCATGTTTAGGTAAGTAATTAATCGGAACATGAAATTGACAACTTCTTGAATCCGTGAGCATGAGTAGCCTTTAGGTGGTGGCTTAGTATTTCTTACGGGAAGTATTAAGTTGCTTGGATTTCTTACTATGAACTTAATGCTTGTGCCGTGAGTTTAATTGCTCTAAGGGGGCGTTAGGCTTGTGGTACATAGCCCACTTGTGTTATAAGGTAACATAATTGGGATTAAGGTTGTGTGATTTAACTTGGCTCCAAAAGACTTTGTTAAATTGCATGATTAGTTAGTTTCTTGGTAGCTTAACCAAAGCACTAGGGGGATATTTGTCAACCATGTTTTCACATCAATTATGGGTTACATTTGTGCATAAGTCTCTTTTCCTCTCATTGATCTAGTCTCAACACTTGTTAGTTTAGTTTGTTTTATGTTTATGTTAGCTTTAATTTATCTAAAATCAACAAAGCCGATTCACTACCACTTGTTAAAACCATCCCCATGACCTTTAGCTTCCAAAGGGCTAAGGTTGTGAATTGTAAAAAGGTAGATGCATGTGTTTTCTAGGTTTCATTTCGCGGTAATCTAGTTAGGGTAGAGTTACTCAATCCCTTGGGTACGATACTCTTACTTTTTCCCCCTATACTAAAACTTGACCTCCTATTCTTGGGAGTAGGAAGCATCACAAATTTGCACATAATATTAGTTAGGTGATGCTACCAACAAGTTTTTGGCGCCGTTGCCGGGGATTGAGATAAAACTCAATCCCTATTAGGTTGCCGTGGGACAAGAGAACCCATTTATTCTTTTTCTTTGTTTGGATGTCTTTGTTTGATAGTTTGTTATGGTAGTTTTATTTTTGAAATTTCTACAAGTACTTTGGGTAAGTGAGTTTGTAAATTTTGGTAAGAAAAAGATAAATGAAAGTTCAAATTGGAAATGGAAATTGTTCTTGCCATGTTACTACTTAATTACTACTTGTTTAATTTCACCTTTTAGTTAGTTAAAATTAGTATATACTTTGTATATTAATTATTTAGTTATATTTTTTTTTTCTTTTGAATTAGAGGTTGATTGAAACTTGTAAAATCTAAAGTAAAATGATTAGGGATTTTATCCTTGTACCGTCGAGTTTATTCACTCTTCACAACTAGGCGCATCCAATTGAGTTTACTCAAGAGGAGTTACCGAAAAGTTGAGTGTTAGACAACACCCAAGGATCAAATGCCTCTTCCATTTTACTAAGTAAATTGGATTGGACTATTGTCACGTAAGTTTATCTCTCTTCACAACAAAGCCGATTCACTACCATAGTTTTAGTATAGGGGGAAAAAGTAAGAGTATCGTACCCAAGGGATTGAGTAACTCTACCCTAACTAGATTACCGCGAAATGAAACCTAGAAAACACATGCATCTACCTTTTTACAATTCACAACCTTAGCCCTTTGGAAGCTAAAGGTCATGGAGATGGTTTTAACAAGTGGTAGTGAATCGGCTTTGTTGATTTTAGATAAATTAAAGCTAACATAAACATAAAACAAACTAAACTAACAAGTGTTGAGACTAGATCAATGAGAGGAAAAGAGACTTATGCACAAATGTAACCCATAATTGATGTGAAAACATGGTTGACAAATATCCCCCTAGTGCTTTGGTTAAGCTACCAAGAAACTAACTAATCATGCAATTTAACAAAGTCTTTTGGAGCCAAGTTAAATCACACAACCTTAATCCCAATTATGTTACCTTATAACACAAGTGGGCTATGTACCACAAGCCTAACGCCCCCTTAGAGCAATTAAACTCACGGCACAAGCATTAAGTTCATAGTAAGAAATCCAAGCAACTTAATACTTCCCGTAAGAAATACTAAGCCACCACCTAAAGGCTACTCATGCTCACGGATTCAAGAAGTTGTCAATTTCATGTTCCGATTAATTACTTACCTAAACATGCTTTTTAGGTGACAAAGCTAGCTAACACATTTAGTAAGCATAAAGAGTAGGAACCCATAGATTCAAACATGCATCAATCATCAATATAAGGAAATTACATTGTTTGCTCATATCCACAACTCACACACATAGGCATATACATAAAAGCCTTACAAAAGTAATACATCAAGAAAGCAAGAGGAGGTGAGAAAGAACCACAATACCCATGAGCTTCCTAAATGTATACAAGGAGGGTGTGAAGCTTCAAAGTATAGTATTTTCGGTTTTCTCAAACCCAAAACACTATACAAATCCACATACACAAAGAAAAGATTAAGAACAAGGCTTCATGGATCTACCCACAAGTGTGATTGATCAAGGGGTGTAGAATCTTCGGTTTTGGTTATCAACCAAAGATGCTACACCCCTCTCTCTACACAAGGGCTAAACTATTCTAACTAAACAAACTAAGAGATGAAGAACTATGAAAAATGGAGAGGAAATGAGGGGAGAGAGAGCTTCCATTTGTCCAAAATGGGATAGAGGGTTATAAATAGGCCTAAAGTGGTGAATGGAGGGTGGAGATGCAAGAAAATGAAGGGCTAGATGTTATGGACAAAGATGTAAGCACAAATTGTGGATCTAGTCTTTATAAAATGACCAAAAACCTCAAAGATATTTTGGTGGAGAAGGAAAAGGAAAGGGCACTCTTGATATTTGGCCATAAGGACAAGGGGACAAGGTCAACATCAAAGGGACAAAGCCAAAGATGTCCCTTTCACTTGTCTTCTTCCCATTTGAATTTGAATCAACAACTCTTCTTCCCTCCAATGCTCCTTCACTTGAATATCAGCCATCACTATCTTCCGACCGCCGGAGTTTGACCGGAATTCTGCCCGTTGACCGGTCAAATTCGTCTTTTAGTGTATTTTCCGGTTTTTCTCCTTTGGCTTCGATTCTTCACCCGATTTCTTCAATATGTGCTAAATCCACCATTTTGTCTCTTTTCCGATCCTTAGCTCATTTTCCTAGCATGAATAGGAAACGTTATAAGAAATAGATAAAACACAAAAGGATATAGCAAAAGAATAAGAATAAGAATAAGGCAACAATTACTAGGTAAATATTGACCTAACAATTATCCCTTATTTATGATTTGTTATGTCTATTTAGAGTAAGATTGAGTCATAATTTAGTTTAGTGTCATGTTGGTAGAGTTTTGGAGAAAGTGTGCTTAATAATCAGAAAGTATAGAAATCTGGAAATAAAGTAAAATATGTATTTTTCGTGATTTTGAGGCTCGTGCTAAACTGATCTATCCTTTTCCAAATTTGATGAAATTTGGTATGCGTATAACTGGCAAGCTAAAGTGTATTGTGTCAAAATTTCAGATCAATCGGAGTTCGGGAAGTCACCCAAATGAAGGCTGCAACTTGGCAGTTTGAGCAAACCAATCCAGGGACTACCAGGATTTTCCTGGGACTGTGTTCTGACTTCCGGAATTTCTGTGGGACACATCGCTTAGAACCAGAGAACGTGCCATACGCCGTTGGAAATCTCTACGAGTCTAGTTTCTCTGGGACTTGGAATCGCACTAATCGGAACTCTGAGGAGAACGTTATGCCGGATTTACTAGAGTAAGGTCATTCTGCCGGGAAAACAATAACTTTCCTGGTTGCATCAGGATAACTCTCCATTGGATTTTTGGAAGCATGGATAAGATATTATGGACCTAAAGACTTATTGGACATGTCCATGCTATTCAAACGAGGCTGATTGAAGTCAAAGTTCAGAATTGAAGATTAAAATTGCATAGCCTTGCCGAGCAAGAGAAGGAGTACAAGTCCAATTCGGCTTTGGTCTCTCATTGTTGCCGAACCCTTTCTTGCTGTGCCTCTATATATAGCTAGGGTTTTATTCAGAAAATCATCTCATCTCTCCCACTTTTTACTAGCCGAAACTCTGTCCAACTAGCACCACAAATCTCATACACTTTTACAAGCCGAATTCCACCATTCATCACCACCACCGATCGCATATCATCACCACCGAATCCTCTTTGCCGATTCCTCTCCAAGGTTTCTTTTAAAGTGTGATTCACTCATCTCTCATGGCTTGTAATTTTCTGTATATTTACTTAACTTTGTCTATGAAGTTTGTAAGGATTTGTGGTTTGTTATTTGGTTTTATTAATTTTACATTGGATTTCCGAAATTCTGTTATGTGTTTTGGTTTTCTTTTTGTCTAATTGATGAACATGTGTATGACGAATTGATTGTATGGTAATAGGGCAGTAACTTTATTTGATGATTTGATGATTTTATTTGGTTTATTTTCTGAATTCGTATGCACAACAAGTTTTAGGGTTAAGTGAAGCTTTAGCTAGGCTGATCTTGGGTTTAATTCTTTATGTTACCGAACCACAAATATGAGGTAAGTTATACACGAAGTTGATTTATCTTGTATTGGTTCTAAGGGATAGAGATAGAGTAATTCAGAAAATATGCATGTTAAAGCAAGGTGAGGTGACGCCATACTTGTTGCATGTTTCCAATTCGACTCGTTGTGCTTATGTGTTTCTTGGTTTAATTTCAACACGAAGTGTCTTTAAACTGATTAGCACTATGTTTAGGATTATGCACGAAGCTAATTCTAAATAATTGAGGAGTTTTGAATGATTAGATGAACCACGAAGGGCTCTAGTTATAATTGGAACTAAATTGCATGAAATCGGATTCAATAAAGTTGATGCCGTATTGTTGTTTGATTGGTTTGTTATGTGCATGTGAGTCTTTGTGTGATGTGTATTGTGTGAAAGATGTCGATCATATGTATATATATAATTTAGGATTTAATTTCGTGTAGAATATAGAAACAAATTCTCAAACTCCCCCATATGATTTTGTAATGTTTTATGTGATTGAACGCCTTGATTTCCCCGGATTGAACGATCCCTACTTGTCCTATACTAATGATGACACAAGAGGGTAATATGTGTATGAAGTTGTTTTGCAGGTACAGATTGTGCTCGTATTATAGCTCCATCAAGAAAAGAAAAATTTCGGATCAAAGCAAAAGAAAAAGAAAAGAAGTGATCCGAACCAAAGAAAAAGAAATAGGCACGGATGAGAAAAATAAAAATTTCTCTGGATATAGTCTTGAAAAAGTGTTGTGAATTTGGAGTATGTATGCATGTGAAGGTCTACTATTGTTTAAATTTCGACCTTTGTTCGCATACACAATGTTTTGGGAAGAAAACAATGAAGTATGGATCCAACAAGAAGAAATCCGACCCTTGGTGAGAAGACATAAGGAGAGTTGAGCTTTACTAAAGGCCATAGTGACGTTTTGAGGCTCCTTATCCCATAAATTTCGAATACCTCTTAGCCAATCCCTATTACATCCCTTTGATTGATCTTTTCATGATTCTTAAGATGGTTAAATTTCATTTGTGGAGATTATCTCAAGAGTAATTAAGCATATGGTTTTGGTTTATTGGTGCACATAGTTGTTATTTAAGGTTTTTCTATAAAATTTCACAAAGAGCTTTCGTTTTTCATGACATATGCAAGATATTTTCGTGTTCATCATCTTTCCCTTGCATATACTTATGTGTGAATAGCCATGTCTTGAGTGAAAAGAAGAGAGTATGCCTAGTGAGGAGGATTGAATTAGCTTAACATGTTTCCATGCTTATATGTTGCTCTCGCATGCCTATATTGATGTTACATGTTCATGAAACTTGAAATTTTCGTGCTTGGCATTCTCATGCATCAACTTGAAAGCTATGTGTACATACGAGCCTGAGACAAATCGTTAGGGGCTTTAGTTTGTTTAGAGTCTTAGTTTTATTTAGTTTTGCTAAGGGACTAGCAAATGATAAGTGTGAGGTAGTTGATAGGAGCACAAAGTGCTACGATATTAATATGTTTATGCCCTCGTTTATGCCCTCGTTTATACTTTGTTTAACCCTTATTTATCTAAGATTGAGTCATAATATAGTTTAGTGTCACTTTGGTAGTGTTTTGGAAAAATTTGCTGAATTATCAGAAAAATGACTAAGTTTAGAAATCTGAGGAAATAATGCAAAATATGTCTTTTTCGTGATATTGAGGCTCGAATTAAAGTGACTTATCTTTTTCCAAATTTGATGAAATTTGGTATACATATAGTTGGCAAGCTAAAGTGTGTTGCGTCAAAAATTCAGATCAATCGGAGTTTGGGAAGTCACCCAAAAGATGGCTGCAACTTGGCAGTTTCAGCAAAACGATCCAGGGACTACCAGGATTTTCTTGGGACTGTGTCCAAACTTCCAGAATTTTTGTACGACGCATCACATGGAACCAGAGAACGTGCCTTATATGGATAGAAATCCCTACGAATCTAGTTTCTCCGGGACTTGAAATCGCATCAATCATAGTACTGTGGAAAGAGTTATGCCAATTGCAAGGCGACAATGTCACTGCCCTGCTGAGAAAACCAAACTACTGCCCATTTTTTGACTTTTAAGGATTTGAGCGATCAAAGGGTATCCAAATGCATCAATCATGAGTTTCTGAGCTACATGAAGTATATGGGAGTCGACCAAGCCAAGAGAAAGAGCAAATTGTGGAAAATTGGACAGAATATCCAAGTCTTGGCCGGCAAGAATCCTTAACCAACTCGGTTTATATTTTCTTTTCCTTGTTGTTGTCGGCAAAGCTGCAGCCTTTCTCCTATAAATAGAGCACGAATTCCATACAGAAAATCATCTCATCTCAAGCACAAGTACTAGCCAAAAACTCTACCAAGTCTCACAAGCACCAAACACCAAATATTTAGTCAAAAACCTACACCACCACCACCCAAACTTCCGTCCCTTCATTTTGGTTTTCTGCCGAGCAGCCGATCATCAATCCACCACGTCTTGAAGAGCTTCTCAAGGTTCTAAAAGTGTGATCTATTCCCCCTATGGCTTTTGTATTTATTCATGTTTGGTTGTATTGTATGAACTCAATTCGATTTTTGGTTTTTATTGAACTTCTATGTAAACCGATTGCATGATTGATGTTTATGTTAAATTTTTGTGATTTTAGCATGTAAATTTCATGTGTATGATAATTAGGACAATATGTATTTGATGCATGATTTAGAACTTAATTTGGTTAGAACTAAGGTTAGGGCATTTAAACCGACACACTAGTAATGATTAGCATGTAATTATAAGTGTTAGGTTTCATGTGATAGAGTAACATGGTTAAGTCATATGCTGGAGTAGTCTTAAATTGTGTTGCTCGCATATGTCTAACAACCTTAGAACTTGCACGTTTAATAAGAAGATTGACAACCTTACTTGTTTGCTTGTCTTCGATTAAAGATTCATGTGCTTAAATATTAAAACGTGTAAAACCGGATTAGCATCACCTTAGGATTATACGCTGGAGTTGATTCTAAGAATTTAAGTAATCTAACCATTGGATAACCGTTGGAGGACTAGTTGTGGTTGAAACTAATTTAGGTCTAAGATGTGTCAATACTTGTTCCTTACTTTCTTGCATGCGTGTCTACATGTTAAAGAGTCTTTTGTGTGAATTGATTGGTGTGAAAGATGATGATCACTTGTATATAGTAGAAATATGATTTTATTTTCGTGTCTTAGGTCATAGAGGCAGCCCTTGCTGCCGAACCTCATCCCAATTCCCCCATGATAAATCGTGTGCATATGTATATAATTGTGAATAAATTGTGCTAACATTCTTATATTTCAGGTACCCGTAATCCCCGGCTAGAACGATCCCTACTTATTATATACTACTAACGTTTCTTGTAGGATTATTATTTATGTGAGCCTCGCGTTTCTCACCAATTTTTAGCGCCGTTGCCGGGGATCCGTGAGGCATTTGAGTAACCAAGTAACCATCCGTGAGGGATTTGAAAGGCAACAAGGCCTCAAGTATCATGATAGAACAAGAGCTGCAGACAGAGAAAAGGAAATTGCCATCCGAAACTTGTAAAGAACGAACTGCTTCTTTGTGCTTCGTCTCCTCCTTCACGTTGCTGTTGGTGTAGAGTCCTCTGCCTCTCTTGTTTGCGTTGGTGTCGACTGCCCTCCTCCCCTTTTTTTTCTTCTGTTTTTCACGTAGTGCTTATATAGGCACAATTGTTGTATTTGACTTCTACTCAAAATGAGGGGATTTAGAGTTCAACAACAACCCGTGTAGTCTTTTAAATAAAGTAAAACTCTGCCACTTTTTTCCTTAGAGTTTGAATAGCTATTAACTTCATCCTTTTTTTGATTGGGGAGCCCTATTCATTATACTTGAATAATGCACTCATATTTTTTGACGGACGAAACTGTGTATGGTTGGGATTTTTTTTTTTCCTCAACACACAAATAGGATTGTAGGTGTCTGATACCATTTGTGAGTCTATTCACGAACCTCCACCACGTTTTACAATTCTTATCAATTGGTGACGTTTGAATTATCTCACAATTAATTATCTCATTAACCATAATTGTTATGTTTTCTTTTAAGTCTATCCTGGTAAACATCAATTAATGAGTCACGCAACCTTCATTCCTTTTTGATTCCTCGTAAGATGCTGATGGTCTCGTGAGCATGATTATCATGCTAATATGGTAAAGCCTGATACTGATTATATATCAAGCAGATTAATTTTGTTTTTGATTTTATGTCAGGCATGTGTTTGTTAATTTTATCAGTTCGTTCATTTCACGATGCATCTCTATTTTTGTGACTATAGATCGAGACCTGAAGTCTCTTGATCAAACCATAAGACTGTCAAAGTTTATGAATTATCGAGGGCTATAAGATGATTCTCATATGGTTCCATCCCCTGCAGCATATTTCTATTCCCCATGAGAGTGATCCTAGAAGTCTTGTTGAATATCAGATCGAGACCTATTGATCGAATTATAGAGGGCCTGAAGTTTTCTCAAGAGTGATATAATCAAATTACAACATGAAGTTTTCTCAAAGTTAAAGAGGACCAGAAGTTCCTCCGACTTAACAATGGTCAGAACTACATGTGATGATCTCTAATTAAGCATATGAGGGTTCTGAAGTTCCTTGTCTCTCCATATTATGTTCTCCTAAAATTGGAGAAGAGAACAAAATTGCCATAATTGTGAGTTAACCAGACCAGAATTTCTGTGTATTTTCTTCATCAATGGAACAAGTTCCCATTATTTAATATAAATATTAATTACTCTTTCCTTGCAATGTTCCTATTTTATTATGTATATATTTCTCATTACGGTATTTATTTTTTTTAATTTCTGTTTTGTTATTCATACGGATGAGCAGCCCTAATATTTTTGAACTAGAAGTTTAAAATGCCATAATAGAACCTGGAGTTCTAATAGTACAAACTCATACTTGAAGTTTTGAGTACAAAATATATATTTGTTATAATGAACCTGAAGTTCCGTTTTAGCTACCTCGAACTTAAAGTTTCGAGCACCAAATTTATTTGAACATGAAGTTCAACATGTGAAATCTGAGAACTCACAGTTCTAACATAATTAGTTCGAACCTGAAGCTTCGACTACACATTTGATTATTGGCTCTAGAAAAACACATATGATTTCTCTTTCCTTATATACCTCCAATTATGGTTTGAGAAGTCATTTTTAATATCTAATATGTAGTACGCTAAATTTCATAGAAATTTGAGGCATATAATGTCAGGAACCAGTAGTTCATTAAACCAAAATATGCTATATTAGTAACCAGTTTTATGATATGTAGTATAACATGTTGCATGGAATCGCTGACAAATTTTGATAATTTCTAAGCTTACTCACAATCAAGTTGTGTATTAACCACAAATTTGTTGGTTATCACTTAAATGAGACACTCCTCCTACCTTGAGGGGGAGATAGATTGTTCCCGAAAAACAATATGAATTTGCGTGTGATTTTAGTCAACCCCATTTGTTTTGTGGGATGTATGTGTATCTAAATAGTTCTCCTGAAGAGAATGTCACTCACCAATGTCAGAGTTTCTAATATACTATATAAAAAAAGGTTGTAAGTATGCCATTAGAGAATGACATCTTGAAAATATAACAAAAAACCAATATGGTTGATACTCAATTTAATATTTTTTTACCTTAAACTTAGGCCCAGTTTGGGATTGATTCTCAAGCTGCTTTTGGGGTCAAAAGTGATTCTGGGCCTAATTTTAAGTGTTTGGTAACAACCCATAAAACTGATTTTAGAAGAATTGATTCTCTTAAAAGTGGATTTTGGAGAAGCAGGGTAAGAGATGCTTTTGCAGGAATCAGTTATATTTGTAACAAATTGTAATATTTATTTTTTCTTAGATTGTGATATATTAATCTAATTAAATAATAATCAATCATTTACTATGGTGTTAAGAAATCTTATGTAATATTGTGGATTAACTTTATAATTATATACAAAAGAAATAACAATTATTTATTTTAATATCAATTTATAACTATGCCTATTTTTGTCATTATACCATCCAAAACAATTTTTACTTATAACTCACCAAACACACGAAATTGTTTTTTTGTTCTCACAGCACTTTTAAAAACAGTTTACCAAACACCTCAGCTGATTCTACTCACAACAGATTCAAAAGCAATTCTGCTCACAGCAAATTCAAAAACAATTCTGCTCACAGCACAGCAATCCCAAACTGGGCCTTAGTTTGGTTCGCCATAAGCATCATCTTCACCCAAAAGAAAGTGTTAGATCTTTAAACGCATTTTAGTTGCGCATGGTCATAATGAAACAGTCTTCCCGTCGTTAGGGGAGAAAAGACTACTGTCAATTGGGTAACGACGTGAAATGTGGAATATTGTATCTACTAGGTCTAAAGTTTTAAGCTCCTGAAAATGGAAGATTATACATGCCATGTTTTGTACGAGATTATAAGTAAAAGATCCTCATTCGCTAGATAGTTGAGTGACATTTGTTCTTGAAGTGACAATGTCTGCTCCAGAAGTGGCATGGGTACCCAATATCAATAAATTCATAGTTAATGCATGCATATAAGAATGTATGGGATGTATGATTGATGATCATCAATGATCATTTACATATGGTATCTACCAAACATCATTGAGGGTTGTATTGATGCTATATCACGTTTCATTATAAATATTGACGAAATATATCTATTGGCCAAATTGGAAAGAGCCAATTCCAATAAAACTGAATACTTGAAACGTGATGAGATACTTAGACCAAGTTGGGATAAATCACTATACATTTAACTCTACATGATACAAAAACAATGTTTAGTAGTGAAGGTACCCATGCCACTTCTGGGTACCTTCACTACTAAACATGAAAATTTTTAGTATGAGGGAATATGAAAATTTTCCCTCATACGAATGACAATTTTTCTATAAGTACCGGGTCGTGTATACTTGCTATATTGACGAGAGACTATGGCACCCTGTCATCGGATATGATGTGGATCTTAAAAGACACATTGCTAAAAGCAAATTCATAAAAGTAAAGTGTCAATATAAGCGTAATGCTTATCAAATTCTTTAGGAATTCAATTGCAAATCCATGATATGCAAAGCAAAAAGAGCCTGAAACTAATTCATGGAAAGAAAGAGTTGAAAGCTAGCTCATACATACTCGTTGTGTTATAACTAACACGACCTAATTGCCTCAATCAGTACTATGACAAGACTACAAGATTGAATTCGAATTATGATCATTATGTTGCAACATATTCTAACTTTGTAAAGTTATGAATTACTTAGGGCTCTAGAAGAGCCTGTATGAGACGTATAAATGCACAAAAACATTGATGTGTATTGCTTGATATGCCATGATAGTTTTCTAATGTTTTAAACTACACGAAGTTAAATGTATCAATTATTTTTTGTTGTTGTTTAGCTATTAGTTTGTATGAATTGAGCACGTTGTTTCTAACTTTATTAAACGAGGTAAGACTTATGTAAAATCATCTCGTTTTGTTGGTATTACTTTTACTTTACAAGTATCAAAATTTCATGATGAGCCCCAACATGTAAAATGCAAATGCTCTCACTTCAGTGAAAACATATTAAAATCGTTGTACATGGTGCATGAATATGCAATCATGATGGACATATTCTCATCAGGGGGAGCATCCAGAAGTATGCTACTAGGATATATGCGCGTTGTACTCTTTTTCTCCTTTGACCAGGGTTATTTTTATCCCATTGGGTTTTTGTTACCTGACAAGGTTTAACGAGGCAACAATAAGCGCGTCCAATTCCAATATTTTTTTCGTGTCCTCCAAGGGGGAGTGTTGTAAATTTTATAATGTATGTTGCTGTCCACGTAAATACTCATTAGTTATGTACTTTGATGTAAACTCTACCTCTATATAAATAGGCTAATGAGAATGAATGAGTAGACTTATTCTTCCTCCCAATTCTTCTCTCTCTATCTTTTCTCTACTTTATAACAACTAAGAGCAACTCCAGTGGTCTAGTCTTTTGCTAGATGGAGGCCCAACAGCTATTAAAGACGGGCCAAACACAGCTCAAACCCACCTGTTATATCCACATGGATCCATCCATAATTGACTTCGGCTGAGATGCTGTCAAATTTGACAGCGTCCAAACTTCCTATCTTTCGCCTTCTCTCTCTCTCTCTCCCGCAGTCTTGGCCAAAGTTTCACCCCTCTTCGCTTCCTCAATCTCTTTCGGCCAAAAATTCAGAGATGAGAACCCAACTCCCTTATTCTCTCTCGCCGATATAAAAAACCAAGATCTCTTTTTCACTGTACATCTCTCCAATCGTTTAAGCTGAATATGGAACCTAATTTTTCAGATTCATCCTCAGATGCTGCTGATGAGGAATTTTGGAAACTTACCGAATCATCTTCAGATGAAGAACTAAACCAGATGATTATTGTTGTAGAAGAACAACAAGCGAATGGAAGGAGTAGACGTCTTGGTTCGGTTCTTGGTCGCACGTTTACAGAGCGATATCGATGTTAATTTCACCATATCTATTACATGGACTATTTTTCTGAAAATCCTGTTTATAAAGAAGTGAAGTTTCGGAGAAGGTTTCAAATTCTACATGGGGTAGAAGGTCATGACTCCTATTTTGTCTAGAAAAAAGGATTCTGTAGGGCATCTTGGATTTTCATCTCTACAAAAGGCAACGACTGCAATGCAAATGTTATCATATGGGCATTCGGCAGATTCGGTGGATGATTATGTGAGAATTGGCGAAAGCACTGCAATGGAAACTCTTCGAAGGTATGTCCAAGCTATTATTGATGTGTTTGGAGCTGAATATTTAAGAAAACCAAATTCAGATGATATTTCCATATTGTTATTGATGGCTGAGAATTGTGAGTTTAGAGGTGTTTCTGCACAAACCCGTAGGCCTGACAAAAGCACAATAATAAAGATAGAACATGAACACAAGGATATATAGTGGTTCACCGTGCCATCGGAGGGCACGGCTACGTCCACTTGGAATATACTATAGCCGGCTAATAAGCCATCGATGGTACAAGGGTGGAATGCCTTGGAACCAACTTAACTTATATCTAAGGGGGGAGCCTTCTATTTATAGGGAAGGAAGGCTCCCTCCTTTACAATGTTTCCAATGTGGGATGCAAACCCACTTTTCCTACTCACGAAGCTATTTTAGGAGCCCAGTGGCACGGCTTCCGAGTGCGTTTCCAGTGATGTGGAACAATGGAGATGTAGTCGGGGTGCTGGTCTACCCGATGGATGCCGGAAGTAGGACCTATGAAGCCGGTTGTACGGTCTACGAGGTCGCCGGATGTGCTTGGCGGTGTACCATATATACTTCCAACAAGTCCCCCAAGTTCCCGAGTAAGAGTGCAATCTTACTTGGGGAGTTATCATCATGTCCGCCAAGCGTGGATGACGACCGAGTGACCCCTATTACCACCAGTCCCCCAAGTCCCTAAGTGAGATTGGACTCTTACCGGGCGTTCGAATACCGAGTCCCACTCCTCCGCCTGAGTGTTACTGATGTGCTCCCAGCAGTAGTCCCCCAAGTCCGTGTTGGAGATTTGACTTGGCCGGGAGTGATGTTTCCATGCTAGTGTCCTCTGTGTTTGGTCTTGCTTGGGGGTGTACTGAGGTGTCGGGTTCTGATCCTCACCGTCTGTGCTGGGTTCTGGAGCGGCGGTGGGTGCCCAGGGAGGATCCGGGTTTGACCGGTCCTGACTCGTTGAAGCTTGATCGGGCAGACTGCTGCTGAACAGAGCCTGGCCGGAGGGTGAGCTGATAGACTGAGCGGCCGAGCTCACGAGGCCGGAGGTGAGGTGCTTGCGTGAGCTGTGGTGCAGGGGTCGAGGCTCTGGCGCAGCGGTGTGAAACCGGGGTGCCCATGCAATAAATGTGGAGCGGGGTGAAACCCGGGCGAGTGCATGGGATGACGATGTGAGGACTCGACCGGTGGACTGCCATGTCGGAACGAGTCCCCCAGTAAAATTGCTGCCAGCGGCGAGGCAGGCCGGGGAGTAGCCCGGTGGTTCGGCCCGCTTGTGCTGGAATAAGCGTGGGGTAATGTGCAGGGTTTCTAGCCTGCGGAGAGACTTGTTCTGTGTTAGAGAAACAATCTGCCCGGTGGGGTGGCGTGGAGATAACAAGTCTCGCCATGGATCCCCATATTTATCACAGTTCAGTGTGATGTAGGGTTTTTAGCCAGCTGGAAGAGTTTGCATGTGTTAGATGTAAACTCTCCCGGGTTTATAAAGCCCATGTGTTTGAAGCCTTGTGTTGTTGCTGGCTTGTCCTTGCCCGCAGGGGCGAAGGAAAGTGGCAAAACCGGTGGAATGCCATGGAGCCGGTTGAATGGTACCTAACCGGTGGAATGCCATGGAGCCGGTTGAATGATACCTAACCAGTGGAATGCCATGGAGCCGATTGAATGGAACCTAACCGGTGGAATGCCATGGAGCCGGTTGAATGGTACATAACCAGTGGAATGCCTATGAACTGGTGGAGTGTTCCATAACCGATGGAATGGTGTTACCGTAATGCGATGCATACTGATGTGCGCACTGAGATGCGAATGCGATGCATACTGATGCGCGCACTGAGATGCGATGCATTGTAATGCCATGCATTGAAATATGTGCACCGTAGTGCGATGCATACTGATATGCGATGCATTGTAATGTCATGCACTGACATGCGTGCACCGATGCATAATGATATGTGCAGCACTGAGAAACGCATAATGATATGCGATGCATCCTGGACCATGCTCGTGCTTTTATCACATGTCTAATTATCACTATTTCCAAACAGATTATGCACAGGTGAAGCATGCGTTGAGTAATAATAAATGAGTTGGGATACTTAGCTTTACTGGAGGAGAGCAGATTGATTTGCTGCAGGGAGTGGGTGTCCAAAGGAGACTATTGGGTGTCTAGAGGAGATTGGCTCCTGTCCAGCCTACTGCTGCCCAACCCGGCCCGGCCCAGCCTACTGACCCGCTGGGCCCGTTGACCGGGCAGTTGACCCTCCCTTCTTTTTTTTCTCTGCTTTCGTTTCGTTTTCTTTCTTCTAGTTTTTCTTTTTCTTTCCTCCTCCGGTTTCTCTTTGGTTTCTCTTCCCCTGCTCTAGCTTCTCTCTCGTTATGCCCGGAGGGAGACGACCCGCCCGGAGTGGGAGACGTCCGGTTCCGGAGAGGAGGGAGCTATCGGAGCCGGAGAGGAGGTGACACCGGCGCTCAGAGAGAAAAACGAAGAGAGCCCGGTGCGTGTAGATCCCTGCTAGAGTCACCGGGAGGCGACTTTGGGCCGCCAGCACCGGGAGGTGACTTCGGGCCGCCGCCGGCTGCGGGTCACCGGAGGCATCACGAAGTTGGGGTTGCTACCATGCTGGCCTGTTGATCCGAGTCCTGCTGACTCGTACTCGGTGAATGCAGAGGTGGGGTTTGACAGGAAGATGATGATCACACTAGAAGCTTAAACTCGCTTTGTTGAAGAGGCCGGTGATGATGAGACAGACATTCACCGGGAGTAATGAAAACATACAGCAAGAGAGGAAACTGGTGCAAAGAATAGGCTTGCGGTGTTCAATCATGGAACTTTCTGTGTTGCCGGTGGTTTGACCGAGAACCGGGCGGTGCCTAGATATCAAGGCACAGAGAAGAGCACGCAGATTCCCTCCTTCATGATCAATACTCGTTTAGCCCAGACCATGAACACTTATGGGTTTGCATGTGGGTGGCATTGTGTTGCAAGCAGACGTAGGCATATATATAATGCATGATTGATCCCGTGAATTGAAATAAGAGAAACATCTAAACCATGAGTTTGAAACACTTAGCTCAGCGGTGGACCGTGTTGATCAAGTGAGGATATCATCTCGAATCCAGATTCCAGTGTAATGGACAACATGACCGCACCGCACCGGAGGAGACAAACCGCCTCGCACCGGTGGTCATGAACTCAATGCCCGGAAATGAAACCATCGGAGTTGTGCCTGGACCGGAGAGGAAGACGCTCGTCCGGACATGAGGACCCACTGACCAGAGAGGGAGGCCCAGCACGACCGGAGAGCCACCGACCCCGTACCCAGAGAGGGGAGGGAGCTATCGGGGAGGGATGTCCGGATACAGCTGACCCGTCGACTTGGGTGTTGGGCCTGGGCTGGGCTGCCTGCTGGCTGGGTCGACCGGGCGGTTGACCCGTGCTGGGCTGCTGACCTGGGCTGCTTGCTGGCCAGGAGAAAAACTGTTGGCCTGGATGGAATAAAGGGTGGCTATTAAGCACTATTCACCAGTTGATTATTTGGACCTGCTGTACGGGTAACCCAACCAGTAGAGCACTGTGAACTTTTTGAAACAAGTTCCCACAGACGGCGCCAATTGTTTCTGCACAAACCCGTAGGCCTGACAAAAGCACAATAATAAAGATAGAACATGAACACAAGGATATATAGTGGTTCACCGTGCCATCGGAGGGCACGACTACGTCCACTTGAAATATACTATAGCCGGCTAATAAGCCATTGGTGGTACAAGGGTGGAATGCCTTGGAACCAACTTAACTTATATCTAAAGGGGGAGCCTTCTATTTATAGGGAAGGAAGGCTCCCTCCTTTACAATGTTTCCAATGTGGGATGCAAACCCACTTTTCCTACTCACGAAGCTACTTCAGGAGCCCGGTGGCACGGCTTCCGAGTGCGTTTCCGGTGATGTGGAACAATGGAGATGTAGTCGGGGTGCTGGTCTACCCGATGGATGCCGGAAGTAGGACCTATGACGCCGGTTGCACGGTCTACGAGGTCGCCGGATGTGCTTGGCGGTGTACCATATATACTTCCAACAAGAGAAATGCTCGGTAGTATCGATTGTATGCACTAGAAGTGGAAGAATTGCCCAGTTGCTTGGAAAGGTATGTTTTCTCGTGGTGATCACCGTGAACCTTCGTTGATTCTTGAAGTTGTTCCTTCACAAGATCTTTGGATATAGCATTCTTATTTTGGATTACTGGGTTCTCATAATGATATAAATGTGTTGGAGCATTCTCCTATATTTGCTGACCTCCGTGAAGGCCGAGCACCTCCGGTCAATTACAACATCAATAATCATGATTATACTATGAGATATTATCTAGCTGATGGGATATATCCTTCATGGGCAACTTTTGTCAAATCCATTTGGGCAAATTTTGTTAAATCCATTTGGGCAACTTTTGTCAAATCCATTCCCCAACCACAAGGAGAGAAAGCAAAGAATTTTGCTAAAGCTCAAGAGAGATCCCGGAAAGATGTAGAACGAGCCTTTGGAGTGCTATAAGCACGTTTTGCCATTGTTCGTGGTCCTGCTCGGTTTTGGGATCGGGAAACTCTTCAGAAGATCATGAAAGCTTGTGTGATAATGCACAACATGATTATAAAATATGAACGTGTCGAGAGGATTGCCCATGATGATCTTGAAACCCTTGCAGGCCAATATGCTGATTCAGATAATGCTGATGATGATGAGGGTTTATCTATTGCACGTAATCAGTCGACCCTTTTTGGTAATTTTATGAACAATCATATGCAAATTCGTAATAGGGAAACACATGATAGGCTCAAATCAGATTTAGTAGAGCACTTATGGGAACATCACTTGGCTAGGAATCAGTAAGTAGATGTTGCTTGTTGAAGTTGTTTGTATTTTGTTTCAATTGAATCAACAAAATTAAGTTGAGCTTCGTATTTTCTGATTTTAATGTGTGAAATTATCATTTTTCTCAATTGCTAGAGTATGAATTTTCTTGTTGGTTTTCTCTCTGGTAATATTGTATGCTTACTGGTATTGCTGGTAGTATTGAATATAACCTGAGTTGTAGCTAGGCACCAAGTTGTATCCCCATGACAGCTTCGTATTACTGATAATATTGTATGCTTGCTGGTATTAAAGGTACCAAGTTGTAGTTAGGCATATTAAATATAACCTGCAGGGTACTGGTGAGTTTCTCTTGGACCCCTTCTACTTGTCTTTCCCTGGGTCGAGAAGGGTACTGGTGAGTTTCTCTTACTTGGTTTATTCATCAAGTTTGTGGTACAACATATTAAAACTAAGTATCGCATCTTGAACACAGGTATATATGTATATATAACTACCTAAAAGTCTAAAACTTATGCTGTGGCACTACTTTTTGAACAGTACAAGACTCTTAACATATCATCACAGAGTTGCCAAGCCTGCACGATAACTCATAATTGAATACTGAATAGTAGAATACTGAATAGTAGAATACCTTTACATTAAGAATACACTTATTGCCTTATGTGGGAACAGAAACTTAAAAGATGCTACAATGGAACACGAGTTGTTGTTTAGAAAGGTCAATTTCTTTAGTTTTAGTTGAATGTTCTATACTTTTTGATCCTTTTACATCGTTTCTCGGTGCTTTTATTTTTTCATATTATCTGAGATAATTGTTGTTTCATCCATGTACATCAGTTTTTAAGTTTAAACTAATGCCATCTTTTTTAAGTTTAAACTGAATTCACTACTGACCTCCTACCTTTTCTTCTTCTGTTTTCTTTCGTCCTTTCTATCATTTTATGTCTTTTATTGATGTGCAACCGTGTGTTTCAAAATAGTTTGTATTCCAAGTGTTTTATTGTTTTTATTAGCTAGTGGCCTACTGTTGTTGGGAGAAACCAATTAGACAATTGGTTTAAACCAATTGTTCAAATTTTCATGTCAGTAGACGTATATGATCTGATATGTCACCACTTATCTGGAAGCATAAACTGGTCTAGTCAGTGTTACTATATATCTTAATCATCTGAAACTAAAATTGTTCAAAAAGAGTTGTATGAAGTTAATATGACATGCATCTTAATCTGTTCCCTTCATACCAGGTTGCTGACGATGTTGATGGTGAAAGTTTTAAGGATGAGTCCAGAGCAATTAAGCATCCAGAGGAATTGAAACCAGAAAATAATGCTGTTGTGTTGAATTTAGCAAAGGATTTTGAGGAGTTGTCCACAGCCTTGAGATGACCAAGTATTATGCATATGCTTCAGTTCTCTTTCAGTACATGACCAAGTATTATCAATCATTAACCTTGAGATTTTATTAACTCTTGATCTCAGGTATGTCTGCTGAATACTATACAGTAAGTTTCAGCCGTGAGTTTTCTTTCAAGCATTTCATTGCTGCAATTCTTATGTGCTTCTTTTTCTTTTGGTATCATCTAGGACTTGATGGACCAGTACCAGGTTCAAAAATTAGTAGAAGAGGCTCATCATCAGACCGAAGACTTCCTGGCAAAGGTGCTTATCAATAAAATATTCTGTGTTTGGTGCTCATCAATGAAATTAGTTATATATTCCATCTGTCTTGCTGAAGAATATACAGAGTAAATAATACATTTGATCTATTGGGCAATTAAATCAAACCTGCATATTGAAGAAAAGCTCTAGAGTTAGTTCTACCACATGCATATTGAATAAAACCAGCTATAATCAGGTTGTACGTTGAGAGTTACTAATCATATTCCTTAAAACTAGCAAAGACTTTTAAACCTACAAAGCCTACAAACTCAAACTTCATTTATTTTTGCAATAAGTTTTGGCTCCATAACTCATCTGTTTTTGCAACTACCAAATAATAACTACTCACTATATAATACATAGACTGATATCTTTTATCATTATCATTTTCCTTGTATCATTTTCATATATCTATGGATTCTCAATTCTCAGAGTTTTCTGATTTTTCCACACAAGAGTCACAATATGAAATTGGTGAGGAGGTGTCTCAAACAGCTAGTAAAAGGGCTCCAAGAGGTTCTGGCTTTAATCCGGAGGAAGATAAACTACTTATTAGTGCATGGTTGAATATTGTTATGGACCCGGTTACAGGCAATGAGTAAAAGTCTAAGACCTTTTGGGGTAGGATTACAGATTATTACAATCAATACAAAACCTTTGATTCTGATCGTTCACAACAAATGTTGAGCTAAAGGTGGAGGAAAATACAAAAGGAGGTGAACAAATTTTCAGGTTGTTTTGCAACCATAAGGAGAAGAAATGAAAGTGGGAAAACCGAACCGGACAAGGTAAGCTTTGTGATTCTTTGGTTGAATACTAACTTTGGTCATTCTGATCACTTGGAACTCATATAGTAGCTAATATTTTTCCCTCTGTTCAGATTGCAGATGCAAGGAGCTTGTATGAAGAACAAGAAAAAAAAATGTTCACTCTTGATCATGCTTGGGTTATCTTGAGGCACCAACCAAAATGGATTCAAACAATGCAAGAGGTTGACACCAAGACAAGTAAGAAAATATCAAAACCTTCTACAACTAATACATCTTCATCTTCAACTATAAGCACTCATATAGATATCGATGAAGAAATGGACACTTGCTTTGTAGTGCCTAGACCACCAGGAAAGAAGGCTGAAAAAAGAAAGCTAAAAGAAACAAATCAACTAGCAAAAATTCAAAAATTACAAGTAGAAAAAAAAGAAAGAGATGAAAAGAAACTAGAAATTATGAAGGAGAAAGTTGAGGTTGATAAAGAAAAATTGCGAGTTAAAAAGTTTGAGGCAAAGATGAAGGTTATGTCTATGGATACTTTTGTCATGAATGATGAGGAAAGGGCATACTATTCCAAGTTGCGAATGAAAATTTTGCAAGGCAACATATAAAGTTTATCTAACCTGCAGGGTATCTGGTTCGTTTGCAGCAGGCCAGCAACTGTTTCCCCTAGCCTCAGTTTAATTTTATTGTTGATGGTGAACGTTAGTTGTGTTGCTTTCTATTTCAAGTTATTGTTGTAAGGCTAGCTATGTTTTTTTCCAGATCAATTCTAGCTCTGTTTAAGGCTAGTTATGTTGTTTTCAGATCACTGTATAGGTATTGCCTCAACTGTTGTAAGGCTAGCTATGTTGTTTTTATATCAATTCTATCTCAGTGTAAGTTTAGCTATGTTGTTTTCAAGTTATTGTTGAACAGCAATGTATAACAAAACGTAAGATCAATTCATTTTTGTTTTCACTTTTCACTGTCTAAATAAATGTTTTTAACTTCTTAGTAAATATTCAAATTTAACATCTCTATTATATGAGATTAGTCAAATTAACTACTTGTCATATTTGACATGTCACATGTCAAAATTCAAAATTGACAAAAAAAATTGACCTCCCCATGCTCTAAGAGTGTTAACTTAATTATTAATTACTGAATAAGTGCATTTATTGAGCAGACCATCTATTTATTGACTTAATAGTCTACCTGGTCCAATCACATTATGCCACATATTAAGGTACGGGTAGCCAGTAGTCATATAGGCTAAGACTACGGAAAGAGTGAATGTGTAGACAGTGTAGTCATCGAAAAAAAGCTTGATTGGCAAACCAAAATAAACAATATATAATATAGTCAATGAAACAGAGCTTGATTCAAAACCCAAATTCCCAAGAGAAAAGAATTAAAAACTTGCAAACCATCATTTCCTATATTTTGTTCATTATTATTTTACACCAGTAACTTGTGACTCAATCTATCACCAAACACACATACAAAAGAAATACCACAATGGGGGGTAGACGGAAGGTTAAAAAACCAAACAAAAATTTTAATCACACAAATCTGTTAAATGGCCTCCTTCCAACTCCTGCAGGCATAGACACCGTGGAATCTATACTCATATTTTCTATAGATTGCAGAGACTGGTTCTTATCTAAATTTCTCTGAGAGCTAGAATCCTTATTATTAGAGAAAAAATAACCTTTCTTCCACTTGAAAGACCCAATACCTTGAGTCAAAGGAAAAGAGAGCCTCCTCTTTGATTCGCTGCTGCTTGGAGTCCCCATAAACCTTTCCCTTGGATTACTACTACCTCTGGCTTTGGCTTTGGCTGAAGCAGTCGGAGCCATGTAGTTTGGAACTGAGAACGGAGGGCAGCTTATAAGGCTATCATCATCCTTTAGTGGGAAACCGAAAGGGGAGTCAGATCCACCTGCTGTTGGTCTTGCGTACTTTGATAGACCAGAGCTGTTTGCTTGTGGAGTACTCATATTAAAGGGAGGCGGTGTTCGTGCTTGTTTTAATGTTGTGAGGTTTATGGTTGATTTTGAGGATTTCGGAGTGTCCAGATTGCTATCATATGCAAAAGGATGTTGCCTTTGATTGCTGGATTGGGGCACAGGGCTCTGCTTTAGCTCCGAACGTTGTCTTGAAGGAGTAGGCTGAAAGGTCTTCACTGCATTGGTTTCAGCAGGAGGCTCCTTTGGAGGGAGTTGACGTTCTAACCAGTTCCACCACCATGGAAAACCACCAGATTGGATATCAGCTAGAGGTGTTTGACCTGATTTAGGTGTAGCTTTGCCCAGCTGTTGGCACACAGAAGTAGAAAATATCACAAGACAAGTAAACAGTAAACCTCAGAATGGTAACACACTAATCGATGGTGTAAAGAAAATCCCCATTGGGCTAATCCTCCAAGATATAAGTCCCTAGAATCCCTAAACCTGTTAAAAAGATTTGGAATGCAGTGACTCTACAAGTACCAACGACTTCAAATTCTACAGAGAAATAAAATTATGACAGTACGGTGAAGATAAAGAACTCATTATATATGATGCAGTAAATTAGACTACAGACTTGGTGGAGAAAAACACTATAGTGCAAGTAAAGTTTGATTCGGATGGTGCAAAAGCAATACCTGGTGGGAGTATGCATACGCCATTGCTCTTTCTCTTTTGATGACAGCCTCGACCTTTTTCTGCATCCTCGCCTCTACTTCCTCTTTAGTTAGCAAGCTATCATCCCAGTCATCATTATTTCCCATCTCAGACTGCATCATATTGCTTCTAACTATTAGGATTCTATTTCTTGTTTTTCATAGATGTGTAGTATTTAAATAGGTACAGGCATATCAATAGAGGGTCTCTGTCATAGCAGAAAGTACAAAGTTAATTCATTAACCATTGCATAGACCAAATTCATTCAAAAAGAATGGCAAACAAAGCCGGCCTATTATCAACATGATGACGAACGAGCTGACTCGTTTGGAATTAGCATTTAGAAGAGCTTTCTCTGAAGCAGGCAATGTCCATATGCAGGGTGCTGTGATCCGCTTATGCACATAGCTAGGATCATTCCCCTAAACTATACAGAGACCTTAGCTGTTAGAGTGGTGTTAGTAGCTTAGCTTTAAGTTAAACAGACAGATAGAGGCAGTTTTAGTCCATGTAGTTTCAGAGAAGTCATATATCTTTTCATGGCCCTTTTGTCAATGGCAGAGTAATGATTTTAAGAGATGGAAGCCAACCAGGATTAGTAGGGATTGGTGACCGCCAAATCTACTTCAATACTTTCACATATACCTTTCCTATGAGTGCTTGGAAGAAGACTTATTATGAGTGCTTGGAAGAAGACTTATTAGCAATGTGTAGATCAAAGTTCTATTTCTTTTTTAGTTTTATTTTTATGTGGTCTGCACCACAGTAATGGCACAGTGATAGTTTAATATAAACAGCATAAGCAAATCTGATAATGGTGCGAAAGTGGAATACTTTATGGGAGAGTAGGTGCCAATATCTGTTTACAATAACATTATTAGTGTCCATGTCTATATCCGCATAGCAATATTAGCAGGAAGTTTAGTTTCTTTAGATTGGTGGGGGTTTATTTTCCATATTGTTCTTAAGTCCATTTTCGGAGTTGCAAGTTGACAAACGGTTTTCTCTTTGTCCAATAACGACTATAATATACAGAAATGCAAAAGAAAAAAGAAAATATATAATACAATAGAAGAATTGAAGAAAGGAAACTTACTGCCTGGCTCAAGGTCCATTTCCCAAATGTGTTTTCAACATCTTTGTCATTCTTGTATTGAACTTGACGTCTTGCTTGGCTTTCTAACATCTGGATCCTTCGTGACTGAATCTGAGATTGAACCCGCACCAAAAGTTGCATGTATTTCATAGCATTGGCTGTTTGACGCTTCACATTCTGTCCCCTAACCACTCCTTGAAGCCGCACTAGACCCTTTAGAGCTCTAAAGCTTCTCCTTGCCTGTAAAACAAGTACCACACTATCTTAGCTGAGTCAAATCATTAACGATTGGACATAAATACAGATTAATGGAGTTCCTGAGAACTATTGTACAAAAGCTAAAACATGATTATCTAATTAGACAAAAACCTTACCGTATAACCTCTATAGGCTGTTTGAATTTTAGTAGCAGAAGCATGGTGGTTCCTTAGAGTTGGTTCTGGCCTGTAGCTGATCTCCTTATGGTGATGAACAATCCTAGGAGATGGAGCTCTTGGAGAAGGAGCTCTTGGAGAAGGAGCTCTTGGAGAGGGCGCTCTTGGAGAAGGAGCTCTTGGAGAAGGAGCCCTTGGAGAAGGATCCCTTGGAGAAGCAACCCTTGGAGAAACAGCCCTTGGAGAAGGAGCCCTTGGAGAAGCAACTCTTGGAAGCACTGAAGGTGGTGATTGTGGTTGCTCATCAGGTATTGGAGGTCTGAAAGGTAATATATGTTGCTCCCTCTCAAAATCACCAAAAATTTTCTCAATGCTGCTCGGTTCTCTGAAGAGAGGAATGAATGAATTGGTGTCTCCATTCTTCAGTTTACCCTTCTTCTTTTCTTTTCCACTTTTCTTCTCAAAACCCTGCAATTTGACAAACAAGTGTCAGTCTGCAGTATGTTTGAATAGCAAAGAAGGCATTTTTTGGTTTTTTCTTTTCGGGAGAAAAAGTTGATCAAACATTTGGAAGAAGAAATAAGGCATGAGAGGAATCCACTTACATTGACTACCTTCTCCTTGGAGTGCGGTGAAAAAACCCTTTTTATGGCAGAAAACCAACTCCCCTTCTTTCCCATGTTCCTAGCATTCCTATTTGTTCCTGAAATGAATGAATCAAACAATTAAGGATTTCCAGCTGCTTGTAAATTACAGTTTCACAGTGGAAACATCTGTCTTGGCTAGAAGCTATACGAAATGCAATGAAACAAGTGAAGCTTTTAGTCCTTTTAAGAGGATTGAGCACATGCCCGAATTGATGGCTCCTTAGAGAACTTAAATCATCTTACACGTGCAGTTTAAACTAGGACATATAGGTTATATGTACGATCCATATTGTACTTTCACATGTATATATCTTTGTATGGTTAATTGTCTCTATTATCCAATAACAACAAATCAAAGACTTCAAATGAACCTTACTGGATAGCCAACACAGGCAGAGTAAGGAGCAAGAGTAATCTCATAAACAAAGCACAGGTTTCTACAGCTTCGACATCTATGCAATAGTGAATACAAATCATCGAGTCGAAAACTCCAGCCTGTTAATTGCTCCAAACAACCTTAAAATTTACCAAATCAATATTTTACATACGAACAAAAATATGAGACCATTCTGGAACTACATCAGACAAAAACTAAAATCGTGTATTCAAACACCCAGCATCATTTTAATTTTAATTTTTTTTTTATTAACCACCATGTTTGGATTTGGATGGATTTCCGACTGGTGAACAAAAACAAACGGCCAAAAACAAACAGAACAAATTTGCAGGCACAAAACAGGGATGAGAGAGAGAGAGAGAGGTACAACTTAACGGTAACAAGACAATAATTCTCCTGGAGGAAACAGCATCTGACAGACTGAATAAAAAAAATTAAAAAAAATGAGGGATCCCAAGAAGAAGAAAAAAAATGAATTGATATGAAAAATTCCGCTAATCAATAGATATGCTCCTTTTTGCTCCACAAGAAAGAAAAAAAAGCCATATTCCAATTAATCTATATAAACTAATTCCTCAAAATCAAAAATAATTTCTATCAATCTTCAAAGACAAAGATGCAAAAACCTAAAAGGATAATTAACATATAATAGATCGAGTGAGAAAATTTGTACCTTATTGAGACCATCCAGGCTTCCAAAGACCCTTGGAAAAAGCTGCTCCAAGCAAAAGAAAGGAGCAAGGTAGAGAGAAGAGGAGAAGAGAAGAGAAGGGAATAAGGGTTCCCCTTAGCCTCCCAGCTTTCCTTTGTTATACAAACACATGCTTCTTTTCCGCACACCCTTTTACAAGACGGAAATGGTTGTTTATGACAGACCCTCCTCTCCCCCTTTCTCTCTGGCTCTACAACTTTGAATCTGGTTCTTGCTTGTATGAATTTGCTTTTCTTCTTTATTACCAGCTTTCAACTTTTGCGGGATTTATAATTTAGTTTAAGCTAAGCTGAGGATGTTGGATGATCATGAATCATGATGACCAAGAAAGACAGAGAGAGAGAGGGAGAGAGAGAAAGAAAGAGGTTGGCCACTTTGTCACTCAATGTGTGTGTCACTGTGTGTGTGTGGCCAACTTCAACTAACTTTACTTGAATGGGAAGACTATTTGGGGCCGAAGATACTTATTACACGGTTGGTTCCTTGGGGTTTGGTACCTCTGTTTCTCTTTTCTAGTTTTTCTCTCTTTATTAGTTTTGTACTCATCCCTTTCTTTATTATTACAACGGTCATCGATTCGGATTTTTCGGATAACAAAATCTATCCTACTCTACCATTTATCACTCTCCAAAAAAATTATTGAACAACATCTACCAACTTCATTTTTGAGTAGAAAGATACGCCAATGATTTATTTATCTAAAATTAGAAAGAAAAATTTATTACAAACCATATCTAAGATTTTGATACATCATGTTATGTGTTTTTCTATTTCGTAGAGAGTGAAATAACAAGTCATTTTAGGTTACGATACTTAATTAGTAACACGCTCGTTTAATCAATATTCTACCGGAAGACCAAGTATCAGAAAAATTAAATTAATTTCCCACAATATATAGAATAAACGAGTGGATATTAGGACTCAAACGCTAGACAATAAGTTTATATTCTTAAGCCGTTTAATCAACCTTATTAAATTAGATGATTTTTTAATATTTTGTTATAGTATATTCTCTATATTATTACAGTATTTGAGATATAAAAAAAAGTATATTATTTATGAATAAACAATATATCGTTACTGTTTCACAAAATTACCATCTCATAAATAGTCATACATGAAGGAGTCCACATGTTTGAGCACGTATATTGAACTTTGAATATGCGGTTAAATTCCATTCAAGCTTTTACCAATTACTGTTGAGAATATGGTCGAATATTGACCATTACCAAATTCCAAGTTGAGAAAGAGTCGAATCAAAACTTGGGGGTCTTCTACGTTCAAAAATGACTTTCAATCTGGTCTAGCTAGATTGCTTGACCCATTCCTAAACGAGTTAATAGGCGCACAACACACCATTCTTAGATATTACTTAACAATCAAAATCAAGGGACGCTTTAGCTGATAATGGGCAGCACTAACAATATAAGGCTGGTATCGTGGAGGAGCAAGAAATAACAAGGATTAGAATAATTGACCGTCAAGGGAGTAAGCCTTAATTTAATTTGGTGGATGTGTGGACCCATTGACACTGCATACCATGTGAATCTCAGCCTTACAGTTGCTACGTCGTAATTAACTCATTTTCTTTCTAATTTCCATTTACTTAACTAAATAAATTTGTCATTTCCATTATAGAATTTACAATAGTTTCATTATCAATTAATATTGACAAATTTGTGAAAGATAGTCGTGTAGCTGTTAAAAGATACAACTACAAAAGACTTAGAGGAACTTCAACAGACTCTATTTTGAGTTTTTAGCTATTTTAGAGAATCTGTTTAGTTTTTTTTTTATCAAAATTAGGAGCTCTACCAGACTTCTTAGTGGCTAGCTATTTTAACTCTTAGCTATCTCGCTCCTAAATATAGAGAGCGAGATGAGGCTCTTTATAATTTAATATATTTATTTTATATAATTTTATGTAATATATAACTGCATTTAAGGTAATATTTTTTAAAATTTAATTAATATGTAAGTTCAAATATTTAAAATAGAGAGAACTAATACGAACATATTTCTAAACTGGCTAGCCAAGATGATATTTTACCTATTTTTACTAAAATGTGACTAAAAATAATTAGCATTGCTAAAGTTGATTTTAATATGGAAGCTTATTTGTTTTTGGTTATCAAGTGCATTCAAGGTTCAACTTATTGTGTTTTCTAGAAAATCAAGTATGTGGTTAGAGATAGGGTACGACTATTGTCACTCCACACTCTACTCTATTTATCCCACATTCTCTTTACACCCAAATTTAATTTTTTTTCTTTCAGATTTATTTTATTAACCCATCTCAATACCACAAATACTCTTTTTGAATAATACTTAGTTCATCATACATAATTTTTTTCAACTTGAAGTTATTTTGTTCACCTATCTACCACTTTTTTATAAGGTTTATTTTAATAATCTCTACTGAGAAAAAAAATCATGCAATTTTTTTTTATACGATCGTGCAACTATTATTGCTACAAGTATAATTTGTAAACACAAAATGAGGTCATTGATAGTACATTGATAGGAACATAAAATGCGACGTTCTTTATATATTTTTACCCCCATTTATCTAATGTTTAACCCTTATTGTTATAATATAGAGTCGTGTAATAGAGTCATGAGTTTTGGTTGAGTTATAAGTGAGAATGTGCTAAAAATAGAAGAAAAGGGAGAAAAATTGTCAAAAGCCGAATTGCAAGTCTCAGAGATATATTGTTGAATCTGTAAAAACTAGACTATGCTTTTGATGAATTTTTCTTCTCTCATATGCAGTAGACATGTGGTGGATTGAGCAATGAATAGAGTCACTAAATTCGGAGCAAAATAAGATGCATAAAATCACAAGTTCTAGTTGGATGCGAATCAAGGAATTTCAGAAGATTTCAGTACACGATATCCAACTTTCTGAATTTATTACGGACGATTTACAAGGAACCAAGAGGCGAATGACATATGCATAGAAAGCTCTATGAGTCTAGTTTCTAATGCAATTAGAATCACAGTAAAAACTTTTCTAAGAAAGAAGTTCTGCCAGTCGGAACACACGGAGGTCAAGCTGCCGAGAAGAAATCATATTTCCTGCCGAAAGACTAATATTTTCCCGGTCCATCAAGGAGAACTTTTGGTTGCTTTTTGGATAAATTAACTATCTAATGATGAGCCAATTCCATCAACAAGTCCATGATGTAATTATTCATAAAGAATTCGGACTGATCAATTGAAGGAAACCAAAACTTTATCGGCAAGGAATTCAGCAAATCCTAAAACCGAATTACTTGAGGATTGCACTTCCGAATGTGGACTGATTTCTCTCCATTGTTCAAGATAATTGGCTAAATTAATTCATGAAAAAGAAAAAAAGATATTAATCAAAATATTCAGCCATTATCTAAAAGAGTTTTCGGCAGAAAATAGAGGAAGAAAATCGCAACAAATCCTAATTAAATTCGGCAGAATTCGTGTGCATGTCATCCAACTTCCACGAACTCTGCAGGACAGCTCACTTTGAATCAGATGACAAGTAATATATGGATGGGAAGCTACGGGAATCTTATTTCTAATCCAGTTAGAATCACCTCAATATCTATTTTCTACAATGAGATATTTCGTAATCTTCACTCGAAGGTCAAATCTGCCAACATGATAAGTTTGAGAAAAACTAGGTTTTGTGAACCCTACTTGCTGCCGAACCTCTGAACCTTTTGCCTTTATATATAGCACGATTTTTACACAGAAAATCATCTTCTCTCTCTCACTTTCACAAAGCCAAAACTCTGCAAAAATAGCACCACAATTCCATACAGAATATACAAGCCGAACCTCCCTTCACCAATATCCTAAAATCGCACCTTACCATACACCGAATCCACTGCTTTGCCGAAGCTTTCTTCAAGGTTCAATAAAGTGTGATTCACTCTTCTCTCATGGCTTTATATTTTCTGTATATTAACAATACTTTGTCTATGAAGATTGTAAGGATTTGTGTTTGCCGATTTGGTTGTATTAATTCTATTTTGAATTTCTGAATTTTCTACTTGGTTTTCTAATTGTCGAATTATGTTTCATTGCATGTAATGATTTTATTTTAGGATTTAGGGCAGTAGGTTTCGAATATGATGCTTGATTTTATTTGGTTTATTTTCTGAATTCATATGCATATAAATTGATGCATGAGGGCAGCCAATGATCATGGCTGTACCTTGTGTATTGGTTTCAATTGCCGAATACAACATGAGGTGAGTTTATACATAAAGTTGGTTTACCTTGTGATGGTTCTAAGGACTAGAGTTGTTGACAGTATATATGGTGCACCGCCAAGCATATTCGGCGACCTCGTGGACCGTGCAACCGGCGTCATGGGTCCTACTTTCGGCATCCATCGGGTAGACCAGCACCCCGGCTACATCTCCATTGTTCCACATCACCGGTGCCGCACTCGGAAGCAGTGCCACCGGGCGCCTGAAGTAGCTTCGTGAGTAAGGAATTGTGTAATAGTGTAATAAGCATCCCACATTGGAAACATTGTAAAGGAGGGAGCCTTCCTTCCCTATAAATAGAAGGCTTCCCCCTTAGAGTTGGGGATCTGGGTTCCAAGGCATTCCACCCTTGTACCACCGATGGCTTATTAGCCGGCTATAGAGTATTCCAAGTGGACGTAGCCGTGCCCTCCGATGGCACGGTGAACCACTATACTTGCTTGTGTTCATGTTCTATCTTTATTATTGTGCTTCTGCCAGGCCTACGGGTTTGTGCAGAAACAATTGGCGCCGTCTGTGGGAAGCTATACAAAGAGTTCATTGTGCTCTACTGGTCGTGTTATCCGGGCAGCAGTTCAAGGTAATTAATTGGCGACCCTTTATTCCACCCGGGGCCAGCAATTTTTATCCTGGCCAGCAAGCAGCCCAGGACAACTGCCCAGCTCTCCGGGCCAGCAGGGGAAGTTTAGCCAGCCAGCCCAGCGAGTCAGCAAGGGACAACCGGCCAGCAGCCCAATCGTGACCCGGTCAAGGTCAACGCGGGTCAACACTCCATTTGCGGCCAACTCGGACGACTACCCTCCCGACACCGGCATCTCCCTCCGTCTCGCACCGCGGCAGGCCACGGTCGGTGAGCCAGTAACTCGCCCACGACTGCCCGGTCGGCAGTCCGGCGAGTCATCTACGGCGCCTCCGGCGACCCGCAGCTTCGACCCCGGCACCCATGGCAGCGCCCGGAACTAGCACACAGGATCGGCCCCAGTACCTCCGGTGGCTTCCTCTCCGGGCTCCGATGTGCAGTCTCTTCCGGTTCGGCCAGCAGCGGCAACGGGCTCCTCCGGTTCTGGCCCTCTGTGTCATCCTCCTCCGGTCCGGCTCCTTGCCGCTGGGTCTCCTCACCGATGGCAGCTTCTCCGGGCGGTGCAGTTTCGTCCTCTCCAGATGACCGGCTCCTCCCTTCTGGTGCGTCGTCCCCGGTGCGGTGCGGTTTCATCAACCCCAGCCGTCTGACCACCTCCGGTACGGCACTCCTCTCCGGGTCCGGTGCCGCTCGTCTCCCTCCTCCGGTGCGGAACGATGCGGTCGTCTTCATCACCGGACGAAAGAAGCCGGACGAGAACCCCGGACGAGAGAGAAACCGGACGAGGGAAGAGAAACAGAGGAAGAAGAGAAAAGGAAAATGGCGGGAAAAAGGCAGATTCAAAATAGTGGACTGGTCAACGTTTGCGTTGGGCCGGATTGGGCTGCAGCAACGGATCGGATCTTGGGCTGGACAGGATCAGTTTCCAGCAGTTTGGGTAGAGCAATATCTTCTCTTGGCACCCTGAAATCTTCTCTGGACATCCACTGCTCCATATAGCAAAATCAAGCTACTCTCTGCACCCGCAGACATTCACCGGGCAACCCGGGAATCATTCCCGCATGCTATTCCAACACCCGGCAGCTTCCTCCAAAGCTAAGTATTCTAACTTATTTATTATTACTCAACGCATGCTTCACCTGTGCATAATCTGTTGGGGAATATTGATAATTAGACATGTGATAAAAGCACGAGCATCATATCGTTATGCACTTATCAGTGCTGCGCATATCATTATGCATCGATTGATCATCTCAGCATTGCAATGCATCGCATATCAGTATGCATCATTGCACGCATATCATTATGCGCTTATCAGTGCTGCGCATATCATTATGCATCGATTGATCATCTCAGCATTGCAATGCATCGCATATCAGTATGCATCATTGCACGCATATCATTATGCGCTTATCAGTGCTGCGCATATCAGTATGCATCGGTTGATCATTTCAGCATTGCACGATCATATCAGAGTGCATCGCATCGGTATGCATCGCCATCATTATGCATGAGTGCATCGCATCGGTATGTATCGCCATCATTATGCATCGGTATGCATCGCATTACAATGCATCGCACTACGGTGCTCGCATTCCAATGCATCGCATCTCAGTGCGCGCATCAGTCTGCATCGCGTTACGGTAACGCCATCTCCACCGGCTCCGCAGCATCTCACCGGTTAGGTAACATTCAACCGACTCGAGACCATCTCGCCGGTTATGATCATCCGACCGGCTCGAGAGCATTTTTCCGGGTACGAGATCCACCCGGCCCCATGGCATCTCACTGGGGGACTCGTCTCGATATGCCAGAACGCCCGGTCGAGATCCACCCGGTTCCATGGCATGACCCCGGTTATGAGAACATTCGACCGGCATGGGCTTTATACACCCGGGTGAGTTTACATCTAACACATGTACTCTTGTCCAGCAGGATAAAAACCCTGCATCGCACTGAACTGCGGTCAATATGGGGCTCTATGGCGAGCCTTGTCACCTCAACGCCACCCCATTACCTCAACGCTTATTCCAACACAAGCTGAGAAGAACTAGCAAGTATTGACCGGTGCCTCAACAAACCGCAACACCGGGGCCACCTCCCCGCAGCCTAGCAATATGGACTCGTCTCGATGTGGCAGAACGCTCGGTCGAGGTCCCATACTCCGACTCGTACCGATTTGGCAGAACGCCCGGTCGAGGTCGCAATCTAGCAATATGGACTCGTCTCGATATGGCAGAACGCCCGGTCGAGGTCCCATACTCCGACTTGTACCGATTTGGCAGAACGCCTGGTCGAGGTCGCAATCTAGCAATATGGACTCGTCTCGATATGGCAGAACGCCCGGTCGAGATCCCATACTCCGACTCGTACCGATATGGCAGAACGCCCGGTCGAGGTCCCATACTCCGACTCGTACCGATTTGGCAGAATGCCCGGTCGAGGTCGCAATCTAGCAATATGGACTCGTCTCGATATGGCAGAACGCCCGGTCGAGGTCCCATACTCCGACTCGTACCGATTTGGCAGAACGCCCGGTCGAGGTCGCAATCTAGCAATATGGACTCGTCTCGATATGGCAGAACGCCCGGTCGAGGTCCCATACTCCGACTCGTACCGATTTGGCAGAACGCCCGGTCGAGGTCGCAATCTAGCAATATGGACTCGTCTCGATATGACAGAACGCCCGGTCGAGATCCCATACTTTCCGACTCGTACCGATATGGCAGAACGCCCGGTCGAGGTCTGGTACACAAGTTCACTTGGAGACTCGTCTCGATATGGCAGAACGCCTGGTCGAGATCCCATGCTCTCCGGCTCGCTCTGATATGGCATAGCGCGGGGTCTAAATTCCATGCACACATCTATTGCATGGTGGATTTCAACCCGCTCCACATTTATTACATGGCATCTCTCCGGTTACCGGCTGCCCCGGTTCCGCACCCCTGCGCCAGAGCCTCGGCCGCTCACGGCCCGGTCCTATCCCAACGGGTCACCCCGGATTTAGCAGGCCCGGTCCTATCCGAGCGGGTCACCCCAGCCAGCGGGTCATCCCAGCTAGCGGGTCACCCCGGATTCAGCAGGCCCGGTCCTATCTGGCGGGTCACCCCAGCCAGCGGGTCACCCCGGATTCAGCAGGCCCGGTCCTATCCGAGCGGATCACCCCAGCCAGCGGGTCTCCCCGGATTCAGCAGGCCCGGTCCTATCCGGCGGGTCACCCCAGCCAGCGAGTCACCCCGGATTCAGCAGGCCCGGTCCTATCCGAGCGGGTCACCCCAGCCAGCGGGTTACCCCGGATTTAGCAGGCCCGGTCCTATCCCAGCTGGTCACCCCGGATTCAGCAGGCCCGATCCTATCCGAGCGGGTCACCCCAGCCAGCGGGTCACCCTGGATTCAGCAGGCCCGATCCTATCCGGCGGGTCACCCCAGCCAGCGGGTCACCCCGGATTCAGTAGGCCCGGTCCTATCCGAGCGGATCACCCCAGCCAGCCGGTCACCCCAGATTCAGCAGGCCCGGTCCTATTCGGCGGGTCACCCCAACCAGCGGGTCACCCCGGATTCACCTCGGATTCAGCAGCACCCACCACCTTATCACGCCCGGCACAGACGGTGAGGCTCAGCGCCCGGCACCTCATCACGCCCGGCACCTCATCACGCCCGACACCTCATCACTCCCGTCCAAGTCACATCTCCAGCACGAACTTGGGGGACTTGACATTCGAACGCCCGGTAAGAGCCCAATCTCACTCAGGGACTTGGGGGACTGGTGGTAGTAGGGATGACTCGGTCACCACCTACGCTTGGCGGCACATGATGATTAACTCCCCAAGTAAGATTACACTCTTACTCGGGAACTTGGGGGACTTGTTGACAGTATATATGGTGCACCGCCAAGCATATTCGGCGACCTCGTGGACCGTGCCACCGGCGTCATGGGTCCTACTTCCGGCATCCATCGGGTAGACCAACACCTCGGCTACATCTCCATTGTTCCACATCACCGGTGCCGCACTCGGAAGCAGTGCCACCGGGCGCCTGAAGTAGCTTCGTGAGTAAGAAATTGTGTAATAGTGTAATAAGCATCCCACATTGGAAACATTGTAAAGGAGGGAGCCTTCCTTCCCTATAAATAGAAGGCTTCCCCCTTAGAGTTGGGGATCTGGGTTCCAAGGCATTCCACCCTTGTACCACCGATGGCTTATTAGCCGGCTATAGAGTATTCCAAGTGGACGTAGCCGTGCCCTCCGATGGCACGGTGAACCACTATACTTGCTTGTGTTCATGTTCTATCTTTATTATTGTGCTTCTGCCAGGCCTACGGGTTTGTCCAGAAACAAGAGTAATTCTGAAAATTTACATGTCGATGTGAGATGAGGTGACGCCATACTTACTAACATGTCTCCAACATATGACTCTTGTGCTTATGTGTTCTTCGTGTTTAACTTCTACGCAGAGTGTCTTTAAACCGATTAACATAATGTTGGGATTATATGCAGAGTTAATTCTAAATACTTGAGAAGTCTTGTAACGATTAGATGAACGACAAAGGCTCTAATTAGATTGGAACTAGATGAATCTTGTAAAGTGTCGGAAGTTGCTGCCATGTTTCCTTGTGTGATTTTGTTTCATATTTTGTGAGTTTTGTGTGTAGTTCATGTGTGAAAGATGATGATCATATGTAAATACTAGTTTAGAATTTAATTTACGAAAAATTCAGTAGGTATTTAGATAAAATTTAATCTCCCAATATGATTTTGTAATGCTTTATGTAATTGAATGCCTTTGATTTCTCCGGATAAAACGATCCCTACTTGTCTTATACTACATTTGACACAAGAAGGGTAATATATGTATAAAGTTGTTTTGCAGGTACAATGTGCTTGGATAATAATTTTTTGCGCCGTTGCCGGGGAAATTAAAATGTTTTGATTCATGAAGTGTTACTTTGTAACTTTGTATAACTTTCGGATGTGTATAATTTTTCTTTAGTTTTGGGATATGTATAATAGGATTTTCAGACGTGTAATAGTAAGTAGGAGTTCCAATTTTTGGTTTTGTTTTTAGTTTTGAAGTTGCCGAAATATGTGATGTAATATGTGATGTAACACTTAGATAAATTGCTAGAAAGTTAAAGATTTATTTATGTTTAGTTTATTGTAGGTTCTAAAGTGAACAGAATATGTGAAGTCTCTTTTGTTAATATTGGCTTTAACCCTCCATTTGTTCCTTATTAAGGTCACTTGGGGTTGAGGGCAGTCTTTTATTAACACCTGGAGAACTGTCTAATACATGGTTGTTCTCAACTGAGTAAGGGGCATAAAAGTTCGCCTATTAGTTCGTTTGTCTCTAATGTTGGTGTCAATATTTGTTTAACTAGATCTCAAGGCCTACAGACTGACGTTCCTTCTCAGTGAGGGAGTCGATAGGGGGTTCGCCCTCCGTGGTTACCAACAACGAGTCTTGCCTTGCTCCAACTTGGAATTTTCCTTCTAGCCTTCTGAAAACACGGAATAATTCATGTCTAGATAGCAATACTTGGGCCGCACGTCTACCTTGCTTTAGAACTTAGAAAATAAATTTACATAAATATATTTATATAGCTTCACAAATAAAAAGATGTCTTTAAATTTTAAGGTATATCAGATAAAAGCATGATACTACCTTGGGCCGTATCAGTCCATTGCACTGTTATTTCCTCTACTCCACGTACCTTAAATTTTAAAGTTGTGTGAATAAAAGCAATTAGACTCTATAGGTTTGACATATTTGATGTGTTATATGTTTTCGGATACTTTGAAAACTTTAAACCAAATTCTTTGCAAAAATACATATAAATTTTCGTGAAACCTTGTGTAAATTTCATGTGAAAATTTTTTGTGATGTACTTGAAATAATTTTGTAGTGTTGTATAAAATTCATGTAAAAAAAATAAAAAAATAAAAAAAATAAAAAAAACCGAAATTGTTGTAACTCTAACCATACTTGCTAACTCTAAATCTAACTTTTATACTTTTCTTGTATATATGTCTCTTGTAACATGTTGTAACTACTCTCAATTTTCATTGAGCCTTTGTTTATCTAACATTCTTGTGATACTTGTAGAATTTGATTGTCAGTTGCAGATAATAAGGAAGAGGTGAAGAATTACATTGTTAACGATTGATCGGAACTCTCAATAAGTTGGGAAGGACGACTTGTGTTACAAGAAGAGACTCCATACTCTAAACTTTTATTCATGATTTATAATTAAATTATATTTAATAAATTGTTAAACATTGGTAAACTAACTTTAACTGACTTTTGCTAATTTGACGACTCTATACTAACTCATTCTATGAATTCTACATAAGATCTTATAGCTGAAGGAACTCAGTTTATCAAGGATCTTGTGTCCTCAAATGTGCATGTTGGGTTCCCACTTCTACTCTCACTATTGTTCTCTCTGATGATGCTATGCGGAATAAGAGTGAAGTGATGAGTCGCCAAAGCAAGCATCAAGCAATAATAACCCTACAATCATTAGTAATATAGACATAAGTAGGGATCGTTCTAAGCCGGAGATTAAGGGTACCTGAAACATGAGATTGTTAGATAAAAACATATATACATATGCACAAAAATCATCACATGGGGGAATGTATGGCGTCGGCAGCAAGGCTGCCCATAACACTAGACACGAAATTACAATGCTGAAAATAAATCCTAAGTCTATTATTTACAAGTTTGGTTGACATCTTTCCCACAAAGCACTCGGCACTTAACTCTTTAACACATAAGACTCACACAAAAGAAAGTAAGGAACACGTATTTAGCATGCATTGGATTTAAACAAGTTTCGACCTACAACTAGAACGTTTCCGATCTTACCTAGTTGAGAGACTCTCTAATGTTTTAAGATCGAGCTATTCGCAAAGTGACCCTAAAAGTTATGCTACCGTTATACAACTCGTAACATTGAAGCACGAAAGTCTATAATCGAAGACATGTAAACAAGAAAGGTTGTCAATCATCTCATTTAACACGCAAGTTTTAGCTAAGGTTATACCCTAGGTAAGCACAATAGAATCAAAGCAACATACGTTTAATGTTTATTCATTCTACTCAGGTTAGATGAAACCTAACATCTAGATTTACTTGTTTGTTAGACAAAACTAATGTGTCGGTTTTTAAGTCACACCCTTAGATTACTAACCAATTTAAATCCTCAACATGCATCTATACCGCTGTCCTAATTATCTAAGTGTGTAAATCTTACAAGTTTTATATTACAAATTAGCATGCAAAGACTCAAAGAAAACGTAGCTTAAACCTAGACCTAAGCAACGAATCAAATATTTCTTTAACATAAAAATTATAAAACCAATCTCCAATTCGGTTCATACATAGACATACAAACAAAAACAAAAAATACATGCAAGTTTAATAGACAAAACTAGACATAACTACATAAAATTTACTAAACCGAAAGACGGGAGTGGATCACACTTTTGTAGACACCTTGATGACTTCGACTCGTGTGGATCTAGCGGAAGATGGAGGCTGTATGGAAGGGCTGCTCGGCAAAAGATGCCTCGGCAGGAAATCCAAGTTTCGGCAGAAACTTGGGTGAGGGTGAAGATGGTTTTCGGCTAGGGTTTATGTAGGATTTTTGGGGAGAATTTGGTAGAGCTTTGGCTTTGTGTTTTGACTTGAGATGTGACCAGTTTTTCTGTGGAAAAAATGGCTATATGTAGAGGAAAATTGCTAGGGTTGCCGGCCTCAACAAGGAAGGGAGAATTCCTTTTCCTAGTTGGCTTATGTTTCCTTGTTGAATAATTATTGCATTCTTGGACTTCTTTTTCTGAATTTTCTTCATAGCATGGGCTTCACATCTTCATGGACCTCATATGTGGGCTTGACAACTCCATGTGGTGAACTTGGTCCGTGGAAAAATACCCGAAGCCCGCCAAGAACCAAAACCGGCAGCAACATTGCCGATCGGCCATGCAATCGTAGCCCGACTAGGATTGCGTCTTTTCTTCACTTTTTCCTCCATTGCTTTGGCTCAATGTCTTCCTCTATCCTTCAATAAGCTTGGACAATCTTCAACTATGCAATGGCGTGCCAAAATGTCCATCGAAAATAGAAACAAAGGAAACGAGGCAGAAACTTGCTGGAATCAGCTGGAATGACCTTGCTCCGGTAAATCTGGCATAACTCCCTCCTCGGAGCTCCAATTGATGCGATTCCAAGTCTCAGAGAAACTAGACACGTAGATTTTCCTCCATATAAAAGGGCTTGATCAAATGCCTTGTGAAACGTCGGAAATGATTTTTTGAAGTTGGGACACAGTCCCAGGAAAAATCTTGGAAGTCCCTGGATTGATTATCTCGAACTGCTGATTTGCAGCCATCTTTTCGATGACTTTCCGAACTCCGATTGATCTTTATTTTTGCCATAAAACCCATTAGCAAGCCAATAATATACATACCAAATTTCAGCAAATTTAGAAAAGGATAAGTCACAATTTCATTCATCTCAGAATCACGAAAAAGATACATTTTGCACTATTTTCCAGAATTCTTATACTTAGTCATTTTTCGGATTCTAAAGCACATATTTTCAAAACTCTACCAAATTGACACTAAACTATATTATGACTCGGTCTTAGACAAATAAGGGTTAAACAAAGCATAAACGAGGGCTTAAACACATTAATATCGTCGCAAATTGTGTTCCTATCAACTACCCCACACTTATCCTTTGCTAGCACTACCAGAAAAGGGGTCATAGCAGACGATATGAAAAAAAACGGCCGACGAAAGAGCCGGCCACATCGTCGGCTATAATATTATAGCCGACGAGTCGTCGGCTATTACTTGACGCCGTCGGCTATAACTATAGCCGACGAAAAGTTTTTTGTTATAGCCGACGAGGAGGGTCTTCGTCGGCTATAACCCTTATATTAGATATATTCTGCACCAGCGAGCTCACTTCGTCGAAATTTTTCGAAAAAATTTCGAAACGCTCTGAAATCGTCCAAAACCTCGGCCATAAACTTGAAAGGTACGTATATTGCTGTGTGTGTTGATTTAGTTGGTTATATGCAGAGGTGTGTTAATTTAGAGTTTAATTAGAATAAATGTGTGATTAATTTGATATATATATATATGTGTTGAGATGAGATTATTAATGGGTTGATATGTTGGTTAGATAGAATTGAAGTTTTGTTGAAGATTAGTGATTGATTGTTGATTTAGAGGTGATTTTAGATGAATTTGATGAAAAAATGTATATATATATTAATTAATATAATTGTAATTAAAAATATATTGTTGGTATATATAAAAAATATATTGTGTTTAATTAATTAGGGAGATTGACGATGTTTTAATTAATTTAGGGATGTGTGTATCTATATATATATATGTGTGTAATGATGAATTTTTTAATTAATTAGTACGTACGTACGTACGTAGTACGTGCATATATACATATCTATATATAATTATATTTATTTATTGAATTTACAGGATGGACAAGAGTTGGATTACCCTTGGAAGATGGGATCAGGCGTATCATGATGGAGTTAGGAGTTTCCTGGAATTTGTGATGGCTAACTGTGGAGACACTACACTTCATTATTGCCCGTGTAAAAACTGCAAGTGTGCCAGCCCACGACAACGTTTTTCCATAGAGAAAGTGGAGCAACACCTGGCTAGATATGGATTTTGGGTCCTATACACTAATTGGATTTATCACGGTGAACCAGAGTTTGCGGGTCCTCATGATCATGGACAATTTGCCAAGAGAGGGAGTTCGTCCAATGATCCAACAACGAACTGGATCAACGATATGTTTCCTCGTGAGAGCGGTGTCTTTGATGAAGCACCAGATGTGCAACTTCCTCCTCCGGAGATGGAGTGTTTCCCTGATATTGAGCCACTCGAGCCATTACCCCGATCACCGGTCAACACAAGTGGTATGGAAAAGTACAACAACCTGATCGCATTGCAACAGACTCCGTTGTACCCCGGATGCAGTAAGACCGTCCTTGAATCTGTCATGGGAGTGATGAAGATCAAAACGGAGAACAAAGGCACTGTCAAATCGGTTGATGATTGGCTGAAGATATGGGGTGGGGCGATGTCCCCCGGACATCGGTTTCCTACCAGTCATCATAAGGTGCGACATATTCTTAAAGATCTCGGCCTTTCCTACATCAAGATTCATGCATGTAGATACGATTGCGTTCTGTTTTACGGGGAAGGACTTGCAGATCTTGAATACTGCCCAGTATGCAATACAGAGCGGTATAAGTTCACTCCTAAAGGGAACAAGAAAGCTGTGAAGATACTTCGGTACTTCCCGCTGATTGATAGGCTTGAGCGGTTGTTCATGTGTGCTTTCACGGCCGAAGCTATGAGATGGTGGGCTGAGAGGAATGTGCCTGACGATGACACCCTTAGACATCCCGCCGACGGAGAGGCTTGGAAGAAGAATGTGTTGGAGTTTCCTAAATTTGCATCAGAGGTTCGAAATGTTTGGCTAGGGCTATCATCCGACGGTTTCAACCCTTTTGGCAAGAAAGAGCTTCAGTACAGTGTGTGGCCAGTTATTTTGATTCCGTACAACCTTCCACCGTGGATGTGCATGAAGAAGGAATATAACATGCTCATATTGTTGATTCCAGGCCCAGGTTATCCGGGAAAGTGTCTCGATGTGTATTTGAGACCCGTAATTGAGGAGCTTCGGTACTTGAGTCTGAAAGGCCACCTGGTCTATGACCGGTTCAAAAATGAGATGTTCCGGATGCGTGCCATGCTTGTTGGCATGATCAGTGACTTTCCTGGGAGGGGTATGTTGTCGGGCAGCGTCACCAGGGGTTACAGGGCTTGTTCAGAGTGCATGACTGTTGATTGCTCCAGTCCTCATTGCAGCAAGATTGTCCAGATGCGTCACCGTTGTTGGCTTCCACATGACCATCCATTTAGGGACGATGCACAGGCTTTTGATGGGACTGAAGAAAGGGGCTGGGCACCGGAGCGATGGACAGGGGAGGAAATATTGGCAGTGTTGAATGAGTATGACTTTGGTCCGCTTAGCAATCATCCCGATGTGTTGCGTACTATTCCAGAGAGGCCCGATCGGTATAGGTTCTGGTCACACAAGAGCATCTTCTGGGAACTTCCTTATTGGTCTAGGTTGGCTATCAGACACTACCTGGATGTCATGCATATAGAGAAGAACGTGTGTGAAGCCGTGGTTGGCACAGTTTTGAATTGGGAGAAGAAAACAAAAGACACCCCCAAGGCACGCGTTGATCTGAGAAATATGGGACTGCGGGACCATTTGTGGTTGAGAGAGGGCAGGAGCAAAATGCCCCAAGCTCCTTACACCGTCACCAGGGACCAGAAACATGAAATCTTTGGATGGCTGAGTAATGTCAGGTAACTTTTTATTAGGCATGTATTCCCTAAAGAATCCATCTGTTGTTGGACGACTATATATGCATGAAATCTAATTGTTGTTAATGGCTATGCAGGTATCTTTATGGCTATGCGGGTAACATAAGCAAGTGTGTTAACTACCGAGACAACAAGATGTACAGATTGAAGAGTCACGACTGCCATGTACTGCTTCAACGCCTCTTCCCTATTTTCATTCGAGCGTACTTGGAGGATGAAGTGGTTGAGCCGTTGGTGGCGTTGTCAAGATTCTTCCAGAAGGTATGCGCTAGAGAAGTTAGAAAATCAGACCTCATGAGAATGCATGAGGAAATCGTTTTTATCTTGTGCAAGTTCGAGAGGATATTTCCCCCAAACTTCTTTGACATCATGCCTCACCTGATGATCCATCTTCCCCAACAATTGTTGCTTACCGGTCCCGTACACTACACTTGGATGTATCCCATCGAAAGGTACATGTTATTCATAAATTTGATTTATACATGTTTTTAAATAAAATTTGCATGCTCTTAACATGCACTTGTTAACCTTGCAGACAACTTGGAGACTACAAGAAATATGTGTACAATAAATCTGCGCCTGAGGGGTGTATTGCTGAAGCTTACATTGCGCATGAGTGTGTAACGTACGCCAAGTTGTACTTGGGAGCGATGGAGGACCCCCCACAACATCCAAGTCGAGATGACCCCGAGTTCAACCTATCTATCGTCACCAACGATGTTGTACCATACGGAAGCTTCAAGAAGAAGGGTGTGGACAAGTTGCCTGACCATAAGGTAGGGATTGCCCACTGGTGGGTTCTAATAAACTGTCCGGAGGTACAATATTGGAAACGAACCCATCTTAACTGCAAGGAAGTTGGCGGTGATCTCGAGTACCACAACACGACGTTTGCAGACTATTTTCCACAATGGGTAAGTGTATAAATATATATATTAGATGGCTTTCTTTTCAGTTCCCTATTCTTTAATCATAAACACACCAAGTGATTTGAGTTATATTTTTCAGCTGATGCACGTGGCTGCGAAGGGTGGTCATAGAAATTACTCAGAGGAATTGAGGTTGTTGTCGATGAAGCCGATATCTTCCACAGTCCGCCCAATGTGTGATGTCAACGGCGTTAAGTATATATGTGAAGCTAGAGACGGGGAACGCAAAACACAGAATTGTGGGGTGATGGTCGATGGTGCAAAGGGGGGCGAGGATTATTACGGTGTCCTACAGTCAGTTGTTGAACTCATTTATGGGAACCGCATGAAAGTCCACTTGTTCAAGTGTCGATGGTTTGATACTAGGCCGCACCTCATAAGGACCAATCAGTACGGCATACTTTCGGTGAATACCGCCACTAGTGTGTATGAAGATGACCCCTTTTTTTTCGCCACAGCGGCCAAAAAGGTCTTTTATCTTGATGATCCATTGAACAAAGGCACGTGGAAGGTAGTTAACCATGTGTCTCAGCGAGACATATACAGTGCTACCACACTTGGTGTGAGCACAGAGTGTCAAGAAGCGACCGCATACCAAGAGCCGGACGCAGTCGACATTCCGGAACCCTCCACCATCCGCGATAATAATGTGACGCCGGGCAGAGTCGTTCGACTTCCTAGGGGTCAGGTGCCCATGTATGATGTTAATCCGAATCATCTATCTCAGGCAGACGATGACTCAGACGACGAGTACGAGCACCGGTTGCCAGATATTAACTACTATACTACGTCTGACTCAAGTGATGAGGATGATTCTGATTATCATCCTTAGTATACTATTTATGTATGTATTTGTGTACGATGGTGCATGCATGTATGAATACATTTTTGTTCTTAATTACCGTTTTCGGAGTTTATGGGAAATTGTATTGAATTGTTTGTGTGATGTTCAGGAATTTATCAGGTGAAATAGGCAATTTTCAGGCCCTAAATGGTAAATTTTCAGAAAGATAAGCATTATAGCAGACGAAATGGACCATACTTCGTCGGCTATAATGCCCATTCTGGGTAATTTAATATGCAAGTCGTCGGCTAACGACAAAAAGTTGAAGGTCGTCGGCTAAAGTATAGCCGACGACTTGAAATTCGTCGGCTATACTGTAGCCGACGAATTGCATTTCGTCGGCTAAAGTATATTGACTGAAACCATTGCTTCATCCTTCAAATGCAAATGTGTCGTGAAATAAGATATGACCGAAATATTGAAATACATCTACGGTTGAAAAATGAGAAGATTCCGACAAAATCTGTGTGCCGAATGTTGCGGTTAGCTGTTTTTTACTTTCGTTTTCCTATGGGTAGCCTGACGGTCGGTAAATATTTTGAGGAAAATTTTTATACGATTAGTTGCGTCGCATCGATTTGAAACTATTCTCTGTTGAAGGTAAGGCAAAAAAACGTCATTTAGACGGGCCAATTGCCGTTTTAAAGCGTTTAGAGGTTTGACTTTGCAATTTGACCAATGAATAGCCGACGAAATTTTTAACTTCGTCGGCTAAACTCTTGCGATCCGCGCCGTTTCATTGTCCGCCGTTGGATGGGGGAGATCGCACCGCTGCTGAGCGCGTGAAGTATAGCCGACGATATTAAAGGTATAGCCGACGAAATTCATACTATAGGCGACGAAATGGCTAAATTCGTCGGCTATAACCGGCCCGCCCCCCGCACAGCCCAAGGCCTGGCCCGTACCTCGGCTCGCAAAGCCCAACTTCGGCCAGGCCCGGATTTAGGGTCAGAGTATAGCCGACGAATTAAAATGGACATCGTCGGCTATAGTCCTTCGATTTAAAGCGAAAGCAGACCATTTTCCCTTATTTTCGGTTGAATCCCCTCAAAACCCTAATCGCCGCCCGACCCTCCACGACCCCGACCGACCACCACCGACCCTCCCCGAGCCCTCCCGACCCTCCCCGACCACCACCGACCCCTCCCCGACCCCTCCCCGTCCTTCCCGACCTTCAGCCATTCCAGAACAGCTGCGAACGCAGCCGCCGCCCCTAGCCGCCGTCGCCGCCGCACCGCACCACCACTGGACCTCGTCCCCGTCGCACCACCATGTCAGGTAGTCCCGGCTCTCCCTCATTGTGATTTATTGAATTATTTAGGGTTTTGAATTAGAATTTTTTTGATTGAATTAGGGTTAATTGTTTTTTAGGTTAAATGATTTAGGTATAAGTGTTTTAGGGCTAATTGTGAATTTTGTGGAATTTTTTTTAATTTTGTGGAATCAACACTGAATTTTTAGGAGGATATATATATATATATATATATATATATATATATATATATATATATATTCGGAATATATATATATATAATTAGGTATAAATATATTTAGGTATATATATAATTAGGTATATATAAATTTAATGAATTTTTTTATTTTTTTGTGTTATATATACTGAATTTTTAGGAGGATATATATATATATATATATATATATATATTTCAGAATATATATATATATATAATTAGGTATAAATATATTTAGGTATATATATAATTAGGTATATATATATTTAATGAAGTTTTTTATTTTTTTGTGTTATATATACTGAAATTTTAGGAGGATATATATATATCTATATATATATATATATATATATTTCAGAATATATATATATAATTAGGTATAAATATATTTAGGTATATATATAATTAGGTATATATATATTTAATGAAGTTTTTTATTTTTTTGTGGAATTGTTGTGAAATTTATGGATTTTATATACTAATTGTGCAGAAAACCGCCGCGCTGTAGACCGCTGGATTGCCAGACCGAGCGAGAGCGACCCCAAAGCTCAGGCAGGACACAGCCGTGGGGGGGGGGAGGCGGACCCAGCGGTCGTCGGGGCCTACGCCGGCCAATGAACAGGCGCGAGGAGACATTGATGGGATTTACCCCGAGCGATACACGTGGGGGCTCATCGTATGAGTCGACGGGAGCGGGCCCAATCTCGAGCGTCAGAGGAGGACACACAGCCGCACCCTCTAGACCCCACTGCACTTCAGCACTGTTCCAGGATCGGCAGCCGACCCCACCGCGTGACGATCAGGACCCTCCAGAGATGCTCCCTGTCCCCCCACAGCGACAGCGTCCACAGCGACAGGGCCCACCGACAGGGGGATCAGGCCCCTCAGGGTCCACGCCCGGATGTCTCCGCCATCGGGGATGTACATGGTCCAGTTCCTCCCTGCCATCCCCGAGTACGACGCTAGGGGGAGGCAGATTTGGAGGCACGACCGGCCGCACGAGATTCCCTGAGAGGAGGCCTACGTCCACAGGCCATTCGACTCAGAGGACTGCCCCGGCCTGTGGTGTGTTCGTGAGAAGGATAAACAGTACAACGACGCAGGTAATTAGTTATTTTAATTAATTATTTAGATTGTTTAATTAATTATTTAACTACGTCGAAGCTTAGTTCATAATTAGTTAGTAAATTAAATTAGTTAGGTCGTTAGTTAGTTATTAAATTAAATTAGTTAGTTAGTTAGTAAATTAAATGTGTTAGTTAGTTAGTAATTTAAATTAGTTAGTAAATTAAAGAATTTAGCTAGTTAATCTAGTTACTAAATTAAATTATTTAGTAAATTAATTTAATTTAGCTAGTTAGTTATTAAATTAAATTATTTAGTTAGTTAATTACTAAATTAAATTAGTTAGTTAGTAAATTATGCACATAGTTGGTTAGTCAATTAGTTAGTTAGTACGGAATTTTTATTAGGCATGTATTCATTTTAAATATGAAACAGGCGTCCTCGTAAATAAACCCGCGGGGACGAGAAGGACCAGAGGGCCAGCGAACATGTCGACCTTGGAGAGGGAACTCGCCGGTGGGATCAGGGAGATCCTGCCCGGTCCCGGTGAGGATGGATGCCCGATCGAGAGGAGAGAAACCACGACTAAGTATATCAACGCGACGGGCATGATCGTGCGGGACAGGGTCCCAATGTTGTGGCCAGACTGGGGCTCTGTGCACGATGACATCAAGGCGCGAGTGTACAATGCACTGTCGGTGAGTTAAATCGTATTTTTATTATAGAAAATAAACATTTATGAATTGAGTCCTTATAACTATATAAAAATATTTTCTAATTAATTTATAATATTGCAGCAATGGTTTAGAGTCCATCCTACCTTGGACTGGTGGAGAGACGAGCAGCTGAAGAACAGGTTATGTGTTTCGCGTTATTTTACTATCATTCGAGTTAGATTGAAGACGATTAAAGATGTACGAATATATCTAACAGTTGTGTTCTGTTAATATAGGTACTCCGAGTGGAAGAACGAGTGGTCGACGCACCACAGGACGTACCATGTGGAGAAGAGCTTAGGGTGAGGTGCAACCCCCCACGAGTTCCGGTACAGGGAGTATGAGTGGCTATGGCTGGTAGCCTACTTCGGGAGCGACAGGGTCTCGGTAAGAAAATTTAGCCTAGTCTATAACTTTTTAATGTTATTTAGTAATTAAATTATGTAGTTACTAAATTAAATTAATTAGTTAGTTAGTTAGTTATTAAATTAAGTTAGTTAGTTAGTTACATAGTTAGTTAGTTCGTTACTAAATTAAATTAAATTAAATTAAATTAGGTAGTTAGTAAGTTAGTTAGTTACTAAATTAAATTAGTTAGTTAGTTAGTTACTAATTAAACTAAATTAGTTAATAATTTTTTTTGGTTAGTTCCTAATATTTTAAGTTACTTACTAATTTATATTTGCGTTTATATGTTCGTTCTTATAATAAAGAAAATCTCGAAGACGAACAGCGACAACCGCAAGAGGAACGAGCACCCCCACCACGGCGGCGCCCGCTCCTGGAGGCAGTGGGCAGAGATTGCAAGGAGGGATCGACCGTCGAGCCCGTTGTCGTGGATTCATGCGCAGATGTATCCGGACCGTCCCGACCAAGTGGTAAGTATTCGCCCATCTTAAATAAAAGTGTTTCATTAAATTAATTTATATATATTTTTTTATTAATTCGTTTATTATATTTTCTTGTCAATTAGGCGAGAATAGATGCGGAGACCGACGCGATCACCTTGAGGATGGCGCTAGAGACGCTGGGGGAAGGGGCGTCCGACGAGGCGATCGTGCAGTTTGCCTCCACGATCGACACCCTTGAGCCGCGCTTGGCCTCTCAGATCATGCACGAGGCGGTAGGGACTGGCAACAACTACTTCTACCAGAGAGGCCTAGGCGCGGCGGGAGATGGGGTTCTGAAGTACACGCCGGCCAATCCCAGCACGCAGCGTGCGGCTTCGACGAGGAGAGACTTGCAGACAGAGCTGCAGAGGACGCAGGCTGATTTGGCGAGGGCGGTGGAGGCGCTCCAGCAGCAGGCTTCGGTGCAGCTGGCCAGCAACGCGGCCGCGGCGGAGATGTACCGATGGATGCGGCAATCTTGGGAGGCCCAGCGAGCTGGAGAGGATCCCCCGCCTCCGCCACAGATGCCCGATTTCGTCGTCCCCACTCCTCCCCCGCATCGGAGTACGCCAGGCGATCAGGGTAGCCATAGCCACCGGAACTCGAACGATCCCGTCGACGACGCCATCCATTTAGGGGGTGATGAGTAGTTAGTGTACGTAGATGGCTAGTTAGGGGGTTTGTACAGTAGGATATTACAGATGGATTGATGTGGATATTTGTTGGCTATTTGGATGTACATTTTTGGATTTTCTGCAGGCAAACCGAAGACGAAGTGGAATTGGGCCCGAGCAAAATTTATAAATTTGTGGCTATAACCTCCCGGCTTCCGGCAAAAATAAGCCGTTTCCGGTGCCGGCGAAGGTTATAGCCTCGACTTATAGCCGACAATAGCGTCGTCGGCTATTATGAGAACATTGCCGACGATAGAGTCGTCGGCTATTCTTCGGGGTTTAGGGGTTAGGGGAGAGTTATAGCCGACGACTCTATCGTCGGCAATGTTCTCATAATAGCCGACGATAGAGTCGTCGGCAATGTTCTCATAATAGCCGACGACGCTTTGTTCGTCGGCTATACTTCGTGGTTTATAAGTCGACGACTTAGCCTCAGTGTCGTCGGCTATACTATAGCCGACGGGGCATTCCCGACGACGGAATAGCACGATACTTCGTCGGCTATGACTATAGCCGACGATTTAATGGAAACGGCCGACGAGATGGCGTCGTCGGCTATGACCCCTTTTCTGGTAGTGTAGTCCCTTAGCAAATTAAATAAAAACTAGACTCTAAACAACTATTGCCCCTAACGATTCGTCTCAGGCTCGTATGTACACATAGCTTTCAAGTTAATGCATGAGAATGCGAAGCGCGAAAATTCCAAGTTTCATGAACATGTAATATCAATAAAAACATATACGAGCAAAAGTAAGCATGTAGACACGTTAAGCTAATTCACTCCAGCTCACAAGGCATACTCTCTTCGATCTCTACTCGTAGCATGGTTATTCACTCATTAGTATATACAAGTGAAAGATAATGAATTACGAAGAGTAACTTGCATATGTCAAAGAAACAAAAGCACTTTGTGAAATTTTTATGGAAAAACCTCATATGATAACTATGTGCACCAATGAACCAAAATCATATGCTTACTCTTGAGAAAATCACCACAAATCAAATTTAACCATCTTAAGAATCATGAAAAGATCAATAAACGGTTGTAATGGGGCTAGGCTAAGGGGTATTCGATATTTGGATAAGGAGGCTTAAAACGTCACCGTGGCCTTTAGTAAAGCTCAAATCTCCTCATGTCTTCTCATCAAGGGTCGAATTTTTTCTTGTTGGACCCACACTTCATTTTTTTTTCTTCCCAAAAACATTACAACACAAATCAAGACTCACGCCATGCACAATTTTCTTTTTCTTTTCTATGCCGTTCCCTACATTTTTCTTTTCTTTTCTTGCTCTCGGCTTCCGTTTATTTTTCTTTTGGTCCGAGCAAAATTTTTCATTCTCTTTTCTCTTTTACTAAGGCACGGCATATATTTTTCATACATGCTAATGGCTAAGTCTACCCCACAGTTGTTCTTCTTCATCACTTCACGCGAAAACTCCTTCAAAAATCAAGTTTTACCGACACATAATGTAAAGGCATCACTATACTAAGCTCATGGAAAGTGTTTAAGGGTGATGAAAGAAAAGGAAAATCGTAGGCTCAAAGGGGTTTACTAAGGTGTCCCACGACGGGCACAAAAAGGGTACATGCTTTATTTGGCAATGGTGGTAAACCTAAAAAGATCTTTTCAATCACTTTCAAAATCAAGGTATTTTATGACTAAAAGCGTTTTGAAAATCAACAAGAGTAATTTCTAGTAATACTCGAGTTCATTAAAAAGCTATGGCACATAATCATCGAATAATCAAAGAATTATGAGGTTTCATGCTTCCTATGAATCTATTGAATTTTATCTTTTTATCATTCAAGAAGAAAGCAAATTGGCTCTAAAGCTCACATTGGTTATTTAGGAAATAAACTAGCTAAAACATGCATGCTTCGTTAATCAACAAGTCCTACACGCTCCTACCAATGCACATAATCCATGAAACTCACAATTTTAAAATATGCACAACTATCATCTATGTATGCAAAGAGGAGAAAAAACATCATTGATATATTAAGGGCATCCTAAGACTCGAAACAACAATTTAAACACTCTATTTTTGTATTACAATTTTCTGAATTTTCTCTTCTAAACTAATCACACGAAAACATAAACGGAATACGTTATCCCACCCCACACTTAGAAAATTACATTGCCCTCAATGTAAGCACAAATTTATATCAACGAATTTCCTAAGCATGAAATAGACTAACACATTCCAACATATCATCACAAATCAAAGAAAAAGAGAAGGGTAAGAAATTTCAAACTCTCGGTGATGGCTCTTTCACTTTTCTTTGATCGAATTGAGTTGCCTCCCAAGTAGCGCTTTGTATTTATAGTTCATTGCTTAGACTTTTCACCGTTGTTGCGTGTGTTCATCGTGAGCCAAAATAGCTCAAATCGGCACGAAGGAGTTCAACGAGTTACTCGTTGCACCATGTGCTTGTCTCGGCATCAAAGTGGGGTGTGCCGGCATGAGGTTGTGTGTTGGGCAACATATCGGCAGCAGAGTGTTTCTTGGTAGCAGGAGACGTATCCGAGTGCTGCTGCGTGTCCGGCGTCGTATATGTGGTGGTGGCTGCAGCTGGCTCGGCAGTAGGTGTCATCTCGGCAGCACTGCCGGCAATGGTAGGTTGCTTCACGGCTTTGGTAAGGATAGTGGTGGCCGATGGTGCATGTGGCGCATCCGTAACTTGTAGGAAATCTACGGTGTGCTCTTGGAATGAATCATAGTAAAGTTTCAAGCGATGGCCATTAACCTTGAACACTTTGTTGGTGCTTGGGTTGAGAATCTCGATGGCTCCATGTGAAAATACTTGAGTGACTATGAAAGGTCCAACCCATTAAGAACGAAGCTCACCTGGAAAGAGTCGAAGTCGAGTACTGAATAAGAGAACTTTTTGACCAACCTCAAATTTCTTTCCTCGTATCATCTTGTCATGGTAAGCGCGAGTCTTCTCCTTGTAAATCCATGCGGCATCATATGTTTCATTGCGTATTTCTTCAAGTTCATTGAGTTGAAACTTTCTATGAAGGCCGGCGTTGTCAATGTCCATGTTGAAAGCCTTGATGGCCCACCATGCTTTGTGCTCTAGCTCAACCGGTAAGTGACATGCTTTGCCATAAATTAACCGAAAATGTGACATACCTATCGGCGTCTTGTATGCAGTCCTATATGGCCACAAAACATCATCGAGACGATCACTCCAATCCTTCCTTGAAGGTCCAACCGATTTCTCTAATACTTGCTTGATCTCTCGATTGCTCACTTCGGCCATACCACTTGTTTGGGGATTATAAGGTGTAGATAGATACCTTATGTGTGACGCCATACTTCTTCAACAAGGCTTCAATAGTGCGGTTGCAAAAATGGGAGCCTCCATCACTAATCAAGACTCTTGGAACTCCAAAACGTGAGAATATGTTAGTCTTGAGGAAATCGGCAGCCACTCTTGAATCGTTGGTGCGTGTGGCCTTCGCTTCTATCCACTTTGACACATAATCAACCGCTAGTAATATATAAAGAAAACCCTTGATAGAAGGAAACGGCCCCATGAAATCAATTCCCCATAAGTCGAAAATTTCTACCTCAATGATAGATTGTAGAGGCATTTGATCTCGGGCTCCTATATTGCCGGTTCTTTGGCACCGGTCACAAGTCACACATGCCATATATGAATCTTTAAACAAAGTTGGCCAAAAGAAACCACACTCAAGTACCTTCAATGCCGTCCTCTTTGGCCCAAAGTGACCACCACATGCCTCAGAGTGACAAAAAGAAAGAATGGATTGATGCTCTTCTTTCTGAACACATCTTCTGACCACTTGATCGCTACATTGCTTCCACAAATATGGCTCATCCCAAAAGAAGTGCCGAGCTTTCTTCTTGATCCTATTCTTGATGTGGCTCGGCATATCCCTTGGAAATTGGTGCGTTGCAAGATAATTGGCAATATCGGCGTACCAAGGTTCACTTGTTTCATTGATCCGAAATAGTTGCTCATCCGGAAAGTTCTCCATTAAGGGCAACCGATCCTCCTCCTTGAGAATCCTACTCAAGTGATCGGCAACAACATTATCACTTCCCTTCTTGTCTTTTATTTCAATGTCGAACTCTTGTAGCAAAAGAATCCAACGTATAAGCCTCGACTTTGCATCCTTCTTCCTCATATGATATCTCAAGGCGGCATCCTCCTCCTTGGAATTCAAGAGATATGATCGAAAGTTTTCCAAAGCAAAAATTACAGCCAAGAGTTCTTTCTCCTTTGTGGTGTAATTAAGTTGAGCATCATTAAGGGTCCTTGAGGCATAATAAATCGCATGAGGCTTCTTCTCCTTCCTTTGGCCGAGCACCGCCCCTATGGCATAATCGGAGGCGTCGCACATGAGCTCGAATGGGAGCTCCCACTCTGGCGGCACCATGATCGGCGCCGTGCACAAGCATGTCTTTAATCGGCAAAATGCCTCCTCGCATGCATCACTCCAATCAAACGTCACCTCTTTTTGTAGCAAGTTGCTCAACGGCTTGGCTATTGATGAGAAGTCCTTGATAAATCGTCTATAAAATCCGGCATGGCCAAGGAAGCTTCTCACATCTCTAACATTCTTAGGGCTCGGCAAGTGTTGAATCAACTCAACTTTGTCTTTGTCGACTTCAATCCCCTTCTCGGATATAATATGGCCTAATACAATGCCTTGGTTCACCATAAAGTGACACTTCGATCTTATTCTCAATAAAGTCGGGGAAGATGTTGTACATACATCGTTGAAACGTACCGGGTGCGTTGCATAGTCTGAATGGCATCCTCCTATACGAAAAAGTTCCAAATGGACATGTGAAAGTAGTCTTCTTTTGATCATCCGGGTGTATGGCAATTTAGTTATATCCACTATAGCCATCTAGAAAGCAATAAAACTTGTGGCCGGCTAGTCTTTCTAACATTTGATCCATGAATGGCGAGGGCATGTGATCCTTTCTCGTAGTTGCATTTAGCTTCCTATAATCGATACACATGCGATGACAGGTTACTAGCTTTTGTGGTACAAGCTCATTCTTCTCATTCTTCACAACCGTTACACCACTCTTCTTTGGAACTACTTGCACCGGTGAGACCCACTTGCTATCCGAAATAGGGTAGATAACTCCATAATCAAGCAACTTAATAATCTCATCTTTCACTACCTTCATCATTGGGGGATGTAGTCGACGTTGGCCTTCTCTTGTAGGCTTCGCTCCTTCTTCAAGTAATATCTGATGAACACATGTTGTAGGGCTTATTTCCTTGATATCCGCTAAGGTCCAACCTATAGCTGTCTTATGCTTCTCAAGCACACGTACTAAATCTTCCTCTTGCTTCTCATTAAGCGATGAAGACACAATAACCGGTAAAGTATCTTCCTCTCCAAGATAAACATACTTCAAAGTACTAGGGAGCTCTTTAAGTTCTAACTTTGGGGCCTCTTCCACACTTGGTCGAAACTTGTTTGTGGCACTAGGGATAGACAAAAACGAGTTGAATTGCTTAGCATAGGGCCGAGACTCAAGCTCAGCATAGACTTCTTTAATGCTCGGCGCCAATGCTTCCTTCTCTTCCTCCGATACTCGCTCTCCCTTCTTGTCAAATCCCGCCCCTTGCTCAATTGCTAATTGCTATGCATCAAGGGTGGCCGACATGACTTGCTCGGCCTTCTCAATGACTTTTATACATCGGCACTCCTCTTCCTTAGCAATAGGGAACTTCATGGCTTTAAAAACATTAAACTTGATTATCTCACCATCAAATTCCATTGTTAAATTGCCCGCGGCAACATCGATCTTTGTCCTCGCCGTCCTCATGAATGGCCGGCCAAGCAATAATTGTGTGCATTGCTCCGGCGAATCCTCCATCTGAATAACATAGAAATCGGCCGGAAAGATCAATTCATTAACTTGCACAAGCACATCCTCCACATAGCCTTCCGGATACTTGTTAGAACGATCCGCTAGTTGTATGATGACATTATCCTTTTTGAGAGGTCCAAAGTTTAACGTTTCATAAACATTGAGTGGCATCACATTAATCGACGCTCCCAAATCCAACATAACATCCTCAAATTTAGTGTTGCCGATCAAACATGGAACATTGAAGCTTCCGGGATCCTTCATCTTTGGTGGTAGCTTTCTTTGTATAACGGCCGACACCTTCTCACTCATTCTTACCACTTGTGTCTCCCTTGTATATCTTCGTGTAGTGCATAGCTCCTTGAGGAATTTTGCATATCGTGGCACTTGTCTAATGCACTCCAACAAAGGAATGTTCACTTCAACCTTCCGAAATACCTCCAACATTTCTTCGTCGGATTTCTCCTTCTTGGATTTTGCAAAACGTGAAGGGAAGGGCATGCATGCATTAGGCACACCTCCCTTCGTTGGATTGCTCGGCACACTCTCTTTCTTTGAAGTCGCGGGATCTCGCTCCATGTCATTCTTGCTTAAGGATCGGCTCGGCTTCTCCGCATCAGCTTTCATCTCGGCAGCAGCCCCTTGTATCTCCGGTGTTTCCGCCGGCAGTAGCAGTGGCTTGGCTGCAACTTCTACATGTTGCTCGGCAGCAAGGCTGCCGGTTGTGGTTTCAAATGGCTGCTCGGTATCAATGTTACTGCCGACAGCTTTTCCTCCTCTATTCTTGGCTTGTGGCTCGGCTAAGGTTTTACCACTTCGAGTAACAATGGCTTGAGCTTGCTCATTCCTCGGATTCTTTACTACTCCTCCTGGTAACTTCCCTTGCTCGGTAAACTTCCCCATAAAGTCCACGACTTGCCCCATTTGAGTTTTAAGTTCCCCAATATCCTTCGAGTGAGTTTGTTGTCCCGCAAATAATGCTTGAGTAGCACTCGAAAGAGATTGAATCAATGCCTCGTAGTTGGGGTTGCTTGTTGCTCCTTGAGATTGGTTCGGCAAAGGTTGGAAGGTGGCATGGCTTGGCTGCCCTTGGTGTGGTTGGTAGGGCTGCCATGGGACGAATGGTGCTCTTGGTTGATAGAGTGCGGCAGCCCCTTGATTTGGCTGCATTGGTGCTCTAAGTACGTTGTCATTGTTCGCCCACCGAAAGTTCGGATGATCATTGAACCTCGAGTTAAAGTTCCCGTACCTTTGGCCTCCTTGGAAACCAATAGCATTGCACTCCTCTACTCCCTCACTTGATCCAAATTGAGGGCATTGTTCGGTCTCATGGCCCTCGGTGCAAATGCCGCACACAATGGCACTTTTTCCCTTCATCATGCTACTCACCAAGTCGGCAAGCTTATCAACCTTCTCCTCTAACTTCGAACTCGAGGATGTCTCATGTACTTTCTCATTCCTCGACACATTGTTTCGTGCCATACCAAATTGTTGGTTGTTCAATGCACGAACTTTCAACAAACTTCTTGCCGCTCCGGCATTCAATTCCAAGAAACTTCCTCCCGCGGCTGAATCAAGGAACTCTCTCTCCATAACACGCAATCCCTCATAGAAATATTGCAACAAGAGTCCATCACTAATGCCATGCGATGGACACAAAGAAACTAGGGACTTGAACCTCTTGTAATAATCGAAGAAAGTCTCATCTCCAGCTTGCTTCACACTTGTTATCTACTTCCTCAAATCCGTGATACGTGAAGCGGGAAAATACTTGAGCAAAAACTCATCCATCATCGAATTCCATGAAACAATGCGACCACTAGGCACCTTAAATAACCACTCCTTCGCTTGATCTTCCAATGAGAACGGAAAGGCCTTCATCTTGAAGTGTTGCAAATCGGTCCCTCTCGGACACATAGACTCCGTGGTGAAATTAAACCATTGTAGATGCTTGTTGGGATCCTCACTTGGCATTCCATAAAAAGACTTCAACTTGTGGAGGAATCCATTCCTCAATTCAATTTCTCCGGTCTTATCAGCTTTCAAATGAGGGTAAGCGATATTCGAAGGAGCTACCCCTCCTCCGGCAACATGTCCATTCTGTGCTCTTATCGAAGTCATTACTACTTGCTCAACAACTGGCTCGGCGAAGGCTTCAAATTTGGATTGTTGCAGATCAATTGATGGTGATATGACGGATGGAGAGCTCGGCAAGCTTGGTGCCAAACTAGGTGAGGATGATGGTGGCGTACTCGGGCTGGATGGCTCGGATACGGGCAGCGGTACAAACAAAGCAATGGCGAGCTCTTGATACAAACGTTGCAAACGGCCTTGATGATCTCGTGTCCAAATATTAGATTCGGACATGGATTTTTCAGAAATATGCAACATTTGAACAAGTTAGAACCATTGTAAAGAAATAAAAAGTAAGAATACACATCATTACAAGCCACGGCATTGGCAATTACAAAATAAATTTCAAACAATGGCACACTTTGTACATGGGATCGGCAAAGAAGAGCAAGCATCGGCAAAGTAAAGAAGAAAAATTGAAACATTCATGATCATGTAATTTCTAAGTCTAATTTCTTTTAAAAATTTGTTCTAACTCTCAAGATACGTGGAGCAGTGGAGTTAACGGTACAATGGACTGATGCAGCCCCCGGTAGTGTCATGCTTAATCCGATATACCTCAAGAGTTCGAACCACACAAATTGTTTTTATTTTGAAGAAAATAGATCACATATGTCAAGTTATTTTCTAGCGTCTAAAGTGAGGTGATGCTTCGGCCCAAGCTTTTGACTAGTTCGAGCGCGTTCTACTTCTCAAAGGCGGTGTTGGTAAGATTCACGGAGGGCGAACCCCCTATAGGAACCAGGCAGGACTCGTTGTTGGTCACCACGGGGAGCGAACTCCCTATCGACTCACTCACCGAGAATGAACATCAGTCTGTGGGCCTTGAGATCCAGTTAAACAAACCTGAGAACCATATCAATGAAACTAACTTGCCCCATACTTTGTAAAACAAACTCGGGTCACTAGCGGTCTACAAGTATTGATCAAAGCCGCCCTCAACCTCATAAAAACGGATTTGCCAAAACATCGCTCGTATGCGTGGGGGGGGGGGGGGGGGGGGGGGGGGGAACCATTCTCCTCGTTTCCCAATCTACATAAAAACGAGTCTGCTAAGGCATCGCTCGTATGAAGGGTTAAAGCTAAGACCAACACAAGCGGCTTCTCCCTACATGTTACACTTTAGAAACTATAATAAACTCAAACATACATAACACTATCAACTTCCTAGAAATTAAACTAAGCTATTACACACATTCATTCTTTATACATCAAGCAACTTTCGAAATTAAACTCTACATGCCGAAGCATATTTCTACTTTACAAAACCAAAATAAAACAAAAAATTACAAACTTTACAACTTTACAACAAAAATTTCCAGCAACATTATATACACAACAATCACATAAATCAAGCTTTTATAATCCCCGGCAACGGCGCCACAAATTGATGAGTCGCCAAAGCAAGCATCAAGCAATAATAACCCTACAATCGTTAGTAGTATAGACATAAGTAGGGATCATTCTAAGCCGAGGATTAAGGGTACCTGAAACATGAGATTATTAGATAAAAACATATATACATATGCACAAAAATCGTCACATGGGGGAAGGTATGGCGTCGGCAACAAAGCTGCCCATAACAATAGACACGAAATTACAATGCTGGAAATAAATCCTAAGTCTATTATTTACAAGTTTGGTCGACATCTTTCACACAAAGCACTCGGCACTTAACTCTTTAACACATAAGACTCACACAAAAGAAATTAAGGAACAAGTATTTAGCATGCATTGGATTTAAACAAGTGATAGGAGCATAAAATGCGACGTCCTTAATATGTTTTTACCCCCATTTATGCAATTCTTAACCCTTATTGTTGTAATATAGAGTCATTGTGTCGTGTTTGGAGTCTTTGGCAGAGTTGGTGGACAAATTGAGCTTAAAATACAGAATCGTCGAATTTTGAAGAGTTTTAGTTTGAGTAGGAGTCCTTGTTGTACTAGGAATCCTGTTTGGACTAGGAATCCTGTTTGGACTAGGAAACCTGTTTTGACTAGGAATCCTGTTTTTGTTCGTCGTTTCTGAAACATGTGTGGAAAATTTGGAATCCTGTTTGGATTAGGAAATGTCCTGTTTAGGAAAGTCCTACTTGAACTATAACTGTATATTTTGTGACTTTCCTATTTCGGTTTTCCTATTCTAGAAACTTTCTCGATCTAGTAAGTACCTCGATTTGAATTGGAAACTTTCCTAATCTAATGATCTTATCTATTACATGTATGTCTTTTTAAGACAATATTTGACTAGATTAGGACAAGTTTATTACATGAATTAATTCTCTATTTTCTTGTCTTTATTTTCAGATTTTATATGGAAATAATGAGGGGATGAAATCTGAAATTAATGAGGATTATTCAGCCGATTTGGAGGAGATTTTCAAGGGAAGAAAAATTGATTTTTACCATGGTAAATTCATGGTTAATTCGGCTGAATGAGAAAAACAAGGGAATTAGGAGACTTCAATGCCAAAAATAAAAGGAAGGTACATGGATAAGGTAATTGCCGAAATTTGCAAGGAGGAATTCAAGGAGTCCTAAAGCTACAAGGGAAGAAACTCACGGCAATGGAAAGGAATTGAAGAAGATATTTTGCTGAATTAAGTTAATGATCATAGAAGAGATAAAGAAGGATTTAATTCGGCAAATCAAGGAGAGAAAAGAGGGAGAGAATCAAGGGAAGTGCTTGACCGAATGTGGACCAATTCATGCCTAGGTTCATTGATAATTGCTGAATTAATTCAAGATTAAATCAAGAGATAATTTGAAGAATTGTTCAGCCATTATCTCTTTGATTTTCGGCAACAATAAAGAGGAGTTATTGTTGCACATTTTCAGCCATGTTGACCAAGAATTTCAGCAAATAAAGAGAAGATAGAGGAATGCCGAATTGACGTGTCGCCGAAGCGAGCATCAAGCAATAATAACCCTACAATCGTTAGTAGTATAGAATAAGTAGGGATCGTTCTAGCCGGGGATTAAGGGTACCTGAAACATGAGAATGTTAACACAAATATTCACAAACAGATATGCACATAATTGTCACACTTATATACATATATACGAATTTATCATGGGGGATGAAGATGAGGTTCGGCAGCAAGGGCTACCCTTTAACACTAGACACGAAATTAAACCTAAACTACTATATACAAGTGATCATCATCTCTCACAAAATATTTAGCACCAAAGACTCTTTAACAAGTAGATTCGCATGCAAGAAAGTAAGAGACAAGTATTCATGCATGTTAGACTTAATCAATTTCGACTACAATTAGAGCGATTAGCCTTTTAACCAATTGTAAGACATCTAATGTTTTAAAATCATGCTATTCGCCTTCGATCCTAAAGTTTATGCTAATCCGGTTTTAAACGTTTTAACATTTAAGCACAAGAGTCCAAATCGAAAATAAGCAAACAAGTAAGGTCGTCAATCTTCTTATTTAACTTGCAAGTTCTAAGGTTCTTTAGATCTAGGGGAGCAACACAATCAAGAAAACTCAACTCGTATAACTTAATCATATTACTCAATCATATGAAATCTAGCACTTAGAATTACATGCAAACAACAAATGCTTAAACAAAACTAGTGTGTCGATTTTTGTGCTCTAACCTTAGATTACTAATCGATTTTAAGTCTAAATCATGCATCAAATACCTACTGCCCTAATTATCATACATACGAAATTCACAAGTTACATATTACAAATTAGCACGCAACATCATTGTTTTTGTCGAAACCTAAACTTAAATCTAAGCATCGATTCAAACAAATCTTTAACATACAATTCATAAAACCAAAACCGGTTCACACATAGACATATAAACCAACACCAAACATACATGAGTGTTTCATAGACAAAACCAAACATAACTAAACAAAAATTACTAAACCGAAGAAGGGAGTGGATCACACTTTGAGACACCTTGAGAGCTTCACTTGGTGTGGATCCGGCGATGTGTGGAGGATGGGGTGAGGCTGCACGGCAGGGATATGACGGCAGTAGGTTATGGTGGAAAAATCCCAAGAATCGGCAAAAGCAGAAACTTGGTTGAGGTGAGGTGAAGATGGTTTTCGGTTTAGGTTTTGTCTAGGATCTTTGGGGAATTTTGGTAGAGTTTAGGCCTTATGTTTAAGCTTGAGATGAGATGATTTTTCTGTAGGAAAACATGGCTATATATAGAGAGGCAAATTCGGCAGAAACCCTAGGTAGAAAACCTAGTCCAAATCGGCAAAGGCAATCCTTGTGCAACGAGGTTTTGGTTCCTTCCTTTCTTGGTTCTTCTAGGAAACTTCTTTTTCTGATTTTCTTCCTTGGATTGGGCTGCATATCTTCATGAACCTCTTGTGTAGGCTTGACAACTCCATTTGGTGAGCTTGGTCCATGGAAAAATGCCCCAAACCCGCAAGAACACAAGACCGGCAGCAACTCGGCTGGAATGACCTTGCTCCAGTAAATCCGACATATCTCCCTTCTCGGAGCTCCAATTGATGCGATTCTAAGTCTCAGATAAACTAGACACATATAGCCATCTCCCCATAAAATATCTCGATCAAATTCCATGCAAGTCGTCGGGAATGATTTTTCGAAGTTGGGACAAAGTCCCAGGAAAATCCTGTAAGCCCCTGGATTGGAATGTTCGGACTGCCCTTTTGCAGCCAACTTTTGGGCGACTTTCCGAACTCCGATTGATCTGAAATTTTAACACAACATTCCTAAACATATGAATATTAAGAACACAAAATTTCATAGAATTCGGACAAGGATGGATCATACTTTTGCTCATCTCAAAATCGCGAAAAATACATATTTTACAATATTTTCCAGATTTCTCAAACTTAGTCATTTTTCGGATTCTTAACCATTTTTCACAAAACTCTACCAAAATGACACTAACTATATTATGACTCTATCTTAGACAAATAAGGGTTAAACAAAACATAAATGAGGGCATAAGCATATAATATCATCGCACATTGTGCTCCTATCAACTACCCCACACTTATCCTTTGCTAGTCCCTTAGCAAACTAAATTAAACTAGACTCTAAACAAACTATTGCCCCTAACAATTTGTCTCAGGCTCGTATGTACACATAGCTTTCAAGTTAATGCATGAGAATGCTAAGCACGAAAATTCTGAGCTTCATGAACATGTGGCATCAATATGAACATATAAGAGCAAAAGGGTAAGCATGTAAACATGTTAAGCTAATTCAATCCTCCTCACTAGGCATACTCTCTTCTTTTCTCTCGAAGCATGGTAATTCACTCATAAGTATATGCAAGCGAAAGATAATGAATTACAAAGAGTGACTTGCATATATCAAAGAAACGAAAGCACTTTGTGAATTTTTATGGAAAAACCTCATATGATAACTATATGCACCAATGAACCAAAACCATATGCTTACTCTTGAGATAATCTCCACAAATCAAGTTTAACCATCTTAAGAATCATGAAAAAGATCAATAAAAGGGTTGTAATGGGGCTAGGTTAAGAGGTATTCGATATTTGGATAAGGAGGCTCAAAACATCACCGTGGCCTTTGGCAAAGCTCAAATCTCCTTATGTCTTCTCGCCAAGAGTCAAATTTCATCTTGTTGGACCCATACTTCATTCTTTTCCTCCCATAATATTACAACAATAATCAAGACAATAGCCATGCACAAAATTTTTTCTTTTCTTTTTCAGGCCGTGCCTTACATCTTTCTTTTCTTGCTCTCGGTATCTTTTTCTTTTTCTTTTGGTCCGAGCAAAAATGTTTCAAAAATTTTTCATTCTTTCTTTTTCTAAGGCACGGCATACATATACACTTTTCATAAATTCATGGCTAAGTCTACCCCATACTTGTTCTTCTTCATCACTTCACGCGAAAACGCTTTCAAAAATCAAGCTTTGCCGACACATAAGTTAAATGCATCACTATACTAGGCTCATGGAAAGTGCTTAAGGGTGATGAAAGAAAAGGCTAATCGTAGGCTTAAAGGGGGTTTACTAAGGTGTCCCACGACGGGCACAAATAGGGCTCATGATTTATTTGGCAATGGTGGTAAACCTAAATGATCTTTATTCAATCACATTCAAAATCAAGGTATTTTATGACATAAACGTTTCGAAAATCAACAAGAGTAAGTTCTAGCATACTAGAGTTCATTAAAAAGCTATGGCACATAGTCATCGAATAATCAAAGAATTATGAGGTTTCATGCTTCCTACGAATCTATCGAATTTTATCTTTTTATCGCTCAAGAAGAAAGCAATTTGGCTCAAAAGCTCACATAGGTTATAATCGAAATAAATTAGCTCAAACATGCATGCTTCATAATCAACAAGTCCTACATGCTCCTACCAATGCACATAATCCATGAAACTTACAATTTTAATTGTATGCATAACCATCATCTACGTATGCAAAGAGGAGAAAAACATCATTGACATATTAGGGGCATCCTAAGACTCGAAACAAACAAATTAAACACTCTATTTTTGTGGAACATTTTTCTGAATTTTCTTTTCTAAACTAAACACACGAAAACATAAACGGAATACGTTATCCCACCCCACACTTAGAAAATTACATTGTCCTCAATGTAAGCACAAATCTATATCAACGAATTTCCTAAGCATGCAATTGTCTAACACATTCCAACATATCATCACAAATCAAATGAAAAGAGAAGGGTTAGGAAATTGCAAACTCTCGGTGATGGCTCCTTCACTTTTCTTTGATCGAATTGGGTTGCCTCCCAAGTAGCGCTTTGTGTTTATAGTCCATTGCTTAGACTTTTCACCATGTGTGTTGTGTGTTCAACATGCCATGTGCAGCTCCGCAGTTGGGGCAGCAGCCCCCCTCGGTGATGTCCCACGAAGCTATTTTCCAGTGCAAATAACAATGTAATGGGCGGTTGGATTAGGAAGCTAACATATGGAATTGAAAGTCCATGTTACTAGCTGCACGTACATATGTGGTACGTCCCATAACTCCAAGCAGCTGAAAAGTTATGCCCCTGCAAAGTTGGCTGAAAATAACAGCAGTTATCAGCAAAACAGAACAGACCTTTACCTCTTTATACCTGATTTGTTACATGATAGGCTACTCTAATGAAAAAGTGTCCATTATGAAAGTTGTAGCCAACTCAAAGAGCTTTCCAACGGTATAAAGTTTGCCAAAATCCGACCACCGGAAGTATTCTCTGTTTTGGGTTTTATCGGACCTGTCTGCACAGCTTCCTGCTTTGCTGGACTGACCTTGCTGCAATCAAACTGAAGCTGGGAACAGCATACTACTCCGAATCCACTTCTGTAAAATCCTATTGAAAGTAGACTCACAGATCTTTCTTTGCATATATCACACGCCTTCTGAAGTTATTGTTGCACATTTTCAGCCATGTTGACCAAGAATTTCAGCAAATAAAGAGAAGATAGAGGAATGCCGAATCTTGTGAAGGAAAAAGTCTTGGACGGCATCACAACAACCCTAGGGTTTTGGCTGAACCCTAGGTTTCCATGCTCCTCTATAAATACCACACTTGGTATTCAGAAGAAAAATCATCTCTCTCTCCACAAAAGCTCTGCCGAATCCCTGCCAAATTTATTCCACAAATTACATACCAAGACTCAAAGCCGAATCCACCACCTCTCATAACAATTCAATCATCCTCCACCAATCCTTGCCGAATCTTAATCAAGGTTGTAACATGGATTGTATTACATTGGTTTTTGATTCTTTGTATTTAAACATAACTTTGTCTATGAAGTATGTTTTGGTTTTTGGTTTTAATTTCGGTATTGATATTTACATATGGGATTTTCGGATCTTTGTTATACATGTTTGGATATTTTGTATGTGAATGCCGAATTATGCATGCTCTTAATTGAATATGGTATGTTGGACAGCAAGCTTTAGCATGTTTTCTTGATTTTAATTAGGTTTATTTCCTTAATTCGTGTGGAACCGAAGGAGATATCTAGATGCACTCGATGGCCATGAGTGTTATCTAGGTGTCAAATTCATATGCCGATTTAATACATGTTGAATTACACGCATGTTGGATTTAATATGTATTAATCTAAGGGTTAGAGTAATTCTGGAAATTTACATGTCGATGTGAGATGAGTGACGCCATACTTGCTAACATGTTCCAATTCGACATATTGTGCTTATGTGCTATTTGTGTTTAATTTCTACGCATTGTGTTATTAAACCGATTAGTACCATGTTTAGGATTACACGCATGTTGGATTCTAAATACTTGTGATGTTTTGAATAATTAGAATAACCGCATTGGCTCTAATTAAATTGGAACTTAATTGATCTTGAATTCGATATTTGCTGCTGCCCCTATTACTTGTTTTAATTTTATTGCATGTGTAATGAGATTCGTGTTTGGTAATTGTGTGAAAGGTGATGATCAATTGTATATAATAGTTTAGGTTTTAGAATTTGTAAAAATTCAGTAGGTAATTAATCATAAATTTCGACAACCCCCCTTTTATGCAATACTTTGTGTGATTGAAAGCCCTTGATTTCCCCGGATAGAACGATCCCTACTTGTCCTAACTACAATTGACAAAAGAAGGGTATTATTTGTATGAGATTGTTTTGCAGGTACAAATTGTGCACGCATGCGATCCCATCAGTTTTTGGCGCCGTTGCCGGGGAAATTATAATATTTTGATTCATAAAGTGTTGTTTGTAACTTTGTATATTTGTAAATTATTTAATTTCTGCAATAGTTTTGGGATATGTATTAATAGGATTTTTGGACATGTAATAGTTAATAGGGTTTTTCTTTTTCCGATTTTTATTTTTGGTTTTTGTTCTTAATTGCCGAATTGTTTATTATTGTGATTGTTTGTACACTTAGATAATTTCTAGGAAGTTGATAGTTTTTATGTATGCTTGTAGTTTATTGTAGTTTCTAAAGTGTAACATGTAGGTGAAGCCTCTTTTGTTGATCATAACCAAAACCCTTCATTTGAATGGTGCTTTGTTGGATCCGTTTTTATGTAGATTGGGAAACGCGGGATACTTCCCCCCCACGCATACAAAGCGATTTTTCAGCAATAGTATTACTTCGATGAGGTTGAGGGCGGTTTTAATCAACACTTGTAGACCGCTAGGACCCGAGTTTATTTTACAAAGTATAGGGCAAGTTATTTTCATTGATTGGTTCGAGGTTTGTAAAATTGGCTCTCAAGACCCACAGACTGATGATCATTCTCGGTGAGTGAGTCGATAGGGGACTTGTCCTCCGTGGTTAAAAACTTTGAGACCTGCCTTGTTCCTAAAGAGAGTTTACTCTCCGTGAATCTTAACGACACCGCCTTAGAAAAGTAAAGTATGCTCGACCTAGACAACAGCTTGTGCCGAAGCATCACCTCACTTTAGACGCTAGAAAATAACTTGAGCATATGTGGAATCTATTTTTCTTCAAAAGATAAAATTCGTCTTTAATTTTTGAGGTATATCGGATCAAGCATGATACTACCAGGGGCTGCATCAGTCCATTGCACTGTTAACTCCTCTGCTCCACGTACCTCAAATTTTAAAGTTGTGTGAATAAAAGACACCTAGAAACCCTAAGTTTCGGCAATTACAATACTTACATAATTGATGTAATCTAAAAACCGAACCAACATAGATACTTGTACAAATTTCGTGTGCTTTGTATAACTAGTTTAAATTGCTAGGGAGTTTTAAAAAGTCTATTTGTGTTAAGTTTGTTTATGGTTTTGAGGGGAAGAGGAATAGGTAAGGTCACTAATGTTGGTATTAGCCTTAACCCTTCATATTTGCGCTTGCGTTTTTATGAGGTTGAGGGCGGCTTTTATGCACTTTAGTGGTACTGACAACACAAGGTTCTCAACAGAGTAAGGGGCATTCATAGTTCGTTTGTTCTAATTTTGGTGTTGAGGTTTGTTTAACTAGATCTCAAGGCCCACAGACTGATGTTCATTCTCGGTGAGTGAGTCAATAGGGAGTTCGCTCTCCGTGGTGTCCAACAACGAGTCTTGCCTCACTCCATTATTAGTAATTTCGTTCTAGCCTTCTGAAACCACGAAATCTTGTGTCTAGTCGATAGACCTAGGCCGCACGTCCACCGAGCTTCGAAACCTTAAATGAGTTTGACATAAGTAAATTTTTAATCTCAAAAGAAAACGTTTCTTGGTTTGAATTTTCGAGGTATATCGGATTAAGCATGATACTACCGGGGGCTGTATCAGTCCATTGCACCGTTATCTCCTCTGCTCCACGTACTTTGAAAATTCAAACAAATCATATAGCAATTTAACTAAGGATACATAAAACACATCTTTGATTCTTTTGTTTATACTTGTGAAATCGTGTGAGCCATGTTTGTAATATTGTGTATGACGTTTTCTTTGTAATATACTTGCATTATACCTATACTCTTACACGTTTGAATCTTTGAATTTTTCGTACATACTCTAAATTTTGTGTAACATTATACTTGAATTTTCGTTAATATAGTTGTATGATATTCTTACCCTAACACTAATTGTTACATACTAACTATACACGCTTTTAATTCATTGGTTAAACACCTTGAAATTTTAATAATTTCAGGTACATGAATCTTGGTTGGTCACAAGAAATTGAGGACAGATTGAAAAGAATTTGCAACCAAGAAGAAGAAGAGCCAGTTTTGCCGAGCACTTCTACACCAGAACATCAGTTTGTTTCTCCCACCTCATCACTTTTTGACCGAAATTTTGTTGCACCACCATCACCATTTCCATCAGAAGCTTCGTGTGAACTAAACCCTTTGTTTCACGAAGAACCAGAATTTGAGCTACTCCAAAGTCCCATACCAATTCAGTACTTGAACTTTGATTTACCTGATCCTACATTCAGAATGACTTCACTAAGGGAGGAGAATGGACAGGTAGATGCGCCACAAGGAGGAGTGGTGAGACCAAGTAATGTGGCATATCCTGCAGTTGCACCTGGCAAATCAGGAGAATTTGAGCTGAAGGGTGGATTTATCCACCAACTGCCTAAGTTTTATGGACTCAGTGGAGAGGATCCGAATCGCCATATTCAGAAGTTTGAATTTAGATGTGAGTCAATGTGCCCAACTGGGGCAGACTTACAACATGTAAGAATGAAGGCGTTTCCTTTTTCACTTGAAGATAGGGCGCAGGAGTGGTTTTATGCTATACCACCTGGGAAGATGGTTTCTTGGACTTCAATGGTGAGGGAATTTCTCACCAAGTACTTTCCTTCATCAAGGGTGACGCAGATCAGGAAGGAGATCACCTCGATCAGACAAGAGCCAGATGAAAGCTTCGACGTGTACTATGACAGGTACAAGGCTTTGGTTGCAACGTGTCCTAATCATGGGATACGTGAGGGTCTTCTATTGCAGTATTTCTATGAAGGGTTGCGTCCCTTAGAGCGGAGATTTTTAGATTCAGCAGCTGGTGGATCTTTAATGGAGAAGAGCAGAGAGGAGGTTAAGAACTTGTTGGAGATGCATTTCACCAATCAACAACAGTTCGGGTCTACTTCCTCAAGGCGAGTCAGTGAGGCCAGCGGTTATGAGGAATCTAGTGCAGTGAAGGAGCTCAAGGAAGATGTGGGGAAACTCACTCAGATGATGTCCCAGTTTATGAAGCAGAAACATGCCCAAGTCTGTGGGGTGTGTAGTATGGAGGGGCATTCGGCTGATGTGTGTCCACAAGTTGGTGGAGGTGAAAATTTTGAGGAAGCCAATGCGATTGGTTTTCAGGGGCAGCAACGTTCCAACTTCCCTAACTTCAACCCCAGATTCAACGATCATCCCAATTTCAGATGGGCCAATAATGACAATGTGCTGAGGCCAAATGTTCAACAAAATGCACTCTATCAACCTAGAGGTGCCGTACCATTTCAGAGGCAACAAGGACAATTTGTGCCGAATCAGCCCATGCAGCCCATGCAAGCTCAAATGCCACCAAGCAATACCAATTATGATGCCATCATACAATCACTTTCAAGTGCTACTCAGACATTGTTTGCTGGACAACAAACCACCAACAAAGATGTTGCTGAGCTTAAAAATCAAATGGGCCAAGTGGTGGATTTCATGGGGAAGTTCAATGAACAAGGGAAGCTACCCTCAAATGTGATTAAAAACCCAAAGAATGAGCAAGCACAATCCATCACAACAAGAAGTGGAAAAGTCATAGAAGGGCCGGCACCCAAGAAGGTGGAAGACGTGATTTTGGAGTGTGTTGATGAGGAGACACACGGCAATGGTGAAGAAATACACGGCAATGAGGTCAAGAATAGTGTTGAACCGAGCAAGGCTGAGCTCGATGTGATGAGGAAGAGAGATTTGGAGAAGGATCCAGCAACCTCCAAGATGGAGGCACCTAAGGTTAATGACCCTAATTCTATTGATTTAGTTAAGGCTAATCAATTTTCTTGTTTACCTTTTCCCTCCAGGTTCGCAAAGTCCAGGAAGGACAAATCTGATGAGGAGGTGTTGGATATCTTTAGGAAAGTGGAGGTGAACATACCATTGCTTGAGTGCATCAAGCAAATTCCCAAGTATGCCAAGTTTTTAAAGGAGCTGTGCACTACAAGGAGGCATACTCGTGAAGAGCAGGTGGTCAAGATGAGTGAGACGGTTTCAGCCGTTCTCCAAAGAAAGCTCCCACCCAAAATGAAAGACCCTGGCAGCTTTTCCGTACCTTGTAAAATTGGACAATCATTTTTTGATAAAGTTTTGCTAGATCTAGGGGCTTCTATTAATGTCATGTCTTATAATGTGTATAAGTCCCTAGGTTTGGGCGAGTTGAAAAAGGACAATGTAATCATTCAACTCGCCGATAGGTCTAACAAATATCCTGAGGGATATGTTGAGGATGTTCTTGTGCAGGTAAATAATCTGATATTTCCTGTAGATTTCTATGTGCTTCAGATGGAAGAGTCGCCCCTTAATTCCACTCAACTTTTGTTGGGGCGACCATTCATGAGGACAGCAAGAACGAAGATAGATGTGGCTGAAGGGAACCTCACCATGGAGTTCGATGGTGAAGTGATTGGCTTCAACATCTTTGAAGCCATGAGGTATCCAGTTTCTGATCTAAAACCTTGCTATAATATTGATGTAATTGATTCTATTGCGCAAGTTTTGTCAGAAACTTTGGATCAATAGCAACTAGCTATTGAGCAAGGGGCCGGAATTGACACAAATGGGGACAAGATTTCCAAGGAGGCACGGCTCAAACTTGAGCCGAGCATGATGAGCATTGTTGCCGAGCTAGAGGCAACACCCCACATAAAAAAGCCATGTAAGTATATGTCAATTCCCATTTCCACTAATAAAATTCTACCATTTGTGGAACAGGCCCCTATTCTAGAACTCAAGGTGCTTCCGGATCATTTGAAGTATGTGTACTTGGGAGACGATGACACACTACCAGTTATTGTGTCATCACAGCTGAGTGAGCAGCAGGAAGCACGTTTAACTAGCATGCTGAAGAGGAACAAGACCGCCATTGGATGGACGTTGGCGGATATCAAGGGAATCAGCCCTACAACTTGTGTCCATAGGATCTTGCTTGAGGAAGGAGCCAAGCCTACTAGGGAGGGTCAGAGACGATTACACCCCCCTATGATGAAGATTGTGAAGGACGAGGTTATCAAATTACTGGATTGTGGAGTCATATATCCCATTTCAGATAGCCAGTGGATTGCACCTGTCCAGGTTGTACCCAAGAAGAGTGGAGTCACAGTTGTGAAGAACGATAAGGATGAGCTCGTGCCCCAACGATTGGTGACAGGTCATAGAATGTGTATCGACTACAGAAAGTTGAATGCTACTACACGCAAAGATCACATGCCTTTGCCTTTCATGGACCAGATGTTGGAGAGATTAGCTGGGCACGAATTCTATTGCTTCTTGGATGGGTACAGCGGTTACAATCAGATATGCATTCACCCAGATGATCAGGAGAAGACGACGTTCACATGTCCCTTTGGTACGTTTGCCTATCGACGCATGCCTTTTGGTTTATGCAACGCACCAGGTACATTCCAACGTTGTATGTATTCCATTTTCAGCGATTATATTGAGAATATCATTGAAGTCTTTATGGATGATTTTAGTGTTTATGGAAAAGACTTTGATGCATGTTTAGAGAATTTGGAATTAATCCTGAAAAGATGTGTAGAAACTAACCTTGTACTTAATTGGGAAAAGTGTCATTTCATGGTAAAACAAGGGATAGTTCTAGGACACATTATATCTGCAAAGGGTATTGAGGTAGATAGGGCCAAGATTGATATTATGCTTCACTTACCCTCCCCTACAACTGTAAGGGAGGTACGTTCGTTTCTTGGCCATGCAGGTTTTTACAGGAGGTTCATCAAGGATTTTTCGTTGGTGGCCAAGCCTATTTGTGCCCTCATGCAGAAGAATGTTCCATTCGTATGGGACAAAAGGTGTGAAGATGCATTTTTGAGGTTGAAGGAATTGCTGACGTCGGCACCAATAATGGCGCCACCTGACTGGAGCCTACCATTTGAGATCATGTGTGATGCTTCAGACTATGCAGTTGGAGCAGTGCTTGGACAGAGAAAGGAGAAGAGGCCGAATGCCATATATTATGCCTCTAGAACACTTAATGATGCTCAATTAAATTACTCTACAACTGAAAAAGAATTGTTGGCTGTGATATTTGCTTTAGAAAAATTTCGTTCATATCTTTTGAATTCTAAAGTAGTTGTTTATTCTGATCATGCAGCCCTAAGATATCTGATGAAGAAGAAGGACGCCAAGCCACGTTTGATTCGATGGATTCTCTTACTCCAAGAGTTTGACATCGAAATCAAGGACAAGAAGGGGAGAGAGAATGTTGTGGCGGATCACTTGAGCAGAATTGTGAGAGAAGAGGAAAAGTTACCACTTCAGGAAACTTTCCCAGATGAGCAGCTTTTTCGAGTGGACACAAAAGAACCTTGGTATGCAGACATTGTCAATTATTTAGTTACTAAAACTTTTCCAAGTACATGTTTGCAGGCAGCCAAGACGAGGATCAAAAAGAATGCAAGACACTACATATGGGACGATCCCTATCTATGGAGGACGTGTAGTGATCAGGTGATTAGACGTTGTGTGCCACAAGAGGAGCATAGGCCGATCCTTGCATTTTGCCACAATGAGGCGTGTGGAGGACACTTTGGAGCTAAGAGGACAGCACTCAAGGTATTAGAAAGTGGATTTTATTGGCCCACGATTTTCAAGGATGCATACACATTTTGTATGACATGTGATAGGTGCCAAAGGACAGGTAACATTAGTAAGAGAGACCAAATGCCCCTAAATCCTATAATGTTTGTTGAAATTTTTGATGTTTGGGGTATAGATTTTATGGGACCTTTTCCTTCATCTAAGGGCTTTCTTTATATCTTGTTGGCTGTTGATTATGTGTCTAAATGGGTGGAGGCGAAAGTCACAAGGACTAATGATTCTAAAGTTGTTGCAGGTTTCTTGAGAACTAACATATTTTGCAGGTTTGGAGTACCTCGTGTGTTTATAAGCGATGGAGGTTCTCATTTCTGCAACAGAACAATAGAGGCTTTGCTCAGAAGATATGGAGTCACCCATAAGGTATCCACACCTTATCATCCTCAGACGAGCGGAATGGCAGAAGTGTCCAACAGAGAGATCAAGAGCATATTGGAGAAAACTGTGGGCCCATCAAGGAGAGATTGGAGTGATAGACTTGATGATGCACTTTGGGCTTACAGAACGGCATACAAGACACCCATTGGGATGTCTCCATTTCGGCTTACATATGGCAAGGCGTGCCATCTTCCAGTAGAGTTGGAGCACAAGGCGTGGTGGGCGGTCAAGCAATTCAACATGGAACTTGACAAGGCTGGACTTCACAGGAAATTGCAGCTGAGCGAACTTGAGGAAATCAGAAATGAAGCATATGATGCTGCGTGGATTTACAAGGAGAAGACGAAATTGTATCATGACAAGATGATAAGAGGCAAAACGTTTCATATTGGCCAGAAAGTCTTGTTATTTCATTCTCGTCTTAAATTATTTCCTGGCAAATTGCGTTCTAGTTGGGTAGGACCATATATTGTTACTAATGTGTTTTCTCATGGTGCTATTGAAATTCAGAGTACGGAATCAGGAAAAGCATTCAAGGTGAATGGTCATCGACTTAAGCCTTACTACGAACCTTTTGAGGAGCACACCATTGAAGAAATAGCAGTTAGAGACGCACCAAGATCCTGATGATATGGAGAAGAGTCTAGGCTGAGTAGACTATAAACATTAAGCGCTGCATGGGAGGCAACCCATTTCAACCAAAATGGTGAAGGAGCCGTCTACGAGAGTTTGAATTTCTAATCCCTAAACTCTTTATGGTTGAATTGTATAAATGTGGAACTTGTGAATTATCAAATGCTTAGAAATTACTACATAATTCTTGTATACATTGAGGACAATGTAATTTTCTAAGTGTGGGGTAGGGATACATGTTTCACATGCTTTTGTCTTTGTTTCGAATCATAAAAAGAAAAGAAAAAAAAAAATCAGAAAAAAAAAAAAAAACAAAAAAATTTCGTTGCTTTTGTCTTTATTTTTCGTTGCTTTTTAATTTTGTTTTTGTTTTTGAGTCTTAGGATGCCCCTAAATAGTCTATGATGATTATATCTTTGAATGCATAGATGATGGTTTAGCATAATCTTGAAAATAATTGTGAGTTTCATGGACTTTGTGATTGGTATGAACATTTGAGACTTGGACTTAATTGTGAAATAAGCATGTATGTTGTGTTGATTTTGTTCCATAATAACCTATGTGAGCTTTGATGCCATATACTTTCTTCTTGAGTGATAAAACTGGGCAGAATTTTTCAAAACTTCATTATTCTTTGATTATTCAATGACTATGTGCCATAGCTTTTAATGAACTCTAGAATGCTAGAACTTACTCTTGACAATTTTTGAAACTATTATTCATGAAATACCTTGATTTTGAAAAGGATTGAAAAGATCATGTTAGGATTACCACCAATGCCAAACAAAGCTTATGCCTAATTTGTGCCCGTCGTGGGACTCCTTAGTTTTAACCCCTTTGAGCTGACAATAAACCATTTATTTCATCACCATGATACACTTTCCTTGAGCTTAGAACAGTTTAACCTTACCATTGTTGTCAAGACTTGGTAAAATTTAATGGAATTTGTTATTTGAAGTGATGTTGTGAAGTAAGTGTGCGGTGAACTTGTCCAATTATATGAAAAATTTATGTGTTGCCGAACAAAAGAAAAGAAAAGAAAAATCGGACAGAAAAAAAAAAAAAAAATTTGATCCGAGAAAAAATACAAGGGATTCGGCAATGGAGGAATATTTGGACGAGATTCTTGTGGTGAATTTGGAATTTTATGACTATTTGAAGGTCTAACATTGCTATACTTGACCTTTGTTCATATTCACTATGTTATGGGGAAGAAAAGAATGAAGTTTGGGCCCAACATGATAAAATTTGGCCCTTTGAAGTGAAGTCATAAGGAGGATTGAATTTTGCCAAGTCTTGGTGACGTTTAATCACCACTTCCTAAATGAGAATGCCTTATGCCAATCCCCATTATTCCCTTTTTGTTGATCTTTTCATGATTCTTAAAATAGGTGAACTTTGATTTGTGGAGATTTTTGTCAAGAATTGAGCATATGGCTTTGGTTCATTTGTGCACATAGTTGTTATATGAAGTTTTTCCTGAAAGATTAATTCACAAAGTGCTTTTATTTGATGAAATATGCGAGCTATTTGTTGCCTTACAATCTGTTCTCTTGCATATACTTTGAGTGAATTGCCATATCATGAGTGAAAAGAAGAGAGTATGCCTAGTGAGGAGGATGAAATCAACATAACATGTCACTGCTTGCTATTTTTGTTTCTTACTTGTTCATGCTATGATACATGTCTATGACGCTTGGGATTATTGTGCTTACATTGAATGCTTAACTTGAAAGCTATGTGTTTAAAGATCCTGAGACAATCATTTTAGGGGCAGTAGTGTTGAGTCTTTTTATTTGTTTTGCTAAGGGACTAGCAAAAGCTAAGTGTGGGGTAGTTGATAGGAGCATAAAATGCGACGTCCTTAATATGTTTTTACCCCCATTTATGCAATTCTTAACCCTTATTGTTGTAATATAGAGTCATTGTGTCGTGTTTGGAGTCTTTGGCAGAGTTGGTGGACAAATTGAGCTTAAAATACAGAATTGTCGAATTTTGAAGAGTTTTAGTTTGAGTAGGAGTCCTTGTTGTACTAGGAATCCTGTTTGGACTAGGAAACCTGTTTTGACTAGGAAACTTGTCGGAATAGAATTCTTTTTTTGTTCGTCGTTTCTGAAACATGTGTGGAAAATTTGGAATCCTGTTTGGATTAGGAAATGTCCTGTTTAGGAAAGTCCTACTTGAACTATAACTGTATATTTTGTGACTTTCCTATTTCGGTTTTCCTATTCTAGAAACTTTCTCGATCTAGTAAGTCCCTCGATTTGAATTGGAAACTTTCCTAATCTAATGATCTTATCTATTACATGTATGTCTTTTTAAGACAATATTTGACTAGATTAGGACAAGTTTATTACATGAATTAATTCTCTATTTTCTTGTCTTTATTTTCAGATTTTATATGGAAATAATGAGGGGATGAAATCTGAAATTAATGAGGATTATTCAGCCGATTTGGAGGAGATTTTCAAGGGAAGAAAAATTGATTTTTACCATGGTAAATTCATGGTTAATTCAGCTGAATGAGAAAAACAAGGGAATTAGGAGACTTCAATGCCAAAAATAAAAGGAAGGTACATGGATAAGGTAATTGCCGAAATTTGCAAGGAGGAATTCAAGGAGTCCTAAAGCTACAAGGGAAGAAACTCACGGCAATGGAAATGAATTGAAGAAGATATTTTGCTGAATTAAGTTAATGATCATAGAAGAGATAAAGAAGGATTTAATTCGGCAAAGCAAGGAGAGAAAAGAGGGAGAGAATTAAGGGAAGTGCTTGACCGAATGTGGACCAATTCATGCCTAGGTTCATTGATAATTGCTGAATTAATTCAAGATTAAATCAAGAGATAATTTGAAGAATTGTTCAGCCATTATCTCTTTGATTTTCGGCAACAATAAAGAGGAGTTATTGTTGCACATTTTCAGCCATGTTGACCAAGAATTTCAGCAAATAAAGAGAAGATAGAGGAATGCCGAATCTTGTGAAGGAAAAAGTCTTGGACGGCATCACAACAACCCTAGGGTTTTGGCTGAACCCTAGGTTTCCATGCTCCTCTATAAATACCACACTTGGTATTCAGAAGAAAAATCATCTCTCTCTCCACAAAAGCTCTGCCGAATCCCTGCCAAATTTATTCCACAAATTACATACCAAGACTCAAAGCCGAATCCACCACCTCTCATAACAATTCAATCATCCTCCACCAATCCTTGCCGAATCTTAATCAAGGTTGTAACATGGATTGTATTACATTGGTTTTTGATTCTTTGTATTTAAACATAACTTTGTCTATGAAGTATGTTTTGGTTTTTGGTTTTAATTTCGGTATTGATATTTACATATGGGATTTTCGGATCTTTGTTATACATGTTTGGATATTTTGTATGTGAATGCCGAATTATGCATGCTCTTAATTGAATATGGTATGTTGGACAGCAAGCTTTAGCATGTTTTCTTGATTTTAATTAGGTTTATTTCCTTAATTCGTGTGGAACCGAAGGAGATATCTAGATGCACTCGATGGCCATGAGTGTTATCTAGGTGTCAAATTCATATGCCGATTTAATACATGTTGAATTACACGCATGTTGGATTTAATATGTATTAATCTAAGGGTTAGAGTAATTCTGAAAATTTACATGTCGATGTGAGATGAGTGACGCCATACTTGCTAACATGTTCCAATTCGACATATTGTGCTTATGTGCTATTTGTGTTTAATTTCTACGCATTGTGTTATTAAACCGATTAGTACCATGTTTAGGATTACACGCATGTTGGATTCTAAATACTTGTGATGTTTTGAATAATTAGAATAACCGCATTGGCTCTAATTAAATTGGAACTTAATTGATCTTGAATTCGATATTTGCTGCTGCCCCTATTACTTGTTTTAATTTTATTGCATGTGTAATGAGATTCGTGTTTGGTAATTGTGTGAAAGGTGATGATCAATTGTATATAATAGTTTAGGTTTTAGAATTTGTAAAAATTCAGTAGGTAATTAATCATAAATTTCGACAACCCCCCTTTTATGCAATACTTTGTGTGATTGAAAGCCCTTGATTTCCCCGGATAGAACGATCCCTACTTGTCCTAACTACAATTGACAAAAGAAGGGTATTATTTGTATGAGATTGTTTTGCAGGTACAAATTGTGCACGCATGCGATCCCATCAACAAGTTTCGACCTAAACCTAGAACGTTTCCGATCTTACCTAGTTGAGAGACTCTCTAATGTTTTAAGATCGAGCTATTCGCAAAGTGACCCTAAAAGTTATGCTACCGTTATACAACTCGTAACATTGAAGAGATGTAAACAAGCAAGGTTGTCAATCATCTCATTTAACATGCAAGTTTTAGCTAAGGTTATACCCTAGGTGAGCACAATAGAATCAAAGCAACATACGTTTAATCTTTATTCATTCTACTCGGGTTAGATGAAACCTAACATCTAGATTTACTTGTTTGTTAGACAAAACTAATGTGTCGGTTTTTAAGTCATGTCCTTAGATTACTAACCAATTTAAATCCTCAACATGCATCTATACCGCTGTCCTAATTATCTAAGTGTGTAAATCTTACAAGTTTTATATTACAAATTAGCATGCAAAGACTAAAAGAAAACGTGGCTTAAACCTAGACCTAAGCAACGAATCAAATATATCTTTAACATAAAAATTATAAAACCAATCTCCAATTCGGTTCATACATAGACATACAAACAAAAACAAAAAATACATGCAAGTTTAATAGACAAAACTAGACATAACTACATAAAATTTACTAAACCGAAAGACGGGAGTGGATCACACTTTTGTAGACACCTTGATGACTTCGACTCGTGTGGATCTAGCGGAAGATGGAGGCTGTATGGAAGGGCTGCTCGGCAAAAGATGGCTCGGCAGGAAATCCAAGTTTCGGCAGAAACTTGGGTGAGGGTGAAGATGGTTTTCGGCTAGGGTTTATGTAGGATTTTTGGGGAGAATTTGGTAGTACTTTGGCTTTATGTTTTGGCTTGAGATGTGAACAGTTTTTCTGTGGAAAAGATGGCTATATGTAGAGGAAAATTGCTAGGGTTGCCGGCCTCAACAAGGAAGGGAGAATTCCTTTTCCTAGTTGGCTTATGTTTCCTTGTTGAATAATTATTGCATTCTTGGACTTCTTTTTCTGAATTTTCTTCATAGCATGGGCTTCACATCTTCATGGACCTCATATGTGGGCTTGACAACTCCATGTGGTGAACTTGGTCCGTGGAAAAATACCCGAAGCCCGCCAAGAACCAAAACCGGCAGCAACATTGCTGATGATCCATGCAATCCTAGCCCGACTAGGATTGCGTCTTTTCTTCACTTTTTCCTCCATTGCTTTGGCTCAATGTCTTCTTTTATCCTTCAATAAGCTTGGACAATCTTCAAATATGCACTGGTGCGCCAAAATGTCCATCGAAAATAGAAACAAAGGAAACAAGGCAGAAACTTGCTGGAATCGGCTGGAATGACCTTGTGCCGGTAAATCTGGCATAACTCCCTCCTCGAAGCTCCAATTGATGCGATTCTGAGTCTCAGAGAAATTAGACACGTAGAGTTTCCTCCATATAAAAGGGCTTGATCAAATTCCTTCTGAAACGTCAGGAACGAATTTTTGAAGTTGGAACACAGTCCCAGGAAAAATCCTGGAAGTCCCTGGATTGATTTGCTCGAACTGCTGATTTGCAGCCATCTTTTGGGTGACTTCCCGAACTCCGATTGATCTGTATTTTTGAAACAAAACCCATTAGTAAGCCAATAATATGCATACCAAATTTCAGAAAATGTGGAAAAAGATAAGTCACAATTTCATTCATCTCAGAATCACAAAAAAGATACATTTTGCACTATTTTCCAGAATTCTTATACGTGGTCATTTTTCGGATTCTAAAGCACATATTTTCAAAACTCTACCAAATTGACACTAAACTATATTATGACTCGATCTTAGATAAATAAGGGTTAAACAAAGCATAAACGAAAGCGTAAACACATTAATATCGTCGCACATTGTGCTCCTATCATGAAGTGACAGACAACAAGTTTAGATGGAAATCGATTAAAGCCTCATATGAGCAATTGGAGGAGCGACTTTTGGTGGATGTACACCTCCAAGAGGCGCCAATTCTGAGTGAACATGAGAAGAGTCTAGGCTAAAGGTCTACAAACAACTACGCGCTGCATGGGAGGCAACTCATTTCAAACAAAATTGTGAATGAGTCAACAACGAGAGTTTGAATTTTCTAAAATCCCTAAACTCTTTTTGGTTGAATTGTATAAATGTGGAACTTGTGGATTTTATCATCTGCTTAGAAATTACAACATTATTTTTGATTTATATTGAGGACAATTGATGAGTGCCTAAGCACGCACACAATAATAAACCCTACAATCGTTAGTAGTATAAGCAAGTAGGGATCGTTCTTAGCCGGGGATTAAGGGTACCTGAAACATGAGAATGTTAGATAAAAACACACAAATATATACATGAAAAACATCACTTTAATGGGGGATTGAGGGATCGGCAACTTTGCTGCCCTAAAACCTAAGAACACGAATTTAAAACATGAAAATAAATCCTAAGACTGTTATATACAAGTTGATCATCATCTCTCACACCAAGTAGTTCACACAAAAGACTCTTTAACATATAGACTCGCATGCAAGAAAGTAAGGAACAAATATTGATGCAATTTAGACTTAACCAATTTTGATCCCAATTAGAGCCTACGAGGTCATCCAATCGTTTGATTACTTAAGTTCTTAAGATTAAATACGAGTATAATCCTAAGGTTATGCTAACCGATTTTACACGTTTAACATTTAAGCACATGAATCACAAATCGAAGACAAGCGAACAAGTAATGTTGTCAATCTTCTTATTATCTTGCAAGTTCTAAGGTTATTAACTCTAGGTGAGCAAAATGATTAAGAAAACTACGAGTATGACTCAACCAAATTACTCTAGCTTATGAAATCTAGCACTTAGAATTACATGCTTTAAACAACAAATGCTTTAAACAAAACTAGTGTGTCGATTTGGTGCCCTCACCTTAGGTTACTAATCGAATTAGATTCTCAAACAAGCATCACATACCTACTGTCCTAATTATCATACACACGAAATTTACGTGCTAAAATCACAAAACTTTAACATAAACATTGATCATGCAATCGGTTACATAGAAGTTCAATAAAAACCAAGAATCGAATCGAGTTCATACAATACAACCACACCAAAAAAAAAATATACAAAAACCATAAAGGGGATGGATCAAACTTTTAGAACCTTGAAGACTTCTCAATCGTGTGGTGGGAAGGTGCGGCTGCTGCTTGGATGTTGGGCAGAAAACAAGAACAAGGCAGAATTTCGGATGGTGGTGGATGTGGTTTTTGACTAAGTGTTTGAGGTTTGGTGCTTGTGAGACTTGGTACAGTTTTAGGCTAGTACTTTGTGCTTGAGATGAGATGATTTTTTCTGTAAAAATCGTTGGCTATGTATATGGAACAGCCTAGGGTTTGCCGGCAGCTCCAAGGAATGACAATTCCTTCTCCAAGTTGGTTTTAGATTTCCTTGTGGGTAAAGTATTGCTTTCTTGGACTTCTTCTTATGATCTTGGACTTCAATCGGCTGCATTAGGGTAGCATGGGCATATCCAATAAGTCTTTAGGTCCATTATAGCCGATCCATGCTTCCAAAAATCCAAAGGAGAGCTTTCCTCATGCTACCGGGAAACTATAGTTTTCTCGGTAGAATTAACCTTGCTCCAGTAAATCCAGCATAACTCCCTCCTCATTACTCCGATTGATGCGATTCTAAGTCCTAGAGAATCTAGACTCATAGGGCTTGCTATCCATATAAGGCACATCCTCTAGTTCTAAGTGATACGTCGTAGAGAAATTCTGGAAGTTAGGACACAGTCTCAGGAAAATCCTGGTAGTCCCTGGATCATTTTGCTCAAACTACCAAGTTGCAGCCATCTTTTGGGTGACTTCCCGAACTCTGATTGATCTGAATTTTTTATACAGCATACTTTAACTTGTCAATTATATGCATACCAAATTTCATCAAATATAGAAAAGGATAAGTCATTTTAACACAAGTCTCAAAATCACGAAAAAGACATAATTTGATATTATTTCCTCATATTTCTATACTTAAGTCATTTTTCTGATTATTAAGCACAACTTCCCAAAACTCTACTAAAATGACACTAAACTATATTATGACTCTATCTTTCTCTAAATAGACTTGACAAAACACAAATAAGGGATAATAACACATTAATATCATCGCACATTGTACTCCTATCAACTACCCCACACTTATCCTTTGTAGTCCCTTAGCAAAACTAAATAATACTAAGACTCTAAACAAACTATTACCCCTAATGATTTTTCTTAGACTCATATGAACACATAGCTTTCAAGTTGATGCATGAGAATGATAAGCACGAAAATTCCAAGTTTCATGAACATGTAATATCAATATGAACATATAAGAACAACAAATAAGTATGAAAACATGTTAAGCTAATCCGATCCTCCTCACTAGGCATACTCTCTTCTTTTCACTCGAAGCATGGCTATTCATACATAAGTATATGCAAGTGAAAGATAATGAATTACAAAGAATAATTTTCATATGTCAAAGAAACGAAAGCACTTTGTGAATAAAATTTTAAGGAAAAACCTCATATGATAACTATGTGCACGAATGGACCAAAACTATATGCTCAACTCTTGAGAAAATCTCCAAAAATCAAAGTATGCCATCTTAAGAATCATGAAAACGTTATAGGGGGATAAAAATATGGGGCTCGTCTATATAAGGCAGAAATTTTAGAATAAGTGGTGCTTAAGAACGTCACCAAGACTTTGGCAATGCTCGATCCTCGTTATGGCTTCACTCCAAGGGTCGAATATTATCTTGTTGGACCCTTCCTTCATTCTTTACTTCCCGAAACATCATAAACATGGATAAAGGTCAAAATTTAACAATGCTAGACCTTCAAATGCAAACTAAACTCCAAGCTCACAACATCTTTCAAGGATAGGACTTAGCATATTTTTCAATCTAATCCGTGCCTCTTTTTTTTTTTATCATTCTCTCGAATTCTTTCTTTTATTTTTCTTTTTTTTCCGAGCAAAATCTTTCTTTTTCTTTTCTTTTCTAAGGCATGGCAACATACAATGTCATACAATTTTTCGGCTAAGTCTACCCCACACTTGTTCTTCTTCATCACTCTACACCAAAACTCCAAATCGATTTCAAACTTTTACCAAGTCTCGCGAGGACAAGGGTAAGATATAACTATTCTAGGCATATGAATTTTTATGAGGGTGATGAAAGAAAAGGCTCGATGTAGGCTCAAAGGGGGTATTCTAAGGAGTCTCACGACGGGCACAAATAGAGCACATGCTTTATTTGGCTATGGTGGTGATCCTAATATAACGTTTTCAATCCTTTTCAAAATCAAGGCAATTTTAATGACCATCAAGTTTTAAAAATCACAAGAGCGAGTTCTAGCAATTCTAGAGTCCATAAAAAGCTATTGCATATAGTCATCGAATAATCAAAGAATTAGGAGGTTTCATGCTTCCTATGTGTCTATCGAATTTTTATCTTTTTATCACTGAAGAAGAAAGCAAATTGGCTCTAAAGGTCACACATGTTTTTATGGAAATAAACTAGCTAAAACATGCATGCTTGGTTAATCAACAAGTCCTACATGCTCCTACCAATGCACATAATCCATGAAACTCACAATTTTAATTGTATGCATAACTATCATCTATGAATGCAAAGAGGAGAAAAATATCATTGACATATTAGGGGCATCCTAAGACTCAAAATAAACAATTTAAACACTCTATTTTTGTGGAACAATTTTCTGAATTTTTCTTTTCTATACTAAGCACACAAAAATATAAATGAAACATGTAAACCCACCTCACACTTAGAAAATTACATTGCCCTCAATGTAAGCATAAAATTATATCAACGAATTTCTTAAGTATGCAATCGACTAACATATCCCAACATATCATCACAAACCAAAGAAAAAGAGAAGGGTGAAGAAATTTCAAACTCTCGGTGATGGCTTCTTCACTTTTCTTTGATCGAATTGGGTTGCCTCCCAAGTAGCGCTTTGTGTTTATAGTCCATAGCCTAGACTTTTCACCATGTGTGTGTCCGTTCATCATGTGCATTGCTCGCTTTGTGGTGTGGCAGCCTCTCTCTGCAGCAGCAGGTTCTCAGGCATGCTTCTCTAGGTAAGCAGGCTTCTCTCGGCCCAAAAATGGAAGCAGAAATACTTTGATGAGCAAAATACCACCTGAAATGAAAATTTGATGTTTCTGGCTGTTCGTGCATATGTGACACGTTTCCTAACTCCAAGCGGTTAGAGAGATATGCTCCTGCAAAGTTAGAGAAAAAGTAGAAATTCTCCCAGCAAGGCAGACAAGACATTTACCTCTTAAGCCACGAATTTGGGTGTGTTCCAGTGACCGAATGCAAAGGTGCTCTAAATAAATGTTATAGAAAATACATAGAGATTTCCATCAGTAGTTTGCCTCAATCGGACCAGCAGAAGTACTCAATGTTTAGCCTTTTATCGGACCTATCGATCTGCCCAGTTTTCTGTTTCGCCAGATTGACCTTGCTGCACTCAAATTGAAAATGGGAACATCTCATGACTCCAAATTCACTTTTATAAAATTCAACAGAAAGTAGACTCAGAGACCTTTCCAACGGTATATGGTACAGTATTCCAGGTTTTGTGAGTTGAAAACGGCAGCCATCTAAAGTTGACATACTGCACTGCCGGAATTCTGTTTGGGCAGAATTTTTGTATTTCCTGCACCCTTCTTTCAAGTTCGACCTGCATACACACAAGACACATCAAAACGAACAAAAACAAGAGTTAGAACGTCATGTTAGAGAGTTAGGATATATAAGTATATGTTAAAGTTAGAGGAACAGATTGTTAACAAACTTTACTTCACAAATATTAACACACTTTAACATTCACATAAAACAAGATTTTATAATCCCCGACAACGGTGCCAAAAATTGATGAGTGCCTAAGCACGCACACAATAATAAACCCTACAATCGTTAGTAGTATAAGCAAGTAGGGATCATTCTAAGCCGGGGATTAAGGGTACCTGAAACATGAGAATGTTAGATAAAAACACACAAATATATACATGAAAAAACGTCACTTTAATGGGGGATTGAGGGATCGGCAGCTTTGCTGCCCTAAAACCTAAGAACACGAATTTAAAACATGAAAATAAATCCTAAGACTGTTATATACAAGTTGATCATCATCTCTCACACCAAGTAGTTCACACAAAAGACTCTTTAACATATAGACTCGCATGCAAGAAAGTAAGGAACAAGTATTGATGCAATTTAGACTTAACCAATTTCGATCCCAATTAGAGCCTACGTAAGGTGAGGGCACTAAATCGACACACTAGTTTTGTTTAAAGCATGTAATTCTAAGTGCTAGATTTCATAAGCTAGAGTAATTTGGTTGAGTCATACTCGTAGTTTTCTTAATCACTTTGCTCACCTAGAGTTAATAACCTTAGAACTTGCAAGATAATAAGAAGATTGACAACCTTACTTGTTTGCTTGTCTTTGATTTGTGATTCATGTGCTTAAATGTTAAACGTGTAAAATCGGTTAGCATAACCTTAGGATTATACTCATAGTTAATCTTAAGAACTTAAGTAATCAAACGATTGGATGACCTCTTTACTAATCGAATTAAATTCTCAAACAAGCATCACATACCTACTGTCCTAATTATCATACACACGAAATTTACATGCTAAAATCATAAAATTTTAACATAAACATCGATCATGCAATCGGTTACATAGAAGTTCAATAAAAACCAATAATCGAATCGAGTTCATACAATACAACCAAACTAAAAAAAATACAAAAGCCATAGAGGGGATGGATCACACTTTTAGAACCTTGAAGACTCCTCAATCATGCGGTGGGAAGGTGCGGCTGCTGCTTGGATGTTGGGCAGAAAACAAGAACAAGGCAGAATTTCGGATGGTGGTGGATGTGGTTTTGGCTAAGTATTTGAGGTTTGGTGCTTGTGAGACTTGGTAGAGTTTTAGGCTAGTACTTTGTGCTTGAGATGATATGATTTTTTCTGTGAAAATCGTTGGCTATATATATGGAACAGCCTAGGGTTTGCCGGCAACTCCAAGGAATGACAATTCCTTGTCCAAGTTGGTTTTAGATTTCCTTGTGGGTAAAGTATTGCTTTCTTAGACTTCTTCTTCTAATGTTGGACTTCAATCGGCTGCATTAGGATAGCATGTACATGTCTAACAAGTCTTTAAGTCCATTATAGCCGGTCCATGCTTCTAAAAATCCAAAGGAGAGCTTTCCTGATGCTACCGGGAAACTATAGTTTTCTCGGCAGAATTGACCTTGCTCCAGTAAATCCGGCATAACTCCCTCCTCAGTGCTCCGATTGATGCGATTCTAAGTCCTGGAGAAATTAGACTCATAGAGCTTTCTATCCATAGAAGGTACATTCTCTGGTTTCAAGTGATGCGTCATAGAGAAATTTTAGAAGTCAGGACACAGTCCCAGGAAAATCCTGGTAGTCCCTGGATCGTTTTGCTCAAACGGCCAAGTTGCAGCTATCTTTTGGGTGACTTTCCGAACTCCGATTGATCCGAATTTTTAACACAACATAATTTAGCTTGCCATTTATATGCATACCAAATTTCATCAAATTTGGAAAACGATAAGTCATTTTAACACAAGTCTCAAAATCACGAAAAAGACATAATTTGATATTATTTCCTCATATTTCTATACTTAAGTCATTTTTTTGATTATTAAGCACAACTTCCCAAAACTCTATCAAAATGACACTAAACTATATTATGACTCTATCTTACTCTAAATAGACTTAACAAAGCACAAATAAGGGATAATAACACATTAATATCATCGCACATTGTGCTCCTATCAACAATCTAATTTTCTAAGTGTGGGGTAGGCAATACATGTTTCACATGTTTGTATTTGTTTTGCTTGAGTCGTGTCATAAATAAAAAGAACATAACAAAATCAAAAAAGTTAGAAAAATTCAAAAAAATTTCGTTTGTTTTTGTTTTGATTGAGTCTTAGGATGCCGCTAAAGTCTATGATGATGATTATATCTTTGACTTTCAAAGATGTTGATTTCGCATGATCATAAAAATTATATTGTGACTTTCATGGATAATGTGATCGGTATGAACATGTGAGATTTTGATTGATATATGAAAAACATGTATGTTTGAGTTGATTTTATTCCATAACATCCTATGTGAGGTTTAGAGGCACTACCAGAAAAAAGGGTTTTCCCGACGAAAAAAAAAAACAGCCGACGAATTAAAATTTTCGTCGGTAATTCTAAGGAATAGCCGACGATTTTATTTTTCGTCGGTAAAAAAAAAAATCGTCGGCCATAGTTTAACCATAGCCGACGAAACCTTTTTTTGTTGGTATTTTCAAAAAATCGTCGGCTATATTCATATTTCAGCCGATGATTTGTATTTTCGTCTGCCTTTCTCCGAAACATTAGCCGACGAAAATTTTTGGAAGTATAGCCGACGAAGTTGACATTTTCGTCGGTATAAGTCTATATATTTTCAGATCTGGGCAGCAGCTGCTCATTTCAAAAAAAAAAGGGGAAAAACGGGAGAAAGAGTGAAAAATCTTTGGGTATTGTTGAAATCCGTCCTCTCTTACATTGTGGAGCTATATATAGGTACATACATGTGTATATATGTTGATTTTGAGTTTCTGTTGAGTTGATTTTGAGTTTTAGTGATTTTGATTTAGTAAGTGATTTTTTGTTTTGTTGTTGTTTTAGTGTTAGAATGTATGTATATATGTTGATTTTGAGTTTTAGTTGAGTTGATTTTGAGTTTTAGTGATTTTGATTTATTAAGTGATTTTTTGTTTAATTTGTTGTTGTTTTAGTGTTAGAATGTATGTATATATGTTGATTTTGAGTTTTAGTTGAGTTGATTTTGAGTTTTAGTTTAATTATATATGTGTTTTAATTTGATGTTATTTTAATTAGTGTTAAAATATATATATATATATATATATGTTAATTAATAGTTGTTGATATATAGTGTAATTAATAATGGTTGATATATAGTGTAACTTAAATAATGGTTGTTAATTAATGGTATATATATATATGAGTTGATGTTGATAATAATATATATTGTAATATTGTAATTAATTATTAAGGATTTATATATATATATATATATATATATGTATGTGTTAATTAATTTCTTATTAATTAAAGTTATACATATATATTATTATCAGGCTATATATGGATCTGGATAAGAGTTGGATTTCGCTTCCAAGGCATGACCGACGATACACTACAGGAGTTGTGAATTTTTTGCAGTTCGTCGAGGAAAATGCAAACGGGAATGATTACCATTATTGCCCGTGCAAGAAATGTAAGTGTCGCAGTGATATGTGTCGATTTCCGATTAGGACAGTATGGGAGCACCTAAAGAGTAATGGGTTTTGGCCGAAGTACAAACGTTGGATATATCACGGTGAGCCATCATTAGATGGATCGCATGATCATGGGCAGTTTTTTGAGGCGGGCAGTAGTAGTACATCCAACGATCCAACAATGGCATTCGTCAACGACGTGTTTCCTATTGAAAGCGGTGTACGTGGGGAACAATATATGCATGACCCGGTGCTGCCCTTCCCACAAGTTGTCAACACTGCTGCCTTTGACAAGTACAACAAACTGATTGCATTGCAACAGACCCCTGTGTCTTCAAGTTCTGAGAAGACAGTTCTTCAAAGTGTGATGGAGGTAATGAGGATTAAAGTCGAGACAAAATCGACTATCAGGCAAGTGGATGAATATATACAGTACACTTCTTCGTTGTTAGAGGAGGGTCATCGTAATCCTACCAATCACCGTAAGGTCCGAAGTATCCTCAAAGATCTAGGGTTTTCCTACATTAAGATCCATGCATGCGCATTTGACTGCGTTCTCTTCTGGGGTAAAGATGCAGAAGGGAATGACCTTGCTAGCCTTGACGCATGTCCGCTATGTCAGTCTGACCGATATAAGTTGACGGGAGCAGACAATAGGAAACCTGTGAAAGTGCTTCGGTATTTTCCGTTGAGAGATAGGCTTGAGCGGTTGTACATGTCAGAAACCACCGCAAAAGCTATGAGATGGCACGGTGAGCGGGACACGGGAGACGCATATATCATGACACACATCTCTGACGGAGCGGCTTGGAAGTATATAAACAATGAGTTTCATCATTTTGCATCAGATGTCAGAAACGTCAGGCTCGGGTTCAACCCTTTCGGCACCATGAGTCTTTCATAAAGTATATGGCCGATGGTTTTGGTACCTTACAACCTTCCTCCGTGGATGTGCATGAAGAAGGAATATAATATGTTGACGTTGTTGATTCCGGGGCCTGGTTACCCAGGAAAATGTCTCGATGTGTATATGAGACCATTGATTGAAGAGCTTAAGGTATTGTGGGACGTTGGTCATCCCACTTTTGACTAGTACAAGGAGGAGACGTTCAAGATGCATGACATGGTTATTGGTACCATCAGTGATTTTCGTGCTTATGGGATGTTGTCGGGCAGCGTTGTTAGGGGATACAAGACTTGCCCAGAGTGCCTCAGCGATTATGGGAGCACCCCTCATTGCAACAAGATATGTAGAATGGGTCATCGTCTGTTCCTTTCGGCGGATCACCACTGGCGTTACGAGTCCGCCGCATTTGATGGAACCGAAGAACACGGTGGTCCCCCCAGAAGATGGACGGGAAGAGAAATTTTAGCAGTGCTTAATGAGTACGATTTTGGGCCCCTCAGCAATCATCCCGACATTGTAGCGGAAATACCTGAAAGACCTGAGGAGTACAAATTCTGGACACATAAGAACATATTGTGGGAACTCCCGTACTGGTGTGAGTTGCTGATCCGTCACTTCCTAGACGTTATGCACATAGAAAAAAATGTTTCTGAAAGTGTAGTGGGCACAACTCTGAACTTGGAGGGGAAGACGAAAGACGGTCCTAAGGCTCGCACTGATCTGCAAAACATGAATATCAGAAAACAACTATGGTTGAAACAAGGGAAGAGAAAAATGCCTCAAGCTCCTTACACCGTCAAGCCTGAGCATAAATCAGAAATTTTCCATTGGATAAGTCGGGCCAAGTATCCTTCAGGCTTTGCTGGAAATATAGCCAAGTGTGTGAACAGACAATTCAACAATCTTTACGGGTTGAAAAGTCATGACAATCATATCCTGCTACAACGTCTCTTCCCTGTTTTCATTCGACCGTTCCTTCCCCGTCACGTTGTGGAGCCGTTAGTAGCGTTGGCAAGATTTTTCCAGAAGGTATGCACACCGGAAGTGAGAAAATCTGACCTCCGGGAAATGCAACAAGACATCGTTCATATCATGTGTAAATTTGAGATGATATTTCCTCCAAATTTTTTCGACATCATGCCTCACCTCATGATCCATCTTCCTCGGCAGTTGTTGCTTACCGGTCCTGTGCACTTCACTTGGATGTATCAGATGGAAAGGTACGTATTTTACACCTTATGTTAATTTCCTCATCAATATATGTGATATAGTGTTAATGTATTATCATAACACTTTAAAAACTTGATTTATAGGCAACTTGGACAATACGGTGGTTTTGTCCAAAACAGATCCGCACCTGAAGGATGTATAGCTGAAGCATATATTGCGCACGAGTGCGTCACCTACATGAAGCTGTATTTCGGAGCGTTACAGGAAAGCATACCGGAAGATGTACCGTCACAGTTCAATCTTTCCATACTCTCCGACGATGTTGTACTCGGTGGAAACATGTCAGTTTCCTACAAGTTGAAAGATTATGAGATAGCCATTGCACATTGGTGGGTACTAATCAACTGTCCAGAAGTTCAGTTTTGGAAGAACATACATCTAAACTGTGACCAAGTAGGAGGTGATCTCGATTACCACAACCGGACATTCGCAGAGTATTTCGGCCGCTGGGTACGTAACTTTAACACTATTCTATACGTATTTATATATTATTGTGTATAATTATTCATATTTATAGTTGATTGTGATGGTTGCAGATGGACCTTATTAAAAATGATAATCACTCAAATTGGTCGCACGAACTCAGACTTCTGGCGATGAAGCCGGTCTATTCAAAAATTTATGCGACGTGCAAGATGAATGGTGTGTTATTTCGATGTGAAGAGAGAGACCTCAGACTGAAAACACAAAATTCAGGGGTTATGGCACATGGTGGGGATGATGGAGTTGACTATTACGGTGTTCTCCATTCAGTTGTGGAACTGCATTATGGGGAAGGCATGAAAGTGCACCTTTTCAAGTGTAGATGGTTTGACACACGGCCGCAGAGCATGGAAACCGATCAATACGGCATAACTTCTGTGAACAATAGTACATCATGGTATGAGGACGACCCGTTCGTTTTAGCCACAAGGGTGAAACAAGTGTTTTATCTTGATGATCTCGCCAAGGGTGACCCGTGGAAAGTAGTCAACACTATCCACCATCGCAACATTTACCGGGCGTCTACACTTGGAGTGGCTGAAGAGAACGAGGAAGGGGGCACCGCGTATCAAGAGCCCAACTCAAACGGTATTTCTGACTCCTCTTTTATTCGCCTAGACACGCCGGTGCAAATTCGACTTGAAGAGCCACTGCTTGTTGATGTTGATCCAAATGAAGAAACTAACGAGGACTCTAGTGGTGAGGAACGACATAGATTACCCCTATCAAGCAATTCAGAAACCGAAGAAGACTCATCCGATGATTCCGATTACAATCCGACGGATTAAGTAATTTAGATGATGTAATCCTTTCATTTGTAATCCGCTCTTTTCTAAAGAACGGTCGTGGGGATGAGCCTCCTAGCATAGGCTAGGTTCCAAACCCCTTAAAAAAAATTTTGAAATATGTTGACTGTTGGGTTTCTGTTTTTTTTTTATGTTCAATTTTGATTATATATGAACAGGACATAGGAATACGAGAGGTGTAACACCACTGATTTTTTTATTTTTTTCAAAGAATAGCCGACGAAAAATGCATTCTTTCGTCGACTATACTAATTATAGCCGACAAAAAATGTGTGATTTCGTCGGCCAAAACTATATTGAAAAATACATATTTTATTTTAGACAGAAAACGACAAAAGAATAGCCGACGAGTACTATGTTTGATTTCGTCGGCTATGATTTAAAAAAAAAATAAACTAAAAAAGACCACCTTCCATTTTCTATCACTATCGACAAACCATTGCTTCATCCTTCAAATGCAAATATGTCATCAAATAAGATATGACCGAAATAATGAAATACGTCTACGGTTGAAAAATGACAAAATTCTGACAAAATCTGTGTGCCGAATGTTGCGGTTAACTGTGTTTTACTTCCGTTTTCCTATGGGTAGCCTGACGTTCGGTAAATATTTTGAGGAAAATTTTTATATGATTAGTTGCGTCTCATCGATTTGAAACTATTATCTGTTGAAGGTCAGACCAAAAAACGTCATTTAGACAGGCCAATTACCATTTCTAAGCGTTTAAAGGGTTGACTCACCCGGTTCACCGTCCCGATCGAGCCTTTAACGTTGTCAGATGTAGTTTGATTTTTTTTCATACATGTATTTAATCTTAACGGTGATATCTGACGGTTGGAATAGATTTTCGAAACTTTTACATTCAAAATCGGAACATATGCACTAATGTTCCTTAACTTGTTTACTAAGTGTTTAAGTGAATGTATAGTTTCAAATAGTTACTATACGTACACTCTTCAAATGCAAATATGTCGTCAAATAAGATATGACCGAAATAATGAAATACGTCTACGGTTGTAAAATGACAAGATTCCGACAAAATCTGTGTGCCGAATGTTGCGGTTAACTGTTTTTTACTTCCGTTTTCCTATGGGTAGCCTGACGTTCGGTAAATATTTTGAGGAAAATTTTTATAAGATTAGTTGCGTCTCATCGATTTGAAACTATTATCTGTTGAAGGTCAGGCCAAAAACCGTCGTCTAACTAGACTAATTTCCGTTTTAAAGCGTTTAGAGGTTTGACTTAGTGGTTTGACCAACAGTTTAGCCGACGAAAATTATATGTCGTCGGCTAAACTATTGCGATCCGCTTATTGTCCGCCGTTGGATGGCTCCAATCCAACGGCTGTTGATTTTTCAAAGAATAGCTGACGAAATATTCGAATTCGTCGGCTAAACTCTTGCGATCTGCGCCTTTTCATTGTCCGCCGTTGGATGGCTCAGATCAGGCGGCTACTGATCTCCTAAAGTATAGCTGACGACATTCAAAGAATAGCCGACGACATTCAAAGTATAGCCGACGATGTTAAAGTTTTCGTCGGCTATAGTAAAGAATAGCCGACGAAATCTTTTTTAATCGTCGGCTATTCTTTCGGGTATAAATCAGAAACTGTCGAACCCTAGCCGACTTTTTCCTCTCTTCCTCCTCCTCCTTCTGCTGCTGCTCCAATCTGCCGCAAAGATTTCGTTTCCGCCGCGCTGCTCCTCCTCCTCCTCAAATCGGCGTCTAATCTCTCCTCCAATTCCGGCCTCCTCCGATCCTCCTCCGATTCTCCTCCTTCCTCAAGCAATTCCGGTCGGCCTCCTTCTCCTCCTCCTTCCCCTCCGCCTTCCCCTCCTCGTCCGACCTCCTTCCCCTCCTCCTCCGGCCTCCTCCTCCGATCCGGTTAAATTTTTTTTTTTCAATTTACTTTAATTTTATAAATTGTTATATATTTGTTAATAAATTTAATTTTAACAAATTGTTATATATTTGTTATATATTTTATTTTAATTATATAAATTGTTATATAATAAATTGTTATATATTTGTTATATATTTAATTTTAATTATATAAATTGTTATATATTTGTTAATAAATTTAATTGTTATATATTTGTTAATAAATTTAATTGTTATATATTTGTTATAATTTAGGTATAGAAATTGTTATATATTTAATTTTAATTATATAAATTGTTATATATTTGTTATATATTTAATTTTAATTATATAAATTGTTATATATTTTTGTTAATATATAAATGGTTATTTGTATTTATATATATGTTAATAATGAAATATAGTTATATTTGTATATAAATAGTTATATTTAGGTTAATGGTTAGTATTATTTGAAATTAGTACAAATTTAAATATTAATTTGTTAGTATGTTTTAAAATATGTTAGTATTAGTGGTTATTATATTAATTAGCATTTTTTATTTAATGTAATATAATTTAATATTAATTAATGTATTAATGTCTCAAGCTGCAGATGGCCGATGCATTCAGACAGTTCTTCGGAGGCCGTCGTTCCAGATCTAGGGGTTCTGGAAGTTCCGCCGGTTCCGCAGAGTCCGACAGGACCCTTAGCCAGCCTGAGAGGACCACCACCCAGTCGCGGAGGAGTGTGGATTCATCCCAGCCGCGGAGGCCTGTGGATTCATCCCAGCCGAGGAGGAGTGTGAGTTCTTGATGGAGGTGTTATCCAAGCATAAAATACCTGCAAAACAACTACATACAAATAATACCCTTCTTATGTCGAGTGTAGTATTGACAAGTAAGGATCGTTCTATCCGGGGAAATCAAGGGCTTTCAATCACACAAAAGTATTGCATAAAAGAGGGGTTGTCGAAATTTTTAATTATTATTTACTTACTAGTTTACGAAAATTAAATCCTAGATTACTATATACAATTGATCATCACCTTTCACACAATCACCATACACAAATCTCATTATACATGCAACAAAATTAAAACAAGTAATAGGGGCAGCAAACATAAAACGATTTCAAGATTAATTAAGTTCCAATTTAATTAGGGCCAACGCAGCTTATCCTAATTATTCAAGACATCATAAGTATTAAGAATCCGAAACGCGCGCAATCCTAAACATGGTACTAATCGGTTTAATAACACAACGCATGTAAATTAAACACAAAAAGCACATAAGCACATATTGTCGAATTGGAACATGTTAGCAAGTATGGCGTCACCCATCTCACATCGACATGTAAATTTCCATAATTACTCTAACCCTTAGATTAATACATATCAAAACCAACAACGCGTGTGAATCAACATGTATTAAATCGGCATATGAATTCAACATTTAGATAACACTCATGGCCTGCGAATGCATCTAGACATCTCCTTCGGCTCCACACGAATTAAGAAAATAAACCTAATTAAATCAAGAACACATTCAAAACCTACTGCCCATACAACATATTTAATCATATCACATGCATAAATCGGCAATCATGTATAAAATTCCCAAACATTTATAACAAAGATCCAAAGATCCCATATATGATTATCAATACCGAAAATAAATTCAGAAACCAAAACATACTTCATAGACAAAGTTATGTTTAAATACAAAGAAACAAAAACCAATAGAGTACAATCCATGATACAACCTTGATAAAGATTCGGCAAGGATTGGTGAATGATGATCGGATTGTTGGTAGAATATGGTGGATTCGGCCTTGGTTCTTGGTATGAAATTTGTGGATTTATTTTGGCAGGGATTCGGCAAGGATTTTGTGGAGAGAGAGATGATTTTTATGAATACAAAGTGTTGTATTTATAGAGGCAAGGGAGGCAGCTAGGGTTTACAAAACCTAGTTTTTCTAAAACTTATCCTGCTGGCAGATTTGACCTTCGAGTGAAGATTATGGAATATCTTTCTCTAGAAAATAGATATTAAGGTGATTCCAGTTGGGTTGGAAACTAGACTCCCGTAGCTTTCTATCCATATAAGGATCGAATTCAGATTCATTGTGAGCTGTCCGGGAGAGTCCGTGGAAGTTGGATGACGTGCACAGGAATTCTGCCGAATTTGATCAGGATTTGTTGCGATTTTCTTCCTCTATTTTCTGCCGAAAATTCCCAAGATAATGGCTGAATAATTGAACAATATCTCTTTAGGTTTTCCATGAATTAATTCAGCCAAAAATCTTGCATAAAGGATGGAATTCAGTCCACATTCGTAAGCCAAATCCATGTAGAACTCGGTTTAGGTTTTCTTCTTTCGGCAGACTTGAGCTTCGTGCATTCAAATCGGCATAACTTTTTGCTCAGGAAAGATTTTGCTGCGATTCCAAGTCCCAGAGAAACTAGACTCGTAGAGCTTTCCAACGGCATATGGCTCGTTCTCTGGTTCCAAGCGATGTGTCCCACAGAAATTCCGGAAGTCAGGACACAGTCCCAGGAAAATCCTGGTAGTCCCTGGATTGGTTTGCTCAAACTGCCAAGTTGCAGCCTTCATTTGGGTGACTTCCCGAACTCCGATTGATCTGAAATTTTGACACAATACACTTTAGCTTGCCAATTATATGCATACCAAATTTCATCAAATTTGGAAAAGGATAGATCAGTTTAGCACGAGCCTCAAAATCACGAAAAAGACATATTTTACTTTATTTCCAGATTTCTATACTTAGTCATTTTTCTGATTATTAAGCACACTTTCTCAAAACTCTACCAACATGACACTAAACTAAATTATGACTCAATCTTACTCTAAATAGACATAACAAAGCATAAATAAGGGATAATACACATTAATAACGTCGCACATTGTGCTCTTATCAACTACCCCACACTTATCATTTGCTAGTCCCTAGCAAAACAAAATAAAAAGACTCAACACTACTGCCCCTAAATAATTGTGTCAGGATCTTTCAAACACATAGCTTTCAAGTTAAGCATTTCAATTTAAACATATAAATCCCGAGCGTCATAGACATGTATCATAGCATGAACAAGTAAGAAACAAAAATCACAAGCAATGACATGTTATGTTGATTTCATCCTCCTCACTAGGCATACTCTCTTCTTTTCACTCATGATATGGCAATTCACTCATAGTATATGCAAGAGAACAGATTGTAAGGCAACAAATAGCTCGCATATTTCATCAAATAAAAGCACTTTGTGAATCAATCTTTCAGGAAAAACTTCATATAACAACTATGTGCACAAATGAACCAAAGCCATATGCTCACTCTTGACAAAAATCTCCACAAATCAAAGTTCACCCATTTTAGGAATCATGAAAAGATCAACATAAAGGTGATAATGGGGATTGGCATAAGGCATTCACATTTAGGATAGTGGTGATAAAATGTCACCAAGACTTAGCAAAGCTCAATACTCCTTATGACTACACTCAAAAGGGCCAAGTTTCAACTTGTTGGGCCCAAACTTCATTCTTTTCTTCCCCATAACATAGTGAATATAAACAAAGGTCAAGTATGATAATAATAGACCTTCAATTGTAAAACAAACTCCAAATTCATCACAAGATCTCAATCCAAGCATTTCTATTTTTCTTTTCATTTGCCGAAACTTTTTCTTTTTATTTTTTTTATTTTCGGCACAAATTTTTTCTTTTATTTTCTGTCCGAATTTTCTTTTTATTTTCGGCAATCATGGTTTTTCATGCTTTTGGATTGGATCACCTCACACTTACTTCAAATCATTACTTCAAATAACAAATTCCAATTAAACTTTACCAAGTCTTGACAACAATGGTTAGGATAAACTGTTCTAAGCTCAAGGAAAGTGTATCATGGTGATGCAATAAATGGCTCAATGTCGGCTCAAGGGGGTTAAAACTAAGGAGTCCCACGATGGGCACAAATTAGGCATAAGCTTTATTTGGCATTGGTGGTAATCCTAACAAGATCATCTCAATCATATTCAAAATCAAGGCATGTTATGAATAATAGTCTCAAAAATCGTCAAAAGTGAGTTCTAGCATTCTAGAGTTCATTAAAATCTATGGCACATAGTCATTGAATAATCAAAGAATGATGAAGTTTTGAAAAAATTCTGCCCATTTTTATCACTCAAGAAGAAAGTATATGGCAATCAAAGCTCACAAAGGTTATTATGGAACAAAATCAACACAAACATACATGCTTATTACACAATTAAGTTCAAGTCTCAAATGTTCATACCAATCACAAAGTCTATGAAACTCACAATTAATTCTTATGATTATGCAAAACCATCATCTATGTACTCAAAGATATAATCATCATAGACTATTTAGGGGCACCTAAGACTCAATAATTAAAAATAAAAATTGAAAAAGCAACGAAAATTATGACTAAAAGCAACGAAATTTTTGTTCAATTTTTCTGATTTTTCTCATTTTTTATTTTCTTTTGCTTTTTATGACTCAAAACAAAAACTCAAAGCAAAAACAAAATATGTGAAACATATATTCCCTACCCCACACTTAGAAAATTACATTGTCCTCAATGTAAACAAATATTATGTAGTAATTTCCAAGCATTTGATAATTCACAAGTTCCACATTCAAACAATTCAACCAAAAAGAGTTTAGGGATTTAGAAAATTCAAACTCTCGTAGACGGCTCCTTCACAATTTTGGTTGAAATGGGTTGCCTCCCATGCAGCGCTTAATGTTTATAGTCTACTCAGCCTAGACTCTTCTTCATATCATCAGGATCTTGGTGCGTCTCTGAATTGAATCTCCTCAATGGTGTGCTCCTCAAAAGGTTCGTAGTAAGGCTTAAGTCGATGACCATTCACCTTGAACGTTTTTCCTGTTTCAATACTCTGAATTTCTATAGCACCATGAGAAAAAACATTAGCAACAATATAGGGACCAGCCCAACGAGAACGCAATTTTCCAGGAAATAATCTAAGACGAGAATGATACAACAAGACTTTTTGACCAATATGAAACTTTTTGCCTCTTATCATCTTGTCATGAACCAATTTCGTCTTCTCCTTGTAAATCCACGCAGCATCATATGCATCATTTCTGATTTCCTCAAGCTCGCTCAGCTGCAATTTCCTGTGAAGTCCAGCCTTGTCAAGTTCCATGTTGAATTGCTTGACTGCCCACCACGCCTTGTGCTCCAACTCTACTGGAAGATGGCACGCCTTGCCATATGTAAGCCGAAATGAAGACATCCCAATGGGTGTCTTGTATGCCATTCTGTAAGCCCAAAGTGCATCATCAAGTCTATCACTCCAATCTTTCCTTGATGGGCCCACAGTTTTCTCCAATATGCTCTTGATCTCTCTGTTGGACACTTCTGCCATTCCGCTCGTCTGAGGGTGATAAGGTGTGGATACCTTATGGGTGACTCCATATCGTCTGAGTAAAGCCTCTATTGTTCTGTTGCAGAAATGAGAACCTCCATCGCTTATAAGCACACGAGGTACTCCAAACATGGAAAATATGTTAGTTCTCAAGAAACCTGCAACAACTTTAGAATCATTAGTCCTTGTGGCTTTCGCCTCCACCCATTTAGACACATAATCAACAGCCAACAAGATATATAGAAAGCCCTTAGATGAAGGAAAATGTCCCATAAAATCTATACCCCATACATCAAATATTTCGACAAAGATCATATAAGTAAGGGGCATTTGGTCTCTCTTACCAATGTTACCTGTCCTTTGGCATCTATCACATGTCATACAAAATGTGTATGCATCTTTGAAAATCGTGGGCCAATAAAAACCGCTTTCTAATACCTTGAGGGCTGTTCTCTTGGCTCCAAAGTGTGCTCCACACGCCTCATTGTGGAAAAATGCTAGGATCGGCCTATGCTCTTCTTGTGGCACACAACGTCTAATCACTTGATCACTACACGTCCTCCATAGATAGGGATCGTCCCAAATGTAGTGTCTTGCATTCTTTTTAATCCTTGTCTTGGCTGCCTGCAAACATGTACTTGGAAAAGTTTTAGTAACTAAATAATTGACAATGTCTGCATACCAAGGTTCTTTTGTTTCCACTCGAAAAAGCTGCTCATCTGGGAAAGTTTCCTGAAGTGGTAACGTTTCCTCCTCCCTCACTATTCTGCTCAAGTGATCCGCCACAACATTCTCGCTCCCCTTCTTGTCCTTGATTTCGATGTCAAACTCTTGAAGTAAGAGAATCCATCGAATCAAGCGTGGCTTAGCATCTTTCTTTTTCATCAAATATCTTAAGGCTGCATGATCAGAATATACAATCACTTTAGAATTCAAAAGATATGAATGAAATTTTTCTAAAGCAAATATCACAGCCAACAATTCTTTTTCAGTTGTAGAGTAATTTAATTGAGCATCATTAAGTGTTCTAGAAGCATAATATATGGCGTTTGGCTTCTTCTCTTTTCTCTGTCCAAGAACTGCTCCAACTGCATAGTCTGAAGCATCACACATGATCTCAAATGGCATTGTCCAATCTGGTGGCGCCATAATAGGTGCTGACGTCAAAAGCTTCTTCAACATGACAAATGCATCTTCACACCCTTTGTCCCATACGAATGGAACATCCTTCTGCAAGAGGGCACAAATAGGCTTGGCTACCAACGAAAAATCCTTGATGAACCTCCTATAAAAACCTGCATGGCCAAGAAACGAACGTACCTCCCTTACAGTTGTAGGGGAGGGTAAATGAAGCATAATATCAATCTTGGCCCTATCTACCTCAATTCCCTTTGCAGAAATAATGTGTCCTAAAACTATCCCTTGTTTTACCATGAAATGACACTTTTCCCAATTAAGTACAAGGTTAGTTTCTACACATCTTTTCAAGATTAATTCCAAATTCTCTAAACATGCATCAAAGTCTTTTCCATAAACGCTAAAATCATCCATAAAGACTTCAATGATATTTTCAATATAATCGCTGAAAATGGAATACATACAACGTTGAAATGTACCTGGTGCGTTGCATAAACCAAATGGCATGCGTCGATAGGCAAACGTACCAAAGGGACATGTGAACGTTGTCTTTTCCTGATCATCTGGGTGAATGCATATCTGATTGTAACCGCTGTACCCATCCAAGAAGCAATAGAATTCGTGGCCAGCTAATCTCTCCAACATCTGGTCCATGAAAGGCAATGGCATGTGATCCTTGCGTGTAGTAGCATTCAACTTTCTGTAGTCGATACACATCCTATGACCTGTCACCAATCGTTGGGGCACGAGTTCATCCTTGTCGTTCTTCACAACCGTGACTCCACTCTTCTTAGGTACAACTTGGACAGGTGCAATCCACTGGCTATCTGAGATAGGATAAATGACTCCACAATCCAGCAATTTGATCACCTCGTCCTTCACAATCTTCATCATAGGGGGGTGTAATTGTCTCTGACCCTCCCTAGTAGGCTTGGCTCCTTCCTCAAGCAAGATCCTATGGACACAAGTTGTAGGGCTGATTCCCTTGATATCCGCCAACGTCCATCCAATGGCGGTCTTGTTCCTCTTCAGCATGCTAGTCAAACGTGCTTCCTGCTGCTCACTCAGCTGTGATGACACAATAACTGGTAGTCTGTCATCGTCTCCCAAGTACACATACCACTACCAGAAAAGGCGTCATAGCCGACGACGCCATCTCGTCGGCCGTTTCCATTAATTCGTCGGCTATAGTCATAGCCGACGAAGTATCGTCGGCTATTATCTCGTCGGGATTGCTCCGTCGGCTATAGTATAGCCGACGACACACGGGGTAAGTCGTCGGCTTATGAAACACCAGGTATAGCCGACGAAAAAAGCGTCGTCGGCTATACTTCGAACATTGCCGACGAGAAGATCGTCGTCTTTAACAATTACGTAACTGCCCCTAACCGAAGTATAGCCGACGACACTATCGTCGGCTATACGTCCGTTTTAGCCGACGACACTATCGTCGGCCATAACAATCGCCGGTACCAGGAACGGCTTTTTTTTGCCTGAAGCCGGGAGGGTATAGCCGACGACATATGGTAAACATCGTCGGCTATAGCCCTTACAGCCGACGAAATTTGGTAAAAATCGTCGGCTATAACTGTTATAGCCGACGAAATAATGCCAATATCGTCGGCTATAACCCCTAAATATTTAAAAAAATTAAAAAATTTTACTCGGGCCCAATTTCTCTTCGTCTTCGGGGGCTGCAGAAAATGCACAAACAAACATCCAAATATCCAACAAATATCCACATCAATCCATCCCTAATATCCTACATACTGTACAAATTAACCCACTATATCTACTCATCATCACCCCCTAAACGCGTAGCGTCGTCGACCGGATCGTTCGAGTTCCGGTGGCTATGGCTGTCCTGATCGGCTGGCGTACTCCGATGCGGGGGGGGAGTGGGGACGACGAACTGGGGCATCTGTGGAGGAGGCGGGGGCTGGAGTCCAGCCTGCTGGGCCTCCCAAGACTGCTGCATCCATCGGTACATCTCCGCCACAGATGCGTCTCTGGCCTGCTGCGCCGAAGCCTCCGCAGCCCTCGCCAACTCCGCCTGCTGGAGCGCCTCCACCGCCCTCGCCAACTCCGCCTGAGTCCTCTGCAGCTGCGTCTGCAAGTCTCCTCTCGTCGAAGCCGCACGCTGCGTGCTGGGATTGGCCGGCGTGAACTTGAGAACCCCATCTCCCGCCGCGCCTAGGCCTCTCTGGTAGAAGTAGTTGTTCCCCGTCCCTACCGCCGCGTGCATGATCTGAGAGGCCAAGCGCGGCTCAAGGGTGTCGATCGTGGAGGCAAACTCCGCGATCGCCTCGTCGGACGCCCCGTCTCCCAGAGTGTCTCGCGCGATCCCGAAGGTGATCGCGTCGGTCTCCGCATCTATTTCCGCCTAATTGACAAGAAAATATAATAAACGAATTAAAAAATATATATATAAATTAATTTCATGAAACACTTTTATTGAAGATGGACGAATACTTACCACTTGGTCGGGACGCCCCGGATACATCTGCGCATGAATCCACGACAACGGCCTCAGCGGTCGGTCCCTCCTCGCCATCTCTGCCCACTGCCTCCAGGAGCGGGCGCCGCCGTGGTGGGGGTGCTCGTTCCTCCTGCGGTTGTCGCTGTTCGTCCGCGAGATTTTCTGTATTATAACAACAAACATATAAACGCAAATATAAATTAGTAACTAAATTAAAATATTAGGAACTAACCAAAATAAAATTAATAACTAATTTAGTTACTAACTAATTTAATTTAATTAGTAACTACTTAACTAACTAATTTAATTAGTAACTACTTAACTAACTAATTTAATTTAGTAACTAACTAACTTACTAACTACCTAATTTTATTTAATTTAATTTGATTTAATTTAGTAACGAACTAACTAACTATGTAACTAACCAACTGACTTAATTTAATAACTAATAACTAACTAACTAACTAATTAATTGAATTAAGTAACTACATAATTTAATTATTAAATAACATTAAAAAGTTATATACTACCAGGCTAAATTTTCTTACCGAGACCCTGTCGCTCCCGAAGTAGGCTACCAGCCATAGCCACTCGTACTCTCTGTACCGGAACTTGTGGGGGGTTGCAGCTCGCCCCAAACGCTGCTCCACATGGTACGTCCTGTAGTGCGTGGACAGCTCGTTCTTCCACTCGGAGTACCTATATTAACAGAACACAACTGTTAGATATATTCGTACACTGCCAATAAATATATTTATACAAAAAAAAGCAAAACACATAACCTGTTCTTCAGCTGCTCGTCTCTCCACCAGTCCAAGGTAGGATGGACTCTAAACCATTGCTGCAACATTATAAATTAATTAGAAAATATTTTTATATAGTTATAAGGACTGAATTCATAATTGTTTATTTTCTATAATAAAAATCATATTTAACTCACCGACAGTGCATTGTACACTCGCGCTTTGATCTCATCGGGCACAGAGCCCCAGTCGGGCCACAACAGTGGGACCCTGTCCCGCACGAGCATGCCCGTCGCGTTGATGTACTTGGTGGTGGTGTCTCTCCGCTCAATCGGGCGTCCATCCTCACCGGGACCGGGCAGGATCTCTCTGATCCCACCGGCCAGCTCCCTCTCCAGGGTCGACATGTTCGCTGGCCCTCTGGTCCGTCTCGTCCCCGCGGGTTTATTGACGAGGACGCCTGTTAAAATGAACACATAGTTAAATAATTATTTAAACTAACTAATTAAATAATTAATTAAACAATCTAAATAATTAATTAAACTAACCAATTACCTGCGTCGTTGTACTGCTTGTCCTTCTCACGAACGGCCCACAGGCCGCGGCAGTCCTCTGAGTCGAAAGGACTGTAGAAGTAGGCCTCCTCCCAGGGAATCTCGTGAGGCCGGTCGTGCCTCCAAATCTGCCTCCCCCTGGCGTCGTACTCAGGGATGGCAGGGAGGAACTGGACCATGTACATCCCCGATGGCGGAGACATACGGGGCGTGGACCCTGAGGGGCCTGCTCCCCCTGACGGTGGGCCCCGTAGCTGTGGACGCTGTCGCTGTGGGGGGACAGGGAGCATCTCTGGAGGGTCCAGATCGGCGCGCGGTGGGGTCGGCTGCCGATCCTGGAACAGTGCTGAAGTGCACTGGGGTCTGGTGGCTCTGCGTCCTCCTCCGACACTCGAGTCAGGGCCCGCTCCCGTCGACTCATACGAGGAGCCCCCACGTGGATCGCTCGGCGTCAATCCCATCAACGTCTCCTCTCGTCGACTCAAAGGCCGGCCTAGGCCCCGACGACCGCTGGATCCGCTCCCCCCACGGCTGGATCCTGCCTGAGCGTCGGGGTCGCTCTCGGTCCGTCTGCCAAGCCATCGGTCGACAAAGCGCCGGTTTCCTGCACAATTAGTATATAAATTCCATAAATTGCACAAAAATTCCACAAAACAAAATTAAAAACATCATTCAATGTATATATACCTAATTATATATATACGTACCTAAATATATTTATACCTAATTATATATATATATTCCGAAATATAACACAAAATTCCTTAAATTTCACAAAAAAATAAAAAACTTTTTTAAATATATATACACCTAATTATATATATACATAACTATATTTATACCTAATTATATATATATATATATATATTCCGAAAAATATATATATATATATCGTCATAAAAATGAAAAAAAATATTTATACCTAATTATATATAAATTAGTATATAAATTAGTATACTAGTATATAAATTCAACAAAATTCCACAATTAGTATATAAAAACCGTAAATTTAACAAAAAATCCACAAAATTAGTATATAAATTCCACAAAATTAACAAATTTAACAAAAAATCCACACAATTCCATAAATTTCACAAAAACCCTAAATTCCACAAAAAATTCACAAAAACCCTAAAATTCACAAAATTCGACAAAATTAATAAAAACCGTAAATGAGGCTCGATCGGGACTACCTGACATGGTGGTGCAGTCTGGACGAGGACCGGTGGTGCGGTGCGGCGGCGGCGGCGGCAGGGGCGGCGGCGGCGGCGGCGGCAGGGGGTTTCGGGTCGGCTAGGGGCGGCTGCGGCTGGGCGGCTGCAGCAGGGGCGGCAGAGGCGACGCAAGGCAGGGGCGGCAGAGGCGGCTCGGGACGGCGGCTCGGGGCGGCGGCGGCAGGGGGTTTCGGGTCGGGGAGGGGTCGGGCACGACGGGGAGGGGGCGGGGAGGGGGAGGGTAGGGAGGGGGAGGCTCGGTCGGCGTCGGTGGTGGTCGGTCGGCGTCGGGGAGGGACGGGCGGCTGCGGCAGTGGGGATTTAGGGATTTAGGGTTTCTGGAAAATGAGGGAGGCGCCCTCTGTTTCGGTTTAAATCGAAGGACTATAGCCGACGATGATATTTTAATTCGTCGGCTATAGTTATAGCCGACGAATTTCGTCGGCTATACTCTGACGGGCCGGGCCGAAATCCGGGCCGGGCCGAAGTTGGGCTTTGCGGGCCGGTTATAGCCGACGAAGTAAAGTATATCGTCGGCTATAATATGAATGTCGTCGGCTATAATATGAATCTCGTCGGCTATGCTTCACGCTCTCAGCAGCCGTCAGATCTCGCCCATCCAACGGCAGACAATGAAACGGCGCGGATCGCAAGAGTTTAGCCGACGAAGTTAAGTATTTCGTCGGCTATTCCCTGGTCAACTGCTTGGTCAAACCTCTAAACGCTTTAAAACGGCAATTGGCCCGTCTAGATGACGTTTTTTGGCCTGACCTTCAACAGAGAATAGTTTCAAATCGATGCGACGCAACTAACCGTATAAAAATTTTCCTCCAAATATTTTCCGACCGTCAGGCTACCCATAGGAAAACGGAAGTAAAAAACACCTAACCGCAACATTCGGCACACAGATTTTGTCGGAATCTTCCCATTTTTCAACCGTAGTCGTATTTCAATATTTCGGTCGTATCTTATTTCACGACACTTTTGCATTTGAACGGTCTACGTATGGTAACTATTTGAAACTATACATTCACTTAAACACTTAGTAAATAAGTTAAGGAACATTAGTGCATATGTTCCGATTTCGAATCTAAAAGTTTGGAAAATCTATTCCAACCGTCAGATATCACCGTTAAGATTAAATACATGTATGAAAAAAAATACAACTACATCTGACAACGTTAAAGGCTCGATCGGGACGGTCAAACTGCTTGGTCAAACCTCTAAACGCTTTAAAACGGCAATTGGCCCGTCTAGATGACGTTTTTTGGCCTGACCTTCAACAGAGAATAGTTTCAAATCGATGCGACGCAACTAACCGTATAAAAATTTTCCTCCAAATATTTACCGACCGTCAGGCTACCCATAGGAAAACGGAAGTAAAAAATACCTAACCGCAACATGAAGCACACAGATTTTGTCGGAATCTTCCCATTTTTCAACCGTAGTCGTATTTCAATATTTCGGTCGTATCTTATTTCACGACACTTTTGCATTTGAACGGTCTACGTATGGTTTCGGTCAATATACTTTAGCCGACGACTTGCAAGTCGTCGGCTACAGTATAGCCGACGAATTGGAAGTCGTCGGCTACAGTATGGGCATTATAGCCGACGAATTATGGTCCATTTCGTCGGCTATAACGCTGATCTTTCTGAAAATTTGCCATTTAGGGCCTGAAAATTGCCTATTTCACCTGATAAATTCCTGAATATCGCACAAACAAATCAATACAATTTCCCATAAATTCGAAAAACGGTAATTAAGGACAAAAAATATTTTCATACATGCATGCACCATCGTACACAAATACATACATAAATAGTATACTAAGGATGATAATCAGAATCATCCTCATCACTTGAGTCAGACGTAGTATAGTAGTTAATATCTGGCAACCGGTGCTCGTACTCGTCGTCTGAGTCATCGTCGGGCTGATATAGACGATTCGGATTAACATCATACATGGGCACCTGACCCCTAGGAAGTCGGACCACTCTGCCCGGCGTCACATTATTATCGCGGATGGTGGAGGATTCCGGAATGTCGCCGGCGTCCGGCTCTTGGTATGCGGTCGCTTCTTGACACTCTGTGCTCACACCAAGTGTGGTAGCACTGTATATGTCTCGCTGAGACACATGGTTAACTACCTTCCACGTGCCTTTGTTCAAAGGATCGTCAAGATAAAAGACCTTTTTGGCCGCTGTGGCGAAAACAAAGGGGTCGTCTTCATACACACTAGTGGCGGTATTCACCGAAAGTATGCCATACTGATCGATCCGTATGCGGTGCGGCCTAGTATCAAACCATCGACACTTGAACAAGTGGACTTTCATGCGGTTCCCATAAATGAGTTCAACAACTGACTGTAGGACACCGTAAAAATCCACGCCCCCCTCTGCACCATCGACCATCACCCCACAATTCTGTGTTTTGCGTTCCCCGTCTCTAGCTTCACATATATACTTAACGCCGTTGACATCACACATTGGGCGGACTGTGGAAGATATCGGCTTCATCGACAACAGCCTCAATTCCTCTGAGTAATTTGTATGACCACCCCTCGCAGCCACTTGCATCAGCTGAAAAATATAACTCAAATCACTCGGTGTGTTTATGATTAAAGAATAGGGAACTGTAAAAGAAAGCCATCTAATATATATATTTATACACTTACCCATTGTGGAAAATAGTCTGCAAACGTCGTGTTGTGGTACTCGACATCACCGCGAACTTCCTTGCTGTGAAGATGGTGACGTTTCCAATATTGTACCTCCGGACAGTTTATTAGAACCCACCAGTGGGCAATCCCTACCTCATGGTCAGGCAACTTGTCCACACCCTTTTTCTTGAAGCTTCCGTATGGTACAACAGAGTTGGCGACGATAGATAGGTTGAACTCGGGGTCATCTCGACTTGGATGTTGTGGGGGGTCCTCCATCGCTCCCAAGTACAACTTGGCGTACGTTACACACTCATGCGCAATGTAAGCTTCAGCAATACACCCCTCAGGCGCAGATTTATTGTGCACATATTTCTTGTAGTCTCCAAGTTGTCTGCAAGGTTAACAAGTGCGTGTTAAGAGCATGCAACTTTTATTTAAAAACATGTATAAATCAAATTTATGAATAACATGTACCTTTCGATGGGATACATCCAAGTGTAGTGTACGGGACCGGTAAGCAACAATTGTTGGGGAAGATGGATCATCAGGTGAGGCATGATGTCAAAGAAGTTTGGGGGAAATATCCTCTCGAACTTGCACAAGATAAAAACGATTTCCTCATGCATTCTCATGAGGTCTGATTTTCTAACTTCTCTAGCGCATAACTTCTGGAAGAATCTTGACAACGCCACCAACGACTCAACCACTTCATCCTCCAAGTACGCTCGAATGAAAATAGGGAAGAGGCGTTGAAGCAGTACATGGCAGTCGTGACTCTTCAATCCGTACATCTTGTTGTCTCGGTAGTTAACACACTTGCTTATGTTACCCGCATAGCCATAAGGATACCTGCATAGCCATTAACAACAGTTAGATTTCATGCATATATAGTCGTCCAACAACAGATGGATTCTTTAGGGAATACATGCCTAATTAATAAAAAGTTACCTGACATTACTCAGCCATCCAAAGATTTCATGTTTCTGGTCCCTGGTGACGGTGTAAGGAGCTTGGGGCATTTTGCTCCTGCCCTCTCTCAACCACAAATGGTCCCGCAGTCCCATATTTCTCAGATCAACGCGTGCCTTGGGGGTGTCTTTTGTTTTCTTCTCCCAATTCAAAACTGTGCCAACCACGGCTTCACCCACGTTCTTCTCTATATGCATGACATCCAGGTAGTATCTGGTAGCCAACCTGGCCCAATAAGGAAGTTCCCATAAGATGCTCTTGTGTGACCAGAACCTATACCGATCCGGCCTCTCTGGAATCGTGCGCAACACATCGGGATGATTGCTAAGCGGACCAAAGTCATACTCATTCAACACTGCCAATATTTCCTCCCCTGTCCATTGCTCCGGTGCCCAGCCCCTTTCTTCAGTCCCATCAAAAGCCTGTGCATCGTCCCTAAATGGATGGTCATGCGGAAGCCAACGACGGTGACGCATCTGGACAATCTTGCTGCAATGAGGACTGGAGCAATCAACAGTCATGCACTCTGAACAAGCCCTGTAACCCCTGGTGACGCTGCCCGACAACATACCCCTCCCAGGAAAGTCACTGATCGTGCCAACAAGCATGGCATGCATCCGGAACATCTCATTTTTGAACCGGTCGTAGACCAGGTGGCCGTTCAGACTCAAGTACCGAAGCTCCTCAATTACGGGTCTCAAATACACATCGAGACACTTTCCCGGATAACCTGGGCCTGGAATCAACAATGTGAGCATGTTATATTCCTTCTTCATGCACATCCACGGTGGAAAGTTGTACGGAATCAAAATAACTGGCCACACACTGTACTGAAGCTCTTTCTTGCCAAAAGGGTTGAAACCGTCGGATGATAGCCCTAGCCAAACATTTCGAACCTCTGATGCAAATTCGGGAAACTCCAACACGTTCTTCTTCCAAGCCTCTCCGTCGGCGGGATGTCTAAGGGTGTCATCGTCAGGCACATTCCTCTCAGCCCACCATCTCATAGCTTCGGCCGTGAAAGCACACATGAACAACCGCTCAAGCCTATCAATCAGCGGGAAGTACCGAAGTATCTTCACAGCTTTCTTGTTCCCTTTAGGAGTGAACTTATACCGCTCTGTATTGCATAATGGGCAGTATTCAAGATCTGCAAGTCCTTCCCCGTAAAACAGAACGCAATCGTATCTGCATGCATGAATCTTGATGTAGGAAAGGCCGAGATCTTTAAGGATATGTCGCACCTTATGATGACTGGTAGGAAGCCGATGTCCGGGGGGCATCGCCCCACCCCATAGCCGAAGCCAATCATCAACCGATTTGACAGTGCCTTTGTTCTCCGTTTTGATCTTCATCACTCCCATGACAGATTCAAGGACAGTCTTACTGCATCCGGGGTACAACGGAGTCTGTTGCAATGCGATCAGGTTGTTGTACTTTTCCATACCACTTGTGTTGACCGGAGATCGGGGTAATGGCTCGAGTGGCTCAATATCTGGGAAACACTCCATCTCCGGAGGTGGGAGTTGCACATCTGGTGCTTCCTCAAAGACACCGCTCTCACGAGGAAACATATCGTTGATCCAGTTCGTTGTCGGATCATTGGAGGAACTCCCTCTCTCGGCAAATTGTCCATGATCATGACGACCCGCAAACTCTGGTTCACCGTGATAAATCCAATTAGTGTATAGGACCCAAAATCCATATCTAGCCAGGTGTTGCTCCACTGTCTCTATGGAAAACCGGTGTCGTGGGGTGGCACACTTGCACTTTTTACACGGACAATAATGAAGTGTAGTGTCTCCACAGTTAGCCATCACAAAATCCAGGAAACTCCTAACTCCATCATGATACGCCTGATCCCATCTTCCAAGGGTAATCCAACTCTTGTCCATCCTGTAAATTCAAGAAATAAATATAGCTATATATAGATATGTATATATGCACGTACTACGTACGCACTAATTAATTAAAAAATTCATCATTACACACACACATATATATATATATATATATATATACACATGCATCCCTAAATTAATTAAAACATCGTCAATCTCCCTAATTAATTAAACACAATGTATTTTTTATATATACCAACAATATATTTTTAATTACAATTAAATTAATTAATATATATACATTTTTTCATCAAATTCATCTAAAATCACCTATAAATCAACATTAATCAATCACTAATCTTCAACAAAACTTCAATTCTATCTAACCAATACAACATATATATCAACCCATTAATAATCTCATCTCAACACATATATATATATATATCAAATTAATCACACATTTATTCTAATTAAACTCTAAATTAATACACCTCTGCATATAACCAACTAAATCAACACACACAGCAATATACGTACCTTTCAAGCTTATGGCCGAGGTTTTGGACGATTTCAGAGCGTTTTGGACGATTTCATCGACGAATGAGCTCCTTGATGCAGAAGGTCGATCTGATATAAGAGTTATAGCCGACGAATACCCCCCTCGTCGGCTATAACAAAAACTTTTCGTCGGCTATAACTCTTATAGCCGACGAATACCATCCTCGTCGGCTATAACTAAAAACGTTTCGTCGGCTATAGTTATAGCCGACGAGTTGTCGGCAGTCGTCGGCTATAATATTATAGCCGACGATGTGGCCGACGAAATAGTAGTTCGTCGGCTATAAGGGGTTATAGCCGACGAGGTACTATTTCGTCGGCCGTTTTTTCCCATATCGTCGGCTATAACCCCTTTTCTGGTAGTGTACTTCAAATGATCTGGAAGCACCTTGAGTTCTAAAATAGGGGCCTGTTCCACAGATGGTAAAATTTTATTAGTGGAAATGGGAATTGACATATACTTACATGACTTTTTAATGTGGGGCGTTGCCTCTAGCTCGGCAACAATGTTCATTATGCTCGGCTCAAGTTTGAGCCGTGCCTCCTTATTACTCTTCTCCCCATTTGCGTCAATTCCGGCCCCTTGCTCAATCGCTAGTTGCTATTGCTCTAAAGTTTCTGATAAAACCTGCGCAATAGCATCAACTACATCAACATTATAGCAAGGTTTTAGGTCAGAAACTGGATACCTCATGGCTTCAAAGATATTGAAGCCAATCACTTCACCATCGAACTCCGATTGATCTGAAATTTTGATACAATACACTTTAGCTTGCCAATTATATGCATACCAAATTTCATCAAATTTGGAAAAGGATAGATCAGTTTAGCACGAGCCTCAAAATCACGAAAAAGACATATTTTACTTTATTTTACATTTTTCTGATTATTAAGCACACTTTCTCAAAACTCTACCAACATGACACTAAACTAAATTATGACTCAATCTTACTCTAAATAGACATAACAAAGCATAAATAAGGGATAATACACATTAATAACGTCGCACATTGTGCTCTTATCAGTTCTCGGCACCAGACCCTTCTCCAGGCGGGGCGGCCGTCGAGCAGTTCACGTCCCCCTGTCGGGCCAGATGCTCTGAGGTTCAGTAGGTAGCTATTTCAGGACGAGATAGCTGCAGACGTTCCTCAGGTCCGTATGCCTGAGGTTCATCGGGAGCCGATGACGAGTCCGACGACGTCTGCTGCTGACTCGACTGAGGGGCGTACTCTCCCAAATCAGCTCTACCTCCCATACAACATTCTTGCGGTGGGCTGATGTGCCCGAAGAGATCAAGAGGGAGGTGAACAACGCTGCGTCGGTGAGTAATTTAAAAAATTTAATTTATTTTACGTAATATTTAATAATTTTCGGTATTGTTATAATTGTAAAACTAATAAAATATTATCTTTCAGACATACTTCGAGATTGCAGAACATAAGCAGCATTGGGCGGACGCGATGTAGTCGTTGAGGTACGTTGGGAATTCTTTATCTTATAATTCGAAATATTTTATGATATTAATAATATTTCTAATGCACTTTTATTTTTTCCGTAGGTTCAAAGAGTGGAAGAACGAGCTCCGTTCCCACTTTAACCAATACGACAACCGTGGTCGTATGGGTACTCCCAGAGAGTTCATGTTCAGGGAGTATGAGTGGCGTTGGTTGAAGACAGTAGACTTCAACAACCCACTTATGCAGGTAAGTACTAAACTTAACTATAAATGTTTATTTTGTTAAAATTTTAATTATTAGTTTAATTATTTTATAATTATTACACTAAAATTTTTTGATGCATTTTTCTAATATTTTATTATTTGTTTGAAGCAACGGTCTCGGGTAAACTCTGCGAACCGCCGCCGTAACACAACCCCCCATCATGGTGGTTCTAGGCCGTTTGCACAATATCAGGAGGAGGCGCTTAGAGATCATCCTGATAGCAACCGCTACGTGGAGACGTTCAAGATCGCTTATCCACAAGCGATAGAACAGCTCGTAAGTCGTTGATTACGATTTTAAAATTTAAATTATTAATTTTACTTAATTATATATTTGTTAGAATATTAATTTTTTTTTTTCCCGTTCAATTAGGAGAGGGTGAACCGGGCCGAAGAAGAGGTGTTCCATTAAGTAATTTGGGAGACACAACCGAACATCTCAGAGGCAGATCTGGAAGAAGCCCTGCGCCAGGTCGACCGATCGAATGTCCAAACGGCAGCGAGGATGTTCGACGCAGCCTTCCCACACCGGTCAAACCAATATTACTGCCGGGGTTTGGGAAGTTCTGGAATAGGGCTCCTGAAGATCACTAAGGGAAGTCAAAAGAAGGGAGGCGGGGACAGCCAACAGATGAGGGGGGAAGTGCAGAGATTGACCGCAAGATTGGAGGCCCAGTCCCAGAGATCACAGGAGCTACACCGCAGAACACAGCAGTATCATTTGGATCTGGCCAGTTGGCATGCTGAATGCGACAGAGTTCGGCAACACAACTACGCCGCCCAACAAAACTGGTGGTGTGATATGTTCGCGGCACAACAACACGCCCTTGAACCCCCGCCCCCGTTTCAGCCGTTAGTTGAACCTCCAATGCCTCAACCTCCCGATGATGACGAGCAGGATGCTGGGGATGACGTGGTGGACTTTAATTAGTGCTTTAGGTGATGATTAGGGTTATATTATATGTATATTGGAATAAATTAAATAATAAATCATTTAGACGTGTTTCTTGTTGGTGCAAATGCATGGATTGTCTTTGTGATTTGCAGGTTGCTTGGAATGGTAATTTAGAAATTAATTTAATTTTTTTTCCCCCAAATGTAAGAATAGCCGACGATATTGGCATTATTTTGTCGGCTATAAGCACTATAGCCGACGATTTTTACAAATTTTCGTCGGCTATAACTTCTATAGCCGACGAAAATGACATTATTTCGTCGGCTATAACTAATTAATGCCTATTAAAATATTAATATATTCCGACGAAATAGATGGAATCGTCGGCTATATTTCATAACAAATAGCCGACGAATTTCGCCGCCTATAGTTTACGATATCGTCGGCCATACTCGAAAATATCCGACGAATTTCGTCGGATATTTTGCCCAGATTTGGTCGACGAAATTAATTTTCGTCAGTAACGTCGTCGGCCATACTCGAATATAGCCGACGATTTCGTTATTTTCGTCGGCCCTTGGTATTACCGACGGCGTTTTTCCGACGAATTATAGCCGACGAAAATTTCGTCGGCAGAAGGAATATCCGACGAAAATTCGGCATAGTCGACGAAATTTTTTTCGTCGGCTATTCCCTCGGATCTGGTAGTGAGGCTATATGCTTTCTTCATGAGTTATTAAAAATGGGCAGAAATTTTTCAAATCTCATTGTTCTTTGCGTAATCAATGACTATGTGCCATAGCTCTTTAATGGATTCTAGAATGTTAGAACTTGCTCTTGATGATTTTTGAAACTATTATTCATGAACACACCTTGATTTCGAAAGTGATTGAAAATATCTTATTAGGATTACCACCAAAGCCAAATAAAGCATGTGCCTAATTTGTGCCCGTCGTGGGACTCCTTAGTTTTAGCCCCATTGAGCCTACATTTAGCCATTTTCTTTCATCACCATGATACACATTCCTTGTGCTTAGAATAGTTTTATCCTTTCCCTTGTTGTCAAGACTTGGTAAAAGCTTAATTTTGATTTGAAATTGTGATTTGGAGTGATGATTTAAAGTAAATGTGGGGTGGATTCATCTGAATTATATGTGTGTGCTGTGTGTTTGAAAAAAGAAGAAGAAGAAAATCGGACAGAAAAATAGAAAAATAAAAATTGATCCGAAATAAAAAGAAGAAAAAGGGCACGGATTAAAAAGAAAAAGGTTGTTATTCGGAGTGAATTCTTATTGTGAATTTGGAATTTGTATAATAATTGAAGGTCTATTATTGTATACTTGACCTTTGTTCATATTCACTATGTTTTGGGGAAGAAAAGAATGAAGTTTAGGTCCAACATGATAAAATTGACCTCGGAATGAAGTCGTAAGGAGTATTGAGATTTGCTAAGTTTTGGTGACATTTTGTCACCATTATTCTAAATATGAATACCTTATGCCAAGCCCCATTACTTTACCTTATAAAGATCTTTTCTTGATTCGTGAGATAGGTGAACTTTGATTGTGGAGATTTTCTCAAGAGTAAGCTTATGGTTTTGATTCATTTGTGCACATAGTTGTTACATGAGATTTTCCAATTGAAAAATTATTTACAAAGTGGTTTTATTTGATAAAATATGCAAGCTATTTATTACCTTACAATATGTTCTCTTATATATACTTTGAGTGAATATTGCCATAATTATGAGTGAAAAGAAGAGAGTATGCCTAGTGAGGAGGATTGAATCAACTTAACATGTTTACATCCTTATTTTTCTCACTTCTGACTTATTCATGCCATGAAATTTGTCTATGAGACTTGAAATTTATGTGCTTTCATAGGAAAGCTTAAACTTGAAAGCTATGTATTTAAAAGATCCTGAGACAATCATTTAGGGGCAGTAGTAGTTGAGTCTTGTATTTTGGTTTGCTATGGGACAAGCAAAAACTAAGTGTGGGGTAGTTGATAGGAGCATAAAATGCGATATTCTTAATATGTTTTTACCCCCATTTATTTAATGCTTAACCCTTATTGTTGTAATATAGAGTCGTGTAATAGAATCATGAGCTTTGGTTTAGTTATAAGTGAGAATGTGCTAAAAATAGAAGAACATACAGAAAAATTTTCAAAAGCCGAATTGCAAGTCTCAGAGATAAATTGTTGAATCTGTAAAACCTAGACTATACATTTGATGAATTTTTCTTCTCTCATATGTTGTAGACATGTGGTGGATTGAACCATGAATGGAGTCACTAAATTCGGAGCAAAATAAGATGCATAAAATCACAAGTTCTAGTTGGATGCGAATCCAGGAATTCCAGAAGATTTCAGTGGGCGACATCCAAATTTCTGAATTTATTCCGGACGATTTACAAGAAACCAGGAGTCGAATCAAATATGAATAGAAAGCTCTATGAGTCTAGTTTCTAATGCAATCAGAATCGCAGCAAAAAAATTTCTGAAGAAGAAGTTATGCCAGTCGGAATACACGGAGGTCAAGCTGCCGAGAAGAAATCCTATTTCCTGCCGAAAGACAAATATTTTCCCGGTCCATCAAGGAGAACTTTCGGCTGCTTTTTGGATAAATTATCTATCTAATAATGAGCCAAGTCCATCAACAAGTCCATGATACAATTATCCACGAAGAATTCGGGCTGATCAATTGAAGAAAACCAAGACTTTATCAGCAAGGAATTCAGCAAATCTGAAAACCAAATTCCTTGAGGATTACACTTCCGAATGTAGAATGATTTCTCTCCATTGTTCAAGATAATTGGCTGAATTAATTCATAAAAAAAAAAAAAGATATTGATCAAAATATTCAACCATTATCCAAAAGAGTTATTGGCAGAAAATAGAGGAAGAAAATCGCAACAAATCTTAATTAAATTCGACAGAATTCCTGTGCACGTCATCCAACTTCCACGGACTCTCCAGAACAGCTAGTTTTGAATCAAATGACAAGTAATATATGGATGGAAAGCTGCGGGAGTCTAGTTTCTAACCCAATTGGAATCACCTCAATATCTATTTTCTAGAGAGAGATATTCTGTAATCTTCACTCAAATGTGAAATCTGCCAGCAGAATAAGTTTGAGAAAAACTAGGTTTTGTGAACCCTAGTTGTTGCCGAACCTCTCAACCTTTTGCCTCTATATATAGCACGATTTTTACACAGATAATCATCTTCTCTCTCTCACTTTCACAAAGCCAAAATTCTGCCAAACTAGCACCACAATTCCATACAGAAAATACAAGCTGAACCTCCCTTCACCACTATCCTAAAATCGCACCTTACCATACACCGAATACACTCTTTTGCCGAAGCTTTCTTCAAGGTTCAACAAAGTATGATTCACTCTTCTCTCATGGCTTTATATTTTCTGTATATTAACAATACTTTGCCTATGAAGATTGTAAGAATTTGTGTTTGCCGATTTGGTTGTATTAATTATATTTTGGATTTCTGAATTTTCTACTTGGTTTTCTAATTGTCGAATTATGTTTCATTGTATGTAACGATTTTATTTTAGAATTTAGGGCAGTAGGTTTCGAACATGATGCTTGATTTTATTTGGTTTATTTTCTGAATTCATATGCATATAAATTGATGCATGAGGGCAGCCAATGATCATGGTTATATCTTGTGTATTGGTTTCAATTGCCGAATACAACATGAGGTTAGTTTATACATAAAGTTGGTTTACCTTGTGATGGTTCTAAGGACTAGAGTAATTCTGAAAATTTACATGTCGATGTGAGATGAAGTGACGCCATACTTACTAGCATGTCTCCAACATATGACTCTTGTGCTTATGTGTTCTTCATGTTTAAATTCTACGCAGAGGGTCTTTAAACCGATTAGCATAATGTTAGGATTATACACAGAGTTAATTCTAAATACGTGAGAAGTCTTGTAACGATTAGATGAACGGCAGAGGCTCTAATTAGATTGGAACTAGATGAATCTTGTAAAGTATCGGAAGTTGCTGCCATGTTTCCTTGTGTGATTTTGTTTCATGTTTTGTGAGTTTTGTGTGTAGTGTCATGTGTGAAAGATGATGATCATATGTAAATATTAGTTTAGAATTTAATTTACGAAAAATTCAGTAGGTATTTAGATAAAATTTAATCCCCCAATATGATTTTGTAATGCTTTATGTGATTGAATGCCCTTGATTTCTCCTGATAGAACGATCCCTACTTGTCTTATACTACATTTGACACAAGAAGGGTAATATATGTATGAAGTTGTTTTGGAGGTACAATGTGCTTGGATAATAATTCCATCATACATCAATGAGGTTAATTTCACTAAGTAAAAATCATCCTTAAAAAAATAAATTTGATCATATTGAAGTCTCAATCCAAATAAAAAGTACAAGAACACACTCTTAAACCCTTCCCAAAACATATCTCGAAACACAGAGGGGCATGTGACACATCTAGAAGATGAACTTCAAGTGTAACGTTCAAATTATACATATATGGTTTCCATAAAAAACAATTACATCATCGTTAGGTTTCAAGCAGTTGCTTTCAAACTCCATTGTAGAAGATTTTTTTTTTTTTATTTCATTATACACCCAATTTCTTAATATAAAATTACCAATAACTCCACATTTGCACTCATAATTACCAATAACTATACTTTTGCGCTCATAATTACCAACAACAAGTCTGTTATTTAAAATTACCACTATCAGGTTTCCATCCATTTAACTAACAGAATCCGTTAAATGGTAATTACGAAATTATCTTTTTACTTTTTTTACAACATTATTGAGGGTCAGTAGCATTATGCGATTTACTACTGACCCTCAATATGATTAACATTCAAATAGTTTACAACAGTTGGTGGAATACTAGTGATCCTAAAAAATGTGTAATTCCTTTTACTATTTTTATGACATTGTTGAGGGTCAGTAGTATTACGCGATTTACTACTGACACTCAGTATGATTAACATTCAAATAGTTTTTAACACTTAGTGAAATACTAGTGATCCTAAAAAATGTGTAATTCCTACATTGTTGAGGGTCAATAGTATTACACGATTTACTACTGACCCTCAGTATGATTAACATTCAAATAGTTTACAACAGTTGGTGGAATACTAGTGAATCATCATAAATGCATAATGCTACTGACCTGCAGTAGTATCGTCAAAAGGCTAATTTCGTAATTTATGAATTAACAGATTTTGTTAGTTTTGGATGGAAACCTGCTAGTGGTAATTTTAAAAAGCAATCTTTCTATTGGTAATTATAGGCTGAGAATTGTATCTATTGGTAAGAATGACAGGACCCGAACCAGATTTCACCCCGAAACCTGGATCAGATCCTGCGGGGACCACCTTAAGAGAGATTTTTCCGAAAAATCGGCATGACCTCTCTTAAAATGGACAACCCTCACCTGTCAAATACACAAAACACTTCTATAAAAACTACCCTGACTCTAGGAGCCACCTGCTCCCCCAAGATTCCAACAACTTCTCAACACAAAAGTAGAATCACTTTTAAAACATCTACAATTTATCAGAGCATTCTACAAAAAGTAACTAAGGATACAAAAATCAAAAAGATAAAGGATCAAAAGATCCTACCGAGCGGAAGCAATACCGACGCTGACTATGCCTCGACCTGAGTATCATTGACCTCAACTGCTAGTCTGCACACTGGGCAATTTAAAACGAAGGGCCCAGGGGAAAGTAATTTAAAAACGTTAGAGTGAGTGGATAAAAATAAAATAATTTCAACTAATACTTTTAGTTAAAGACATTATATCACTTTCCCACATTTTCATACTAATCGGAAAATCACAATGCATGCATATGTATATATAAACGTACCCCATTTTATGAAAAACTCTATTAAAACAACTCAGCCTCGCTGACAACTCAAATAAACCAAACTCCTTTGTTTATATATATATATATATAAAATCATAACCATTTGAAAATCAACTTATAATACATCTCGATCAATCTCTTTGGTCATATAAAATCCCAGTTCCACTGGTTCGGGAATCTATGAAATACCGAAAGCCTCATAGAGGAAATATTCCCGAAACTAGATAATATAAAAATATAGAAATCTTAATCCATTGCTTCGGGAATCTATCAAAAGCTGAAAGTCTCATAAATGAAATATTCCCGAAGCCACATCATATAATAGTATAAAAATCTCAATCACGTCATATAATAATATAAAAATCTCAATCGACTGATGCGGGAATTTAATAAAAACTGAAAGCTTCACAGAGGAAATATTCCCGCAATCACAGTGAAAAACATCCTCATGACCAAATCTCATTGGCCATGCAACAGGGAAATGTCTACCCACCACTGGAGCCTCGTCAGGCTCTGGTCCGAGAGTTCTATTAACTCCCCCCGTGTCTAAGTCTACTACCTAGACACGTCACCACCTCAATATATACAACCCTACGTCGACCACCGAACGTGAATCTGACCTATATGGTCAAGTCGTCACCTCGCATGGGATGAGGCCCCGCTAGCTAGCATCAATATAATTATAACGTGGACCCTCGTGTGGTGAAAACAAATCTCGAAATACATTTCCCCTGATAAATCATCACCCATCTGAGGCTCATAATCACATAACAATATTCTAGCCTCCAGATATAACCATGAATCCCCGGCAAATCAACATGCCGTAAAATCAAATCAAATATAACTAAATCCCATCGACATACTTCGCATGTCAGAAAAATCATAAATAATAAAATCAACAAAATCCCCAGAATTTCATTCCGGTCTACTGATTAACATACTCAAAATATTTCGAAAATATAAAACCACATGGAAATCTCATTTCCCAAGGAAATAGCAAAATCCAATATAAATATCATTACTGTCGATAAAACGAAACCATATATTCCTTAACATATCTTTTTCTTTTTCTCATATAATCTTTCATACTTCAAAATCATTTAATCAAAATAAATTTCATTTTTAAAAGAGATTTCATTTCAATAAAATAATCATGCATGCATTTGTTTTAAAAGAAAAAATCCACTCACAAATATGGCCTAAGCGTGACACCTCTCGGAAGTCTCGTCATAATGAGCGTCCCCACGTCCTGAACAAATGTTAACGTTAATCCAATTTTTCTTAAAAATATGGAAAACTTAATTTTATATAATTGGGCGATCCCAACACGCTAAAATCCTTTCCCTTAACCTTTATATTCATTTTCCTTAATTCAGTCCTTAGACCTTAAATTCCCAACCATCCTCCTCCAATCTTCAAGATCAACACCATTATTCTAAATTCAGTCCTTAAGCCTTTAATCCTCCACAAAACATTTAATCTATATTCAAACAATTAGCCTAATCCTTGTTAAACTCCTCAAAATTCCAAAATATATACCAAGATTCTCCATTCCTCAAAACTATTCGAAAATTAACCTCAGAAACCACCTAAAGTGGCTGCACCGCCGCCGGCAGCGGCGGTCAACGGCGGCCACCGCCCCCAAAAATCTCCATAGGCGGTCGGAATCGTTGCTGGTGAGCCCGAGAAGTGGGGAGGCCAAATCTGCCCCATTCTGCCCAAAATGGAAAGTTTCCATTTCTGGAACTTTCCGAAATGGCAAGTACCATTTATAGAATTTTTTTTTTTTTTTTTTTTTGAAGAAGAAGAAGAAAAAAAATCAACCTCTTCGACTATCTCGAATAAGATTCTCCAAATTAAACGTGCCACAAGTCCACGAACTCATTTCGACGACTTCTATTTCGTCGCGAAATAAAATCCTCGGTCAGGTCAACTTATTTAAAAGTCAACCTTTTGAATTTTCCGAATCGTAACAATTCCCGAGGAGTAAAAATACACGTAACACCGTAAAAAGGTAATTCCAGATTCGGGTCGTATCAAAGAACCTCATTTCTTAACCCCATTTTAAATTACACCCACTCTTAAAATTCTTGGTGTATTTTAAAAACTAGGTTATACTATTGGATACCGTTTTTAAAATAATTACACAAATGCCATAATTAAATTTCACAAACATGTCATAAGTCAATTAGCAAGATTAACAGCATTATTAAGTGATAGGAGCATAAAATGTGACGTTCTTAATGTGTTTTACCCTCGTTTATGCAAGTCTTATCCCTTATTGTTGTAATATAGTCATTGAGTCTAGTTTGGAGTTTTTTGTAGAGTTGGAATTGATTTGAGCTTAAAATGTGAAAAACGCAGAATTATGGTAGAATCCTGATTGGAACTAGGATTCCTTATTTAACTAGGAAACTGTGTCGAATAATGAGTCCTTACCAAAGTAGGAATCCCAGTTGGATAAAGAGTCTACAAGTTTGAGTTAAAATAGAAGTCTTCGGAAATAGGAGTTCTAGTCGGACAAGGAGTCCACAAATTCTCGTCGTTTCTGAAAACGTCGAAAGTTCTAAGAGTTTCATTTAAAGTAAAACTCCTTGTTGGACCGGGAATCCTTATCTAACCAGTACTCGTACTCATAATAATTTTGCTACATATTTTTATCTTCTTTTTAATTTATTTCTTTATCTTATTTTCAGGAATTAAAGAGAAGATAATTAAAGAACATATGTGAAGAATTTCGGCAAGAAATCAAGGAGTTGCCGAATTGAAGAAGAATTGGAGTTAGACTTGGACTTGGAAACCTTGTGCCAAACAACAAAGAATTCAGAAATCTTTGTGGAATTAATTTCTGATTTTTTTTTATATAGCATTATCCAAGGAGAACTCACGGCAAGCCAAGGAAGAGAAGAAGAAGGAGTCCATGTTCAATACCAAGAAGAATTGCACGGCAACAAAGAGAAAAGAAAGCCACGAACATGGACAGAATTATGTACTTTGTTCTTGCCGATTTGTTTCTTGGATAAACAAAAGATTTTCTTGATAATTATTAAGCCTATATCCAAGAGTATTTCGGTGGACTTATTGGAGACAAATTCCTTGCTTGCCGATCCAGAAAAGAGGAAGAAACCTACTCGGATTCATGCAGCCTTTGCCGATTCTTCTCCATGCATTCCTCTATATATAGCTTGGTCATATTTCAGAAAAAGGATCTCCCTTCTCAAGCTCAAGCAAAGCCGAAACTCTACCAAAATATTCTCACAAAAATCCTATACAGAAAATTACCCTAGCTGATTCCATCATACCATTCCCTAGCTTTGCCGATTCCTCTTCAAGGTTTCTTTTAAAGTGTGATTTACTCATCTCTCATGGCTTGTAATTTTATGTATAAATTCAATACTTTGTCTATGAAGATTGAATGGATGGTTGTATTTTTTTTTGGTTTTATGTATTTAACATTGGATTTCTGAAATATTGTTATATGTTTTGGTTTTCTTTTTGTTTTATTTCGTGAACAGTAACTTTTATAATATGAATTTGTGATTTAGGGCAGTAATTTTGTATGTATGTTTGAATGAATTCGATTGATTTTCATGTGTTCGTGCATCACAAATTGTGTGCTTAAGGGCTGACTTTGTGGCTTCTTCTTAGGTACTGATTTTATAAACCAGAATAATTTAGATTGCATCATACGCGAAGTTGTTGTGATTTAGGTTGTTTAACTAGGGTTGATATAACCATGAAAATTTGCATGTTCAAATATGATGAGTGACGCCATTACATGTTTGCCTGTTTCCAATTCGACTTAATGTGCTTATGTGCTTCTTGTGTTTAATTTCTACGCGAAGTGTCTTTAAACCGATTAGTACAATGTTTAGGATTATACGCGAAGTTAATTCTAAAATACTTGTGAAGTCTTAATGATTAGATAAACCGCGAAGGGCTCTAATTAGAATTGGAATTGAATTTGTTTAAGTGTCGTATGAAATATTGCTGCCGTGAGTCATGGATTTGTGTTGTGCATGTTGCTGAGTAATTTTCGTGCCAAGCTTTGTGTGTGGAGTTGATGATCAATTGTATATAATAATTTAGGATTTAAATTCAGTAAAACTCAGTAGGTTTTAGATATAATTTCCAAACCCCGATTATGATTTTGTAATGCTTATGTGATTGAACACCCTAAATTTCCCCAGATAGAACGATCCCTACTTGTTCTTGCTACAATTGATACAAAAAGGGTAATATGTGTATGAAGTTGTTTTGCAGGTACTTTGTGCTTGGATAATAGCTCCATCATTAAGTACCTTAATTGTAGATCTTTTTATTGGTCTCTTTTTTATTGCAATTTTCATAAAGTTTGTCATGAATGTCAGAGTAACAAAGTTTTCCTAATTAAAATGTATGTTGATACCCGAAAAATCATGCAATTAGTTACTATGCTGTCATGCGACAAAGACCCTATCATATTTGCGTAATTATGTAAAATTCTATAGTTTTATAAGGATTTTATGTTCATTACTCGCCTATAGTACGCCAAGCAAACACGCCCTTGATGTGAACCCAAGTCACATGCACACGTTCTTGGGGCTTGCAGATGTGGGTGTGGTGTGGAAGGTTACGGGAACGTACATGCTCATTCGTCGATTTAACATCGTCGGTGATTTCGGTCTTGGGCCTGAAATTCAAACCCAATGAATTAGATCGATGAATGAAATGGTGAACATGCATGAGGATATAGGATTGGGCCAGCCTTCTCTTTCTTTTAAAACCCAAAGCCCAATATCACCTTTAGCAAAGTCCAAGCCATTATCTTCTCTCTCCAACTCTCTTCTTCCCGTTCCAGAGCATGATCTCTCCTCCCCAGCAGCTCTGCTTCTTCCCTGCAACAACCTTATACATAGTCCAAGCCAAACTCTCTTGCTCCGTCATTTGGGAGTAGCCTTGAGGCTAGTCAAGAAGCCTCATCTTCTCTCTCAAACAACGGGATCATCACTCTCAAGATTTCTTGTCTATCCCATCCCACAATTTATGGCACTGCAGCTTCCTCTACAGCAAATCTTGTTCACTGCTGGAAAGACTTCGTTTTCTCCCAATACTAGCCCTCCAACTCTCAAGCAAACTCTCTTTTCTCCGATTTTAAAGGCTTAAATCATGGATCGAAGGAGAATAGTTTTACCCAGAAAATAACATTCTCCAATGCCCTATAAAACCAGAGCTTTGCCAATGTAGGGGAGGAGAGGCATCATGCATAATAGATCAAACAGACACCCAGAAACAGCCTTCAATTCCCTGGGTCTTCAAGCTTTCATGCCTTCAAACAACATCACCAAACTCACAGCTATCTTCCCCCAAAAATCCCCTTCAACCTTCAATCTGTTATTCCCAGAAATCCCTCACCTAGAAAAATCCCCAATTCTCTTCACCGCAGTGTGTTTCTAGCTCCCACACCATGCTCATGCTGTCAAGCTCTTTTGAATTTCATGCAGTTTGAATCACATATGAATTTCTACCATTTTTGGGTGGAATTCGGCCTAGTCATCGCATAATCAAAGAATCCTCTCCACAATGTTATAACTTTTCAGCAATCTAAACTTTCTATTTTTAGAGGTAAACTTTTTTTTACATGTAACCTAACTTAAAGGTTGACTTGATTTCTATTTTCCTTTTTAACCAACTTCTTAGAATCATTTTTCACATCAACCTCTATCTTAGGTAATCTATCATTGCAAGTTAACTATGTATATTGGCAAATGTAGAGAAACATCAAATGTGAGCCTAGAAGTGAATACATAATCACAAAAGTTTTCTGCTCATTGCTTGCCTCAATCACCAACACTTTCTGTCCATTCCTTTATGCCCATAGCTTGAACAAGAATTTGATTTTGTGTAGGAAATGAATACTATTGAAATAAGTATATATATAATTATATACTCAAGTTAATAATCACAAAAATTTAAGGTTGTAATTGATTATGGTATGATCAAAAGAAATTGATAATTTAGTTTAATATTTCAAATTCAAATGGATGATAATAAAGAAAATACTTAATTTAAATTATGGTCAGTGACTACATTTAAGGAATATTTTTCTACTCAATTCGGAAGGGCAAAATAGTCAAACTAGAGATAGTGAAAAAAGTGAATTGGGTAAAACTAAAATGAAATAATGGGTGTTGATTTATCTTAAAACCGGGCTCCTATTTTGGATTTAGGAGTTTCTATTCATACCTCTCAAATTGGCACTTAGACCTCCTTAATCAATATACCTCCAATTTTATTTTATAAAAAGCTAAAATACTATGTACACCTCCTTAATCTTCCCAAAATACCCATTAGGCAATTAAATCAATAAAAGTTATTTTTTTAGAAGATTATAGTAATACCTCCAAAATAAATCGTTAGACGTCTATTAATTTTAAATTATTTCATTTCCAATTTTTGAAGAATAAAAAATTGAAATACTCAATTTAATTTGATAAAAAAAAAAACTTTAATTACCAAACTCTCAGTTTATTATGAACAACCTCGTGACAGGTTTTATGTAAACTGTCGTAGAACATGTTTCTGCACAAACCCTGGGGCCTGGTAGAGACAGATAAATCTTCGTACTATCTCCTGCAAACCTGCTTACTAAGGGGAATACCGGGCGGGCCGGTCTTCTCCTCTCCGATGCCTAAGTTATTATAGTTGGAATAGATATAACTTAAGCACGTATATAAGCGGTAGGAAGGATCAGTTACCTATTAATGAGGGTAGTTGGGGCCCTTATATAGGTGACCAGGAGTGAGGTCTGGCCTTACCCTTCGATGTGGGACTGGTTCCCTTCTGTTTGCACACTAAAGGGCAGCTTTGGTGACCTCTTGGGCAGGCAGGAGCCCTCGGACCCCGGGCCCCTGGTAGCAGGATGGACTGCTGGACCCCGAGGTCGGGTTATGGTGATCCTGTCCCGGGCCCTGGGCCGGCCACTGGTGCACTAGCTGCGGGTCTGCGGGCCTGCTGTAGCCCCTCTGTGGCTACTGTCAACAAGTCCCCCAAGTTCCCGGTCAAGTGCAATCTTGAATGAGGACTTAATCTGTCTTGCCCTTGCCCTGCAGACCCCCAGGGTTACCAACCCAACGGTGCCCAGTCCCCCAAGTCCGCGTTGAAGATTGGGCGTGACCAGGGTGAGTACCTGTTACCGATGGTGAGCAACAATTTATGAGTGCATTTGCAATATTAGTACTGTGCTCAAGTGTTGTGGTGCTATGAGCATGGAGTGGGGTGAAACCCGGAAAGTATATGAGATGATGCCATGCAATAGATGTGTGCATGGAATGATAATGGAGCGTTGAAATCCGCCATGCAATAGATGTGTGCATGGAATGATGATGGGGCGTTGAAATCCGCCATGCAATAGATGTGTGCATGGAATTTCGACCGGGCGCTCTGCCATATCGGTACGAAGCGGAGTTCACTGGGCCTCTACCGGGCGTTCTGCCAAATCAGTACGAAGCGGAGTTCACTGGGCCTCTACCGGGCGTTCTGCCAAATCAGTACGAAGCGGAGTTCACTGGGCCTCTACCGGGCGTTCTGCCAAATCGGTACGAAGCGGAGAGCATGGGACCTGGACCGGGCGTTCTGCCATATCGAGACGAGTCCATATTGCTAGGCTGCGACCTCGACCGGGCGTTCTGCCAAATCGGTACGAGTCGGAGTATGGGACCTCGACCGGGCGTTCTGCCATATCGAGACGAGTCCATATTGCTAGGTTGCGGGGAGGTGGCCCCGGTGTTGCGGTTTGTTGAGGCACCGGTTAACACTTGCTAGTTCTTCTCAGCTTGTGTTGGAATAAGCGTTGAGGAAATGGGGTGGCATTGAGGTGACAAGGCTCGCCGTATCAGTGCGATGCAGGGTTTTTATCCTGCTGGACAAGAGTACATGTGTTAGATGTAAACTCACCCGGGTGTATAAAGCCCATGCCGGTCGAATGTTCTCATAACCGGGGTCCTGCATGGAACCGGGTGGACCTCGACCGGGCGTCCTGCCATATCGAGACGAGTCCCCCAGTGAGATGCCATGGGGCCGGGTGGATCTCGTTCCCGGGAAAATGCTCTCGAGCCGGTTGGATGATCATAACCAGTGAGATGGTCTCGAGTCGGTTGAATGTTACCTAACCGGTGAGATGCCATGCAGCTGGTTGAATGATACCTAACCGTGAACTGTCATGGTACCGGATGGATGGCTCATACCCGGAACAATGCTCTCGAAGCGGTTGAAAAATTCATAACCGGTGAGAGGTCTTCAAGCCGGTTGAAAGATCATAACCGGTGACTTGCAGTGAAGATGCCATGCAGCCGGTTGAATGATACCTAACCGTGAACTGCCATGGTACCGGATGGATGGCTCATACCCGGAACAATGCTCTCGAAGCGGTTGAAAAAACTCATAACCGGTGAGAGGTCTTCAAGCCGGTTGAAAGATCATAACCGGTGACCTGCAGTGAAGATGCCATGCAGCCGGTTGAATGATACCTAACCGTGAACTGCCATGGTACCGGATGGATGACTCATATCCGGAACAATGCTCTCGAAGCGGTTGAAAAACTCATAACCGGTGAGAGGTCTTCAAGCCGGTTGAAAGATCATAACCGGTGACCTGCAGTGAAGATGCCATGCAGCCGGTTGAATGATACCTAACCTTGAACTGCCATGGTACCGGATGGATGGCTCATACCCGGAACAATGCTCTCGAAGCGGTTGAAAAACTCATAACCGGTGAGAGGTCTTCAAGCCGGTTGAAAGATCATAACCGATGACCTGCAGTGAAGATGCCATGCAGCCAGTTGAATGATACCTAACCGTGAACTGCCATGGTACCGGATGGATGGCTCATACCCGAAACAATGCTCTCGAAGAGGTTGACAAACTCATAACCGGTGAGAGGTCTTCAAGCCGGTTGAAAGATCATAACCGGTGACCTGCAGTGAAGATGCCATGCAGCCGGTTGAATGATACCTAACCGTGAACTGCCATGGTACTGGATGGATGGCTCATACCCGGAACAATGCTCTCGAAGCGGTTGAAAAACTCATAGCGGTGAGAGATGCCATGCAGCCGTGGAGCCTGGGGAAGTGGGGGGGCCTGACGCCTCGGTTCCCGCTCCTAACTCCCTTACCTGTCGCCAGCGTGCGGGACAAGTGGCTGACATGCATTTAAGGAGGAAGTCCATCAGTCCCATCAGTTATGATGGCGTGGGCAGTTTACTTATGCTGGGACACGTGCTGATAGGGAGCGGTCTGAGATGAAAGGTCTGGATTCGCGAGCATTTGAGTTGCTCTGATTGCGTGTTTTGGGGAGGATTACAAGCGCCTAGGGCACCGGACCTCTCTATAAAAGGGGGCCTCCTCTGCCTTCTTCATTCTGTTTTGCTCCTTGCTTAGAGAGACATTGAGAAAAAGAGAGAGATCCGGCGAAAACTCTGTGGAGGTGCCCCGCGACATCCGTTGCCTCAAGTGCTCTTTTACTCCTCCTATCATTGCTCGCTGCTTTCGCAGGGCGGACTTTCCTCGGTTGAGCATACTAATCGGTAAGTTCATGCTTTCTTTGCCTAGTGTTGTTCTTGTTTTTCTTTTCGGTGTTTTTGCGGCGGGGGGAAGGGATCTCTGTCGCCGACTGAGTTGTTTTAAGCGGAGCGTCTGCGGTAGACTTGGGGAGGGGCCGCAGAGGGCGTTGTTCTAGCCTGTTGCTGACCAGCGCTAAGGTTTTGTTTTTTCTTCCCCTTAGGTTAAAAATGTCTTCTGCAAGTTCTGATGGGGCTTCTGAATCGACCGACAGGCGTCCCTTTGTGGATGATGAGGAAAGACTGGAGGACTGGCTCGGTTCGGAATCCCCGGTGTCTGAAGCCACTAACTGCTCCCGGAGCGGGGCTTCGCCTTCCGGGTCCTCAGGTTCTGAGGAAATACCGCACGGGGTGCGCCTTGCTGGTGCTCCGCCCGTGAGCTACACCATCGGTAGAGGGAAGGGTGCCGTGGTGTGCGATGAGCCGGAGGGTAGCATGAATCCCGGAGAGATTGCTGCGTTTAGGGAGACGTGGAATATCCCGGATGAGGTGGCGCTACGGCCACTGAATCCCGGAGAGTCAGCCTGTAACCCTGAGGCAGGTTGGGTTGCCGTGCATCTAGACCAGTTTCGCCACGGGTTCTCGCTCCCGCTGCCAAACTTTGTACAGTACATGCTCAGTGCACTGCAAGTATCTCCCGCGCAGCTTCCAGGGCTCCAGTGGAGGCGACTGCTGAGCCTCGGCTGCCTATACGAGTTTTCCGGGATGAGTATGCCAACGGTAAACGAATTCCGGGCACTATACAGGATATCATACTCGAAGAAGCGAGGGTCCCGGGGTTGCCTGTCCTTCAGCGCCCGGTATTTTCAACCTATCATCACCAATATGCCCACTTGGGTGGATAACAACTGGAGGAAGAAGGTGGTGATGGCGGGCGGTAAGTGGCAGAAGAGGAGTAAGATGTACCGGGTTCCTGGTGCCTTCCAGCCCCTTGGGGATCAATCGTTCGAGCTGTCCGAGTTGGAGCAAGAGAGGATCACGACCATACTCGGATGTTGGGATGATCTCGAACGGAGCTCTTACAACTTCATCCGGCGAGAAGTGCTGGAGCATTGCTGTCTTGGGCGAGATCCCGGTGCGTAGCAAGTGCTAGCGGTGATACTTTTGCTAACTTTTAAATACTAACCTTTGCTCGTCCTGCAGGTGCATCTTCCCGGACGGTCATCAAACCTGAAACCACTCTATCCATGGACGGTGAAGAGCTTCACGCTATGCTGAAGGAGAAAGGCGAGGCCGTTTCACGGACCTCCGTGGACGAGGAGTCTGGTCGGCTAACGGTTCATCCCGAACCGCGGGCCATGGATGTGGAGGACGAGGGCTACGTCCTGGCGCGTGTGAAGAGCCATTCTGCTGCGCCCAAGGCGGGACCCGGTAAGGGCAAGACTACCTGGGGGCCACTGAAGATTCCCGGTGGAGTGAGCCGGATTCCATACCGGCCGGGGTCAGTCCCGCTCGTCACCCGGGTCACCGGTTTAGGCGCACGATCTTCTTCGCCTGACGGCCAAGGTGAGAAGAGGCGGAGGATCATGGACGTTCCTCCCTCCGCGGTGGTGACGCTAACCGGTGGGTCGTCCGGTGAGAATCTGGCCAAACGGCTCAAGGTAACTAGCGGTGCATCGAGTTCCGCTGGGCAGAAGGCTGCCGCTGCCCAGCAGAGTAGCCCCGCGCCTGTGGAGGCTCGGAGGGGAAACCCAGAGAGTGCACTCGCCCGGCAGCTGGCGGCAGACTTGGCCGGCCTTGGTCTGGACAGGGCTGAGGTCACCGGAGCCTTGGCGGGCGGGAAGCGCCAAAAGTTCAAGGAATCGGTCTTGCAGGTAAGAATTGCCCGGTGCCATTGTACCGCTCGAAACTCATTTCCTCTGTTGCTTGCTTAACTGGCTCTGTTGTTATGCAGCTGCTGTACAATCTATACCAGCCCGATTCGAGCGAGGAGCTGAAGAGGCAGGTGGCCGAGCTGACAGAAGCCCGAGAGCGGCTGGAAGCAGAGAGGTCTCGGCTGGAGCGGGAGAAAGCCAGATTAGAGGAGAGAGCCAAGAAGCAGGTGGCCAAGCTGGAGGAGCAGGTCCGGAGCCTGGAGAGGGAGAAGGAGCTGGCTGAGGAGGAGAAGGCCGAACTGGAGGCCAAGGTGGATGAGCTCCAGGTGGGAGCTGCCGCTGCGGCCGGGGAAGAGGACCCGGAACTGTACGAGCAGGTTGTTCTCAGATATCATGAGAGCGATCAGTTCTTTTAGATCCTGGAGAAGGCCAGGAAATCGGGCATTGCGGATGAGTACACGGAATGGGAGCAGAAGGGGTACCTGGATACTTCCTGGATGTCGAAGGCTGCTGATGAAGATATTCATGAGTAGTCGGATATCCATGAGCAGTCGGCGGAAGAGCAACCGGAAGGGGATGGTGGACCTCAGATTGCTGAAGGCGCGGCTGCTTCATCCGGAGAGGCTGGTGGATTGCCCGCTGAGGGTGGAGGAGTAGCTCCCTAGGATTTTGCCCTTGCTCTTTTTGTAAACTTGCCGGAACGGCCTCTGCTTGTATTGTCTTTTGACTATGATTATACTTGAATTGATGGAGCCGGTAGAATTTTTCTTGAAAGTAGTTTGTATATACATCTTGATGTTACAACGGTCGAACCGGCGATATGCCAAACTAACCGCTTGGAGGCTCGGCGAGTCTACCAGCCCCGGTCTTGCTCCCGGTCGGGATCTGCTCTCCTTTCCCCTATATACCGTTGGAGCTGGCCGTTACTAATCAAACCCTCCACCGCTGTTTTGAGAGCACAGCACTGGCTCGTTCGATGAGTAGCCTCATCATGATAGGAGCAGTACTTACCCGTTTGCGCCGTGGTAAGCTTCCCCTTTGGGTACTTTCTCCTGGGCGGTGGTGGAATGATGTTCCCGTTCTCAAGCAAAATGTCCTCATACGAAGAGGTGAGAGCGGTGAAAACCTCTTGACCGGCCGGTTGTGCTGGCATGATTACCAGGGGGCGTTCTTGCCGGTACTGCGCCGGCTTGTGCTCGTTCTGGGGTCGGTCATGATAGGGCCTTTGATGCTGTTGCCCCCAATTTCTGCTGGGCCGGCTCGGTCGGGCGGATCGGTTCTCGGTCCGCTGGCTGGTCTTGTCTTCTTGGCGGGGTGGGGGGTGCTCTGCCCGGGGGTGGTCTTCTTGCTACTCTTCCCGCTTCCTCTTCAGCAGGTGCTGGCCGTACGTCTCGTGATCGGCCTGGGCGTGCCGGATGGTCATTGCCATCAACTCGTCATACCCCTGCGGGAGTTCTACCCGCACGGCATATGAAAATTTTCCTGGCCGGAGCCCTTGCTTAAACGCCATCTCGGCGATACCTTTGTCAAGGTTCCTAACCCCGGTCGTTGCCGTCTGCCAACGGTTGACGAAAGTCCTCAATTCCTCGCCTGGCGCTTGCATGCAGTTGAAGAGGATGGTCGATGTGCGGGCTCCCTCGACCCTGAGGATGAAGCGGCCTATAAACCGGTCGGCCAACTGCTCGAAGGCCTCGATTGAATTTGCCGGGAGCTCATAAAACCAGCTGAGCACCTCTCCAGACAGAGTTTCCTGGAAAATATTGCAGCATACTGCATCGGAGTATCCCTTGGCGCATGTTTGGGACCGGAAACTATCCAGGTGCTGGTACGGGCAGCCGGACCCTGAATAGGTGAGCTTGAGGGACTTCTGGTTACCAGACCTCCCCGATTCCATAACCCTGTGCGAAAAGGGGCCCATGCGCTCTTTGAACCGTGCGCCTTCCATCGGCCGTGCCGCTCTTCTCTCGCTGGCCTCCATTTGGGCCTTCAAATCCGACACAGTGTCGGCGAGCATCTGCAACGCCCGTGCAGTCGAGGTCACGGTTTCATCCTCGAACGAAGTGTGGGGCTGGCGAGGCGTCGGCGTGCTCTTTGGCGGGGCCCTGCCGACCGGTGAATCTGCTCGCCCGGGATCACTGGGCCTACCGCCCGATGACTGCCCCGCTTCAAACTGCTGAGATCGAACTGGCGGGGGTGCCTGTGCCTTGACCAAAGCGTCGTTGCGCTGTTGTCCTCTCTCCAGGGCGGCTACCAGGGCAGCGTTCACCGCCTCCATTTCTTCATACCGAGTGTTGGACTTGGCTCTATCCCGGTCGCCCTCCTCACGCAGGCGATTGACCTCTGCGGCCATTGCCCGTATCTCTCCCGCCATACTGCTCTGGTCGGGGCTGTACGTGGTGTCTCGGTCACTGTTGCAGCGCGGGCTCTCCTCTCGGTCACTCGGATCATCCGAGAACGTCAGAGAAAAGCCCCGGTGCACAGGCCTGTCTTCAGTTGTCGGGCCTTTGCCGCGCGAGCTGTCGTGGTTTGGCCCCGGCGTGCCGGTCGGCCTCCCACAACTCCCGCCTTCCTGATCGCCCTGGTCGCCGCGCTGCTCTCGCATAACGACCGGGGTGGAGACAAGCGTTTGCACTGGTGCAACACGCTGCTCCTCGGTGGTATTTCTTTCCTGTCTTGCTTCCGAACTCTCTGCCATCGATAGTGCTTACGTGGTTTCTTGTCCAAACTTCCCACAGACGGCGCCAATTGTTTCTGCACAAACCCTGGGGCCTGGTAGAGACAGATAAATCTTCGTACTATCTCCTGCAAACCTGCTTACTAAGGGGAATACCGGGCTGGCCGGTCTTCCCCTCTCCGATGCCTAAGTTAGTATAGTTGGAATAGATATAACTTAAACACGTATATAAGCGGTAGGAAGGATCAGTTACCTATTAATGAGGGTAGTTGGGGCCCTTATATAGGTGGCCAGGAGTGAGGTCTGGCCTTACCCTTCGATGTGGGACTGGTTCCTTTCTGTTTGCACACCAAAGGGCAGCTTTGGTGACCTCTTGGGCAGGCAGGAGCCCCCGGACCCCGGGCCCCTGGTAGCAGGATGGACTGCTGGATCCCGAGGCCGGGTTATGGTGATCCTGTCCCGGGCCCTGGGCCGGCCCCTGGTGCACTAGTTGCGGGTCTGCGGGTCTGCGGGCCTGCTGTAGCCCCTCTGTGGCTACTGTCAACAGAACATATAATTTATATACTTGTTCTTTGATAATTATCGGCTAATGTACATATAAGATAAATTTTTCGAACAAACAGAGTGGCATGAAATAAGTCAAACATGTAACTCAATTTTTAGAAAATAAATTGTGCTAGAGTATATTTAAGTATTTATGCATTTCAAAATAATTTAGTAACTTTAGGTGACTTTATTGGTAATTACACATGAGTTGACAAAGTCAACTGAAAGTTGAAAAAGAAGAGAGATCGCCAATTTGGGAGGTATGAATAGAACTTCCCTTTGGGTTTTTATCTATTTTTTTTTCTTTCAGAAATGTAGAAGATGAATGAATCATAAATAGAGGAGTTATAACGGCCTCATGAAATCTAATTTAATTTTTTAGGTTTAAGTGCGTGTATTTCTTTTAAAGGGTTTAATTAGTGCATGTACGTTATGTAAAGTAAAAGAACAGTGTGATGAAATAAACTGTAATTTTTAAAAACTAATTGTTATTTTGTTTAATTTTATTTTATGATATTTTTTGTATTTCAATAATTCAATAACTTATTGGGTAAATAAAGTAAATTCTGGGGTGGCAATAGCCGCACCCATAGAGGTATTGTTCAACTAGTGCAAACATGTTTTTCTGGAGGAAAATTTTTCGGCAGATGTTTTAGCTGGAGTTGGTCACGGCCTCTCTAGTCTGGAGTTATGGATTAACAAGATCCCTCCTCAAGCTACTAATACTTTCTTTTCGAATTCAGTTCGTAAGAGAATTTTCAAAGGATGACCTATTTTAGGTTTCTAAATTATGATTTAGAACTTTTTTTTTTTCAGACAGTTGAGAATACCATACATACATATCTTGATTACGCCAAACCCATTGATGCTAGGCTGCTAGCTTCAAAATTCTCCCCTTTCACTCTTGCGTTGGTCAAGAAATTGTCAGGTTATTCTTCCCTTGTCATCAATTGTATCACCAGATAATGGCAAATCCCATGGAGGTTGTGTTGTCATCAGTGATGTCTAGGAGCTTGCATCAGCGTTTGAATGTATCTCTTTTACTCATTCTCCTGAAAAACTAATTTTGTTGCTAATGTCGTAGCGACCATTAGTCACAGTCATGATGTTGTTGTGGATTGAGATGTAAATTTACCACGTAGTATAGTCTTGGCTGTTAATTTCAATCTCTTTTGGACGAGTTGTTCTAAAAACGCTTCTTTATAATTTAGTCGTTTAATATATAAAAAATAAAAAAAAAAGGGTCAACAAATTGTCTAGGAGGCTAAGAAAAAAAAATGATTGATTTAAAAGAATAAAATAAAAAAGGAACATCGATGGATTTTTTTTTTTTAAACAGTCATCGAAAAACATGATTAGTTAATGAATAATTGATAATTGGAAAAGACGGTTGGCAAAGAAAAGATACGCGGATATAGACGAGGGATTGACCATAATTAACGAAGTACATTAGTAGTCTAGTAGTCACACAAATACCTAATTTAATTATTCCCAGATGAGCAAAGTGGATTGAGATTGATGCAGATTAGATAACCACCAAAGTACTTTGCTTTGGAATTGGAATTCAAGATCGAGGATGTTAAATATCGCACTATTTCGTTTCATTTGAGTGGCTTTTAAGCAAACCATTGACATTTCGAGCATTTCTGAGGTGGCAGTAAGTTAGCTAGCCAACCTAATAAGCTACTTATCAATAATGTAATTAATAAGTTGTCACCATGTATTGTGACAGGCTAGTGATTCGAAATAATTGACATTGTGCATATCACAAATCTAACTATTCTCTAACTTCTTAGTTATTAGTCTTTGTTAGTAATTGAGTAAAACTTCTAAGCACCTTTTGTGTGCAGTTAGTTTAATTTTTTTTTCCTATGTACTATATGTGTCTATAATACTATGTCGAAATTCCATAGTTTATAGGCTCGCTTTTATTTAAGTGAGTATTGAATTATGTTTTGAGATTACTACATGCATGTATCATATGCTAGTCGTGTGTTTTTACAAGTCATGTGTGAGAAAGACAGTTAAATGATTAGTTCTTATAATCTCTTCATCAGTTAATAGATAAGTTTTTCATTTCTAAAAATAAAAAAAAAAAAAAAATTCTAACTATATTCTAACTTTTTTTTTTATTAAGACTAACTATAATCTAAACTGACAACAAAAAATATCTGAATTTGACAACGTAAAATATATTAAATTTCCTTGCTGACCTGGTCGGTTAGTTAATCTAAATGATATTATTGACGTCACGGCCTCAAACTTTACTGACATATGAAATGATGGGTTAGTTAAAAGATTTTAATAAAAATTATAAAAAAGGAATAAAAAGAAAAGAATAACACACCAAGTATGTAGAGTGAGGTTTACAGTTCTCGTTTCTTTTCCTAAGAAGAAAAAAAAATTGGCAACCATATCAAATGTGCATGTGCTTGAGCTAATAATGTTGAGTGAATTAGCACTACAACAATGGAAATCTTAGGCGACGAAAAATTTTCGTCACTTAAGAGTAATTTTCGTCTCCTAAGCACTTAGGTGACGAAATTTTTGTCACCTAAGTTTCGTCGTCTAAAGTTTGTGGCCTAAGCAAGTAGACGACGACGAAAATTATAAATTTCGTCGCCTAAGAAAGTACTTAGACGACGAATATAATTCGTCGTCTAAGAAGGATTGGTGACGAAAAAAATTCTTAGAGGACGATGTTTTTCGTCGGCTATGGACTTACTTAGACGACGAAAAATTATAGTTTCGTTGACTAAGTAAATCACTTAGGCGACGAAAAATTATAGTTTCGTCGACTAAGTGATTTACTTAGACGACAAACTATAATTTTTCGTCGACTAAGTAAATCACTTAGTCGACGAAACTATCATTTTTCGTCGCCTAAGTAAATCACTTAGTCGACGAAAATAATATATTCGTCGTCTAAGTAAATCACTTAGGCGAGAAAAATGATAGTTTCGTCACCTAAGTAAGAATTTATATTAAAAAAAAAATTACCGAAATTGAGACAAAATATTAATTAATATATTAAAAAATTTATTTATACAAATTAAATACTTAATATTAATAAATTTGTACATACAAATTAAAATATTTAATACTTAATATTAAACCGAACAACAATTAATATGCAAAGGGACTCGAGCTTCTAAGCCCCAGACAGATGTTGATTTGTTTGCCCTTAGGCAATCATACATGTGCAGTGCTTTGATCTGCATCCCAGCAAAGAATGGAGTTGTGCTCCCTATTGCTTGGCTGCCTTTGTGCCGGCCAGGTGACGAGCAATGATAGAGGCAACCAAAGATGAATCTAAGCCTCCAGACAGAAGAACTCCAAAAGGCACATTAGTCTTTTGATCATAGCCTGCATGAGTTACACTAAACATGTAAGCTATAATTCCATATTTCTCTTTGGCAATTAACATGTACAAGTAACACAGTATAAATTCCAATACGAGGCACCTAAAAGAGCAATTGCATCAAAAACAAAGCTTTGCTGTAGAAATATTACCATCAAGACTCCAGCCCGTGTAGAGGGAAGTGATTCTGATAGCATCACGAGCAACAATGAAGCTGTTGTCACGGGTATCCAGCAGCACGAAAGAGAACATGCCATCAAGCATGCCCACATAGTCCTCTCCAAACTCTTCATACTAAAATAGATAACAGAAGTATCACAAATTTTGCTCATCATCAAACTCATAGAAGTAATGAAAATACATGTCCATCATAGCAAAAACTCATCATCTCATAACTTGATCAAACTGATAGATGCAAATGAAACTAAGACTTGTTCATGCTTTGATTCTATCAAACAAGTTGGTACAAATCAGTGTGGAAGAAATCGTTTAGGTGCCTCACCAGATGAACAATGACATCACAATCACTGCCGGCAATTGAAAGAAAATACACAACCGACACTTTTGACTTGATTCAGGTGAACGGGGTGATCAATGAGGAGGAGACTGGGGCGGGGGCTAGCTGGCAAAGGCAGAGGCAGAGCCCGGAGCGGCGACCGAGGCGGAGGCTGGGGTGGGGGCCACAAGGCGGAGGCAGGAGCGGGGACTGAAGCGGAGGCTGGGGCTAGCTGGTAGAGGCGGAGGAGGGACCGGCTGGCAGAGGCGGAGGCGGGAGCGGGGGCCACTAGGCGGAGGCGGGACCGGCTACTGAGGCGGAGGACTGAAGAATTTTGGATTGGGGATCGAGAGAATGGGATTTAGGGATTGCAGAACTAACTGATCGAGTATATTTAACTGAATTAGGCGACGAAACATTTCTCTTCGTCTCCTAAGAAAAGTTCTTAGGAGACGAAAAAAATAGTTTCGTCTCCTAAGTTAATTTCGAATTTTGACAAAAAAATTTTAGGCGGAAAAATAACCGCCAATAGAATTTTTTTTTTTTTAAATGAAATTTACTTAGACGAAGAAAAAAAAACATATTCGTGGCCTAAGTTATCACTTAGGCCACGAAACTAATAAGTTTCATCGTCTAAGTGATAACTTAGGCCACGAATATGTTTTTTTCGTCGTCTAAGTAAAAATATTTTTTCAAAAAATCTATTGGTGGCTCAATTTTAATTTAATGTGTTAAATTAAAATTGAGCCACCAATAGATTGTACTATTAACAGTCAGCGAGATCCCCGAATGACTGGTTCAAGGCATATATTAACAGTCGAAGTAAGTACGTACGTACGTACACACCATTTCATAATTGTACCATTACCGACCACCGAAGCCCATGTACCAACTCTTCGGTATACCAATACTTTCGGTTGGTTCGGTTGGTAATTGGCCTCTACCAATATATGATATCGGCTCATTTAAGTCTAAGACTCAGCCCAAGATATAATTATATTGATCTTTTTCTAAAAACTGGAAGTTCATTATACAAGATACAACAATGAGTACTAGTACAAAAGTGTCAATACACAACACAAATCACACAACTCTTTGGAAGTTTACTGTTGACTTTTTTTATATAGTTGTTTCGAAAAGTTGTACACTTTAGTATAATCTACTAATCAAGTCATACCGCATTAGTAAATATGTTGTCATTATAATGGCTGTTGACAGTAGCCAGAGAGGCTACACCAGGGCCCACAGACCCGCAGCAAGCGCACCAGGGCCCGGACCAGGACCCAGGATCGGACCACCAGCACCAGGCCTCGGGCCCCAGCGGTCTATCCTGCCTCCAGGGATCCTGGGACCAGGGACGCCCGCCTGCCAAAGAGGGCACCAGAATGTCCAAACAGAAGAGAACTAGTCCCACATCGAAGAATGAGGCCAGCCCTCACCCCCAACCACCTATATATAGGCCTCAGCTACCACCATAAATAGGTAACTTGTCTCTCTCCCTGCTTACATACGTGCCCAGGTTATATATATTCCAACTATACTAACTTAGGCATCGGAGAGGTGAAGGCCGGCCCGCCCGGTATTCCCCTTAGTAAGCAGGATTGCAGGAGATCGAGTTGGATTCATCGAGTATCTACCAAGACCCCCGGGTTTAGGCAGAAACAATTGGCGCCGTCTGTGGGAACATCGTTCAAAAAGTCAGTGTCGCTGTGCCGGAAAGTAGGGCCCTGGTGACCCTTTAAGAGATCGCTAAAACCGTAGTCCGGAAGCCATGGAAGGAAGAAAGATAAAGACAAGCACGGAAGGATCGAAAGGACGAATTCAGTTCCCCGACCGGGCCCCACACGCAGGGGCTGGGATCGGTGCGAGGTTCGTTCTTTCCCCCGACCGCAAAGGAAGTCCGGAAGCGCGAATTCAGTTCCCCGGCCCAGCCCGTAGCATAAAGGCCGAGGTCGGTGCGAGGTTCGCACTTCCTCCTGTTCAAAACAAGGCTCAGGATCGTCAAGTCTCAGAGAATCCCGACCCGGTTGGAGCAGGGGAAATAAGAAAGATGAAGGCAGAAATTGAGCGATTGCGAAAGGAGGGCGATCAGGATCGGTTAAGAGCAGAGGCCCGAAGTCGGGAACTGAAGGCAGTAACCACCGCCCTGTTAGCAACCCTGGAGCGAGAAGGCCAGCCGGGTACCCCTCGGGCGGCCTCGCACACAGCGAGCAAGGCTAGCGAATTCCCGCATCTCGAGATAGGGCTGCCTACGGGCAGGAGGAAGACCGTCCATATGCCCGTACCCCTCTTCTCAGAGGCTCTGAAAGATTCCGGCCCAGTCAAGCTCCCGTACCGCGCAGATCAGGCATCAGGAGAGCGGGATAGCTCCACCGCGCGAACGATCGAGGCACTTTCCGCTTCGGTATCGGACATAAAGAGCCGCATGGAGACCAGCGAGCGGAAGGCGGGACGACCGCAGGACGGCGCACGGTTTACCGAGCGCATTGGACCCTTCCCACGCCGGATCCGGGAAACGGGGGGATCTGGCGACCAAAGGCCTCTGAAGTTGACATACTCGGGAACGAGCTGCCCGTACCGGCACTTGGATAGCTTCAAGTCGAAGACAAGCGCTAGGGGCTATTCGGATGCCGTGAGCTGCAACATATTCCGAGAAACGCTCGCAGGGGAGGCATTGGGTTGGTTCTACGAGCTACCGGTGGACTCGGTCGAAACTTTCGCACAGTTGGCCGATAGGTTTGTCGGCCGGTTCGTCCTTAAAGCCACGGCAGCCCAGCCATCGACGGTCCTCTTCGATTGTATGCAGGCTAACCACGAACCATTACGCGCCTTCGTTAACCGGTGGCAGGTCGCCACGTCCGGGGTAAGAAACTTGGATAAGAGGATTGCGGGACTGGCCTTCAAGCAAGGATTAAGAGCTGGGGAACTTTCATACAACTTACAAGCGCAGGGGCCGCCAACTTACAAGCGCTGATGACCGTGGCCGTTAGGCATGCTCAGGCAGAACAAGAGACATATGGGAACAAGGCGCCCAAGCGGATCTCAGATGGCATACCGCCATCCCCTCACGGAAGCAAAGCCGGGCGGCTACATATCAGCCGGGTACCTGTAGCCGCCAGGGGGATAGAGGCGCGAAAGGAGTGGCAACCCAGGCGAAGCAGTGACAATGATCCCCGACCAGGAAGAGGACCACCTTTTGGGCACCCAGCTCGGATCCAGGTAGCTGTGTCAGCAGAGCGGACACCACGGGCCCCGGTTCCTTCGCCAGCAAGAAAACCCTGCGAACCGGACCTTCGGATCCCAGATCGGAAACCACAGAAGGCGGTCGTACAAGACCAAGCCCGCCCCGGTAGCCCCAGCGCGGACCGACCGCGAGCTCGGCCGATAGGGACTATATGCACACGAACCCCCGGGTGGATCGAGGTACACGGGAGCATTAACATGATCCACGGTGGGGACCATATCGGTCAGCTCACCCGGAGCTCAAAGAAGCGGTGCCTGAGATCAATCCGGGGGAGGGAGGTTTACGCCTTCAGAGAACGAAGCGTCCAAGCCGCTAAAACCGGATGGAACTCGGTCACTTTCTATGAGGATGAAGAGCCGGAGGATGTGATCCAACCGCACACCGACCCCTTCCTTATCACGGTCCAAATAGACCACTGGATAACCAGTCGTATGCTGATCGATACTGGAGCCTCTGTCAACGTAATGTTCCGAGACGCGTACCGAGGGCTGCAAAGAGGGAGGAACAAGTTATCCCAGGATAACGAGCCGCTGATAAGCTTCTCCGGTGAGGTAGTCCAGCCTCTAGGATCCGATTACCTACCAATCATTTTCGGCAAGGGAGACAGAACGAAAACAGAGCATTTGGAATTCATCATCGTCGACTGCCTGTCGTCGTACAATGGTATAATCGGTCGGCCAGGGTTATGGAGGCTCAAAACGTTCATTGCCGGCCATATGCTGATGTTGAAGATGCCTTCACCAGCCGGAGTTATAACTATACGCGGGGACCAGAGAATCGCCCGTAAGTACTACGCAGAAGCCCTGACCCACGGGAGGAAGCGAGCCGAGGTCTTTACAACCGCTCAGCAAGTACCAGCGCCGGATCTGAGTCTTGACCCCCGTGATGACATCGCTCCAGGTAGAGTTAGGCGATTCACGTTCACCGAGAAACCAGAGCGACCTTCGGCCGTGGAGGAAACCGAAGCCATCTGTATTTCCGAAGACCACCCGGACCGAAGCGTAGTGATAGGGACACAACTCGACCCGGTCGTCAGGGAAGAACTCATCGCCTTTCTCCGGGACCACAGTTCGGTCTTCGCATGGTCCTACGAAGACATGCCGGGCATATCCCCAGAGATAGCCGTTCACCGGCTAAACTCATTACCCAGCGTCCCCCCGACGAGGCAAAAGAGGAGGTCTTTCAGCCCGGCAAAATATGAGGCGATTAGAGAAGAAGTGCAGAAACTCATGGGCATAGGTTTCATCCGGGAAGTCCAGTACCCGCGCTGGCTCGCCAACGTGGTCATGGTACCGAAGAAGGCAGCCGGTCAGTGGCGTATGTGCGTGGACTTCACTAATCTAAACCGGGCGTGCCCAAAGGACAGCTTCCCGCTCCCTCGGATTGATCAGCTCATTGACTCCACATCCGGCTTCAAGCTGCTCAGCTTCATGGACGCCTACGCCGGGTACAACCAGATACGGATGCACCCGGATGATGAAGAACACACGTCATTCACAACCGACCGAGGCACCTACTGCTATAAGAGGATGCCGTACGGTCTAAAGAACGCCGGCGCCACCTACCAACGGATGGTGAACCAAATGCTGGAACAAGAGATGGGCAAAACCGTGGAAGTTTACGTTGATGACATGTTGGTCAAAAGCTTAACTGCGGGGGCCCACGTCCGGGATTTGGCCGTGGTCATCGGTAAAATGCTCAAATTCGGAATGCGCTTGAACCCGAAGAAGTGTCTTTTCGGGATTTCAGAGGGTCTTTTTCTAGGGCACATCATCAGCCAGCGAGGGATAGAAGCCAACCCGCTGAAGGTCCAGGCAATCCTTGATATGGAAACACCAGGAGAGAGAAACCAGGTCCAGATCTTGACCGGCCGGTTGGCCGCCCTGGCCAGATTCATCTCCCGTTTAACCGATAAGTGCGTCCCGTTCTTTAAACTGCTCAAGGCACAGCAAACCAGGAAGATACTCTGGGCTGCGGAGCATGAGGCAGCGTTCCAGTCCATCAAAGCATACCTGGCTGCAGTTCCTCTCCTATCCAAACCACTGCCGGGAGAAATGTTGTACCTTTACATAGCCGCATCCGCAGCCGCCGTCTCCGCCGCTCTCGTCAGAAAGGAGGGCACGCTCGAACTTCCGGTATACTACGCGGGAAAGGGACTTACAGGAGCCGAGGGCCGGTACCCCGATATAGAGAGATTGGCTCTAGCCTTGATTGTTAGCGCCAGGAAGCTCCGGCACTATTTCCAGGCTCATTCCATCACCTTATATACCAACCACCCCCTGCGGCAGATCCTGCAAAAGCCAGACACCAGCGGGAGGCTCGTACGATGGGCAGTCGAATTAGGGGAATTCGACATCACCTATGCCCCACGAACAGCCATCAAGGGACAGGCTGCTGCGGACTTCATATGTGAGCTCACCCCAATGGCGGTAGAAGTCCATCCCGCCCGGCTCGAGGACGCAGGGGTAGAACAAACCGCCAAGATCGAACCAGACCTTCCCACCGGCTGGAAACTTTACGTGGATGGCTCCGTAACCGCCAAACGGAGTGGGGCCGGGGTCCTGATAACCTCACCCGACGGACAATCGTACGAGTATGCACTACGGTTCCTTTTTACCACCTCCAATAACGCTGCCGAGTACGAGGCCCTCATAGCCGGTCTGCAACTGGCCAAGGAGCTGGGAATCTCATCCATGGACATATACAGCGACTCCAGCTTGGTAGTCAACCAGATGAACGGGGTGTTCGAGGTTAAAGATCCTCAGCTATCCTCCTACCAGGCTTTGGCCAAAACACTGATCGGGTTCTTCCGCGGCACCACGATCCAACATATTCCCCGGGAGGCAAATAGGCATGCAGACGCCCTTGCGAGGTTAGCAACCGGAAACTACCCTCCAGGGTACCGGAGAGCTAAAATCGAGACCCTCCAAAAGCCAAGTATAAGCAAGACCATCTCCGAAATATTCGCGGTAGAACAGGTACCACCGAGCTGGATGGACCCAATAGTCAAGTATCTGACCGACAAAACCAGCCCCCAGGATGCGGTGGAAGCCAGGAGGCTGCACCTCCGGTGTGCCCGGTATGGCCTCATTAACGGCCAATTATACCGAAGGGGCCACAGCTTCCCCCAGCTGAGGTGTGTGACTAAGGAGGCAGGAGAAGCAATCATGCGAGAGATCCACGAAGGGGTATGCGGTAATCACTCCGGCGTAAGGTCATTATCCCACAAATCACTCCGAGCGGGCTATTTCTGGCCCGATATGGCGGCAGTATCGAGGAAAATATCACGCGGCTGCCACAAATGCCACATGTACGCCTCGGTACCTCGTGCCCCGGCAATCGCATTATCAATCCTGTTGGCACCTTGGCCTTTCGCACAGTGGGGATTAGACATCATCGGCCCTTTCCCCGTGGCAGTAGGACAATACAAGTACGCCATTGTGGCAGTGGATTACCAAACTAAATGGGTCGAGGCAGAACCGTTGATAAAGATCACTGAGGAACGGGTTAAGAAATTCCTGTGGAAAAACATCTACTGTAGGTTTGGGGTGCCGCAGACTATTATCACGGATAATGGGACGCAATTCAACAACGCGGATCTCATCCAGTACACAGCCTCCCTGGGGACCCGGATGCTGTTTGCCTCGGTAGCACACCCGCAGACCAACGGCCAGGCAGAAGCGGTCAATAAGATTATCAAAACTCTTCTTAAAAAGAAACTGGATGCCAAGAAGGGATGCTGGGCCGAGGAACTCCCCGCGGTATTATGGGCCATCCGGACAACGGCAGCAGAGGCAACAGGAGAGACCCCGTTCTGCTTGGCATTCGGGAGTGAAGCAGTGCTCCCTGTGGAGACTGAGATACCCAGCGGCAGGGTCGAGAATTACGACGCCGACACAAACGCCGACGGCTTACTACTCAACCTGGACCTCATCGAGGAGCGGCGCGACCGAGCGCACATGCGAAACCAAACCTACAAGCAGCGGGTCGCCCGGTACTACGATAGAAGGGTCCGGGAAAGAAAGCTGCAGGTCGGCGACTGGGTCATGAGGAAGGTCCAGAAAAAGCCATTGGCCTTGCAGCCAACATGGGAGGGACCCTACCAGATCACCGCGGCCGTAGGCCCGGCAACATTCCACATCATAGACGCTACGGGCATCTATTCCACCAGGCCGTGGAATATCGAACACCTACGTGCAGTTATGGCATTAAAGAGACTACACCAATTACAGGATATATGTACAGAGCAAACACCTAGCTAGCGCTCCCGGAACCCACAACCCCCGGCCCGCCACCTTTTAGCTCCCACTCTTGCTCCCTCATCACGATCAGGGCTATGTCAGCCTCCATCCGCTCGGCGTCGAGCCACCCTTTCTCCCGCCACTCCAGATAGGCATCACTTATACCCTCCCTGCGGGCCTTCTCCAGCATCTCCTCAAAATCTGACGACTCCCGAAACTCGTCAACGGCCTTATCGGCCACTTCAGCAAGTTCGGATTCCACCAGCCTCTCCCGTCCCCGAACGACCGCCGTCATTTGGGCCTGCAGCTCCAAAACTTTTGCCTCCAACTCGACAATCCTCCCATCACGGGCGACAAGCTGTCGGCTGGCTTCCTCTCTCTCCCGCACGAGTTCCGCGCTCAGCCGGCCGCCTTCCTCCCTTTCCTTCGCAAGCTTGGCTTCCGCCACACCCACCTTAACACCCAGCTCCTCCACCCGCTTCTCCAGGACGGCGGCAGCCTCCATTCTGGGGCCGGCGACATAAAACCTCTGAGCCAGCTGCCAAAAGAAAGCAAAAGGAGCATCAGCTCATGTCACATTACGGAAGAGGACTCACAGAAAAACATTTACCCGTAGAGCCAGTCCCACGGGCTCCGCCACACTCTCGCCCGGATTTTCGGTCCAGGACCCCTCCCGGTCGAGCCCCAAGGTTTCGATTATACCAGCCACAAGCCTACTAAATCCACCACCAGAGCTACGAACGGTTTCCGGTTCCTGAGTCCTTCGACCACCCGCCTCCACAGTCGGGACTATGGCTCGCTCCATCGGCCCGGCTGAGATTGACGCCCCCGCATCAAATACCCTCGCTCTCTTTGCCGGACTTTCACTGTGGCTGCTTCGACGGTGCTCGGGCAAAACCACCGATTCCCTCTCCCGCGAGGTACGCACTGCCATTTGTCGCGCCACAGGCTCTGGCCCCGGGAGGCCCTCCGCCCGCACCTCCCGAATGCCGAGTGGGGAATTGTTCTCGCCGCCCGGCCGCCTCCCATAATGAGCATCCGAGAACACTAGCGGCACCGGCCTTGCATGCTCCGTACGCTTCTGGGTAGCCACGTCAAGAACGACTTTTGCGGCCTCCTCCCCTATCTCCATCAACCGCGCTGCTATAAGCTCCTCATCCGGCTCGATAGTCTCCTCAACTTTAAGCGCGGGCCGAGGACCATTAGTAGGTTTTCTCCCCATCCCCAGCACCTCCAGCACGTTCCACCGAGTGAAATTGTAGGTGCTCCGGCTATCATGGTCCCAGCCATAAAACAAACGGAATAACCGTTGCTTCTCCAGGTTCTCCAATTCGTAGGTCTGGTCCCCGATCGGTTGATATGCCCCGGGCACTTGATAACCCCTCCAGGTACGCTGCCACTTACCACCGGCCAGCACCACCGACCTCCTCCAGCCATCCAAAACCGTCGCCGGCAGATGCGTAATGGCAGCACCATGCTCCCGCGTGGCAAAATTCACGCAACCACGGCACTGGCCCTTTCTGCAGTAAGAAATCCTGTACAGCGCCCGAAATTCATTAACCGTGGGCCAGTCCATATAACTCAAACAGAACAGACACCCAAGCCCAAGCAACTGCCTCCACTGATTGCTCGGAAGCTGGGCTGGGGAAAGATTCAGTGAGCTCAGCATGTACTGGACAAATCCCGGCAACGGCAGCGATAGTCCGTTGCGGAACTGGTCATCAAAAACGGCGACCCAGCCCGGCTCCGGATTACAGGCCAGCTCGCCGGGATGCAAGCCTCGAAGTTTAACGGAAGAGTTGATATCCCACCTCGACCGAAACTCCCTAATCTCCCTCTCGTCCATACTTCTGATTGCTTCGTCGCAGACAATCGTCCCATCACCATCCCGCAGCTCGTGCCTCCTAGGCCCACGACCGCCACTGGCATAATGCGCAGATCTCCCAGACGCCATCAAACCTCAAAACAAAAGTTCAGTTCTGCCGAAAGATGGAAGAGGAGAGCAGAAGGCAAAGGGTAAGCAAAGTGCGGCAGGAGGAAAGCAGATGAGACGATAAATAGGGCAACAACAAAGGTCAGGCAACCCCAGCCGTCGATCCCCTCCATCTCAGTCCGCCCCCTGCCGACACGTGTCCACGGCATCAATAAAGGATCCCATGCCATCATAACTGATGGAACTGATGGGCTCCCCCTTCATTGCATGTCAGCCACATGTCCCACCCGCAAGCAACAGTTAGTAAGCAAGGAGCATGCAACGAGGCGTCCCCTCTCCTCGCTTCACAAAGGTCAACCTTCAAATCAACCCGACACCATGACGTGTCACGGTTATTTACACCGGCTGAATGCCAGTTCACTGGAGGACTCACCCCGATATGGCAGACCGCCCGGTCGAGATCCGCCCAGCACTATGGCATTCCACCGGGCATGTGACATTCAACCAGCTCCAAAATATTCTACCGGATGTCATTCCCTACGCCTACGGGCAGGGACGAGCCAGCAACAACTCGAGGCTTCTAAACGCATGGGCTTTATAAACCCGGGCGAGCTTACATCTAACCAATGTACTCTTGTCCAGCAGGATAAAAACCCTGCATCACACTGAACTGTGATACCCTTGGGGATACATGGCGAGACTCGTTATCTCAACGCCACTCCACCAGGCAGATTGTCTCTCTAACACAGAGCAAGTCTCCCCGCAGGCTAACAAACCTGCACATCACCTCAACGCTTAAACAACAAAAGCTGAGAAGAGCTAGCAAGTGTTAAAACAACGCCTCAGCGCGGCCATAACACCCTTCGGGCACCTGTTGGCCTATTCCACGCACCAACAGGCCTCCCCGAAGGCTAGTCTGCAAGTTTATCCGGGACTCGTTTTGATATGGCAGGACGCCCGTCGAGCTCCCGTGAACTCCGCCCCGCACCGATATGGTTCATCCGGGACTCGTTTCGATACTTTAGGAACGCCCATTCAAGATCCAGATACTCACCTCGGTCACGCCCAATCTTTAACGCGGACTTGGGGGACTGAGCACCGGTAGGTTGGTAACCCTGCGGGTCTGCAGGCCAAGAGCAAGACAGATCTTAAGTCCCCATTCAAGATTGCACTTGACCGGGAACTTGGGGGACTTGTTGACAGTAGCCAGAGAGGCTACACTAGGGCCCACAGACCCGCAGCAAGGGCACCAGGGCCCGGACCAGGACCAAGGATCGGACCACCAGCACCAGGCCTCGGGCCCCAGCGGTCTATCCTGCCTCCAGGGATCCTGGGACCAGGGACGCCCGCCTGCCAAAGAGGGCACCAGAATGTCCAAACAGAAGAGAACTAGTCCCACATCGAAGAATGAGGCCAGCCCTCACCCCCAACCACCTATATATAGGCCTCAGCTACCACCATAAATAGGTAACTTGTCTCTCTCCCTGCTTACATACGTGCCCAGGTTATATATATTCCAACTATACTAACTTAGGCATCGGAGAGGTGAAGGCCGGCCCGCCCGGTATTCCCCTTAGTAAGCAGGATTGCAGGAGATCGAGTTGGATTCATCGAGTATCTACCAAGACCCCCGGGTTTAGGCAGAAACAATGGCTAAATTCAAAAAATGAAAGTTTTCACTGTCTGATGTAATCCTTATAGTTAAATATGAGTAGAGTATAAAAACCAACTCGTTTCATAAGCGTTCGATGCTCGATCGGAACGGTCAACCATATTTTCATAAAACTTATCACACGAAAACGCTATTACGTACCTTTAGATGACCTTGTTTGGTCGACCCTTCCAAACATTAAACTCTCATACAGATGAGATGTAATTATCCATGTAAAAATTTGAGAACTTTTACCTCCCGATACTATGGTCCCCCATAGAGAGAGATAAGTTTAAATAAGGTTGACCGCATCGATCGGGGCTCTAACTTTGTTGGATTTAAGTGATTTTTTTACCATCACCGTATTTCATCATAACCATTAAATGCTATTTCACAGCATTTTTCAAAATTTGAGTTCTTCTATATAGTTGTTTAGAAAAGTTGTACAATTGAGTATAATCTTCTAATCAAGTTATACTGCATTAGTAAACATGTTGTCATTATAATGGCTAAATTCACAAAATGAAAATTTTGACCGTCTAATATGATCGTTATAGTTAAATATGAGTAGAGTATAAAAATCAACTCGTTTCGTGAACGTTCGATGCTCGATCGAATCGGTCAACCATATTTTCATAAAACTTATCACACGAAAACGCTATTACGTACCTTTAGATTACCTTATTTGGTCGACTCTTCCAAACATTAAACTCTCATATAGATGATACGTAATTATCCATGTAAAAATTTGAAAACTTTTACATCCCGATACTATGGCTCCGCATCGAACGAGTGTAGTAAATATAATATGGATTTACTTAGGCGACGAAAAAATGGTTTCCTCGCCTAAGTGTAAATCTTAGGCGACGAAATAATACTTTCCTCGCCTAAGATGCACAGTTCGGCGATGAAAAAATGGTTTCCTCGCCTAAGTGTAAATCTTAGGCGACGAAAACAGATTTTTCGTCGTCTTAGAATATAACTCTAACGACAAATTTTTGTCGGCGTCTTTGTATTTTCTTAGGCGACGAAAAATCTTTTTCCTCGCCTAAACCCTAAATCTTAGGCGACGAAAAAATGGGTTCCTCGCCTAAGTGTAAATCTTAGGTGACGAAAATAGATTTTTCGTCGTCTTAGAATATAACTCTAACGACAAATTTTTGTCGGCGTCTTTGTATTTTCTTAGGCGACGAAAAATCATTTTCCTCGCCTAAGTTAAATACTTAGGTACTTAGGCGACAAAAACTAATTTTTTCTTCACCTAAGTAAAGAACTTAGGAGACGAAATTTTTTTCGTCACCTAATTATACACCTTAGGCGACGAAATTTTTTTTCGTCACCTAAGCATTTAACTTAGGCGAGGAAAAGGATTTTCGTCGTCTTAGAGTTCTCTTAGACGACGAAAATAAATATTCGTCGCCTAAGAATAGACTTAGGCGACGAAATTTCTAGGTTAGAGGACGAAATTTTTTTCGTCTCCTAAGAACTCTTAGGCGAGGAAATTTTTTTTATTTCGTCGCCTAAGGTATTTTTTCTGGTAGTGTAGGATTTTTGAAGTCAAACAGGTATTAATTTTGTGAATCTAGCTAGGTTTGGTTGATTCCTTGTTTAGTATCGTATCTGGTTTCGTCGTCATGTCCGGCCATTTCCTCTCTATATTCATTAACAATTACTCGTACTCCATTATAAATAGTACTTAATTAGTTTTATAGTTGAGCTGCTTTATCAGTTAGTGTTTGGAGTGTGAAATATAAGTATGTATGCCTTGATTGATGTGAGACATGCTACTCGTTATGATGAAATATCTGCACTTTTATGTATTAAATCTATACAGGTTTTTAAAAAATCTTGAAAATCTTAATTTCAGATAAAATTAAGTGAAGATTAAGATTTTAAGATTAAGACTAGTTTAGAACCGCAAGTAATAGTAATCTAGAATAATAGGTTTCAAGAAAGAAAAAAAAACCATAGAATTATAAGGACGAAAATAAGAGTACGTATGGACACAAAAACACAAATATCAACACAAACACAGTAAGACTAAAACTACCAACAATGCAGCTTGAACCCGAGCTCGTTTTTCAGTCACAATTGCGAGACCAAAATCCTTTTGCGTCTAAACATTTAACACGTCAAACGCAAAAACCAGCTCTGAAATATGCTTACCACCTAACGCACTTAAGTAGAGTTTCTAAACGAAAATATAGAAAAAAATCAATCATTTCCACTACAAATAGGATATGAATGGAAATATTGCATGCCCATACAGTTAATTAAGAGAATGGATTGATACTCCTAAAAAATATTAGAGATTAAAAATCGAGCCATTTGTAGACTACGAGACCTTAAACACCAATCGAAATGGAAACAATTGACTGAGCAATTGCTGATAAAAATAAAATTACACTTATCGATTATCCTTTTCCCCAGCCATAACCATTCTACTAAGTCGACTAGGCCCAAAATTCTTCCTCCTCATTCTACTTTTTCTCCTTATTACTTCCATTTGATTTCTCCTTCTAACTTGCATCATTGCTTCTTCTTCCACAACAAATCTCCTCATGAAAACGTCGTCTGTAAGTGATTTCCCACGAAAAACTCTTCTCTCGGTAGTGCTAAGCCTTGTGTTTAGTGTTGTAATGCTTCTCTGATCTTGCGTCGTCGTCCCCAATGGCTTCGATGTCGGGTAACTATTACTTCTTCTTGGTGGAAGATCAGCCCTGAAAACCTCATTGTAGGAAGAGATGGGTGCACAAAGGCAAACCCTAGTAAACGAAGTCGCAACCTTTAAGGAGGCACATTTTCTCAGCTTGTGTCTATTGGAACTCGAGGAATTAGGAATGTTGTTGTTTGTGGATTTGGTAATGGTCTTCCACAATGTTGTAGCATTTGATGGAACTTGGTCTGTGGAAAGCTTGGGACTGCTAATGCTTGCTCTCCATAGAGTGCCCATCTCTATTGCTCTTTGATACCAAGGCTTCCTATTCAAAGACAAGTGCATGTCAATCTCATGTACAGATTCTACCTAATAAATTTGAAACTGAGGTTTGCTAGCTTTAACTGTTGCATTCGGTGTTATAATTTCATAGTTCGTGTTTCGTTAACTATTCCATTGCGTGTGGATGATTACTGGGCACACCATCAAACAATTGTACGTGAGTCTAACATATATTATGAACGAACACACTCCTACGTACTGTTAGTTGTTTTTAAGTTGTCTTTCTGTCATACAAATCATTTTTGTAATACAAATCATTGCAATTGTATTTAATAAGATTGGTTTAATGGAAACATGTTAGGTTGTAGGTGGGACGGCGGATGCTGCAAGAATTCTCCTCGTAATAGGAGTTATTTTTCTTGAACTTCAATTTGTGAAAAACATTCATTGAGAAAGGCCGTACTTAAATTGCTACCAGTATAACTCACCCGATCACTATTTTATTTATTTCTTTATTTTATAAAAAAATGCGTTGCAATGGTGGTGTATTATAACTTGCTTTATAAAGAGAGATTAAGCAGTGAAAAGTATGAAAATTGATATTTGGGATGTGTGAAGTCAGTAACAGCTCACCCGACCAAGATATTATTGGGTTTTTGGGTTCAAATGCGGTACTAATTAAACATCTAGTATCATACTCACATTCAGAAATGTGCAAGGTTATTATATGGGGTGTGAAAAGCAATTCAGTGGGTGTTGTATATTTCAGACCAAGACTTAAACCAAGACCTTTAAGTGCTGCGCTCTCTGTCTCTCTGGCTTCCAAGGCTTAGAACAGAGATCCAATTTAGAGAATGAAAAAGAAACTAACAACGAAAAATTGACACTGATATCGTTTATATACGACTTGATATATCAAACATGGGCTAAACGATTATTAATGGGATCTCTTGGTCTTTCTCTCTCTCTCAGATATTGTCAGTTGCGAATTAGATGATCTATATATAATAAGAGAGAGAGAGAGAGAGAGAGAGAGAGAGAGAGAGAGAGTTGCTTTGGCATACCTTTCTGCTTGTGAGTTCTTTGGATCTTGCATGAACAAATCAAATTGAAGTATGAAATATATGAGAGAGCTGATGAAGAGTAAGAAGAAAGAGAACAAGGAGGAATCAGTATCATTTGGGGTTAATTGATTTCTGGGTTTGAGAGAATGAGAGAGAGAGCTAGCTAGCTAGGAGGAGGAGCCTTTTCTCTTTTGCTTTAGCTACGATTAGCATGGCCGACCACTCAACTCAAACTAAGATGGGGATATATATATATATATATATACTTGATTCACTTGGCAACAATGCCAGTGTGTGCTTCTTTCTCCGTCTTAATTCTTTACTAATGGAAAATCTTCTTTTCTTTTCCTCTGGCTGGCAGGCATGATTCATCTTCAGAGAGAGAGAGAGCTTTAGGAATTCAAAAGGCAAAGTAATTGCTACTTTATATGTAATAACTTTACCAATTCAATCAACCATCCATACATTTTAGTTAAACAGATAAAATTATCTTATCACTTCCTCCATCACGTTGTAGTTATATTCTATAAAGGGTTTGCTTGTAATCATGGTGATTTGCTGATATATATGATTAGTAGCATGGAGAGGATAGTAAGAGCATTAATGTGTTTGAACATGGCTAGCCCTTTGCCACACTTAAGAATCATATTCGTTTTGCATATGGATCGATGTATGGTTCTCAATGATGGGGTTCGCCTAAGCGAGCCTTTAATAATAACCCTACAAGAAACGTTAGTAGAATAGCAATAAATATGGATCGTTCTAGTCGGGGATTAAGAATACCTGAAACATGAGAATATTAGACAAATATTCACATATATACATATAAAAACGTCACGATGAGGGATTGGATTGAGATAAGCAGCAAAGCTGCCCCTAGAATACCTAGACACGAAATTTGATAGGAGTATAAAATGCGGCGTTCTTAATGTATTTTTACCCCTATTTATCCAATGCTTAACCCTTATTGTTGTAAGATAGAGTCATGTAATTGAGTCTTGAGTTTTGGTTGAGTTTAATGTGAGAATGTGCTTAAATAGAGAATTTGGACAGAAATTATCAAAAGCCTATTCGAAAAGTCTCTGAGATGTTTTATGGAATCTGTAAAACATAAACTTTACTTTTGATAGATTTTTCTTCTCTCATATGCAGTTGACACATAAAGGATTGAGCATGACAAGATTCACTGAAATCGGAGCAAAATAAGCTGCAAAGAATCACAAGTTCAAATCGGATGCAAATCTAGAAACTTCAGCAGATTTCAGTACACGCCACTCAACTTCCCGAATTTATTTCCGCCGATTGGCAAGGAAATAGAAGGCAAAATTTATATGGATGAAAGCTATGTGTGTCTAGTTTCATATGAAACTGGACTCACAGTAAAAGCTTTCTTGAGCAAAACGTTATGCCATTTTGAATGCACGGAGGTCAGTACTGCCGAGAAAGAAAACCTTCTGTCCGATTTTAGAGTTTTTGGTTTTTCTTCACCAAGTTTGTGTCCAAGATCATTATTGAAGAGCTACTGAACATAATGGAGTATTAGGAAGTCATCTTAGCAAGAAGAAAATCAGAGAATTAAAGAAAATATGCTTCCCTAGTACGAACAGGAGAAGAGGACGCAAAGGAAGCTTTCCCGGCCCAACTAGGGAAAGTCACGGCTGTTCTTGGATAAATTGTCCAACATGGAATAAGCCTAGTCCATTTACAAGTCCATAAAGCATTGATCCATGTAAAATTCGGCTCAATCAAAGAAGGAAAGAAAATTGAAATCGGAATGGAAAAGAAGAGAAGCAATCTGAGTTCTACATGGAGTTGGTTTACGAAGGTGGACTGAATTTCATCCTTTGTGCAAGATTTTTGACTGAATTAATTCATGGTAAACCTAAAGAGATATTGCTCAATTATTCAGTCATTATCTTGGGAATTTTCGGCAGAAAATAGAGGAAGAAAATCGCAACAAATCCTGATCAAATTCGGCAGAATTCCTGTGCACGTCATCCAATTTCCACGGACTCTCTCAGATAGCTCACTTCGAACTAGATGACGTGCCATATATGGTAGGAAAGATACGGGAGTCTAGTTTCCAACCCAACTGAAATCACCTCAATATCTATTTTCTAGATAAAGATATTCCGTAATCTCCACTCGAAGGTCAAATCTGCCAACAGGATAAGTTTGAGAAAAACTAGGTTTTGTGAACCCTAGTTGCAGCCAATCTTTTGCCTCTATATATTGGACGATTTTTACACAGAATCTCATCTCTCTTCTCATGCTTAAGCCAAGCCGAAACTCTACCAAAATAATCCCACAAAAATCCTATACAATAAATTACTTAGCCGATTCCATCTCACCTTCACCAAACTTGCCGATCACAAGTGTTCTTCATCATCAAGTCATCCTTTGCCGATTCTTCTCAAGGTTTTGTTTAAAGTGTGATTTACTCATCTCTCATGGCTTGTAATTTTCTGTATAAATTCAATACTTTGTCTATGAAGATTGAATGGATGGTTGTATTTTGTTTTGGTTTTATGTATTTAATATTGGATTTCCGATTATATGTTTTGGTTTTCTTCTGTTTTATTTCGTGAACAGTAACTTAAATATTATGGAATTGTGATTTAGGGCAGTAATTTTGTATGAATACTTGTATGGATTTGATTAATTTTCATGTGTTCGTGCATCACAAATTGTGTGCTTGAGGGCTGACTTTGTGGCTTCTCCTTGGTACCGATTTTATATACCAAAATAATTTAGATTGCATCATACGCGAAGTTGTTGTGATTTAGGTTGTTTAAATAGGGCGGCTATAACCATGAAAATTTGCATGTTCAAATATGATGAGTGACGCCATTACATGTTTGCATGTTTCCGATTCGGCTTACTGTGCTTATGTGCTTCTTGTGTTTAATTTCTACGCGAAGTGTCTTTAAACCGATTAGTACCATGTTTAGGATTATACACGAAGTTAATTCTAAATACTTGTGAAGTCTTAATAATTAGATGAACCGCGAAGGGCTCTAATTAGAATTGGAATTGAATTTGTATAAGTGTTGTACGAAACATTGCTGCCGTGTGTCATGATTTTGTATTGTAATTGTTTCTGAGTGATTTTCGTGCCAATTTTTGTGTGTGGAGATGATGATCAAATGTATATAGTAATTTAGGATTTAAATTCAGTAAAATTCAGTAGGTTTTAGATATAATTTCCAAACCCAGATTATGATTTTGTAATGCTTTATGTGATTGAAAGCCCTTGATTTCCCCGGATTGAACGATCCCTACTTGTTCTATACTAACGATGACACAAGAAGGGTAATATGTGTATGAAGTTGTTTTGCAGGTACAATGTGCTTGTTAAAACGGCGTAAAACTGATGACCCAGATGTTTGTGCCAAAGAGAGGACTGAATAGTGCCAAAGGCATGAGGGACTGGAGAAGACGAGGATAGACGGAGAGGGTAGAGACCATCTTTACATGGGGCTTGAAACAATAAACGCCCAGTACGTAAGCAATAGATGCGATAAGAATCTGGAACAAAGAGAAAATAGACAAGATTATCCTTTGTGAACTTAGCAACAGATAAAAGATTTGTACGAATGGAAGGAATACGATAGACATCAAGAAGGGCAAAGCGAGAATTGTCCAATGACAATGGAAGGTTACCAGTATGAGAAACAGGCATCAAATCACCATTACCCATAAACACATTATGAGGACCACCATAAGGCTAAGAATTATTTAGGGGAATAGCTGTCATATGATGAGTGGCGCCAGTGTCAGGGTACCAGGTTGGATCTCCAGAGAAATGAGCACCCACAAATGAAACAGCGGGGGCTGGAAAACCGATGAGGACAGTGGGACATACCGTGCTGATTGGAATGACAGTTTGGGCACCACTGCGGTGCTGGGCCAAGAAGTCCATCGGCCCGATTAACCCATGGAGGGCGGGCAGCCTAAGTAGGAGTTGGAAAAGGCTGTGGAGAGGGCTGATGCGGCATATGTTGAACAAAGGAGGACTACCGCGAAGAGCCCCGCCGATTGCGGTGGTGCTGGCGGCCACTGGAGTTAAAATTTCGGCCAGACGGTTGTCGCTGTTGCTGATCACGGCGGGAGGAGTTGTGATTGTAAAGGGTTGTGGCTGGGGATCCTGAATCGGGGGCTTGGGTTCACTGGGCATCAAAAGCAAGGATGCGGGCACGAAGATCCAAGAAATCTAGAAGCGCAGAAGATTAGGCAAGAGCTATCTGAAGCATCAGATAATCAGGACCAAGTCCATGAAGAGTAGCAATGACCAAATCAGCATCTGAGACAGGTTGATTGATTGCGGACAAGGAGTCAGTAATGGTTTTGGCTTGTTAGAGGTAGTCAGCAATAGACTGGGAGCCTTTTTGGAGATCATAGAGTTGAAGTTTCAGACTGGCGGTGCTGGCAACAGAGCGTTGGTTGAAGTGACGGGCGAGACAGTCCAAAATACCTTTGGAGGTGTCAAAACCAACGGTGAGACGAGCAATCCGATCAGTGAGGGAAGTCGTAAGGATACTGACTATTTTTCTGATCTTGGATAAACCATTCTTTGTGTTTAGGATTGCGACCTATGGAAGCAGGTGTGTCGCCATTGGCAGGAAAGGTGACAGTGGGAGAGGATTCGGGAATAGAGTCATCCACATAGCCCCATACCTCAGCGCCATTGAGGTAGGATCTGATGGGACGAACCCAAAGGAAATAGTTGTCATTCATGAGTATAGAAAATTGAGAAGTGTTTTGAGAGGAGGAGTTGGAGGAGGAAGCCACGGAAGAGGAGCAGGGAGAGAGACGAGAGGCAGGAAAGGAAAGGCACAAGTATGGATCTAGATTAGGCTGATACCATGTAGAAATGTATTTCCCATTGATTTGATTGATACAAAATGTTCATATAAATATAGCAGCTGACTAGGATGGAAGAAGTTTAGGAGAGTCATGCTTGATTGTAGCAACCGAGAGTGTGGGAGGATCATATGGGATACGGTTATGCTTGATTGGTGCAACTGAGTGATTTGTATCAATAGATATGCTCTTCAACAGAGGTGAGTTGTATCTTACATGTGAGTTGTATTGTACAGTGTGGCACATCAACCACGAAACAAATAATGTGACCGATAGATTAGCCTACTTTGTGTTGGAAAATGGTAAAAATCGCCGTTTATTTTAACTAATTAAATTAGAAAAAATTTAAGTGGATGCATTTAATATTTGTTAATGATAAAATGTGAATTTATATTATTCGATATGAGGGTTACAAATTCATGTAATCATCTACTTAAATTGGTTATGGTGTGAATAAGATATTCTCACTCAAAACATGCTCACTACTTGAATTCTGAAATGTGTAACAACAGAACTGCTTTAAATATTGTAATAGCAGATTCAATGAGATTAAATTCTATAATTACAAGTTTAATGAGATTGAATTCATTGTGAAACTGTTATAACGTATGAAATGAGATTCATTGAGGAAATAGTTACGACATATGAAGTAGAATTCATTTATGAATTAATTATGTAACGGCTATAACTTATGATATGAAATTCATTTCTAAATTCATGGCAATTAAAGTAGTAGTTTGTTTTCCCCCTATATAAAGAGCGACCTATTTCTTTGTTCAAACACAACGAGAGCACTCAGTTTTCTCATCTTTTCAAAATGGTTCTCTGCTTCACTCTTCTTGTTTTCATTCTAGTGATAGATAAAAGGTACTAGAAGTTCTTAGGTGTTCTTATAGTAGTGCAGCTACAAGACCTCGAAAGGTCGTTATATCATGGGAGACGAACGCTAAGAAATCATTTTGCACCGATTGAGACGGCATAATTGTCATAGGGAAAGTGTGTGATACACACGACTCGACTTCAACAAATCAAATTCCTTATATTTTCCAACATCCGTCAGTAACTGTTGGTATTCTTTATATGATTAATATTTTAATTATAAATTAATTATAAATTAATTTTTGGTAATCATATTGGCGAAATCAAAACCCTTTTTTTTTCCTTACAGCTTAAGACAGTTATTCACCAGTTAATTTTGCTTGTATGATTCAAGGATTATCGGTTGCCTAAACGAATTTAAGCTTCTTTTGTTGTTGCCTTAGGGCATATCCACCAGTGGACTAATTGGTTGGTTGGTTTGTTTAAAAAGCCAATAAAGTTCAATGCACCGGTAAAGTTTTGATTGGACTCATTAATGGGTCAAACCCGCCTTGCCAATCCAATTGCCTATCCTTGGTAAGTCAATCGGCATGACTAAATCGTGGGCCCTAGCTGTTGCTACGTACGTCCACGTGCAGCTCCATTCAATTGTACATTGAAACAGTAAGAAACAAGTACATACCTGTTGCTACATCCATGTGCAGGCAGTGCAGCTCAGTTCAACGGTAAATTATGATGGAGCTTATTGTCCAAGCACATTGTACCTGCAAAACAACTACATACACATATTACCCTATTTGTGTCAATTGTAGTTAGAACAAGTAGGGATCGTTCTATCTGGGGAAATCTAGGGCTTTCAATCACATAAAGCATTACAAAATCATATTGGGGATTTGATATTTGAATCTAATACCTACTGAATTTTATGAAATTAAATCTAAATAATTATATACAATTGATCATCATCTTCACACACATAGCTTAGCACGAAATTGCTCAATAACATGCAATACAAGAATTCACAACTCACGGCAGCAAGTATTTCACATAGCACTTAAACAAATTCAATTTCAATTCTAATTAGAGCCCTTCGCGGTTCATCTAATCGTTTAGACTTCACAAGTATTTAGAATTAACTTCGCGTATAATCCTCAACATGGTACTAATCGGTTTAAAGACACTTCGCGTAGAAATTAAACACAAGAAACACATAAGTACAATAAGTCGAATTGGAGACATACAAACATGTAATGGCGTCACTCATCATATTTGAACATGCAAATTTTAAAGGTTATAACAGCCCTAATTAAATAACCTAAACCACAACAACTTCGCGTATGATACAATCTAAACTAGTTTGGTATATAAAATCGGTACCTTAGGAGAAGCCACAAAGTCAGCCTTCAAGCACACAATTTGTGATGCACGAACTCATGAAAATTAATTAAATCCATACAAGAACACATGTGAACCTACTGCCCTAAATCACAAACTCAAATCATACATATTACTGTTCACGAATCAAACAAAAAGAAAACCAAAACACATAACAGAATTTCGGAAATCCACTGTTAAATTAATAAAACCAAAACAATAAACATCCATCCATTCAATTTTCATAGACAAAGTATTGAATTTATACAGAAAATAAAAAGCCATAAAGGAGTAATCACAGTTTTGAAGAACCTTGCAAGACTTCAACAAAGATGGATTCGACAAAAGAGGTATAGTACGGCTGCTCTAGTTTCTGTATAGGATTTTTGTGGAATTATTTTGGTAGAGTTTCGGCCTTGCTTGAGGGTGAGAAGAGAGATCAATTTTTGTGTAAAAATCGTCCAATATATAGAGGCAAAAGGTTGACTGCAACTAGGGTTCACAAAACCTAGTTTTTCTCAAACTTATCCTGCTGGCAGATTTGACCTTCGAGTGAATATTACGGAATATCATTCTCTAGAAAAAAGATATTGAGGTGATTCTAGTTGGGTCAGATACTAGACTCCCGTAGCTTTCTATCCATATATGGTACGTCATCTGGTTCGAAGTGAGCTATCTGGAAGAGTCCGTGGAAGTTGGATGACGTGCACTGGAGTTCTGCCGAATTTGATCAGGATTTGTTGCGATTTTCTTCCTCTATTTTCTGCCAAAAATTCCCAAGATAATGACTGAATAATTGAGCAATATCTCTTTAGGTTTACCATGAATTAATTCAGCCAAAAATCTTGCACAAAGGATGAAATTCAGTCCACCTTCGTAAACCAACTCCATGTAGAACTCAGATTGCTTCTCTTCTTTTCCATTCCGATTTCAATTTTCTTTCCTTCTTTGATTGAGCCGAATTTTACATGGATCAATGCTTTATGGAATTGTAAATGGACTAGGCTTATTCCATGTTGGACAATTTATCCAAGAACAGCCGTGACTTTCCCTAGTTGGGCCGGGAAAGCTTCCTTTGCGTCTTCTTCTCCTGTTCGTACTAGGGAAGCATATTTTCTTTAATTCTCTGATTTTCTTCTTGCTAAGATGACTTCCTAATACTCCATTATGTTCAGTAGCTCTTCAATAATGATCTTGGACACAAACTTGGTGAAGAAAAACCAAAAACTCTAAAATCGGACAGAAGGTTTTCTTTCTCAGCAGTACTGACTTCCGTGCATTCAAAATGGCATAACGTTTTGCTCAAGAAAGATTTTACTGTGAGTCCAGTTTCATTTGAAACTAGACACACATAGCTTTCATCCATATAAATTTTGCCTTCTATTTCCTTGCCAATCGGTGGGAATAAATTCGGGAAGTTGAGTGGCGTGTACTGAAATCTGCTGAAGTTTCTAGATTTGCATCCGATTTGAACTTGTGATTCTTTGCATCTTATTTTGCTCCGATTTCAGTGAATCTTGTCATGCTCAATCCTTTATTTTTCAACTGCATATGAGAGAAGAAAAATCTATCAAAAGCAAAGTTTATGTTTTACAGATTCCATAAAACATCTCAGAGACTTTTCGAATAGACTTTTGATAATTTCTGTCCAAATTCTCTATTTAAGCACATTCTCACATTAAACATTACCAAAACTCATGACTCTATTACATGACCCTATCTTACAACAATAAGGGTTAAGCATTGGATAAATGGGAGTAAAAACACATTAAGAACGTCGCATTTTATACTCCTATCAACTACCCCACACTTAGCTTTTGCTAGTCCCTTAGCAAAACAAAATACAAGACTCTACTAAAACTACTTCTGCCCCTAAATGATTGTCTCAGGATCTTTAAAACAGATAGCTTTCAAGTTTACGCATTCTAACGTAAGCACAAAAATTCCAAGCGTCATTGATATAAATCACGATATGAATAAGTCAGAAGTGAGAAAATTAAGCATGTAAACATGTTAAGTTGATCCAATCTTCCTCACTAGGCATACTCTCTTCTTTTCACACATGATTATGGCAATATTCACTCAACGTATATGCAAGAGAACAGATTGTAAGGCAATAAATAGCTTGTATATTTCATCAAATAAAAACACTTTGTGAATAATATTTTTAGAAAAATCTCATGTAACAATTATGTGCACAAATGGACCAAAACCATATGCTTACTCTTGAGAAAATCTCCACAAATCAAAGTTTACCAATCTTAAGAATCATGAAAAGATCAAAATAAATGTGATAATGGGGTTAGGAATACGGAATTCGAATTTAGAATAGTGGTCATAACAATGTCACCAAGACTTAGCAAAGCTTAATACTCCTTATGACTTCAATTCAAAGGCCAAATTTCATCATGTTGGACCCAAACTTCATTCTTTTCTTTCCCAAAACATAGTGAACAAGGACAAAGGTCAAGTATAACAATAAAAGAAAAGACCTTCAATTATCAAACAATCTCCAAATCCACAACAAGAATTCAATCCATGCTTTTTCTTTTCTTTATTTGCCGAAACCTTTTTCTTTTGTTTTCGGACCCAATTTTCTTTTTATTTCTTTTCTGTCTGATATCTTTTTAATTTCTTTTTGTTTAGGCAACACATATATTTTTATAATTTTGGATTGGCTCACTCCACACTTGCTTCAAAACATCACTTCAAATCACAATTCCACAATAAAATTCAGCTTTACCAAGTCTTGTTAACAAGGGAAAGGGTTAAACTATTCTGAGTTTAAGGAATGTGTAACATGGTGATGAAAGAAAATGGCTAAATGTAGGCTCAATGGGGTTAAAACTAAGGAGTCCCACGACAGGCACAAATTAGGCACATGCTTTATTTGTCTTTGGTGGTAATCTTAACAAGATCTTTTCAATCATATTCAAAATCATGGCATAGTCATGAATAATAGTCTAAAAAATTCAACAAGAGCAAATTCTAGCATTCTAGAGTCCATCAAAAAGGTATAGCAAAGAATAATGAGATTCGAAAATTTTTGCCCAATTATAATAACTCATGAAGAAAGCATATAGGCTCTAAAGCTCACATAAGATATTATGGAACAAAATCAACTCAAACAAGCATGCTTCTCATATATCAATCAAAAATCTTACAAATTCATACCAATCATATTATCCATGAAACTCATAATTTAATCTTATGATCATGTAAAACCATCATCTATGCATTCAAAGATATAATCATCATAGACTTTTAGGGGCAACTTATGACTCAAACAAACAAAAACTAAAAACCTACGAAAAATTTAGAAACAAAAGCAAAATTTTTTAAATTTTTTAAATTTGTTTTTTTATTTTTCTGGATTTTCCGATTTTTTATTATTCTTTTCTTTTTATGACTCAAACAAAAGACTCAAAACAAATTCAAGCATTTGAAACATATATCCCTACCCCACACTTAGAAAATTACATTGTCCTCAATGTAAACCAGAAATAATGTTGTAATTTCTAAGCATATGATATATTCCACAAATTTCACATTTATACAATTCAACCATAACAGTGTAGGGATTTGGAAATTCAAACTCTCGTTGATGGCTCCTCCACAGCTACGGTTGAAATGGGTTGTCTCCCATGCAGCGCTTAATTGTTTATAGTCCTTTAGCCTAGACTCTTCTCTTCTTAATCAAGTTGTGGGCGACGCCTTTTGGAGTGTACAGCTCCAAATTCGTGCCTTACAATGGTTATCAAAAATCGATGCATGATTACTTCACTCTTCAACTGCATCACATCAAGATAAAGAAAATTAGAAGAGTGGAGATGAGAGTTCAAAGAATAAGTTAGTAGTGAGTTAGTGAATTAGGTAAGGTTAGAGATTAGTGTATAAATATACAACAATTAGCTAAGTAGAATTTAATTGTAAATCATGAACAAAAGCTTAGAGTGGTGGAGCTCGTTTCTTACAACACTTGTCGTCCTTCCCAAGTCAATGAGAGCTCCAATCAACTGTTTACAATGTAATTCTTCACCTCTTCCTTATGATCTGCAATTAACAATTAAACTCTACAAGAATCATGAGAATCAACATGTATAGATTAGAAAGAATGAGTTAGAATAAGTTAGAGTATAGGTTAGAAATAAGTTAGAAGTAATGTAAAATTTTCAAACTATAAATGTATCATACGAATTCTCTATAAGTATATATTCCACACGATTTATGCAAGTATAAGTTTCACGAAAATTTACAAGTATCACACAATAGATCGGTCCTAGTCTTTTCAAAGTATTCGAATCATGTGATATGTGAGACTGCCGAACCCTAGAGTTTAATTTCTTTTATTCACAAAACTTTAAAATTTTAGGTACGTGGAGCAGAGGAGATAACAGTGCAATGGACTGATGCAGCTCCTGGTAGTATCATGCTTATTCCGATATACCTCGAAAATTAAAGACAAATTGGGTTGAAGAAAATAGATCAAGCTATCGACTAGTTCGAGTGTGTCCCACTTTTCAAAGGCGGTATCGTTAAGATTCATGGAGAGCGAACTCCCTATAGGAACCAGGCAGGTCTCATTGTTGGTAACCACGGAGAGCGAACTCCCTATCGACTCACTCACCGAGAATGAACATCAGTCTGTGGGCATTGAGATCCAGTTTAACAAACCTGAGAACCATATCAATGAAAATAACTTGCCTCATTACAAAATCATATTTGAGATTTGATATTTGAATCTAATACCTACTGAATTTTATGAAATTAAATCTAAATTATTATATACAATTGATCATCATCTTCACACACATAGCTTAGCACGAAATTGCTCAATAACATGCAATACAAGAATTCACAACTCACGACAGCAAGTATTTCACATAGCACTTAAACAAATTCAATTCCAATTCTAATTAGAGCCCTTCACGGTGCATCTAATCGTTAAGACTTCACAAGTATTTAGCATTAACTTCGCGTATAATCCTAAACATGGTACTAATCGGTTTAAAGACACTTCGCGTAGAAATTAAACACAAGAAGCACATAAGCACAATAAGCCGAATTGGAGACATGCAAACATGTAATGGCGTCACTCATCATATTTGAACATCCAAATTTTAAAGGTTATAATAGCCCTAATTAAATAACCTAGACCACAACAACTTCGCGTATGATGCAATTTAAACTATTTTGGTATATAAAATCGGTACCTAAGGAGAAGGCACAAAGTCAACCCTCAAGCACACAATTTGTGATGCACGAACTCATGAAAATTAATTAAATCCATTCAAGAACACATGTGAACCTACAACCCTAAATCACAAACTCAAATCATACATGTTACTGTTCACGAATCAAACAAAAAGAAAACCAAAACACATAACAGAATTTCAGAAATCCAATGTTAAATTAATAAAACCAAAACAATAAACATCCATCCATTCAATTTTCATAGACAAAGTATTGAATTTATACAGAAAATAAAAAACCATAAAGGAGTAATCACAGTTTTGAAGAACCTTGCAAGACTTCAACAAAGATGGATTCGGTAAAAGAGGTATAGTACGGCTGCTCTAGTTTCTGTATAGGATTTTTGTAGAATTATTATGTTAGAGTTTCGGCCTTCCTAGAGCATGAGAAGTGAGATCAATTTCTGTATAAAAATCGTCCAATATATAGAGGCAAAAGGTTGACTGCAACTAGGGTTCACAAAACCTTGTTTTTCTCAAACTTATCCTGCTGGCAGATTTGACCTTCGAGTGAATATTAGGGAATATCTTTCCCTAGAAAATTGATATTGAGGTGATTCCAGTTGAGTTGGAAACTAGACTCCCGTAGCTTTCTATCCATATATGGCACGTCATCTGGTTCGAAGTGAGCTATCCGGGAGAGTCCGTGGAAGTTGGATGACATGCACTGAAATTCTGCCGAATTTGATTAAGATTTGTTGCGATTTTTTTCCTCTATTTCCCCCCGAAAATTCCCAAGATAATGACTGAATAATTGAGCAATATCTTTTTAGATTTTTCATGAATTAATTCAGCTAAAAATCTTGCACAAAGGATGGAATTCAGTCCACATTCGTAAGCCAAATCCATGTAGAACTCGGTTTAGGTTTTTTTCTTTCGGCAGACTTGACCTTCGTGCATTCAAACCGGCATAACTTTTTTCTTAAGAAAGCTTTTGCTGCGATTCTAATTGCGTATGAAACTAGACACAGAGAGCTTTCCAATGATATGTGATTTGCCTTCTGGTTCCTTGTGGATCGTCTGGCGTAAATTCGGGAAGTTGAGTGACGTGCACTAAAATCTGCTGAAGTTTCTGGATTTGCATCCGATTTGAACTTGTGATTCCTTGCATCTTATTTTGCTCCAATTTCAGTGACTCCTTGCCTTGGTCAATCCATTATGTGTCAACTACATATGAGAGAAGAAAAATCTATCAAAAGCAAAGTTTATGTTTTACAGAGTCAATAAAACATCTCAGAGACTTTTCGAATAGGCTTTTGATAATTTCTGTCCAAATTCTTCTATTTAAGCACATTCTCACATTAAACATTACCAAAACTGATGACTCTATAACATGACTCTATCTTACAACAATAAGGGTAAAGTATTGGATAAATGGGGGTAAAAACACATTCAGAACGTCGCATTTTATGCTCCTATCAAATTACAACGGTAAGAAACGGCCACTTAATTTAAACCATCAAATCTTCAATCTGATGGTTATAATTAATCACCAACAGTCAAAAATTTATTAATTAGTTTTTTTTTTTTAAAAAAAAATCAACCCGAAAAGAAAAAAAAAACTTCCTTAAACTCCGATAAATACCCAATCCCTTCACATTCTTTTTTCACACCAGAGTTCATAGAAATTAAGCTTCTCCTCATCTTCTGTCATCAATCTATTTTTTTTTCTTTCTAAATTTACCATCTAAAAATGGGAGAAATAGGTTGCAATTGGTCATACGAAAAAGAAATTCAATTATGCGATTCATGGATGCGTATGACCACATACCCAATTATCGGCAAACAAATGTCCGTATCAAAGCTATGGGACAAAGATCTTGCCGATTATGTGCAACACTGGTAAGGTCTGCCAACAAGCTGAAGTCCTCAAGCTCTCCAATCTCATTTTTGAGGTTTGAAGACAATGCTGAACGTTTGGCACAATGCGCAAATTACATCTCGCAATCGTATTGCGAGCGACACTAATAGAATGGATGGGATATTAATTTTTTCTTGTAAAATTAATTATTTGTCTATTCAAATTGTTTAATTTCTATAGCTTGAATGTGCTTCATTTTCTTTGTTTAGGAAAATCAAACTCAATCGATTTTCATGAAAAAATATAAGAATCTATTTGTGAAAGACCTATGTTGGGATAAAGTTAAGCATCATCCATACTTTATTGATCCACCATGTCTACCGCCTTCATATTCGACACCGACATCAAATTCAACACCGGCCCCATATTCGTCACCTCTGTTAGGTCAATAATTACCTAATAATTGTTGTCTTATTCTTATTCTTTTGTTATATCTTTTCGTATTTTATCTATTTCTTATTACGTTTCCTATTCATGCTAGGAAATAGAGCTACGGATGGGAAACAAGTCAAAAAGGTGGATTTAGCACATATTGAAGAAATCGGGTGAAGAATTGAAGTCGAATGAGCATAACCGGAAATTTCACTAAAAGATGAATTTGACCGGTCAACGCCGGTCAACGGGCAGAACTTCGGTCAAACTCTGACGGCCAGAATATGGTGATGGCTGATATTCAACAAATGAAGGAGCATTGGAGGGAAGAAGACTTGTTAATTCAAATTCAAATGAGAAGAAAACAAGTGAAAGGGACATCTTTGGCTTTGTCCCTTTGATGTTGACCTTGTCCCCTTGTCCTTATGGCCAAATATCAAGAGTGCCCTTACCTTTTCCTTCTCCACCAAAATATCTTTGAGGTTTTTGGTCATTTAATAAAGACTAGATCCACAATTTGTGCTTCCCTCTTTGTCCACCACATCTAGCCCTTCATTTCCTTGCATCTCCACCCTTCATTCATCAATTTAGGCCTATTTATACCTCCCTCTCTCATTTTAGATGAATTCACTATTCCTCTCTCTCATTTTGCAAGCTTGTAGTTTTAGTTTTGGTGTAAGAAAGAGTTGTGATAGCTTGGGGGTTTCACCAAAACCACACCCACTTCATTTCTCTTCATCCTCTACTCATATTTTATACTACAAGCTTGTTTCTTCAAGATTTTGTGGATTAGCAAGGTGTTAATGGTGTTCTTCCCATCTTAGATCTCATTAATACCATTCTTGGAAGCATTTGCTTACCCTTTTCCTTCTTCTCTCACTCTTATTCATCCGCAAGCCCTGTTCTTTATTCATATTAGATTGTGTGGATTTTGTATGGTGGTGATGAAGTTCTTTCTTTGTTAGGACCCATTAGTACCATATATAGAAGCACTCTCTTGTCTTACATCTTGGTAAGGTTTGGTATCTTGGTACCAAACCCTTGGTAATCTCCCTCTTTCTTCTTGCTCTTCTTCTCTTTTTTTACTTTGATGCATTTCAAGTTCATGGCTTTGTTATATGTAATGAGTAGTGAGTAGTTGGATTTGAGGCTAGGGCTGCCCCTAGCCAAACTTGTGCAAACAATGTAATTTTCCTTTAAGTTTGATGTTGATGCATGTTTGAATCTATGGCTTCTACACTTTATGTTATTAAATGTGTTAACTAGCTTTGTCACCTAGGAAACATGTTTAGATAACTAATGAATTTGAAACTTGAATTTGATAACTTCTTGAATCCATGAGCATGAGTAGCCTTTAAGTGGTGGATTAGTATTTTTTAAGGGAAGTACTAAGTTGCTTGAATTTCTTACTTGGTTCTTAATGCTTGTGCCTTGAGTCTAATTGCTCTAAGGGGGCGTTAGGCTTGTGGTACATAGCCCACTTGTATTATGAGGTAACATAATTGGGATTAAGGTTGTGTGATTTAACTTGCCTCCAAAAGACTTTGTTAAATTACTTGATTAGTTAGTTTCTTGGTAGCTTCACCAAAGCACTAGGGGGATGTTTGTCAAGCATGTTTCATATCAACTTTTAAATTACATTTGTGCATGAGTTAGGGTAGGTGTGATGCCTAAGTCTCTACTCTTCTTATTAATTTAGTTTCTACAATTTAATTATCATAGATTATTTTTACGTAAGACTTTATTTTAAATCTCAAATCAATCAAGCCGATTCTCCACCTCTTGTTAATACCATCATCATTACCTTAGCTTCCAAAGGGCTAAAGTTGTGAGTTGTAAAAAATAGATTGCATGTATTTTCTAGGTTTTATTTTTCGGTAATCTAGTTAGGATAGAGTTTCCCCCAATCCATTGGGTACGATTCTCTTACTTATTCCCCTTATACTAAAACTTGACCTCCTATTCTTGGAAGTAGGAAGCATCACAAATTTGCATATAATATTAGTTAGGTAATGCAACCACCAAGTTTTTGGCACCGTTGCCGGGGATTGAGGTAAAACTCAATCCCTATTAGGTTGCCGTGGGACTAGAGATCACATTTGTAGCTTAGTTTCTTCTTCTTTTGTTAGCTTTTAATTTGTGTAAATATTTTCTTTATTTTTGAAGTTGTTACAAGTACTTTGGATAAGTAGAATTGTAATTGAGGTAAGAAAAAAAAATAATCTTGCCTAGTTATTATTCACTTATTACTTGTGCAAACTCACATTTTAGTTGATTAAAATTATATATTTAAATATAAGGTACCTAACTTTTTATTTTGAATTAGAGGTTGGTTGGAGCTTTTCAATTTTAAAGTAAATAGGATTAGGGATTTTATCCTTGTACCGTCGAGTCTATTCACTCTTCACAACTAGGCGCATCCAATTGAGTTTACTCAAGAGGAGTTACCGAAAAGTTGAGTGTTAGACAACACCCAATGATCGAATGCCTTTTCCATTTTACTAAGTAAATTGGATTGGACTCTTGTAACGTATAAGTTTATCGCTTTTTACAAATAGGCACACCTTAGTAGAGTTATGATGTCTAGGTAAGTTGGCTAGGGATTTCATCCCGGGTGTTGTGCCGTGTACTAAGTGAGCCTCGCTCAACCAAAGCCGCACCTACACTTACCTAGTCATAATTCGAAAAGAGTTACCGAAAGTAAGAGCGTTAAGCTAGCGCTTTAGTTTGGAACTACGCCAAACGTACTTTGGAACTACGCCAAAGTTGCGCAGTTTGGAACTACGCTAAACTTTAAATTGGAACTACGCCAATTTTGTTACACTTTAATTGGAACTACGCCAATTTGGAGCTCCTTATCCTCTTTGCTTCTCTAATTACAAGTTTTGATTGGTTTTTAATTTTCTAGAAATTGTTTAAAGTACTTTGGTAAAGTTAAAAAAAAAAAAAAAAAAAAAAAGAGTGTTGTTGAAATTTTTATTTATTGTTTATATCTTGCATTTTGTTTTTTTTTTTACTTAAATAATCTTTAATTTTGGTGATTTTTAGGTGTACATGTCCTTGTCTCCAAATTTTGAAAGGGGTTTACACACGGTTCTAGAGCCTTACTATCAAGAAACTCCCAACGAAATTTCACACAAGTTCAAGGTCTACACTAATCCGTTTGTTCAATCATCCGAGGAAAATTCAAGTGATTCAAGTGAATATTTAGAGAGTCCGGAGTTACTTGTGAACAACCTTGCCACCTTTGAGAAGTTGTTTGATCTTGACAAAGAAGCACGGAAATTGAATCCTAATCTTGGTCCGAGAACATATAGGATAGTCATGGCGGGTGGTGATCCGAGGGTGGAGTTGAGAGAGCAAAAGCCTATTCGAGATTGTGCCTTGCCGACGCTTTCTACACACTCAAGATGTATAGTATTACCTCCATGTGCAACATCTTTTGAGATTAAGCCTAGCTTTCTTCAAACCTTGCCAACATTTTATGGGTTGCCTAATAATGATCCATACCACCACTTAAGTGAGTTTGAGGATGTGTGCGCAAATATCAAACTCAATGGCATGACGGAGGAAGCTCTCAAACTTCGCTTATTTCCTTGCTCCTTAAAGGAAAAGGCGAAGATGTGGTTAAACAAGCTCCCCTCAAATAGTATTCATTCTCGAAGGAAGGTTGATAATGCAAGTAATGGTGATTTCATGGACTTGGTAGCCGATGAAGCACACCGAGTGTTAGAGAAGCTTGCGGAGCGGTCTCAATTGTGGGATAATAACCCACAAGGTCGCAAGCCTTCTACCTCTTATGTGTCTCTAAGGGAAGCAACTCAACCAAAGACCGGTGGCATGTATGAAGTCAAGGCATCAAGCATGGATGTACATCAAGAGGTCAAGAGGTTGGAAGATATTCTCAACAAGAAGTTTGATATGCTTTTGAAGCAAGGAAAGCAAGGGGGCCGTGAGCAAGTTAATGAGGTTCAAAGCCCTCAAGTGTGTTTGATTTGTGAAGGAGTGAACCATGAAACTCTATCTTGCCCTCATGGAGATTGTTTCCCCCAGATCATTGAAGAATGCAAGAAAATGGCATATTCAAGACCGAAGAATGACCCTTATTCTAACACCTACAATCCCAGATGGAGAAACCACCCTAACTTCTCATGGGGTGGCAACCAAGGAGTGAATTACAATCAAGGAGGTGGCAACTATAGTGGGGCTAGTGGGAGCCAAGGATTTCAAGGAAACAAGGGTGCCAATGGTGCTACTTATGGTGGCAATGCTTATCCAAAGCCACCTTATCAAGCAAGACCTCCCTTCCAAGCTCTTAATACTGAAGTCCCCCCTCAATAAGTGGATGCTCCTAAATCTAGCATTGAGGAGATGCTTGCCAAGGTATTGGCAAATCAAGATGAGCTTATTCAAAGTGTTCGGAATGAGGTTGCCTCCACTACTCGAGGCTTGCATAAGCTTGAAGCCCAAATGGGGCAATTGGCTAGTGAGATGAGAGAAAGAAAGCAAGGGGAGTTGCCTTCTATGACCGAAAAGAACCCAAGAATCAACCAAGCCAAAGCCATCACAATTTTGAGAAGTGGAAAGATATATGACAACAAGGTTGCTCCTAATAATGATGATGAGGAGATGGATGCACCAAGGGAAGCTTTGTTGACTCCTAATGTTCCAAAAGTACCCCCCGGATTTCAAAAGAAGGCTACGGCCGATGTGGGAGATGATGTAGTAAATTTGGGGTATAGTGATGAGTATTTGAAGAGCAAAGCCAAGTCTAAGACCATGAGTGACAATGTGGGAACAAGTGGGTGTAAGCCAAGTGTGGAAGACATGCAAGAAGAAATGACACTTCCTTTTCCACAAGCGGTGTACCAAGAGAAGGCGTTGAGTAAGAAAGAGAAGAAGTCCATGGAGTGTTTTGATGTATTCAAGAAGGTGGAGGTCAATATTCCTCTTCTTGATGCTATCAAGACCATTCCGACTTATGCTAAATTTCTCAAGGACTTATGCACCCACAAGCAATATAAGAGTAAATTGAAGAAGGATGACAAAGTGTGCTTGAATGAGCGAATTAGTGCCGTGCTTCAAAGGAAATTACCTCCCAAGCTTAAGGATCCGGGGTCCTTTACTATTCCTTGCAAGATTGGTGAAAGGCCATTTGAGAAGGCTCTTATGGACTTGAGGGCAAGCATCAATTTAATGCCATATGGTGTCTACAAGGATCTTGGGTTGCGCGACCTCAAGCCTATACAAATTTCTCTCCAACTAGCCGATAGAAGTGTGAGGTATCCAAGAGGAGTTGTGGAGGATGTGTTGGTGCAAGTCGACGAGTTAGTCATACCAGCCGATTTTGTCATTCTTGATATGGAGGAAGTCTATCAAGATGATCTCCCTATTATCTTTGGTAGAGCTTTTATGGCCACGGCGAGGACAAAGATTGATGTCAAATTGGGCTTACTTACCATGACGGTGTATGACACTACTATTGGATTCAAGATCTTTGATGAATTGAAGAAGCCTATGAGATTGAAAAATATCTATTCTATTGAAGTGGAGGATAAGATCGATGACTTAGTGGAGCACACTTTTCATGAGACTTCATCAAATGATGCCTTAGAATCGGCCATAGCACACTTTGGGATGGATTTTTGTGAAGAGGGCACATCGAAAGCCGTAGAGCACCTTGAGTCTTATTTTGATATACCTATATCGACTCAAGACGATGGTTATTATACAAGGCATGAAGATAGTGGGGTGCGTGCTACTAGCAACTATCTCTCCATCAATCCTACCCCAGTTTTGAGTTCAACTCCAATTGAATTGAAGCCCCTTCCCTTAAATTTGAAGTATGGTTACATTGATGATGCTCATACTAAACCTCTCATTATCTTTTCGAGTTTGTCGCAAGAGCAAGAGTCATTACTTCTTGATGTTCTTCGGAGGCATAAGGGTGCTTTTGGATGGAAGATTAGTGACATCAAGGGGTTGAGTCTCACTTTTTGCATGCATCATATTTACATGGAGGATGAAGCACAACCAAGAAGGAAAGCTCAAAGAAGAATGAATCCCAACATGCTTGAGGTAGTGAAGAATGAGATCATTAAGCTCCTTGATAATGGTATTATCTATTCTATCTCCGATTCTAAATGGGTCTCTCCGATACAAGTGGTGCCTAAGAAAGGAGGAATAACGGTGGTGAAAAATGAGAAGGGAGAGATGGTTCCACAAAGAGTTGCAAACACTTGGAGGGTTTGCGTGGATTATCGCAAGTTGAATGCCGCCACAAGAAATGACCACTTCCCACTCCAGTTCATCTACTAAATGTTGGAAAGACTTGTGAGGCATGCATTCTATTATTTCCTTGATGGCTATAGCGGATATAATCAAGTTCCTATTGCCCCCGAAGATCAAGAAAAGACCACATTCACATGTCCATTTGGAACATTTGCTTACCGGAGAATGCCTTTCGGATTGTGTAATGCACCTGCCACCTTCCAACGGTGTGTAATTGCCATCCTTGCCAAATTGCTTGAGTTTTTAGAAGTTTTCGTGGATGACCTTTCCGTCAATGGGAATTCATTTGAAGAATGTCTTGATCGTCTCTCCCGTGTTCTTAAGAGGTGTGAAGAGACTAGCTTAGTGCTAAATTGGGAGAAATGTCACCTCATGGTGGAAGAAGGGATTGTTCTTGGCCATAAGATCTCATCCAAGGGTATTGAAGTAGACAAAGCCAAGGTGGAAGTCATTGAGAAATTACCTCCCCCGAAAAATGTGAAAGATGTAAGAAGCTTTCTTGGGCATGCCAGCTTTTATCGAAGGTTCATGAAAAATTTCTCCAAGGAGACAAAGGCCCTTTGTGATTTATTAGCCAAAGAGACTCCATTTGTATTTGATGAAGCATGCTTGAAAGCATTTGAGAGGATAAAGGAGCTACTTACCAATGCTCCTATTATTTGCTCACCAGATTGGACCCTCCCATTTGAAATTATGTGTGATGCAAGTGACTATGCTTTGGGAGCCGTGTTGGGACAACGTAAGGAGAAACTCTTGCATGCCATATATTATGCAAGTAAGACCATGAATGATGCCCAAGTGAACTATACTACCACCGAGAAAGAGTTGTTGGCGGTGGTCTTTGCCTTGGAAAAAATTCGAAGCTATCTCTTGGGGTCTAAAGTCATCGTCCACACGGATCATTCCGCACTCAAGTATTTGTTATCTAAGAGTGATGCCAAGCCAAGACTTTGAGGTGGATCTTACTCCTTTAAGAGTTTGATATTGAAATTGTGGACAAGCCTGGTAAGATTAACTTGGTAGCGGATCATCTTTCTCGGCTTACGCATCAAGGTGATGATAATGGGGTGCCTTGCATGATTCATTCCCGGATGAGCGGTTATTCTCTATGGTTGAGAAGAAGCTACCTTGGTTTGCACATTTGGTTAACTTTTTGGCAAGTGGGGGAAAATGTGTTCCAAAGAGCTTTGACTTCCATGCAAGGAGGAGGCTCATAAAGGAGGCAAGACACTACTTATGGGAGGATCCTTACTTATTCAAGCAATCCAAAGATCAATTGGTGAGGAGGTGCATTCCGGAGGAAGAGGTGCAAAGTATCTTATATTTTGCCATGATCAAGCATGTGGCGGTCACCAGGGAGGAAAAAGGACAGCCCAAAAAGTGCTTAATTGTGGATTTTGGTGGCCTTCATTGTTTAAAGATGCCCATTCCTATGTGAGTTCTTTTGACCGTTGTCAAAGGGTCGGCAACATTTCCTCAAGAGATCAAATGACTTCATGGGACCTTTCCCAAGTTCATATGGCTATCTCTACATTCTTGTGGGAGTTGATTATGTAAGTAAGTGGGTCGAGGCCGTTGCCACCAAGACTAATGACCATAAAGTAGTGCTCAAATTTCTTAAAGAAAACATTTTCACAAGGTTTGGCACCCCAAGAAGCATTATTAGTGATGGCGGCTCGCACTTTGTCAACAAACCATTTGCGGCCTTATTGAAGAAATATGGGGTTAACCACAAAGTGTCCACACTATACCATCCCCAAACAAGCGGCCAAGTTGAGATATCCAACCGGGAGATAAAAAGCATCCTTGAAAAAGTGGTGTCCACAACTAGGAAAGATTGGGCAATAAAGCTTGATGTTGTTTTATGGGCCTACGGAACCGCATTCAAGATACCTATTGGAATGTCTCCCTACCGCCTTGTTTTTGGAAAGGCTTGCCACTTGCCGGTTGAGTTGGAGCACAAGGCATATTGGGCAATGAAGACCCTTAATTTTGACATGACAAAGTGTGGTGAAAAAAGGAAGTTAGAGCTTTGTGAGCTAGAGGAGCTTCGGATGGTCGCCTACGAGAATGCAAAGATTTACAAGGAAAAAACTAAAGCATTCCATGACCAAAGAATCAAGACAAAACACTTGGATGTTGGGAAGCTTGTGCTACTCTTCAATTCAAAAATAAAGTGGTTTCCTGGAAAATTAAGATCATGGTGCGGTCACATTGAAGAATTTGCGGGATGGATCAACCTTTAAGGTGAATGGCCACCGAGTAAAACCATATATAGAAGGTGCACCTAATGATGCTTATGAGGTGAAGTACTTTGAGGACGCCCCATCCAGTTGAGGGAACATTATGGACCTTGTTAATGTCCATAAACTTGAACCCGTCTTGGCGGACTCCAAATGAAGAAAATAAGGAAGACGAGTTTGAGAGTTTGTGGAGGAATAAAGAGGGAAGGCCTATTTGGGTCTACATTCATGGAACAAAGGGATGGCAAGGCCCAACGGAGCTAATTGGGGATCTTCAAAGAGTTTGCGCTTTCTATTCTCTAACTCTTATTATTTTTTCCTAGCATGGTGTTTTTATTTTATTTGTGTTATGGCGTTGAGAGTTTGGTAGTCATTTTTCCCCCTTGATCAATGGATAAAACACAAAAGGATTAGCTTTTATTGAAGTGATTATCCAATGTTCAAGGGTGAGGTGCCTACCTTCTCTCCCTTGCCTTGTGTTAGTTGTTTTGAAGGCTAGTTGTTACCTTATGATGCATGCTCTACAAGGATCTTAATAACTTCATATCACATTAAGGACTATATGATGTTTTAAGTTTGAGGTGCATGTTAGGTAATTATGTTAATTTAGTGTGTGTGGCTAGCATGTGGTAGTTAATAAGCCTTTAATTTGCATTACTATTGTTCATTGCACATTGAGGACAATGTGTGATTCAAGTGTGAGGTGTAAGGCTAAGTAATTTCATTCCTTACCCTTTTCTTTATTTTTTTTTTCTTTTGTTAGTTTAAAAAAATATTTAAAAAATTGAAAAAATTAGAAAATTGCAAAAAAAAATTAATTTGTTAGTGGTTTGCTTGCTTGGTCCCTAAAATTGAAACAAACCCCGATGATGAAACCGGACTTATATCTAATTGGATTGATCGATTTTAAGCTTGTTTAGAGATTGAAAATCAATGCTTTGTTAATAGGAGGATTTTGCGTTTTGTGCTCACATGCATTAATGTCATATTGCCTATGTCATTTTAGATGGATTCATGTGGGAAAGATGTGGATTAAATTTGTTGAAACTTTCTATGCCTAATTATGTGAGCTTTTGGGCCTATTATAGTGCATACAAGTTTCACTTGCACTAGTTCTTTCATTGTGTGATCAATTCATTGTGCATGTAATCTAGAACTTGCTTCAAATCTTTCAAGACTTTATATCAAAAACATGAGTTGTTATTGGGGAAGACCAAGGCATTAGGGATCCACCATGGCCAAATAGCTTTTGTCCTTATAATGAAATCCCTTAGTAAGCCAATTTGAGCCTTTATAACTATGTGTTAGCCTTTTCATTTCTTCACCACCACAAATGTCCACCCTTTTATGCCTAAACACTTTTCCCTACCCTTTCTAAGCCAAGTGGTAAGCAATGTGAGTCTTATTATTAGTTTGGTGCTTGTAAATGGGTTTGCGGAGTAAAAGAATAAGTTTGAGGTGGGTAAAATATTTTTGTGTGTGGCCAAGAAAAGAAAAAAAAAAAAGAAAAAAAAAGTGTTATTTGAAAAAAAAAAAAAAGAGAAAAAAAAGGAAGAAAAAAAATACAAAAAGAGTGAGGAGAATAAATATTTTTTGTTTAGTAGTTTAGATGGGTTTGTGGAAAAGAAAAGAGAGAATTATAAAGCACCTATAGGAAAAAAGTCTTATAGGATGTCAACAATAGAATTACTTACTAGGAGGCTTAGCATTTGTGATTTCCTTTTCCTTCATTTCTTAAACGCCCGCCTTCAGCCCCGTTATAACCTTAATAAAAGACCTTGTGATCCAAGAGAACTTATGCAATGATCATGTGGAGAAAAGATTGAAGAGCAAGCCTATGGAAAACATGTCAATTGAATTACATGAGTGTAAACACTAGCCATTAAACACTTGAGTGAAAATAATGAGTGATATCCATGCGAGTTTGATGGTTAGACAAAAGTGGTTCATGTTAATCCTATATGAATTCTTTTAAGGTGCATACATGGCATATACATATACATTGTTGAGCATGACTCTCCAACACCACCTATTAGCTTTGCATTTAGAAAATTTAGTTTCTAAACTTGCTTAATTGAAGTTGATCCACTAGTCATGGTTCTCTGAGGAAAAATAGTTAAACTCCGCAAGGTTGCAAGCGAGCCTTTAAGTTTTACTTGTTGTTAGTTTGATTTGTGTTTTGCTTGAGGACAAGCAAAGATTAAGTGTGAGGTAGTTTATTAGGCCAATAATTACTTAATAATTGTTATCTTATTCTTATTCTTTTGCTATATCTTTTCGTATTTTATCTATTTCTTATTACGTTTCATATTCATGCTAGGAAATAGAGCTACGGATGGGAAACAAGTAAAAAAGGTGGATCTAGCACATATTGAAGAAACCGGGTGAAGAATTGAAGTCAAATGAGCAAAACCGGAAATTTCACTAAAAGACGAATTTGACCGGTCAACGGGCATAACTCCGGTCAAACTCTGGCGGCCGGAATATGGTGATGGCTGATGTTCAACAAATAAAGGAGCATTGGAGGGAAGAAGACTTGTTAATTCAAATTCAAATGAGAAGAAGACAAGTGAAAGCGACATCTTTGGCTTTGTCCCTTTGATGTTGACCTTGTCCCCTTGTCCTTATGGTCAAATATCAAGAGTGCCCTTAGCTTTTCCTTCTCCACCAAAATATCTTTGAGGTTGTTGGTCATTTAATAAAGACTAGATCCGCAATTTGTGTTTCCCTCTTTGTCCACCACACCTAGCCCTTCATTTCCTTGCATCTCCACCCTTCATTCATCAATTTAGGCCTATTTATACCTCCCTCTCTCATTTTGGACGAATTCACTATTCCTCTCTCTCATTTTGCAAGCTTGTAGTTTTAGTTTTGGTGTAAGAAAGAGTTGTGATAGCTTGGGGGTTTCACTAAAACCACACCCACTTCATTTCTCTTCATCCTCTACTCATATTTTATACTACAAGCTTGTTTCTTCAAGATTTTGTGGATTAGCATGGTGTTAATGGTGTTCTTCCCATCTTAGATCCCATTAATACCATTCTTGGAAGCATTTTCTTACTCTTTTCCTTCTTCTCTCACTCTTATTCATCCTCAAGCCTTGTTTTTTATTCATATTAGATTGTGTGGATTGTGTATGGTGGTGATGGAGTTCTTTATTTGTTAGGACCCATTAGTACCATACATAGAAGCACTCTCTTTTCTTACATCTTGGTAAGGTTTGGTATCTTGGTACCAAACCCTTGGTAATCTCCCTCTTTCTTCTTGCTCTTCTTCTCTTTTTTTACTTTGATGTATTTCCAGTTCATGGCTTTGTTATATGTAATGAGTAGTGAGTAGTTGGATTTGAGGCTAGGGCTACCCCTAGCCAAACTTGTGCAAACAATGTAATTTTCCTTTAAGTTTGATATTGATGCATGTTTGAATCTATGGCTTCTACACTTTATGCTTATTAAATGTGTTAACTAGCTTTGTCACCTAGGAAACATGTTTAGATAACTAATGAATTGGAAACTTGAATTTGACAACTTCTTGAATCCATGAGCATGAGTAGCCTTTAGGTGGTGGCTTAGTATTTCTTAAGGGAAGTACTAAGTTGCTTGAATTTCTTACTTGGTTCTTAATGCTTGTGCCTTGAGTCTAATTGCTCTAAGGGGGCGTTAGGCTTGTGGTACATAGCCCGTATTTCTTAAGGGAAGTACTAAGTTGCTTGAATTTCTTACTTGGTTCTTAATGCTTGTGCCTTGAGTCTAATTGCTTTAAGGGGGCGTTAGGCTTGTGGTACATAGCCCACTTGTATTATGAGGTAATATAATTGGGATTAAGGTTGTGTGATTTAACTTGGCTCCAAAAGACTTTGTTAAATTGCATGATTAGTTAGTTTCTTGGTAGCTTCACCAAAGCACTAGGGGGATGTTTGTCAAACATGTTTCACATCAACTTTTAAATTACATTTGTGCATGAGTTAGGGTAGGTGTGATACCTAAGTCTCTACTCTTCTTGTTAATTTAGTCTCTACAATTTAATTATCATAGATTATTTTTACGTAAGACTTTATTTTAAATCTCAAATCAATCAAGCCGATTCTCCACCTCTTGTTAATACCATCATCATTACCTTAGCTTCCAAAGGGCTAAAGTTGTGAGTTGTAAAAAGTGGATTGCATGTGTTTTCTAAGTTTTATTTTTCGGTAATCTAGTTAGGATAGAGTTTCCCCCAATCCATTGGGTACGATACTCTTACTTATGCCCCTTATACTAAAATTTGACCTCATATTCTTGGGAGTAGGAAGCATCACAAATTTGTACATAATATTAGTTAAGTGATGCAACCAACAACCTCCTAGTCCCTTTCAAAATGAGTCCCCAGTTGATTTGGATGATGAAGTAGTCTTAGAGACACCAACAAGCTCCATTTCAAGACCAATTGGAATAAAGAAGGCCAAGAAAGCAAAGAGAAATGAAAAGAAGGGTCAAGACGCCGCGGAGAGTATGGCACTTGCTATTCAATCTATGGCCAAATCAACTCAAGCGTCAGTTGAGCTAAGTGAAGAAAAGAAATGACGAAATGGCCGCTCACACAAAGAAGGTATTTGAATTTGAAAAGGCGAAAGAAGATACAAGAATTATGGCATCTTCAACCGGCTTCACAAATTCTTTCTCGACAAATTCATCTTGCATAATCATGTTATGAAGAATGATACAACTTTCATTATGGCTCGAAGATCTTCTAGTTTAAACAACCTCAAACCGTGACATAATATAGCCCATCGAGATTGGAGGATACCAAAGCACCACTCCACATCTTTGCGGTAAGTCTCTTGTTTTTTGAAAAAAGTGTTTCTCCTCTTCTGAATAGGGGTTCAATGTTGTTTTCATAAAAGTGGACCATCTTGGTTATATTCCATATGCAAGGTAGTAACTATTGGTGTACATTTTGCTGTTGACCTCAAACTCAACCATATGAGCAGTTCCACTAATGACACGCTCAAACACATTAGAGGGACTAATACGTTGATGTCGTTTTGAGCTCCAAGTGTTCCAAAGAAAGCGTGCCATACATGTGTGTCGTAAGATGTAATTGTTTCCAGAATGATGGTTAGTCTCCCCTTCCGAACCGTGTAAGCTCCAACACAAGCGGTTGGACAATTCTTCCACTCCTAATGCATGGAATCGATGCTCCGAATCTTGTCTGGAAACCCGCGATGATATACTATGTTTAGAAGTCGATATAACTCTGCCGGGTTGGAAGCACGAAGAGAAACTCGATTTGTTTGCAAAACTTCTTCAGACATTTCACTGCTGTAGAAGTTCCCATCCGAGTGATTTCATCATATTGATCAGCGGCTGCACCGTACGCGAGCATTCTTAACACACTTATCATCTTTTGTTCCCGAAGCAATCCCATTTTTCCAGTGGCATATGGTTTTTGCCTTAAAAAACTGTCGTGGCTGCAAAAATTCTCCATTAAATATTGGAAGACATGTTTTTGCATTCGGTACCGCATCCGAAAGCTTAGTTCGTCATACACTAGACGTTCCACAAAATAATCCTACAAGAGAAAATGACCTCGAACTTCTCTATATCTCTACATATTTGGAACATGTCCAAGCAGTCGTGAACCACGGCCAATAGTTGTCTCTGATAGTTGGTACTGTGCCACCATTGCAACCGCTTGAGAATTTTTAGCTTGGATCCGCTCTACCTCTTCCATATTTTCACGATCCTTTGCAGCCAACTACTTATTCAATTCATCCATTCTAAAGAAGAGAAATACAATAGATGATGAAATTTTCAAAAGAGATGTAGAATAAGAGGAATGTGTGAGTAGAAATGAAGTCTGAAACTTATTTATTAACAATATTGAAGATAAAAGAATTTATAATAAACACATGTGTCACGATTTTATAGGTTCGAATATCTGACGTATATCTCTAGAAGATAACAAAATCTGAAGGTGACACATGTCAAATGAAGATTGGACATATATCTTATCGGAAATCAGAAGACATTTTTTTACATGATAATTTTTATTTAAAAATATTAGTGTTGTATAATTAATCTCATTATTAATTAATCAAATTATAATAAGTTTGAAATGTGATAAATAATTCAAGTTTGAAATGTGAATAGTGGATTAGCAAGCAAATTGCCTTCAAGTGTGCATTGACAATCTGAGTATTAGATCAATCTGAGGGAGCAACATAATCAGGATATAAGATGAGAGACGTTTTCAAATAATTGTCATAATAAATAGAAGCACAATGTGTAGAATCATACTGAAAAAATCTCCAACTAGCCTTAGATAGCATTGCTTGGTTCATGGCTGCAGTCTTTTTTACACCAAAACCACCAAGGCACTTAGGTTGACAAATAATATCCAAGTTCACAAGATGAATATTTTTTTTTTATCATTGGAATCACCCCAAAGAAAATTTCTATTAAACTGATCAATTTTATCATACGAACTCACTAGAAATTTAGCTGTCTGCATGACATATATTAGAATTGAAGAGGTAACAGATTGAACAAGAGTTAATCTACCAGCCATACTTAACATGTTACTCTTCCAACAAGAAAGTTTGCCTTGAATTCTATCAAAAATGTTGTCATATGTATGCTTATTAACTCTGGTATGAATAAGAGGCATTCCCAAGTATTTATCAAGATCATCAGTAAGAGGAGACTCACAAATTCTACTTATCTCAACAACAAGATGCTTGGAAGTATTAGAAGAACAAAATAAGAAGAGATTTTTTTCAAAACTTACAGGCTAACCAGAGAGAGATTAAACTGCACTCATACACCATTTGAGCATATCAACTTGAGGAGTAGATGCTTCAGCAAAAAACATTACATCCTTCGTAAAGAAAAGATGGGATACTTTGGGACCAAATTGAGATGCTTGAACAGGTTTCCTATCTCCCAAATCCACAACATAATTACTGAGCTGAGAAAGTGTTGGTCGCATCACCTAACTAATATTATGGGTAAATTTGTGATGCTTCCTACTCCCAAGAATAAGATGTCAAGTTTTAGTATAAGGGGAAAAAGTAAGAGTATCGTACCCAAGGGATTGAGTAACTCTACCCTAACTAGAATACCGCGAAATAAAACCTAGAAAACACATGCATTTACCTTTACAATTCACAATCTCAGCCCTTTGGAGGCTAAAGGTCATGGGATGGTACTTACAAGTGGTAATGAATATCGGCTTTGTTTATTTTAGAGAAATTAAAGCTAATGCAAACATAAAGCAAACTAAACTAACAAGTGTAGAGACTAGATCAATGAGAGGAATATAGATTTATGCACAAATGTAACCAATAATTGATGTGAAACACTCTTGACAAACACCCCGCCCCCTAGTACTTTGGTGAAACTACCAAGAAACTAACTAATCATGCAATTTAACAAAGTCTTTTAGAGCCAAGTTAAATCACCCAACCTTAATTCCAATTATATTACCTTATAATACAAGTGGGGTATGTACCGCAAACCTAACACCCACTTAGAGCAATTAAACTCACGGCACACACATTAACTTCAAAGTAAGAAATCCAAACAACTTAATACTTCTCGTAAGAAATAATAAGCCACCACCTAAAGACTACTCATGCTCACGGATTCAAGAAGTTGTCAATTTCATGTTCCGATTAACTTATGACGAGTTGCCTAAGCACTTCGCAAATAATAATCCTACAAAAGACGTTTGTAGTATAGCAATAAGTAGGGATCGTTCTAGCCGAGGATTAAGGGTACCTGAAACATGAGAATGCTAGATAAATACTCACATATATAGCATCAAAATGTCACGATTGGGGGGATGAATTGGATCGGCAGCAAAGCTGTCCCTAAAACCTAAGACACGAAATTTAAACCTAAAAACTACTATATATAAGTGATCATCATCTTTCACACAAAGCAATTCACACAAGTACTCTTTAACATGTAGACACGCATGCGAGAAAGTAAGGAACAAGTATCGATGTAATTTAGACCTAAATTAGTTTCGACCACAATTAGTCCTCCAGCGGTTTTTATCCAATTGTTAGATTACTTAACTTCTTAGAATGAACTCCGGCGTATAATCCTAAAGTGATGCTAATCCGGTTTTACACGTTTGAACATTTAAGCACATGAATCTTTAATCAAAAACAAGCAAACAAGTATGGTTGTCAATCTTCTTATTAAACTTGCAAGTTCTAAGGTTGTTAGACCTAGGTGAGCAACATAATTTAAGACTACTCCAGCATATGACTTAACCATATTACTCTATCACATGAAACCTAGTACTTAGATTATATTCTTTGACATAACTAGTGTTCGATTTTTCTGCCCTAACCTTAGTTCTAACCAATTTTACGTCTTAAACATGCATCAAAACCAGCTGTCCTAATTATCTATGCACATAGAATTGATAGGAGCATTTTATGCGACGTTCTTAATATGTTTTTACCTTCATTTATGCTTTGCTAAACCCTTATTTGTGTAAGATCGAGTCATTAGAGTGAGTCTTGAGTCTTTGGTAGAAATAATATGAAATTGTGCTCAATGATATTGAATTAGAAAAGTTTCGGCAATTCCTAGTCAAACTAGGAATCCTAATTGAACCATGAAAGTAAAAATGCTTTGTCGTTTCTAAAAATGACGAAGATTGAAATTAGGAAACTTCTTTTGATTAGGAAACCTATTCGGATTAGGAAACCTAGCTTGTCTAGGAAACTAAAATGAATTAGGAAATCGGATTGAAGAAGGAAACCTATTTTGAATAGGGAAAATTACTCTTGCCGAAACTTACCATATTTATTTTCTTGAATTTTCAGAAAATATTTCCACAATTGAAACCTTGAAGCAAGAGGAAAAAAAGACCTAAAAAGGCAAGGAAAGCTCGGATACAAGCCTAGAAGCAACAAGAAAGAGGAGAAGAAACATAAAGAACTCTGATCAGAATCGGACAGATTCCTGTCTGTCAACTTCCGGAATTTCTGCCGGACGAACCACAACGAATTTGGGGAAACCCTTTTATGGGGAGGAAGACCTTTGAGTCTAGTTTCTTCAAGATTTGGAATCGCATCAAAAGCTTTCCTGAGTAAAAAGTTATGCTAGAATCATTGCCGAAAGGTCAGTCTGCCGATTTCAGAAAAGAAGAAAAGAAGAAGGAAGGTTTGGCCGGTTTGTCCTAGTTACAAAAGGGAAGGCTTAATTGCTGAATCTTACAAGGAAAGGGACATTATTCTTATATCAAATAGGTAAGAAACCTTTGTGCAAAAAGGAAAAGAAATCAGCCAAAACGAGAAAAGGAAAGAAGTCCTTCTACTTGCCGGTTTTGCACCATTCCTTAATGGCTAGGGTTTTTCTTTGTTCCCTATATGTTGAGGCCGGCTGCCTCTCTTCAAGATCATCATATTCTGCACGAAAATACTAGCAAAATTTCTGCCCAAGTTCTCTCAAGTGAAGGAAGAAAATCATCAAGCCGAAACACATCCATTCTCCCACCACAAAATCGCAAGAACCCTAACCTACCTTCATCCGTGCACACCACCACATCTTGCCGAATCTTCCAAGGTTTTTAAAGTTGTGATTCATCCCTATGGCTTGTATTATTTTCTGCCTTGTTACAATCTTTGTTGTAATAATACTTGGTTTAATTTTGGTTTTGTATGAATGTTATAATTTCGGTTTCTATTGAAGTTATGTGATGTTTGTATAAACAATTTCATGTATGATTTCCGAATTCTTTGAATAGGGCAGTGGTATATTCGGCTATGTTTCTATGATTTGCTTGATTAATTTTCATGAATTCTATGCATAAAAATCGTGTACGTGCGGGCTGCCCTTGTCATGGCAGTTCCAAGGGTCTCGATTTCACTTGCCAAAGTAATTTAGATTGCATCATACGCTGAGTTGTTGTGTCTAAGTCACTTAAGAGGGTTACCATAATTCTGAAAATTTGCATGTTTAAACAAGATGTGTGACGACTTGCTTGTTTATGTGTTTCCAATTTGGCTTTTGTGCTTATATGTTCTTCGTGTTTAATTTCTACGTTGAGTGTTTTTAAACCGATTAGCATTATGTTTAGGGTGATACGCTGAGTTAACTCTAAATACTTGTGAAGTCTTAACGATTAGATGGACCGTTGAGGGCTCTAATTAAAATTGGAATTAAGTTAAATCATAGGAATTGCCGATTGTATGCTTGCTGCCTATTTGTTCTTTGGTTCGTGTCATGCATGATTTTGAGGTTCTTTGTGCTATGCTTTGTGTGGAATTGTTGATCACCTGTATGTATATAATTTAGATTTTTATTTTCAGTAAGTATTTAATCCCAATTCCGAATCCCCCATTGTTATGTTTTTGTTAACACTTTTGTTTTCAATTACCCTTCAAGTTCCCCGGATTGATCGAACCCTATTTATCCATACTAACGATGACATTTTGCAGGGTTTTAAATTAGTGTGAGTTTCGGCTCCCACCAAGAATCAACAAGTTAAAATTCAGAAAACTATATTACAAACAAACTTGAAATCGGTTCATACATAGTTTCAATAAAAACCAAGAAACGAAATAAATTCATACAACACACACAAACTAGAACAAATACAAGAACCATAGAGGGAATGGATCACACTTTAAGAACCTTGGAAGACTCCTCAAACTGTGGTGGAAGGCTACTCGGCTACACGACAGAAGGCATTATGAAGGGGATGGAAATTTGGATGGTGGTGGTATGGTTTCGGCTAAGTATTTGGTGTTTGGTGGTTGTGAAACTTGGTAGAGCTTTTGGTTAGTACTTGTGTTTGAGATGAGATGATTTTTCTGTCGGAAAACAAGGCTTTATATAGGGGAAAAAGTCGGCAGAACAAGGGAACACAAAACCAAGTCCAAATCGGGAAAGGCAATCCTTGTTCAACAAGGTTTTGGTTTCTTCCTTTCTTGGTTCTTCAAGGAAACTTCTTCAGCTGATTTTCTTTGTGGATCGGGCTGCAATGCTTTTATAGGCTCCTCTTATGGATTGACAATACATTCTTGATGGATTACAAATCCATGGATCGGCAGCTTCAAGCCTACAAGCAAAACCAGCAGAAAACAGTCCCAACCGGCAAGTTTTCCTAACCGAGCTAGGAGATCACTTTTCTTCATCTTTTTAACTTTTTTTTCTCATGGTTGGATCCCCTAACCTTCATTAAGCTTGGAAACTCTCACTTGATGCATTTGGTTGCCTTTTAGATGCTCAAATACAGAAAAGTCAGAAAATGGGTAGTAGGTTCCTCTTCTCGGTAGGGCAGTGATCTTGCTGTCTTGAAACTGTCATAACTTTCTCCTTAGGATAGCTATTGATGCGATTCCAAATTCTATAGAAACTAGACTTGTAGAACTTTCCGCGCATACATTACACGCTTTCTAGTTCCTTGTGGTTCGGCTTGAAGAAGTTTTGAAAGTTGAGTGATGTGCCCAGGAAATTCCTGGAACTTTTAGGCAGCTTCTTTTGCTTCAATTGCTATAACTCCAACCAAAGCTTAATCCTTAATATGTCTACTGCTCATAAGAGAAGATAAATCTATCAAAAACATTATGGAAGCTTTACAGAATCAACGAAACATTTAGAGGCTACGATTTTCAGTATTTTGTCGATTTTCTGTAAATTTCCAAGACTTAAGCATATTTTCATTATAAATCAACCAAAAGCTCATTATTCTATTATATGACTCAATTCTACGATATTAAGGGTAAAAGCAAAGTATAAACGAGGGTAAAATATATTAAGAACGTCGCATTTTATACTCCTATCAACTTACCTAAACATGCTTTCTAGGTGACAAAGCTAGCTAACACATTTAGTAGGCATAAAGAGTAGGGACTCATAGATTCAAACATGCATCAATCATCAAATTTAAGGAAATTACATTATTTTTTCATATCCACTACTCACACATATGGGCATGTACATAAAAGCCTTACAAAAGTAATACATCATGAAAGCCAAGAGAAGATGAGAAAGATCCACAATACCCATGAGCTTCCTAGATGTAAACAAAGAGGGTATGAAGTTTCAAAGTATAGTATTTTCGGTTTTCTCAAACCCAAAGTACTATACAAATCTACATACATAAAGAGAAATTAAGAACAATGCTTCATGGATCTACCCACAAGTATGATTGATCAAGGGTTGTGGAATCTTCAGTTTTGGTTATCAACCAAAGATGCTACACCCCTCTCTCTACACAAGGGCAAAACTAAGCTAACTAAACAAACTAAAATATGAAGAACTATGAGAAATGGAGAGGAAATGAGAGGGGAGAGAAGCTTAATTCATCCAAAATGAGAGGGGGGTATAATAGGCTTAAAGTGGTGAATGGAGGGTGGAGATACAAGAAAATGAAGGAAAAGGCAAGGGCACTCTCGGTATTTGGCTATAAGGATAAGGGGACAAGGACAATATCCAAGAAAACAAAGCAAAAGATGTCTTTTTCACTTGTTTTATTCTCATTTGAATTTGAATCAACAAGTCTTTTTCCTTCCAATGCTCTTTCACTTATTGAAAATCAGCCATCGCCATTTTCCGACAGCCGGAGTTTGACCGGAATTTTGCCTGTTGACCGGCGTTGACCGACATTGACAAGTCAAAATTCGTCTTTTAGTCTATTTTCCTGTTTTGCTCATTTGGCTTCGATTCTTCACCTGATTTCTTCAATATGTCCTAAAGCCACTCTTTTGACTCTTTTCCGATCCTTACCTCATTTTCCTAGCATGAATAGAAAACGTAATAAGTAATAGATAAAATACAAAATGAGATATCAAAAGTATAAGAATAAGACAACAATTACTAAGTAAATATTGACCTAAGAGAAAGAGTCTCCATGCACAAGACAAAAATATACGGAGAGAGGATCTCCTTGCCTAATACCACTCTTAGCATTGAAAAATTCAGTAATTAATATATTTCTTGTGTGATTGGAATTGTTCGTGTAATAATTCTGCAAAATTTTATCTTGTATTTTTAATATATTTCTTTCTTTGATTTTCAGGAATTAAAGAGGGGATAATGCACCACAAATTAAGGAAATTAAAAAAAGGAAATTTCGAAAAGAAGAGAAGTAATTCGGTAACAACCAAGGAGCATGCCATGAGTTTCAAAGAGGAAGAGATGGACTAGGAGACTTCAAGGTTGGTAACAAGGAAGAGAAAGATAAGGCTAAGGAGATTTCAACCGAATCTTCTAAACTTTATCCTAAGAGGAATGCACGGCAAGAGGAGGAAAATAAGAGGAAGCTGCCGAAACTTACAAGGAGAAAATAAAGGAGTCCTAAAGCTACATTGAGGTTGCACGGTACAAGTATAAGGGAAAAAGGATAAGGTTCCGTGCAAGATACAAGGAGAGGACCGCAACAAACCAAGCTTTATCTTAGGGTAATTCGACAACAATTTGATAGAGAAAAGGATTCAGCCGAATTACAAGAAGGAGAGAATGACAGGACCCGAACCGGATTTCACCCTAAAACCCGAATAAGGCCCTGCGGGGACCACCATAAGACTAACTCTATCGATAAATCGATAAGTTAATCTCAAGATGGACAACCCTGAAACCTGCAACAAATAAAACACTTCTAATTCAATTTCCAACCTCAACACCTGGAACTATATGCTCCCCAAATCACAACAACCGCCACAAATAAACAAAAAAACAACTCAAATGACTCACATGTAATCAGAGCAATCTAATACAATGAACTAGGAATACAAATAGAAAGGTAAAAATGATCAATAAATTCTACCAAGCGAAAGTAAAGATGATGATGACTATGCCTTGACCCCGAGTACTCTTGACCTCAAATAAACTAATTTGCAAACTGGGCGATTTAAAACCAAAGGCCCAGGGAAAAGTAAATGAAAAACGTTAGAGTGAGTGGATAAAAATAAAATAATTTAATATAATAGTTTAAATAAAAGTACCATATTACTTTTCCAATGTTTTATAAATAAAAATCACAATGCATGCATTTTAATAAAACGTCCCACGTTTAAGAAAAACGTATTTAAAAATCAGCCCCGCTGGTATGTCAAATAAACAAATAATATTTTCGTTTATATATTCAAAACAAAATATTTTTGAAAAATCAAATAATAACATTTCACGACCAATCTCATTGGTCATATAAAAACCCAGCCCCGCTAGTTTGAGAGTTTATTAAATAACAGAAAGTCTCATAAGAGAAAATATTCCCGAAAACCAAATAATAAAATATCATGACCAATCTCATTGGTCATATAATAGAACAGGGGAACGTTACCACCATTTAATATTAAGCCTCCCAGGCTAAGGGTCGAGCCTCCAAGACTCTGTAGCGTCCCACGCTAAACCTGTACACGTCGACCACTGAGGTGAATCTGACATATGTGGTCAAGTCGTCACCTCGTATGGGCTCAGGTGACTAAGCTAGTTTGCATCAATATATATAGACCCTGATATGGTAAAAATCCGAAAACAAAACCAAAAATACGCTTCCCCTTATATATTATAAATCAGTACGGTCTCCGATTGCACATCTGAGACTTAAAAATATCATAATATACTCGAACAAAATATATAATATCAAAAAATTAAGATATATATATATATATAACATCGACATGTCTCAGATGTCGTAAAATCACAAATAGCGAAAACATAAAATCCCCGGAAATTTAATTTACGGTCTTTACATTTAAATACATATAAAACTTATTCAGAAAGATCAAATATGAAGGATTAAAACATACTATTTCCGGAAATTTCATTTCCGGGTAAAATTGCGTACTACTTAAAATAGTAGTATATATATAACCCAAATCCATAATTTACTTTAAATATCAATATTATAAAATTATATGAATTATCATGCTTCATAAATCATTTATTTAAAATAAACTGCATTTTATTAAAATAATTATGCTTGCATTTATTTAAAATAAAATCCATTCACAGTACAGCCGAGCGTGCCGCTATTCTGAGATCTCGTCACATCGAGTAACTTCTCAACTTGTAACAGAGACGTATTTAAAAGATATTTGAAAACTCAGAATTTGATTATAAAAATTAAATCTACGGACGTCCTCACTCGGCCGAATAACCAAATTTCAATTCTTGTTATCGGTATTGAAATTACGTCTCAAATACCAAAACAAATTACGTCCAAATTTACTCAGGACACCCATTCCGAGGCCGATAAATTCTTTTACTGGTTAATTCTTCGTAAAATCCTTTTAACCAGCTTTTATCTTTTTACGGTAAGTCAACAGTAACATTTACTGGTGAAACAGTAATTGTGAAAGTCAAATTACTGTTTACCTTTACTTTTACTGTTTACCATTTACTGAATTATCTTTTCACCATTTACTTTTCACCTATTACCGTTCACTTTAACCTTTTTACCCTTCTTCAACCTCCCGCCGCAGCTCCACCACCCCGCAGCCGGCAGCACCACCACAGTGGCCAGAAACACCACCACAGACCTCCAAACCAACCCAACATAACCACCACCTCTTCTGCCACCTCAGGGTTTCATTTCCGCCACCTCTTCTGCCGAAATCAGCCTCAACTGCCAAAAACGGCGGCCGGCAAGACGACCGGAACTCCTCCACATTCCATTTTCATCAATTTCATCCAATTGAATATCAAATTAGACCTAATCGACTCTAAACATCGTTCTGAACTTTAATTCAACCTCTAAATCCACTAAAAACACCAATTACACAACCCTCCAATTCGGAATCAAAAATCCTAGAAATTTCCAATCCTAATTTCTACTTACCTTGTTCGAATTGTGTCAATTCCTTCCATGGAATTGTTGCACAAGTCGAGACCTTCAATTGCCCTCTAAAATCGGGTCGAACCGTGGCCGGAGGAGAACGCTAGGCTCGACTCTTGAGCTTTGAGCGGTCGAACGACGGCAATCCACCTTTAACCACCACCTCAGACTTGAAGAGGAGAAGGAGACGAGTCGATCGGCATCGGTGGCGCACCGATTGGTTGTCGAACGGCTGGGAATCTGGGCTGACTCCTATGTCGGTGGGGTTTGGCCGAGTCGTGGGAAAGAGAAAGAGAAAAAGAGAGAGAAAAAAAATGAAAGACAGAAAAAGGGGAAAGGAAAATCTTGTCGTTTTGGGAAATTCAACCCGGCTATTTATACTCGTCCAAAAAGGGCAAATTTCCGATTTTTACGTCGTAAATTTTTCATACGAACTCCAAATTAAACGTGCTACGCATCTACAAACTCGTTTTAACGTCTACTACCTCGTCGATGAATACAATTATCGGTCGACTCAACTTAATAAAAAGTCAATCTTTAGAATTTCTGAATAGTAAAAATAATTCCCGGAACGTAAAAATAAAAGTAAAACTATCAAGAGGTAATTTGAGGTTCGGGTTGTATCAGAGGATAAGGAGAAGACTTGCTCGGTAACAACCTTTAGGCAGTCGAACTCTATTCCTCCTTGCTCCTATATATATCTCGGCATTATTCAGAAAAATCATCTCTCTTCTAACGCACAAGCAAGGCCGAAACTCTACCAAAATCACTCCACAAAAATTCCATGCATAAATTAAAATAGCCGAACCACCACCACATAGAAATCGCACCACCCTTTCATCACCGAAGCCACCCTTTGCCAAATTCTTTTCCAAGGTTTTTCAAAGTGTGATTCACTCCCTTTATATTTTATGTGTAAATTCTGTACTTTCTCTATAAAAGATTGAATGGATTGTTGTATGTTGTTTGGTTTTATAAATTTAACATTGGATTTTCAAAATTTTGTTATGTGTTTTGGTTTTCTTTATGTTTAATTCGTGAACAATACATGTAACGATTTGAGTTTGTGATTTAGGGCAGTAGGTTCGCATGTATTCTTGTATGAATTTGATTGATTTTTATGGGTTCGATCATCATAAATCGTGTGCTTGAGGGCAAGTTAGGCCATGGCAGAACCTTAGGTGCCAATTTTATATGCCAGAATAATTTAGATTGCTTCATACGCTGAGTTGTTGTGATCAAAGTTATTTAAGTAGGGTTACCATAATTTTGAAAATTTGCACAGTAAATAAGATGAGTGACGCCATACTTGTTTATGTGTTTCTAATTCAGCTTATCGTGCTTATATGTTCTTCGTGCTTAATTTCTATGTTGTTATACCGATTAACATTATGTTTAGGATTAAGCGCTGAGATAATTCTAATTACTTGTGAAGTCTTAATAATTAAATGAACAGCTATGGGGTCTAATTTGAATTGGAATTAAATTTGTCTAAGTACCATGTTGAAATCTCTTGCTGCCGTTTATGGTATCACGAGCCTAAACGTCCAACAACAATTTTTATTTTCCCTCATGTCCACAGATCTCTCAAATGGCCTCTGCAACTGATAATGATTCCTCCCCCAACAACTCTACCATCTCCGCCGAATCCTCGGTTTCTGCCACCTCCACCACTCACACATTTTCTAACCAGAGTCCAAATATCACCAATTATCTTTCTGTCAAACTAGATAGAATAAATCACCCCTATGGCTAGCACATATTCAGCCCCTACTGAAAAGCCACGGTCTCATATGTTTTGATGAAGGCACAAAGTCTTGCGCCCCTTGTTTCATCACCCTTGAAGATGGTTAGATTACTACTGAGATCAATCCAGCTTATGAACAATAGATAACACAAGATCAGATGGTGCTAGGCTGGATGAAGAACTCTCTTACCCCTCATGTCTTAGCCTCAGTGGCTAGATCGACCAACTCGTTCTTTACCTGGTCATCTCTTGCTAAGCGATTGCCAGCTAATCCCAAAATAGAATTCTTCAACTCAAAGGAGAACTACTACGCACCATGCGTGGAACAATGAGCATATCCATTTTTCTTGACAAAATTAATGCCATTGCTGACAAACTTGCACTTGCAGGCAACCCTATATGTGAAACTGATTTGGTGACAATCATCATGAACAATGGTGGCCCTATTTATGTTACAACTGTGAATTCTGCTCAGGGTAGAGATACGCCAATAACGTATGACACTCTTGAAGCTCTCTTGCTCTCAGCTGAACATCGTATCAAGGGCCAACAGCAGGCAGCCCTTGATATTAACTCTGTCGCCATAGCCCTTCAGGCCACTCACATCTCCAATCGGGGACGTGGTCACGACAGAGCTACTTCATACAACAATCGAGGTTATTCTCTAAGCTTTGGACGTGGCTTCAATGTTCCATGCGGTAGAGGCACCTCCGTCGCTAGTCCTCCTCCTGCCACAACAATGTTCTCTGGTAGCTCTTCCTCCACTCGACCTATTTGACAAATTTGTGCCAAACCATGTCACACTACTCTTAATTGCTACATTAGGTTCAACCTGGCTTATGAAGGAAGGGTTCCATCAAAGAAACTCAGTGTTATTGCTGCCTCAACATCCATTTCGGCCTTATCCAATTGGTTACTTAACACAGGGGCCAACTCGCATGTCACCGCTGACTTGAACAGCCTACAATATCCTACACCCTACAATGGTAATGATCAAATGCATAGCTGCAAACACTCTTTCCATATATCATACTAGTTCTAATTCTATTCGTATAAATAACCAAACACTTCTTCTGAAAAACATTCTTCTCTGCCCTAATGCTTCCACCAATCTTCTATCTATTCATCAACTCTCTTCTGATAATAATTCTTATCTTCTAATCTATCCTGATTTCTTTCTTATTAAGGACATCCAGATGGGGAGGATCCTCTATATAGGACTCAGTGAGAATGGCATGTACCCTCTGCGTCTTCATCCATAGCAAGGTCTTGATCCTCTGAAACATTTTGCACTTGTAGGCGCACGAGTGTCAGCACATGTTTGTCATTCCAGGCTGGGGAATACATCGTTCAAAACTCTTACAACAAGTTTGCCTAATAAAGGCATGCCTCTTGCCGGCAGTAATTCTATTAGTTTTTGTCATTCTTGTCCGTTTGGAAAAATAACCAAGTTACTTTTTGTATTATCTTCTTCAATTTCGAATAAACCTCTCGATTTAATACATTCTGATATTTAGTCTTGTTCCACCTTATCTACTCAAGGTTTTCAGTATTGTGTGTTGTTGGTTGATGACTATTCACGTTATACTTGGATCTTTCCAATGAAAAACAAAAATGAAGTTTTCACTCTATTTGTTCAATTTAAAACATATGCTGAAAAACAATTCTCAAGTACTATCAAACAATTCCAAACTGACAAAGGCGGTGAATATGAATCAAATGCTTTCAAATCATATTTTCAAACTGATAGCATTCATCATCGATTTTCTTGCCCTAAGCATCTCGAACAAAATAATTTAGCGGAACGCAAACACAGACATATAGTTGATACATGTCTCACTCTATTGGCACATGCTCTTATGCCCTCTTCGTATTGAACTGAAGTTTTTCTTGCTGCAGTCTATATTGACTTCCTTCTCCTTTAATTCAAAATCAAACTCCATATGAAATTTTTTTTCATCGATCCCCTGATTATACTTTCATACGTACGTTTGGTTGTGCATGCTACCCTTATTTTCATCCATATAATAAATCTAAGCTCCAACAACGTTCTACACAATGTGTTTTTCTCGGTTACTCACTAAATTATGTAGGTTATAAATGTCTAGATATTTCTACTGGTCGGGTTTATCTATCCAGACATGTGCTCTTTAATGAGGAGTCCATTCCTTTTCAGAAGACCATGCTCTCCTCTCCCATAGGTAAGTCCACTCGTACTAATTCTCCTTTGCAATTCTTCTCATTTACAACACCTTCTCAATATCGTTCATCTACACCAAACTTACTTACCACAGTCCACAATTCACCACATACTCCACCAATGAATCCTAACACTACACCTCCGGCTCTATCTACTACCACGTCTACACCTCCTGTATCCGACACTCCACCTTTAAATTTTCCTCCTAATACCTCTCAACCATCCTCGTCGTCGCTACCTAATCCTACCACTACCACAACACTGTCACCTGAATCCTTGGATGTTGCTAGCGATTCAAATATGGTGCATGCCTATAATGATCATCAAATGGTTACTCGACTAAAAATTAGTGTCCAGAAACCCAATCCTAAATATGGACTACATGCTGCATTACTCTCTGATGTCATGGAACCTAGATTTCTATACCAAAGCCATGAAACAAGCATGCTGGAAGTAGGATATGCAGGAGGAATACACAGCCCTCCATAAGAACAATACATGTGAACTTGTCCCTTTCCATACCTCAATGAATGTATTACCGAATAAGTAGATTTACAAAATTAGAAAGAGAGCATATGGATCAATTGAGCGCTATAAAGCATGTACTCCCCAAATCGGCAACTTGTCAACTTTCTCTTCCAACTTTGAGCTCGAACACGTTTCATGCACTTTCTCGCTCCTCACGACATTGTCGCGTGCCATGCCAAATTGTTGGTTGTTCAATACTCGAATCTCCAACAAATTTCTAGCCGGTGTAGCGTCCAACTCCAAAAAACTACCTCCCGCGGTCGAATCAAGAAATTCACTCGCCATTAATCGCAATCCCTCATAAAAATATTGTAACAAGAGCCATCTCTAATACCATGCGATGGACACAAAGAAACGAGAGACTTGAACCTCTTGTAGTAATTGAAGAAAGTCTCATCTCCGACTTGCTTCACTCTTGTTATTTGCTTCCTCAAATCCGTTATACGTGAAGCGGGAAAGTATTTGAGTAAAAACTCATCCACCATAGTGTTCCATGAGGTAATTCGGCCTCTAGGAACCTCAAACAACCACTCATTTGCTTGATCCGCCAATGAAAACAGCGAAGCCTTCATCTTGAAGTGTTACAAGTCGGTCCCTCTTGGACACATGTTTTCAGTAGTGAAATTGAACCATTGCAAGTGCTTATTAGGATCCTCACTTGGCAATCCATAAAACGACTTCAACTTACGGAGGAATCCACTCCTCAATTCAATCTCACCGGTCTTGTCGGCTTCCAAAGGAGGGTAAGTAATGTTTGAAGGTGCGGCTCCTCCTCCTCCGGCGACATGACCATTTTGAGCTCTAATTGATAGGATCATAAAGTGCGATGATATTAATGAGTATATGCTCCATTTTAGCCATGTTTTTCCTTTGGTTTTGTGTTGTTGAGTCACATAGTTATTTAGAGAGTGTTTGGTGTGAAATAGGCAGAAAAATGTAAAATTCATGAAAATCTTAATTGGATAATGTATGTTGAGATGGATTTGGGTCTAGACCCATGGGCTTGAGCTTTAAGAGAGGGAGCAGTAATCTGAAATTCAATTTTTTAATTCTCTTTATATTCTCTAAAATAATTCTGATTTTCACCTTCTTGTTTGTAGGGAAATATGAAGACTTAATGTGCAATATGAATTTTGACTAAGCAATGAAGGCTGAAATAAAAGAAAGACATAAAGGAATTGAAGGAGCCTCATAAGTGTTAAATTTCAGTTTTGAAATTTAAATGAGCAGCCCATTCTTTGAAATGAAGGCCATAAGTAACACCATTATGAGAAATTTGAAGCTGTGTAATCTTATCCGTCCAAATGGTGAAGGGCATGATCGACAAAAGCCAACATTTGCTCCACTATAAATAGAAAGCATCCACAACATTATTTGGCATCACTTCCTTACCAAAACCTTGCCAAAATTCCTCCAAGTTCATACAGAAAAATACAAGCCAAAAATACCATCACCACATCCAAAATATCACACCATACCTAAGCCTCCATCCGATTTCACCGCCCTTTGCCGAAAGTTTTGAAATGCTTTCTTCAAATTGTGATTCATCCTCTCATGGCTTTGTATTATTTCTGTAAATTTACAATTTTTGTAATGAATATTGTTTCGATTTTGGTTTTGTTTATCAAGCATGGATTTCGGTTTCATTGGATTTCTATGTAATGGTTGTACAAACTTGAACATGTAGTGATTCGTGTACTTTGAATACGACATAATATTTTCGTGTGAATCTTTGATTTATTTGATTAATTTTCATGAGCTTGAGCATCACAAGTCGTGTGCTTGAGGGCTGTCTTGGCCATGGCAGTACCTTAGGTGCAGATTTCATACACCAAAATAATCTAAATTGCATCATACGCGAAGTTGTTGTGGTTTAGGTTATTTAATTAGAGCTGTAATAATTCTGAAAATTTACATGTTAATAAGATGAGGTGACGCCATACTTATTGCATGTCTCCAATTCGGCTTATTGTGCTTATGTGCTTTTTGTGTTTAATTTCTACGCGAAGTGTCTTTAAACCGATTAGCACCATATTTAGGATTATACGCGAAGTTAATTCTAAATACTTTTGAAGTCTTAATGATTAGATGAACCGCGAAGGGCTCTAATTAGAATTGGAATTGAATAAACCTAGGATGAATCAGATTTGCTGCCTTGTTCTTATGCATGAGTTTGTATTTGTTCTTGAGAGAATTTGTGTTTTATTTTGTGTGGAGAAGTTGATCATTTGTATATATATAATTTAGATTTAAATTAAGGCAGTAGGAATATTAGATAAAAACTTTCAAAACCCCCCATTTTATTACCTTACTAGTTTAGGGTACCCTACAATCCCCGGACTGAACGATCCTTCCTTACCTATACTAACGATGACATTTTTGCAGGGTTAATTGTGAGGCTAATTTTAGCTGTATTAGTTTTGGCGCCGTTGCCGGGGATGACACTGTGGAGGTGTCCACGAAGGATGTTGAGGAAGACCCAGCTACATCAAGGGTGGAAGTTAACATGCTCCAAGTAGAGGCACCAAAATGTATAATTTCTAACTCTAGTGGTTTAGTTAAGACTAACCCAATTGTTTCTATACCTTTCCCAAGTAGGTATTCCAAGACGAAGAAAGATAAATTTGATCAAGAGATCTTGGAAATCTTTAAGAAGGTTCAATTGAACATGCCCTTGATCGAGTGCATCAAACAAGTGCCTACTAAACTTCCAACAAATTTCTTGCCGGTCCGGCATCTAACTCTAAGAAACTACCTCCCACGGCCGAATCAAGAAACTCCCTCTCCATTACGCCCAATCCCTCATAGAAATATTGCAACAAGAGTCCATCGTTAATGCCATGCGACAGACACAAAGAGACGAGGGACTTGAACCTCTTGTAGTAGTCGAAGAAAGTTTCATCTCCGGCTTGCTTCACACTTGTTATTTGCTTCCTCAAATCCGTGATACGTGAAGCAGGAAATTATTTTAGTAGAAACTGATAGGAGCACAATGTGCGACGATATTATATGCTTACGCCCTCGTTTATGCTTTGTTTAACCCTTATTTGTCTAAGATTGAGTCATAATTTAGTTTAGTGTTAGTTTGGTAGAGTTTTGGTAAAATGTGCTTAATTGTCCGAAAAATGACTAAGTATGAGAAATCTGGAAAATAGTGCAAAATATGTCTTTTTCGTGATTTTGAGATAAGTAAAAATATGATCTATCCTTGTCCGAATTCAATGAAATTTGGTGTGCTTAATATGCATATACTGAGGAATGTTGTGTTAAAATTTCAGATCAATCGGAGTTCGGGAAGTCACCCAAAAGATGGCTGCAAAACAGTAGTTCGAGCAAACCAATCCAGGGGCTTCCAGGATTTTCCTGGGACTTTGATCTAACTTCGAAAAATCATTCCCAACGACTTACAAGGATTTTGATCGAGCCCTTTTATGGAGAGATGGCTATATGTGTCTAGTTTATCTGAGACTTGGAATCGCATCAATCGGAGCTCCGAGGAGGGAGATATGCCGGAGTTACTGCAACAACATCAAGTCTGCCGATTCCAGGATGCTACTGCCTCCTTTTTGCAAATTCTGTTTTCAATGGATCATATGGTGTACAAATGCATATATGAAGATGGTCCAAGCTTAAGGAAGGAAGGAGGATGACACCAAGACAAGGCATTGAAGAAGAATATGAAGAATGAAGTTCTCCTAGTCAAACTAGGAGAAGCTGCCAGAAGAGGCAGATTTGTGCCAGGATGATGCTGCCGGCAATAAGGACATTTTCAGTGGATCAAGACCTATCAAATGAAGTCCAAAGATTATACAAGAAGTCCATGAAGATGTGAAGCCCAAGCCTTGAAGAAAAATTCAGAAAGAGAAAACCTAATTAGACAATGAAAGGAAGGTTTCAAATCCTTAACCAACTTGGTTTTCTGGTTTCCTTGTGCACAAAGGGCTGCCGGCAACACCTAGTTTTTCCCCTATAAATAGCCAACTTTTACACAGAAAAAACTTGTCACATTCCAAAGCAAAAATCTAGCCAAAGCTCTACCTAAATTTCCCAAGAGTCCTATACAAAAACCCTAGCCAAAACCACCTCCACCACATCCAAAGTTTCTGCCGAAACCTTGGTTCTTCTTGCTGCCGACACAACCACTGCCGAGCAGCAGCCTTTCGCCGATCACCACCAACCGCCGGATCCATACAAGACGAAGTCTCCAAGGTTTCTAATGTGTGATCCACTCCCTTTTCTTGGCTTTGTAATTTTTGTTTTAGTTATGTTAAACTTTGTCTATAAAGTTAGCATGAATTCTTGGTTTCAATTTGTATGTCTATGTATGAATTGGATTGAAATTTAGTTTTATGATTTGCATGTTCAATTTGTTTTCTTTATCTTTAAGTGGTGTTTGGATGTAAGGATATGGATTGCATGTTAAAAAGTAAGGAAAATATGATGTAAATTGATAGGGTAGGATTCGGCAAGCATGTTCACTCTGATTTTAGTAGTTCGTTCTTGGTTTAGTCTTTAAATCCGTGTGCCGCAAAGATTGGTATTTAGCATAGTCATGATATGTTTTGAGTATTGATCTTATATCTGTCAACATGATAGGACTAGAGTGGTTTAAACGACTATGCATGTTAACAAGAAGTGGTGACGCCTTGCTTGATTGATATGTTTCCGACTAAAAAGACCTTGTGCCTAATTACTTTGCATGTTTGATTTCGACGATAAGTGTTCTCAAATGTGTTTAGTATAACTTTAGGGTTAGACGATAAGTTAATCTTGAAGTACTTGAGATTCTTAACCGATTAGTAAACCGATAAGGAGCTAATTAGGTTGGAACTAAGTCGGATCTAGGATATTGTGTACCCTTGCCGTATGTCTTGTTTTGTCAATTTGCTAAGTATTTTGATTGCTTTCGTGTTAGTGCTTTGTGGAAGAATGTCGACCAAACTTGTAAATATTAGATTTAGGATTTATTTTCAGCTATATATTTCGTGTCTAGTGTTTAAAGGCAGCCTTGCTGCCGACACCTATTCTACCCCCCATTGTGACGTTTTTGATGTGTGAATTTGTATATTTGTACATGTGTTTTTATCTAACAATCTCATATTTCAGGTACCCTTAATCCCCGGCTTAGAACGATCCCTACTTGCTTATACTACTAACGATCTTTTGTAGGGTTATTATTGCATGCGAGCTTAGGCTCACGTCAGAAACTCATCCACCATAGTATTCCATGAATTAATTCGGCCACTAGGAACATCAAACAACCATTCCTTTGCTTGATCCTCTAATGAAAAAGGAAAAGCCTTCATTTTGAAGTGTTGCGAATCCGTACCTCGTGGACACATGCTCTCGATGGTGAAGTTAAACCATCAAGTGCTTATTGGGATCCTCACTTGGCATTCCATAAAAAGACTTCAACTTGTGGAGGAATCCACTTCTCAATTCAATCTCTCCGGTCTTGTTGGCTTCCAAAGGAGGGTAAGTGATCTTGGAAGGTGCGGCTCCTCCTCTGCTGGTGACATGACCATTTTGAGCTCTAATCGAAGGCATTCTCGGTTGCTCAACAATAGGTTCGGCAAAGGCTTCAAATTCAGGCCCTTGAAGATCACACGACTATGAAATAACAGATGGGGAGCTCGACAAGGTTGCTGTCGAACTACTTGGTGACGTTGGTGGTGAGGGTGGCAATCTAGAAGGTTCAGACGGTGGTAACGGAGCAACGATAGCGATGGCGAGTTCATGGTTCAAACGTTGCAATCGGCCTTTATGATCTCGTGTCTAAAGACTAGACTCGGATATGCACTATTCTGAAATTTGCAACATTTAAAAAAGTTAGAACCATCGTAAAGAAATATAAAGCAAGAATATACATCACTACAAGCCACGGTATTGGCGAATACAAAACAAGTTTCAATCAATGGCACACATATTCATAATCGGCAAGAAAATTACTATAAAACTTGATTTACATGAAATTTCCAGCAATATATACAAAACCTATTCACACAATTAAAGCTTTTATAATCCCTGGCAACGGTGCCAAAAATTGACGAGTCGCCTAAGCGAGCATCAAGCAATAATAAACCCTCCAATCGTTAGTAGTATAGAATAAGTGGGGATCGTTCTAGCCAGGGATTAAGGGTACCTAAAACATGAGAATGTTAACACAAATATTCACAAACACATATGCACACAATTGTCACACTTATATACATATATACATATTCACATACGAAATCATGGGGTTAAAAGTCTCGGCAGCAAAGCTGCCTCTAAATTCCTAGACATGAATTTAAAACATAAAATTAAATCCTAGACTACTATATACACTACTAGATCGGACAGAATAGCCGACGAAAAAAATTTCGTCTACTATGCCAAATTTTCGTCGGTTATTCCTTCTACCGACGAAAATTTCGTCGTCTATAATTCGTCGGTAAAAGGGCGTCGGAAAAACGAATGGCCGACGAAAATAACGAAATCGTCGGCCATTCCAAAATTATCACCGACGAAAATTCATTTTGTCGACCAAACCTTGGCAAAATATCCGACGAAATTCGACGGATATTTTCGAGTATGGCCGACGATATCGTAAACTATAGCCGACGATATCTTCTGTTTCGTCGGCTATTTGTTCTGAAATATAGCCAACGATTTCATCTATTTCGTCGGTTATTTCGTCGGAATATATTAATATTTTAAGAGGCATTAATTAGTTATAGCCGACGAAATAATGTGATTTTCGTCAGTTATAAAAGTTATAGCCGACGAAATTTGTTAAAAATCGTCGGCTATAAGTGCTATTCACCAATATCGTCGGCTATTCTTACATTTTGGGAAAAAAAATTAAATTAATTTCTAAATTACAATTCCAAGCAACCTACAATTCACAATGACAATCCATGCATTTACACCAACAAGAAACACGTCTAAATGACTTATTTAATTTATTCCAATATACATAAAATATAACCCTAATCATCACTTAAAGCACTAAAGTCTACCACGTCATCCCCAGCATGCCCGTCATCCTGACCACCATCCTGCTGTCCATCATGCTCGTCATCCTGCTGAATGAACTCGGGAGCTCTCGGCATTCGAGGTTCATCTGGGGACGGGGGTTCAAGGCCTTGTTGTTGTGCCGCGAACATAGCATACCACCAGTTTTGTTGGCCGACGTAGTTCTGTAGCCGAAGTCTCTCGCATTCAGCATGCCAACGCTCCATTTCCATCTGATACTGTTGTGTTCTGCGTTGTTGGTCATGTGTTTTGCGTTGTTGCTCCTGTGATCTCTGGAACAGGGCCGCCAATCTTGCATTTTCTTCTGCCAATCTCTGCATTTCCCCCCTCATCTGTTGGGTGTCCCCGCCTCCCTTCTTTTGAGCTCCCTTAGTGGTCTTCAGGACCCCTATTCCAGAACTTCCCAAACCCCGGCAGTAGTAGTCGTTTGACCGGTTTGGGAAGGCTGCGTCGAATATCCTCGCTGCAGTTTGGACATTCGATCGGTCGACCTGGCTCAGGGCTTCTTGCAGATCTTCCTCTGAAATGTTCGGTTGTGTCTCCCGAACTACTGCCTGCAACACTTCTTCTTCGGCCCGGTTCACCCTCTCCTAATTGAACGGGAAAAAAAAAATTAATACTCTAACAAATATATAATTAAGTAAAATTAATAATTAAAATTTTAAAATCGTAATCAACGACTTACAAGCTCTTCTGTTGCTAATGGATAAGCCTTCTTGAACGTCTCTACCGACGCCGCGTTGTTGACCTCCATCTTGATCTCTTCCGGCACATCAGCCCAGCGTGTCCACAACATAGGGACTCTATCCCTAATTAGTGTTCCCACGCAACCCGCGTAATCGCGGCGTTTTTTCCCCTTAACATCCTCATTAGGGGGTTCGTTGATCTGGAACCTCCCGCTGGTCTCAACACTTTTCCTGAGCGTATCAAAACATATGACACCTCTCGTATTCTTGCTTGAACTGCTACCGGCGGTCCCTATCACATAAACGATGATTGGTTAATTAAATTAAATATTAGTGCGTTAATTTTAATAAAACATTTAATTAATAAAATCAAATGTTACCTGAACTCGATGACCCTTCTGTCGGCTTTGCTTTTAATCTCGCCGAAATCAGGAGCTCAGGTCTCTCAAATGGCTCATAATGGTATGCCTCCGCAACACTCACGTACTGAGGCCTAGCAGGCCATATGAGCACACCACGCTCGTCGACCTCGGGTATGGCAGGAATGTTGTATGGCAGGTACAGCTGATTAGGGAGAGTAGGCCCCTCAGTAAAGTCAGCAGCAGACGGCGCAGGACTCGTCATCGGCTCTCGATGAACCTCAGGCATACGGACCTGATTAACGTCTGGAGCTATGTCGTCCTGAAATAGCTGAGTACTACATCTCGGAGGATCTGGCCGGAGAGGGGGACTCGACGGCCGCTCCGCCGATAAAAGGGTCTGGTGCCAGTTGCTCACACTCCTCCGCGGCTGGGATGAATCGATCCTCTGAGGCTGGCTGGTGGTCCTCTCAGGCTGGCTAAGGGTCCTCTCGGAGTCTCCGGATCCGCCAGAACTTCCAGAACCCCTAGATCTGGAACGACGGCCTCCGAATAACTGTCTAAATGCATCGGCCATCTGGAGCTTGAGGCATTAATACATTAATTAATATTAAATTATATTACATTAAATAACAAATTCTAATTAATATAATAACCAATAATACTAACATATTTTAAAACATACTAACAAATTAATATTTAAATTTTAACTAATTTTAAATAATACTAACCATTAATATAAATATAACCATTTATATACAAATATAACTATATTTCATCATTAACATATATATACATACAAATAACCATTTATATATTAACATAAATATAACCATTTATATAATTAGGCTACCAATTTATATATATAATTAATTTAAAAATTTATATATAACAATTAATATATACATTAACATATAACCAATATTAACAAATATATAACAATTTATATAATTAATCTACAAATTTATATATATAATTAATCTAACAATTTATACATATAACCAATATATATAACAATTTAACACACACTTAAATATCTAAATTATATACCTAAATTATACAATTAAAATAAATTGAAAAAAAAAAGAAAAAAAAACTTACGGGATGATTTTCTTTAGGAGGAGGAGAAGGCCGACCGGAGGAGGAGGGGAAGGAGGAGGAGGCCGGATGGAGGAGGAGGGGAAGGAGGAGGAGGCTAGGAGAGCGGACGCCGGCGCCTATTTGAGGAGGAGGAGGAGGAGAGCGGCAGATTGGAGGAGGAGAGCGGCCCATTTGAGGAGCGGGGGAGGAGTTTTTGCGGAGGAGGAGAGAAAAAAGTCCGAGAGAAAGTGACTTTTAGCTTTTATAGCAGAAAGAATAGCCGTCTGATCTGAGCCATCCAACGGCGGACAATAAAAAGACGCGGATCGCAAGAGTTTAGCCGACGAAATATAATTTTCGACTGCTAAACTTAGAGAATAGCCGACGATTTAAAAGATTTCGTCGGCTATTCTTTGAATATCGTCGGATATTATATGAACATCGTCGGCTATACTTTGGAAAATCAACAGCCACTACCAGATGAGGATGAATAGCCGACGAAAAAAATTTCGTCGGCTATGGTTATATTTCGTTGGCTATACTATCTGCCGACGAAATTTTCGTCGGCTATACGTCGTCGGAACAACCCCGTCGGCTATACTAATGGCCGACGAAAAAAAAGAATTCGTCGGCTATAGTAGAGTATGGCCGACGACTGTACCGACGAAAATATTTTTCGTCGGCCAAACCTGGGACAAATTGCCGACGAACTTCGTCGGGTATTTTCGAGTATGGCCGACGAAATTCATTAAGTATAGTCGACGAAAATTATGTATTTCGTCGGCTATTTTCTCAAAATATATTAATATTTAATAGGCATTAATTAGTTATAGCCGACGAAATAATGCAAATTTCGTCGGCTATATAACTTATAGCCGACGAAAATTGGTAAAATTCGTCGGCTATAGTTATTATAGCCGACGAAATAATGCCAAAATCGTCGGCTTTTCTTACATTTGAGAAAAAAAAAAATTAAATTATTTTCTAAATTACCATTCCAAGCAACCTGCAAATCACAAAAACATTCCATGCATTTGCACCAACAAGAAACACGTCTAAATACCATTTTTATTAAATTCGTTCTAATATACATAAACCCTAAACCCTAATCATCACCTAAACTACTAAAGTCTAGCAGGTCATCCCCAGCATCCTGCTCTCCATCAGGCTCGTCATCCTGCTGACCGAACACGGGAGGTTGAGGCATTGGAGGTTCCGCTAACCGCTGGAACGGGGGCGGGGGTGGAAGGCCTTGTTGTTGTGCCGCGAACAGCTCAAAGCACCAGTTTTGTTGGCCGTCGTAGTTGTGTTGCCGAATTCTTTCGCATTCGGCATGCCAACCGGCCACATCCAACTGATACTGCTGTGATCTGCGGCGCGTCTCCTGCTGATACTGCTGTGTGCTGCGGCGCAGCTCCTGTACTGTCTGAGACGAGGTCGCCAATTCTGCGGCCAATCGCTGCACTTCCCCCCTCATATGCTGGCTCTCCCCGCCTCCCTTCTTCTGACCTCCCTTAGTGGTCTTCAGAAGCCCTAGTCCAGCACTTCCCAAACCCCGGCAGTAGTAGTTGTTTGACCGGTTTGGGAAGGCTGCGTCGAAGATCCTCGCTGCCGTTTGGACACTAGACCGGTCGACATGGCGCATGGCTTCTTCCAGATCTGCCTCTGAAATGTTCGGTTGTGTGTCCCGAACTACTTGCTGGAGCACCTCTTCTTCGGCCCGGTTGACCCTCTCCTAAGTGGACGGGAAAAAAAAATTAATATTATAACAAATATATAATTAAGTAAAATTAATAATTAAAATTTTAAAATTGTAGAATACGACTTACGAGCTGTTCTGTCGCTTGTGGATAAGCGATCTTGAACGTCTCCACATACGGGTTGCTATTAGGATGATCTCTGAGCGCCTCCTCCTGATACTGTGCAAACGGCCGTGAACCAGCATGATGGGGGGTTGTGTTCCGGCGGCGGTTCGCAGAGTTTATCCGAGACCGTTCCTTCAAACAAATAATAAAATATTAGAAAAATACATCAGAAAATATTAATGTAATAATTATAATATAATTAAACTAATAATTAAAATATTAACAAAATAAACATTTTTACTGAAGTTTAGTATTTACCTGCATAACTGGGTTGTTGAAGTCTACTGTCTTCAACCAACGCCACTCGTACTCTCGGAACACGAACTCCCTGGGAGTGCCCATACGACCAAGGTGGTCGTACTCGTTATAGTGGGAACGCAGCTCGTTCTTCCACTCTTTGAACCTACGAAAAAAACAAAAGTGCATTAGAAATATTATTAATATCATAAAATATTAATAATTATAAGATAATTATAATATCATAAAAACAAACGTACCTCAAGGTCTGCTGGTTGTCCGCCCAATCCTGCCTGTGTTCGGCAATCTCGAAGAATGTCTGAAAAATAATATTTTATTAGTTTTACAATTGTAATAATACCAAAAATTATTAAATATTACGATAAATAAATTAAATTTTTTAAATTACTCACCGTCGCGGCAATGTTCACCTCCCTCTTGATCTCTTGGGGCACATCAGCCCACCGGGTCCACAACATAGGGACTCTGTCCCTAATCACTGACCCCACGCAACCCGAGTAGTCGCGTTTTTTCTTCCCCTGAACCTCCTGATTAGGAGGTTCGTTGATCTGGATCCTGCCGCTGCGCTCAACAGTTTTCCTGAGCGTGTCAAAACAGATGACACCTCTCGTATTCCTCCGTGAACTGCTAGCGGCTGTCCCTATCACAAAAACGACGATTGGTTAATAAAATTAAATATTAGTGCGTTAATTTTAATAAAACATTTAATTAATAAAATCAAATGTTACCTGAAGTGGATGACTCGTCTGTCGACTTCCCTTTTCTCCTCGCCGAAATAAGGTGGTCAGGGTCCTCAAATGGCTGCTGCTGGTATGCCTCCGCAGCACTAACGTACTGAGGCATATCCGGCCATAAGGGCACACCCTGATAGTCGACCTCCGGTATCGCCGGAATGTTGTACGGGAGGAAAAGCTGGTTTGGGAGAGTAGGAACCTCAGTCGAGTCAGCACCAGACTGAGTCGGACTCGGCATCGGCTCCCGATGAACCTCAGGCATAGGAACCTGAGGAACGTCGGCAGCTATCTCCTCGTGAAACAGCTGCCGACTAAACCTCAGAGCCACAGCGGGACCGCCATGCGGAAGTGAAGTGCTCGACGGCCGCCCCGCCTGGAGAAGGGTCTGGTGCCGAGCACTCACACTCCGTTGCGGCTGGTCTGCATCCACAGTCCTCTGCGGCTGGGATGAATCTACACTCCTCCGCGGCTGGCTAGCGGTCCTCTCGGAGTCTGCGGAACCGCCGGAATTTCTAGAACCTCTAGATCTGCTGCCACGGCGGCCTCCGAATAGGTTTCTTAATGCATCGGCCATCTAAAGCCCGAGGCATTAATACATTAATTGATATTAAATTATATTATATTAAATAAAAAATTCTAATTAATATAATAACCAATAATACTAACATATTTTAATATAACAATTTATATACTAACATATTAAATTATATTATATTAAATAACAAATTCTAATTAAATATAATTAAGCTATATATATAATTAAGCTAAATTATACAATTAAATTATACGTATAAATTATATAATTAAAATAAATTTGGAAACAATTACCTAAATTAACATAAATACCTAAAATTTATCTAAATTAACATAAATACCTAAAATTTACCTAAATTAACATAAATACCTAAATTATACCTAAATTAACATAAATACCAAAATTATAAATAAATTAACATAAATACCTAAAATTTACCTAAATTAACATAAATACCAAAATTATACCTAAATTAACATACATACCTAAATTATACATAAATTAACATAAATACCTAAAATTTACCTAAATTAACATAAATACCAAAATTATACCTAAATTAACATAAATACCTAAATTATACATAAATTAACATAAATACCTAAAATTTACCTAAATTAACGTAAATACATAAATTATACCTAAATTAACATAAATACATAAATTAACATAAATTAACAATTATAACTAAATTAACAATTAATTAACATAAATGAAAAAAAAAAAAAATTCCTTACATTGCTTGATTCGGGCAGAGGAGAAGGAGGCCGGCTGGAGGAGGGAGGAGGAGGCCTTTGGTCGGCACCGGAAACGGAGGAGGGAGACGGCCGGAAAAAAATGGAGGAGGAGGGAGGCAGGAGGTGCCGGGGCTGCCGACGTGGAGGGAGGAGGAGGGAGGAGGTCGGGCCGGGGCTGCCGACGTGGAGGAGATAGAGGGAGGAGGGCCGGATTGCACGTCGAAGAGGAAGATTCGAAAAATGCAGCAAATGGAGGCTAGGGTTCGGCTGCAACAAACTTATACCCGATAGTATAGCCGACGAAATGCTTTAATTCGTCGGCTATACTTAAGTATAGCCGACGAAAATTTAAAAAAATTTCGTCGGCCATAGTTTAGGCGCTCAGCAACCGTCCGACCTCCCCCATCCAACGGCGAACAATGAAAAGGCGCGGATCACTAGAGTTTAGCCGACGAAATTAAATATTTCGTTGGCTATACTTTGGAAAATCACAGCAGTTCGATCTGAGCCATCCAACGGCGGACACTAAGCGGATGGCAAGAGTTTAGCCGACGAAATATTTGATTTCGTCGGCTAAACCTTTGGTCAAACTACAAGGTCAAACCTCTAAACCCTATAAATTAAAACGAAAATTGGACCGTCTAAATGACGTTTTTTTGCCTTATCTTCAACAGAGAATAGTTTCAAATCGATGAGACGCGACTAATCGTATAAAAATTTTCCTCAAAATATTTACCGACCGTCATGCTACCCATAGGAAAACGGGAGTAAAAAACAGTTAACCGCAACATTCCGCACACAGATTTTGTCGGAATCTGCTCATTTTTCAACTGTAGACGTTTTTCAATATTTCGGTCATATCTTATTTCACAACACATTTGCATTTGAAGAGTCTACGTCTAGTAACTATTTGAAAATATGCATTCATTTAAACACTTAGTAAACAAGTTAAGGAACATTAGTGCATATGTTCCGACTTTGAATCTAAAAGTTTGGAAAATCTATTCCAACCGTCAGATATCACTGTTAAGATTAACTACATGTATGAAAAAAAATCCAACTACATCTGACAACGTTAAAGGCTCGATCGGGACGGTCAAACTACAAAGTCAAACCTCTAAACGCTTTAAAACGGAAATTGGCCCGTCTAAATGACGTTTTTTGGCCTGATCTTCAACAGAGAATAGTTTCAGATCGATGAGACGCAACTAATCGTATAAAAATTTTCCTCAAAAGATATACCGACCGTCATGCTACACATAGGAAACCGGAAGTAAAAAACAGCTAACCGCAACATTCGGCACACAAATTTTGTCGGAATCTTCTCATTTTTCAACCGTAGATGTATTTCAATATTTCGGTCATATCTTATTTCACGACACATTTGCATTTGAAGGATGAAGCAACGGTTTGACGACAGTGATAGAAAATGGAAGCTGCTCATTTTTTGTTTTTTTTTTAAATCATAGCCGACGAAATAAAACCTAGTATTCGTCGGCTATTCTTTTGTCGTTTTCGGTAAAAAATAAAATATTTATTTTTAAAAAAAACTTATGGCCGACGAAATAATGAAATTTTCGTCGGCCATTGTTCGTAAAATAATTATTTTTAAAAAACTTATGGCCGACGAAATAATTCATTATTCGTCGGCCATTGTTGCTATAGCCGACGAAATAATGCATTTTTCGTCGGCTATTCTCAGAAAAAAAAAACCAAAAAAATCAGTGGTTTTACACCTCTCCTATTTCGATGTCCTGCTCACATATAACCAAAATTGAACATAAAAAACCAGAAACCCAACAGTCAACATATTTCAAATTTTTTTTTAAGGGTTTGGAACCCAGCCTAGCTGGGAGGCTCATCCCCACGCCCGTTCATTAGAAATGAGTTGATTGCAAATCAAAGGATTACATCATTTAAATTACTTAATCCGTCGGATTGTAATCGGAATCATCGGATGAGTCTTCTTCGGTTTCTGAATTGCTCGATAGGGGTAATCTATGTCTTTCCTCACCACTAGAGTCCTCGTTAGTTTCTTTAGTTGGATCAACATCAACAAGCAGTGGCTCTTCACGTCGAATTCGCACCGGCGTGTCTAGGCGAATAAAAGAGGAGTCAGGAATACCGTTTGAGTTGGGCTCTTGATACGCGGTGCCCCCTTCCTCGTTCTCTTCAGCCACTCCAAGTGTAGACGCCCGGTAAATGTTGCGATGGTGGATAGTGTTGACTACTTTCCACGGGTCACCCTTGGCGAGATCATCAAGATAAAACACTTGTTTCACCCATGTGGCTAAAACGAAAGGGTCGTCCTCATACCATGATGTACTAGTGTTCACAGAACTTACGCCGTATTTATCGGTTTTCATGCTTTGCGGCCGTGTGTCAAACCATCTACACTTGAAAAGGTGTACTTTCATGCCTTCTCCGTAATGCAGTTCCACAACTGAATGGAGAACACCGTAATAGTCAACTCCACCATCCCCACCATGTGCCATAACCCCTGAATTTTGTGTTTTCAGTCTGAGGTCTCTGTCTTCACATCGAAATAACACACCATTCACCTTGCACGTCGCATAAACTTTTGAATAGACCGGCCTCCTCGCTAAAAGTCTGAGTTCGTGCGACCAGTTTGGGTGATTATCATTTGCATTAAGGTCCATCTGCAACCATCAGAATCAACTATAAATATGAATAAATATACACAATAATATATGAACACGTATAGAATAGTGTTAAAGGTACGTACCCAGCGGCCGAAATACTCTGCGAATGTCTGGTTGTGGTAATCGCGATCACCTGCTACTCCTTCACAGCGTAGATGTATGTCCTTCCAAAACTGAACTTCTGGACAGTTGATTAGTACCCACCAATGTGCAATGGCTACCTCATAATCTTTCAACTTGTAGGAATCTGGCATGTTTCCACCGAGTACAACATCGTCGGAGAGTATGGAAAGATTGAACTGTGACGGTACATCTTCCTGTATGCTTTCCTGTAATGCTCCGAAATACAGCTTCATGTAGGTGACGCACTCGTGCGCAATATATGCTTCAGCTATACATCCTTCAGGTGCGGATCTGTTTTGGACAAAACCACCGTATTGTCCAAGTTGCCTATAAATCAAGTTTTTAAAGTGTTATGATAATACATTAACACTATATCACATATATTGATGAGGAAATTAACATAAGGTGTAAAATACGTACCTTTCCATCGGATACATCCAAGTGAAGTGCACAGGACCGGTAAGCAACAACTGCCGAGGAAGATGGATCATGAGGTGAGGCATGATGTCGAAAAAATTTGGAGGAAATATCATCTCAAATTTACACATGATATGAACGATGTCTTGTTGCATTTCCCGGAGGTCAGATTTTCTCACTTCCCGTGTGCATACCTTCTGGAAAAATCTTGCCAACGCTACTAACGGCTCCACAACGTGACGGGGAAGGAACGGTCGAATGAAAACAGGGAAGAGACGTTGTAGCAGGATATGATTGTCATGACTTTTCAACCCGTACAGATTGTTGCATTGTCTGTTGACACACTTGGCTATATTTCCAGCAAAGCCTGAAGAATACTTGGCCCGACTTATCCAATGGAAAATTTCTGATTTATGCTCAGGCTTGACTGTGTAAGGAGCTTGAGGCATTTTTCTCTTCCCTTGTTTCAACCATAGTGGTTTTCTGATATTCATGTTTTGCAGATCAGTGCGAGCCTTAGGACCGTCTTTCGTCTTCCCCTCCAAGTTCTGCGTTGTGCCCACCACACTTTCAGAAACATTTTTTTCTATGTGTATAACGTCTAGGAAGTGACGGATCAGCAACTCACACCAGTACGGGAGTTCCCACAATATGCTCCTATGTGTCCAGAATTTGTACTCCTCAGGCCTTTCAGGTATTTCCGCTACAATATCGGGATGATTGCTGAGGGGCCCAAAATCGTACTCATTAAGTCTTGCTAAAATTTCTCTTCCTGTCCATCTTCTGGGAGCACGGCCGTGTTCTTCGGTTCCATCAAATGCGGCGGACTCGTAACGCCAGTGGTGATCCGCCGGAAGGAACACACGATGACCCATTCGGCATATCTTGTTGCAATGAGGGGTGCTCCCATAATCGCTGAGGCACTCTGGACAAGCCTTGTATCCCCTAACAACGCTGCCCGACAACATCCCATAAGCAGGAAAATCACTGATGGTACCAATAACCATGGCATGCATCTGGAACGTCTCCTGCTTGTACTTGTCAAAAGTGGGATGACCAACGTCCCACAATACCTTAAGCTCTTCAATCAATGGTCTCATATACACATCGAGACATTTTCCTGGGTAACCAGGCCCCGGAATCAACAACGTCAACATATTATATTCCTTCTTCATGCACATCCATGGAGGAAGGTTGTAAGGTACCAAAACCACCGGCCATATACTGTATGAAAGACTCATGGTGCCGAAAGGGTTGAACCCGTCGGTTGAGAGCCCGAGCCTGACGTTTCTGACATCTGACGCAAAATAAGGAAACTCATTGTTTATATGCTTCCAAGCCGCTCCGTCAGAGATGTGTGTCATGATATCTGCGTCTCCCGCGTCCCGCTCACCGTGCCACCTCATCGCTTTTGCGGTGGTTTCTGACATGTACAACCGCTCAAGCCTATCTCTCAACGGAAAATACCGAAGCACTTTCACAGGTTTCCTATTGCCTGCTCCCGTCAACTTATATCGGTCAGACTGACATATCGGACATGCGTCAAGGCTAGCAAGGTCATTCCCTTCTGCATCTTCACCCCAGAAGAGAACGCAGTCAAATGCGCATGCATGAATCTTAATGTAGGAAAGCCCTAGATCTTTGAGGATACTTCGGACCTGACGGTGATTGGTAGGATTACGATGACCCACCTCCAACAACGAAGAAGTGTACTGTAGATATTCATCCACTTGCATGATGCTCCCTTTTGTCTCGACTTTAATCCTCATTACCTCCATCACACTTTGAAGAACTGTCTTCTCAGAACTTGAAGACACAGGGGTCTGTTGCAATGCAATCAGTTTGTTGTACTTGTCAAAGGCAGCAGTGTTGACAACTTGTGGGAACGGCTGCACCGGGTCCTGCATATATTGTTCCCCACGTACACCGCTTTCAAAAGGAAACACGTCGTTGAGGAATCCCATTGTTGGATCGTTGGATGTACTACTACTCCCCGCCTCAAAATACTGCCCATGATCATGCGATCCATCTAATGATGGCTCACCGTGATATATCCAACGTGTGTACTTCGGCCAAAACCCATTACTCTTTAGGTGCTCCCATACTGTCCTAATCGGAAATCGACACATATCACTGCGACACTTACATTTCTTGCACGGGCAATAATGGTAATTCCCCTTTGCATTTTCCTCGACGAACTGCATAAAATCCACAACTCCTGTAGTGTATCGTCGGTCATGCCTTGGAAGCGAAATCCAACTCTTATCTCGATCCATATATAGCCTGATAATAATATATATGTATAACTTTAATTAATAATAAATTAATTAACACATATATATTACAATATATGTTATTATCAACATCAACTCATATATATATATACCATTAATTAACAACCATTATTTAAGTTCATTACACTATCAACAACCATTAATTAATATATTAATTTATATATTTTAACACTAATTAAAATAATATTATTAAATTAAAACACATAATTATACTCTAACTGAAAATCAACTCAACTACAACTCAAAATCAACATATATACATACATTCTAACACTAAAACAACAACAAAACAAAAAATCACTTACTATATCAAAATCACTAAAACTCAAAATCAACTCAACTAAAACTCAAAATCAACATATATACACATATACGTACCTATATATAGCTCCACAATGTAAGAGAGGACGGATTTCAACAATACCCACAGATTTTTCACTCTTTCTCCCGTTTTTTTTCAAATGAGCAGCTTCTGTCCAGATCTGAAAATATAAAGACTTATAGCCGACGAAATTGCCAACTTCGTCGGCCATTCTTCCAAAATTTGTATAGCCGACGAAAAATTTAATTCGTCGGCCATTATAGGAGTATAGCCGACGAAACTTTTTTTTTAGGGACGACGGAAAAATTCGTCGGCCATTATTGTAGAATAGCCGACGATTTTTCATTTTTACCGACGAAATAAAAAATCGTCGGCCATTCTCAGAGAATGGCCGACGAAATTTTTTTTTTTGCGACGACAAAGCCATATTTTTTCGTAGTGAGCCGTTGGATCTGAGCCATCCAACGGTGGACAATAAAAAGGCGCGGATCGCAAGAGTTTAGCCGACGTCATATAATTTTCGTCGGCTAAACTTTAGGTCAAACCATTAAGTCAAACCTCTAATCGCTTAAAAACGGAAATTAGTCTAGTTAAACGACGGTTTCTGGCCTAACCTTCAACATATAATAGTTTCAAATCAATAAGACGCAACTAATCATATAAAAATTTTACAAAATTGATTTAACGAACGTCAGGCTACCCATAGGAAAATGAAAGTAAAAAACAGTTAACCGCAACATTCGGCACACAGATTTTATCGGAATCTTGTCATTTTTCGACTGTAGACGTATTTCATTATTTCGGTCATATCTTATTTCACAACATTTTTGCATTTGAAGAGTCTACGTATACTAACTATTTGAAACTATACATTCACTTAAACACTTAGTAAACAAGTAACATTAGTGCATATGTTCTGATTTTGAATCTAAAAGTTTAGAAAATCTATTCCAGCCGTCAGATATCACCGTTAAGATTAAATACATGTATGAAAAAAAAATCCAACTTTAGCTGACAACGTTAAAGGCTCGATCGGAACGGTCAACCGGGTGAGTCAAACCTCTAAACGCTTAGAAATGGTAATTGGACTGTTTAAATGACGTTTTTTGGCCTGACGTTCAACATATAATAGTTTCAAATCAATGAGACGCAACTAATCATATAAAAATTTTACAAAATTGATTTAACGAACGTCAGGCTACCCATAGGAAAACGAAAGTAAAAAACAGTTAACCGCAACATTCGGCACACAGATTTTATCGGAATCTTGTCATTTTTCAACCGTAGACGTATTTCATTATTTCGGTCATATCTTATTTCACAATATTTTTGCATTTGAAGAGTCTACGTATACTAACTATTTGAAACTATACATTCACTTAAACACTTAGTAAACAAGTTAAGGAACATTAGTGCATATGTTCTGATTTTGAATCTAAAAGTTTAGAAAATCTATTCCAACCGTCAGATATCACCGTTAAGATTAAATACATGTATGGAAAAAAATCCAACTTCAGCTGACAACGTTAAAGGCTCGATCGGAACGGTCAACCGGGTGATTCAAACCTCTAAACGCTTAGAAATGGTAATTGGACTGTCTAAATGATGTTTTTTGGCCTGACCTTCAACATATAATAGTTTCAAATCGATGAGATGCAACTAATCGTATAAAAATTTTCCTCAAAATATTTACCGAAGGTAACGCTACCATTAGAGAAACGAAGGAATAAAACCTTTGACCGCATCTTTCGACACTCAGATTTTATCGGAATCTTGTCATTTTTCAACCGTAGACGTATTTCATTATTTTGGTCATATCTTATTTCACAACATTTTTGCATTTGAAGGATGAAGCAATGGTTTATCGTTAGTGATAGAAAATAGAATATGGTCATTTTTTGTTTTTTTTGTTTTAAATCATAGCCGACGAGAGACTCGTACTCGTCGGCTATTCTTTTGTCGTTTTCAGTCTAAAATAAAATATTTATTTTTCAATATAGTTATAGCCGACGAAATAATGAATTTTTCATCGACTATTATGAGTATAGCCGACGAAATTACAAATTTTCGTCGGCTATTATATGAAAAAAAAAAACAGTTGGCAAGGAAGTTCAAGAAAAGTTCAGTTGGCAGTGCTGTTTATCTGCACCGAAAACTGTACTCTGTCTCGAAGAACTGGAAACCCTCTGACTCAAATGAAAAAATGGATGAGTTGGTCGAGACAATAGACTTGAATGAAGGAATCAAGGCAAAATTCTTTATGAATATGCTTAGGTTATGTGAGTCATCTGGTGAGAAATTATTGGTTTTCAGTCAGTACCTCCCACCTTTGAAATTTTTAGAGAGTAGGGAAAGTCGTCACAAAGCAGCTGTTATCTTTAACAGCTTGGTCGTAAACATATCTTGGTACATGCAGGTTTTTCTTAGTTTTTTTTAAGAATCGGTGTTGTCTTTAGAAATTACTGAATTACAAATGAAAGGATTACATCATCTAAATTACTTAATCCGTCGGATTGTAATCGGAATCATCGGATGAGTCTTCTTCGGTTTCTGAATTGCTCGATAGGGGTAATCTATGTCTTTCCTCACCACTAGAGTCCTCGTTAGTTTCTTCATTTGGATTAACATCAACAAGCAGTGGCTCTTCATGTCGAATTCGCACCGACGTGTCTAGGCGAATAAAAGAGGAGTCAGGAATATCGTTTGAGTTGGACTCTTGATACGCGGTGCCACCTTCTTCGTTCTCTTCAGCCACTCCAAGTGTAGACGCCCGGTAAATGTTGCGATGGTGGATAGTGTTGACTACTTTCCACGGGTCACCCTTGGCGAGATCATCAAGATAAAACACTTGTTTCACCATGTGGCTAAAACGAACGGGTCATCCTCATACCATGATGTACTAGTGTTCACAGAAGTTATGCCATATTGATCAGTTTTCATGCTCTGGGGCCGTGTGTCAAACCATCTACACTTGAAAAGGTGCACTTTCATGCCTTCCCCATAATGTAGTTCCACAACTGAATGGAGAACACCGTAATAGTCAACTCCATCATCCCCACCATTTGCCATAACCCCTGAATTTTGTGTTTTCAGTCTAATGCCTCTCTCTTCACATCGAAATAACACACCATTCACCTTGTACATCGCATAAACTTTTGAATAGACCAGCTTCATCGCTAGAAGTCTGAGTTCGTGCGACCAATTTGGGTGATTATCATTTTTAATAAGGTCCATCTGCAACCATCAGAATCAACTATAAATATGAATAATTATACACAATAATATATAAATACGTATAGAATAATGTTAAAGTTACGTACCTAGCGGCCGAAATACTCTGTGAATGTCCGGTTGTGGTAATCGAGATCACCTCCTACTTGTTCACAGTTTAGATGCATGTTCTTCCAAAACTGAACTTCTAAACAGTTAATTAGTGCCCACCAATGTGCAATGGCTACCTCATAATCTTTCAACTTGTAGGAAACTGGCATTTTTCCACCGAGTACAACATCGTCGGAGAGTATGGAAAGATTGAACTGTGAACGTACATCTTCCGGTATGCTTTCCTGTAACGCTCCTAAATACAGCTTCATGTAGGTGACGCACTCGTGCCCAATATATGGTTCAGCTATACATCCTTCAGGTGCGGATCTGTTTTGGACAAAATCACCGTATTGTCCAAGTTGCCTATAAATCAAGTTTTTAAAGTTTTATGATAATACATTAATACTAAATCACATATATTGATGAGGAAGTTAACATAAGGTATAAAATACGTACCTTTCCATCGGATACATCCAAGTGAAGTGCACAGGACCGGTAAGCAACAACTACTGAGGAAGATGGATTATGAGGTGAGGCATGATGTCGAAAAAATTTGGAGGAAAATCATCTCAAATTTACACATGATATGAATGATGTCTTGTTGCATTTCCCGGAGCTCAGATTTTCTCACTTCCTGTGTGCATACCTTTTGGAAAAATCTTGCCAACGCTACTAACGGCTCCACGACGTGACGGGGAAGGAACGGTCGAATGAAAACAGGGAAGAGACATTGTAGCAGGATATGCTTGTCATGACTTTTCAACCCGTAAAGATTGTTGAATTGTCTGTTCACACACTTCGCTATATTTCCAGCAAAGCCTGAAGGATACTTGGCCCGACTTATCTAATGGAAAATTTCTGATTCATGCTCAGGCTTGACGGTGTAAGGAGCTTGAGGCATTTTTCTCTTCCCTTGTTTAAACCATAGTTGTTTTCTGATATTCATGTTTTGCAGATCAGTGTGAGCCTTAGGACCGTCTTTCGTCTTCCCCTCCAAGTTCAGCGTTGTGCCCACCACACTTACAGAAACATTTTTTTCTATGTGCATAACGTCTAGGAAGTGACGGATCAACAACTTACACCAGTACGGGAGTTCCCACAATATGCTCTTATGTGTCCAGAATTTGTACTCCTCAGGTCTTTCAGGTATTTCCGCTACAATATCGGGATGATTGCTGAGGGGCCCAAAATCGTACTCATTAAGCACTGCTAAAATTTCTCTTCCCGTCCATCTTCTGGGAGGACCACCGTGTTCTTCGGTTCCATCAAATGCGGCGGACTCGTAACGCCAGTGGTGATCCGCCGGAAGGAACACACTATGACCCATTCTGCATATCTTGTTGCAATGAGGGGTGCTCCCATAATCACTGAGGCACTCTGGACAAGCCTTGTATGCCCTAACAACACTGCCCGACAACATCCCAAAAGCAGGAAAATCACTGATGGTACCAATAACCATGACATGCATCTGGAACGTCTCCTCCTTGTACTTGTCAAAAGTGGGATGACCAACGTCCCACAATACCTTAAGCTCTTCAATCAATGGTCTCATATACACATCGAGACATTTCCCTGGGTAACCAGGCCCCGGAATCAACAACGTCAACATATTATATTCCTTCTTCATGCACATCCACGGAGGAAGGTTGTAAGGTACCAAAACCATTGGCCATATACTGTATGAAAGACTCATGGTGCCGAAAGGGTTGAACCCGTCGATTGAGAGCCCGAGCCTGACGTTTCTGACATCTGACGCAAAATGAGGAAACTCATTGTTTATATGCTTCCAAGCCGCTCCGTCAGAGATGTGTGTCATGATATCTGCATCTCCCAAGTCCCGCTTACCGTGCCATCTCATAGCTTTTGCGGTGGTTTCTGACATGTACAACCGCTCAAGCCTATCTCTCAATGGAAAATACCGAAGCACTTTCACAGGTTTCCTATTGCCTGCTCCCGTCAACTTATATCGGTCAGAATGACATATCAGACATGCGTCAAGGCTAGCAAGGTCATTCCCTTCTGCATCTTTACCCCAGAAGAGAAAGCAGTCAAATGCGCATGCATGGATCTTAATGTAGGAAAGCCCTAGATCTTTGAGGATACTTTGGACCTTACGGTGATTGGTAGGATTACGATGACCCTCCTCCAACAACGAAGAAGTGTACTGTAGATATTCATCCACTTGCCTGATAGTCGATTTTGTCTCGACTTTAATCCTCATTACCTCCATCACACTTTCAAGAACTGTCTTCTCAGAACTTGAAGACACAGGGGTCTGTTGCAATACAATCAGTTTGTTGTACTTGTCAAAGGCAGCAGTGTTGACAACTTGTGGGAAGGGCTACACCGGGTCATGCATACATTGTTCCCCATGAACACCGCTTTCAAAAGGAAACACGTCGTTGACGAATGCCATTGTTGGATCGTTGGATGTACTACTACTGCCCGCCTAAAAAAACTGCCCATGATCATGCGATCCATCTAATGATGGCTCACCGTGATATATCCAACGTGTGTACTTCGGCCAAAACCCTTTACTCTTTAGGTGCTCACATACTGTCCTAATCGGAAATCGACACATATCACTGCGACACCTACATTTATTGCACGGGCAATAATGGTATTCATTCTCGTTTGCATTTTCCTCGACGAACTGTAAAAAATTCACAACTCCTGTAGTGTATCGTCGGTCATGCCTTGGAAGCGAAATGTAACTCTTATCCGGATCCATATATAGCCTGAAAATAATATATATATATAACTTTAATTAATAAGAAATTAATTAACACATACATATATATATATATAAATCCTTAATAATTAATTACATTACAATATATATTATTATCAACATCAACTCATATATATATATATACCATTAACAACCATTATTTAAGTTACACTATATATCAACCATTATTTAAGTTAATTACACTATCAACAACCATTAATTAACATATATATATATAATTAAACTCCACACACACACACACACACACACACACATATATATATATATATATATATATATTTTAACACTAATTAAAAATAACATCAAATTAAAACACATAATTAAACTCTAACTTAAAATCAACTCAACTACAACTCAAAATCAACATATATACATACATTCTAACACTAAAACAACAACAAAACAAAAAATCACTTACTAAATCAAAATCACTAAAACTCAAAATCAACTCAACTAAAACTCAAAATCAACATATACACACATATACGTACCTATATATAGCTCCACAATGTAAGAGAGGACGGATTTCAACAATACCCACAGATTTTTCACTCTTTCTCCCGTTTTTTTTCATTTTTTTTTAAATGAGCAGCTCCTGTCTAGATCTGAAAATATATAGACTTATAGCCGACGAAAATGACAATTTCGTCGGCCAAAATTTCAAAAGTTTTCGTCGGCTAATGTTTAAGAGAAAGGCCGACGAAAATCCAAATCGTCGACTGAAATCTGAATATAGCCGACGATTTTTGTTTATACCAACGAAAAAAAAGGATCGTCGGCTATTCCCAAACTATGGCCGACGATTTTGTTTTTCTACCGACGAAAAATAAAATCATCGGCTATTCTATGGAATTACCGATGAAAAGTTTTAGTCGTCGCCGTTTTTTTTTATTTCGTCGGGAAAAACCTTTTTTCTGGTAGTGATATGTGCATATTTGGTCGACACTCTTCCACAAAGTACTAGCATAAAAGTAATCAAAATTCAAAACAAGGTAGCAAACAAGAGTCACGGCAATCATACTAAAATGATGTAGACTCGACTTAGTTCCAATTCTAATTAGAGCCGCAGCGGTTATCTAATCGTTAATAGACTACTCATGTACTTAGAATTAACTCAGCGTATAATCCTAATCTTGTTACTAACCGGTTTACATGACATGCAGCGTAGACATATTCAATAGCTAGCAAATAAGCACAAAGTCTTTTTAATTGGAAACAAGTTAACATGTAAGGCGTCACACTTCATATTAAACAAGTAAGTTCTTTAAATTACTCTAGCCCTCGTGAAAACAACATAAATAAAGTAACTCAGCGTTTACTAAATCTAAATTATTTTCGGCTAATGAGATCAATACTCCACACATTGCTATTGCATAGAATACCAACCTTTATGCACACGAATTCAAAGAACTAACCAAGCACAAATCTAAACCTAAATTAACATGCATTGCCCATTACCTAGTTACTAGTTTGTTACAAATTTTCCTTATAATTAGCATACTATCCAAATCATAACCTTTAAATCCCATAATAAAATTTGTAACACGAATTTAAAATACAAATTATAAAACCAAAGTTCACATCGTTTCACACATAGACATGCAAATTGAATCCAAAAATTCATACAAGTTTCATAGACAAAATTAAGCATAGCTACACAAAACTATTACAAGCTGAGAGTAGGGAGTAGATCACACTTTGTAGACACCTTTGGGGCAGGAATTTTGTGTTGATCCGATGAGGATTGATGGTGGCACGGTTTGGGATTTTTCGATGAAGTGGAGGTGTGTTTCAGGTTTGTTTTTTGTGTAGGACTTTTGGGAATTTTGGTAGAGCTTTTGCTAGAGTTTTTGCTTTGGAATGTGACACTTTTTATGATGGGTGCCGGCCTCTATATATAGGAGAAAGGGCTGTGTAGTTTGGAACTTTTCCTTGTTCAAAACGGGATAGAAATCTTCATTAAATAAGGTTTCCCAATCTGAGTTGGAATAGGTTTTTGTCTCCCATATTGAACAAGGAAACTCTTGCTTGGCCGACTTAGGGTTTCTTCATGCATCTAAGACACGCATAGGAAGCTTATTGGACGTTGCATAGCTCTTGGGAATGACTTGGCACGCTTGCAGCCACTTGAAGACATTACCGGAAATTCCTCTCTGCTCGCGGGTGCAGACCTTGCTAGTATCGGGTACTGGCGAGGCTTCTTGGCGGGTCGCGCGAATCATGTATACTGTCATGCGCGGATGGTTAGTGAGCGGATATGTGTATCACGAGCGAGGCTAAGATGGGTTGGTGTGCTAGTGCTGGCGGCTGATATTCTGGCGAGTGAGGATGTTGGCGAGCAAACAAGGGCTTGGCGAGCAAGCTGCTGGCGAGCGAATATTTTCTCGGCAGATTTGACCTTTGTGTCTTTAATCAAGCATAAAATTTTTCTCAGTGCTTCGATTGATGCGATTTCAAGTCCAGGAGAAACTATACTCATAGGGCTTTCCATCTATATAAGGCACGTCCTCTGGTTCCAAGTGATTCATCGTACAGATGTCCTGGAAATTAGGACACAGTCTCAGGAAAATACTTGGTAGTCCCTGGATCGTTTTGCTCCAACTGCTGAGTTGCAAGCCATCTTTTGGATGACGTTCTGAACTCCGATTGATCTGAATTTTTGACACAATACACTTTTGCTTGCCTACTATATGCGTACCAAATTTCATCAAATTTGGAAAAGGATATGTCAGTTTAACACATGCATCAAAATCACGAAAAAGACATAATTTGCATTATTTCCTCAGATTTCTATACTTAGTCATTTTTCTGATTATTAAGCACATTTTTCCAACACTCTACGAAAACGACACTAAACTATATTATGACTCGATCTTAGATAAATAAAGGTTAAACAAAGCATAAACGAGGGCATAAACATATTAATATCGTAGCACTTTGTGCTCCTATCAAAGGTTCAATTGAACATGCCCTTGATCGAGTGCATCAAACAAGTGCCTAAGTACACTAAGTTCTTGAGAGAGTTATGCACCACAAGGAGACACACAAGGAAAAAGGAGGTGGTGAAAATGAGCGAGACGGTGTCGACAGTTATCCAGTGGAAACTACCCCCAAAGTTGAAGGACCTAGGAAGCTTTTCTGTTCCTTGTATCATTGGTAACACCAGGTTTGAAAATGTAATGTTAGACTTAGGGGCATTCATAAATGTTATGCCTTATAGTTTGTATGTGTCCCTAGGTCTAATCCCTCTTAAAAGGTCTAATGTTGTCATTCAACTTGCTGATAGGTCTAACAAATACCCTCAAGGGTATGTTGAGGATGTTCTTGTGCAGGTAAACAATCTGATATTCCCTGCAGATTTCTACATATTGGACATGGAGGAATCGCCCCTAAATACCACTCCATTACTTTTAGGGCGTCCTTTTATGAGGACTGCAAGAACAAAGATTGACGTGTACGAAGGGAGCCTCACCATGGAGTTTGATGGTGATGTTACACGCTTCAACATTTTTGAAGCCATGAGGTACCCTATTTGTGATTTGAAACATTGCTTTGCTATTGATTTAGTTGATTCACTCGCGCAAATTTTCTCTGAAGCAATGGTTGAGGATGATTTGGCTCTGGCTCTACAAAAAAGGGCCGAATATGATGCAAATGAGAAACCTATTCCTAATGTTGAGTGGAACGATGAGAAGTCAAGAGTGATCAAGACTGTGGCCTCAGTTGTGGCCCAACCCATAAAGAGGTCCATTTCTTATTTGTCAATTCCAGTTTCCACTAACAAATTGCTTCCCTATATGGTTCAGGCACCCAAGTTGGATTTGAAAGTACTTCCTGAGCATTTGAAGTATACATATGTAAGAGAAAATGAGACCTTTCCAGTGATCATATCATCAACCTTAGAGGAAGAGCAAGAAACGAAGTTAGTTGACGTGTTGAAGAAGTACAAGACTGCCATTAGTTGGACTTTGGCAGACATCAAGGGGATAAGCCCAACCACGTATGTCCACCGGATCTTATTAGAAGATGTTGCCAAACCCACCAAGGAGGCCCAAAAGCTTCTACACCCACCCATGAGGAAGGTAGTTCAAGATGAAATCATTAAATTACTTGATTGTAGCGTTATCTATCCTATTTCAGATAGCAAGTGGGTGTCTCCTATCCAAGTTGTGCCAAAGAAGTCTGGGGTTACTGTGGTAAAGAACAAGGATAATGAGTTAGTGCCCCAGAGATTAGTGACTGGTTATAGGGTATGTATCGATTATAGGAAGCTGGATGCCACAACAAGGAAGGATCATATGCCCTTGCCTTTCATGGACCAGATGTTAGAGCGGTTAGCAGGCCATTCCTTTTATTGCTTCTTGGATGGATATAGTGGATACAATCAAATTTGTATACACCCAGACGATCAGGAGAAGACGACATTCACATGCCTCTTTGGGACCTTTGCATATAGACGCATGCCATTCGGATTGTGAAATGAACCAGGTACATTTCAACGATGTGTTTATGCATTATTTTCTGAGTATATTGAGAGGAAAATTGGAGTATTCATGGATGATTTCAGTGTCTTTGGACGAGATTTTGATACATGCTTAGAAAATTTGGAACTTATTCTCCAACGTTGTGTTGAAACTAACTTGGTTCTGAATTGGAAAAAGTGTCATTTTATAGTGACACAAGGGATAGTTTTAGGGCACATAATATCTGCCAAGGGCATTGAGGTAGATACGGCTAAGGTTGATCTTCTACGTCACTTACCTTTCTCCACAACTGTGAGGGAGGTCTGTTCTTTTCTTGGCCATGTAGGATTTTACAGGCGGTTCATAAAATACTTCTCAAAGGAGGCAGGACCTCTTTGTGCCCTATTGAAAAATGACGTACCCTTTGTGTTTGATGCTGCTTGCAAGAAGGCGTTTGAAAAGATGAAGCAATTGTTGACCACAGCTCCCATCATATGCCCTCCTAATTGGAGCCTTGATAGGAGCATAAAATGCGACGTTCTTAATATGTTTTTACCCTCATTTATGCAATGCTTAACCCTTATTGTTGTAATATAGAGTCATGTTATAGAGTCAAGAGTTTTGGTGGAATTAAAGTGAAAACATGTGGAAAATAGAATAAAAATGCAGAAATTGTCAAAAGCCTATTCACAAAGTCTCTGAGATGTTTTATTGAATCTGTAAAACATAAACTTTGCTTTTGATAGATTTTTCTCTTCTCATTTGCAGTCAACATACTAAGGATTGAACAAAGGAAAGAATCATTAAAATCGGAGTGGAACAAAATGCCAAGAACTTCAAGTTCTTATCGGATGCAAATCCAAGAATTCCAGAAGATTTCAGTGTCCGACATCCAACTTCCTGAATTTATTCCCGACGATTGACAAGGAATTTGAAGGTGAAATTTTTATAGATGAACGCCCTGTGTGTCTAGTTTCATATGCAACTGGAATCGCAGAAAAAGCTCTCCTAAGTAGAGAGTTATGCCGGTTTGAATGCAAGAAGGTCAGATCTGCCGAGAGGAAGAACCTGCTGCCCGTTTTGAAGGATTTCTATTTTTCTACAACAATTTCGTGTCCAAGGTTGTAAGTGATGAGCTACTGAACATATTGGAGCATTAGAGAGTCATCCTTTCAAGGAAGAAGTCGAAGAACAAAAGAAAAGAAGTTTCCCTGATGCAAGCAGGAAAAGAAGATACAAAGGATGCTTTCCTGGCTCAACTAGGGAAAGCTACGGCTAGCTCTTGGATAAATTGTCCAAATGAGTTATGAGCCTAGTCCATTATTCAGTCCATCAAGCATTGATCCATGAAGAATTTGGCTGAATTAAAAAAGAAAAGAAAAGATTAATTTCGGAATGGAAAAGAAGAAGCAAGCCGAGTTCTACATGGATTTGGCTTACGAATGTGGACTGAATTCCATCCTTTGTGCAAGATTTTTGGCTGAATTAATTCATGGAAAACCTAAAGAGATATTGCTCAATTATTCAGCCATTATCTTGGGAATTTTCGGCAGAAAATAGAGGAAGAAAATCGCAACAAATCCTGATTAATTTCGGGAAAATTCCTGTGCACGTCTCTCAACTTCCACGGACTCTCCCGGACAGCTGACAATGAATCAGAATTCGAGCCTTATATGGATAGAAAGCTACGGGAGTCTAGTTTCCAACCCAACTGGAATCACCTCAATAGCTATTTTCTAGAGAGAGTTATGACGTAATCAATGCACGGAGGTCATTCTGCCGAATTCAGAAAATCAAGGAAACCTAAACCAATTCGGTTTTTGTTTGTGGCTAGCTTCTCTAGGTTACTTCCTCTATAAATACCAAGGCTTTTGCACAGAAAATTATCTTCTCTTCCCCTCAAAAACCTTGCCGAACCTCTGCCCATTTAATTTCAGAAATTGTACCAAGAATCCTTTGCCGAATTCCACCTTCATCATTCACCAAAATTCATCCTTCACCAATCCTTGCCGAATCTTCATAAGGTTGTAACATGGATTGTATTTATTTGGTTTTTGATTCTTTGTATTTAAACATACTTTTGTCTATGAAATATGTTTTAATTTCTGGATTTGTTTTTGGTATTGATAATTATATATGGGATCTTCGGATCTTTGTTATAAATGTTTGGGAATTTTGTATATGATTGCCGAATTATGCATGCTATTTAATTAAATTTGTGTTATGGGCAGTAGCTTTAGCTTATATTCTTAATTTAATTAGGTTTATTTTCATAATTCGTGTGCAACCGAAGGAGATGTCTAGATACATTCGAAAGGCCATGAGTGTTATCTAGGTGTTGAATTCATATGCCGATTTAATATATGTTGGATCTCACGCGTTGTGGATTTTAATATGTATTTATCTAAGGGCTAGAGTAATTATGACAATTTACATGTCGATGTGAGATGAGTGACGCCATACTTGCTAACATGTTCCAATTCGACAATATGTGCTTATGTGCTATTTGTGTTTAATTTCTACGCGTTGTGTTATTAAACCGATTAGTACCATGTTTAGGATTACACGCGTTGTGGGTTCTAAATACTTATGATGTCTTGAATAATTAGGATAAGCTGCGTTGGCCCTAATTAAATTGGAGCTTAGTTGATTTTGAATTCGTTATTTGCTGCTGCCCCTATTACTTGTTTTAATTTTGTTGCATGTATAATGAGATTTGTGTTTGGTGATTGTGTGGAAGATGTTGATCACATGTAAATATATAATTTAGGATTTATAAATTTAGTAAAAATTCAGTAGATAATTATACATAAAAATTGATACCCCCTTTTTTGTGCAATACTTTGTGTGATTGAAAGCCCTTGATTTCCCCGGATAGAACGATCCCTACTTGTCAATACTACACTCGACACAAGAAGGGTATTATGTGTATGAAGTTGTTTTGCAGGTATTTTATGCTTGGATAACACCTCCATCAGTTTTTGGCGCCGTTGCCGGGGAAATTATAATATTTTGATTCATAAAGTGTTGTTTGTAATTATGTATATTGCAGATTATTTAATTTTGCTATAGTTTTTGGGATATGTATTAATAGGATTTTTGGAAGTGTAATAGTAAATAGGGTTTTCCTTTTCCGATTTTTATTTTTGTTTTTGGTTTTTGGTTTTTGTCCTTAATTGCCGATTTGTATGTTTTATTGTGATTGTTGTACACTTAGATAATTTCTAGGAAGATGGTAGTTTTTGTGTATGCTTGTAGTTTATTGTAGTTTCTAAAGTGTAACATGTAGGTGAAGCCTCTTTTGTTGATCATAACCAAAACCCTTCATACGAGTGATGCCATGTTAGGTATGTTTTTGTGTAGATTGGGAAACGGGCCCTGCAATGTTGGAATTAGTCCATCGTTGGCCCCCCACGCATAAAGACGCTAACTTGGTATTATTTTTATGAGGTTGAGGGCGGTTTTAATCAACACTTGAGACCGCTAGGACCCGAGTTTATTTTACCAAGTATAGGGCAAGTTATTTTCATTGATGGGTTCGAGGTTTGTAAAACTGGTTTTCAAGACCCATAGACCGATGTTCATTCTCTGTGAGTGAGTCGATAGGGGACTTGTCCTCCGTGGTTAAAAACTTTGAGACCTGCCTTGTTCCTAAAGAGAGTTTACTCTCCGTGAATTTTAACGACACCGCCTTAGAAAAGTAAAGTATCTTCGACCTAGACAACCGCTTGTGCCGAAGCATCACCTCACTTTAGACGCTAGAAAATAACTTGAGCATATGTGAATCTGTTTTTCTTCAAAAGATAAAATTCGTCTTTAAATTTTGTGGTATATCGGAAAAAGCATGATACTACATTGGACTGTTTCAGCCCATTGCACTGTTATCTCCTCTGCTCCACGTACCTCAAATTTTAAAGTTGTGTGAAAGACATCTAGAAACCCTAAGTTTTGGCAATTACAATACTTACACAATCGATGAACACTAAATACCGAACCAATATAGATACTTATACAAATAAATTTTCGTGTGATATGTAAAATTAGTTAAATGATTAATGAGTAAATTTTTGATCTCAAAAGAAAACATTTCTTGGTTTGAATTTTTGAGGTATATCGGAATAAGCATGATACTACCTTGGACTGTTTCAGCCCATTGCACCGTTATCTCCTCTGCTCCACGTACCTTGAAAATTCGAACAAATCATATAGCAATTTAACTAGGGATACATAAAACACATTCTTATACATATATACTCTTGAAATTTTCGTGTGATACTTTATACTTTTGAATTTTTCGTGTGTTACTTATACTTGTGACGATAATACTGTTAAAGTTGTAAAATATGTATTTCTTGATACTTGTAAATTTTCGTGTGACATATTTTTTGCTATATACTTGTATAAATTTTCGTTTGTTCCCTTACTTTTACATGTTTGATTTATTGTGATACTTATACTTATACATACTTTTACACGATCTTTTATTGAAATTTTCGGTGACATTATACATACTAACATTCTTTTGTGTGATATTTTTACCCTAACACTAACTTATACATTCTAAGTTTACAATGCACGTTTATTTTTCTTTTTAATTCATTGATTGATATACTTGATCTTATGATAATTTCAAGTACATGAATGTCCAGTTGGTCACGCGACATTAGAGGCCGTTTGTATCGAATTGAGGAGAGACAATGTAATAATTCAGCTTGCCGACAGGTCTAACAAATATCCTGAGGGATATGTTGAAGATGTTCTTGTGCAGGTGAATAATCTGATATTTCCTGCAGATTTCTATGTGCTTCAGATGGAAGAGTCGCCCCTAAATTCCACTCAACTTTTGTTGGGGCGACCATTTATGAGGACAGCAAGAACGAAAATTGATGTGGCTGAAGGCAACCTCACCATGGAGTTCGATGGTGAAGTGATTGGCTTCAACATCTTTGAGGCCATGAGGTATCCAATTTCTGATTTAAAACCTTGCTATAATGTTGATGTAGTTGATTCTATTGCGCAGGTTTTGTCAGAAACTTTGGATCAATAGCAACTAGCTATTGAGCAAGGGGCCGGAATTGACACAAATGGGGAGAGAATTACCAAGGAGGAACGGCTCAAGCTTGAGCCGAGCCTAATGATAGGAGCACAATGTGCGACGATATTATATGCTTATGCCCTCGTTTATGCTTTGTTTAACTCTTATTTGTCTAAGATTGAGTCGTAATGTAGTTAGTGTCAATTTGGTAGAGTTTTGGTGAAAAATGGTTAAGAATCCGAAAAATGACTAAGTTTGAGAAATCTGGAAAATATTGCAAAATATGTCTTTTTCGTGATTTTGAGATGAATGAAACTGTGATCTATCCTTATCCGAATTCTATGAAATTTGGTGTCCTTAATATTCATATGCTGAGGAATGTTGTGTTAAAATTTCAGATCAATTGGAGTTCGGGAAGTCACCCAAAAGATGGCTGCAAAATGGCAGTCCGAGCATTCCAATCCAGGGACTTCCAGGATTTTCCTGGGACATTGATCCAAATTCGAAAAATCATTCCCGACGACTCACAAGGAATTTGATCGAGATATTTTATGGGGAGATGGCCATATGTGTCTAGTTTATCTGAGACTTGGAATCGCATCAATCGGAGCTCCACGGATGGAGATATGCCGGAATTACTGCATCAAGGTCAAATCTGCCGATTCCAGGAACCTACTGCCCCCTTTTTGTGTTTTCTGTTTTTGATGGACCAAATGGTGTACAAATGCATATGTGATGATGGTCCAAGCTTAAGGAAGGTTAGAGGATGACACCAAGCCCATGCTATGAAGAAAATTCAGAAAAAGAAGTCCAAGAATGCAATGTTTATCCCACAAGGAAACATAAGCCAACTAGGACAAGGAAACTCCTTTCCTTGTGTGGCCGGCAAACCCTAGGCTTTTCCCTATATAAAGGCCAACGAATTTCAGAATAAAATCATCTCATCTCAAGCATAATACACTAGCCTAAAGCTCTACCAAGTCCTTTCAAACACCAACACATAAATACCTAGCCGAACCATCACCACCACCACCATATAGCCGAACCCTTCCACCTTTGTTTCTGCCGATTTCTGTTCTTGCCGAACACCAAGGAGCAGCAGCCGAGCCACCTTGTCACCTTTGAGGAATCTTCAAGGTTTTTAAAGTGTGATCCATTCCCCTATGGCTTTTGTATTTATTTATGTTTGGTTGTTTTGTACGAATTTGTTTCGATTCTTGGTTTTTCTTGAAACTTTGTATGAACCGAATATTGTTTGTTATGCATGGTTTTTCTGAAATTTAACTTATGGATTTTGTATGTTGGATAATTAGGGCAGTGGTATTAGAAGCATGTTTAGGATTTAATTTGGTTAGTAATCTAAGAGTGTGCCTTATAAACCGAAGCATTAGTATTGGCTGGAAGCATGTAAATCTAGATGTTAGGTTTCATTTAACCGAGTAATACGAATAAGTCATACGTTGGAGTAGTTTGTTTTGTGTTGCTCACATAGGGTAAAAACCTTAGATTACTTGCATGTTAAATAAGATGATTGACAACCTTGCTTGTTTACATGTCTTCGATTTAGACTCACATGCTTAAATGTTAAAACGCGTAAAACCGGATTAGCATCACCTTAGAAGTCATACGTTGGAGTAGTTTCTAAGAAATTAAGAAGTCTAACAATTGGAAAACCGTTGGAGGCTCTAGTTGTGTCGAAACTAATTTAGGTCTTGAACATGCTAAATACTTGATCCTTACCTTCTTGCATGCAAATCTATGTGTTAAAGAGTCTTTTGTGTGAACTGTTTTGTGTGAGAGATGATGATCACTTGTATATAGTAGTTTAGGTTTATTTTTGTGTTCTTAGTGTTAGTGGCAGCTTTGCTGCCGAACCTCATCTTCATCCCCCATGATAAATTTGTATATATGTATATAAGTGTGACAATTGTGTGCATATATGTTTGTAAATATTTTTGTTAACATTCTCATATTTCAGGTACCCTTAATCCCCGGCTAGAACGATCCCTACTTATTCTATACTACTAACGATTGTAGGGTTATTATTGCTTGATGCTCGCTTCGGCGACACCATCACCTAATGCATATTGTTGCCGAGCTAGAGGCAGCATCCCACGTGAAAAAGCAATGTAAGTATATGTCAATTCCCATTTCCACTAATAAAATTTTACCATCTGTGGAACAGGCTCCTATTTTAGAACTCAAGTTGCTTCCGGATCATTTGAAGTATGTATACTTGGGAGACGATGACACACTACCAGTTATTGTGTCATCACAGCTGAGTGAGCAGCAGGAAGCACGCTTGACTAGCATGTTGAAAAGGAACAAAACCGCCATTGGATGGACGTTGGCGGATATCAAGGGAATCAGCCCTACAACTTGTGTCCATAGGATCTTACTTGAAGAAGGAGCCAAGCCTACTAGGGAGGGTCAGAGACGATTGCACCCTCCAATGATGAAGATTGTGAAGGACGAGGTGATCAAATTGCTGGATTGTGGAGTCATTTATCCCATCTCAGATAGCCAGTGGATTGCACCTGTCCAAGTTGTACCTAAGAAGAGTGGAGTCACAGTTGTGAAGAATGATAAGGATGAACTCGTGCCCCAACGATTGGTGACAGGTCATAGGATGTGTATCGACTACAGAAAGTTGAATGCTACTACACGCAAGGATCACATGCCTTTGCCTTTCATGGACCAGATGTTGGAGAGACTAGCTGGGCACGAATTCTATTGCTTCTTGGATGGGTACAGCGGTTACAATCAGATATGCATTCACCCAGATGATCAGGAAAAGACAACGTTCACATGTCCCTTTGGTACGTTTGCCTATCGACGCATGCCATTTGGTTTATGCAACGCACCAGGTACATTTCAACGTTGTATGTATTCCATTTTCAGCGATTATATTGAGAATATCATTGAAGTCTTTATGGATGATTTTAGCGTTTATGGAAAAGACTTTGATGTATGCTTAGAGAATTTGGAATTAATCCTGATGAGATGTGTAGAAACTAACCTTGTACTTAATTGGGAAAAGTGTCATTTTATGGTAACACAAGGGATAGTTCTAGGACACATTATATCTGCAAAGGGTATTGAGGTAGATAGGGCCAAGATTGATATTATGCTTCACTTACCCTCCCCTACAACTGTAAGGGAGGTACGTTCGTTTCTTGGCCATGCAGGATTTTATAGGAGGTTCATCAAGGATTTTTCGTTGGTGGCCAAGCCTATTTGTGCCCTTTTGCAGAAGGAGGTTCCATTCATATGGGACAAAGGGTGTGAAGATGCATTTGTCATGTTGAAGAAATTGTTGACATCAGCACCAATTATGGCGCCACCAGATTGGACATTGCCATTTGAGATTATGTGTGATGCTTCAGACTATGCAGTTGGAGCGGTGCTTGGACAGAGAAACGAGAAGAAGCCAAATGCCATATATTATGCTTCGCGCACACTTAATGATGCTCAATTAAATTACTCTACAACTGAGAAAGAACTGTTGGCTGTGATATTTGCTTTAGAAAAATTTCGTTCATATCTATTGAATTCTAAAGTGATTGTGTATTCTGATCATGCAGCCTTAAGATATTTGATGAAGAAGAAAGATGCTAAGCCACGTTTGATTCGATGGATTCTCTTACTCCAAGAGTTTGACATCGAGATCAAGGACAAGAAGGGGAGCGAAAATGTTGTGGCGGATCACTTGAGCAGAATTGTGAGAGAGGAGGAAACGTTGCCACTTCAGGAAACTTTCCCAGATGAGCAGCTTTTTCGAGTGGACACAAAAGAACCTTGGTATGCAGACATTGTCAATTATTTAGTTACTAAAACTTTTCCAAGTACATGTTTGCAGGCAGCCAAGACAAGGATTAAAAAGAATGCAAGACACTACATATGGGACGATCCCTATCTATGGAGGACGTGTAGTGATCAAGTGATTAGACGTTGTGTGCCACAAGAGGAGCATAGGCCGATCCTTGCATTTTGCCACAATGAGGCGTGTGGAGGACACTTTGGAGCCAAGAGGACAGCGCTCAAGGTATTAGAAAGCGGTTTTTATTGGCCCACTATTTTCAAGGATGCATACACATTTTGTATGACATGTGATAGGTGCCAAAGGACAGGTAACATTGGTAAGAGAGACCAAATGCCCCTTACTACTATGATCTTTGTTGAAATATTTGATGTATGGGGTATAGATTTTATGGGACCTTTTCCTTCATCTAAGGGCTTTCTTTATATCTTGTTGGCTGTTGATTATGTGTCTAAATGGGTGGAGGCGAAAGCCACAAGGACTAATGATTCTAAAGTTGTTGCAGGTTTCTTGAGAACTAACATATTTTCCAGGTTTGGAGTACCTCGTGTGCTTATAAGCGATGGAGGTTCTCATTTCTGCAACAAAACAATAGAGGCTTTACTCAGAAGATATGGAGTCACCCATAAGGTATCCACACCTTATCATCCTCAGACGAGCGGAATGGCAGAAGTGTCCAACAGAGAAATCAAAAGCATATTGGAAAAAACTGTGGGCCCATCAAGGAAAGACTGGAGCGACAGACTTGATGATGCACTTTGGGCTTACAGAACGGCATACAAGACACCCATTGGGATGTCTCCATTTCGGCTTACATATGGCAAGGCGTGCCATCTTCCAGTAGAGTTGGAGCATAGAGCATGGTGGGCGGTCAAGCAATTCAACATGGAACTTGACAAGGCTGGACTTCACAGGAAATTGCAGCTGAGCGAGCTTGAGGAAATCAGAAATGATGCATATGATGCTGCGTGGATTTACAAGGAGAAGACGAAATTGGTTCATGACAAGATGATAAGAGGCAAAAAGTTTCATATTGGTCAAAAAGTCTTGTTGTATCATTCTCGTCTTAGATTATTTCCTGGAAAATTGCATTCTCGTTGGGCTGGTCCTTATATTGTTACTAATGTGTTTTCTCATGGTGCTATAGAAATTCAAAGTATTGAAACAGGAAAAGCGTTCAAGGTGAATGGTCATCGACTTAAGCCTTACTACGAACCTTTTAAGGAGCACACCATTGAGGAGATACAATTCTGAGACGCACCAAGATCCTGATGATATGGAGAAGAGTCTAGGCTGAGTAGACTATAAACATTAAGCGCTGCATGGGAGGCAACCCATTTCAACCAAAATTGTGAAGGAGCCGTCTACGAGAGTTTGAATTTTCTAAATCCCTAAACTCTTTTTGGTTGAATTGTATAAATGTGGAACTTGTGAATTATCAAATGCTTGGAAATTACTACATAATTTTTGTGTACATTGAGGACAATGTAATTTTCTAAGTGTGGGGTAGGGATACATGTTTCACATGTTTGTTTTTTGTTTTAAGTTTTTTGTTTAGAGTCATAAAAGAAAAGAAAATAAAATAAAAAAATCAAAAAAATCAGAAAAATTAAAAAATTTCGTTGCTTTTGTGTTTTAATTTTAGAGTCTTAGGTGCCCCTAAATAGTCTATGATGATTATATCTTTAATACATAGATGATGGTTTTGCATAATCTTGAAAATAATTGTGAGTTTCATGGACTTTGTGATTGGTATGAACATTTGAGACTTGAACTTAATTGTGTAAGAAGCATGTATGTTGGGTTGATTTTGTTCCATAATAACCTTTGTGAGCTTTGATTGCCATATACTTTCCTTCATGAGTGATAAAAATGGGCAGAATTTTTCAAAACTTCATCATTCTTTGATTATTCAATGACTATGTGCCATAGATTTTAATGAACTCTAGAATGCTAGAACTTGCTTTTGACGATTTTTGAGACTATTATTCATAACATGCCTTGATTTTGAATATGACTGAGATGATCTTGTTAGGATTACCACCAATGCCAAATAAAGCTCATGCCTAATTTGTGCCCATCGTGGGACTCCTTAGTTTTAACCCCCTTGAGCCGACATTGAGCCATTTATTGCATCACCATGATACACTTTCCTTGAGCTTAGAACAGTTTATCCTAACCATTGTTGTCAAGACTTGGTAAAGTTTAATTCGAATTTGTTATTTGAAGTGATGATTTGAAGTAAGTGTGGGGTGATCCAATCCAAAAGCATGAAAAACCATGATTGCTGAAAGAAAAGAAAATTCGGACAGAAAAGAAAAGAAAAAAAAAAAAAAAAAAAATTTGTGCCGATTAAACCAAGAAAATTGAAAAGTTTCGGCAAAAGAAATCAAAAGAAAAATGAAATGCTTGGATTCGGATCTTGTGGTGAATTTGGAGTTTGTTTTACAATTGAAGGTCTATTATTATCATACTTGACCTTTGTTCATATTCACTATGTTATGGGGAAGAAAAGAATGAAGTTTGGGCCCAACAAGTTTAAACTTGGCCCTTTTGAAGTGTAGTTATAAGGAGTATTGAGCTTTACTAAGTCTTGGTGACATTTTCTCACCACTATTCTAAATGCGAATTCCTTATGCCTAGCCCCACTATTTTCCCATGTAAGATCTCTCATGATTCGAATAATAGGTGAACTTTGTATGTGGAGATTTTTGTCAAAAGTGAGCATATGGCTTTGGTTCATTGGTGCACATAATTGTTATATGAAGTTTTTCCTGAAAGATCTATTCACAAAGTGCCTTTATTTGATGAAATATGCAAGTTACTCTTTGTAACTCTTAATCTATTTTCTTGCATATACTTTGAGTGAATATTGCCATATCATGAGTGAAAAGAAGAGAGTATGCCTAGTGAGGAGGATGGAATCAACATAACATGTCATTGCTTGTGATTTTCGTTTCTTACTTGTTCATGCTATGATACATGTCTATGACGCTTGGGATTATTGTGCTTACATTGAATGCTTAACTTGAAAGCTATGTGTGTAAAGATCCTGAGACAATTATTTAGGGGCTGTAGTGTTGAGTTTTTTTTTATTTGTTTTGCTAAGGGACTAGCAAAGGCTAAGTGTGGGGTAGTTGATAGGAGCATAAAATGCGACGTTCTTAATATGTTTTTACCCTCATTTATGCAATGCTTAACCCTTATTGTTGTAATATAGAGTCATGTTATAGAGTCAAGAGTTTTGGTGGAATTAAAGTGAAAACATGTGGAAAATAGAATAAAAATGCAGAAATTGTCAAAAGCCTATTCACAAAGTCTCTGAGATGTTTTATTGAATCTGTAAAACATAAACTTTGCTTTTGATAGATTTTTCTCTTCTCATTTGCAGTCAACATACTAAGGATTGAACAAAGGAAAGAATCATTAAAATCGGAGTGGAACAAAATGCCAAGAACTTCAAGTTCTTATCGGATGCAAATCCAAGAATTCCAGAAGATTTCAGTGTCCGACATCCAACTTCCTGAATTTATTCCCGACGATTGACAAGGAATTTGAAGGTGAAATTTTTATAGATGAACGCCCTGTGTGTCTAGTTTCATATGCAACTGGAATCGCAGAAAAAGCTCTCCTAAGTAGAGAGTTATGCCGGTTTGAATGCAAGAAGGTCAGATCTGCCGAGAGGAAGAACCTGCTGCCCGTTTTGAAGGATTTCTATTTTTCTACAACAATTTCGTGTCCAAGGTTGTAAGTGATGAGCTACTGAACATATTGGAGCATTAGAGAGTCATCCTTTCAAGGAAGAAGTCGAAGAACAAAAGAAAAGAAGTTTCCCTGATGCAAGCAGGAAAAGAAGATACAAAGGATGCTTTCCTGGCTCAACTAGGGAAAGCTACGGCTAGCTCTTGGATAAATTGTCCAAATGAGTTATGAGCCTAGTCCATTATTCAGTCCATCAAGCATTGATCCATGAAGAATTTGGCTGAATTAAAAAAGAAAAGAAAAGATTAATTTCGGAATGGAAAAGAAGAAGCAAGCCGAGTTCTACATGGATTTGGCTTACGAATGTGGACTGAATTCCATCCTTTGTGCAAGATTTTTGGCTGAATTAATTCATGGAAAACCTAAAGAGATATTGCTCAATTATTCAGTCATTATCTTGTGAATTTTCGGCAGAAAATAGAGGAAGAAAATCGCAACAAATCCTGATTAATTTCGGGAAAATTCCTGTGCACGTCTCTCAACTTCCACGGACTCTCCCGGACAGCTGACAATGAATCAGAATTCGAGCCTTATATGGATAGAAAGCTACGAGAGTCTAGTTTCCAACCCAACTGGAATCACCTCAATAGCTATTTTCTAGAGAGAGTTATGACGTAATAAATGCACGGAGGTCATTCTGCCGAATTCAGAAAATCAAGGAAACCTAAACCAATTCGGTTTTTGTTTGTGGCTAGCTTCTCTAGGTTACTTCCTCTATAAATACCAAGGCTTTTGCACAGAAAATTATCTTCTCTTCCCCTCAAAAACCTTGCCGAACCTCTGCCCATTTAATTTCAGAAATTGTACCAAGAATCCTTTGCCGAATTCCACCTTCATCATTCACCAAAATTCATCCTTCACCAATCCTTGCCGAATCTTCATAAGGTTGTAACATGGATTGTATTTATTTGGTTTTTGATTCTTTGTATTTAAACATACTTTTGTCTATGAAATATGTTTTAATTTCTGGATTTGTTTTTGGTATTGATAATTATATATGGGATCTTCGGATCTTTGTTATAAATGTTTGGGAATTTTGTATATGATTGCCGAATTATGCATGCTATTTAATTAAATTTGTGTTATGGGCAGTAGCTTTAGCTTATATTCTTAATTTAATTAGGTTTATTTTCATAATTCGTGTGCAACCGAAGGAGATGTCTAGATACATTCGAAAGGCCATGAGTGTTATCTAGGTGTTGAATTCATATGCCGATTTAATATATGTTGGATCTCACGCGTTGTGGATTTTAATATGTATTTATCTAAGGGCTAGAGTAATTATGACAATTTACATGTCGATGTGAGATGAGTGACGCCATACTTGCTAACATGTTCCAATTCGACAATATGTGCTTATGTGCTATTTGTGTTTAATTTCTACGCGTTGTGTTATTAAACCGATTAGTACCATGTTTAGGATTACACGCGTTGTGGGTTCTAAATACTTATGATGTCTTGAATAATTAGGATAAGCTGCGTTGGCCCTGATTAAATTGGAGCTTAGTTGATTTTGAATTCGTTATTTGCTGCTGCCCCTATTACTTGTTTTAATTTTGTTGCATGTATAATGAGATTTGTGTTTGGTGATTGTGTGGAAGATGTTGATCACATGTAAATATATAATTTAGGATTTATAAATTTAGTAAAAATTCAGTAGATAATTATACATAAAAATTGATACCCCCTTTTTTGTGCAATACTTTGTGTGATTGAAAGCCCTTGATTTCCCCGGATAGAACGATCCCTACTTGTCAATACTACACTCGACACAAGAAGGGTATTATGTGTATGAAGTTGTTTTGCAGGTATTTTATGCTTGGATAACACCTCCATCAAGCCTATCCTTTGAACTTATGTGTGATGCATCAGACTATGTTGCTGGAGCTATGTTGGGCCAGAGGAAGGATAAGAAGCCCTATGCTATTTACTATGCTTCTCGGACCCTCAAAGACGCCCAGCTCAATTGCTCCACGATTGAAAAAGAACTTTTGGCTGTAGTCTTTACTTTAGATAAGTTTTGTTCTTATTTATTGCACTGTAAAGTGATTGTTTACTTTGACTATGCAGCCTTGAGATATCTGATGACCAAAAAGGAGGCCAAGCCCAGATTGATTCAATGAATCTTGTTGCTTCAAGAGTTTGACCTACAAATCAAGGACAAGAAGGGAAGCGAGAATGTGGTGGTGGACCATTTGAGCAGGATAGTACATGAGGAGGACGTCCTACCCCTACAGGAAAGTTTCTCAGATGAGCAGCTCTTTGGGATAGAGGTTAGTGTGCCCTGGTATGCGGATATAGTTAACTATCTAGTCACTAGGACATTTCCAGACACACTTTCCAAAGCTAGTAAGGATAAGCTGAAGAAAATGGCTAGGCACTTTATTTGGGATGAGCCCTATTTGTGGAAATATTGTAGTGACCAAGTCATTAGGAGATGTGTCCCAGAGTCTGAGCATAGGTCAATTCGGTCATTTTGTCATACTGAGGCGTGTGGAAGCCACTTTGGGCCTCATAAGACGGCCTTAAAGGTCTTACACTGTGGATTTTATTGGCCCACTATCTTCAAAGATGCAAACTTGTTTTGTATATCTTGTGATAGATGCCAAAGGACCGGTAATCTTGGCCCAAAAGATCAAATGCCCATGAGCCCAATAATATTTGTAGAAATTTTTGACGTTTAGGGTATTGACATTATAGGCCCATTCCCTTCTTCTAATGGTTGTTTATATATATTATTGGCTGTGGATTATGTATCAAAGTGGGAGGAAGCAAAAACCACCAAGACTAACGATTCAAAAGTGGTTGCAGGTTTCTTGAGAACTAACATATTTTCCAAGTTTGAAGTGCCACGTGTGTTGATCAGTGATGGAGGTTCTCATTTTTGCAACCGTACAATCGAGGCTTTTCTAAAGAAGTATGGGGTAACCCATAAGGTGTCCATACCTTACCACCCTCAGACCAGTGGCCAAGCAGAGGTGTCCAACAGGGAGATCAAGAGGATACTCGAGAAGACAGTGGGCCCAAAAAGGAAGGATTGGAGCAAGAGATTGGATGATGCATTGTGGGCTTACAGAATGGCCTACAAGACTCCTATTGGGATGTCTCCCTTTACGTTGGCTTACGGAAAAGCATGCCACCTTCCAGCAGAGCTAGAGCACAAGGCTTGGTGGGCTGTCCAAAAGTTCAACATGGATTGTGATGAAGCGGGCCTACACAGGAAGCTTCAGCTAAATGAGCTTACGGAGATAAGGAATGAGGCCTACGATGCCTCATGGATCTACAAGGAGAAGACAAAAGCCTACCATGACAAAATGATCCGCGGAAAAAACTTCCAAGTGGGCCAGAAAGTTATGTTATTCCAATCTAGACTGAAGTTATTCCCAGGTAAACTTCGTACTCGTTGGGTTGGCCCATTTATAGTTACTAATGTGTTTGCTCATGGTGCTGTAGAGATCAAATGCGAGAAGACAGAGAAGGGATTAAAGATTAATGGGTATCGTCTCAAGCCTTACTACGAGTTATTTGTGGAGCACACATTAGAAGACATTTATAGCCCTCCAGGAGCCATCCCAGGAACTGTGAGCGAAGAGAAGACTCCAGTGTGAAGGACTATAAATATTAAGCGCTGCATGAGAGGCAACCCATTTCAACCGAAGCTGTGGAGGAGCCATCAATGAGAGTTTGAGTTTTCCATCCCTTCACTTGCTTAGGTTGAATTGTATTTGTATGTTTGTTTGTTTGCTTGTTTGTTTGTTTTTCATTCTTCTTTATTTTCGTAACCTCCCTCATATTTAGGGTCTATATACCATATTTTTTGCTTACATTGAGGACAATGTAGATTCTAAGTTTGGGGGTGAGATTTATACCTTTTCTTTGTGTCATTTAAAAAAAAAATCATTCGTTTTAGCTTTTAGAGTCTTTTGTTTGTTTGATTTTTTTTTTCGTTTTGTTTATTTGAATCTTAGGATGCCCCTAACGTCTAGGATGAATATGTCTTTAGATTCATGGCTGAAGGTTTGTACCATCGTAATTGAACTTATCTGTATTTTGTGGTTAATCGATATTGTGAAATTTGTATGAAAATTTGAGATTGGATTGTAACTTCGTTCATTAAGCATGTAATGATTAAGTCTAATTCATATAACCTATATGTGAGTTGTGATAGGAGCACAATGTGCGACGATATTACATGTTTATACCCTCGTTTGTGCTTTGTTTAACCCTTATTTGTCTAAGATAGAGTCATAATATAGTTTAGTGTTGATTCGGTAGAGTTTTAATCAAATATGCTTTAGAATCCGAAAAATGACTAAGTTTGAGAAATCTGGAAAATAATGCAAAATATGTCTTTTTCGTGATTTTGAGATGAATGAAACTGTGATCTATCCTTTTCCAAATTCTATGAAATTTTATGTGCTTAATATTCATATGTTGTGAAATGATGTGTTAAAATTTCAGATCAATCGGAGTTCGGGAAGTCACCCAAAAGATGGCTGCAAAACCGCAGTCCGAGCATTTCAATCCAGGGACTTCCAGGATTTTCCTGGGACTGTGTCCCAACTTCGAAAAATCATTCCCGACAACTTGCATGGAATTTGGCCGAGATATTTTATGGGGAGATGGCCCTATGTGTCTAGTTTACGTGAGACTTGGAATCGCATCAATCGGAGCTCCACAGAGGGAGATATGCCGGAATTACTGCGACAAGGTCAAAGCTGCCGATTCCAGGAACCTACTGCCCCCTTTTTGTGTTTTCTGTTTTTGATGGACCAAATGGTGTACAAATGCATATGTGAAGATGGTCCAAGCTTTATGAAGGGAAGAGGAAGACACTAGGCCATGGCATTGAAGAAAATCATGAAGAAACAAGTTCTCCTAGTCACACTAGGAGAAGCTGCCGATTCTGGCAGATTGTGTGCCTTTGTGTGCTGCCGGCATTTGGGGCATTTTTCGATGGACCAAGACTTATCAATTGAAGTCCAAGACCATATAAGAAGTCCATGAAGATGTGAAGCCCAAGCCTTGAAGAAAAATTCAGAATAGAAAACCTAATTGGACTAAGAAAGGAAGGTTGCAAAACCTTATTGTACTAGGTTTTCTGAACTCCTCTTTGCAAGAGGGCTGCCAGCAACACCTATTCTCTATAAATACCCCCATTTGTTCTACAGAAAATCATCTCATCTCAAGCATAATACACTAGCCTAAAGCTCTACCAAGTCCTTTCAAACACCAACACATAAATACCTAGCCGAACCATCACCACCATAACCATATAACCGAACCCTTCCACCTTGGTTACTGCCGATTTCTGTTCTTGCCGAGCACCAAGGAGCAGCAGCCGATCCATCTAGTCACCTTTGAGGAGTCTTCAAGGTTCTTAAAGTGTGATTCATTCCCCTATGGCTTTTGTATTTATTTATGTTTGGTTGTTTTGTACGAATTTGTTTCGATTCTTGGTTTTTCTTGAAACTTTGTATGAACCGAATATTGTATGTTATGCATGGTTTTTCTGAAATTTAACTTATGGATTTTGTATGTTGGATAAATAGGGCAGTGGTATTAGAAGCATGTTTAGGATTTAAATTGGTTAGTAATCTAAGGTGAGGGCATGAAAATCGATACTTGGTGTTGTCTTTGAACATGATCTAGGTATTAGGTTTAATCTGCTAGAGTAATTACAAGCTAGATGGACCTAACGGACTCTATGATTTGTGTTATTCACTTAGGGCTATTAATCTTAGATTACTTGCATGTTAAATAAGATGATTGACAACCTTGCTTGTTTACATGTCTTCGATTTAGACTCACATGCTTAAATGTTAAAACGCGTAAAACCGGATTAGCATCACCTTAGAAGTCATACGTTGGAGTAGTTTCTAAGAAATTAAGAAGTCTAACAATTGGAAAACCGTTGGAGGCTCTAGTTGTGTCGAAACTAATTTAGGTCTTGAACATGCTAAATACTTGATCCTTACCTTCTTGCATACAAATCTATGTGTTAAAGAGTCTTTTGTGTGAACTGTTTTGTGTGAGAGATGATGATCACTTGTATATAGTAGTTTAGGTTTTGTTTTCTTTTTATTTTCGTGTCTTAGATATAGAGGCAGCCCTTGCTGCCAAGCCTTTTATCCCTCATAATTTCGTGTGTGAATATGTATATATGTATATAAGTGTGACAATTGTGTGCATATATGTTTGTGAATATTTTTGTTAACATTCTCATATTTCAGGTACCCTTAATCCCCGGCTAGAACGATCCCTACTTATTCTATACTACTAACGATTGTAGGGTTTTTGATTGCTTGAGTCGCTTCGGCGACTCGTCAATTTTTGGCGCCGTTGCCGGGGATTATAAAAGCTTGTTTTATGTTATTGTTGTGTATATAATGTTGCTGGAAATTTTTGTTGTGAAGTTGTAAAGTTGTAAATTTTAAGTTTATTTTGGGATTATGTAAAGTAGAAATATGCTTCGGCATGTAGAGTTTAAATTTTGAAAGTTGCATGATGTATATTGATGTATGTTGGTAATCACTTAGTTTAATTTCTAGGAAGTTGATAGTGTTGTGTATGTTTGAGTTTATTGTAGTTTCTAAAGTGTAACATGTAGGTGAAGCCTCTTTTGTTGATCATAACCATAACCCTTCATACGAGTGATGCCATGTTAGGTATGTTTTTGTGTAGATTGGGAAACGGGCCCTGCAATGTTGGAATTAGTCCATCGTTGGCCCCCCACGCATAACGACGCTAACTTGGTATTATTTTTATGAGGTTGAGGGCGGTTTTAATCAACACTTGAGACTGCTAGGGATCCGTGTTTGTTTTACAAAGTATGGGGAAGTTATTATCATAGATATGGTTCTCAGGTTTGTTTAACTGGATCTCAAGGCCCATAGACTGATGTTCATTCTCGGTGAGTGAGTCGATAGGGGGTTCGCCCTCCGTGGTGTCCAACAACGAGTCCTGCCTGGTTCCTGTAGGGGGTTCGCCCTCCGTGATTGTAATGACCTTTGAAACGTAAAATCCGCACGACCTAGTCGACAGCTTGTGCCGAAGCATCACCTCACTTTAGACGCTAGAACATAACTTGACATATGTGGCCTATTTTCTTCGAAGATAAAACATGTTGTGTGGTTCAAACTCTTGAGGTATATCGGATTAAGCATGATACTACCGGGGGCTGTATCAGTCCATTGCACCGTTATCTCCTCTGCTCCACGTACTTCGAGAGTTAGAACAAATTTAAAAAGAAATTAGACTTAGCGATTACATGCTCATGAACTTTCCGATTGTTGCCCTCTTGTTGCCGAATATATGTATGCTTTGCCGAATGCTGCTTTGTGTTGTGCCGAATGTATATATGTGTTATGGTTTGAAATATGTTGTGTAATCGCCAATGCCGTGGCTTGTAATGATGTATATTCTTGCTTTCTATTTCTTTATAAGGTTCTAACTTGTTTAAAATGTTGCAAATTTCAGAAATAATGCATGTCCGAATCTAGTATTTGGGCAAGAGATCTTCAAGGCCGTTTGCAACGTTTAGACCAAGAACTCGCTATTGCTCGTTTTGTGCCATTACCTCCATCGTCACCAACCAGTTCATCAGTGTCATCATCCTTGCCATCATCACCTAGTGTGCCGTCCATTTCATCATCAGTGCCGAGCTCACCATCGTTTGTTTCGTCGTCGTGTGATCTTCAGAATCCAGAATTTGAGGCCTTTGCCGAATTAGAAGAAGAAGAAGAAATCATGGCATCAATCAGGTCACAGAATGGTCATGTTGCTGGAGCAGGAGTTGCTCCTTCTAATATCACTTATCCTCCCTTGGAAGCTGACAAGACTGGAGAGATTGAATTGAGGAGTGGATTCCTCCACAAGCTGAAGTCGTTTTATGGGATGCCGAGTGAGGACCCTAACAAGCATCTGCAGTGGTTTAACTTCACCACGGAGTCTATGTGTCCAAGAGGGACCGATTTGCAACACTTAAAAATGAAGGCATTTCCGTTCTCACTAGAAGATCAAGCAAAGGAGTGGTTGTTTGAGGTGCCTAGTGGTCGCATTGTTTCGTGGAGTACTATGATGGATGAGTTTTTGCTCAAGTACTTTCCTGCTTCACGTATCACTGACTTGAGGAAGCAAATTACAAGTGTGAAGCAAGCCGGAGATGAGACTTTCTTCGACTACTACAAGAGGTTCAAGTCCCTAGTTTCTTTGTGTCCATCGCATGGCATTAGCGATGGGCTCTTGTTGCAATATTTTTATGAGGGATTGCGCGTCATGGAGAGAGAGTTTCTTGACTCGGCCGCGGGAGGTAGTTTTTTGGAGTTGAACGCCGGAGCGGCAAGAAGTTTGTTGGAAGTTCGTGCCTTGAACAACCAACAATTTGGCATGGCACGAGGGAATGTGCAAAGGAGTGAGAAAGTGCATGAGACGTCTTCAAGCTCAAAGCTAGAGGAGCAAGTGGACAAGCTTACCGACTTGGTGAGTAATTTGATGAAGAAGCGTGCTAGTGTATGTGGAATTTGCACCGAGGGCCATGAGACCGAACAATGCCCTCAATTTGGAGTTAGCGAGGGAGTAGAGGAGTGCAATGCCATTGGTTTTCAAGGAGGCCAACGATTTGGCAATTTCAATCCAAGGTTCAATGATCATCCGAACTTTCGATGGGCGAATAATGATAACGTGCTTAGGGCACCTATGCAACCGAGAGAGGGAGGAGCGCCATTTGCACCGAGGCCACCCTTTGTGCCTCGGCAACCTTATATGCCGAACCAAGGATCCTATGGAGCACTGCCGAACCAGCCACAAACAGGGCCGAGCCAAGGCCAAGGCCATGCCGCACCGAGCAACCCTAATTATGATGCATTGCTTCAATCTTTGTCAAGTGCTACTCAAGCATTACTCGCGGGACAACAAAATCATCAAAAGGACATTGGTGAGCTCAAGACTCAAATGGGGCAAGTTGTGGATTTTATGGGAAGATTTAATGAGCAAGGGAAGTTGCCAAGCAATACTATTCCAAATCCGAGGAACGAGCAAGCCAAAGTGATTCAAACTCGAAGCGGAAGGGAGTTGGTTCCTCCAACAAGTCCAAAGAAGAAGCGAGTGACTTTCAAAGGTGTTAATGAGGATGAGATGGCTGCCGGACCTGTCATTGCCGGCAGCCATAATAGAGAGGATGCCGAAGAGAACCTTGATGCCGAGCATCATGATGATACCGGTAATGTCATTGCCGAGAAGGAGAACCGAGCAACCGGCAAGGGCCATTCTGAAGAGCAGGATAGTGTGGCCGGCAACAATGCCAAAGGAGGGGACCCATCATCTAGTGCCCCATTCCCTTCACGCTTTGCTAGAACGAAGAAAGACAAATCCGATGAGGAGGTATTGGAGATTTTCCGGAAAGTGCAAGTCAACATCCCTTTGTTGGAGTGCATCAAGCAAGTGCCAAAGTATGCTAAGTTTTTAAAGGAGCTTTGTACGGCAAGAAGGCATACTAGAGAGACTCGTGTGGTAACAATGAGCGAGACGGTGTCGGCCGTTATTCAAAGGAAGTTGCCACCAAAGATGAAGGATCCGGGGAGCTTCAATGTGCCTTGTGTCATAGGCAATACACGGTTTGATGATGTAATGTTGGATTTGGGAGCATCGATTAATGTCATGCCACTCAATGTGTATCAAACGTTGAGTATAGGGCCTCTCAAGAAGGATAATGTCATCATTCAACTTGCGGATCGCTCAAGCAAATATCCGGAAGGTTATGTAGAGGATGTGTTGGTGCAAGTCAACCAATTGATATTCCCCGCCGATTTTTATGTGGTTGAGATGGAGGATTCGCCGGTCAACAACACTCAATTGCTTTTAGGGCGACCATTTATGAGGACCGCGCGCACTAAGATTGACGTGGCCGAGGGCAACCTAACTATGGAATTTGATGGTGAGATGATAAAGTTCAATGTGTTTGACGCCATGAGATTTCCCAATGTTGATTTGAAGGAGGGTTGTGCCATTGATGTTTTGGAGGAGGTCGAGCAAGTTATGTCGACCTCGCTCGACGCATAGCAATTAGCGATTGAGCAAGGGGTCGGATTTGACAAGAGGGGAGAACGAGTTATGAAGAGAACCAAGCCAAGCCATGCCGTGCAAGAGGAGGCCGAGCCATGCAATCATGACGAGCAAGAAAGTGACTCGGCAACCCTTTATGCCGAGTCATTCATTATGTTGCCGAGCCTTAGAGAGGTGGTTGCCGAGCTTGAGGCCACAACATTGTATCCGAGGAACTCGTTCTTGTCAATTCCAAGCGCCACAACAAAATTTCGACCAAGTGTGGAAGAGGCCCCAAAGTTAGAACTAAAAGAACTCCCTAGTCATTTGAAATATGCTTATCTTGGAGAAGGAGACACACTACCGGTTATTGTGTCTTCAATGCTTAGTAAGAAGCAAGAGGAGGATTTGATTTGTGTGCTTAAGAAGTACAAGACCGCCATAGGTTGGACCTTAGCGGATATCAAGGGAATAAGCCCTACTACTTGTGTTCATCGTATTTTGTTAGAAGAAGGAGCTAAGCCGACAAAAGAAGCTCAACGTCGACTTCACCCTCCCATGATGAAGGTTGTGAAAGAAGAGATTATCAAGTTGCTTGATTGTGGGGTGATCTACCCAATTTCGGATAGTAAGTGGATATCTCCCGTGCAAGTAGTGCCAAAGAAGAGTGGTGTAACGGTTGTCAAGAATGAGAAGAATGAGCTTGTGCCACAAAGACTTGTAACCGGTCATCGGATGTGCATCGACTATAGGAAGCTCAATGCTACAACGAGGAAGGATCACATGCCTTTGCCGTTTATGGATCAAATGCTAGAGAGGTTAGCCGGTCATTCTTACTATTGCTTTCTTGATGGATATAGTGGCTACAATCAAATCATGATACACCCGGACGATCAAGAGAAGACCACTTTTACTTGTCCATTTGGCACATTTGCGTATCGGAGGATGCCATTCGGACTTTGCAACGCACCCGGCACTTTTCAAAGATGTATGTATGCTATCTTCTCGGATTTTATTGAAGACATTATCGAAGTGTTCATGGATGATTTTAGTGTGTATGGAGGCACCTTCGATGCATGTTTGGGGAACTTGGAGAAGATACTTGAGAGGTGTGTAGAGACAAATCTTGTGCTCAATTGGGAGAAGTGTCACTTCATGGTCACGCAAGGCATTGTGCTTGGCCATATTATTTCGGCAAGAGGACTTGAAGTTGACAAAGCAAAGGTTGAACTTATACAACACTTGCCGAGCCCTAGAAATGTAAGGGACGTGCGAAGCTTTCTTGGCCATGCGGGGTTCTATCGACGATTCATCAAGGACTTCTCTTCAATTGCCAAGCCATTGAGCAACTTGTTACAAAAGGAGGTGACGTTTGAGTGGACAAAGGCGTGTGAGGATGCCTTTTGCCGATTGAAGACCATGTTGTGCTCGGCACCGATTCTTGTTTCCCCTAATTGGGACGAGCCGTTTGAGTTGATGTGTGATGCTAGTGATTATGCACTTGGAGCGGTACTTGGACAACGAATTGATAAGAAGCCATGCGCCATTTACTATGCTTCAAGGACTCTCAACGATGCACAACTCAATTACACAACAACGGAGAAGGAACTCTTAGCGGTAATCTTTGCTTTGGAAAATTTCGATCATATCTCTTGAATTCCAAAGTTATTGTTTATAGTGATCATGCCGCTTTGAGATATCTTATGACGAAGAAGGATGCTAAGCCGAGGCTTATCCGATGGATTCTTTTGCTTCAAGAGTTCGATATTGAGATTAAGGACAAGAAAGGAGTAGAAAATGTTGTGGCCGATCATTTGAGTAGGCTTGTTCAAGAAAAGGATCGGTTGCCCTTATGTGATACCTTTCCGGATGAGCAACTTTTTCGACTTGAAGTACATGAGCCTTGGTATGCCGACATTGCAAATTTTCTAGCTACACACCGATTTCCTAAGGAGTTGCCGAACCACCATCAACAAAGAATAAGGAAGCAAGCTCGACACTTCTTGTGGGATGATCCGTACTTATGGAAGCAATGTGGTGATCAAGTGCTTAGAAGATGTGTGCCGGAGAATGAGCATCGTTCCATCCTTGCTTTTTGTCATAGTGAAGCTTGTGGTGGGCATTTTGGACCTAAGAAGACGGCATTGAAGGTACTCACTTGTGGTTTCTTTTGGCCTACGATTTTTAAGGATGCATTCATGTTTTGCAAAGCTTGTGATAGATGCCAACGTATGGGGAAGATTAGTGGGCGTGATCAAATGCCGCTCACGCCTATCCTTGTGGTGGAAATTTTTGATGTTTGGGGGATTGACTTCATGGGACCGTTTTCTTCAAGTAAGGGTTTTCTCTACATATTGCTTGCGGTTGATTATGTGTCAAAGTGGATCGAAGCCAAGGCTACACGCACCAACGATGCCAAGGTAGTAGCCAAGTTTCTCAAGACCAACATCTTTTCACGTTTTGGAGTTCCAAGGGTTTTGATTAGCGATGGAGGATCCCATTTTTGTAACCGCACTATTGAAGCCTTATTGAGGAAGTATGGAGTCACACATAAAGTTTCTACACCATATCACCCCCAAACATGTGGAATGGCCGAGGTGAGTAATCGAGAGATCAAGAACATATTGGAGAAATCGGTTGGACCTTCAAGGAAGGATTGGAGTGATCGTCTCGATGATGCTTTGTGGGCTTATAGGACTGCGTACAAGACACCGATAGGTATGTCTCCTTTTCGGTTAATTTATGGCAAAGCATGTCACTTACCGGTTGAGTTAGAACACAAAGCATGGTGGGCCATTAAAAAGTTCAACATGGATATCAATGAGGCCGGCCTTCATAGGAAGCTTCAACTCAATGAACTTGAAGAAATACGTAATGAAGCATATGAGGCCACTTGGATCTATAAGGAGAAGACAAGAGCATACCATGACAAGATAATTCGGGGGAAAAAGTTTGAAGTTGGGCAAAAAGTTCTATTGTTTAATACACGGCTTCAACTCTTTCCGGGAAAGTTGCGCTCTCGTTGGATTGGTCCCTTTGTCATCACAAGTGTGTTCCCTCATGGAGCCGTGGAAATTCGCGATTTGCAAACCCACAAAACTTTCAAGGTTAACGGCCATCGCCTCAAGCACTATCATGCACCTTTTGATGCATTGGAGGACGCGATCATTCTTAGTGACGCACCACAAGCCGAGCTGCCTTCACAATCACATGATGCAGCCATGCCACCACCACACCAAGTGGCTGCCGGACCTGCAATTGCCGGCAGCATCACCATGAGGCCAGACACGGACACACAAGACGTGTCCGATACCACCCTGCCGGACACCCATCATTCTGTTGGGCTGCTGCCCCTGTTTTCTGCCGTACCACCACCCCCTGCCGGACCTGCCATTGCTGGCAGGGGTGACACACAGCCACACAAGACCGGACACAAGCCGGACACGCCAGATACGCCGGCAGAAGAACCCGATACGCCAGTCAAGCCGGATACGGCAAACAGAACCGAACAGGATACCACATGCAACGATCTTCTTCTCGAACTTCTTCTTGCCGATTTGAGCTGTTTTGGAACACGATGAACACATGATACACGGTGAAAAGTCTAGGCTATGGACTATAAACACAAAGCGCTACTTGGGAGGCAACCCATGTCGATCAAAGAAACGTGAAGGAGCCATCACCGAGAGTTTGAAATTTCTTAACCCTTCTCTTTTTCTTTGATTTGTGATGATATGTTGGTATATGTTAGACTATTGCATGCTTAGGAAATTCGTTGATATATATTTGTGCTTACATTGAGGACAATGTAATTTTCTAAGTGTGGGGTGGGATAACGTATTCCGTTTATGTTTTCGTGTGCTTAGTTTAGAAAAGAAAATTTCAGAAAATTGTTCCACAAAAATAGAGTGTTTAAATTTGTTTGTTTCGAGTCTTAGGATGCCCCTAATATGTCAATGATGTTTTTCTCCTCTTTGCATACATAGATGATGGTTGTGCATACTTATAAAATTATGAGTTTCATGGATTATGTGCATTGGTAGGAGCATGTAGGACTTGTTGATTACAAAGCATGCATGTTTTAGCTAGTTTATGTCCTAAATAACCTATGTGAGCTTTAGTGCCAAATTGCTTTCTTCTTGAGCTATAAAAAGATAAAATTCGATAGATTCATAAGAAGCATGAAACCTCGTAATTCTTTGACTATTCGATGACTATGTGCCATAGCTTTTTAATGAACTCTAGTATGCTAGAACTTACTCTTGTTGATTTTCGAAACGTTTTTAATCATAAAATACCTTGATTTTGAATGTGATTGAATAAAGATCATTTAGGTTTACCACCAAAGCCAAATAAAGCATGTGCCCTATTGGAGCCCGTCGTGGGACACCTTAGTAAACCCCTTTGAGCCGATATTGAGCCTTTTCTTTCATCACCCTTAAACACTTTCCATGAACTTAGTATAGTGATGCCTTTACTGTGTGTTCCGGCAAAGCTTGAAATTTTGAAGGCGTTTTTGCGTGTGTGATGAAGAAGAACAAGTGTGGGGTAGACTTAGCCATGAATTTGTATGTAAAATATATGCATGCCGTGCCTTAGAAAAATTGAAAAGAAAAATTGTGCTCGGATCAAAAGAGAGAAAAATGCCGAGAAAAAGAAAGAAAAATATGAAAAAGGGTACGGCATAGGCAATGGAAAAGGAAAATTTTGTGTATGGCTATAGTCTAGATTATTGTTGTAATGTCGTATGGGAAGAAAAGATTGAAGCATGGGTCCAACAAGATGAAATTTGACCCTTTCGGCGAGAAGACATAAGGAGATTCGAGCTTTGCTAATGCGCATGGTGACGTTTTGAACCTCCTTGTCCAAATATCGAATACCTCTTAGCCTAGCCCCATTACAACCCTTTTATTGATCTTTTTCATGATTCTTAAGATGGTTAAATTTGATTGTGGAGATTATCTCAAGAGTAAGCATATGGTTTTGGTTCATTGGTGCACATAGTTATCATATGAGGTTTTTCCATCAAAAATTCACAAAGTGCTTTCTTTTCTTGACATATGCAAGTTACTCTTTGTAATTCATTATCTTTCGCTTGCATATACTTATGAGTGAATACCATGCTTCGAGAGAAAAGAAGAGAGTATGCCTAGTGAGGAGGATTGAATTAGCTTAACATGTCTACATGCTTACTTTTGCTCTTATATGTTCAGATTGATGTCACATGTTCATGAAACTTGGAATTTTCGTGCTTAGCATTCTCATGCATTTAACTTGAAAGCTATGTGTACATACGAGCCTGAGACAAATTGTTAGGGGCAATAGTTTGTTTAGAGTCTTAGTTTTATTTAGTTTGCTAAGGGACTAGCAAAGGATAAGTGTGGGGTAGTTGATAGGAGCACAATGTGCGACGATATTACATGTTTATACCCTCGTTTGTGCTTTGTTTAACCCTTATTTGTCTAAGATAGAGTCATAATATAGTTTAGTGTTGATTCGGTAGAGTTTTAATCAAATATGCTTTAGAATCCGAAAAATGACTAAGTTTGAGAAATCTGGAAAATAATGCAAAATATGTCTTTTTCGTGATTTTGAGATGAATGAAACTGTGATCTATCCTTTTCCAAATTCTATGAAATTTTATGTGCTTAATATTCATATGTTGTGAAATGATGTGTTAAAATTTCAGATCAATCGGAGTTCGGGAAGTCACCCAAAAGATGGCTGCAAAACCGCAGTCCGAGCATTTCAATCCAGGGACTTCCAGGATTTTCCTGGGACTGTGTCCCAACTTCGAAAAATCATTCCCGACAACTTGCATGGAATTTGGCCGAGATATTTTATGGGGAGATGGCCCTATGTGTCTAGTTTACGTGAGACTTGGAATCGCATCAATCGGAGCTCCACAGAGGGAGATATGCCGGAATTACTGCGACAAGGTCAAAGCTGCCGATTCCAGGAACCTACTGCCCCCTTTTTGTGTTTTCTGTTTTTGATGGACCAAATGGTGTACAAATGCATATGTGAAGATGGTCCAAGCTTTATGAAGGGAAGAGGAAGACACTAGGCCATGGCATTGAAGAAAATCATGAAGAAACAAGTTCTCCTAGTCACACTAGGAGAAGCTGCCGATTCTGGCAGATTGTGTGCCTTTGTGTGCTGCCGGCATTTGGGGCATTTTTCGATGGACCAAGACTTATCAATTGAAGTCCAAGACCATATAAGAAGTCCATGAAGATGTGAAGCCCAAGCCTTGAAGAAAAATTCAGAATAGAAAACCTAATTGGACTAAGAAAGGAAGGTTGCAAAACCTTATTGTACTAGGTTTTCTGAACTCCTCTTTGCAAGAGGGCTGCCAGCAACACCTATTCTCTATAAATACCCCCATTTGTTCTACAGAAAATCATCTCATCTCAAGCATAATACACTAGCCTAAAGCTCTACCAAGTCCTTTCAAACACCAACACATAAATACCTAGCCGAACCATCACCACCATAACCATATAACCGAACCCTTCCACCTTGGTTACTGCCGATTTCTGTTCTTGCCGAGCACCAAGGAGCAGCAGCCGATCCATCTAGTCACCTTTGAGGAGTCTTCAAGGTTCTTAAAGTGTGATTCATTCCCCTATGGCTTTTGTATTTATTTATGTTTGGTTGTTTTGTACGAATTTGTTTCGATTCTTGGTTTTTCTTGAAACTTTGTATGAACCGAATATTGTATGTTATGCATGGTTTTTCTGAAATTTAACTTATGGATTTTGTATGTTGGATAAATAGGGCAGTGGTATTAGAAGCATGTTTAGGATTTAAATTGGTTAGTAATCTAAGGTGAGGGCATGAAAATCGATACTTGGTGTTGTCTTTGAACATGATCTAGGTATTAGGTTTAATCTGCTAGAGTAATTACAAGCTAGATGGACCTAACGGACTCTATGATTTGTGTTATTCACTTAGGGCTATTAATCTTAGATTACTTGCATGTTAAATAAGATGATTGACAACCTTGCTTGTTTACATGTCTTCGATTTAGACTCACATGCTTAAATGTTAAAACGCGTAAAACCGGATTAGCATCACCTTAGAAGTCATACGTTGGAGTAGTTTCTAAGAAATTAAGAAGTCTAACAATTGGAAAACCGTTGGAGGCTCTAGTTGTGTCGAAACTAATTTAGGTCTTGAACATGCTAAATACTTGATCCTTACCTTCTTGCATACAAATCTATGTGTTAAAGAGTCTTTTGTGTGAACTGTTTTGTGTGAGAGATGATGATCACTTGTATATAGTAGTTTAGGTTTTGTTTTCTTTTTATTTTCGTGTCTTAGATATAGAGGCAGCCCTTGCTGCCAAGCCTTTTATCCCTCATAATTTCGTGTGTGAATATGTATATATGTATATAAGTGTGACAATTGTGTGCATATATGTTTGTGAATATTTTTGTTAACATTCTCATATTTCAGGTACCCTTAATCCCCGGCTAGAACGATCCCTACTTATTCTATACTACTAACGATTGTAGGGTTTTTGATTGCTTGAGTCGCTTCGGCGACTCGTCAAGTTGTTGAGTTAAAATACTTTCTTTTCGAGTGGTTAGTTGATAAATTCAGAATGTTTTGGCTTTATTTGCAAAACCTCATCATTTTTTGAAAATTCAATGATCATGTGCCATAGCTTTTAATGGGTTAGAGAATACTAGAACTCGACTTTTGCGACTGTCAAAACTTTTATGTCATAATATGCCCTGATCTTGGAAAGGATTGAAAAATCTTTTTAGGGTCACCACCATAACCAAACAAGCCATGTGTCCCCAATTGTGCCCATCGTGGGACTCCTTAGAATGAACCCCTTTGAGCCTACGTTGAAAACCTTTGTTTCATCACTCTCACTACCCTACTTTGAGCTATGAATTTATCTCTGTCTGAATTTACCTCTGTCCTATGAATTTAGTAGAGCATGATACATTGTGTAGGGGTGACGATGAAAGACAAGTGTGGGGTGGAAAAAAAAAATTGCCGGAAAAAATGAAGAAATTTCAAAAATGAAAGAAAAGCGGCAAAAGAAAAAACAAATTGAAAAGAAAATTATTGGGAAATTGTTTAAGTATGGTTTTGGAATTTCATATATGTTGAAGGTCCAAAGTTGAAAATCAGGCCTCTATCCATTTCCATGTTGGTTAGAGTGAAGATTGGGTCCCAAACAATAATAATTGGCCCATAAAAATAGTGAGATAAGGAGGTTCATATATGCTCTACTAAGTCTTTAGGACATCTTTGTGATTCCTTACCTTTTATTTCGTGAACCCCTACTGATGTGAACCTAAGCTCGCACACAATAATAACCCTACAAAAGATCGTTAGTAGTATAGGAAAGTAGGGATCGTTCTAAGCCGGGGATTAAGGGTACCTGAGATATGAAATTGTTAGACAAATATATACATATATATACACATAAACGTCACACATGGGGGAATTATATGGATCGGCAGCTTGCTGCCCTAAACCTAAATGACACGAAATTAAAATCCTAATTTACTATATACAAGTGATCATCATCTCTCACACAAAACAGTTCACACAAAAGACTCTTTAACACATAGATTCGCATGCAAGAAGGTAAGGATCAAGTATTTAGCATGTTCAAGACCTAAATTAGTTTCGACACAACTAGAGCCTCCAGCAGTTTTCCAATTGTTAGACTTCTTAATTTCTTAGAAACTACTCCAACGTATGACTTCTAAGGTGATGCTAATCCGGTTTTACACGTTTTAACATTTAAGCATATGAGTCTAAATCGAAGACATGTAAACAAGCAAGGTTGTCAATCATCTTATTTAACATGCAAGTAATCTAAGGTTTTTACCCTAGGTGAGCAACACAAAACAAACTACTCCAACGTATGACTTATTCGTATTACTCGGTTAAATGAAACCTAACATCTAGATTTACATGCTTCCAGCCAATACTAATGCTTCGGTTTATAAGGCACACTTCTTAGATTACTAACCAAATTAAATCCTAAACATGCTTCTAATACCACTGTCCTAATTATCCAAACATACAAAATCCATAAGTTAAAATTGCAAAACAACTACATAAACTTCAACAAAATCGGTTCATACAAAAGTTTAGCAAAAACCAAGAATTGAAACAAGTTCTTACAAGACAACCAAACAAAGCTAAATACAAAAGCCATAGGGTGAGTGCATCACACTTTAAGAACCTTTGAAGACTCCTCAAACGTGACAAAGTGAGGCTCGGCTGCTGCTCCTTGGTGCTCGGCAAGAACAGGAATCGGCAGAAACCAAGGTGAAGGGTACGGCAATTTGGTAGTGGTGGTGATGGGTTTTGGCTAAGTATTTAGGTGTTGGTGCTTGAGAGACTTGGTAGAGCTTTAGGCTAGTATTCTATGCTTGAGATGAGATGATTTTCAGAATGAAAAAGTGAGGGTTTAAATAGAGGAGAGGGGTTTGCCGCCTGCCCTATTGCATAAGGAATTCAGAAAAACCAAGTGGGATAAGGATTTGAAACCTTCCTTTCATAGTTCAATTAGGTTTTCTTTTTCTGAAATTTTCATCAAGGCTTGGGCTTCACATCTTCATGGACTTCTTATATGATCATTGGACTTCAATTGATAGGTCTTGATCCACCAAAAATGCTTCTATTGCCGGCAGCATCAACATGGCATGAATCTACCTCATTCGGCAGCTTCTCCTAGTTTGACTAGGAAAACTTCTTCTTCATATTTTTCTTCAATGCCTTGGCTTGGTGTCATCCTCCTTCCTTCCTTAAGCTTGGACTATCTTCACAAATGCTTTTGTACATCATATGGTCCATCGAAAAGCAGCAATTGTGAAAAGGAGGTAATAGGTTCCTGGAATCGGCAGAAAGGACCTTGCTGCAATAATTCCGGCATAATTCCGATTCATGCGATTCCAAGTCTCAGATAACAAGACACATATGGCCATCTCCCCGTAAAATATCTCGATCAAATTCCTTGTGAATCTTTGGGAATGAGTTTTCGAATTTGGGTCAAAGTCCCAGGAAAATCCTGAAAGTCCCTGGATTGGTTTGCTCGAACTGCCGTTTTGCAGCCATCTTTTGGGTGAATTCCCGAACTCCGATTGATCTAAAATTTTAACACAGCATTCCTCAGTATATGAATATTAAGCACACCAAATTTCATTAAATTATGACAAGGATAGATCACATTTTTTCTCATCTCAAAATCACGAAAAAGACATATTTTGCACTATTTTCCAGATTTCTTATACTTAGTCATTTTTCGGACAATTAAGCACATTTTACCAAAACTCTACCAAATTAACACTAAAATAAATTATGACTCAATCTTAGACTAATAAGGGTTAAACAAAGCATAAATGAGGGCATAAGCATATAATATCGTCGCACATTGTGCTCCTATCAACTACCTCACACTTATCCTTTGCTAGTCCCTTAGCAAAATAAACTAAACTAGACTCTAAACAAACTATTGCCCCTAACAATTTGTCTCAGACTCGTACGTACACATAGCTTTCAAGTTTATGTATGAGAATGCTAGGCACGAAAATTCCAAGCTTCATGAACATGTAACATCAATAAGAACATCTAAGAACAAAAGGTAAGCATGTAAACATGTTAAAGCTAATTCAAATCACCTCACTAGGCATACTCTCTTCTTTTCTCTCGAAACGAAAGATAATGAATTACAAAGAGTGACTTGTATATATCAAAGAAACGAAAAGCACTTTGTGAATTTTGATGGAAAAACCTCATATGATAACTATATGCACCAATGAACCAAAACCATATGCTTACTCTTGAGATAATCTCCACAATCAAATTTAACCATCTTAAGAATCATGAAAAAGATCAAAACAAAAAGGGTTGTAATGGGGCTAGGCTAAGAGGTATTCGATATTTGGATAAGGAGGCTTAAAAACGTCACCATGGCCTTTGGCAAAGCTCAAATCTCCTTATGTCTTCTCGCCGAAAGGGTCAAATTTCATCTTGTTGGACCCCTACTTTATTCTTCTCTCCCCATAATATTACAACAATACTCAAGACTATAGCCATGCACAAAATTTTTATTTTTCAAGCCGTGCCTTACAATCTCATATTTTCTCTTTTTCTCTCGGCATTTTTCTTTCTTTTTCTTTTGGTCCGAGCATACTTTTTCTCTTTTCTTTTTCTTTTGGCACGGCATACATTTACACTTCTCATATAGATTCATGGCTAAGTCTACCCCACACTTGTTCATCTTCATCACACACACGAAAACGCTTTCAAAAATCAAGCTTTGCCAATACTTTGTTCAAGGGTAAAGGCACAACTACACTAAGCTCATGGAAAGTGTTTAAGGGTAATGAAAGAAAAGGCTCAACATAGGCTCAAAGGGGTTTACTAAGGTATCCCACGACGGGCTCCAATAGGGCACATGCTTTATTTGGCTTTGGTGGTAAACCTAAATGATCTTTGTTCAATCACATTCAAAATCAAAGTATTTTATGATATAAACGTTTCGAAAATCAACAAGAGTAAGTTCTAGCATACTAGAGTTCATTAAAAAGCTATGGCATATAGTCATCGAATAATCAAAGAATTATGAGGTTTCATGCTTCCTACGAATCTATTGAATTTTATCTTTTTATCGCTCAAGAAGAAAGAAAATTGGCTCTAAAGCTCACATAGGTTATAATCAAAATAAATTAGCTAAAACATGCATGCTTTGTTAATCAACAAGTCCTACATGCTCCTACCAATGCACAAAATCCATGAAACTTACAAATTAAAAAAAAATATGCACAACCATCATCTATGTATGCAAAGAGGAGAAAAACATCATTGACATATTAGGGGCATCCTAAGACTCGAAACAAACAAATTTAACACTCTATTTTTGTATTACAATTTTCTGAATTTTCTCTTTCTAAACTAAGCACACAAAAACATAAAACAAAAACGGAACATGCTATCCCACCCCACACTTAGAAAATTACATTGTCCTCAATGTAAGCACATAACTATATCAACGAATTTCCTAAGCATGTAATAGACTAACATAAACCAACATATCATCACAAATCAAAGAAGAAGAAAAGGGTTAAGAAATTTCAAACTCTCGGTGATGGCTCCTTCACTTTTCTTTGATCTAATTGGGTTGCCTCCCAAGTAGCGCTTTGTGTTTATAGTCCATAGCCTAGACTTTTCACCGTGTGTTGCATTGTGTTCATCTTGCTCCAAAGTAGCTAAAATCGGCATGAAGAATTTCAAGAAGTAGCTCGTTGCAAGTTGTATCCGATCCGGCACTTGAAGAGGGTAACGTATCCGGCAGCAGAAGAGGCGTGTCCGGTGATAATCCAGGCGTGTCCGGCGTATCCTGTGGTTCAGTGTGGCAGTGCCGTGCTTCTTGGATCATCTCATCAATCCTGCCGGCTATGGCAGGTCCGGCAGGGAGTGCGGCTGTGATGGTAGTGAGGTCCGGCCTCTCGGCTGCATGGTTTGTGTCCGGCAATATTGTGCTTAAGCTGCCGGCAATTGCAGGTCCGGCAGCATGGTACGGTGGTGGCTTGGGGGCAGTAGGTGGCCGGCCACTAGTCTCGGCAGTGGATGCTTGTGAAGGCTGCAGCTCGGCAGCAGCTTGTGGGGTGTCTTCAAGAACAATTGTGTCCTCCAATGCATCAAAAGGTGCATGATAATGCTTGAGTCGATGGCCATTAACCTTGAAAGTCTTGTGGGTTTGTAAATCTTGAATTTCTACGGCTCCATGAGGATATAGTTGAAGAACAATGAATGGTCCGATCCAACGAGAGCGCAACTTTCTCGGAAAGAGATGAAGCCGTGTATTAAACAAGAGAACTTTTTGCCCAACTTCAAACTTCTTTCCCCGAATCATCTTGTCATGGTACGTTCTTGTCTTTTCCTTATAGATCCAAGCGGCCTCATATGCTTCATTGCGTATTTCTTCAAGTTCATTGAGTTGAAGCTTCCTATGAAGGCCGGCCTCATTGATGTCCATGTTGAAATTTTTAACGGCCCACCATGCTTTATGTTCTAACTCAACCGGTAAGTGACATGCTTTGCCATAAATCAACCGAAAAGGAGACATACCTATCAGTGTCTTGTATGCAGTCCTATAAGCCCACAAAGCGTCATCGAGACGATCACTCCAATCCTTCCTTGAAGGTCCAACGGTTTTCTCAAGTATTTGCTTGATCTCTCGATTACTTACCTTGGCCATACCACTTGTTTAGGGGTGATAAGGTGTAGATACCTTATGAGTGACTCCATACTTCTTCAACAAGGCTTCAATGGTGCGGTTACAAAAATGGGATCCTCCATCGCTAATCAAGACTCTTGGAACTCCAAAACGTGAAAAGATGTTGGTCTTGAGAAACCCGGCTACCACCTTGGCATCATTGGTGCGTGTAGCCCTTGCTTCGATCCACTTCGACACATAATCAACCGCAAGCAATATGTAAAGAAAACCCTTACTTGAGGGAAACGGTCCCATGAAGTCAATCCCCCAAACATCAAAAATTTCAACCACAAGGATAGGCGTGAGCGGCATTTGGTCACGTCCGCTAATCTTCCCCAAACGTTGGCACCTATCACACGCCTTGCAAAACATGAATGCATCTTTAAAAATTGAAGGCCAATAGAAACCACAACTAAGAACCTTTAATGCCGTTTTCTTGGGTCCAAAGTGCCCACCGCAAGCTTCACTATGACAAAAAGCAAGAATAGAACGATGCTCATTGTCCGGAACACACCTTCGTATCACTTGATCACTACATAGACGCCATAGGTACGGGTCATCCCAAAGATAATGACGTGACTCCTTCTTGAGTTTCTCACGTTGGTGGCGCGGCAAAGTACAAGGGATTGTCCGAGTGGCGAGAAAGTTGGCAATATCGGCATACCAAGGCTCAAGAACTTCAAGTCGAAAAAGTTGCTCATCCGGAAAGGTCTCTAATAGGGGTAGCCGATCCTCTTCCTTGACAAGTCTACTCAAATGATCAGCTACAACATTCTCTACTCCTTTCTTGTCTTTAATCTCAATATCGAACTCTTGAAGCAAAAGAATCCATCGAATGAGCCTCGGCTTAGCATCCTTCTTCGTCATAAGATATCTCAAAGCGGCATGATCACTATAAACAATAACTTTGGAATTCAAAAGATATGATCGAAACTTTTCCAAAGTAAAAATTACCGCTAAGAGTTCCTTCTCCGTGGTTGTGTAGTTGATTTGAGCATCGTTGAGAGTCCTTGAAGCATAGTAAATGGCGCATGGCTTCTTATCAATTCGTTGTCCAAGTACCGCTCCAAGTGCATAATCACTAGCATCACACATCAACTCAAACGGCTCGTCCCAATTAGGGGACACTAGGATCGGTGCCGAACATAAGCAAGCCTTCAATCGGCAAAAAGCAATCTCACATGCCTCCGACCACTCAAACGTCACCTCCTTTTGTAACAAGTTGCTCAATGGCTTGGCAATTGAAGAGAAGTCCTTGATAAATCTTCGATAAAACCCCGCATGGCCAAGAAAACTTCTCACATCCTTCACACATCTAGGGCTGGGCAATGCTTGTATTAGCTCCACCTTGGCTTTGTCAACTTCTAAGCCTCTTGCCGAAATAATGTGCCCTAGAACAATGCCTTGCGTGACCATGAAGTGACACTTCTCCCAATTGAGCACAAGATTTGTCTCTACACACCTCTTAAGTATCTTCTCCAAGTTCCCCAAACATGCATCGAAGGTGCCACCATACACACTAAAATCATCCATAAACACTTCGATAATGTCTTCAATAAAATCCGAGAAGATAGCATACATACATCTTTGAAAAGTGCCGGGTGCGTTGCATAGTCCGAATGGCATCCGCCGATAAGCAAACGTGCCAAATGGACAAGTAAAAGTGGTCTTCTCTTGATTATCCGGGTGTATCATGATTTGATTGTAGCCACTATATCCATCAAGAAAGCAATAGAAAGAATGGCCGGCTAACCTCTCTAGCATTTGATCCATAAACGGCAAAGGCATGTGATCCTTCCTCGTTGTAGCGTTGAGCTTCCTATAGTCGATGCACATCCGATGACCGGTTACAAGTCTTTGTGGCACAAGCTCATTCTTCTCATTTTTGACAACCGTTACACCACTCTTCTTAGGCACTACTTGCACGGAAGATATCCACTTACTATCCGAAATTGGGTAAATCACCCCACAATCAAGCAACTTGATGATTTCTTCCTTCACAACTTTCATCATGGGAGGGTGAAGTCGACGTTGAGCTTCCTTTGTCGGCTTAGCTCCTTCTTCTAATAAAATGCGATGAACACAAGTAGTAGGGCTTATTCCCTTGATATCTGCCAAGGTCCAACCTATAGCGGTCTTGTACTTCTTAAGCACTCTTACCAAATCAACCTCTTGCTTCTCACTAAGCATTGAAGACACAATAACCGGTAGTGTATCTTCTTCTCCAAGATAAACATACTTTAAGTGACTAGGGAGTTCTTTAAGTTCCAACTTTGGGGCCTCTTCCACACTTGGTCAAAATTTTGTTGTGGCACTTGGAATTGACAAGAACGAATCATACTTTGAATAAGGCCGAGCCTCTAGCTCGGCACAAACTTCCATTAAGCTTGGCAATATCATGTATGGCTCGGCAATGAAGCTAGGCTCGGCAATGCTTCTCTTCTTCTTTTTAAACGTGATTCGTCCTCCCTTCTTGTCAAATCCGACCCCTTGCTCAATTGCTAATTGCTATGCGTCGAGCGAGATCGACATAACTTGCTCGACCTCCTCCAAAACATCAATGGCACAACCCTCCTTCAAATCAACATTGGGGAATTTCATGGCATCAAACACATTAAACTTGATCACCTCACCATCAAACTCCATAGTTAGGTTGCCCTCGGCCACATCTATCTTTGTGCGTGCCGTCCTCATAAATGGTCGCCCAAGTAGCAATTGAGTGCTATTGACCGACGAATCCTCCATCTCAACTATATAGAAATCGGCAGGGAATATCAATTGATTGACTTGCACAAGTACATCCTCCACATAACCCTCCGGATACTTACTTGAGCGATCCGCAAGTTGAATGATGACATTGTCCTTCTTGAGAGGCCTTATACTCAACGTTTGATACACATTGAGTGGCATGACATTGATCGATGCTCCCAAATCCAACATCACATCCTCAAAACGAGTGTTGCCTATCACACAAGACACATTGAAGCTTCCCGGATCCTTCATCTTTGGTGGCAACTTCCTTTGAATAACGGCCGATACCGTCTCGCTCATAGTCACCACACGAGTCTCCCTAGTATGCCTTCTAGCCGTGCAAAGCTCCTTCAAAAACTTAGCATACTTCGATACTTGCTTAATGCACTCCAACAAAGGGATGTTGACTTGCACTTTCCGGAAAATCTCCAACACCTCCTCATCGGACTTATCCTTCTTCGATTTATCAAAGCGAGAAGGGAAAGGAATGCTTGATGTCGGCACCCCTCCCTTGCTTGCTTGGCTCGACACTAACTCATTCTTTGATGTTGCGGGATCATACTCAAGCTCGTTGCGTAGCCCCTTGTCCTTCACATTGTTGCCGGCATCACCTTTCTTCTCGGCAGCAGCCCTGCCGGCTGCATCATGGCTCTCGGCAGAATGTCTCTCGGCTACAGCATTGCCGGCTGCAGCCCCTTCATTCCCATCTCCATGGCTGCCGGCAATTGCAGGTCCGGCAGTCATCTCTTCATCCTCAATGACCTCAAAAGTTACTCGCTTCTTCTTTGGACTTGATGGAGGAAACAACTCTCTTCCACTACGAGTTTGAATCACTTTGGCTCGTTCCTCGGATTGGGAATCGTATTGCTTGGCAACTTCCCTTGCTCATTAAATCTTCCCATGAAGTCTACAACTTGGCCCATTTGAGTCTTGAGCTCACCAATGTCCTTTTGATGATTTTGTTGTCCTGCGAGCAATGCTTGAGTGGCACTTGACAAAGATTGGAGCAAAGCATCATAGTTGGGGTTGCTCGGTGCGGTATGGCCTTGGCTCGGCCCTCCTTGAGTGTGGTTCGGCAATGCTGCAAAATTCCCTTGGTTCGGCTGAAATGGTTGCCGAGGCACAAAGGGTGCCGTCAGTACATATGGTGCTCCTCCCTCTCTCGGTTGCATAGGTGCCCTAAGCACATTGTCATTATTCGCCCATCGAAAGTTAGGATGATCATTGAACCTCGGATTGAAGTTCCCAAATCGTTGGCCTCCTTGAAAGCCAATAGCATTGCACTCCTCTACTCCCTCATTAACTCCAAATTGAGGGCATTGTTCGGTCTCATGGCCCTCGGTGCAAATTCCACAAACAATAGCACGTTTCTTCATCAAATTACTCACCAAGTCGGTAAGCTTATCAACTTTCTCCTCTAATTTTGAGCTCGAAGACGTCTCATGCACTTTCTCACTCCTTTGCACATTGCTTCGTGCCATGCCAAATTGTTGGTTGTTCAAAGCACGAACTTCCAACAAACTTCTTGCCACACCGGCATTCAACTCTAAAAAGCTACCTCCCGCGGCCGAGTCAAGAAACTCTCTCTCCATGACTCGCAATCCCTCATAGAAATATTGTAGCAAGAGTCCATCGCTAATGCCATGCGATGGACACAAAGAAACTAGGGACTTCAACCTCTTGTAGTAGTCGAAGAAAGTCTCATCTCCGGCTTGCTTCACACTAGTAATTTGCTTCCTCAGATCAGTGATACGTGAAGCAGGAAAGTACTTGAGCAGAAATTCATCCATCATAGAACTCCATGAAACGATGCGACCACTAGGCACCTCAAACAACCACTCCTTCGCTTGATCTTCTAAAGAGAACAGAAATGCCTTCATTTTGAAGTGTTGCAAATCGGTCCCTCTCGGACACATAGACTCCGTGGTGAAGTTAAACCACTGTAGATGCTTGTTGGGGTCCTCACTTGGCATCCCATAAAACGATTTCAGCTTATGGAGGAATCCACTCCTCAATTCAATCTCTCCCGTCTTGTCAGCTTCCAACGGAGGATAAGTGATATTCGAAGGAGCAACACCGGCTCCAGCAACATGACCATTCTGTGATCGGATTGATGCCATTATTTCTTCTTCTTCCTCTGATTCGGCAAAGGCCTCAAACTCTGGATTTCCAAGATCACACGATGACGAAACAACAGAAGGGGAGCTCGGCAAACTGTCAGAAACGGACGGCAATGATGGTGATGAAACTGATGAACTGGTTGGTGACGATGGCGGCAATGGCACAAAACGAGCAATAGCGAGTTCTTGATCTAAACGTTGCAAAAGGCCTTGAAGATCTCTTATCCAAGTATTAGATTCGGACATGCATTATTTCTGAAATTTGCAACATTTAAACAAGTTAGAACATCGTAAAGAAATAGAAAGCAAGAATATACATCATTACAAGCCACGGCATTGGCGATTACACAACAATTTTCAAACAATGGCACACAAAAGGCAATCGGCAAAGCACAAATACATTTGGCAATAAGGGAAGAAAAACTGGAACGTTCATGATCATGTAATCGCTAAGTCTAATTTCTTTTAAATTTGTTCTAACTCTCGAAGTACGTGGAGCAGAGGAGATAACGGTGCAATGGACTGATACAGCCCCCGGTAGTATCATGCTTATCCCGATATACCTCAAGAGTTTGAACCACACAACTCGTTTTATCTTCGAAGAAAATAGGCCACATATGTCAAGTTATGTTCTAGCGTCTAAAATGAGGTGATGCTTCGGCACAAGCTGTAGACTAGGTCGAGCATGCTCTACTTTTTAAAGGCGGTGTCGTTAAGATTCACGGAGGGCGAACCCCCTACAGGAACCAGGCAGGACTCGTTGTTGGACACCACCGAGGGCGAACCCCCTATCGACTCACTCACCGAGAATGAACATCAGTCTATGGGCCTTGAGATCCAGTTAAACAAACCTGAGAACCATATCTATGAAAATAACTTGCCCCATACTTGGTAAAACAAACTCGGGTCCTAGCAGTCTACAAGTGTTGATTAAAACCGCCCTCAACCTCATAGAAGTAATACTATTGCCGAAAAGTCGCTTATATGCGTGAGGGGGAAGTATCCCGCGTTTCCCAATCTACATAGAAACGGTTTCCGACATAGCACCATTCACATGAAGGGTTTTGGTTATGATCAACAAAAGTGGCTTCACCTACATGTTACACTTTAGAAACTACAATAAACTCAAACATACACAACACTATCAACTTCCTAGAAATTAAACTAAGTGATTACCAACATACATTAATATACATCATGCAACTTCCAAAATTTAAACTCTACATGCCGAAGCATATTTCTACATTACAAAATCCCAAAATAAAATTAAAAATTACAACTTTACAACTATACAACAAAAATTTCCAGCAACATTATATACACAACAATAACACAAATCAAGCTTTTATAATCCCCTGCAACGGCGCCAAAAATTGATGTGAACCTAAGCTCGCACACAATAATAACCCTACAAAAGATCGTTAGTAGTATAGGAAAGTAGGGATCGTTCTAAGCCGGGGATTAAGGGTACCTGAGATATGAAATTGTTAGACAAATATATACATATATATACACATAAACGTCACACATGGGGGAATTATATGGATCGGCAGCTTGCTGCCCTAAACCTAAATGACACGAAATTAAAATCCTAATTTACTATATACAATTGATCATCATCTCTCACACAAAACAGTTCACACAAAAGACTCTTTAACACATAGATTCGCATGCAAGAAGGTAAGGATCAAGTATTTAGCATGTTCAAGACCTAAATTAGTTTCGACACAACTAGAGCCTCCAGTAGTTTTCCAATTGTTAGACTTCTTAATTTCTTAGAAACTACTCCAACGTATGACTTCTAAGGTGATGCTAATCCGGTTTTACACGTTTTAACATTTAAGCATATGAGTCTAAATCGAAGACATGTAAACAAGCAAGGTTGTCAATCATCTTATTTAACATGCAAGTAATCTAAGGTTTTTACCTAAGGTGAGCAACACAAAACAAACTACTCCAACGTATGACTTATTCGTATTACTCGGTTAAATGAAACCTAACATCTAGATTTACATGCTTCCAGCCAATACTAATGCTTCGGTTTATAAGGCACACTTCTTAGATTACTAACCAAATTAAATCCTAAACATGCTTCTAATACCACTGTCCTAATTATCCAAACATACAAAATCCATAAGTTAAAATTGCAAAACAACTACATAAACTTCAACAAAATCGGTTCATACAAAAGTTTAGCAAAAACCAAGAATTGAAACAAGTTCTTACAAGACAACCAAACAAAACTAAATACAAAAGCCATAGAGTGAGTGGATCACACTTTAAGAACCTTTGAAGACTCCTCAAACGTGACAAAGTGAGGCTCGGCTGCTGCTCCTTGGTGCTCGGCAAGAACAGGAATCGGCAGAAACCAAGGTGAAGGGTACGGCAATTTGGTAGTGGTGGTGATGGGTTTTGGCTAAGTATTTAGGTGTTGGTGCTTGAGAGACTTGGTAGAGCTTTAGGCTAGTATTCTATACTTGAGATGATATGATTTTCAGAATGAAAAAATGAGGGTTTAATTAGAGGAGAGGGGTTTGCCGGCTGCCCTATTGCATAAGGAATTCAGAAAAACCAAGTGGGATAAGGATTTGAAACCTTCCTTTCATAGTTCAATTAGGTTTTCTTTTTCTGAAATTTTCTTCAAGGCTTGGGCTTCACATCTTCATGGACTTCTTGTATGATCATTGGACTTCAATTGATAGGTCTTGATCCACCGAAAATGCTTCTATTGCACGCAGCATCATCATGGCATGAATCTGCCTCATTCGGCAGCTTCTCCTAGTTTGACTAGGAAAACTTCTTCTTCGTATTTTTCTTCAATGCCTTGGCTTAGTGTCATCCTCCTTCCTTCCTTAAGCTTAGACTATCTTCACAAATGCTTTTGTACATCATATGATCCATCGAAAAGCAGCAATTGTGAAAAGGAGGTAATAGGTTCCTGGAATCGGCAGAAAGGACCTTGCTGCAGTAATTCCGGCATAACTCCATCCTCGTTACTCCGATTGATGCGATTCCAACTCTCAGATAAACTAGACACGTATGGCCATCTCCCCATAAAATATCTCGATCAAATTCCTTGTGCATCGTCGGGAATGATTTTTCGAATTTGGGTCAAAGTCCCAGGAAAATCCTGAAAGTCCCTGGATTGGTTTACTCGAACTGCCGTTTTGCAGCCATCTTTTGGGTGACTTCCCGAACTCCGATTGATCTGAAATTTTAACACAGCATTCCTCAGTATATGAATATTAAGCACACCAAATGTCATTAAATTCGGACAAGGATAGATCGCATTTTTGCTCATCTCAAAATCACGAAAAAGACATATTTTGCACTATTTTCCAGATTTCTTATACTTAGTCATTTTTCGGACAATTAAGCACATTTTACCAAAACTCTACCAAATTAACACTAAACTAAATTATGACTCAATCTTAGACAAATAAGGGTTAAACAAAGCATAAATGAGGGCATAAGCATATAATATCGTCGCACATTGTGCTCCTATCACCTACCCTATCCCACTTACAATCCTTTTAAGAGTCTTTACTTGATCCTTGAGATTGGTAGCCTTTGGTTAGTAGAGTCAGTTACAAAGTCGAGTTTATAGTTTGGGTCCATTTGTGCACTTAGTCATTTCGTGAGGTTTTTAGAAAATTATTCACAAAATGCATTTATTGATGAAATATGCAAGCTATTTGTTGTCTTACAATTTGTTCTCTTGCATATACTTGAGTGTGAAGCTTTTAAGCATAGCCATTTTTGAGTGAAAAATCGAGAGTATGCCTTGTGAGATTGGATTGGAATTGCTCGAAACATGCTATCATTCATTGTATAATCTTAAGTTTTTCATATCTTACTTAGTCATATGAGTGTCACATGTTTATTAACCTTGGAATTTTCTTGTGATTTTGATTATGTGTTTACCGTGAAAGCCATGAGTTTGAAGTCTCTGAGATAACAGTTTGGGGCAGTAGAGTCATTTACTTGCTTTTTTTGAGTCTGTGTTTTGTTCTGTATTTTTATTTTGCTAAGGGACTAGCAAAAGCTAAGTGTGGGGTATTTGATAGGATCAAAAAGTGCGACGATATTAATAAATATATGCCCCATTTTAGCCATGTTTTTCCTTTGGTTTTGTGTTGTTGAGTCATTAGTTATTTAGAGAGTGTTTCGTGTGAAATAGGCAGAAAAATACAAAATTCATGAAAATTCTAATTGGATAAGGTATGTCGAGATGGATTTGGGTCTAGATCCATGGGCTTGAGGTTTAAGAGAGGGAACATTAATCTGAAATTCAATTTTTTAATTCTCTTTATATTCTCTAAAATAATTCAGATTTTGTCCTTCTTGTTTGTAGGGAAATATGAAGACTTAATGTGCATTATGAATTTTGACTAAGAATGAAGGCTGAAATAAAAGAGAGACATAAAGGAATTGAAGGAGCCTCATAAGTGTTAAATTTCAGTTTTGAAATTTAAATGAGCAGCCCATTATGTGAAATGAAGGCCATAAGTGACACCATTATGAGGAATTTGAAGCTGTGCAATCTCTTACGTCTAAATGGTGAAGGACATGATCGACAAAAGCCAACATTTGCTCCACTATAAATAGAAAGCATCCCCAACATAATTTGGCAACACTTCCTTACCAAAAACCTTACCAAAATTCTGCCAAAATTCCTCCAAGTTCATACAGAAAAATACAAGCCAAAAATACCATCACGACCTCAAAAATATCGCACCATAGCTAAGCCTCCATCCGATTTCACTATCCTTTGCTGAAAGTCTTCAAAGGTTTTCTTCAAAATGTGATTCATCCTCTCATGGCTTTGTATTATTTCTGTAAATTTACAATTTTTGTAATGAATATTGTTTCGATTTTGGTTTTGTTTATCAAGCATGGATTTCGGTTTCATCGGATTTCTATGTATGGTTGTACAAACTTGAACATGTAGTGATTCGTGTACTTTGAATACGGTAGAATATTTTTGTGTGAATCTTTGATTTATTTAATTAATTTTCACTAGTTCGAGCATTACAAATCGTGTGCTTGAGGGCTGCCTTGGCCATGGCAGTACCTTTTGTGCAGATTTCATACACCAAAATAATCTAAATTTCATCATACGCGAAGTTGTTGTGGTCTAGGTTATTTAATTAGGGCTGTAAGAATTCTGAAAATTTACATGTTAATAAGATGAGGTAACGCCATACTTATTGCATGTCTCCAATTCAGTTTATTGTGCTTATGTGCTCTTTGTGTTTAATTTCTATGCGAAGTGTCTTTAAACCGATTAGCACCATGTTTAGGATCATACGCGTAGTTAATTCTAAATACTTTTGAAGTCTTAACGATTAGATTAACTGCGAAGGGCTCTAATTAGAATTGGAATTGAATAAACCTAGGATGAATCAGATTTGCTGCCTTGTTCTTGTGCATGAGTTTGTATGTGTTCTTGAGAGAATTTGTGTTTTATTTTGTGTGAAGAAGTTGATCATTTGTATATATATAATTTATATATAAATTAAGGCAGTAGAAATATTAGATAAAAACTTTCAAAACCCCCCATTTTATTACCTTACTAGTTTAGGGTACCCTACAATCCCCAGACTGAACGATCCTTCCTTACCTATACTAACGATGACATTTTTACAGGGTTAATTGTGAGGCTAATTTCAGCTGTATCACTAATCGAAGGAATTCTTGATTGCTGAACAATTGGCTCGGCGAAAGCTTCAAATTCGGGCCCTTGAAGATCACACAAAGAAGAGATAATCGATGGGGAGCTCGGTACACTTGCTGTCGAACTAGGTGAGGGTGGTGATGATGCCGAGCTAGATGTTTCGGACGGTGGAAACGGTGCGATGATAGCGATGGCGAGCTCTTGGTTCAAAAGTTGCAATCGACCTTGATGATCTCGTGTCCAAAGATTAGACTCGGACATGCACTATTCTGAAATTTGCAACATTTAAACAAGTTAGAACCATCGTAAAGAAATAAAAAGCAAGAATATATATCAATATAAGCCACGGCATTGGTGATTACAAAACATTTTTCAAAACAATGTCACACATATAAACACAATCGGCAAAGAGAAGGTGTCATCGGCAAGAAAAATTTAAAGCAACGAAAGTTATGTGGTCATGTAATTCCTGAGTCTAATTGCTTTTAAATTTCATTCTAACTCTTAAGGTATGTGGAGCAGAGAAGATAACGGTGCAATGGACTGATGCAGCCCCCGATAGTATCATGCTTTATCCAATATACCTCAAGAGTTTGAACCTCACGAAACGTTTTCTTTTAAGTATAAAGAACCACTCATGCCGAACCTATCTAAGTTTTGAGGCTCGGTGGACATATGGCCTACGTGTTATCGACTAGACACAATCGTTCCGTGATTTCAGAAGGCTAGTATGTATCATCCGAAAGTAGCTCAAGGCCAGACTCATTTGTTGGTTCCATGGAGGACAAGTCCCCTATCGATCCCTTCACCGAGAAGAATGATCAGTCTGTGGGCCTCTGAGATCTAGTTTTGAGAGGACCCGTCCCAGGATTTCTCTCGGAAACCCGAAATAGGTCCAAAATATAACCCTAATAACCAACAAAAACATCTCTTTGCTCCCATACCGCAACATCCCACCCACTGGGAACAAGAACTAACATAATTAACAATTTAAATCAAGTAATATAATCACCATCGGCCCACTCCCAATATTTTCATAATAAAATATCAAGCTCTGTTGATATGTCAAATAAACAAGTAATATTTTGTTTTATATTCAAAACAATATACTTTTAAAATTGAATAATAATGTTACACGACCAATCCCATTGGTCATATAAAATCAAGCCCCGCTGTTTCGGGAATTTATGAAATAATGATCGAGCCGCCGAAGCGACTCAAGCAATCAAAAACCCTACAATCGTTAGTAGTATGAGCAAGTAGGGATCGTTCTAAGCCGGGGATTAAGGGTACCTGAAATATGAGATTGTTAGATAAAAACACATGTACAAATATACAAAAACGTCATATTGGGGGTAAGCATGGCGTCAGCAGCAAGGCTGCCCTAGAACTAAATGTCACGAAATTTAAACCCTAATATACTATATACAAGTGATCATCATCTCTCACACAAAACAGTTCACACAAAAGACTCTTTAACACATAGATTCGCATGCAAGAAGGTAAGAGTCAAGTATTCATGCATCTTAGACTTAATCAATTTCGACTACAATTAGAGCAATTAGCCTTTTAACCAATTGTAAGACATCTAATGTTTTAAGATCATGCTATTCGCCTTCGATCCTAAAGTTTATGCTAATCCGGTTTTAAACATTTTAACATTTAAGCACAAGAGTCTAAATCGAAAACAAGCAAACAAGTAAGGTCGTCAATCTTCTTATTTAACTTGCAAGTTCTAAGGTTGATAGACCTAGGTGAGCAAAACAATCAAGAAAACTCAACTCGTATAACTTAATCATATTACTCAATCATATGAAACCTAGCACTTAGAATTACATGTTTTAAACAACAAATGCTTTAAACAAAACTAGTGTGTCAATTTTTCTGCCCTGGCCTTAGCTTACTAATCGATTTCAAGTCTAAATCATGCATCAAATACCTACTGCCCTAATTATCATACATACGAAATTCACATGCTAAAATCACAAAACTTGAACATAAACATCAATCATGCAATCGGTTTACATAAAAGTTCAATAAAAACCAAGAAACGAATTGTGTTAATACAATACAACCAAACTACAACAAATACTAAAGCCATAGGGGGAGTGGATCACACTTTTAGAACCTTTGAAGACTCCTTAAACGTGACACGATGATACTCGGCTGCTGCTCCTTAGTGTTTGGCCTAAGCAGGAATCGGCAGAAGATAAGGTGAAGGAATTCGGAAATTTGTAGTGGTGGTGATGGTGTTTTGGCTAAGTATTTGGGTATTTGGTACTTAAGAAACTTGGTAGAGCTTTGGCTAGTATTTTGTGCTTGAGATGAGATAATTTTCAGAATGAAAAAGTGAGGCTTTATATAGAGGAGAGGTCATGCCGGCTGCCCTAGATGCTCAAGGAAAATAGAAAACCAAGTGGATTAAGGATTTGTAACCTTCCTTTCATAGTTCAATTAGGTTTTCTTTTTCTGAATTTTTCTTCAAGGCTTGGGCTTCACATCTTCATGGACTTCTTGTATGATCATTGGACTTCATTTGATAGGTCTTGATCCACTGAAAATGTCCTCATTGCCGGCAGCTTCATCCTGGCACAAATCTGCCTCTTCCGGCAGCTTCTCCTAGTTTGACTAGGAGAACTTCTTTCTTAATATTCTTCTTCAATGCCTTGTCTTGGTGTCATCCTCCTTCCTTCCTTAAGCTTGGACCATCTTCACATATGCATTTGTACACCATATGGTCCATTGAAAACAGTAATTGTGAAAAGGAGGCAGTAGCTTCTTGGAATCGGCAGAAACGACCTTGTTGTAGTAACTCCGACATATCTCCCTTCTCGGAGCTCCGATTGATGCGATTCGAACTCTCAGATAAACTAGACACACAAAGAAACCTCCATATAAAACAGTTTGATCAAATTCCTTGTGAAACGTCGGGAATGAATTTTTGAAGTTGGGACACAGTCCCAGGAAAATCCTGGAAGTCCCTGGATTAGTTTGCTCGGACTGCTGTTTTGCAGCCATCTTTTGGGTGACTTCCCGAACTCCAATTGATCTGAAATTTTAACACAACATTCCTCAGTATATGAATAATAAGCACACCAAATTTTATTGAATTCGGACAAGGATAGATCACAGTTTTTACTCATCTCAAAATCACGAAAAAGACATATTTTGCACTATTTTCCAGATTTCTCATACTGAGTCATTTTTCGGATTCTTAACCAATTTTTCCCAAACTCTACCAAATTAACACTAAACTATATTATGACTCTATCTTAGACAAATAAGGGTTAAACAAAGCATAAATGAGGGCATAAGCATATAATATCGTCGCACATTGTGCTCCTATCAAATTACAGAAAGTCTCATAAGAGAAAATATTCCCGAAACTCAGATAATATAAAATCATGACCAATCCCTTTGGTCATAGAATAAAATAGGGGAAACGTCATTACCACCATTTAATATTAAGCCTCCTAGGCTAAGGGTCGAGCCTCCAAGACTCTATAGCGTCCCACGCTATGCCTGTACACATCGACCATTGAGCGTGAATCCGACCTATGGGTCAAGTCGTCACCTCGCATGGGATCAGGCGACTATGCTAGCTAGCATCAAGCGACTATCCAAGACTCTGTAGCGTCCCACGCTAGGCCTGTACACGTCGACCATCGAGGTGAATCTGACCTATATGGTCAAGTCGTCATCTCGCATAGGATCAGACGACTATGCTAGCTAGCATCAATATATATATAGACCCCGATATGGTGAAAATCCGAAAAATAAAACCAAAAATACGTTTTCCCCTTATATGAAATAAATCAGTACGGTCCCCGACCATACATCTGAGGCTTACAAATATCATAAATAAAATAATTGCCTCCAAAGATATACATATATACCGACATGTCCCACATGCCATAAAAAAATATCAAAAAATAGAAAAATATATCAGTAACATCGACATGTCTCACATGTCGTGAAATCACAATTAACGAAATCATGAAATTCCCGGAAATCTCATTTCCGGTTCTTTAATTATAAATATGATCAAAATACTCAAATATGATTTAACAAATCATACTATTTTCGGTCCTTTAATTACGTACTATTTTACCCGGAAATCTCATTTCCGGGTAAAATTACATACTATATAAAATAGTAGAAAATATATACCTCAAATCCATATTTTCCTTTAAATATTAAATAAACAAATTCCATAATCATATACTTTCGATGATTCACAACAAGCTCACGAAAAGCATTCAATTAAAGTAACTTCATTTCAATAAACTATTTATGCATGTATCATTTTAAAATAAAAGTCCACTCACTATATACTTATGTTTCATATAAATCATTTTGTATATAACGATAATTATACTAAAATTAATCTCGTATTTAATATTAATACAAAGAGGTTTACTCACCTTAATTTACCAGAAATGGTAAATATCCATTGAGGATCGAGTCGGATCGAATCGCTGCAGTTCCAGAATCGGGTCAAAATCGGTCAACGGTCAACGTCCAGTTAACGGACAACGTCAGTCACCGGCTAATGGTCAACGCGGGCCAGATCGGGTCGAACCGTAGTAATCGGGTCGGCTGGGATCGATTTTCGATCCGATCGATCGAGCTTGAATCGGCGAAAACCACCTCACTAGGGTGGAGCGCACGGCCGAGAGAAGCAGATTGATATGTGGATCAAGCCCAGCGCAGCCTTCCTCCACCGCGTACGGTGGCCGGAATCTTCCGATCGACGCAGCGCCGCCCACAGCCGCTCTGCCGGGTCGCGCCTTAGCTGGAAATGAAGAGGACGAGGAGGAGAACATGTTGCTGGGTGGCGCGCGCGACGTGGTGGCCGGACGGCAGAGATCGGCGCGTCGGCGATTCGAATCGGGGATAGAGAAGATGAACAGTAAAATGCTACAATAAATATGAACTGTAAAATGGTAAATACCCGAAATGGAATCTCCTTCTTTCCCGAAAAATTCCTCCTTTTTATAGTAATTTTTCTGAAACAGTAAATAATTTCAACAGACCATAACTTCTTCATACGATGTCCGTTTCACGTGTGTCACATGTCTACGAACTCGTATCGTCGCGCTCTACAACTTTCGTGAAGGAAACTTTTCAAAAATTACAACAGATCATAAAGTCAACTTTCCCCCCGTTAAAACTTAAAACATTTTTCGAATTTTAACTTTCAATATACTTCTGACATCGCGTGACAACTAAAATAAAAGCGTACGAAATTCCAATACTCGTAATTCAGTTAAATTGGGTTCAGGATGTGACAAGTTTTACAAACCTCGATACTAAGTCGGGACAACACACACTAATAGGCGATGCTTTGGCCCCTTACTCATTTAAGAACAATCCTGTTGTCAGTTCCGCAAGTTTCAATAAAAGCCGCCCTCAACCTCATGAAATCTCGAAAGATGACATAAAGGGTTAAGACTAATACACTACCAGAAAAGGGGCTATAGCCGACGACGCCATCTCGTCGGCCGTTTTCATTAAATCGTCGGCTATAGTCATAGCCGACGATACTTCGTCGGCTATTCTCTCGTCGGGAATGCGCCGTCGGCTATAGTATAGCCGACGACACTGAGGGTAAGTCGTCGGCTTATAAAACACGCGGTATAGCCGACGAATAAAGCGTCGTCGGCTATACTTCGAACATTGCCGACGACAGGATCGTCGGCTTCAACAATTACGTAATTGCCCCTAACCCGGAAGTATAGCCGACGACACTATCGTCGGCTATACGTCCGGCATAGCCGACGACACTATCGTCGGCTATACTTCCGGCATAGCCGACGAATTAATCGTCGGCCATAACAATCGCCGGTACCAGGAACGGCTTTTTTTTGCCGGAAGCCGGGAGGGTATAGCCGACGAAATATGGCCCATTTCGTCGGCTATAACCCCTAAATATTTTTAAAAAATTTAAAAATTTAACTCGGGCCCAATTTCACTTCGTCTTCGGTTTGGCTGTAGAAAATCCACAAACAAACATCCAAATATCCAACAAATATCCACATCAATCCATCCCTAATATCCTACCTACTGTACAAATTAACCCCTAGCTAACTAGTCATCTACTCATCATCACCCCCTAAACGCGTAGCGTCGTCGACCGGATCGTTCGAGTTCCAGTGGCTATGGCTATCCTGATCGCCTGGCGTACTCTGATGCGGGTGGGGAGTGGGGACGACGAACTGGGGCATCTGTGGCGGAGGCGGGGGCTGGAGTCCAGCCTGCTGGGCCTCCCAAGATAGCTGCATCCATCGGTACATCTCCGCCACAAATGCGTCTCTGGCCTGCTGCGCCGAAACCTCCGCGGCCCTCGCCAACTCCGCCTGCTCGAGCGCCTCCACCGCCCTCGCCAACTCCGCCTGAGTCCTCTGCAGCTGCGTCTGCAAATCTCCTCTCGTCGAAGCCGCACGCTGCGTGCTGGGATTGGCCGGCGTGTACTTGAGAACCCCATCTCCCGCCGCGCCTAGGCCTCTCTGGTAGAAGTAGTTGTTGCCCGTCCCCACCGCCGCGTGCATGATCTGAGAGGCCAAGCACGGCTCAAGGGTGTCGATCGTGGAGGCAAACTCCGCGATCGCCTCGTCGGACGCCCCTTCCCCCAGGGTGTCTCGCGCGATCCCGAAGGTGATCGCGTCGGTCTCCGCATCTATTTCCGCCTAATTGACAAGAAAATATAATAAACGAATTAATAAAAAAAATATATAAATTAATTTAATGAAACACTTTTATTGAAGATGGGCGAATACTTACCACTTGGTCGGGACGCCCCGGATACATCTGCGCATGAATCCACGACAACGGCCTCAGCGGTCCGTCCCTCCTCGCAATCTCTGCCCACTGCCTCCAGGAGCGGGCGCCGCCGTGGTGGGGGTGCTCGTTCCTCTTGCGGTTGTCGCTGTTCGTCTTCGAGATTTTCTGTATTATAAGAACGAACATATAAACGCAAATATAAATTAGAAACTAAATTAAAATATTAGGAACTAACCAAAATAAAATTATTAACTAATTTAGTTACTAACTAATTTAATTTAATTAGTAACTACTTAACTAACTAATTTAATTTAGTAACTAACTAACTTACTAACTACCTAATTTAATTTAATTTAATTTAATTTAGTAACGAACTAACTAACTAACTTAATTTAATAACTAATAACTAACTAACTAATTAATTTAATTAAGTAACTACATAATTTAATTATTAAATAACATTAAAAAGTTATATACTAGCAGGCTAAATTTTCTTACCGAGACCCTGTCGCTCCCGAAGTAGGCTACCAGCCATAGCCACTCATACTCCCTGTACCGGAACTCGTGGGGGGTTGCAGCTCGCCCCAAGCGCTGCTCCACATGGTACGTCCTGTAGTGCGTCGACAGCTCGTTCTTCCACTCGGAGTACCTATATTAACAAAACACAACTGTTAGATATATATTCGTACACTGCCAGTAAATATATTTATACAAAAAAAAGCGAAACACATAACCTGTTCTTCAGCTGCTCGTCTCTCCACCAGTCCAAGGTAGGATGGACTCTAAACCATTGCTGCAATATTATAAATTAATTAGAAAATATTTTTATATAGTTATAAGGACTGAATTCATAAATGTTTATTTTCTATAATAAAAATACGATTTAACTCACCGACAGTGCATTGTACACTCGCGCCTTGATGTCATCGGGCACAGAGCCCCAGTCGGGCCACAACAGTGGGACCCTGTCCCGCACGAGCATGCCCGTCGCGTTGATATACTTGGTGGTGGTGTCTCTCCTCTCAATCGGGCGTCCATCCTCACCGGGACCGGGCAGGATCTCTCTGATCCCACCGGCGAGCTCCCTCTCCAGGGTCGACATGTTCGCTGGCCCTCTGGTCCGTCTCGTCCCCGCGGGTTTATTGACGAGGACGCCTGTTTCATAATTAAAATGAATACATAGTTAAATAATTATTTAAACTAACTAATTAAATAATTAATTAAACAATCTAAATAATTAATTAAACTAACCAATTACCTGCGTCGTTGTACTGCTTGTCCTTCTCACGAACACACCACAGGCCGCGGCAGTCCTCTGAGTCGAAAGGCGCGTAGTCGTAGGCCTCCTCCCAGGGAATCTCGTGGGGCCGGTCGTGCCTCCAAATCTGCCTCCCCCTGGCGTCGTACTCAGGGATGGCAGGGAGGAACTGGACCATGTACATCCCCGATGGCGGAGACATACGGGGCGTGGAACCTGAGGGGCCTGCTCCCCCTGACGGTGGGCCCCGTAGCTGTGGACGCTGTCGCTGTGGGGGGACAGGGAGCATCTCTGGAGGGTCCAGATCGGCGCGCGGTGGGGTCGGCTGCCGATCCTGGAACAGTGCTGAAGTGCACTGGGGTCTGGTGGCTCTGCGTCCTCCTCCGACACTGGAGTCAGGGCCCGCTCCCGTCGACTCATACGAGGAGCCCCCACGGATCGCTCGGGGTCAATCCCATCAACGTCTCGTCTCGTCGAGTCATAGGCCGGCCTAGGCCCCGACGACCGCTGGATCCGCTCCCCCCACGGCTGGCTCCTGCCTGAGCGTCGGGGTCGCTCTCGGTCCGTCTGCCAAGCCATCGGTCTACAGCGCGGCGGTTTCCTGCACAATTAGTATATAAATTCCATAAATGGCACAAAAATTCCACAAAAAAATTAAAAACTTCATTCAATGTACGTATATATACCTAATTATATATATATACCTAAATATATTTATACCTAATTATATATATATATATATTCTGAAATATATATATATATAGATATATACATATATATGTATATCCTCCTAAAAAATCTTGTTAAATCCACAAAATTAAAAAAATTCCCACAAAATTCCTTAAATTTCACAAAAAAATAAAAAACTTCATTAAATATGTATATATACCTAAATATATTTATACCTAATTATATATATATATATTCCGAAATATTTATATATATATATATATATATATATATATATATATATCCTCCTAAAAATTACACAAAATTAACAAAAATTCCACAACATTAAAAAAATTTCCACAAAATTCCATAAATTTCACAACAAAATAAAAAACATCATTAAATATATATATACCTAATTATATATATACATAAATATATTTATACCTAATTATATATATATACATATATTCCGAAATATATATAAATATATATATATATATATATATATATCCTCCTAAAAATTCCACAAAATTCCACAAAATCAACAAAAATTCCACAACATTCCATAAATTGCACAACAACCCTAAATTCCACATAATTTCACAAAAACCATAAAATTTCACAAAATCCCTAAATTCCACAAAACCACAAAATTCCACAAAATTAACAAAAACCCTAAATGAGGGAGAGAGGGACTACCTGACATGGTGGTGCGGCTAGGGGAGGTGGTGACGTGCGGCGGCGACGGCGGCTAGGGGCGGCTGTGGCGTTGCCGTTCGGGTGCTGTTTTCGGGTCGGGGAGGGCTCGGGAAGGAGGGGGCCGGGGCGGGGAGGGGTCGGGTGGGGCCGGGGATAGCAGATCGGCGTCGGAATTCTGGGTCGATCGGTCGATCGGGTGGGGGGAAATTAGCTAGGGTTTCGATTGCAGAAAATGAGGGAGAGGCACCTCTGTTAACCGGTGCTCGTACTCGTCGTCTGAGTCATCGTCTGCCTGATATAGACGATTCGGATTAACATCATACATGGGCACCTGACCCCTAGGAAGTCGAACCACTCTGCCCGGCGTCACATTATTATCGCGGATGGTGGAGGATTCCGGAATGTCGCCGGCGTCCGGCTCTTGGTATGCGGTCGCTTCTTGACACTCTGTGCTCACACCAAGTGTGGTAGCACTGTATATGTCTCGCTGAGACACATGGTTAACTACCTTCCACGTGCCTTTGTTCAATGGATCGTCAAGATAAAAGACCTTTTTGGCCGCTGTGGCGAAAACAAAGGGGTCGTCTTCATACACACTAGTGGCGGTATTCACCGAAAGTATGCCGTACTGATCGATCCGTGTGCGGTGCGGCCTAGTATCAAACCATCGACACTTGAACAAGTGGACTTTCATGCGGTTCCCATAAATGAGTTCAACAACTGACTGTAGGACACCGTAAAAATCCACGCCCCCCTCTGCACCATCGACCATCACCCCACAATTCTGTGTTTTGCGTTCCCCGTCTCTAGCTTCACATATATACTTAACGCCGTTGACATCACACATTGGGCGGACTGTGGAAGATATCGGCTTCATCGACAACAGCCTCAATTCCTCTGAGTAATTTGTATGACCACCCCTCGCAGCCACTTGCATCAGCTGAAAAATATAACTCAAATCAGTTGGTGTGTTTATGATTAAAGAATAGGGAACTGTAAAAGAAAGCCATCTAATATATATATTTATACACTTACCCATTGTGGAAAATAGTCTGCAAACGTCGTGTTGTGGTACTCGACATCACCGCGAACTTCCTTGCAGTGAAGATGGGTTCGTTTCCAATATTGTACCTCCGGACAGTTTATTAGAACCCACCAGTGGGCAATCCCTACCTCATGGTCAGGCAACTTGTCCACCCTCTTCTTTTTGAAGCTTCCGTATGGTACAACAGAGTTGGCGACGATAGATAGGTTGAACTCGGGGTCATCTCGACTTGGATGTTGTGGGGGGTCCTCCATCGCTCCCAAGTACAACGTGGCGTACGTTACACACTCATGCGCAATGTAAGCTTCAGCAATACACCCCTCAGGCGCAGATTTATTGTGCACATATTTCTTGTACTCTCCAAGTTGTCTGCAAGGTTAACAAGTGCATGTTAAGAGCATGCAACTTTTATTTAAAAACATGTATAAATCAAATTTATGAATAACATGTACCTTTCGATGGGATACATCCAAGTGTAGTGTACGGGACCGGTAAGCAACAATTGTTGGGGAAGATGGATCATCAGGTGAGGCATGATGTCAAAGAAGTTTGGGGGAAATATCCTCTCGAACTTGCACAAGATAAAAACGATTTCCTCATGCATTCTCCTGAGGTCTGATTTTCTAACTTCTCTAGCGCATAACTTCTGGAAGAATCTTGACAACGCCACCAACGGCTCAACCACTTCATCGTCCAAGTACGCTCGAATGAAAATAGGGAAGAGGCGTTGAAGCAGTACATGGCAGTCGTGACTCTTCAATCTGTACATCTTGTTGTCTCGGTAGTTAACACAGTTGCTTATGTTACCCGCATAGCCATAAGGATACCTGGATAGCCATTAACAACAATTAGATTTCATGCATATATAGTCGTCCAACAACAGATGGATTCTTTAGGGAATACATGGCTAATAAAAAGTTACCTGACATTACTCAGCCATCCAAAGATTTCATGTTTCTGGTCCCTGGTGACGGTGTACGGAGCTTGGGGCATTTTGCTCCTACCCTCTCTCAACCACAAATGGTCCCGCAGTCCCATATTTCTCAGATCAACGCGTGCCTTGGGGGTGTCTTTTGTTTTCTTCTCCCAATTCAAAACTGTGCCAACCACGGCTTCACCCACGTTCTTCTCTATATGCATGACATCCAGGTAGTATCTGGTAGCCAACCTGGCCCAATAAGGAAGTTCCCATAAGATGCTCTTGTGTGACCAGAACCTATACCGATCCGGCCTCTCTGGAATCGTGCGCAACACATCGGGATGATTGCTAAGCAGACCAAAGTCATACTCATTCAACACTGCCAATATTTCCTCCCCTGTCCATTGCTCGGGTGCCCAGTCCCTTTCTTCAGTCCCATCAAAAGCCTGTGCATCGTCCCTAAATGGATGGTCATGCGGAAGCCAACGACGGTGACGCATCTGGACAATCTTGCTGCAATGAGGACTGGAGCAATCAACAGTCATGCACTCTGAACAAGCCCTGTAACCCCTGGTGACGCTGCCCGACAACATACCCCTCCCAGGAAAGTCACTGATCGTGCCAACAAGCATGGCATGCATCCGGAACATCTCATTTTTGAACCGGTCGTAGACCAGGTGGCCGTTCAGACTCAAGTACCGAAGCTCCTCAATTACGGGTCTCAAATACACATCGAGACACTTTCCCGGATAACCTGGGCCTGGAATCAACAATGTGAGCATGTTATATTCCTTCTTCATGCACATCCACGGTGGAAAGTTGTACGGAATCAAAATAACTGGCCACACACTGTACTGAAGCTCTTTCTTGCCAAAAGGGTTGAAACCGTCGGATGATAGCCCTAGCCAAACATTTCGAACCTCTGATGCAAATTCAGGAAACTCCAACACATTCTTCTTCCAAGCCTCTCCGTCGGCGGGATGTCTAAGGGTGTCATCGTCAGGCACATTCCTCTCAGCCCACCATCTCATAGCTTTGGCCGTGAAAGCACACATGAACAACCGCTCAAGCCTATCAATCAGCGGGAAGTACCGAAGTATCTTCACAGCTTTCTTGTTCCCTTTAGGAGTGAACTTATACCGCTCTGTATTGCATACTGGGCAGTATTCAAGATCTGCAAGTCCTTCCCCGTAAAACAGAACGCAATCGTATCTGCATGCATGAATCTTGATGTAGGAAAGGCCGAGATCTTTAAGGATATGTCGCACCTTATGATGACTGGTAGGAAGCCGATGTCCGGGGGGCATCGCCCCACCCCATAGCCGAAGCCAATCATCAACCGATTTGACAGTGCCTTTGTTCTCCGTTTTGATCTTCATCACTCCCATGACAGATTCAAGGACAGTCTTACTGCATCCGGGGTACAACGGAGTCTGTTGCAATGCGATCAGGTTGTTGTACTTTTCCATACCACTTGTGTTGACCGGAGATCGGGGTAATGGCTCGAGTGGCTCAATATCAGGGAAACACTCCATCTCCGGAGGAGGGAGTTGCACATCTGGTGCTTCCTCAAAGACACCGCTCTCACGAGGAAACATATCGTTGGTCCAGTTCGTTGTTGGATCATTGGAGGAACTCCCTCTCTCGGCAAATTGTCCATGATCATGACGACCCGCAAACTCTGGTTCACCGTGATAAATCCAATTAGTGTATAGGACCCAAAATCCATATCTAGCCAGGTGTTGCTCCACTGTCTCTATGGAAAACCGGTGTCTTGGGGTGGCACACTTGCACTTTTTACACTGAAAATAATGAAGTGTAGTGTCTCCACAGTTAGCCATCACAAAATCCAGGAAACTCCTAACTCCATCATGATACGCCTGATCCCATCTTCCAAGGGTAATCCAACTCTTGTCCATCCTGTAAATTCAAGAAATAAATATAGCTATATATATAGATATGTATATATGCACGTACTACGTACGTACGTACGTACTAATTAATTAAAAAATTCATCATTAATTACACACACAGATATATATATATATATATATATATATATATATGTGCATCCCTAAATTAATTAAAACATCGTCAATCTCCCTAATTAATTAAACACAATGTATTTTTTATGTATACCAACAATATATTTTTAATTACAATTAAATTAATTAATATATATATACATTTTTTCATCAAATTCATCTAAAATCACCTATAAATCAACAATCAATCACTAATCTTCAACAAAACTTCAATTCTATCTAACCAACATATATATCAACCCATTAATAATCTCATCTCAACATATATATATATATATATATATATATATATATCAAATTAATCACACATTTATTCTAATTAAACTCTAAATTAACACACCTCTGCATATAACCAACTAAATCAACACACACAGCAATATACGTACCTTTCAAGCTTATGGCCGAGGTTTTGGACGATTTCAGAGCGTTTTCGAAATGTTTTCGACGAATGAGCTCGCTGCTGCAGAATGGATCTGATATAAGAGTTATAGCCGACGAATACCCTCCTCGTCGGCTATAACCAAAAACTTTTCGTCGGCTATAACTCTTATAGCCGACGAATACCATCCTCGTCGGCTATAACCAAAAACGTTTCGTCGGCTATAGTTATAGCCGACGAGTTGTCGGCAGTCGTCGGCTATAATATTATAGCCGACGATGTGGCCGACGAAATAGTAATTCGTTGGCTATGACCCCTTATAGCCGACGAAGTACTATTTCGTCGGCCGTTTTTTCCCATATCGTCGGCTATAACCCCTTTTCTGGTAGTGATATTAACAAAAGTGACGTTGCCTACTTCCACTTCCCCTCAAAACTCAAACAAATCCAACACAAATAATCTTCTACACTTCCTAGCAATTTTAACTAAGTTATTACAAGCATACATTCTTCATATATCATGCAACTTTCAAAATTTAAACTCTACATGCCGAAACATATTTCTACTTTATAAATCCCAAAATTTATGAAAATTACACAACTTTGGCACTATACACAAAATTTCCACCAACTATTTACACTACACATTCGCATAAATCAAGGTTTTATAATCCCCGGCAACAGAGGCAAAAATTGACGAGTTGCCTAAGCAACACGTAAATAATAACCCTACAAAAGATCGTTAGTAGTATCAGCAAGTAGGGATCGTTCTAGCCGGGGATTAAGGGTACCTGAAACATGAGAATGTTAGAATAAATATTCACATTTATACACATGGAAACGTCACACTTTGGGGGAGAATAGGATCGGTAGCAAGGCTGCCCCTAAACCTAAGACACGAAAAAATCCTATTTCTAATATATACAAGTTGATGATCATCTTTCACAGAAAGCAATTCATATAAAAGACTTTTTAACATATAGACTCGCATGCAAGAAAGTAAGGACAAGTATCAACATGTTTAAATTCAATTTTAGTTCCAACTACAACCTAGATGTAAGACTTCTCAAGTTTTAGCTTTTGGTTATGGGCCCTAAAGTTATGTTAATCCTTTTGAGACTTAACAATTGGAGACAAGCAAAACAAGTAAGGTCGTCAATCTTCTTATTTTAACATGCAAGTATCTAAAGTATTAAACCCTAAGTGAGCAACACAAATCAAAGCAACCTTTTGAGTATAGCAAAGTTCGTTATTACTCTAGCCGATTAAACCTAGTATCTAGATCAATATTCAAGACAACACTAAGTACCGATTTTCATGCCCAATCCGTAGATACTAACCAATTTTAAACCTAAACATACAAGACACCTACTGTCCTAATTATCCATACACACGAAATCCATAAATTAAAATTACAAAACAACTACATAAACTTCAAATCGAGTTCATACAAAAGTTTAACAAAAATCAAGAATTGAAGCAAGTTCTTACAAACTACACAAATATGAATAAATACATAAGCCATAGAGGGAATGGATCACACTTTAGAAACCTTGAAGACTCCAAAATATGTGGTGGTATACTGCTCGGCTGCTCGACAGAAAGCAAGGTGAAGGAATCAGATTTTTGGATGTGGTGGAATCGGGTTTATGGTTAAGTATTTGGTATTTGGTGCTTCAGAGACTTGGTAGAACTTTTGGCTAATACTTGTGCTTGAGATGAGATGATTTTTTTGTAGGAAAACTAGGCTTTATATAGAGGCTAAATCGGCTGAAACGCTAAGAACAAATCCTAGTGCAACTCGGCAAAAAGCAATACTTGTGCAACAAGGTTTTGGTTCCTTCCTTTCTTGGTTCTTCAAAGAAACTTCTTTTGCTGATTTTGTTTGTGAATCGGGCTGCAATACTTCATGGAATTCTCTTATGGATTGACAACACATTCTTGATGGATTACAAGTCCATGGATCGGCAGCTGCAAGCCTCAATGCGCAAGAGGCAGAAAACTGATCAAACCGGCAAGCTTTCCTATCGGAGCTAGGAGATCTCTTTTCTTCATCTTTTTCACTTATTTTTGGCATGGCTGGATCACCTAACCTTCATTAAGCTTGGAAACTCTCACTTGATGCATTTGGTTGCTCTTTAGATGCTCAAACACAGAAAAGCAAGAAAACGGGCAGTAGGTTGTTCTTCTCGGCAGGGCAGTGACCTTGCTGGATTGCGACTGTCATAACTTTCTCCTCAGGAAAGATTTTGATGCAATTTTTAAGTTCTATAAAAACTAGACTCATAGAGCTTTCCGTACATATGTAGTATGCCTTCTAGTTTCTTGTGGTTCGCCTTGGAGAATTTTTGGAATTTGAGTGATGTGTCTAGGAAATTCTTGGAACTTGCTGAATCCGAAATTGCATAACATTTTTCGGTAGCTTTTTTTGCTCCAATTTCTATAACTCATTCCATTACTCAGTCCTTAATATGTCTACTACTCATAATAGAAGAAAAATCTATCAAAAGCATCATGGAAACTTTACAGAATCAATGAAACATCTAGAGACTTCGATTTTCAGCACTTTGTGAATTTTCTGTAAATTTCCAACACTTAAGCATATTTTCATTTAAACTCTACCAAAACCTCATGACTCTACATTATGACTCGATTCTATGATATTAAGGGCTAAAACAAAGTATAAACGAGGGTAAAATACATTAAGAACGTCACATTTTATGCTCCTATCATATACATATATATATATATATATACATATATATACACAATAATTTTGGTCAAGGAAGTTACAATTTTTTATAATTAAGGACTCTTTATGGTCGATGGTTAAGGAAAGGTGGATCTAAGAAAACTTGTAAGGTTTGAGTTACGAGCATTTTGATACCAATGGGGGAATGGTGAGAAAACTCGTTGAGAGCGGTTTTCTTTGGTATCATTTACTTATTTGAAACTCAAAAACTATAATGGCAATTGGCCGGTTTTGGAGCCTAAAAAAAAATCATGTAGATTTTCCTTTATTAATTTTTTTTTTCTTTGTTAGTACTTTTGTAAGTGGCAATTTCCCCAACTCCTTTAGATATGTTCCTCATTTCTTTCTTTATTTTTTCTTTTTTACTCTAAGCTTTTTGATTTTGTTCTCATCTTTTCTGCCATGTTGATCTTTTATTTCATCTTTCTACCATTATCTTCATAAATCTCTGAGCCAACTTTTTCCTGAGAGGATATAACAAATTTCTCAAAAAATTAAAACTAATTAGCCACTTCTTTTAAAAACATGTCATTGAAATTGGTTTACATTAGAAGTGAAACATCAAATAGATAAATTTGACTTAGGTGAGGGAATTATAATTATGCCTTCATTATTGAGTCATGGTCCTGTTGAATTTTTGATGATCGGTACTTAATGTCGTCTTGAATGAATATAGGTATTAGGTTTAATCGGGTAGAGTAATAACAAACTAGATGAACGTGACTATCTCTGTGATTTGTGTTACTCACTTAGGGCTATTAATCTTAGAACTTACATGTTAAATAAGAAAATTGACAACCTTACTTGTTTACTTGTCTTCGATTTTAGACTATTGTGCTTAAATGTTAAGTCTTGATGGATTAACATAAACTTTAGGGATAGAACGGAAGTTTGTTCTAAAGAACTTAAGAAGTTTAGTAACTAGGTACATAGTGGAAACTCTAGTTATGATCGAAACTGAATTAAGTCTAAATTGTGTCTATACTTGTTCCTTACTTTCTTGCATGCATGTCTTACATATTAAAGAAATAGTCTTTTGTCGAATTGCTTTCTGTGAAAGATGATGATCACATGTACATAATAATTTAGGACTTTAAATTTCGTGTCTAGGTTAAATAGGGCAGTAGTACTGCCGTCCCGAATCCAATCCCCCATTGAATGAAACGTGTGAATATGTATATATGTTTGTGAATATGTGTTCAACCTTTGAGTATTTCAGGTACCCTTAAACCCCTGCTAGAACGATCCCTACTTATCATATACTACTAACAACGTTTTTTGTAGGGTTATTATTTGCGTGACATTTAGGCGACTCGTCAGATTTTGGCACCATTGCCAGGGATTATAAAAGCTTGATTTGTTCAAAGTGTTAACTTTGTATATTTGTGACCCTTGCTAACTTTGTATATTTGTTAATTGGTTCTAACCCTTGCTAACTTTAACATATTAACTCATATTATCTAACTCATTCTTTTCTAACTCAACCTTTTTGTCTATATTTCTCTTTGTTTTTGTCTGTTTTGATGTGTTTTGTCTGTGTGCAGGTCACATACTGGAAAGAAACAGTGCAGGAAATACTAAATTTTTGCCCAAAACAGAATTCCGGTGAACAGTCTGTCAATTTTGGAAGGTTGCCATTTTCAGCTCAGATAACCTAGGAAATTATGCCATATACCGTTGGAAAGGTCTCTGAGGCTACTTTCCGCAAGTTTTAACATAAGTGAATTTGGAGCGTCGAACTGTTTTCAGTTTCAGTTTGAGTCTAGCAAGGTCCATCCAATGAAATAAAAAGCTGTGTAGATAGGCCTGATAAAAAGCAAAACAGGGAATACTTTTGGTGCTCGGAATAAATAAAACTTTTTACCTCTAGAAAGCTCTATGTGTCTGATATAACATTGCTTTAGAGCACTTTTGAATCGGGTTACTCGAACGCACCCAAATTCGGGCCTTAAGAGATACAAACACATATGCCGATACAGATGCTGATACCCTGCTGAGCAGCCTGCCGAACGTCCCTGCCCAGAAACCTGCCAAACGACTCTGCTAATAGTCACTGAGAGCGACATGTCCTACCGCGGTCCCGCTAAGATGATCTTCCTAGAGTAGCCTGCCGACGCTGCTGCCAACAGGCAGCCTGCGAAGTGGATATGCCTATGCTTCTGAGGTCCCGCCGAGATGATCTGCCGGGAGAAACCTGCTACTAACAATGCTACTGCTGGGAGGTAGCCTGCTGATATGCATCTGCCGAGAGCAGCATGCAGGCTACCTGTGATGGGAGTCGAAACTCAAAATAATTTAAAACCCTGCAAAATGTCATCATTAGTACGGATAAGTAGGAACGTTCAGTCCGAGGATATCAAAGGGTAATCGAATCAAAGAGTGTTAACAGAAACATGGAATCGAAACAAAGGGGGGTTCAGATTTGGGATTAACAACCTACTGAAAATTTACAAAATAAATCAAAACAAGAACCTAAATTACTTATATACGTATGATAGACAGTTCCACACAAAACATAGTACGAAGAACACTAAAAAACATGCTTCAAACGACATCAAAGACTTCATACAGCAAGCAAGGTATTTCATGTATTTCCTATGACTTAACTCAATTCCAATTTTAATTAGAGCCCTTCGCGATTCATCTAATCATTAAGACTTTAAAAATAATTAGAGCTAACTTCGCGTATCACCCTAAGTTGTATGCTAATCGGTTCAAAAACACTTCGCGTAAAAATCAAATACGAGAAACATATAAGCACAAAAGCCAAAATGGAAACATATAAACAAGTAAGTCATCACATATCTTATTTATTATGCAAATTTTCAGAATTATGTTAACCCTATTAAGCAATCTAGGTCGACCAACTTCGCGTCTAAAATCAACCTAAAATTACTTTGGCAAGTAGAATCGCAACCCTAGGAATTTCCATGACAAAGGAGGCCGTAACGTCACAACTCTTTGTGCACGAATTCATGAAAACCAATCAAGTAAATCAAAGACAAATACATGACATACCTACTGCCCTCAATCAATGAATACGAAAATCAACATGCTATTGTTCATAAGAATCGTTACATAAAAGTCAATACAAAACCGAAAGTATGTTCATCATATAAAACCAAAATAAAACCAAGTATTTTTATAATAACTAATGTGACTAGGTAGAAAATAATACAAGCCTTGAGGAATGGATCACACTTTAGAAATCTTGAAGAGCTTCGGCTGGTGTGGTGAAGTGCACAGTTGAAGGTAGGATCAGATACGTTTTGTGGTGGTGGAATGGATAGTGTTTTGGCTTGGAATTTATGACTAGAACTTTGGAAGAAGTTTGGTAAAGTTTCGGCCTATGCTTGTGCAAGAATTGTGATAATTTTTCTATCCATAAGTCGTGCCTTATATAGAGGAAGTATTGAGAGAGAGAGAGACAGCTGCAGATAGGTTTTGCAAAACCTAGCCCGAATTGAACTTGTTGTCTTGTCGGCCAAGTATTGGATTTTATGTCCGATTTCTTCCATGGATCACAGCTTCATGGATTTCTTGATGGTCTCAGCTCATTCCTTGTTAGATAAATAGTCCATGATGCAGTTGCAAGTCTCCCTAATTCATCCTGGAACTCACTCTCCTAAACCGGCAGCTTTGCTTTTCTTTTCCTATCCGAGGTAGAAAACTTCTTCTTTCCTTATTTTGCACTTTCATTTTGCTTGGCTGACTCTCCTAATCTTCATTTAACTTAGCAACTCTCATGAAGAAAGTATTTAGACACAAAAACTCACATAAGTTTTTATGGAAACAAACTAATCAAAACATGCATGCTTCTTCAATCTAAACAAATCTCAAACGTTCATACCGATCACATAGTTCATGAAACTCACAATTCGATTCTTTAAGTAATTAACTGTAAAACCATCATCTATTCATTCCAAGACATAATCATCATAGACTATTTAGGGGCATCCTAAGACTCAACACAAAACAAAACAAAACACACGATTCTTTTTGGGAGTTTCTGCAATTTTCGATTTTTTTTTTGGTTTCTTATATAACTCGAAACAAAACAAAACAAAAAACATGTGAAACATGTATCCCCACCCCACACTTATAAAATTACATTGTCCTCAATGTAAGCTCAAAAATACAGTAGTAATTTCTAAGTATATGATAGACAAAACATAGTTCACATATGATATAACCCGAACCTCGAATTAACTTTTGACAGTTTTATCTTTTATTTTTACATTCCAGGAATTTTTTTTATGATTCGAAAGTGCTAAACGTTGACTTTTTATTAAGTTGACCCGACCGAAAATTTTATTACTCGACGAGATAGTAGACGTTAAAACGAGTACGTGGATGAGTAACACGCTTAAATTGGAGTTCGCATGAAAAAGTTACGAAGTAAAATTGGTAATTTGTCGTTTTTGGACGAGTATAAATAGCGGGGAATGAAATTTCCCGAAAGGGAAACTTTTATTTTTCTTCTTTTTCTTTTCTCCTATCTCTCTCCCCGACTCGGGCGACCCGCCACCGACCACCGTCGCCCTCCACCTTTCTCCTCCGTCCGGCCACTGTTTGGCTCTCCACCTGTCCCGTTTGGACCGCCTCCTCCTCCTCTTCTCCTATGTCGTAGCGACGCGGCTTGATTCGCCGTCGTTCGACCGATAGAAGCAAGGAAGGGTTCGACTGTGTCGAACAGAGAACTCTCTCCTCCGGCCACGGTTCGACTTGATTCTTAGGCGAAATTGAAGGTCTTGACCTGTGCAACAATTCTATGAAAGGAATTGATCCAGTTTGAACCAGGTAAGGAGAATTTTGAATTCAAAATTCTAGGGTTTTTTGTGTTTTCGGAGGGGTGTCGGAGACGATGAAATTGGTGTAATTGGAGGTTAGAATTGAGTTCAGAACGATGTTTGGAGTCGATTAGGTGTTGTTTGATGTTTATTTGGTTGGTTTTTTGTGAAAATTAGAGGTGGTGCAGTGTTGGACCGACGTCTGGGCCGCCGTCTGTGGCGGAGGGGACCCCTAATGATGGTGGAGACGATTGGGATGAGCTTCTAAGATTGTGGCGAGGTTGGTGTGATGATTTGGACCCATATGGAGGTGTTTTGGCCACTGTGGTGGCATTCTCGCCGCCGCTGTCGGTGACTGAGAAAGAAGAAGGGTAAAAGGTGAACGGTAAAAGGTGAATAGTGATCGGTCAAACAGTAAAAGTAAAGAATAAACAGTAAAAGTAAATGGTAAATAGTAATTAGACTTTAACCATTTACTGTTTGACTTTGACTATTACTGTTTGACCCTATAATTTTACTATTGACTTTCCGTAAAAAGGGTAAAAGCTGATTGAAAGGGTTTTACGACAAAATAACCAGTAAAAGAAGTTATCGGACTTGAGATGGGTGTCCTGAGTAAGTTTGGACGTAAATCGTTTTGGTATTTGACACGTAATTCCAATATCGATAATAAGAATTGAAATGGGGTTACTCGGATTAGTGGGATGTCGTAGATTTAACTTTTAAAATCAAATTTCGAGTTTTGAAATATCTTTTAAATACGTCTCTGTTGTAGGTCCAGAAGTTACTCGATGTGACAAGAAATCGGAATAGCGGCGCACTCGGCCGTACTGTGAGTGGATTTTATTTTAAATAAATACATGCATTAATATTCAATAAACTGCAGTTTATTTTAAATAAATAATTTTTGAACCATGATAATCCATATAATTTTATGATATTGATATTTAAAGTAAATTATGGATTTGGGTTATATGTCGACTACTATTTTAGTAATACGTAATTTTACCCGGAAATGAGATTTCTGAAAATAGTAAGTTTTAGTCATTCATATTTGATCATGCTGAATAAGTTTTGTATGTATTTAAATGTAAAGACCGGAAATGAGATTTCCGAGGATTTTAAGTTTTCGCTATTTGTGATTTTACGATATATAAGACATGTCGATGTTATATATATAAATTTTTCGATATTATTTTACGACATGTGAGACATGTAGTATATATATTTTCTTTGAGACTATTAAAATATTTTTAAGCCTTTGATGTGCGGTCGGGGACCGTACAGATTTATGATATATAAGGGGAAGCGTATTTTCGGTTTTGTTTTCAAATTTTCACTATATCAGGGTCCATATATATTGATGCTAGCTAGCTTAGTCACATGAGCTACTTGACCACATAGGTCAGATTCACCTCGGTGGTCGACGTGTACAGGTTTAGCGTGGGACGCTACAGAGTCTTAAAGACTCGACCCTTAATTAGCCTGGGAGGCTTACTATTAAATGGTGGTGATGTTCCCCTGTTTTATTATATGACCAATGGGATTGGTCGTGATATTATATTATTTGGGTTTCGGAAATATTTCTCTTATGAGACTTTCTGTTATTTAATAAATTCCCGAACCAACGGGGCTAGGTATTTATATGACCAATGGGATTGGTCGTGAAATGTTATTCTTTGATTTTTCAAAAGTATTATATTAAATAATTTTTATTTTATCCACTCACTCTAACGTTTTTAATTTACTTTCCCCTGGGCCCTTCGTTTTAAATCGCCAAGTTTGCAGATTAGTTTATTTGAGGTCAAGAGTACTCGGAGTCAAGGCATAGTCATCGTCGTCTTTGCTTCCGCTTGGTGGGATCTATTGATCTTTTACCTTTTTAATTTGTATTTCTAGTTCATTGCATTAGATGCTCTGATTACCTATGAGCCGTTTGAAATAATAGATGAATTTGATTTTGTGTTTATCTGTGGCGGTTGTTGTGTTTTTAGGAGCAGATGGCTCCAGGTGTTGAGGCTGGAACTGAATTTAGAAGTGTTTTTCTTCATTGCAGGTTTTAGGGTTGTCCATCGTAAGATTGAGTTATCGAGTCATCGATCGAGTTAGTCTTAAGGTGGTCCTCGCAGGCCTCGTCCGGGTTTCAGGGTGAAATCTGGTTCGGGTCCTGTCAGTTTGGTATCAGAGCATTAGGTCCTTTCATTTCCTTGTGTGATGTTTTCCTTTCTACTTGATGACGCCTAGTATTCTTTGAGTGATGGTCCGACCGCGGCGGATTTCCATCACACTCTTTGACGCTAGTGTGTTCATTAAGTGTGTGAGTCAGATTCCTTGGTATCTTGTTATGTACTCTGTAGAGTATTATTCTATTATGTTATTTTATATTCTTGGTAATGCTTAGTACCACCGACTGATGGCCCGACTACAGCGGATAACCATCGTATGTTCCTTGGTGCTAATGTCATTATCAAATATGTAAAATACATTCCAGGTATCAAGTTGTATCTTTTAGACTATGCCTCGAGTACATTGACCTTTTAGAACGTTGTCCTTGCATACGTAATAGGTATGTGGGTTATACCTATTCAATTGTGTATTGATGCTTATCTGCCTTTCTAATGTTAAGTTACGAGTTGAGAACTCGGATCTTTTGGTCCTATTTCTCTCGAGTTGGGGCGGTGTCTTTTCTTATAGGGCTATAAATTGAGACTTTGGTTTCTTATCCACGTTGTATTCTGTGTGTGGCGTAGCGAAATAGTGTTCGGTTTTGGGCTTGGCGGCGTGGCTTTACCGCACGAGCAGTTGGAGATGATATTTGAAATACCGATACTGAGATTTATTTAACCATTTTATGGTTGGTTTGGTAATTCGAATAAAAAGATTCTGGTAGTTGCACAGAATTTGACAAGTGGCTTTCTTCGACTGGTCATTAAATAAATATTTATATTTATATTTGATTAACCACTTATTTCGTTCCATTGTGTTTCTTTTCGAAGATTTGCAACGCAAATTCTGTGGATTATAAGTTTTGATGTGTAATCCCAATTCAAGATCTGCGAATGGCTACTAGTTCGTATGGAAGTCACATGCTTATCTATGGTGGTTGGAGTGAGATGCAAAGGTGACTTTCAAAAAGCATTTCTTCGAACTCCAGAGTTATTTTGGCAATTATTCACACCTCGATCGTAATTCTATTTGCTACCCTTCTTATTCTCTCATTACTGAGTTTTATCCTCAACAAAGTAGCCAGTATTCAATTGAATAACCATATTTAGTTTTACGTAATAAACAGATACATGTGTACTCTTCCTTGTGGTTCTTTTCCTGGCAAGTTTTAATGGTATCAAAGAATTCTAATGTTAGTTGTTTACCCCATTTTTAGGGTTTTGTTAAAAGACTGATTTACATTTACCTCGTTTCTAAATATTTTAAACTGAGATTCCAAGTAAGAATTCAAAATCTTTTCTATTGTTTGTGTATAAACCTATTTCTTGATTAATCTCTATTTGTTATTCATTAGTAAAAACTTTATTTCTGAGATTTTACATAACTTGATTTCTTATGCACAACTACTTTGCAGTATCATATACCTATCAAAACTCTTGGAACTCCCAAATGTGAAAAGATGTTGGTCTTGAGGAATTCGGCAACCACTTTGGCATCGTTGGTGCGAGTAGCCTTGGCCTCTATCCATTTAGACACATAATCAACTGTTAGCAAGATGTATAGGAAGCCTTTGCTTGAAGGGAATGGTCCCATGAAGTCTATCCCCCAAAGATCATGAATCTCAATAGTGATGATCAGATTTAATGGCATTTGATCTTTGGCACCGATATTTTCCATCCTTTGGCACCTATCACACGACTTAAAAAACATGTAATCATCCTTGAAGATCGTGGGCCAAAATAATCCACATTCAAGCACCTTCAAGGCCGTCTTCTTTGCTCCAAAATGTCCTCCACACGCCTCCTATGACAAAGCCTTAGAATCGGTTGATGCTCATGCTCAGCAGCACATCTTCAAAGCACTTGATCACTACATTACTTCCATAAGTATGGCTCGTCCCAAAGATAGTGACGAGCTTGCTTGATGATCCGAAGCCTTTCTTGTTTTGGCATAGTGCTAGGGAGTTGCCGAGTAGCTAGATAATTGGCCTAGTCGGCATACCAAGGCTCTTGTGCTTTGAGTCGAAAGAGTTGCTCATCCGGAAAGTTTTCAATAAGGGGCAGCTGATCCTCTTCTTTGACAATTTGACTTAGGTGGTCGGCCACAACATTCTCTACTCCTTTCTTGTCTTTGATCTCAATATCGAACTCTTGAAGCAAAAGAATCCATCGAATGAGCCTTAGCTTAGCATCCTTCTTCGTCATAAGGTATCTCAAGGCGGCATGATCACTATAAACAATGACTTTGGATTTCAAAAGATATGATCGAAACTTTTTCAAAGCAAAAATTACTGCCAAGAGTTCTTTCTCCGTTGTGGTGTAGTTGAGTTAAGCATCATTGAGAGTCCTCGAAGCATAGTAAATGGCATTCGGCTTCTTCTCTACTCGTTGGCCAAGCACTGCTCCAAGTTTATAGTCGCTTGGGTCACACATAAGCTCAAATGGATCCTCCCAATTAGGTACGGCAAGAATTGGTGCCGAGCACAAGGCTTCCTTCAATCGGTAAAAAACTCCCTCGCATGCATCCGTCCAGTCAAATGGTACCTCCTTTTGAAACAAGTTGCTCAATGGCTTTGTAATTGAAGAGAAGTCTTAGATAAATCTTCGATAGAAACTGGCATGGCCAAGGAAACTCTTTGGGCTCGGCAAGTGTTGGATGAGTTCCACCTTAGCTTTGTCGACTTCAAGCCCTTTCTCCGAGATGATATGGCCAAGCACGATTCCTTGAGTCACCATAAAGTGACACTTCTCCCAATTGAGCACAAGATTTGTCTCTACACACCTCTCAAGTATCTTCTCCAAGTTCTTCAAACAAGTCTCGAAATTGCTTCCATAAACACTAAAGTCATCCATAAAAATATCGATAATGTCTTCAATAAAATCCGAGAAGATAGCATACATACATCGTTGAAACGTTCCGGGTGCATTGCATAGGCCGAATGGCATCCTTCTATATGCAAAGGTGCCAAATGGACAAGTAAAAGTGGTCTTCTCTTGATCATCCGGGTGTATCATGATTTGGTTGTATCCACTATAACCATCAAGAAAGCAATAGAAAGCATGGCCGGCTAACCTCTCTAGCATTTGATCCATAAACGGCAAGGGCATGTGATCCTTCCTTGTTGTAGCGTTGAGCTTCCTATAGTTGATGCACATACGATGACCGGTTACAAGTCTTTGTGGTAGTAGCTAATTCTTCTCATTCTTGACAACCGTTACACCACTCTTCTTTGGAACTACTTGTAATGGAGATATCCACTTACTATCTGAAATTGGGTAAATCACCCCACAATCAAGCAACTTGATTATCTCATCTTTGACTACCTTCATCATGGGGGGATGCAAACGACGTTGAGCCTCCTTGGTTGGCTTTGCTCCTTTTTCTAGCAATATACGATGAACACAAGTAGTAGGGCTTATTCCCTTGATATCCGCTAAGGTCCAACACTACCAGAAAAGGGGTTATAGCCGACGATATGGGAAAAAACGGCCTACGAAATAGTACCTCGTCGGCTATAACCCGTTATAGCCGACGAACTACTATTTCGTCGGCCACATCGTCGGCTATAATATTATAGCCGACGACTGCCGACAACTCGTCGGCTATAACTATAGCCGACGAAACGGTTTTAGTTATAGCCGACGAGGATGGTATTCGTCGGCTATAAGAGTTATAGCCGACGAAAAGTTTTTGTTATAGCCGACGAGGGGGGTATTCGTCGGCTATAACTCTTATATCAGATCGACCTTCTGCATCAGGGAGCTCATTCGTCGATGAAATCGTCCAAAACGCTCTGAAATCGTCCAAAACCTCGGCCATAAGCTTGAAAGGTACGTATATTGCTGTGTGTGTTGATTTAGTTGGTTATATGCAGAGGTGTATTAATTTAGAGTTTAATTAGAATAAATGTGTGATTAATTTGATATATATATATATATATGTGTTGAGATGAGATTATTAATGGGTTGATATATATGTTGTATTGGTTAGATAGAATTGAAGTTTTGTTGAAGATTAGTGATTGATTAATGTTGATTTATAGGTGATTTTAGATGAATTTGATGAAAAAATGTATATATATTAATTAATTTAATTGTAATTAAAAATATATTGTTGGTATATATAAAAAATACATTGTGTTTAATTAATTAGGGAGATTGACGATGTTTTAATTAATTTAGGGATGCATGTGTATATATATATATATATATATATATGTGTGTGTGTGTAATGATGAATTTTTTAATTAATTAGTACGTACGTAGTACGTGCATATATACATATCTATATATAGCTATATTTATTTCTTGAATTTACAGGATGGACAAGAGTTGGATTACCCTTGGAAGATGGGATCAGGCGTATCATGATGGAGTTAGGAGTTTCCTGGATTTTGTGATGGCTAACTGTGGAGACACTACACTTCATTATTGTCCGTGTAAAAAGTGCAAGTGTGCCACCCCACGTCACCGGTTTTCCATAGAGACAGTGGAGCAACACCTGGCTAGATATGGATTTTGGGTCCTATACACTAATTGGATTTATCACGGTGAACCAGAGTTTGCGGGTCGTCATGATCATGGACAATTTGCCGAGAGAGGGAGTTCCTCCAATGATCCGACAACGAACTGGATCAACGATATGTTTCCTCGTGAGAGCGGTGTCTTTGAGGAAGCACCAGATGTGCAACTCCCACCTCCGGAGATGGAGTGTTTCCCTGATATTGAGCCACTCGAGCCATTACCCCGATCTCCGGTCAACACAAGTGGTATGGAAAAGTACAACAACCTGATCGCATTGCAACAGACTCCGTTGTACCCCGGATGCAGTAAGACTGTCCTTGAATCTGTCATGGGAGTGATGAAGATCAAAACGGAGAACAAAGGCACTGTCAAATCGGTTGATGATTGGCTTCGGCTATGGGGTGGGGCGATGCCCCCCGGACATCGGCTTCCTACCAGTCATCATAAGGTGCGACATATCCTTAAAGATCTCGGCCTTTCCTACATCAAGATTCATGCATGCAGATACGATTGCGTTCTGTTTTACGGGGAAGGACTTGCAGATCTTGAATACTGCCCATTATGCAATACAGAGCGGTATAAGTTCACTCCTAAAGGGAACAAGAAAGCTGTGAAGATACTTCGGTACTTCCCGCTGATTGATAGGCTTGAGCGGTTGTTCATGTGTGCTTTCACGGCCGAAGCTATGAGATGGTGGGCTGAGAGGAATGTGCCTGACGATGACACCCTTAGACATCCCGCCGACGGAGAGGCTTGGAAGAAGAACGTGTTGGAGTTTCCCGAATTTGCATCAGAGGTTCGAAATGTTTGGCTAGGGCTATCATCCGACGGTTTCAACCCTTTTGGCAAGAAAGAGCTTCAGTACAGTGTGTGGCCAGTTATTTTGATTCCGTACAACTTTCCACCGTGGATGTGCATGAAGAAGGAATATAACATGCTCACATTGTTGATTCCAGGCCCAGGTTATCCGGGAAAGTGTCTCGATGTGTATTTGAGACCCGTAATTGAGGAGCTTCGGTACTTGAGTCTGAACGGCCACCTGGTCTACGACCGGTTCAAAAATGAGATGTTCCGGATGCATGCCATGCTTGTTGGCACGATCAGTGACTTTCCTGGGAGGGGTATGTTGTCGGGCAGCGTCACCAGGGGTTACAGGGCTTGTTCAGAGTGCATGACTGTTGATTGCTCCAGTCCTCATTGCAGCAAGATTGTCCAGATGCGTCACCGTCGTTGGCTTCCGCATGACCATCCATTTAGGGACGATGCACAGGCTTTTGATGGGACTGAAGAAAGGGGCTGGGCACCGGAGCAATGGACAGGGGAGGAAATATTGGCAGTGTTGAATGAGTATGACTTTGGTCCGCTTAGCAATCATCCCGATGTGTTGCGCACGATTCCAGAGAGGCCGGATCGGTATAGGTTCTGGTCACACAAGAGCATCTTATGGGAACTTCCTTATTGGGCCAGGTTGGCTACCAGATACTACCTGGATGTCATGCATATAGAGAAGAACGTGGGTGAAGCCGTGGTTGGCACAGTTTTGAATTGGGAGAAGAAAACAAAAGACACCCCCAAGGCACGCGTTGATCTGAGAAATATGGGACTGCGGGACCATTTGTGGTTGAGAGAGGGCAGGAGCAAAATGCCCCAAGCTCCTTACACCGTCACCAGGGACCAGAAACATGAAATCTTTGGATGGCTGAGTAATGTCAGGTAACTTTTTATTAATTAGGCATGTATTCCCTAAAGAATCCATCTGTTGTTGGACGACTATATATGCATGAAATCTAATTGTTGTTAATGGCTATGCAGGTATCCTTATGGCTATGCGGGTAACATAAGCAAGTGTGTTAACTACCGAGACAACAAGATGTACGGATTGAAGAGTCACGACTGCCATGTACTGCTTCAACGCCTCTTCCCTATTTTCATTCGAGCGTACTTGGAGGATGAAGTGGTTGAGCCGTTGGTGGCGTTGTCAAGATTCTTCCAGAAGTTATGCGCTAGAGAAGTTAGAAAATCAGACCTCATGAGAATGCATGAGGAAATCGTTTTTATCTTGTGCAAGTTCGAGAGGATATTTCCCCCAAACTTCTTTGACATCATGCCTCACCTGATGATCCATCTTCCCCAACAATTGTTGCTTACCGGTCCCGTACACTACACTTGGATGTATCCCATCGAAAGGTACATGTTATTCATAAATTTGATTTATACATGTTTTTAAATAAAAGTTGCATGCTCTTAACACGCACTTGTTAACCTTGCAGACAACTTGGAGACTACAAGAAATATGTGCACAATAAATCTGCGCCTGAGGGGTGTATTGCTGAAGCTTACATTGCGCATGAGTGTGTAACGTACGCCAAGTTGTACTTGGGAGCGATGGAGGACCCCCCACAACATCCAAGTCGAGATGACCCCGAGTTCAACCTATCTATCGTCGCCAACTCTGTTGTACCATACGGAAGCTTCAAGAAAAAGGGTGTGGACAAGTTGCCTGACCATGAGGTAGGGATTGCCCACTGGTGGGTTCTAATAAACTGTCCGGAGGTACAATATTGGAAACGTCACCATCTTCACAGCAAGGAAGTTCGCGGTGATGTCGAGTACCACAACACGACGTTTGCAGACTATTTTCCACAATGGGTAAGTGTATAAATATATATATTAGATGGCTTTCTTTTACAGTTCCCTATTCTTTAATCATAAACACACCGAGTGATTTGAGTTATATTTTTCAGCTGATGCAAGTGGCTGCGAGGGGTGGTCATACAAATTACTCAGAGGAATTGAGGCTGTTGTCGATGAAGCCGATATCTTCCACAGTCCGCCCAATGTGTGATGTCAACGGCGTTAAGTATATATGTGAAGCTAGAGACGGGGAACGCAAAACACAGAATTGTGGGGTGATGGTCGATGGTGCAGAGGGGGGCGTGGATTTTTACGGTGTCCTACAGTCAGTTGTTGAACTCATTTATGGGAACCGCATGAAAGTCCACTTGTTCAAGTGTCGATGGTTTGATACTAGGCCGCACCGCACACGGATCGATCAGTACGGCATACTTTCGGTGAATACCGCCACTAGTGTGTATGAAGACGACCCCTTTGTTTTCGCCACAGCGGCCAAAAAGGTCTTTTATCTTGACGATCCTTTGAACAAAGGCACGTGGAAGGTAGTTAACCATGTGTCTCAGCGAGACATATACAGTGCTACCACACTTGGTGTGAGCACAGAGTGTCAAGAAGCGACCGCATACCAAGAGCCGGACGCCGGCGACATTCCGGAATCCTCCACCATCCGCGATAATAATGTGACGCCGGGCAGAGTGGTCCGACTTCCTAGGGGTCAGGTGCCCATGTATGATGTTAATCCGAATCGTCTATATCAGCCCGACGATGACTCAGACGACGAGTACGAGCACCGGTTGCCAGATATTAACTACTATACTACGTCTGACTCAAGTGATGAGGATGATTCTGATTATCATCCTTAGTATACTATTTATGTATGTATTTGTGTACGATGGTGCATGCATGTATGAAAATAATTTTTGTCCTTAATTACCGTTTTTCGAATTTATGGGAAATTGTATTGATTTGTTTGTGCGATATTCAGGAATTTATCAGGTGAAATAGGCAATTTTCAGGCCCTAAATGGCAAATTTTCAGAAAGATCAGCGTTATAGCCGACGAAATGGACCATAATTCGTCGGCTATAATGCCCATACTTTAGCCGACGACTTGCAATTCGTCGGCTATAATGCCCATACTGTAGCCGACGACTTGCAAGTCGTCGGCTAAAGTATATTGACCGAAACCATACGTAGACCGTTCAAATGCAAAAGTGTCGTGAAATAAGATACGACCGAAATATTGAAATACGACTACGGTTGAAAAATGGGAAGATTCGGACAAAATCTGTGTACCGAATGTTGCGGTTAGGTGTTTTTTACTTCCGTTTTCCTATGGGTAGCCTGACGGTCGGTAAATATTTGGAGGAAAATTTTTATACGGTTAGTTGCGTCGCATCGATTTGAAACTATTCTCTGTTGAAGGTCAGGCCAAAAAACGTCATCTAGACGGGCCAATTGCCGTTTTAAAGCGTTTAGAGGTTTGACCAAGCAGTTTGACCGATCCGATCGACCCTTTAACGTTGTCAGATCTAGTTGTATTTTTTTTCATACATGTATTTAATCTTAACGGTGATATCTGACGGTTGGAATAGATTTTCAAAACTTTTAGATTCGAAATCGGAACATATGCACTAATGTTCCTTAACTTATTTACTAAGTGTTTAAGTGAATGTATAGTTTCAAATAGTTACCATACGTAGACCGTTCAAATGCAAAAGTGTCGTGAAATAAGATACGACCGAAATATTGAAATACGACTACGGTTGAAAAATGGGAAGATTCGGACAAAATCTGTGTGCCGAATGTTGCGGTTAGGTGTTTTTTACTTCCGTTTTCCTATGGGTAGCCTGACGGTCGGTAAATATTTGGAGGAAAATTTTTATACGGTTAGTTGCGTCGCATCGATTTGAAACTATTCTCTGTTGAAGGTCAGGCCAAAAAACGTCATCTAGACGGGCCAATTGCCGTTTTAAAGCGTTTAGAGGTTTGACCAAGCAGTTTGACCGATCCGATCGACCCTTTAACGTTGTCAGATCTAGTTGTATTTTTTTTCATACATGTATTTAATCTTAACGGTGATATCTGACGGTTGGAATAGATTTTCAAAACTTTTAGATTCGAAATCGGAACATATGCACTAATGTTCCTTAACTTATTTACTAAGTGTTTAAGTGAATGTATAGTTTCAAATAGTTACCATACGTAGACCGTTCAAATGCAAAAGTGTCGTGAAATAAGATACGACCGAAATATTGAAATACGACTACGGTTGAAAAATGGGAAGATTCGGACAAAATCTGTGTGCCGAATGTTGCGGTTAGGTGTTTTTTACTTCCGTTTTCCTATGGGTAGCCTGACGGTCGGTAAATATTTGGAGGAAAATTTTTATACGGTTAGTTGCGTCGCATCGATTTGAAACTATTCTCTGTTGAAGGTCAGGCCAAAAAACGTCATCTAGACGGGCCAATTGCCGTTTTAAAGCGTTTAGAGGTTTGACCAAGCAGTTTGACCGATCCGATCGACCCTTTAACGTTGTCAGATCTAGTTGTATTTTTTTTCATACATGTATTTAATCTTAACGGTGATATCTGACGGTTGGAATAGATTTTCAAAACTTTTAGATTCGAAATCGGAACATATGCACTAATGTTCCTTAACTTATTTACTAAGTGTTTAAGTGAATGTATAGTTTCAAATAGTTACCATACGTAGACCGTTCAAATGCAAAAGTGTCGTGAAATAAGATACGACCGAAATATTGAAATACGACTACGGTTGAAAAATGGGAAGATTCGGACAAAATCTGTGTGCCGAATGTTGCGGTTAGGTGTTTTTTACTTCCGTTTTCCTATGGGTAGCCTGACGGTCGGTAAATATTTGGAGGAAAATTTTTATACGGTTAGTTGCGTCGCATCGATTTGAAACTATTCTCTGTTGAAGGTCAGGCCAAAAAACGTCATCTAGACGGGCCAATTGCCGTTTTAAAGCGTTTAGAGGTTTGACCAAAACTTGACCAGGGAATAGCCGACGAAATCCTGAACTTCGTCGGCTAAACTCTTGCGATCCGCGCCGTTTCATTGTCCGCCGTTGGATGGGCGAGATCTGACGGCTGCTGAGAGCGTAAAGTATAGCCGACGAGATTCATATTATAGCCGACGATGTGCATATTATAGCCGACGATAGACTTAACTTCGTCGGCTATAACCGGCCCGCAAAGCCCAACTTCGGCCCGGCCCGGATTTCGGCCCGGCCCGTCAGAGTATAGCCGACGAAATTCGTCGGCTATAACTATAGCCGACGAATTAAAATAACATCGTCGGCTATAGTCCTTCGATTTAAACCGAAACAGAGGGCGCCTCCCTCATTTTCCAGAAACCCTAAATCCCTAAATCCCCACTGCCGCAGCCGCCCGTCCCTCCCCGACGCCGACCGACCACCACCGACGCCGACCGAGCCTCCCCCTCCCTACCCTCCCCCTCCCCGCCCCCTCCCCGTCGTGCCCGACCCCTCCCCGACCCGAAACCCCCTGCCGCCGCCGCCCCGAGCCGCCGTCCCGAGCCGCCGTAGCCGCCCCTGCCGCCGTAGCCGCCCCTGCCTTGCGTCGCCTCTGCCGCCCCTGCTGCAGCCGCCCAGCCGCAGCCGCCCCTAGCCGATCCGAAACCCCCTGCCGCCGCCGCCCCTGCCGCCGCCGCCGCCGCACCGCACCACCCGTCCTCGTCCAGACTGCACCACCATGTCAGGTAGTCCCGATCGAGCCTCATTTACGGTTTTTATTAATTTTGTCGAATTTTGTGAATTTTAGGGTTTTTGTGAATTTTTTGTGGAATTTAGGGTTTTTTTGAAATTTATGGAATTGTGTGGATTTTTTGTTAAATTTGTTAATTTTGTGGAATTTATATACTAATTTTGTGGATTTTTTGTTAAATTTACGGTTTTTATATACTAATTGTGGAATTTTGTTGAATTTATATACTAGTATACTAATTTATATACTAATTTATATATAATTAGGTATAAATATTTTTTTTCATTTTTATGACGATATATATATATATATTTTTCGGAATATATATATATATATAATTAGGTATAAATATAGTTATGTATATATATAATTAGGTGTATATATATTTAAAAAAGTTTTTTATTTTTTTGTGAAATTTAAGGAATTTTGTGTTATATTTCGGAATATATATATATAATTAGGTATAAATATATTTAGGTACGTATATATATAATTAGGTATATATACATTGAATGATGTTTTTAATTTTGTTTTGTGGAATTTTTGTGCAATTTATGGAATTTATATACTAATTGTGCAGGAAACCGGCGCTTTGTAGACCGATGGCTTGGCAGACGGACCGAGAGCGACCCCGACGCTCAGGCAGGATCCAGCCGTGGGGGGAGCGGATCCAGCGGTCGTCGGGGCCTAGGCCGGCCTTTGAGTCGACGAGAGGAGACGTTGATGGGATTGACGCCGAGCGATCCACGTGGGGGCTCCTCGTATGAGTCGACGGGAGCGGGCCCTGACTCGAGTGTCGGAGGAGGACGCAGAGCCACCAGACCCCAGTGCACTTCAGCACTGTTCCAGGATCGGCAGCCGACCCCACCGCGCGCCGATCTGGACCCTCCAGAGATGCTCCCTGTCCCCCCACAGCGACAGCGTCCACAGCTACGGGGCCCACCGTCAGGGGGAGCAGGCCCCTCAGGGTCCACGCCCCGTATGTCTCCGCCATCGGGGATGTACATGGTCCAGTTCCTCCCTGCCATCCCTGAGTACGACGCCAGGGGGAGGCAGATTTGGAGGCACGACCGGCCTCACGAGATTCCCTGGGAGGAGGCCTACTTCTACAGTCCTTTCGACTCAGAGGACTGCCGCGGCCTGTGGGCCGTTCGTGAGAGGGACAAGCAGTACAACGACGCAGGTAATTGGTTAGTTTAATTAATTATTTACATTGTTTAATTAATTATTTAATTAGTTAGTTTAAATAATTATTTAACTATGTGTTCATTTTAACAGGCGTCCTCGTCAATAAACCCGCGGGGACGAGACGGACCAGAGGGCCAGCGAACATGTCCACCCTGGAGAGGGAGCTGGCCGGTGGGATTAGAGAGATCCTGCCCGGTCCCGGTGAGGATGGACGCCCGATTGAGCGGAGAGACACCACCACCAAGTACATCAACGCGACGGGCATGCTCGTGCGGGACAGGGTCCCACTGTTGTGGCCCGACTGGGGCTCTGTGCCCGATGAGATCAAGGCGCGAGTGTACAATGCACTGTCGGTGAGTTAAATATGATTTTTATTATAGAAAATAAACAATTATGAATTCAGTCCTTATAACTATATAAAAATATTTTCTAATTAATTTATAATGTTGCAGCAATGGTTTAGAGTCCATCCTACCTTGGACTGGTGGAGAGACGAGCAGCTGAAGAACAGGTTATGTGTTTTGCTTTTTTTTGTATAAATATATTTATTGGCAGTGTACGAATATATATATCTAACAGTTGTGTTCTGTTAATATAGGTACTCCGAGTGGAAGAACGAGCTGTCCACGCACTACAGGACGTACCATGTGGAGCAGCGCTTGGGGCGAGCTGCAACCCCCCACGAGTTCCGGTACAGGGAGTACGAGTGGCTATGGCTGGTAGCCTACTTCGGGAGCGACAGGGTCTCGGTAAGAAAATTTAGCCTGGTAGTATATAACTTTTTAATGTTATTTAATAATTAAATTATGTAGTTACTTAATTCAATTAATTAGTTAGTTAGTTAGTTATTAGTTATTAAATTAAGTCAGTTGGTTAGTTACATAGTTAGTTAGTTCGTTACTAAATTAAATCAAATTAAATTAAATAAAATTAGGTAGTTAGTAAGTTAGTTAGTTACTAAATTAAATTAGTTAGTTAAGTAGTTACTAATTAAATTAGTTAGTTAAGTAGTTACTAATTAAATTAAATTAGTTAGTAACTAAATTAGTTATTAATTTTATTTTGGTTAGTTCCTAATATTTTAATTTAGTTACTAATTTATATTTGCGTTTATATGTTTGTTGTTATAATACAGAAAATCTCGCGGACGAACAGCGACAACCGCAGGAGGAACGAGCACCCCCACCACGGCGGCGCCCGCTCCTGGAGGCAGTGGGCAGAGATGGCGAGGAGGGACCGACCGCTGAGGCCGTTGTCGTGGATTCATGCGCAGATATATCCGGGGCGTCCCGACCAAGTGGTAAGTATTCGTCCATCTTAAATAAAAGTGTTTCATGAAATTAATTTATATATATAATTTTTAATTCGTTTATTATATTTTCTTGTCAATTAGGCGGAAATAGATGCGGAGACCGACGCGATCACCTTCGGGATCGCGCGAGACACTCTGGGAGACGGGGCGTCCGACGAGGCGATCGCGGAGTTTGCCTCCACGATCGACACCCTTGAGCCGCGCTTGGCCTCTCAGATCATGCACGCGGCGGTAGGGACGGGGAACAACTACTTCTACCAGAGAGGCCTAGGCGCGGCGGGAGATGGGGTTCTCAAGTTCACGCCGGCCAATCCCAGCACGCAGCGTGCGGCTTCGACGAGAGGAGACTTGCAGACGCAGCTGCAGAGGACTCAGGCGGAGTTGGCGAGGGCGGTGGAGGCGCTCCAGCAGGCGGAGTTGGCGAGGGCTGCGGAGGCTTCGGCGCAGCAGGCCAGAGACGCATCTGTGGCGGAGATGTACCGATGGATGCAGCAGTCTTGGGAGGCCCAGCAGGCTGGACTCCAGCCCCCGCCTCCGCCACAGATGCCCCAGTTCGTCGTCCCCACTCCCCCCCCGCATCGGAGTACGCCAGCCGATCAGGACAGCCATAGCCACCGGAACTCGAACGATCCGGTCGACGACGCTACGCGTTTAGGGGGTGATGATGAGTAGATATATATAGTGGGTTAATTTGTACAGTATGTAGGATATTAGGGATGGATTGATGTGGATATTTGTTGGATATTTGGATGTTTGTTTGTGCATTTTCTGCAGCCCCCGAAGACGAAGAGAAATTGGGCCCGAGTAAAATTTTTTAATTTTTTTAAATATTTAGGGGTTATAGCCGACGATATTGGCATTATTTCGTCGGCTATAACAGTTATAGCCGACGATTTTTACCAAATTTCGTCGGCTATAAGGGCTATAGCCGACGATGTTTACCATATGTCGTCGGCTATACCCTCCCGGCTTCAGGCAAAAAAAAGCCGTTCCTGGTACCGGCGATTGTTATGGCCGACGATAGTGTCGTCGGCTAAAACGGACGTATAGCCGACGATAGTGTCGTCGGCTATACTTCGGGTTAGGGGCAGTTACGTAATTTTTAAAGCCGACGATCTTCTCGTCGGCAATGTTCGAAGTATAGCCGACGACGCTTTTTTCGTCGGCTATACCTGGTGTTTCATAAGCCGACGACTTACCCCGTGTGTCGTCGGCTATACTATAGCCGACGGAGCAATCCCGACGAGATAATAGCCGACGATACTTCGTCGGCTATGACTATAGCCGACGAATTAATGGAAACGGCCGACGAGATGGCGTCGTCGGCTATGACGCCTTTTCTGGTAGTGCAACCTATAGCAGTCTTATACTTCTTTAGCACACTTATCAAATCACTTTCTTGCTTCTCATTAAGCTTTGAAGACACAATAACCGGTAAAATGTCCTCTTCTCCAAGATACACATACTTTGAATGACTAGGGAGCTCCTTTAGTTCTAACTTTGGGGCCTCTTCCACACTTGGACGAAATCTGGTTGTGGCATTTGGAATTGACAAGAACGAATCAAAAACTTTTGCATAGGGCCGAGCCTCTAGCTTGGCACACACCTCCCTTAGGCTCGGCTCAAACTCCTTCTCTTGCTCATGCGTGACTCGCTCTCCCTTCTTGTCAAATCCGACCCCTTGCTCGATCGCTAATTGCTATGCGTCAAGCGAGGTTAACATAACTTGCTCGACCTACTCCAAAACGTCACTAGCTTGGCACTCCTTCAAATCGGCAATAGAGAACTTCATGGCATCAAAAACATTAAACTTGATCACCTCACCATCAAATTCCATTGTCAAATTGCCCTCGGCAACATCTATCTTTGTGCGTACCGTCCTCATGAATGTGTTGGTTGCATCACCTAACTAATATTATGTGCAAATTTGTGATGCTTCCTACTCCCAAGAATAGGAGGTCAAGTTTTAGTATTAGGGGAATAAGTAAGAGTATCGTACCCAAAAGATTGGGGAAAACTCTATCCTAACTAGATTACCGAAAAATAAAACTTAGAAAACACATGCAATCTACTTTTTACAACTCACAACTTTAGCTCTTTGGAAGTTAAGGTAATGATGATGGTATTAACAAGAGGTGGAGAATCGGCTTGATTGATTTGAGATTTAAAATAAAGTCTTACGTAAAAGTAATCTATGATAATTAAATTGTAGAGACTAAATTAACAAGAAGAGTAGAGACTTAGGCATCACACCTACCCTAACTCATGCACACATGTAATTTAAAAGTGGATGTGAAACATGCTTGACAAACATCCCCCTAGTGCTTTGGTAGCTACCAAGAAACTAACTAATCATGCAATTTAACAAAGTCTTTTGGAGCGAAGTTAAATCATCACACAACCTTAATCCCAATTATATTACCTTATAATACAAGCTTATAATACAAGTGGGCTATGTACCACAAGCCTAACGCCCCCTTAGAGCAATTAAACTCAAGGCACAAGCATTAAGACCAAAGTAAGAAATTCAAGCAACTTAGTACTTCCCTTAAGAAATACTAAGCCACCACCTAAAGGCTACTCATGCTCATGGATTCAAGAAGTTGTCAAATTCAAGGTTCCAATTCATTAGTTATCTAAACATGTTTCCTAGGTGACAAAGCTAGTTAACACATTTAGTAAGCATAAAGTGTAGAAGCCATAGATTCAAACATGCATCAATATCAAACTTAAAGGAAAATTACATTGTTTGCACAAGTTTGGCTAGGGGCAGCCCTAGCCTCAAATCCAACTACTCACTACTCATTACATACAACAAAGCTATGAACTTGAAATACATCAAAGTAAAAAGAGAAGAAGAGCCAGAAGAAAGAGGGAGATTACCAAGGGTTTGGTACCAAGATACCAAACCTTACCAAGATGTAAGACAAGAGAGTGCTTCTATGTATGGTACTAATGGGTCCTAACAAAGAAAGAACTCCATCACCACCATACACAATCCACACAATCTAATATGAATAAAGAACAAGGCTTGAGGATGAATAAGAGTGAGAGAAGAAGGAAAATGGTAAGAAAATGCTTCCAAGAATGGTATTAATGGGTTCTAAGATGGGAAGAACACCATGGTAATCCACAAAATCTTGAAGAAACAAGCTTGTAGTATAAAATATGAGTAGAGGATGAAGAGAAGTGAAGTGGGTGTGGCTTTGGTGAAACCCCAAGCTATCACAACTCTTTCTTACACCAAAACTAAAACTACAAGCTTGCAAAATGAGAGAGAGGAATAGTGAATTCGTCCAAAATGAGAGAGGGAGGTATAAATAGGCCTAAAGTGATGAATGAAGGGTGGAGATGTAAGGAAATGAAGGGCCAGATGTGGTGGACAAAGAGGGAAGCACAAATTGTGGATCTAGTTTTCATTAAATGACTAAAAACCTCAAAGATATTTTGGTGGAGAAGGAAAAAGTAAGGGCACTCTTGATATTTAGCCATAAGGACAAAGAGACAAGGTCAACATCAAAGGGAGAAAGCCAAGATGTCCCTTTCAGTTGTCTTCTTCTCATTTGAATTTGAATTAACAAATCTTCTTCCCTCCAATGCTCCTTCACTTGTTGAATATCAGCCATCACCATATTCCGGTGATAGGAGCATAAAATGCGACGTTCTTAATATGTTTTTACCCCCATTTGTCCAATGCTTAACCCTTATTGTTGTAAGATAGAGTCATGTAATTGAGTCTTGAGTTTTGGTTGAGTTTAATGTGAGAATGTGCTTAAATAGAAGAATTTGGACAGAAATTATCAAAAGCCTATTTGAAAAGTCTCTGAGATGTTTTATTGAATCTGTAAAACATAAACTTTGCTTTTGATAGATTTTTCTTCTCTCATATGCAGTTGACACATAACGGATTGAGAAAGTAAAGGAGTCACTGAAATTGGAGCAAAATAAGATGTAAAGAATTACAAGTTTAAATCGGATGCAAAACCAGAAACTTCAGCAGATTTCAGTGCACAACACTCAATTTCCCAAATTTATTCCCGACGATTCACAAGGAACCAGAAGGCGAATCATATATGGATGGAAAGCCCTGTGTGTCTAGGTTCATATGCAATTAGAATCGCAGTAAAAGCTTTCCTGACCAAAACGTTATGCTAGTTTGAATGCACGGAGGTCAGAACTGCCGAGAAAGAAAACCTTCTGTCCGATTTTAGAGTTTTTAGTTTTTATTCACCAAGTTCGTGTCCAAGATCATTATTGAAGAGCTACTGAACATAATGGAGTATTAGGGAGTCATCCTAGCAAGAAGAAAATCGGAGAATTAAAGAAAAATGCTTCCCTAGTACGAGAAGGAAAAGAAGACGCAAAGGAAGAGTTTTCCCGGCCCAACTAGGGAAAGCTACGGCCAGCTCTTGGATAAATTGTCCAACTTGGAACGAGCCTAGTCCATCAATAAGTCTATGAAGTTCTGATCCATGGAAAATTCGGCTGAATTAAAGAAGAAAAGAAAGTTGAATTCGGAATGGAAAAGAAGAAGAACTAAGCCGAATTCAACATGGAGTTGGCTTACGAATGTGGACTGAATTCCATCCTTTGTGCAAGATTTTTGGCTGAATTAATTCATGGAAAACCTAAAGAGATATTGCTCAATTATTCAGCCATTATCTTGGGAATTTTCGGCAGAAAATAGAGGAAGAAAATCGCAACAAATCCTGATCAAATTCGGCAGAATTCCTGTACACGTCATCCAACTTCCACGGACTCTCCCGGATAGACTTCAAACCAGATGACGTGCTATATATGGATGGAAAGCTATGGGAGTCTAGTTTCCAAATCAATTGGAATCACCTCAATAGCTATTTTCTAGAGAGAGATATTTCGTTTTTATCACAAAAAGGTCATTCTGCCGAAAATAGTTCAACTCGGATTTGAAGACTTAAAGCTGCCAAACCTCTTCCTCCTTTGTTCTCCTATATATATAGCTCTCTTTTATACAGAAAAATCATCTCTCTTCTCTCTCAATTTTGAGTTAAGAAATTTGAGCACTAGTTTATGGTCATTAGTCTTGGTGGCAACGGCCTCGACCCACTTACTTACATAATCAACTCCCACAAGAATGTAGAGATAGCCATATGAACTTGGGAAAGGTCCCATGAAGTCGATGCCCCATATGTCAAATATCTCCACTTCAAGCATATAGTTCAAAGACATTTGATCTCTTGAGGAAGTTTTGCCGACCCTTTGACAACTGTCACAAGAACTCACATAGGAATGAACATCTTTAAACAATGAAGGCCACCAAAACCACTACAATATTGAATATCTTAGGTGACGAAAATTTTTCATCACATAAGAAGGATTTTCGTCGTCTAACATCTTAGGTGACGAAAATTTTGTCGCCTAAGTTTCGTCGTCTAAAGTTTGTGGTCTAGGTAAGGAGGCGACGAAAATATAAGAATTTCGTCGCCTAAGATAAATCTTAGACGACGAAAAAATTTCGTCGTCTAAAATAATGGTGACAAAAAAAAACTCTAAGAGGACGAATTTTTTCGTCGGCTAAATTCCATCTTAGACGACGAAACAAATGTTTCGTGGCCTAAGATAATTACTTAGACCACGAAACTCAACATTTTTCGTCGCCTAAGATGAAGACTAAGTCGACGAAATTATTTGTTTCGTGGTCTAAGCTAGTTTCTTAGGCCACGAAACATAATATTTCCGTGGCCTAAGAGGTGATCTTAGGCGACGAAATTATTATGTTTCGTGGCCTAAGTAACTAGTTTAGACCACGAAACTATTTGTTTCGTCGACTTAGTATCTAGCTTAGTCCACGAAAACATTCTTTTTCGTCGACTAAGTAACTAGCTTAGGCCACGAAATTGAATTTTTCGTCACCTAAGTAAGTATTAAATTAAAAAAAAAAAATTCTAATACTGAATATTCATATAAATTAAAAAAATTATCTATAAAAATTAAATACCAAATATTAATAAGTTTATTCATACATTTGTTCAATAAAAATATTAAACCGAATAATATCGTAGTGAGAGAGAGGAGCCTGCAAGCTACTGTGGTCGGTTCCTAAACAGCTGGAACTGTTCCTCCAACCAGCTAAGACGGTTTTCACTATTCTGGTACTTCTCATTTGCCAATTGTGTCTGCTCCTCAAGTATGCCCATACGCTGTCGGGCCTCCTCTTTGGCCAGTCGTACCTGCTCCTCTGCAAGTGCGATACTCTTTCGGGCCTCCTCCTCTGCAAGTGCGATACGCTCTCGGGCCTCCTCCTCCAGTCGTCTCATACGCTCCGCATTTGACGACCGATTGCGTCCAGTGGAATTTTCCCCTTGCGATGATTGGGAGCAGACACCGAAAGTGACTCCTCCTAACCCCCGAATCTCACCGCTGTTTCGCGGTCCCAGTACGTTGACAAGCACTTGGGCTTGAGTCGGCTCGTCAAAATAGTGAACGATCTGATCTTCCGGAATGTCGGGGTGGTCATTCCTCACAGTGGTCATCACCCTCTCGAGCTCGACATTGATACGGTGCTGCATTTAAAAATGAAGTACGTTAGTGCATTAATAACTTATGTCGCTGTTATCAGATTTGGCCAAAACTTGTGTACATTATCAATACAAAGACCAAGTAAGTAACATGCATATGAATAATGCATTCTAAATAATCCAAACATAATGGGCAGATACTCTTCATCAAACCACAACGGTTAAACATAATCCAAACATAATGCATTCACTAGGAGTTTTGAGATCGCATGATTAGAATGGTTTTAACTTGAGTAAATACACAAAGTTAGATAACTTAAGGGAAATATTAAAGAGCTTATGCATATGCTTATGAATTTCTCTTGATAACAGGTGTATTGATCATATTGGTGATAGATTTCCAAATTCCAAACATTCCATCCTTCTTGGTCTATTTTCTTATAACCGGCCATGTCTAGTTATGGGATAAGGGAAACTTACTATATTTTCTGCCGCTTCCGGGTGCTCACACTACCAGAAAAATGAGTTTTGCCGACGAAAAAAAAAAAAAACGGCCGACGAAATGATTTTTCGTCGGCTATTCCCAGGAATGGCCGACGAAACTTTTTTTTCGTCGCTAAAAAAAAAAATCGTCGGCCATTCCCATAGAATGGCCGACGATTTTTATTTCGTCGCTAAAAAGTAAAAATCGTCGGCTATTCTACAAGAATGGCCGACGATTTTTATTTTCGTCGGCTATACTCCAATAATGGCCGACGAATTAATATTTTCGTCGGCTATACAACTTTTGGAGTATGGCCGACGAATTTTACAATTTCGTCGGCTATAAGTCTTTATATTTTCAGATCTGGACAGCAGCTGCTCATTTGCAAAAAACGGGAGAAAGAGTGAAAAATCGGTGGATATTGTTGAAATCCGTCCTCTCTTACATTGTGAAGCTATATATAGGTACGTACATGTGTATATATGTTGATTTTGGGTTTTAGTTGCATGAGTTGATTTTGAGTTTTAATATATGTTTTGATGTTATTTTAATCCTAAAGAGTAATCGGTTTTGATGTTATTTTAATTAGTGTTAAAAAAATAATGATGATGTTAGTGACACTTCGGCTAGCATAAGTCCTCTTTCTCGTGCTTCGATAAAAGGAAAACAGAATATCTGACGGTTTCTGGAGCTTTTATCAAAACAGAATGATGATCAGAAGGTCATCCAGGCTACTAAATTGGTCATACCGAAAGATTCTTTTTTCTCAGTTATCTTGCAACCATTCAACTTCATTAACTGCTATCTGGTGAGGATTAAGTAGTTAATGAAGTCGAATGGTTACAAGATAACTGCGAAAAAAGGATCTTTCGGTTTGAACATTTTAGTAGCCTGGATCACCTTCTGATCATCATTCTGTTTTGATAAAAACTCCAGAGAGCTTGGCATTCTGTTTTCCTTTCATCGAAGCACGAGAAAGAGGACTTATGCTAGCCGAAGTGTCACTAACATCATCATTATTTTTTTATTTTTTTCATAGAATAGCCGACGAACAATGCATCATTTCGTCGGCTATAATAATAATGGCCGACGAAAATTAATTATTTCGTCGGCCATAAGTTTTTTTGAAAATAAATATTACAATTATGGCCGACGAAAACTAATTATTTCGTCGGTAAAAATTAAAAATCGTCGGCCAAAGAAAAAATTTCGTCGGCCATACACATAGAATGGCCGACGATTCATTATTTCGTCGGCCATACACATAGAATGGCCGACGATTTAAAGTTTTCGTCGGCTATATAACTTTGGGAAGAATGGCCGACGAAGTTGGCAATTTCGTCGGCTATAAGTCTTTATATTTTCAGATCTGGCCAGAAGCTGCTCATTTAAAAAAAAAACGGGAGAAAGAGTGAAAAATCTGTGGGTATTATTGAAATCCGTCCTCTCTTACATTGTGGAGCTATATATAGGTATGTATATATATATATATGTGTATATATATATGTTGATTTTGAGTTTTAGTGATTTTGATATAGTAAGTGATTTTTTGTTTTGTTGTTGTTTTAGTGTTAGAATGTATGTATATATGTTGATTTTGAGTTGTAGTTGAGTTGATTTTCAGTTAGAGTATAATTATGTGTTTTAATTTAATAATGTTATTTTAATTAGTGTTAAAATATATATAAATATGTTAATTAATGGTTGTTGATAGTGTAATGAACTTAAACAATGGTTGTTAATTAATGGTATATATATATATGAGTTGATGTTGATAATAATATATATTGTAATATATATGTGTTAATTAATTTATTATTAATTAAAGTTATACATATATATTATTATCAGGCTATATATGGATCGAGATAAGAGTTGGATTTCGCTTCCAAGGCATGACCGACGATACACTACAGGAGTTGTGGATTTTATGCAGTTCGTCGAAGAAAATGCAAAAGGACCGTACCATTATTGCCCGTGCAAGAAATGTAAGTGTCGCAGTGATATGTGTCGATTTCCGATTAGGACAGTATGGGAGCACCTAAAGAGCAATGGGTTTTGGCCGAAGTACACACGTTGGATATATCACGGTGAGCCATCATTAGATGGATCGCATGATCATGGGCAGTATTTTGAGGCGGGCAGTAGTAGTACATCCAACGATCCAACAATGGCATTCGTCAACGACGTGTTTCCTTTTGAAAGCGGTGTACGTGGGGAACAATATATGCAGGACCCGGTGCAGCCGTTCCCATAAGTTGTCAACACTGCTGCCTTTGACAAGTACAACAAACTGATTGCATTGCAACAGACCCCTGTGTCTTCAAGTTCTGAGAAGACAATTCTTCAAAGTGTGATGGAGGTAATGAGGATTAAAGTCGAGACAAAAGGGAGCATCAGGCAAGTGGATGAATATCTACAGTACACTTCTTCGTTGTTGGAGGAGGGTCATCGTAATCCTACCAATCACCGTCAGGTCCGAAGTATCCTCAAAGATCTAGGGCTTTCCTACATTAAGATCCATGCATGCGCATTTGACTGCGTTCTCTTCTGGGGTGAAGATGCAGAAGAGAATGACCTTGCTAGCCTTGACGCATGTCCGATATGTCAGTCTGACCGATATAAGTTGACGGGAGCAGGCAATAGGAAACCTGTGAAAGTGCTTCGGTATTTTCCGTTGAGAGATAGGCTTGAGCGGTTGTACATGTCAGAAACCACCGCAAAAGCTATGAGGTGGCACGGTGAGCGGGACGCGGGAGACGCAGATATTATGACACACATCTCTGACGGAGCGGCTTGGAAGCATATAAACAATGAGTTTCCTCATTTTGCGTCAGATGTCAGAAACGTCAGGCTCGGGCTCTCAACCGACGGGTTCAACCCTTTCGGCACCATGAGTCTTTCATACAGTATATGGCCGGTGGTTTTGGTACCTTACAACCTTCCTCCGTGGATGTGCATGAAGAAGGAATATAATATGTTGACGTTGTTGATTCCGGGGCCTGGTTACCCAGGGAAATGTCTCGATGTGTATATGAGACCATTGATTGAAGAGCTTAAGGTATTGTGGGACGTTGGTCATCCCACTTTTGACAAGTACAAGCAGGAGACGTTCCAGATGCATGCCATGGTTATTGGTACCATCAGTGATTTTCCTGCTTATGGGATGTTGTCGGGCAGCGTTGTTAGGGGATACAAGGCTTGTCCAGAGTGCCTCAGCGATTATGGGAGCACCCCTCATTGCAACAAGATATGCCGAATGGGTCATCGTATGTTCCTTCCGGCGGATCACCACTGGCGTTACGAGTCCGCCGCATTTGATGGAACCGAAGAACACGGCCGTGCTCCCAGAAGATGGACAGGAAGAGAAATTTTAGCAAGACTTAATCAGTACGATTTTGGGCCCCTCAGCAATCATCCCGATATTGTAGCGGAAATACCTGAAAGGCCTGAGGAGTACAAATTCTGGACACATAGGAGCATATTGTGGGAACTCCCGTACTGGTGTGAGTTGCTGATCCGTCACTTTCTAGACGTTATGCACATAGAAAAAAATGTTTCTGAAAGTGTGGTGGGCACAACGCTGAACTTGGAGGGGAAGACGAAAGACGGTCCTAAGGCTCGCACTGATCTGCAAAACATGAATATCAGAAAACCACTATGGTTGAAACAAGGGAAGAGAAAAATGCCTCAAGCTCCTTACACCGTCAAGCCTGAGCATAAATCAGAAATTTTGCATTGGATAAGTGAGGCCAAGTATCCTTCAGGCTTTGCTGGAAATATAGCCAAGTGTGTCAACAGACAATGCAACAATCTGTACGGGTTGAAAAGTCATGACAATCATATCCTGCTACAACGTCTCTTCCCTGTTTTCATTCGACCGTTCCTTCCCCGTCACGTTGTGCAGCCGTTAGTAGCGTTGGCAAGATTTTTCCAGAAGGTATGCACACGGGAAGTGAGAAAATCTGACCTCCGGGAAATGCAACAAGACATCGTTCATATCATGTGTAAATTTGAGATGATATTTCCTCCAAATTTTTTCGACATCATGCCTCACCTCATGATCCATCTTCCTCGGCAGTTGTTGCTTACCGGTCCTGTGCACTTCACTTGGATGTATCCGATGGAAAGGTACGTATTTTACACCTTATGTTAATTTCCTCATCAATATATGTGATATAGTGTTAATGTATTATCATAACACTTTAAAAACTTGATTTATAGGCAACTTGGACAATACGGTGGTTTTGTCCAAAACAGATCCGCACCTGAAGGATGTATAGCTGAAGCATATATTGCGCACGAGTGCGTTACCTACATGAAGCTGTATTTCGGAGCGTTACAGGAAAGCATACCGGAAGATGTACCTTCACAGTTCAATCTTTCCATACTCTCCGACGATGTTGTACTCGGTGGAAACATGCCAGTTTCCTATAAGTTGAAAGATTATGAGGTAGCCATTGCACATTGGTGGGTACTAATCAACTGTCCAGAAGTTCAGTTTTGGAAGGACATACATCTACGCTGTGAAGGAGTAGCAAGTGATCGCGATTACCACAACCAGACATTCGCAGAGTATTTCGGCCGCTGGGTACGTACCTTTAACACTATTTTATACGTGTTCATATATTATTGTGTATATTTATTCATATTTATAGTTGATTCTGATGGTTGCAGATGGACCATATTGCAAATGATAATCACCCAAATTGGTCGCACGAACTCAGACTTTTAGCGAGGAGGCCGGTCTATTCAAAAGTTTATGCGACGTGCAAGGTGAATGGTGTGTTATTTCGATGTGAAGACAGAGACCTCAGACTGAAAACACAAAATTCAGGGGTTATGGCACATGGTGGGGATGGTGGAGTTGACTATTACGGTGTTCTCCATTCAGTTGTGGAACTGCATTACGGGGAAGGCATGAAAGTGCACCTTTTCAAGTGTAGATGGTTTGACACACGGCCGCAGAGCATGAAAACCGATCAATACGGCGTAAGTTCTGTGAACACTAGTATATCATGGTATGAGGACGACCCGTTCGTTTTAGCCACATGGGTGAAACAAGTGTTTTATCTTGATGATCTCGCCAAGGGTGATCCGTGGAAAGTAGTCAACACTATCCACCATCGCAACATTTACCGGGCGTCTACACTTGGAGTGGCTGAAGAGAACGAGGAAGGGGGCACCGCGTATCAAGAGCCCAACTCAAACGGTATTCCTGACTCCTCTTTTATTCGTCTAGACACGCCGGTGCGAATTCGACGTGAAGAGCCACTGCTTGTTGATGTTGATCCAATTGAAGAAACTAACGAGGACTCTAGTGGTGAGGAAAGACATAGATTACCCCTATCGAGCAATTCAGAAACCGAAGAAGACTCATCCGATGATTTCGATTACAATCCGACGGATTAAGTAATTTAAATGATGTAATCATTTCATTTGTAATCAACTCATTTCTAATGAACGGGAGTGGGGATGAGCCTCCCAGCTAGGCTGGGTTCCAAACCCCTTAAACAAAAATTTGAAATATGTTGACTGTTGGGTTTCTGATTTTTTATGTTCAATTTTGGTTATATGTGAACAGGACATCGGAATAGGAGAGGTGTAAAACCACTGGTTTTTTGGTTTTTTTTTTTTTCAGAGAATGGCCGACGAAAAATGCATTATTTCGTCGGCTAAACGGAGAATGGCCGACGAACATTAATTATTTCGTCGGCCATAATTTATTTAAAAAAAATATTTTACGAACAATGGCCGACGAAAACTAATTATTTCGTCGGCTATAAGTTATTTAAAAATAATTATTTACGAACAATGGCCGACGAAAAATAACTATTTCGTTGGCCATAAGTTTTTTAAAAAATAATAATATTACGAACAATGGCCGACGAACATTAAATATTTCGTCGGCCATAAGTTTTTAACAGAAAACGACAAAACAATAGCCGACGAATACTAGGTTTGATTTCGTCGGCTATGATTAAAAAAAAACAAAAAAAGAGCAGTTTCCATTTTCTATCACTATCGACAAACCATTGCTTCATCCTTCAAATGCAAATGTGTCGTGAAATAAGACATGACCGAAATATTGAAATACGGCTACGGTTGAAAAATGGGAAGATTCCGACAAAATCTGTGTGCCGAATGTTGCGGTTAGGCGGTTTTTACTCCCGTTTTCCTATGTGTAGCCTGACGGTCGGTAAATATTTGGAGGGAAATTTTTATACGATTAGTCGCATCTCATCGATCTGAAACTATTCTCTGTTGAAGGTCAGGCCAAAAAACGTAATTTAGACGGGCCAATTTCCGTTTTAAAGCGTTTAGAGGTTTGACTTTGCGGTTTGACCGTCCCGATCGAGCCTTCAACATTGTCAGATGTAGTTGGATTTTTTTTCGTACATGTATTTAATCTTAACGGTGATATCTGACGGTTGGAATAGATTTTCCAAACTTTGAGATTCAAAATCGGAATATATGCACTAATGTTCCTTAACTTGTTTACTAAGTGTTTAAGTGAATGTATAGTTTCAAATACCTACTATACGTAGACTCTTCAAATGCAAATGTGTCGTGAAATAAGATATGACCGAAATATTGAAATACGGCTACGGTTGAAAAATGGGAAGATTCCGACAAAATCTGTGTGCCGAATGTTGAGGTTTGCTGTTTTTTACTCCCCTTTTCCTATGGGTAGCCTGACGGTCGGTAAATATTTTGGGAGAAATTTTTATACGATTAGATGCGTCGCATCGATCTGAAACTATTCTCTGTTGAAGGTCAGGCCAAAAAACGTCATTTAGACGGGCCAATTTCCGTTTTAAAGCGTTTAGAGGTTTGACTTTGTAGTTTGACCAAAAGTATAGCCGACGAAGTTATATTTCGTCGGCTAAAGTCTGGTGATCCGCGCCTTTCCATTATCCACCGTTGGATGGGGGAGATCGGACGGATGCTGAGGGACGAAGACTATAGCCGACGAATTATGTAATTTCGTCGGCTATGCTATAGCATGGCCGACGAAAAATGAATTATGTAATTTCGTCGGCTATGCCATAGCATGGCCGACGAAATCGCTTTATTTCGTTGGCTATACTATATCATGGCCGACGAAATCGCTTTATTTCGTCGGCTATACTATCGGGTATAAGTAAAATGCAGCCGAACCCTAGCCTCCATTTGCCCGATTTTCCCTAAACAATCTTCCTCCTCGAATCCGGCCCTCCTTCATCCGTCGATCCTCCTCCCTATTCCGGCAGCCCGGCGCCTCCTCCTCCTCCTCCTTGGTTCGGCAGCCCGGCGACTCCTCCTCCTCCTCCTTGGTTCGATCCGCCGCCCCTCCTCCTCCTCCTCCTCCCTGTTCCGGCAGCCCCGGCCGACCCTCCTCCTCCTCCTCCCTGTTCCGGCCGCCTCCCCCTCCTCCTCCTCCTCCTCCCCGATTCGGTACCCGGCCTCCCTTTTTTTTTTTTTTTTGTTATTTAATTGTTAATAAATTAAATTATGGTTAATAAATTATATATAATTGTTAATTTAGATATAATTGTTAATTTAGGTATAATTTATGTATTTATTTGTTAATTTGTGTATAATTTATGTATTTATGTTAATTTATGTATTTATGTTAATTTAGGTATAATTTATGTATTTATATTAATTTAGATATAATTTATGTATTTATGTTAATTTAGTTATAATTTATGTATTTATGTTAATTTAGGTAGAATTTATGTATTTATGTTAATTTAGTTATAATTTAGGTTTTTATGTTAATGTATGTAATTTTTAGGTTTTTATGTTAATTTAGGTAATTTTTGTAAAATTTATTTTAATTGTATAATTTAGGTGTAATTGTATAATTTATATGTATAAATTGGTTATTATATAAATCGGTAAATATTAAAATATGTTAGTATTATTGGGTATTATATTAATTAGAATTTGTTATTTAATATAATATAATTTAATATTAATTAATGTATTAATGCGTCTGGCTTTAGATGGCCGATGCATTTAGGCAGTTCTTCGGAGGTCGTCGTTCTAGATCTAGAGGTTCTGGAAATGCCGCCGGTTCTGGAAATGCCGCCGGTTCCCCAGACTCCGAGAGGACGGCTAGCCAGCCTGAGAGGACCACCAGCCAGCCGCGGAGGAGTGTGGATGCAGCCCAGCCGCGGCGGAGTGTGAGTGCTCGGCACCAGACCCTTCTCCAGGCGGGGCGGCCGTCGAGCACTTCACTTCCGCACCTCGGTCCCTCTGTGGCGCCGAGGTTTAGTCGGCAGCTGTTTCACGAGGAGATAGCTGCCGACGTTCCTCAGGTTCGTATGCCTGAGGTTCATCGGGAGCTGATGCCGAGTCCGACTCAGTCTGCTGGTGACTCGACTGAGGGGCCTACTCTCCCAAACCAGCTCTTCCTCCCCTACAACATTCCTGCGATACCCGAGGTCGATTATCAGGGTCGGCCCCAGTGGCCTGATATGCCTCAGTTCGTGAGTGCTGCGGAGGCATACCAGCAGCAGCCATGGGAGAGCCCTGACCTCCTGATTTCGGCGAGGAGAAAAGGAAAGTCGACGGCAACCGAATCATCGGGTTCAGGTAACATTCGATTTTATTAATTAAATGTTTTATTAAAATTAACGCACTAATATTTAATTTTATTAACCAATCGTCGTTTATGTGATAGGGACAGGCGCTAGCAGTTCAACCCAGAGGAATACCAGAGGTGTCATCAGTTTTGAGACGCTCAGGAGAACGGTTGAACGGAGCGGGAGGATCCAGATTGACGAAACTCCTAATCAGGAGGTTGGGGCGAAAAAGAAACGCGACTACTCGGGTTGCGTGGGTGCACTCATTAGGGACAGAGTCCCTATGTTGTGGGCTCGGTGGGCTGATGTGCCCGAAGAAATCAAGATGGAGTTGAACAACGCTGCGTCGGTGAGTAAATAAAAAAATTTAATTTAGTTATCGTAATATTTAAAAATTTTCGGTATTTTTATAATTATAAAACTAATAAAATATTATCTTTCAGACATACTTTGTGGTTGCGGAACACAAGCGGGGTTGGGCGGACTCCCAACAGAGCTCGAGGTACGTTGGGAATGTCTTATTTGATAATTTGAAATATTTTATGATATTAATCATATTTCTAATGCACTTTTGTTTTTTTCGTAGGTTCAAAGAGTGGAAAAACGAGCTCCGTTCCCACTATAACGAGTACGGCAACCGTGGTCGTATGGGTACTCCCAGAGAGTTCATGTTCAGGGAGTACGAGTGGCGTTGGTTGAAGACCGTAGTCTTCAACAACCCGGCTATGATGGTAAATACTAAACTTCACTATAAATGTTTATTTTATTAAAATTTTAATTATTAGTTTAAATATTTTATAATTATTTCAGTTATATTTTTTGATGCATTTTTCTAATATTTTATTATTTGTTTGAAGGAACGGTCTCGGATAAACTCGGAGAACCGCCGCCGTAACACAATCCTCCATCACGGCGGTTCAAGGCCGTTTGCACAATATCAGGAGGAGGCGCTCAGAGATCATCCTGATTGCAACCCCTACGTGGAGACGTTCAAGATCGCTTATCCACAAGCGACAGAAGATCTCGTAAGTTGTTAATTATGATTTAAAAATTTAAATTATTAATTTTACTTAACTATCCATTTGTTAGAATATTAATTTTTTTTCCCCGTCCAATTAGGAGCGGGTGACCCAGGCCGAACAAGAGGTGCTCCAGCAAATAGTTCGGGAGACACAACCGGACATCTCAGAGGCAGATATGGAAGAAGCCGTGCGCCGGGTCGACCGCACCAATATCCAAACGGCGGCGAGGATGTTCAACGCAGCCTTCCCACAGCAGTCCAACGAGTACTACAGCCGGGGTTTGGGAGGTTCTGGACAAGGGCTCCTGAAGACCACTAAGGGAGGTCAAAAGAAGGGAGGCGGGGAGACCCAACATATGAGGGGGGAAGTGCAGCGATTGGCCGCAGAATTGGCGACCTCGTCCCAGACAGTAGAGGAGCTGCACCGCAGACAACAGCAGTACCAGCAGTATCAGTTGGATATGGTCCGTTGGAATGCTGAGTGCGCCAGAATTCGGCAATACAACTACGACGGCCAGCAACAGTGGGTTTATGAGATGTTCGCGGCACAACAAGAAGGCCGTCCACCCCCGCTCCCGTTTCAGCAGTTAGTGGAGCCTCCAATGCCTGAACCTCTCGAGTTCGGTCAGCAGGCGGATGATGCGCCTGATGCTGTAGATGACATCCTAGAATTTAGTAGTTTAGGATAATTAGGGTTATATTTTATGTATATTGGAACGAATTTAATAAAAATGGTATTTAGACGTGTTTCTTGTTGGTGCAAATGCATGAATTGTTTTTGTGATTTGCAGCTTGCTTGGAATGGTAATTTAGAAAATAATTTAATTTTTTTTTTCCCAAATGAAAGAATAGCCGACGATTTTTGCATTATTTCGTCGGCTATAACAAGTATAGCCGACGAATTTTACCTATTTTCGTCGGCTATAACTAGTATAGCCGACGAAAATTGCCTTATTTCGTCGGCTATAACTAATTAATACCTATTAAAATAGTAATATATTTCGAGGAAATAGCCGACGAAGTTTTATTAAATCGTCGGCTATAGTTAAAAAACCATAGCCGACGAAATTTTATTAAATCGTCGGCTATAGTTAAAACATCATAGCCGACGAAATTTTACTAAATCGTCGGCTATAGTTAAAACATCATAGCCGACGAAATTTTATTAAATCGTCGGCTATAGTTAAAACACCATAGCCGACGAAATTTTATTAAATCGTCGGCTATACTTAATGGATTTCGTCGGCCATATTCAAAAATACCCGACGAAATTCGTCGGCTATTTCACCCACGTTTGCCCGACGAATTTTTGGACTCGTCGGCCATACTTAACTATAGCCGATGAAATTTTTTTTTTCGTCGGCCATTGGTATTACCGACGGCGTATTACCGACGACTTATGGCCGACGAAATTTTCGTCGGCAGAGGGTATAGCCGACGAAAAAATGGAATGGCCGACGAAAAAATTTTCGTCGGCTATTCGGCCGTATCTGGTAGTGTCAGGAGGGTACACCATCTCATAATTCTTCACCAACGGGAATGGTTCACCCTTTTGCTTCAATTTGAGCGCCCCGTAGATGAAAGGCTTTGAACCGGACCGATGGTGCAGCGTCTTCTTCCCCCGGTTGAGGGCGTTGGCGGTCGATCATCTCTGTAGAAGTATGATTAAATATGAGACAAATAGTTAGCATTGAAATAAAACTAAAATGAAAAATATTAACATTTGAAAGCACAGACTAATATTAAAAAATTATATACCTGGAACTCATCGCTCTCGAAGTGGTGAACCAGCTAAGACCACTCCTCCTTCCTATCTTTGAACTCTTTCAGAATTTTTCCAGGGTTGTCAATCCTAAGCTTGTTGAGCTTGCTCTTGAAGGTTGTGAAGGTCTTGGCGGCATGCTTGTAAACCCACTTTACCATCTTCTTATCATCCCAAGGGATGTCATAAACAAGCTATTACAAAAAAAATGGAATTAATATGGAAGCTGATAGATAATTAAAATATTAAAAATTGTAGTTAACTTACGTCGAGTTCATATTTGAGCTTCATCTGATCATCCTCCTCCAGATCCCACCAACTTGCAGCAGTCATGGGAATGTTATCCCGAATGATATGGCCGATATCATGAGTCAGCCAACTGTTCAGTGCACTGGTCTGCGGTCCGTGCAAGAACTCATCATCTATGACGATCTTCACCTTCTCTCCGTGCTGCACCCAAGACGTGTAGGCCTTCAAGCCTTTTACCAACCCTCGTTTGTGTTTGGGAGGAGGTGCTGCCAAAACAATAACAATTTAATTAGAGAGTAATAACACTCATTTATAACTAAATGACTTAATTAAAAGTGTTGGATCATGTTTACCTCCATCAGGCCGAGGACGAAATGTGCGCCGACAGCTGATCTCTTCACCATCACTGTCTTCGACGTCAGGTGTGGTTTCTGCTACTGGAGGGGCTACAGTATCTTCCACCGGTAACGGGGGAGGGGGGGAGGTGCTGATACGTTCACAGATGATTTTGTACGTGGCTGCAACGAACTCCCTTCAGAGACATTTGACCTGTAGAAGCGGTCAAATAACTCCTGCCTCTTCTTCTTGAGAAATCCATTAGTCGGCGACATATTTTTCCTGTAAAGAAACACAAATTTGTATCACAAACACAACAGTCATATGTAGTAAAATTAATCAATTACTTGTACATATTGTTACTAAAGAAGAAGGCTGTCACTAATACACAAGTAATCATTGTAACACTACCCTACCCACGTCTAATGAAAAAAACTAAAAGTAAAATCATCATTAGATATTACCAAAGATGGAATGCTACAACTTGGGATTAGAATGAGACAATAATCAATACCCATATATACTTCCATAATCATTTGTGATCAAAGTAGCTAATTAAGGAGCTAGACATTGTAGCAATATGTCCTTGTTGATGATGGGTCACATTCAAACAATATATACCAAGATGGGAATACCTGATGGAATTTATTTACAAGTTGAGAAAGAATAAAAGAGATATAGAAAATAGTGAGAACCATATATTAATTCCACGAGGTTGATTCCTTATCAGTTTTATCTGGATATTCATAAACAAGTAAATTGTAGTCCTTAGATTGTTTTTTTTCCTCCCATTAATATCTAAATAATCAGGATGCAAACATACATATATTGCCAATTCAATTCTTTGTCCAAAAAGAAAAAAAGGCCAACTGATTTCTGGGCATTCTATGATCAGATTAAACCATGCATGCCTTCAGTTAGTGTAAGATATGCATGCAGAGTTACAAAGGGAAAATCACAACAGCGAAAATCACACTAATAGCGAAAATCACAACCTTCACAAAGGGCTTTCGGATTTGAACTTGCTAGAATCGATAGATGGCGGTGAGTAGGTCTGCGGTGGAGGAAGATTGAGACGGGGAACGGTTCTCAGACGGGGGGCAGACACGGAGGCGAAGGCAGGGACCGAGGCACGGGCCTGAGGCGGTGAATGAGAGAGAGAATGGAGGGAAGGCGGAGGTGAAGACGGCGAGCGACGAGGAGGCTGGGGCAGAGGCTGGCTGAGGAGGTGGCTAGGGAGGAGGCGAGGGCTGGTAGAAACGGAGGCGAGACCGGCGAGTGAGGCGAGGCGGCAGAGGTTGGGGCGGGGGCCACAAGGCGGAGGAGGGAGCGGAGGGTGAAGCGGCGTGAGGAATCGGAGAGATCGAAACAGACCAAAGATGAATTAGGGATTGCAGGTCGGGTATATTTAACTGACTTAGGCGACGAAACTGCCTCTTTCGTCTCCTAAGACAAAACCTTAGACGACGAAATCAAAAATTTGTCGCCTAAGAAGTAAAACTTAGGCGACGAATAAATATTTCGTCGCCTAAGATAATTTCGAATTTTTCACAATTAATTGAAATTCAAATTAGGCCGCTAATTTATTAAATGAAAAAATATATATTTACTTAGACGATGAAAATATAATTTTTGTGGCCTAAGTTATTACTTAGACGACGAAAAAACAAGTTTCGTCGTCTAAGTAATAACTTAGGCCACGAAAATATAATTTTCATCGTCTAAGTAAATATATATTTTTTCATTTAATAAATTGGCGGCCTAATTTTACTTTAATGTGTTAAAACATTTACGACGAGTTGATCATAGGGGAAAACAATTAGGTTTATAACGTTTATATATACTAAGTATCTGTCAGTCGGATCCCCGAATAGTTCAAGGCGCATATATTAACAGTCGAAGTACGTACGTACACACCGTTTTATAATTGTAATTATACATCACAAACAAATTTATTGAATTTAAAAACATAATTTAAATCTGATCATGGCTCTCCATCATAATCGTCATCGTTTGTATCATTTGTATCTTCAATCGTATCAGTGAAGTCCTCATTGGAATTTTCATCGTCGTCTGATTCCTCATCATCCTCTTCATTAATGAAGTCGTTATTGGCTCTATTTTGAGATGTAGATGCAGTTGGGACTACAATGTATTCATCAGAAGTGACGAAATGCAAGCGGTTGTCGTCGCGAATAGCCTCTACATTAGGGATTTGAGAAGCCGAATGCTCTTGATATGGTTCATCAGTGTCGCCGTCATCTTCATCATCATGTTCTTCACCCCCTTCAATTGTAGACGCACTCCATATATTCCTATGTGACATCGGGTTAACCACTTTCCAAAATCCACCGGCCTTAGGATCATCGAGATAAAACACTTGTTTTGCCATGCTAGCAAGAATGAACGGTTCATTTTCATACCAACTTGTGTTTGTATTCACCGATAACATGCCGTAATCCATCTTTGTACTCTCAGGAACACTTGGATTAGTGTTAAACCATCTACACTTGAACAAGACAACGAGCATATTTCTATATACTAGTTCGACAACAGCGAGTAGCACTCCATAGTAGGTGAAGTCTTCACCATCTACCATGACCCCGCAATTTTGCGTTTTGCGGTTTACATCTCGTTGAAGTGTCACAAACTTGACGCCGTTGACAAAACACATCGCTCACACCCTGTGGGAAATTGGCATTCTAGCCAAATGGTGCAATTCAGACCAGTACCGATCACTGTTCTGTATTTGGAGATTTTCCACCTGTCACGTTGTGATAAGTTATTATTTAAATTGAACTGACTAGCTAGAATACTAATATTGAAATGGAGATATTGTAACATAAAAAATATTGTGACGTACCCATTTGCGAAAGTAAACAGGAAATGTTCTTTTGTGCGTCTCTTTCGGCCTTCGGTCTCGACGATTTGCTTCAATCAGCTTCAAATGCTCACGCAGGAAATATTGTGCTTCGTCACAGTGTTGTAGTACACACCAATGAGCTTCAATTAGCTCAGCATCTGTCAGTCTTTCTGAAGTTGGTAAATTACCAAACGGACGTACAACACTTGAAAGGACTGAAAGTTTTAACTCTGGTACTGTAGAGGCTGATGTAGAAGATTATGCTTCGTCACTGTTACGGAGATATAAGTTGCAGTATGTTACACATTCATGTGTAATGTACGACTCCGCTATCGATCCTTCAGGGTGACTCTTGCTTTTACATAACTGTTTGTATTGAAACAGTTGTCTGAAATTACACGTACAGTTATTAGTGAAGTATATATACAAGAGAATATTGTAATGAATGGGGAAATACGAATAATAAATAGTAGCTTTCTTGAGGATACATCCAGGTGCAATGAACTGGACATGTAAGCAGTGCTTGATCTGGAAGATGGATCATCAGATGAATCATACTGTCAAAGAAAGCAGGGGGGAAAATCCTTTCCAATTTGCACAAAATGTAGATGATGTCTTCTTTGAGAATGAGAACATCTGACTTCTTCAGCTCTTTAGCGCATAGCTTTTGAAAGAACCTACACAATGCTATTATAGGTTCGACCACATCTGAATGCAAATAGGGTCGGATAACCACTGCAATAAGACGTTGTAGCAATACATGACAGTCGTGGCTCTTCAATCCGTTAAACTTATTAAGCCCCAAGTTAATACACCGAGATATATTTCCTGCATACCCATGAGGATACTGTACTCCTTTAAACCATATGAAAACCTGCTTCTTGAAAGCCGGTTTAACTGTGTAAGGTGCAACAGGTATGAAAGTCCCTGACGCCGTCTTCACTGCCCACAAGTGTTTTCGTAATCTCTTCTCCTTCAGATACTGACGTGCTTTCAAAGTGTCCTTACTCTTTCCTTTGATATCAAGAACTGTTCCCACAATGCTGTCACTCACATTTTTTTCTATGTGCATGACATCTAGGGTGTGCCTAATAATCAATTTCGGCCAGTAAGGCAAACCATAGAATGCACTCTTATGTGTAAAACACTTGTACTCGTCAAGGCGTTCCGGAACTGGTATTGTGGTATCACCGCTCAACACCCCGAAATCGAAAGAATTCAGCTTCTCCAAAATTTCATCACCGTTCCAGGGACGGGGTTTAGGACGAAGCTCTACTGTTTTATCAAATGCTTTAGCATGAAATCGCCACTGGTGGTCAGCTGGAAGCCATCTACGGTGACCCAAGTAACACACCTTCCCAGAGCACCAAACAGAATGGACTTTGTTCAAGCAAACAGGACAAGCTTTATAACCTTTAGTCGCCTGAGACAACAACATCCCATAACCAGGAAAATCACTTATGGTAAACATCGGCATTGCTCTCATCATAAATGATCTTCCACTATGCCTGTAAAAAGTAAGAGCTCCATTTTCCCATAAGTCTAACAGCTCGTCGATCAAAGGTTGTAGATACACATCCAAACACTTTCCTGGAGACTTTGGGCCGGGAATTAACAGAGACATCATACTAAATTCCTTCTTCATACACATCCAAGGAGGCAGGTTGTACGGCACAAGAATAACAGGCCATGTACTATGACTCCAACTCATATTTCCATGGGGATTGAATCCATCTTAGGTAAGGCCGAGTCTGACATTTCTAACATCTCTTGCAAAATCAGGGAATGATCTGTCAAAGGACTTCCACGCCTCGCCATCTGCAGGGTGTCTGAGAGTATCATCATCTGTCCTTCTCTCTCCATGCCATCTCATTTCTTTTGCTGTGTGTAAAGACATGTAAAGACGCTTCAATCTAGGAATTAAAGGGAAATGACGAAGTACCTTCACAGGAACACTGTTTTCCTTAACTGTGCCTTGCTCCCACCTCCACGCGTGGCATATGGGACATTCATCAAGCTCGGCTTTCTCTTTGTAAAACAAAACACAGTTGTTCTTGCAGGCGTGGATTTTTTTATAATTGTGACCGAGATCGCCCAATATCTTATGTAGCATGTAATAACTATCAGGTAGATAGTTAGGTTCTGGAAGGTGTTCCTTACACTGTTTTAGAAGACTATCAAAAGAGTCATTTGTCCACATACTCTTGACTTTCAACTGCGTCTGTTAGATAATGGTCTCTAAAACAGTGTGAGGACTACCCTCGAATAATGGGATCTGCACTTGAGCAAGAAGTCTGGTATACTTATCATAATCATCACTGTCAACAAGAGGAATTGTGCCATCCTCAAAAACTGCCTCTTGGAATTCCTCTTCCTCGTGTACTGGAGCAAAAGTAGGAAAAATGTCATGTAGAATGTTCATAGCCGGGTCAGTATAAGGCTCGAAACAACCAGTAGCTGTTCCGTCATGGTATCCAGCCTGGATTTCGGCAACCGTAGGTTCATAATCTACTGTTTCACTGTGTTTACTCTATGTTGTATAATTCTGCATAATACCTCTGTTACACAGGTGATCGTAGATTCGGCCGATCGTCTTGCGCTTAGTATTCATACAACTTAAGCAGGGACACCTGTGTGTTTTCTTTCCTCCACCATGTTCACGTACAAAATTTATAAAAATTCCTACTCCTTCATGGTATTCTTCGCTCTGTCTTGGGTACTGCATCCAACTCCTATCTCTATCCATCGATCACCTGTTATATATATTAATTAATATAAGACAAACAATAAATAATCACAAATTAACAAATAAACAATTTATATGCATATTTTTTCTTGACCTTATGCCTCCGGTTAGGGTCCTAATAATCCCATTCAGGAACACAAGACTTTGTTTCACAGTTTGTAGATCTTGTGTACTCGTTTTCAGTCGTGGGAAAATTTCGACAGCATCTCCCCACAGTTCCTCAAGTGCACGAATATCTATACACCTAGTATGCACTCGAGGAACAGTGATGGGAGACCTCGTCGAAATATATACCCACGACCGCAAACGAATACACAAGACCTATACAAACTGTGAAACAATGTCCTCTGCCCCCAAACTGTCCAAAAATGGGACAATTCAAGAATCTCTCCATGATTCTCGAACGGGATTTCTAATGATATATATAAATGCATGTATATCAGTGAATAAAAGAATGATTCATTCTTTTATTCACCGCTAATTATAAATCATATAACAATGATTTTCGTCAAATAATTATAATTATTAATTAAATTAATTAAAATATTATTAAAATATATAATTAATATATATAATTCACTAATTTCACAAAAACCAACAATTTAATTGAGTATATATATAGGTTTGGATCAACAAAAGCAACATACTATCACCTCACAATATACACACACAACAATATATATTTCTATAATTCTCTACCTCAAAAATGAAATATTTCAATGGAAAAAATTGAAATTATTGTTGAAAAAGATGAATAAAGAGATCATACCAAGTTAAAAATAAATGGGTAGTAGTGGAGAAGGCTTAGGAAGACCCGATTTGAAGCTTTTCACATCCAAAAATGAAAATTGGTGGAAAAATTTGAGGGGAGGAAAAATTTGATGTTTTTTGCCTCTTTTCCCGATCTGGAAAACGAGTGTAGGTTTTATAGTCTGGGTTTACTTAGGCGACGAAACTTATTTTTTCGTAGCGTAAGAGCCACACTTAGGTGACGAAAATTAAGTTTCGTCGTACGTCTAAGAAGAAAACCTACCGACGAAAAAAAATTCGTCATGCTCGTCATTTCTTAGACCACGAAAAAAAAGTTCGTCGTCTAAGATTTTTTCTTAGGCGACGAATTTTCAATTTTCGTCTCCTAAATACAAATCTTAGGCGACGACTTCTTTTTTTTCGTGGTCTAAGATAATGCACGGACGACGAATATTTTTTTCATTGGTAGGTTTTTTTCTTAGACCACGAAAATAAGAATTCGTCGCCTAAGACTATTCTTAGGTGACGAAAATTTGTTCTTAGGTGAGGAAAGTTTTTTCGTCTCCTAAGCTATCTTTGGCGAGGAATTTTTTTAAGTTTCGTCGCCTAAGGTTTTTTTCCTTGTAGTGAACCCACAATTAAGCACTTTTTGGACTGTCATTTTTCCTCCATGGTGACCGCCACATGCTTGATCATGGCAAAAAGTTAAGACACTTTGCACCTCTTCCTCCGAAATGCACCTCCTCACCAATTGATCTTTGCATTGCTTGAATAAGTAAGGATTGAATAAGTAAGGATCCTCCCAAAAGTAGTGTCTTGCCTCCTTTATGAGCCTCCTCCTTACATGGAAGTCAAAGTTCTTTGGAACACATTTTCCCCCACTTGCCAAGAAGTTAATCAAATGTGCAAACCAAGGTAGCTTCTTTCAACCATAGAGAATAACCGCTCATCCGGGAATGAATCATGCAAGGGCACCCCATTATCATCACCGTGATGCATAAACCAAGAAAGATGATCCTCTACCAAGTTAATCTTACCAGGCTTGTCCACAATTTCAATATCAAACTCTTGAAGGAGTAAGATCCACCTCAAAAGTCTTGGCTTGGCATCACTCTTAGATAACAAATACTTGAGTGCGGAATGATCCGTGTGGACGATGACTTTAGACCCCAAGAGATAGCTTCGAAATTTTTCTAAGGCAAAGACCACCGTCAATAACTCTTTCTCGGTGGTAGTATAGTTCACTTGGGCATCATTCATGGTCTTGCTTGCATAATATATGGCATGCAAGAGTTTCTCCTTGCGTTGTCCCAACACGGCTCCCAAAGCATAGTCACTTGCATCACACATAATTTCAAATGGGAGGGTCCAATCCGGTGAGCAAATAATAGGAGCATTGGTAAGTAGCTCCTTTATCCTCTCAAATGCCTTCAAGCATGCTTCATCAAATACAAATGGAGTCTCCTTGGCTAATAAATCACAAAGGGCCTTTGTCTCCTTAGAGAAATCTTTCATGAACCTTCGGTAAAAGCCGGCATGCCCAAGAAAGCTTCTTACATCTTTCACATTTTTCGGGGGAGGTAATTTCTCAATGACTTCCACCTTGGCTTTGTCTACTTCAATACCCTTGGATGAGATCTTATGGCCAAGAACAATCCCTTCTTCCACCATGAGGTGACATTTCTCCCAATTTAGCACTAAGCTAGTCTCTTCACACCTCTTAAGAACACGGGAGAGACGATCAAGACATTCTTCAAATGAATTCCCAGAGACGGAAAAGTGATCCATGAAAACTTCTCCAAACTCAAGCAATTCAGCAAGGATGGCAATTACACACCGTTGGAAGGTGGCGGGTGCATTACACAATCCGAAAGGCATTCTCCGGTAAGCAAATGTTCCAAATGGACATGTGAATCTGGTCTTTTCTTGATCTTCGGGGGCAATAGGAACTTGATTATATCCGCTATAGCCATCAAGGAAACAATAAAATGCATGCCCCACAAGTCTTTCCAACATTTGGTCGATGAACGGGAGTGGGAAGTGGTCATTTCTTGTGGCGGCATTCAACTTGCGATAATCCACACAAACCTTCCAAGTGTTTACAACTCTTTGTGGAACCATCTCTCCCTTCTCATTTTTCACCACCGTTCTCCCTCCTTTCTTAGGCACCACTTGTATCGGAGAGACCCATTTAGAATCAGAGATAGAATAGATAATACCATTATCAAGGAGCTTAATGATCTCATTCTTCACTACCTCAAGCATGTTGGGATTCATTCTTCTTTAAGCTTCCCTTCTTGGTTGTGCTTCATCCTCCATGTAAATGTGAATTAATGTGGACATGTCATTTATATGTATATATTGAGGGTGTGTTTTGGGTTTATGTGAGTTGTGGAAAGTGTCATTGAGCTGGTACGGAGACCAACTGTCAATGTGAGATCTCGCCTAAGTGGTGAAAGGGATCTTACATGTGTGAGGAGAGGATCTCGCCTAAGTGGTGAAAGGGATCCTTATGGCAAGTATGTCGGGACCAAGCCTTTGGCCGGGTGATTGGTTACGATCAGTTAGAGCTCTAGTCTGTTTGCCTTGTGAGATTTGTAGGGGAATGACGTTGGTCAGTGAGCCCCTAGTCTTACTCTTTTGGTTGATTGTCCATCGTGAATTTTATAATGTACGAGTCGTGGTTGGTTGGGAGTGTTTTTCTTTGTTGATTTAATTATTTTATCATGAACTTGTTTGTTTTACTCACACGAGCTTTGAAAGCTTACCGGGTTCGTTGTTTACAACCCGGTGCACTAATTGATGGTGTAGGGGTTAGACCTGCAAGTGAGGACTAGCAGCCAGGGAGCGGCATCTGAGTCGCACGGCTAGTAGGTGTAGGCCTTGGTCTAGCTTGTAATTATTCATTTTTGGGTTAGAGAGTAATAGTGAGAGACTCTTTTCTTACATCTATTTTGTTGATGATGTAATATTTTGAATGTATCGAGCCACGCACTTAAACTCTGTTGTTTTACTTGGTTATTGTATGATAACTTTCAAGTGATTGAGTTTATTTGTAAATTTTAACATTGTCGAATTTGAATTTTATTATTCAAAATTCTGGATGTTACAAAAAGTGTGCTCCACTAAGTCATCGATCTTATCCTCCACTTCAATAGAATAGACGTTTTGCAATCTCATAGGCTTCTTCAATTCATCAAAGATCTTGAATCCAATAGTAGTGTCATACACCGTCATGGTAAGTAAGCCCAATTTGACATCAATCTTTGTCCCCGCCGTGGCCATAAAAGCTCTACCAAAGATAATAGGGAGATCATCTTGATAGACTTCCTCCATGTCAAGAATGACAAAATCGGCCGGTATGACTAACTCGTCGACTTGTACCAACACATCCTCCACAACTCCTCTTAGATACCTCACACTTCTATCGGCTAGTTGGAGAGAAATTTGTATAGGCTTGAGGTCGCTTAACCCAAGATTCTTGTAGATACCATATGACATTAAATTGATGCTTGCCCCCAAGTCCATAAGAGCCTTCTCAAGTGGCCTTTCACCAATCTTGCAAGGAATAGTAAAGGACCCCGGATCCTTAAGCTTGGGAGGTAATTTCCTTTGAAGCATGACAGTCATTCGTTCATTCAAGCACACTTTGTCATCCTTCTTCAATTTACTCTTATACCGCTTGTGGGTGTATAAGTCCTTGAGAAATTTAGCATCAGTGGGAATGGTCTTGATACCATCAAGAAGAGGAATATTGACCTTCACCCTCTTGAATACCTCAAAACACTCCATGGACTTCTTCTCTTTCTTACTCAACGCCTTCTCTTGGTACACCGCTTGTGGAAAAGGAAGTATCACTTCTTCTTGCATGTCTTCCACACTTGGCTTACACCCACTTGTTCCCACATTGTCACTTATGGTCTTAGACTTGTCTTTGCTCTTCAAATACTCATCACTATACCCCAAATTTACTCCATCATCTCCCATATCGCCCTTAGCCTTCTTTTGAAATCCAGGAGGTACTTTTGGAACATTAGGAGTCAACAAAGCTTCCCTTGGTGCATGCATCTCCTCATCATCATTATTAGGAGCAACCTTGTTGTCATATATCTTTCCACTTCTCAAAGTTGTGATGGCTTTGGCTTGGTTGATTCTTGGGTTCTTTTCGGTCATAGAAGGCAACTCCCCTTGCTTTCTTTCTCTCATCTCACTAGCCAATTGCCCCATTTGGACTTCAAGCTTATGTAAGCCTTGAGTAGTGGAGGCCACCTCATTCTGAACACTTTGAATAAGCTCATTTTAATTTGCCAATACCTTGGCAATCATCTCCTCAATGCTAGATTTAGGTGCATCCACTTGTTGAGGGGGGACTTGAGTATTATGAGCTTGGAAGGGAGGTCTTGCTTGATAAGGTGGCTTTGGATAAGCATTGCCACCATAAGTAGCACCATTGGCACCCTTGTTTCCTTGAAATCCTTGGCTCCCACTAGCCCCACCATAGTTGCCACCTCCTTGATTGTAATTCACTCCTTGGTTGCCACCCCATGAGAAGTTAGGGTGGTTTCTCCATCCGGGATTGTAGGTGTTAGAATAAGGGTCGACATTCTTCGGTCTTGAATATGCCATTTGCTTGCATTCTTCAATGATCTCGGGGAAACAATCTCCATGAGGGCAAGATAGAGTTTCATGGTTCACTCATTCACAAATCAAACACACTTAAGGCCCTTGAACCTCATTAACTTGCTCACGGCCCCCTTGCTTGTCTTGCTTCAAAAGCATATCAAACTTCTTGTTGAGACTATCTTCCAACCTCTTGAGCTCTTGATGTACATCCATGCTTGATGCCTTGACTTCATACATGCCACCGGTCTTTGGTTGAGTTGCTTCCCTTAGAGACACATGAGATGTAGAAGGCTTGCGACCATGTGGGTTATTATCCCACAATTGAGACCGCTCCGCAAGTTTCTCTAACACTCGGTGTGCTTCATCGGCTACCAAGTCCATGAAATCACCATTACTTGCATTATCAATCTCCCTTCGAGTCTCCGATGTCAAACCTTGATAAAATAGGCTCATAAGCATGTCTTGAGATTGGCCATGATTAGGACAACCAAGCTCAAAATCCTTGAACCTCTCCCATGTCTCATGAAATAGCTCATCATGCTCCTTTTTGAAAGTCATCAACTCGGTCCTTCTTGCATTAGCCTTTTGAGGAGAGAAGTACTTCATAATGAACTTCCTTTGCATATCTTCCCAACAATGAATACTATTTGAGGGGAGCTTGTTTAACCACATCTTCGCCTTTTCCTTTAAGGAGCAAGGAAATAAGCGAAGTTTGAGAGCTTCCTCCGTCATGCCATTGAGTTTGATATTTGTGCACGCATCTTCAAACTCACTTAAGTGGTGGTATGAATCATTATTAGGCAACCCATAAAATGTTGGAAAGGTTTGAAGAAAGCTAGGCTTGATCTCAAAAGATGTTGCACATGGAGGTAATACTATACATCTTGAGTGTGTAGAAAGCGCCGGCAAGGCACAATCTCGGATAGGCTTTTGCTCTCTCAACTCCACCCTCGGATCACCACCCGCCATGACTATCTTATATGTTCTCGGACCAAGATTAGGATTCAATTTCCGTGCTTCTTTGTCAAGATCAAACAACTTCTCAAACGTGGCAAGGTTGTTCACAAGTAACTCTGGACTCTCTAAATATTCACTTGAATCACTTGAATTTTCCTCAGATGATTGAACAAACGGATTAGTGTAGACCTTGAACTTGTGTGAAATTTCGTTGGGAGTTTCTTGATCTTAAGGCTCTAGAACCGTGTGTAAACCCCTTTCAAAATTTGGAGACAAGGACATGTACACCTAAAAATCACCAAAATTAAAGATTATTTAAGTAAAGAGTAATAAAACAAAATGCAAGATATAAACAATAAATGAAAATTTCAACAACACTCCTTTCTTTTTTTTTTCTTTTTTTAACTTTACCAAAGTACTTTAAACAATTTCTAGAAAATTAGAAACCAATCAAAACTTGTAATTAGAGAAGCAAAGAGGATAAGGAGCTCCAAATTGGCGTAGTTCCAATTAAAATGTAACAAACTTGGCGTAGTTCCAATTTAAAGTTTGGCGTAGTTCCAAACTAAAGCGCTAGCTTAACGCTGTTACTTTCGGTAACTCTTTTCGAATTATGACCAGGTAAGTGTAGGTGCGGCTTTGGTAGAGCGAGGCTCACTTAGTACACTGCACAACACCCGGGATGAAATCCCTAGCCAACTTACCTAGACATCATAATCCTAATAAGATGCGCCTATTTGTAAAAAGCGATAAACTTATACGTTACAAGAGACCAATCCAATTTACTTAGTAAAATGGAAGAGGCATTCGATCCTTGGGTGTTGTCTAACACTCAACTTTTCGGAAACTCCTCTTGAGTAAACTCAATTAGATGCGCCTAGTTGTGAAGAGTGAATAGACTCGACGGTACAAGGATAAAATCTCTAATCCTATTTACTTTAAAATTGACAAGTTCCAACCAACCTCTAATTCAAAAGAAAAAGTTAGGTACCTTATATTTAAATATATAATTTTAATCAACAAAAATGTGAGTTTGCACAAGTAATAAGTGAATAATAACTAGGCAAGATTAATTTTCCTTTTTCAACATGCTCACAAGATATTTTTTTTTCTTACCTCAATTACAATTCTACTTATCCAAAGTATTTGTAACAACTTCAAAAATAAAGAAAATATTTACACAAATTAAAAGCTAACAAAAGAAGAAGAAACTAAGCTACAAATGTGTTCTCTAGTCCCACGGAAACCTAATAGGGATTGAGTTTTACCTCAATCCCCGGCAATGACGCCAAAAACTTGTTGGTTGCATCACCTAACTAATATTATGTGCAAAATTTATGATGCTTCCTACTCTCGAGAATAGGAGGTCGAGTTTTAGTATAAGGGGAATACGTAAAAGTATCGTACCCAAAGGATTGGGGGAAACTCTATCCTAACTAGATTACCGAAAAATAAAACTTAGAAAACACATGCAATCTATTTTTTACAACTCACAACTTTAGCCCTTTGGAAGCTAAGGTAATGATGATGGTATTAACAAGAGGTGGAGAATCGGCTTGCACTACCAGAAAAGGGGTTATAGCCGACGACGCCATCTCGTCGGCCGTGTTCATTAAATCGTCGGCTATACTCATAGCCGACGAAATATCGTCGGCTATTCTCTCGTCGGGAATGCTCCGTCGGCTATAGTATAGCCGACGACATTGAGGGTAAGTCGTCGGCTTATAAAACACGCGGTATAGCCGACGAATAAAGCGTCGTCGGCTATACTTCGAACATTGCCGACGACAGGATCGTCGGCTTCAACAATTACGTAATTGCCCCTAACCCGGAAGTATAGCCGACGACACTATCGTCGGCTATACGTCCGGCATAGCCGACGACACTATCGTCAGCTATACTTCCGGCATAGCCGACGAATTAATCGTCGGCCATAACAATCGCCGGTACCAGGAACGGCTTTTTTTTTCCGGAAGCCGGGAGGTTATAGCCGACGAAATATGGCCCATTTCGTCGGCTATAACCCTTAAATATTTTAAAAAATTAAAAATTTAACTCGGGCCCAATTTCACTTCGTCTTCGGTTTGGCTGCAGAAAATCCACAAACAAACATCCAAATATCCAACAAATATCCACATCAATCCATCCCTAATATCCTACCAACTGTACAAATTAACCCCCTAGCTAACTAGTCATCTACTCATCATCACCCCCTAAACGCGTAGCGTCGTCGACCGGATCGTTCGAGTTCCGGTGGCTATGGCTATCCCGATCGCCTGGCGTACTCCGATGCGGGTGGGGAGTGGGGACGACGAACTGGGGCATCTGTGGCCGAGGCGGGGGCTGGAGTCCAGCCTGCTGGGCCTCCCAAGATAGCTGCATCCATCGGTACATCTCCGCCACAGATGCGTCTCTGGCCTGCTGCGCCGAAGCCTCCGCGGCCCTCGCCAACTCTGCCTGCTCGAGCGCCTCCACCGCCCTCGCCAACTCCGCCTGAGTCCTCTGCAGCTGCGTCTGCAAATCTCCTCTCGTCGAAGCCGCACGCTGTGTGCTGGGATTGGCCGGCGTGTACTTGAGAACCCCATCTCCCGCCGCGCCTAGGCCTCTCTGGTAGAAGTAGTTGTTGCCCGTCCCCACCGCCGCGTGCATGATCTGAGAGGCTAAGCGCGGCTCAAGGGTGTCGATCGTGGAGGCAAACTCCGCGATCGCCTCGTCGGACGCCCCTTCCCCCAGGGTGTCTCGCGCGATCCCGAAGGTGATCGCGTCGGTCTCCGCATCTATTTCCGCCTAATTGACAAGAAAATATAATAAACGAATTAATAACAAAATATACAAATTAATTTAATGAAACACTTTTATTGAATATGGGCGAATACTTACCACTTGGTCGGGACGCCCCGGATACATCTGCGCATGAATCCACGACAACGGCCTCAGCGGTCGGTCCCTCCTCGCCATCTCTGCCTACTGCCTCCAGGAGCGGGCGCCGCCGTGGTGGAGGTGCTCGTTCCTCTTGCGGTTGTCGCTGTTCGTCTTCGAGATTTTCTGTATTATAAGAACGAACATATAAACGCAAATATAAATTAGTAACTAAATTAAAATATTAGGAACTAACCAAAATAAAATTATTAACTAATTTAGTTACTAACTAATTTAATTTAATTAGTAACTACTTAACAAACTAATTTAATTTAGTAACTAACTAACTTACTAACTACCTAATTTAATTTAATTTAATTTAATTTAGTAACGAACTAACTAACTATGTAACTAACTAACTAACTTAATTTAATAACTAATAACTAACTAACTAATTAATTTAATTAAGTAACTACATAATTTAATTATTAAATAACATTAAAAAGTTATATACTAGGAGGCTAAATTTTCTTACCGAGACCCTGTCGCTCCCGAAGTAGGCTACCAGCCATAGCCACTCATACTCCCTGTACCGGAACTCGTGGGGGGTTGCACCTCGCCCCAAGCGCTGCTCCACATGGTACGTCCTGTAGTGCGTCGCCAGCTCGTTCTTCCACTCGGAGTACCTATATTAACAAAACACAACTGTTAGATATATTCGTACACTGCCAGTAAATATATTTATACAAAAAAATGCGAAACACATAACCTGTTCTTCAGCTGCTCGTCTCTCCACCAGTCCAAGGTAAGATGGACTCTAAACCATTGCTGCAATATTATAAATTAATTAGAAAATATTTTTATATAGTTATAAGGACTGAATTCATAAATGTTTATTTTCTATAATAAAAATACGATTTAACTCACCGACAGTGCATTGTACACTCGCGCCTTGATGTCATCGGGCACAGAGCCCCAGTCGGGCCACAACAGTGGGACCCTGTCCCGCACGAGCATGCCCGTCGCGTTGATATACTTGGTGGTGGTGTCTCTCCTCTCAATCGGGCGTCCATCCGCACCGGGACCGGGCAGGATCTCCCTGATCCCACCGGCGAGCTCCCTCTCCAGGGTCGACATGTTCGCTGGCCCTCTGGTCCGTCTCGTCCCCGCGGGTTTATTGACGAGGACGCCTGTTTCATAATTAAAATGAATACATAGTTAAATAATTATTTAAACTAACTAATTAAATAATTAATTAAACAATCTAAATAATTAATTAAACTAACCAATTACCTGCGTCGTTGTACTGCTTGTCCTTCTCACGAACACACCACAGGCCGCGGCAGTCCTCTGAGTCGAAAGGCGCGTAGACGTAGGCCTCCTCCCAGGGAATCTCGTGGGGCCGGTCGTGCCTCCAAATCTGTCTCCCCCTGGCGTCGTACTCAGGGATGGCAGGGAGGAACTGGACCATGTACATCCCCGATGGCGGAGACATACGGGGCGTGGACCCTGAGGGGCCTGCTCCCCCTGACGGTGGGCCCCGTAGCTGTGGACGATGTCGCTGTGGGGGGACAGGGAGCATCTCTGGAGGGTCCAGATCGGCGCGCGGTGGGGTCGGCTGCCGATCCTGGAACAGTGCTGAAGTGCACTGGGGTCTGGTGGCTCTGCGTCCTCCTCCGACACTCGAGTCAGGGCCCGCTCCTGTCGACTCATACGAGGAGCCCCCACGGGGATCGCTCGGGGTCAATCCCATCAACGTCTCCTCTCGTCGACTCATAGGCCGGCCTAGGCCCCGACGACCGCTGGATCCGCTCCCCCCACGGCTGGCTCCTGCCTGAGCGTCGGGGTCGCTCTCGGTCCGTCTGCCAAGCCATCGGTCTACAGCGCGGCGGGTTCCTGCACAATTAGTATATAAATTCCATAAATTGCACAAAAATTCCACAAAAAAATTAAAAACTTCATTCAATGTACGTATATATACTTAATTATATATATACCTAAATATATTTATACCTAATTATATATATATATATTCTGAAATATATATATATATAGATATATACATATATATGTATATCCTCCTAAAAAATCTTGTTAATTCCACAAAATTAAAAAAATTTCCACAAAATTCCTTAAATTTCACAAAAAAATAAAAAACTTCATTAAATATATATATATACCTAATTATATATATACCTAAATATATTTATACCGAATTATATATATATATATATTCCGAAATATACATATATATATATATATATCCTCCTAAAAATTACACAAAATTAACAAAAATTCCACAACATTAACAAAATTTTCACAAAATTCCATAAATTTCACAACAAAATAAAAAACTTCATTAAATATATATATACCTAATTATATATATACATAAATATATTTATACCTAATTATATATATATATATTCCGAAATATATATATATCCTCCTAAAAATTCCACAAAATTCCACAAAATCAACAAAAATTCCACAACATTCCATAAATTGCACAACAACCCTAAATTTCACATAATTTCACAAAAACCATAAAATTTCACAAAATCCCTAAATTCCACAAAACCACAAAATTCCACAAAATTAACAAAAACCCTAAATGAGGGAGAGAGGGACTACCTGACATGGTGGTGCGGCTAGGGGACGAGGAGCGGTGGTGCGGTGCGGCGGCGACGGCGGCTAGGGAGGACGGCGGCGTTCGGGGAGGCTTCAGGTCGGGGAGGGCTCGGGAAGGACGGGGACGGGGTGGGGAGGGGTCGGGTAGGGCCGGGGAGGCTTGGTCGGCGTCGGGGAGGCTCGGTCGGCGTCGGGGAGGCTCGGGGAGGGGTGGGCGGCGATTTTGGGGTTTAGGGTTTCTGCAGAAATGGGGGAGAGGCGCCTCTGTTTCAGTTTAAATCGAAGGACTATAGCCGACGATTTAATTTTAATTCGTCGGCTATAGTCATAGCCGACGAAATTCGTCGGCTATACTCTGACCCGACATCCGGGCCGGGCCGAAGTTGGGCTTTGCGGGCCGGTTATAGCCGACGAAGTATGGATTTCGTCGCCTATAGTGTGGACTATAGCCGACGATTTAATTTTAATTCGTCGGCTATACTATAGCCGACGAATTTCGTCGGCTATCCTCTGACCCGAAATCTGGGCCGGGCCGAAGTTGGGCTTTGCGGGCCGGTTATAGCCGACGAAGTAGTTATGTCGTCGCCTATAATATGAATCTCGTCGGCTATATTATGAATCTCGTCGGCTATACTTCACGCTCTCAGCAGCCGTCAGATCTCGCCCATCCAACGGCGGACAATGAAACGGCGCGGATCGCAAGAGTTTAGCCGACGAAGTTAAGTATGTCGTCGGCTATTCTTTGGTCAAACTACAAAGTCAAACCTCTAAACGCTTTAAAACGGAAATTGGCCCGTCTAGATGACGTTTTTTGGCCTGACCTTCAACAGAGAATAGTTTCAGATCGATGAGACGCAACTAATCGTATAAAAATTTTCCTCAAAATATTTACCGACCGTCAGGCTACCCATAGGAAAACGGAAGTAAAAAACAGCTAACCGCAACATTCGACACACAGATTTTGTCGGAATCTTCCCATTTTTCAACCGTAGACGTATTTCAATATTTCGGTCGTATCTTATTTCACGACACTTTTGCATTTGAAGGGTCTACGTATAGCAACTATTTGAAACTATACATTCACAAACACTTAGTAAACAAGTTAAGGAACATTAGTGCATATGTTCCGATTTCGAATCTAAAAGTTTGGAAAATCTATTCCAACCGTCAGATATCACCGTTAAGATTAAATACATGTATGAAAACAATTCCAACTACATCTGACAACGTTAAAGGCTCGATCGGTACGGTCAAACTGCAAAGTCAAACCTCTAAACGCTTTAAAACGGAAATTGGCCCGTCTAGATGACGTTTTTTGGCCTGACCTTCAACAGAGAATAGTTTCAGATCGATGAGACGCAACTAATCGTATAAAAATTTTCCTCAAAATATTTACCGACCGTCAGGCTACCCATAGGAAAACGGAAGTAAAAAACAGCTAACCGCAACATTCGACACACAGATTTTGTCGGAATCTTCCCATTTTTCAACCGTAGACGTATTTCAATATTTCGGTCGTATCTTATTTCACTACACTTTTGCATTTGAAGGGTCTACGTATAGCAACTATTTGAAACTATACATTCACAAACACTTAGTAAACAAGTTAAAGAACATTAGTGCATATGTTCCGATTTCGAATCTAAAAGTTTGGAAAATCTATTCCAACCGTCAGATATCACCGTTAAGATTAAATACATGTATGAAAACAATTCCAACTACATCTGACAACGTTAAAGGCTCGATCGGTACGGTCAAACTGCAAAGTCAAACCTCTAAACGCTTTAAAACGGAAATTGGCCCGTCTAGATGACGTTTTTTGGCCTGACCTTCAACAGAGAATAGTTTCAGATCGATGAGACGCAACTAATCGTATAAAAATTTTCCTCAACATTTTTACCGAACGTCAGGCTACCCATAGGAAAACGGGAGTAAAAAACAGCTAACCGCAACATTCGGCACACAGATTTTGTCGGAATCTTCCCATTTTTCAACCGTAGACGTATTTCAATATTTCGGTCGTATCTTATTTCACGACACTTTTGCATTTGAAGGGTCTACGTATAGCAACTATTTGAAACTATACATTCACTTAAACACTTAGTAAACAAGTTAAGGAACATTAGTGCATATGTTCCGATTTCGAATCTAAAAGTTTGGAAAATCTATTCCAACCGTCAGATATCACCGTTAAGATTAAATACATGTATGAAAAAAATTCCAACTACATCTGACAACGTTAAAGGCTCGATCGGTACGGTCAAACTGCAAATATGGTCCATTTCGTCGGCTATAATGCTTATCTTTCCGAAAATTTGCCATTTAGGGCCTGAAAATTGCCTATTGCTCACCTGATAAATTCCTGAACATCGCACAAACAATTCAATACAATTTCCCATAAACTCGGAAAACGGTAATTAAGGACGAAAAAAGTATTCATACATGCATGCACCATCGTACACAAATTCCACATAAAGAGTATACTAAGGATGGTAATCAGAATCATCCTCATCACTTGAGTCAGACGTAGTATAGTAGTTCATATCTGGCAACCGGTGCTCGTACTCGTCGTCTGAGTCATCGTCTGCCTGATATAGACGATTCGGATTAACATCATACATGGGCACCTGACCCCTAGGAAGTCGAACCACTCTGCCCGGCGTCACATTATTATCGCGGATGGTGGAGGATTCCGGAATGTCGCCGGCGTCCGGCTCTTGGTATGCGGTCGCTTCTTGACACTCTGTGCTCACACCAAGTGTGGTAGCACTGTATATGTCTCGCTGAGACACATGGTTAACTACCTTCCACGTGCCTTTGTTCAATGGATCGTCAAGATAAAAGACCTTTTTGGCCGCTGTGGCGAAAACAAAGGGGTCGTCTTCATACACACTAGTGGCGGTATTCACCGAAAGTATGCCGTACTGATCGATCCGTATGCGGTGCGGCCTAGTATCAAACCATCGACACTTGAACAAGTGGACTTTCATGCGGTTCCCATAAATGAGTTCAACAACTGACTGTAGGACACCGTAAAAATCCACGCCCCCCTCTGCACCATCGACCATCACCCCACAATTCTGTGTTTTGCGTTCCCCGTCTCTAGCTTCACATATATACTTAACGCCGTTGACATCACACATTGGGCGGACTGTGGAAGATATCGGCTTCATCGACAACAGCCTCAATTCCTCTGAGTAATTTGTATGACCACCCCTCGCAGCCACTTGCATCAGCTGAAAAATATAACTCAAATCAGTTGATGTGTTTATGATTAAAGAATAGGGAACTGTAAAAGAAAGCCATCTAATATATATATTTATACACTTACCCATTGTGGAAAATAGTCTGCAAACGTCGTGTTGTGGTACTCGACATCACCGCGAACTTCCTTGCAGTGAAGATGGGTTCGTTTCCAATATTGTACCTCCGGACAGTTTATTAGAACCCACCAGTGGGCAATCCCTACCTCATGGTCAGGCAACTTGTCCACCCTCTTCTTCTTGAAGCTTCCGTATGGTACAACAGAGTTGGCGACGATAGATAGGTTGAACTCAGGGTCATCTCGACTTGGATGTTGTGGGGGGTCCTCCATCGCTCCCAAGTACGACTTGGCGTACGTTACACACTCATGCGCAATGTAAGCTTCAGCAATACACCCCTCAGGCGCAGATTTATTGTGCACATATTTCTTGTACTCTCCAAGTTGTCTGCAAGGTTAACAAGTGCATGTTAAGAGCATGCAACTTTTATTTAAAAACATGTATAAATCAAATTTATGAATAACATGTACCTTTCGATGGGATACATCCAAGTGTAGTGTACGGGACCGGTAAGCAACAATTGTTGGGGAAGATGGATCATCAGGTGAGGCATGATGTCAAAGAAGTTTGGGGGAAATATCCTCTCGAACTTGCACAAGATAAAAACGATTTCCTCATGCATTCTCCTGAGGTCTGATTTTCTAACTTCTCTAGCGCATAACTTCTGGAAGAATCTTGACAACGCCACCAACGGCTCAACCACTTCATCATCCAAGTACGCTCGAATGAAAATAGGGAAGAGGTGTTGAAGCAGTACATGGCAGTCGTGACTCTTCAATCTGTACATCTTGTTGTCTCGGTAGTTAACACAGTTGCTTATGTTACCCGCATAGCCATAAGGATACCTGGATAGCCATTAACAACAATTAGATTTCATGCATATATAGTCGTCCAACAACAGATGGATTCTTTAGGGAATACATGGCTAATAAAAAGTTACCTGACATTACTCAGCCATCCAAAGATTTCATGTTTCTGGTCCCTGGTGACGGTGTACGGAGCTTGGGGCATTTTGCTCCTACCCTCTCTCAACCACAAATGGTCCCGCAGTCCCATATTTCTCAGATCAACGCGTGCCTTGGGGGTGTCTTTTGTTTTCTTCTCCCAATTCAAAACTGTGCCAACCACGGCTTCACCCACGTTCTTCTCTATATGCATGACATCCAGGTAGTATCTGGTAGCCAACCTGGCCCAATAAGGAAGTTCCCATAAGATGCTCTTGTGTGACCAGAACCTATACCGATCCGGCCTCTCTGGAATCGTGCGCAACACATCGGGATGATTGCTAAGCAGACCAAAGTCATACTCATTCAACACTGCCAATATTTCCTCCCCTGTCCATTGCTCGGGTGCCCAGTCCCTTTCTTCAGTCCCATCAAAAGCCTGTGCATCGTCCCTAAATGGATGGTAATGCGGAAGCCAACGACGGTGACGCATCTGGACAATCTTGCTGCAATGAGGACTGGAGCAATCAACAGTCATGCACTCTGAACAAGCCCTGTAACCCCTGGTGACGCTGCCCGACAACATACCCCTCCCAGGAAAGTCACTGATCGTGCCAACAAGCATGGCATGCATCCGGAACATCTCATTTTTGAACCGGTCGTAGACCAGGTGGCCGTTCAGACTCAAGTACCGAAGCTCCTCAATTACGGGTCTCAAATACACATCGAGACATGGTGTAAGCCGAAGCTCGCACACAATAATAACCCTATAAAATATCGTTAGTAGTATAAGCAAGTAAGGATCGTTCTAGGCAGGGGATTAAGGGTACCTGAGATATGAAATTGTTAGACAAATATATACAAACATATATACAAAATCGTCACATATGGGGGTGAAAAGATTCGGCAGCTAGGCTGCCCTAGTACTAAGCACGGCATCAAAACAGAAAAATAAAATCCTAAATCTAATATTTACAGGTGATCATCATCTTTCACAAAACAGTTCACACAAAAGACTCTTTAAAACATAGATTCATATGCAAGAAGGTAAGAGACTAGTATTTAGCATGTTCACAATTCAAATTCGTTTCGACCGTAACTAGAGCTCTCGCTCTGTACCTAGTTACTAGACTTCCTTAAGTTCTTTTAGGACAAACTCTCGCTCTAGCCCTAAAGATATTTATGCTAATCCGGTTAAGACTTAACATATAACGCACAAGAGTCTTAAATCGAAAACATGCAAATAAGCAAGGTTGTCAATCATCTTATTTAACATGCAAGTTTTAGCTAAGGTTTTATACCCTAGGTGAGCACAACAAATCAAAACAACCGCTAGGCCTATAGTTTTATTCATTCTACTCAGGTCAGATGAAACCTAACACCTAGATTTACATGCAAACAACAAATGCTTAAACACAACTAATGTTTCGGTTTATAAGGAACATCCTTAACCCACTAACCAATTTAAATCCTAAACATGCTTTTAATACCATTGCCCTGATTATCTAAACATACAAAATCCATGAATTAAAGATTGCAAAGTCATCACATAAATTCCAACAAAAATCGCAATTTATGTTCATCATACAAAACCAAACGAAACAAAGTATTTTTATAACAACAATATGTGACTAAACCGAAAATAAAAACACAAGTCATAGGGATGGATCACACTTTAGAAACCTTGGAGAGCTTCGTCTTGGTGTGGTGGAAGAGTTTCGGCAGTAGCTAGGGCAGGGAATGGTTCGGTGGTGATTGGTGGTGGTGAATCGGTGACTTGGTATTTTTAGGGTTTCGGGTTAGAACTTTGAGTAGGAAATTTGGTAGAGTTTTGGCTAGTGTTTTGCAAGAGATGAGATGATGTTTCTGAATGAAAAGTGGGGGTATATATATAGGGGAAAAAGGAGAGAGGCTGCCGGCAGTGACTTAAGCCAAAAGGGATTCAGAAAACCTAGTTCATTAAGGTTTTGCAACCTTCCTTTCTTAATCCAATTAGGTTTTCTTTTCTGAATTTTTTTTCTTCAAGGCTTGGGCTTCACATCTTCATGGACTTCTTATATGATCTTGGACTTCATTTGATGTGTCTTGGTCCATCGAAAATGTCTCAAATTGCCGGCAGCACAGCGTTGCACACAATCTGCCTCAATCGGCAGCTTCTCCTAGTGTGACTAGGAGAACGTTTTTCTTCAAGTTTTTCTTCAATGCCATGGCCTAGTGTCTTCCTCTTCCCTTCATAAAGCTTGGACCATCTTCACATATGCATTTGTACACCATTTGGTCCATCAAAAACAGAAAACACAAAAAGGGGGCAGTAGGTTCCTGGAATCGGCAGATTTGACCTTGTTGCAGTAATTCTGGCTTATCTCCCTCCGTGGAGCTCCGATTGATGCGATTCCAAGTCTCAGATAAACTAGACACATATGGCCATCTCCCCATAAAACAGTTCGATCAAACTCCTTGTGAGTCGTCGGGAATGATTTTTCGAAGTTGGAACACAGTCCCAGGAAAATCCTGGAAGTCCCTGGATTGAAATGCTCGGACTGCGGTTTTGCAGCCATCTTTTGGGTGACTTCCCGAACTCCGATTGATCTGAAAATTTAATACAACATTCCTCAGTATATGAATAATAGGCACATCAAATTTCATTAAATTCAGACAAGGATAGATCGCACTTTTGCTCATCTCAAAATCACGAAAAAGACACATTTTTCACTATTTTCCAGATTTCTCATACTTAGTCATTTTTCGGATTCTTAACCATTTTTCATCAAAACTCTACCAAAACGACACTAACTACATTATGACTCTATCTTAGACAAATAAGGGTTAATCAAAGCATAAATGAGGGCATAAGCATATAATATCGTCGCACATTGTGCTCCTATCAAGACACTTTCCCGGATAACCTGGGCCTGGAATCAACAATGTGAGCATGTTATATTCCTTCTTCATGCACATCCACGGTGGAAAGTTGTACGGAATCAAAATAACTGGCCACACACTGTACTGAAGCTCTTTCTTGCCAAAAGGGTTGAAACCGTCAGATGATAGCCCTAGCCAAACATTTCGAACCTCTGATGCAAATTGCGGAAACTCCAACACATTCTTCTTCCAAGCCTCTCCGTCGGCGGGATGTCTAAGGGTGTCATCGTCAGGCACATTCCTCTCAGCCCACCATCTCATAGCTTTGGCCGTGAAAGCACACATGAACAACCGCTCAAGCCTATCAATCAGCGGGAAGTACCGAAGTATCTTCACAGCTTTCTTGTTCCCTTTAGGAGTGAACTTATACCGCTCTGTATTGCATACTGGGCAGTATTCAAGATCTGCAAGTCCTTCCCCGTAAAACAGAACGCAATCGTATCTGCATGCATGAATCTTGATGTAGGAAAGGCCGAGATCTTTAAGGATATGTCGCACCTTATGATGACTGGTAGGAAGCCGATGTCCGGGGGGCATCGCCCCACCCCATAGCCGAAGCCAATCATCAACCGATTTGACAGTGCCTTTGTTCTCCGTTTTGATCTTCATCACTCCCATGACAGATTCAAGGACAGTCTTACTGCATCCGGGGTACAACGGAGTCTGTTGCAATGCGATCAGGTTGTTGTACTTTTCCATACCACTTGTGTTGACCGGAGATCGGGGTAATGGCTCGAGTGGCTCAATATCAGGGAAACACTCCATCTCCGGAGGAGGGAGTTGCACATCTGGTGCTTCCTCAAAGACACCGCTCTCACGAGGAAACATATCGTTGATCCAGTTCGTTGTTGGATCATTGGAGGAACTCCCTCTCTCGGCAAATTGTCCATGATCATGACGACCCGCAAACTTTGGTTCACCGTGATAAATCCAATTAGTGTATAGGACCCAAAATCCATATCTAGCCAGGTGTTGCTCCACTGTCTCTATGGAAAACCGGTGTCGTGGGGTGGCACACTTGCACTTTTTACACGGACAATAATAAAGTGTAGTGTCTCCACAGTTAGCCATCACAAAATCCAGGGAACTCCTAACTCCATCATGATACGCCTGATCCCATCTTCCAAGGGTAATCCAACTCTTGTCCATCCTGTAAATTCAAGAAATAAATATAGCTATATATATATAGATATGTATATATGCACGTACTACGTACGTACGTACGTACTAATTAATTAAAAAATTCATCATTAATTACACACACACACATATATATATATATATATATATATATATATATATACACACACATGCATCCCTAAATTAATTAAAACATCGTCAATCTCCCTAATTAATTAAACACAATGTATTTTTTATGTATACCAACAATATATTTTTAATTACAATTAAATTAATTAATATATATATACATTTTTTCATCAAATTCATCTAAAATCACCTATAAATCAACAATCAATCACTAATCTTCAACAAAACTTCAATTCTATCTAACCAACATATATATCAACCCATTAATAATCTCATCTCAACACATATATATATATATATATATCAAATTAATCACACATTTATTCTAATTAAACTCTAAATTAACACACCTCTGCATATAACCAACTAAATCAACACACACAGCAATATACGTACCTTTCAAGCTTATGGCCGAGGTTTTGGACGATTTCAGAGCGTTTTCGAAATGTTTTCGACAAATGAGCTCGCTGCTGCAGAATGGATCTGATATAAGAGTTATAGCCGACGAATACCCTCCTCGTCGGCTATAACCAAAAACTTTTCGTCGGCTATAACTCTTATAGCCGACGAATACCATCCTCGTCGGCTATAACCAAAAACGTTTCGTCGGCTATAGTTATAGCCGACGAGTTGTCGGCAGTCGTCGGCTATAATATTATAGCCGACGATGTGGCCGACGAAATAGTAATTCGTCGGCTATGACCCCTTATAGCCGACGAAGTACTATTTCGTCGGCCGTTTTTTCCCATATCGTCGGCTATAACCCCTTTTCTGGTAGTGTTGATTGATTTGAGATTTAAAATAAAGCCTTACGTAAAAGTAATCTATGATAATTAAATTGTAGAGACTAAATTAACAAGAAGAATAGAGACTTAGGCATCACACCTATCCTAACTCATGCACAAATGTAATTTAAAAGTCGATGTGAAACATGCTTGACAAACATCCCCTTAGTGCTTTGGTGAAGCTACCAAGAAACTAGCTAATCATGCATTTTAAAAAAGTCTTTTGGAGCCAAGTTAAATCACACAACCTTAATCCCAATTATATTACCTTATAATACAAGTGGGCTATGTACCACAAGCCTAACGCCCCCTTAGAGCAATTAAACTCAAGGCACAAGCATTAAGACCAAAGTAAGAAATTCAAGCAACTTAGTGCTTCCCTTAAGAAATACTAAGCCACCACCTAATGGCTACTCATGCTCATGGATTCAAGAAGTTCTCAAATTCAAGTTTCCAATTCATTAGTTATCTAAACATGTTTCCTAGGTGACAAAGCTAGTCAACATATTTAGTAAGCATAAAGTGTAGAAGTCATAGATTCAAACATGCATCAACATCAAACTTACAAGAAAATTACATTGTTTGCACAAGTTTGGCTAGGGGCAGCCCTAGCCTTAAATCCAACTACTCACTACCCATTACATACAACAAAGCCATGAACTTGAAATACATCAAAGTAAAAAGAGAAGAAGAGCAAGAAGAAAGAGGGAGATTACCAAGGGTTTGGTACCAAGATACCAAACCTTACCAAGATGTAACACAAGAGAGTGCTTCTATGTATGGTACTAATGGGTCCTAACAAAGAAAGAACTCCATCACCACCATACACAATCCACACAATCTAATATGAATAAAGAACAAGGCTTGAGGATGAATAAGAGTGAGAGAAGAAGGAAAATGGTAAGAAAATGCTTCTAAGAATGGTATTAATGGGTTCTAAGATGGGAAGAACACCATTAACACCATGGTAATCCACAAAATCTTGAAGAAACAAGCTTGTAGTATAAAATATGAGTAGAGGATGAAAAAAAGTGAAGTGGGTGTGGCTTTGGTGAAACCCCCAAGCTATCACAACTCTTTCTTACACAAAACTAAAACTACAAGCTTGCAAAATGAGAGAGAGGAATAGTGAATTCATCCAAAATGAGAGAGGGAGGTATAAATAGGCCGAAAGTGATGAATGAAGAGTGGAGATGTAAGGAAATGAAGGATTAGATGTGGTGGACAAAGAGAGAAGCACAAATTGTGGATCTAGTATTTATTAAATGACCAAAAACCTCAAAGATATTTTGGTGGAGAAGGAAAAAGCAAGGGCACTCTTGATATTTGGCCATAAGGACAAGGGGACAAGGTCAACATCAAAGGGACAAAGCCAAAGATGTCCCTTTCACTTGTCTTCTTCTCATTTGAATTTGAATTAACAAATCTTCTTCCCTCCAATGCTCCTTCACTTGTTGAATATCAGCCATCATCATATGAATATCAGCCATCACCATACTCCGGTCACCGGAGTTTGACCGGAGTTCTGCCCGTTGACCGGCATTGACCGGTCAAATTCGTCTTTTAGTGAAATTTCCGGTTTTGCTCCTTTGACTTCAATTCTTCACCCGGTTTCTTCAATATGTGTTAGATCCACCTTTTTTACTTGTTTCCCATCTTTAGCTCCATTTTCTAGCATGAATAGGAAACGTAATAAGAAATAGATAAAATACGAAAAGATATAGTAAGAGAATAAGAATAAGGCAATAATTATTAGGCAATTATTAACCTAACAGAATGGTCGGCCAAGTAGCAATTGCGTGCTATTAACCGGCGAATCCTCCATCTCTACAACATAGAAATCGGCGGGGAATATGAGTTGGTTCACTTGCACAAGTACATCTTCAACATAGTCCTCCGGATACTTGCTTGAGTGATCCGCAAGTTGTGTAATAGCATTGTCCTTCTTGAGAGGTCCAATACTCAACGTTTGGTACACATTGAGTGACATGACATTGATCGAAGTTCCTAAGTCCAACATCACATCCTTAAATCGAGTGTTGCCTATCACACAAGGCACATTGAAGCTTCTCGGATCTTGCATCTTTGGTGGTAACTTCCTTTGAATAACGGCTGACACCGTTTCGCTCATAGTCACCACACGAGTCTCCCTCGTATGCCTCCTTGCCGTGCATAGCTCCTTTAGAAACTTTGCATACTTAGGCACTTGCTTAATGCATTCCAACAAAGGGATGTTGACTTGCACTTTCCGGAAAATCTCCAATACCTCTTCGTCGGATTTGTCCTTCTTTGATCTAGCGAGACGAGAAGGGAATGAAATGTTTGAGTTTGGCACCCCTCCCTTACTCACTTGGCTCAGCTGCAGCTCACTCCTTGATGTTGCCGGATCATGCTCAAGCTCGTTCTTTCTTCCATCAGTGACAACCTTCTTCTTGGCTTCCCTCCTCTTCTCGGCAAGGCTGGTGTCGGTAGCATTATGTGGCACGGCTGCACCCTTCTCGGCAGTTGGTGAGCTGCCGGCAATGGCAGGTCCGGCAGCCACCTCTTCTTCCTCAATCATGTCAAGCTACGTGCCCTTCTTCTTTGGACTTTTTGGAGGCAATAACTCCCTTCCACTTCAAGTTTTAATCACCTTGGCATGCTCATTCCTTGGATTAGGGATCGTATTGCTTGGTAACTTTCCTTGTTCAGTGAACCTTCCCATGAAGTCCACAACTTGCCCCATTTGAGTCTTAAGCTCACCAATGTCCTTCGTGTGGTTTTGTTGCCCCGCAAGCAACGCTTGAGTCGCACTTGAAAGAGATTGAATAAAAGCATCGTAATTCGGATTGCTCGATCCACCTTGCACTTGAGTAGGCACAGCTTGGCTCGGCTGCATGGCTTGGTATTGCCCTTGGTTCGGCTGGTATTGTGGTCTCGGCACAAATGGTGCTCTCGGTGCATAAGGGGCAGCCACTCCTTGGTTTGGTTGCATAGGTGCCCTAAGCACGTTGTCATTGTTTACCCACCGAAAGTTCGGATGATCGTTGAACCTCGGATTGAAATTCCCAAACCTTTGGCCTCCTTGGAAACCCATAGCATTGCACTCCTCTAATCCCTCACTTGATCCAAATTGAGGACATAAATCGGTTTCATGACCCTCGGTGCAAATTCCACACACAATGACACGTTTCTTCATCATATTACTCACCAAGTCGGCAAGCTTATCAACTTTCTCCTCCAACTTTGAGCTTGAGAACGTCTCCTGTACCTTCTCATTCCTTGTGGCATTGTTTCGCGCCATGCCAAATTGTTGGTTATTCAAGACTCGAACTTCCTTGCCAGTGTAGCATCTAACTCCAACAAACTACCTCCCGCGACTGAATCAAGAAACTCCCTCTCCATAATGCTCAATCCCTCATAGAAATATTGCAACAAGAGTCCATCGCTAATGCCATGCGATGGAGACAAAGAAATAAAAGACTTGAACCTCTTATAGTAGTCAAAGAAAATTTCATCTCCGGCTTGCTTCACACTTGTTATTTGCTTTCTCAAATCCGTGATCCGTGAAGTGGGAAAGTACTTGAGCAAAAACTCATCCACCATTGTGTTCCATGAATTGATCCGACCACTAGGCACATCAAACAACCACTCTTTTGCTTGATCCACCAATGGAAACGGAAAAGCCTTCATCTTGAAGTGTTGTAAATCCGTACCTCGTGGACACATTGATTCGGTGGTGAAGTTAAACCATTACAAGTGCTTATTGGGATCCTCACTTGGCATTCCATAGAAAGATTTCAACTTGTGGAGGAATCCACTCCTCAATTCAATTTCTCTGGTCTTGTCGGTTTCCAAAGGGGGGTAAGTAGTATTGGAAGGTGCAGCTCCTCCTCCTTCGGTGACATGTCCATTTTGTGCTCTAATCGAAGTCATAACTTCTTGCTCAACAACTGGCTCAACAAAGAACTCAAACTCGGGACCTTGAAGATCACACGTTGACGATATGATTGAAGGAGAGCTCGACAATGAAGCAGCCGAGCTAGAAGGTGACGTTGGTGGTGAAGAAACAGCGTTCGGGCTGCTAGGCTCGGATGGAGGTAGTGGTACAAACAAAGCGATGGCGAGTTCTTTGTTCAAACGTTGCAATCGGCCTCTATGATCTCGTGTCCAATGATTAGATTCAGACATGCACTTTTCTAAAATCTGCAACGTTTGAACAAGTTAGAACTTCATAAAGAAATAAAAAGCAAGAATATACATCAGTACAAGCCACGGCATTGGCAATTACAAACAAATTTCAATCAATGGCACACATATACAAGGAATCGGAAAAGAAGAAGAAGTAATGCATCGGCAACAAAAAGAGAAAACTTCAAAACGTTTTGTGTTCATGTAATCTCTAAGTCTAATTTCTTTTAAAATGTGTTCTAACTCTCAAAGTACATGGAGCAGAGGAGATAACGGTGCAATGGATTGATGCAGCCCCCGGTAGTATCATGCTTGATCCGATATACCTCAAGAGTTCGAACCATACAAATTGTTTTATTTTGAAGAAAATAGATCACATATGTCAAGTTATTTTCTAGCGTCTAAAGTGAGGTGATGCTTCGGCCTAAACTATTGACTAGTTCAAGCGTGTTCTACTTTTCAAAGGCGGTGTCGTTAAGATTCACGGAGGGCGAACCCCCTACAGGAATCAGGCAGGACTCATTTAGTGGTCACGGAGGGCGAACCCCCTATCGATTCACTCACCGAGAATGAACATCAGTCTATGACCTTGAGATCCACACAAACAATAATAACCCTACAAAATATCGTTAGTAGTATGAGCATGTAGGGATCGTTCTAAGCCGGGGAATAAGGGTACTTGAAACATGAGAATGTTAGACAATATTTACATATATACACATTGAAACGTCACATATTGGGGGTGTATAAGGATCGGCAACTTTGCTGCCATACATCTAAGGGATACGAAAATCATGAAATAAAAAGAAAATAAAACCTAAGTTACTATTTACAAATTGGTCGACATTCCTCCACAAATTACTAGCATGAAAAAACACTCAAAACACATAGCAAATTGATAAGACAAGACACGGCAAGAGCACACAATATCCTACACTCGACTTAGTTCCAACCTAACTAGGGCCTTAGCGGTTATCTTAGTTATTTAGATTTCACGAACATACTTAGAATTAACTTAGCGTATAATCCTAATCTTTAGCTAATCGATTAAAGACACTTAGCGTAAAAATTAACCAATTAAGCACGAAATCTTTTTAGTTGGAGACACATCAATCAAGCAAGGCGTCACCACTTCTTGTTAACATGCATAGTCGTTTATACCACTCTAGTCCTATTTTTGTTGACGGATATAAGACCACTTCTGAATTTTCTTAATGGCTTGGGCTGCATATCTGCATGGACTTCTTCTGTGGACTTGACAACTCCTTGTGATGAAGTTGATTGATGTGAGCCGCGAGGCTCACACAAATAATAAACCCTACAATCGTTAGTAGTATAGACATAAGTAGGGATCGTTCTAGCCGGGGATTAAGGGTACCTGAAACATGAGAATGTTAACACAAATATTCAAAAACACAATTGTCACACTGATATACATATATACGAATTTATCATGGGGGATGAAGATGAAGTTCGGCAGCCATAGGGCTGCCCCTAAACTAGTGTATGAAAATAAAAGACATGAAATTAAATCCTAAGTTAATATATACAAGTTTGATCGACATTCTTCCACAAATCTCTAGCACGAAAGCAATCAAAACACATAACAAAATAGTAGACAAGACTCACGGAAAACAATGAAAAGGTGATCTAAACTCGACTTAGTTCCAATTCTCAATTAGAGTCGCAGCGGCCATCTAATCGTACTAGACTTCTCATGTACTTAGAATTAACTCAGCGTCTAATCCTAATATTATTACTAACCGGTTTACATGACACGCAGCGTCGACACATGAACTAGCTAGCAAATACGCACAAAGTCTTTTTAATTGGAAACAAGTTAAACATGCAAGGCGTCACTCTTCATATTAGACAAGCAAGTTCATTTAAATTACTCCACCCCTTGTGAAAACAATACAAATAAAGCAACGCGGCGTCTACTAAATTCATATTAACTTTCGGCTAAATGAGATCAATGCCCCACACATAGCTATTGCATGAAACACCAACCTTTAAGGCACACGAATTTAAAGAACTAACCCAGTACAATTTTAAACCCAAATTAACATGTATTTGCCGACTGCCTAATTACTATTTTATTAAATATTTTCCGTACAATTTTAACATGGAATCCGAATTCTTACATTCAAAAACCAATTAAAGATAAAGAAAACAAATTGATCATGTGAATTATAAAACCAAACTTCAATCCAAACAATACATAGACATAATATTTGAAACCAAGAATTCATGCTAACTTCATAGACAAAGTTTAACATAACTACAAAGAAAGAATTACAAAACCGAGAGTGGGGAGTAGATCACACTTTTAGAACACTTTTGGAGCTTCAAGTCGTGTGGATCTCGATGGATGATAGATGGTGGCACGGCAGCAGTTTTCTGGCAGGTGAATATGAAGGTGGTTCGGCAGGTTTTTGTGGTGGTGAAGGTAGGTTTTCGGCTAGTGTTTTCTTTGTAGGATTCTTGGGGAATTTTGGTAGAGCTTTGACTAGATTTTTGCTTTGGAATGTGACACTTTTCATGATGGGTAGCGGCCTCTATATATAGGAGAAAGGTTGTGAAGTTTGGGATTTTTCCTTGTTCAAAACGGGATAGAAATCTTCAATAAATAAGGTTTCCCAATCCGAGTTGGAATAGGCTTTTCTCTCCTTATTGAACAAAGAAACTCTTGCTTGGCCGGCTTGTGATTTCTTCTTAGACACGCATAGGAAGCTTCTTGGATGATTGCAAAGCTCTTGGGAATGACTTGGCATGCTTGCAGCCGCTTGAAGACATTACCAGAAATTCCATTTTGCTCGCGAGTACAAACTTTGCTAGTATCGGGTACTGGCGAGGCTTCTTAGTGGCGAGTCTGGGCTTCTGGCAGGTATAAGCTTCTGGCGGGTAGCGCGAACATGCATGCTGGCGAGCTAGTGTTGGCGGCTGATCTTCTGGCGAGCAAGGTTGTTTGGCGAACAAACAAGGGCTTGGCGAGCGAAAAAGGACTTGGCGAGCGAGATCTGGCGAGCATAAGCGAAGCTGATTTTCTTCCTTCTTCTCAGCAGATCTGACCATTGTGACTTTAACTGAATATAACTTTTTCCTCAGTGCTCCGATTGATCTGTATTTTTGACACAAAACTCTTTAGCAAGCCAACAAAATGCATACCAAATTTCAGCAAATTTAAAAGAGGATAGGTCACAATTCATTCATCTCAGAATCACGAAAAAGACACATTTTTCACTATTTTCCAGAATTCTATAAACTTAGTCATTTTTCGGATTCTAAAGCATATTTTATCAAAACTCTACCAAAATGACACTAAACTATATTATGACTCTATCTTAGATAAATAAGGGTTAAACAAAGCATAAATGAGGGCGTAAACACATTAATATCGTCGCACATTGTGCTCCTATCATTGATCCATAGAAAAATATTTCAACCGGCCTAGATGCACAACCGGCAGCATTTTCCTAGTTGGACTAGGATTGCTTCTTTCCTCATGATTTTCCACTTTGCATGATCTTGATGCCTTCCTCTACCCTCCAATAAGCTTGGACAATCTTCAAGTATGTATTTGAATGCCAAAATATCCATAAAAAAATAGAAGGAAGAGAGGCAGAAACTTGGTGGAATCGGCTTGCAGTGACCTTGTTGCATTGCAACTGGCATAACGTTTTCCTCAATGCTCTGATTGATGCGATTCCAAGTCCCAGATAAAGTAGATTCATAGAGCTTTCCAACGGCATTTAGCATGTCCTCTGGTTCTAAGCGATGCATCCCACAAAAATTTCAGAAGTCAGGACACAGTACCAGGAAAATCCTGGTAGTCCCTGGTGATCTTTGTTCAAGTTGCCAAGTTGCAGCCATCTTTTGGGTGACTTCCCCCGAATTCAGAGTGATCTGAAATTTTGAAACAACATACATCAGCTTAGCAAAAAAATGCAAACCAAATTTCATCAAATTTAGAAAAGGATAAGTCACAATTCCACGAGTCTCAGAGTCACAAAAAAGACAACTTTTGCATTATTTTCCAGATTTCTTAAACTTAGTTATTTTTTCGGATAATTAATCAACTTTTGCTAAAACTCTACCAAAACAACACTAAACTAAATTATGACTCTATCTTAGATAAATAAGGGTTAAACAAAGCATAAACGGGGGCATAAGCATACTAATATCGTCGCACATTGTGCTCCTTTCACCGATTTCCTCAAGACTAACATATTCTCACATTTTGGAGTTCCAAGATTCTTGATAAGTAATGGAGGCTCCCACTTTTGCAGCCGCACCATTGAGGCCTTATTGAAGAAATATGATGTCACACACAAGGTTTCTACTCCTTATCATCCTCAAACAAGTGGAATGGCCGAAGTGAGCAATCGAGAGATCAAGGAAGTACTAGAAAAATCGGTTGGACCTTCAAGGAAGGATTGGATTGATCGACTCGATGATGCTTTGTGGGCTTATAGAATTGCATACAAGACACCGATAGGTATGTCACCTTTTCGGTTGGTTTATGGCAAAACATGTCACTTACCGGTGGAACTCGAGCACAAAGCATGGTGGGCCATCAAAGCATTTAATATGGACATTGACAAGGCCGGTCTTCATAGAAAGCTTCAACTCAATGAACTTGAAGAAATACTCAATGAAGCCTATGATGCCGCTTAGATATACAAGGAGAAGACATGACAAGATGCTTCGAAGGAAAAAGTTTAAAGTTAGATAAAAAGTTCTCTTATATCACTCACGACTCAAACTTTTTCCGGGTAAGTTACGCTCTAGATGGCTAGGACCTTTCATTATAACTCAAGTTTTTGATTATGGAGCCATCGAGATTCATAACAAGGCTACGGGAAACACTTTCAAAGTCAACAGACATCAACTCAAGCCATACTTCGAAGCATTTGAAGAACATACCATTTACGAGGTCTATGTCAAGGATGCTACAACACATGCACCCGCAGCTTTGCTTACTGCCGGACCTGCCACTACCGGCAGTCTGACCAAGGGTTGCAGCCATGAAGAAGCTGCTCTGGACATGCACCAACCAGACACCCTCATTCTTGCCGAGAGGCACCCTCTATTCCATGATGCCGCCAGCAACCAAAAATTTGCCGATATTTGCAGCCATGCCAAGACGAAGCCCTACAGCCTGGCCTCTGCAGAGACTACGCTCCTGGAAGAACACAAAGACAACACTGCCGAAAGGCAGTTTGTCAGGACTCGCCCTGAATATAACACTAATATCCAGAGTAAGTCTCGCGGGGACCACTTCAAGAGAGTTCCACCGAAAAATCGGCATGACCTCTCTTAAAATGGACAACCCAAACCTGAAAGTAAAGTCACATAACACTTCAAAATATATCCAACCTGACTCTAGGAGCCACCTGCTCCCCCATAAACAAACAATCTCCAATTCAACCAAGAACTCAAATTTGATAAAATACTGTAGCCATAACATTAACAACATAACAGTTAGCAACTTCGGATACAACCCAAAAGTAAGCGTTTCTTATTTACAAAAACACTCAAAGGCATCAGAGCGACTATACAAAAGAAGAGAACAAAATACTACGAGTAGGTTAAACTAGTAACCTACTATTTTTGACCGCAGAAAAATGAACTATGTACTTTGCCTCCGGCACCGAACAACTCTGCAAAACTGGGCAGTTTAAAACGAAGAGCCCAGGGGAAAGTAAATTAAAAACATTAGCGTGAGTGGACGAAAATAAATATAATTACACACACATATTCTTTTATTAAAAATAATAATAATATCATTTATATTACTTTCCTCATTTTTCATAATTAAAATCAGGATGCATGCATTACTGAGATGTTTAATTTCATATGCACTTAACATAAAAACCCTAGCCCCCTGGTTCGGGAATTTCTACAATCAGACAATCTTATTGGCGAAATCATTCTCGAATACCAAGCGTATGTATATAAGTACAACTTGTCAATCCCATTGACCGTTAGTAAAAATCGTATAAAAATAGGGGAATGTAAACCACCATATAAAAACTGAGCCTCCAAGGCTTAGGGTCAGAGTCTCCAAGACTCTCTATAGCGTCCCACACTATGCCTGTACACGTCGACCACCGAGCGTGAATCTGACCTATGTGGTCAAGTCGTCACCTTGCATGGGATCAGGCGACTAAGCTAGCTAGCAATAAACATATATAGACCCTGGTATGGTGAAAATCTGAAAAACGAAAACAAAGTACATTTCCCCTAATAAATCATAAATCAGTATAGTCCCCGACCGGACTTCTGAGGCTAATAAATATAATTAAACACATTCATAGCCTCGTAGAAAACAAATGAAATCAAAATATCATAATAAGTGAAACAAAGCGAAATTGTTCAATCCTCGGAAACCTCATTTCCGGAGTAATATCAATATATATGTATAGATATGAATAAATCATATTAATTGCCTTAAATCATGAACCATTTGAAAATCGATCAATAAGAAATCATCAGTTAAAGTAAATTATCAACATTCGATAATCCATATCACTCTCATAATAAAATATTTACTATGAAACCCCCAAAGTGTTTAAAATCTTTATGCATGCATCAATTCAAAAAAAAAGTCCACTCACAGTAATTAAGCTTGTCGGCGATCGGAGTCCTCCTCAAGTCGAGTCTCTCCTCGACCTGTAAAGAGAAATATTTAGAAAACCCCACTCAAAATTAAATTATAAAAACTTAATTTACTGACGTCCTCACTCGTCCGAATCTTTCAAATAACGAAATCGCATAATTTCCAAATAGATTATAGCTGAACTTAGCTATTATATTCCAATTGAGACCCTTGACTGTTTTATTGGTCTTTTCGTTGAGAATCCTCTTTTACTCGCATTTAATCCTTTTTACCGAATGTCCAAGGGTGAATTAAAATCGCCGAATAATAAGTCTATTAGTCTGACAGTAAATGGTAAATTAAAATTTACCTTTTCACCTTTACTGTTTAACCTTCACTAATTATTGAGTTACTGTTTACCATTTACTGTTTACTATTCACTATTTACTTTTTAACCTTTTTACTTTTACTTTTATTGTTCCGCCGCCGCCACCACAGCAGCAGCACCACTGCCGCCGCCGCTGCAGCTCCGCCATAGCCAAAACCACTCCAAAAATCACCTAAACCTCTGCTACGACTACCCATGCCTATCTCCTCCTCCCTTAGCCGCCCAAATCCATCGCAGCCGCTGCAAATGGGGGCTGCCCAGGCGGCCAAACACCCCCGTTAGCCTGCAATTCGTCCAAACTCAACCATTCCAACCAAAAATCGCACTAATTCGAATCCCAACAACACCATGAATCCAATTCCAACCTCCATCAACACCAAATCCGTCAAATCAAGCATTCTCCACCGAATTCTCACCCTAACAAATTTCAATCTTGAAATTTTCCTTACCTGGGTCGAGTTGATTCGATTCACTTGGTGGAGTTGCTACCCAAGCCAAGCTCTCCCTTTCCCCCCTCAAATCTGGCTAAGAAGTGGACGATTCGGGGAGTTCCAACCCCCATTGTGAAGGGCCTTTCGGGCGGCAAATCGGCCAAACGGCGGCGAGGTTCGCCGGGCCGCTGCTGCTGGGAAGGAGAGGAAGGTGGCGCGCGTCGTCCGGCACCGGTGGCACCCGAGTTGGTGGCCGGACGGAGAAGTTGGGCGGTGGTGGTGTCGGAGAAGAAAGGTATCGGGGAGAAGAGAGAAGAGAAGAAAGAAGAGAAAAGAAAAGAAGAACAGGGAAATTTTCCAAATCGGGAAATTTCTATCCGTCTATTTATATCCGAACAAAAATTGGAAAATTACGAGTTTCTTCACCACAACTTTTTAATTTGAGTCCCAAAATAAATGTTCTACGTATCTACAACCTCGTTTTAACGTAATCTCTCTCTCGTAGCAAGAAGATTTCCGCTCAAACCAAAAAAGAAAAACAACTCCCACGAGCTTAAAAGTAAATCACAATCACCCATAAGCTAAATAGGGTTCGGGGCGTACGTATCACAGTTTCATGCCTTGTCCCTTGCCGATACGAGATCTTCTGCCGATACGGAGGCAACATGCCATCGACAACTTCTTGAGTTACTTACTGCCGAGCTCCAAGTATTTGGACCACGATGAACACATGAAACATACATGGTGAAAAGTCTAGGCTATGGACTATAAACACAGAGCACTACTTGGGAGGCAACCCAAGTCGATCAAAGAAAAGTGAAGGAGCCATCACCGAGAGTTTGAAATTTCTTAACCTTTCTCTTTTTCTTTGGTTTATGATGATATGTTGGAATGTGTTAGACAATTGCATGCTTAGGAAATTCGTTGATATAAATTTGTGCTTACATTGAGGGCAATGTAATTCTCTAAGTGTGGGGTGGGATAACGTATTCCGTTTATGTTTTCGTGTGCTTAGTTAGAAAAGAAAATTCAGAAAATTGTAATACAAAAATTGAGTGTTTAAATTATTGTTTTAGGATGCCCCTAATATGTCAATGATGTTTTCTCCTCTTTGCATACATAGATGATAGTTGTGCATACAATTAAAATTGTGAGTTTCATGGATTATGTGCATTGGTAGGAGCATGTAAGACTTGTTGATTAATTAAGCATGCATGTTTTAGCTAGTTTGTTTCCATAACAACCTATGTGAGCTTTAGAGCCAAATTGTTTTCTTCTTGAGTGCTTAAAATATAAAATTCGATAGACATTTAGGAAGCATGAAACCTCATTATTCTTTGATTATTCAATGATTATGTGCCATTGATGGATCTATTATCCAAGCACATTGTACCTGCAAAACAACTTCATACAAATATTACCCTTTTGTGTCATCGTTAGTATAGAGCAAGTAAGGATCGTTCAATCCAGGGAAATCAAGGGCGTTCAATCACATAAAGCATTACAAAATCATATTGGGGGTTTGAAATTTGATTCTATACTACTGAAAATTACGAAAATAAATCCTAAATTAAATATATACATATGATCAACATCTTTCACACAATACATATCACACAAAACTCACATAACATGTAACAATTTCGTATAAGGTAACAATATAGCAAAATAAGCAAGTACTCACCATAAGTATTAGTTCCAATTTAATTAGAGCCTTCGTGGTTATTCTAATCATCAAAACTCCTCAATTATTTAGAACCAGCTTCGTGCATAATCCTAAACATGGTGCTAATCAATTTAAAGACACTTCGTGTAGAAATTAAACCAAGAAACACATAAGCACAATAAGTCGAATTGGAAACATGCAACAAGTATGGCGTCACCTCACCTTGCTTCAACATGTAAATTTTCAGAATTACTCTAGCCCTTAGAATTAACACAAAAACAATCAACTTCGTGTATAATTATCCTTATGTTACATTCGGCATATGAAGTTATCACTAAAGAAAAGCCATGGCCTAGGCAGCCCTTAAGTGCATCACTTATGTGCATACGAATTCAGAAAATAAACCAATACACAATCAAGAACACATGCAATTAATACTATATCATAAACCTTGTATAAGATTGAAACACATCAAGAACATAATTTGGCATTCAAAAATCCAAGTAGAAAATTCGAAAATCCAAAATAGAATTATTACAACCATTTCAGCAAACACAAATCCTTATAATCTTCATAGACAATGTATTACAAAAATACAGAAAATATAAAGCCATGAGAGAAGAGTGAATCACACTTTAGAAGAACCTTGAAGAGACTTCGGCAAGAGATGGACTCGATGGTGATGGAATGATGCGATTGTATGGAAAATTGATGGTTCGGCTATGTATTTTCTGTATGGATTTGTGGTGTTAATTAGACAGAGTTTTGGCTAGTGAAAAGTGAGAGAGAAGAGATGATTTTCTGTGTAAAAATCGTCAAATATATAGAGGCAAAAGGTTGGCTGCAACTAGGGTTCACAAAACCTAGTTTTTCTCAAACTTATCCTGCTGGCAGATTTGACCTTCTAGTGACGATTATGAAATATCTTTCTCTAGAAAACAAATATTGAGGTGATTCCAGTTGGAAACTAGATTCCCGTAGCATTCCATCCATGTATGGCTCGTCATCTAATTCAAAGTGAGCTATCCGAGAGAGTTCGTGGAAGTTGGATGACGTGCACAGGAATTCTGCCGAATTTGATCAGGATTTGTTGCGATTTTCTTCCTCTATTTTCTGCCGAAAATTCCCAAGATAATGACTGAATAATTGACCAATATCTCTTTAGGTTTTCTATGAATTAATTCAGCCAAAAATCTTGCACAAAGGATGGAATTCAGTCCACATTCGTAAGCCAAATCCATGTAGAACTCGGTTTAGGATTCTTCTTTTCCATTTCGATTTCTTCTTTCTTTTCTTCTTTAATTCAGCAGATTTCTCCATGGATCAATGCATCATGTACTTGGTGACAGACTGGACTAGCTTCCTTCAAAGTTGGACAATTATCCAAGAACAGCCGTGGCTTTCCCCAGTTGGGCCGGGAAAGCATCCTTTGCGTCTTCTTCTCCTGTTCGTACTAGGGAAGCATATTTTCTTTAATTCTACGATTTTCTTCTTGCTAAGATGACTTCCTAATATTCCATTATGTTCAGTAGCTCTTCAATAATGATCTTGGACACGAACTTGGTGATGAAAAACCAAAAACAAAGAAATCGGAAAGAAGGTTTTTCATATGAAACTAGACACACAGAGCTTTCATCCATAAAAAATTCGCCTTCAAATTCCTTGTGAATCGGCGGGAATAAATTCGGGAAGTTGAGTGACGTGCACTGAAATCTGCTGAAGTTTCTGGATTTGCATCCGATTTGAACTTGTGATTCTTTGCATCTTATTTTGCTCCGATTTCAGTGAATCTTGTCATGCTCAATCCTTTATGTGTCAACTCCATATGAGAGAAGAAAAATCTATCTAAAGCAAAGTTTATGTTTTACAGATTCCATAAAACATCTCAGAGACTTTTCGAATAGGCTTTTGATAATTTCAGTCCAAATTCTTCTATTTAAGCACATTCTCACATTAAACTCAACCAAAACTCAAGACTCAATTACATGACTCTATCTTACAACAATTAGGGTTAAGCATTGGATAAATGGGGGTAAAAACACATTAAGAACGTCGCATTTTATGCTCCTATCAACTACCCCACACTTAGCTTTTGCTAGTCCCTTAGCAAAATAAAATATAAGACTCTACTAAAACTACTACTGCCCTTAAATGATTGTCTCAGGATCTTTAAAACACATAGCTTTCAAGTTAAGCATTCTAATATAAGCACAAAAATTTCAAGCGTCATAGATAGTAATCATGATATGAATAAGTCAGAAGTTGATCCAGTCCTCCTCACTAGGCATACTCTCTTCTTTTCACACATGATTATGGCAATATTCACTCAAGGTCTATGCAAGAGAACAGATTGTAAGGCAACAAATAGCTTGCATATTTCATCAAATAAAAGCACTTTGTGAATAGTATTTTCTGGAAAATCTCATGTAACAATTATGTGCACGAATGGACCAAAACCATATGCTTACTCTTGAGAAAATCTCCACAATCAAAGTTTACCAATCTCAAGAATCATGAAAAGATCATAGAGGTGATAATGGGGTTAGGCATAAGGAGTTCAATTTTTAGAATAGTGGTGATAACAAAGTCACCAAGACTTAGCAAAGCTCAATACACCTTATGACTTCAATTCGAGGGCCAAATTTCATCATGTTGGATCCAAATTTCATTCTTTTCTTTCCCAAAACATAGTGAACAAGGACAAAGGTCAAATATAACAATGATAGACCTTCAATTATCACACAACTCCAAATTCACAATAAGAACTCAGTCCATGAATTTTTATTTTTCTTTTTGTTTGCCAAAACCTTTTCTTTATTTTTCTTTGTTTCGGATCAAATTTTATTTTCTTTTTCTGTCCGATTTATTTTCTTTTTGTAATTTGTTTCGGCAACAAATATTTCTTTTTATAATTTGGATTGGCTCACCCCACACTTGCTTCAAATCATCACATCAACTCACAATTCCACAATAAAATTCAGCTTTACCAAGTCTTGATAACAAAAGAAATACTCGTGACTGATCTTATCGTTCTCAAGATGCACTTTACTTAATGAAGTCACTTGATTTATTAGCGTCCTCTGATTGAGTCACACCATTCAATACTTATCCCATGCGACATTCAATGACTTCAATATCGCTGACCCCTTGGAGTCGAAATCTCTATATCGACAATCGTCAGAGTCCAGGTTGCAACTATCCACCTGACTCATACACTTGTCGAAATAGGAACAAAGCCGATATCTTTACTTGACAAGTGTTCCGTGACTAATTAAATAGTCAACGTCAATATTCGTCGTCAACCAGATAAATGTTTGAAAATCAAACCATATCGCTACGAGGGTAGCAGATAGAATTCCGACTCAACTATGAAAAATGGTTAAAATAGCTCTGGAGTTCGAAAAATACCCCCTGGAAGTCACCGTTGGATTTCAATCCAACCACCATAGATAAACATGTGACTTCAATACAAACTAGTAGCCATTCACGGATCTTGAATCAGGATTACGGATTAAAAGTTATGATCCGTCGAAGTTTCGAAACAATTCCTCGAATAAGAAACACAAAAGAATGAAAGAAGTGGCCGATCAAATATAACTACAATTATTTATATGATAACCAGTCGAGGAAAGGTCACTTGTCAACTCTGGTGCAACTACCAGAATCTTCTCATCCGAATTACCGAGATAACCCTGCAATAGTCAAACGGATCCCCGATATCGGTATTTCAGATATCATCTCCAGCTGCTCACGCGGTAAAGCCATGCCACTGAGCTCAAGCCATACATCATCGTAACACGGTGATTCTGAAGCCATAACGACTATATCTCAAATTTATGCCGCATGGAATCACTAGCATCGCCAACTTCCCTTCATCACTGACCTCCCATTGTTATCATGATCACATATTCAAATCTCTTTCCCTTCAAATACCACGTATTTCAAAATAAAATATCTCCAATCCATGTAGCTATTTCAATTTCTAATTCTTCCTTTGTCCAATCTCCCGACCAAGGTCGCTAAGAATTAGAATTACTTATAGTTCCCACAATCTCTATATGGCTCTCACACAGACCCAAAACAATCTAAAATAACATTCAGAATGTTACATATTCAATTTCCCACACATTACAGCAAAGTCGCAACGTCGACAATCATCTCACTCTGGCCATATCAACATTTCCAAAACCGATCACTTTAATGGTCACTCAAAAGCTAGAGTCAATCTCTGAACACAGCGTGAATAAGAGACTAAAGTCTTGACGAGTCGCCGAAGCGAGCATCAAGCAATAATAACCCTACAATCGTTAGTAGTATAGAATAAGTAGGGATCGTTCTAGGCCGGGGATTAAGGGTACCTGAGATATGAAATTGTTAGACTCAAACATATTCACATATATACAAAATTGTCACACATATGGGGGTATAAAAGGTACGGCAGCAATGCTGCCCTAGACTACACACGACACACATAACAGAAAATTAAATGCTGAAAAATAAATCCTAAGTCTACTATTTACAAGGTTGGTCGACATTCTTCCACAAAGCACTAACACAAAAGCAATCAAAACACATAACAAACTAGCAAGCAAGACTCACGGCAAAGTATTAAAGCGTTCTAGACTCAACTTAACTCCAACCCAATTAGCTCCTAATCGGCGACTAATTGATTAAGACTCCTCATGTATTTTAAGTGACTAATCGCCTAACCTTAAAACTATACTAGTCATCTTTGAATATTCTAATCGACGTAGACAAACATGACAAGTAATTAAGCACAAAGTCTTTTTCTTTAATTGGAAACAAGTTAATAGAGTAAGGTTGTCAATCATCTCTTCAACAAGCATGTTCATTTAAACTACTCTAACCCTCATGAAAAACAACACAAACTAAGTAACTCGTTGATTACCTAATCCATATTAATTTTTCGGCTAATGAGATTAATAGTCTAAGTATTGCAATTACATAGGGTACCAATCTTTAAGCGCACGAATTTAAAGAACAAGTCAAGAAAACCCTAAAATCAATTTAACACATATTTTTGCCGAAAATCCTAATTACTAGTTCATCATATATTTTCCTTACTCTTTAGCATGCAATCCATATTCTTACATCTGAAACCTCACTTAAAGATAAAGAAAATAAATTGACATGCAAATCATAAAACCAAATTTCAATCCAATTCATACATAGACATAAAAATTGAAACCAAGAATTCATGCTAACTTTATAGACAAAGTTTAACATAACTACACAAAAATTTACAAAGCCAAGAGTAGGGAGTGGATCACACATTAGAAGCCTTGAAGACTTCGTCGTGTATGGATCCGTGGATGATGGTGTTCGGATGGCTGCTGCTCGGCAGTGAAGGTATCGGCAGCAAGGGGACAAAATTTCGGCAGGAAACTTTGGTATGGTGGTGGTGGTTTTGGCTAGGGTTTTTGTGTAGGATTCTTGGGAAATTTAGGCAGAGCTTTGGCTAGATTTTTGCTTTGGAATGTGACCAGTTTTTCTGTGTAAAAGTTGGGTATTTATAGGGAGAATGCTAGGTGTTGCCGGCAGCCCTCTTGTACAAGGAAAAACAAAACCTAATGGGATAAGGTTTGAAACCTTCCTTTTTCTACTTCAATTAGGTTTTGTTTTTCTGAATTTTTCTTCAAGGCTTGGGCTTCACATCTTCATGGACTTCTTGTATGATCTTGGACTTCATTTGACATGTCTTGGTCCATCGAAAAATACCCCAATTGCCGGCAGCACACAAAGGCATACAATCTGCCTCTATTCGGCAGCTTCTCCTAGTGTGACTAGGAGAACTTCTTTCTTCAATTTTTCTTCAATGCCATGGCCTAGTGTCTTCCTCTTCCCTTCATAAAGCTTGAACCATCTTCACATATGCATTTGTGCACCATTAGGTCCATCAAAAACAGAAAACACGAAAAGGGGGCAGTAGGTTCCTGGAATCGGCAGATTTGACCTTGTTGCAGTAATTCCGGCATATCTCCACGCTCAGAGCTCCGATTGATGCGATTCCAAGTCTCAGATAAACTAGACACATATGGCCATCTCCCCATAAAACAGTTCGACCAAATTCCTTGTGAGTCGACGGGAATGATTTTTCGAAGTTGGGACACAGTCCCAGGAAAATCCTGGAAGCCCCTGGATTGAAATGTTCGGACTGCCGTTTTGCAGTCAACTTTTGGGTGGCTTTCCGAACTCCGATTAATCTGAAATTTTAACACAGCATTCCTCAACATATGAATATTAAGCACATAAAATTTCATAGAATTCGGACAAGGATAGATCATAAATTTGCTCATCTCAAAATCACAAAAAAGACATATTTTGCATTATTTTCCAGATTTCTCAAACTTAGTCATTTTTCGGATAATTAAACACATTTCATCAAAACTCTACCAAAATGACACTAACTATATTACGACTCTATCTTAAACAAATAAAGGTTAAACAAAGCCTAAACGAGGGCATAAGCATATAATATCGTCGCACATTGTGCTCCTATCAACTACCCCACACTTATCCTTTGCTAGTCCCTTAGCAAACTAAATTAAACTAGACTCAAAACAAACTATTGCCCCTAACAATTTGTCTCAGGCTCGTATGTACACATAGCTTTCAAGTTAAATGCATGGGAATGCTACGCACGAAAATTCCAAGTTTCATGAATATGTGACATCAATAAGAACATATAAGAGCAAAAGGTAAGCATTTAAACATGTTAAAGCTAATCCAAATCTCCTCACTAGGCATACTCTCTTCTTTTCTCTCGAAGCATGGTTATTCACACATAAGTATATGCAAGTGAAAGATAACGAATTACAAAGAGTGACTTGCATATATCAAAGAAACGAAAAAGCACTTTGTGAATTTTAATGGAAAAACCTCATATGATAACTATATGCACCAATGAACCAAAACCATATGCTTATTCTTGAGATAATCTCCACAAATCAAGTTTAACCATCTTAAGAATCATGAAAAAGATCAATAAAAGGGTTGTAATGGGGCTAGGCTAAGAGGTATTCGATATTTGGATAAGGAGGCTCAAAACGTCACCGTGCGCTTTAGCAAAGCTCGAATCTCCTTATGTCTTCTCGCCGAAAGGGTCAAATTTCATCTTGTTGGACCCATACTTCATTCTTTTCCTCCCATAACATTACAACAATAATCTAGACAATAGCCATGCACAAAATTTTTCTTTTTCAAACCTTATGCCGTGCCCTTCAATCTCATATTTTTTTCTTTTTCTCGGTATTTTTTTTTTTTTTCTCTTTTGATCCGAGCATTTTTTTTCTTTCTTTCTTTTATGGCACGGCATCTAGTACACTTTACATATAGATTCATGGCTAAGTCTACCCCACACTTGTTCTTCTTCATCACACACGCGAAAACGCTTTCAAAAATCAAGCTTTGCCGGAACACACAGTAAAGGCATCACTATACTAAGTTCATGGAAAGTGTTTAAGGGTGATGAAAGAAAAGGCTCAACGTAGGCTCAAAGGGGGTTTACTAAGGTGTCCCACGACGGGCTCCAATAGGGCACATGCTTTATTTGGCTATGGTGGTAAACCTAAGAGATCTTTATTCAATCACATTCAAAATCAAGGTATTTTATGACTAAAACGTTTCGAAAATCAACAAGAGTAAGTTCTAGCATACTAGAGTTCATTAAAAAGCTATGGCATATAGTCATCGAATAATCAAAGAATTATGAGGTTTCATGCTTCCTACGAATCTATCGAATTTTATCTTTTTATCGCTCAAGAAGAAAGCAAATTGGCTCTAAAGCTCACATAGGTTATTTTCGAACTAAACTAGCTAAAACATGCATGCTTCATAATCAACAAGTCCTACATGCTCCTACATGCTCCTACCAATGCACATAATCCATGAAACTTACAATTTTAAAAGTATGCACAACCATCATCTATGTATGCAAAGAGGAGAAAAAACATCATTGACATATTAGGGGCATCCTAAGACTCGAAACAAACAAATTTAAACATTCTATTTTTGTGTTACAATTTTTCTGAATTTTTCTTTTCTAAACTAAGCACACAAAAACAAAAACAAAAACGGAATACGTTATCCCACCCCACACTTAGAAAATTACATTGCCCTCAATGTAAGCACAAAACAATATCAATGAATTTCCTAAGCATGCAATCGACTAACTCATTCCAACAATTCATCACAAATCAAAGAAAAAGAGAAGGGTTAAGAAAATTCAAACTCTCGGTGATGGCTCCTTCACTTTTCGTTGATCGAATTGGGTTGCCTCCCAAGTAGCGCTTTATATTTATAGTCCATAGCCTGGACTTTTCACCGTGTTGCATGTGTTCATCGTGCTCCAAAACATTTCAAATCGGCAAGAAGAAGATCGAGGAGTAACTCATTGCACGTCGTGTCCGATACGGTGCGGTTCTGCGTGTCCGACTGTGTAGCCTCCGTATCCGGTTGTGTAGCAGGCGTATCCTGCGTATCCTGAGTTGCAATTCGGCTGCTCTCTATGTCTTGAAGCATCATATCAAACTTGCCGGCAGTAGCAGGTTTGGCAGGGTGATCGGCAGCAGCAAAGGTAAGGAACGGTTGTTCGGCAAGGAGGTGTGTGGCCGGGAAGAGTGAAGGCTCGGTGGCGGAGGTACGGCAGGGTGATACCGGACCGGAAGTGGCGCACAGTGGCTCGACAAGGACAGTGGCTACGGCAGCCCCTAGGCTTGGAGGATCATGGACCAATCTCTCATCATTAAGAGGTTCAAATGGCTCGTAGTACGGCTTGAGTCTATGTCCATTCACCTTGAATATGTTTCCCGAAACTTCACTCCGAATCTCTATGGCTCCATGAGGGAATACTTGAAGAACAACGAATGGTCCAAGCCAACGAGATTGCAACTTACCCGGAAAAAGTTTGAGCCGTGAATGATATAAGAGAACTTTTTGACCAACTTCAAACTTCTTCCGCCGAAGCATCTTGTCATGAGCAACCTTAGTCTTTTGCTTGTAAATCCATGCGGCTTCATAAGCTTCATTCCGTATTTCTTCTAGTTCGTTGAGTTGAAGCTTCCTATGAAGGCCGGCCTCATCAATGCTCATGTTAAAGGCCTTAATTGCCCACCATGCTCTATGCTCAAGTTCAACCGGTAAGTGACATGCTTTGCCATATGTTAACCGGAAAGGTGACATACCTATCGGTGTCTTGTATGCCGTCCTATAAGCCCACAAAGCATCATCGAGACGATCACTCCAATCCTTCCTTGAAGGTCCAACGGTCTTCTCAAGTATTTGCTTGATCTCTCGATTACTTACCTCGGCCATACCACTTGTTTGGGGGTGATAAGGTGTAGATACCTTATGAGTGACTCCATACTTCTTCAATAAGGCTTCAATGGTGCGGTTGCAAAAATGGGATCCTCCATCGCTAATCAAGACTCTTGGAACTCCAAAACGTGAAAAGATGTTGGTCTTGAGAAACTCGGCTACCACCTTAGCATCGTTGGTGCGTGTGGCCTTGGCTTCAATCCACTTTGACACATAATCCACCGCAAGCAATATGTAGAGAAAGCCCTTACTCGAAGGAAACGGTCCCATGAAGTCAATCCCCCAAAGATCATGAATCTCAATGGTGTTGATAGAAGTGAGCGGCATTTGATCTCGTGGTCCAATATTCCCCATCCTTTGGCATCGGTCACATGACTTACAAAACATGAATGCATCTTTGAAAATTGTAGGCCAAAAGAAACCACAATTAAGTACCTTCAATGCCGTCTTCTTAGCTCCAAAATGCCCACCACACGCCTCACTATGACAAAAAGAAAGGATGGATCGATGCTCATTCTCCGGCACACATCTTCTAATAACTTGATCACCACATTGCTTCCAAAGGTACGGATCATCCCACAAGAAGTGACGAGCTTGCTTCCTTATTCTTTGTTGTTGGTGGCTCGGCAATTCTTTAGGAAATCGGTTTGTGGCTAGAAAATTGGCAATGTCGGCATACCAAGGCTCATGTACTTCAAGTCGAAAAAGTTGCTCATCCGGAAAGGTCTCTAATAAGGGCAGCCGATCCTCCTCATGAACAAGGCGACTCAAATGATCGGCCACAACATTCTCTACTCCTTTCTTATCCTTAATATCAATATCGAACTCTTGAAGCAAAAGAATCCATCGAATAAGCCTCGGCTTAGCATCCTTCTTTGTCATAAGATATCTCAAAGCGGCATGATCACTATAAACAATAACTTTGGAATTCAAAAGATATGATCGAAACTTTTCCAAAGCAAAAATTACCGCTAAGAGCTCCTTCTCCGTTGTTGTGTAGTTGAGTTGTGCATCGTTGAGAGTCCTTGAAGCATAGTAAATGGCGCATGGCTTCTTCTCAATTCGTTGTCCAAGTACCGCTCCAAGTGCATAATCACTAGCATCACACATCAACTCAAACGGCTCATCCCAATTAGGGGAAACTAGAATCGGTGCCGTGCATAGTAGCATCTTCAAACGGCAAAATGCCTCCTCACATGCCTTTGTCCACTCAAACGTCACCTCCTTTTGTAACAAGTTACTTAATGGCTTGGCAATTGAAGAGAAGTCTTTGATGAATCGTCGATAAAACCCCGCATGGCCAAGAAAACTTCTCACATCTTTCACACATCTAGGGCTCGGCAATGCTTGTATGAGCTCCACCTTGGCTTTGTCAACTTCTAAGCCTCTTGCCGAAATTATGTGCCCTAGAATAATGCCTTGCGTGACCATGAAGTGACACTTCTCCCAATTGAGCACAAGATTTATCTCTACACACCTCTCAAGTATCTTCTCCAAGTTCCCCAAACATGCATCGAATGTGCCTCCATACACACTAAAATCATCCATAAATACTTCGATAATGTCTTCAATAAAATCCGAGAAGATAGCATACATACATCTTTGAAAAGTGCCGGGTGCGTTGCAAAGTCCGAATGGCATCCTCCGATAAGCAAACGTGCCAAATGGACAAGTAAAAGTGGTCTTCTCTTGATCGTCCGGGTGTATCATGATTTGATTGTAGCCACTATATCCATCAAGAAAGCAATAGTAAGAATGACCGGCTAACCTCTCTAGCATTTGATCCATAAACGGCAAAGGCATGTGATCCTTCCTCGTTGTAGCGTTGAGCTTCCTATAATCGATGCACATCCGATGACCGGTTACAAGTCTTTGTGGCACAAGCTCATTCTTCTCATTCTTGACAACCGTTACACCACTCTTCTTCGGCACTACTTGCACGGGAGATATCCACTTACTATCCGAAATTGGGTAGATCACCCCACAATCAAGCAACTTGATAATTTCTTCTTTAACAACTTTCATCATGGGAGGGTGAAGTCGACGTTGAGCTTCCTTTGTCGGCTTAGCTCCTTCTTCTAACAAAATACGATGAACACAAGTAGTAGGGCTTATTCCCTTGATATCCGCTAAGGTCCAACCTATGGCGGTCTTGTACTTCTTAAGCACACGTATCAAATCCACTTCTTGCTTCTCACTAAGCATTGAAGACACAATAACCGGTAGTGTATCTTCTTCTCCAAGATAAACATACTTCAAGTGACTAGGGAGTTCTTTAAGTTCTAACTTTGGGGCCTCTTCCACACTTGGTCGAAATTTTGTTGTGGCACTTGGAATTGACAAGAACGAGTTCCTTGGATACAATGGTGTGGCATCAAGTTCGGCAGCCACCTCTCTAAGGCTCGGCAATCCCTTGCTCGGCATGGATTGGCTCGGCTTCATCATGCACTCGTTCTCCCCTCTTGTCAAATCCGACCCCTTGCTCAATCGCTAATTGCTATGCGTCGAGCGAGGTCGACATTACTTGCTCGACCTCCTCCAAAGCATTAATGGCACAACCTTCCTTTAAATCAACATTAGGGAATTTCATGGCATCAAACACATTGAACTTTATCACCTCACCATCAAACTCCATAGTTAGGTTGCCCTCGGCCACATCTATCTTTGTGCGCGCGGTCCTCATGAATGGTCGCCCTAGAAGCAATTGAGTGTTGTTGACCGGCGAATCCTCCATCTCAACCACATAGAAATCGGCGGGGAATATCAATCGGTTGACTTGCACCAACACACACTACCAGATACGGAAGAATAGCCGACGAAATTTTTTTCGTCGGCCATTCTTTTTTTTCGTCGGCTATAACCTCTGCCGACGAAAATTTCGTCGGCCATAAGTCGTCGGTAATACGCCGTCGGTAATACCAATGGCCGACGAAAAAAAAAATTTCGTCGGCTATAGTTAAGTATGGCCGACGAGTCAAAAAATTCGTCGGGCAAAGGTGGGTGAAATAGCCGACGACTTTCGTCGGGTATTTTTGAGTATGGCCGACGAAATCCATTAAGTATGGCCGACGATTTAATAAAATTTCGTCGGCTATGGTGTTTTAACTATAGCCGACGATTTACCAAAATTTCGTCGGCTATGATGTTTTAACTATAGCCGACGATTTACTAAAATTTCGTCGGCTATGCTGTTTTAACTATAGCCGACGATTTAATAAAATTTCTTCGGCTATGGTGTTTTAACTATAGCCGACGATTTAATAAAAGTTCGTCGGCTATGGTATTTTAACTATAGCCGACGATTTAATAAAATTTCGTCGGCTATTTCCTCGAAATATATTACTATTTTTATAGGTATTAATTAGTTATAGCCGACGAAATAAGGCACTTTTCGTCGGCTATACAAGTTATAGCCGACGAAAATTGATAAAATTCGTCGGCTATACTTGTTATAGCCGACGAAATAATGCAAAAATCGTCGGCTATTCTTGCATTTGGAAAAAAAAAATTAAATTATTTTCTAAATTACCATTCCAAGCAAGCTGCAAATCACAAAAACAATTCATGCATTTGCACCAACAAGAAACACGTCTAAACACCATTTTTATTAAATTCGTTCCAATATACATAAAATATAATCCTAATTATCCCCTAAACTACTAAAGTCTAGGATATCATCTACAGCATCAGGCGCATCATCCTGCTGACCGAACTCCGGAGGTTGAGGCATTGGAGGCTCCACTAACTGCTGAAACGGGAGCGGGGGTGGACGGCCTTCTTGTTGTGCCGCGAACATCTCATAAATCCACTGTTGCTGGCCGTCGTTGTTGTATTGCCGAATTCTGGCGCACTCAGCATTCCAACGGACCATATCCAACTGATACTGCTGGTACTGATATTGTCTGCGGCGCAGCTCCTCTACTGTCTGGGACGAGGTCGCCAATTCTGCGGCCAATCGCTGCACTTCCCCCCTCATATGTTGGGTCTGGCCGCCTCCCTTCTTTTGACCTCCCTTAGTGGTCTTCAGGAGCCCTTGTCCAGAACCTCCTAAACCCCGGCAGTAGTACTCGTTGGACTGGTGTGGGAAGGCTGCGTTGAACATCCTCGCCGCCGTTTGGATATTGGTGCGGTCGACCTGGCGCACGGCTTCCTCCAAATCTGCCTCTGAGATGTCCGGTTGTGTCTCCCGAACTATTTGCTGGAGCACCTCTTGTTCGGCCTGGGTCACCCGCTCCTAATTGGACGGGGAAAAAAAATTAATATTCTAACAAATGGATAGTTAAGTAAAATTAATAATTTAAATTTTAAAATCATAATGAACGACTTACGAGATCGTCTGTCGCTTGTGGATAAGCGATCTTGAACGTCTCCACGTAGGGGTTGCAATCAGGATGATCTCTGAGCGCCTCCTCCTGATATTGTGCAAACGGCCTTGAACCGCCGTGATGGAGGATTGTGTTACGGCGGCGGTTCTCCGAGTTTATCCGAGACCGTTCCTTCAAACAAATAATAAAATATTAGAAAAATGCATCAAAAAATATAACTGAAATAATTATAAAATATTTAAACTAATAATTAAAATTTTAATAAAATAAACATTTATAGTGAAGTTTAATATTTACCATCATAGCCGGGTTGTCGAAGACTACGGTCCTCAACCAACGCCACTCGTACTCCCTGAACATGAACTCTCTGGGAGTACCCATACGACCACGGTTGCCGTACTCGTTATAGTGGGAACGGAGCTCGTTCTTCCACTCTTTGAACCTACGAAAAAAACAAAAGTGCATTAGAAATATGATTAATATCATAAAATATTTCTAATTATCAAATAAGACATTCCCAACGTACCTCGAGCTCTGTTGGGAGTCCGCCCAACCCCGCTTGTGTTCCGCAACCACAAAGTATGTCTGAAAGATAATATTTTATTAGTTTTATAATTATAAAAATACCGAAAATTTTTAAATATTACGATAACTAAATTAAATTTTTTTATTTACTCACCGACGCAGCGTTGTTCAACTCCATCTTGATTTCTTCGGGCACATCAGCCCACCGAGCCCACAACATAGGGACTCTGTCCCTAATGAGTGCACCCACGCAACCCGAGTAGTCGCGTTTCTTTTTCGCCCCAACCTCCTGATTAGGAGCTTCGTCAATCTGGATCCTCCCGCTCCGTTCAACCGTTCTCCTGAGCGTCTCAAAACTGATGACACCTCTGGTATTCCTCTGGGTTGAACTGCTAGCGCCTGTCCCTATCACATAAACAACGATTGGTTAATAAAATTAAATATTAGTGCGTTAATTTTAATAAAATATTTAATTAATAAAATCGAATGTTACCTGAACCCGATGATTCGGTTGCCGTCGACTTTCCTTTTCTCCTCGCCGAAATCAGGAGGTCAGGGCTCTCCCATGGCTGCTGCTGGTATGCCTCCGCAGCACTCACGAACTGAGGCATATCAGGCCACTGGGGCCGACCCTGATAGTCGACCTCGGGTATCGCGGGAATGTTGTATGGGAGGAAGAGCTGGTTTGGGAGAGTAGGCCCCTCAGTCGAGTCACCAGCAGACTGAGTCGGACTCGGCATCGGCATCGGCTCCCGATGAACCTCAGGCATACGAACCTGAGGAACGTCGGCAGCTATCTCCTCGTGAAACAGCTGCCGACTAAACCTCGGCGCCACAGAGAGACCGACATTCGGAAGTGAAGTGCTCGACGGCCGCCCCGCCTGGAGAAGGGTCTGGTGCCGAGCACTCACACTCCGTCGCGGCTGGGCTGCATCCACACTCCTCCGTGGCTGGCTGGTGGTCCTCTCAGGCTGGCTAGCCGTCCTCTCGGAGTCTGGGGAACCCGCGGCATTTCCAGAACCGGCGGCATTTCCAGAACCTCTAGATCTAGAACGACGACCTCCGAACAACTGCCTAAATGCATCGGCCATCTAAAGCCAGACGCATTAATACATTAATTAATATTAAATTATATTATATTAAATAACAAATTCTAATTAATATAATACCCAATAATACTAACATATTTTAATATTTACCGATTTATATAATAACCAATTTATACATATAAATTATACAATTACACCTAAATTATATACAATTAAAATAAATTTTACAAAAATTACCTAAATTAACATAAAAACCTAAAAATTACATACATTAATATAAAAACCTAAATTATAACTAAATTAACATAAATACATAAATTATACCTAAATTAACATAAATACATAAATTCTACCTAAATTAACATAAATACATAAATTATAACTAAATTAACATAAATACATAAATTATATCTAAATTAATATAAAAACATAAATTATACCTAAATTAACATAAATACATAAATTAACATAAATACATAAATTATACACAAATTAACATATAAATACATAAATTATACCTAAATTAACAATTATATCTAAATTAACAATTATATATAATTTATTAACCATAATTTAATTTATTAATAATTAAATAACAAAAAATAAAAAATAAAAAGGGGGCCGGCCGGTACCGAATCGGGGAGGAGGAGGAGGGGGAGGCGGCCGGAACAGAGAGGAGGAGGAGGAGGGTCGGCCGGGGCTGCCGGAACAGGGAGGAGGAGGAGGAGGAGGGGCGGCGGATCGAACCAAGGAGGAGGATCGGAGTCGCCGGGCTGCCGAACCAAGGAGGAGGAGGAGGAGGCGCCGGGCCGCCGGAATAGGGATGAGGATCGACGGATGAAGGAGGGCCGGATTCGAGGAGGAAGATTGTTTAGGGAAAATCGGGCAAATGGAGGCTAGGGTTCGGCTGCATTTTACTTATACCCGATAGTATAGCCGACGAAATCGCTTTATTTCGTCGGCCATGATATAGTATAGCCGACGAAATAAAGCTATTTCGTCGGCCATGATATAGTATAGCCGACGAATACAGTGATTTCGTCGGGCATACTATGTCATAGCCGACGAAATCATTTTTCGTCGGCCATGGTATGGCATAGCCGACGAAATTACATAATTCGTCGGCTATAGTCTTCGTCCCTCAGAATCCGTCCGATCTCCCCCATCCAACGGTGGATAATGGGAAGGCGCGGATCACCAGACTTTAGCCGACGAAATATAACTTCGTCGGCTATACTTTTGGTCAAACTACAAAGTCAAACCTCTAAACGCTGTAAAACGGAAATTGGGCCGTCTAAATGACGTTTTTTGGCCTGACCTTCAACAGAGAATAGTTTCAGATCGATGCGACGCATCTAATCGTATAAAAATTTCCCCCAAAATATTTAATTTATGGCAGGCTACCCATAGGAAAACGGGAGTAAAAAACAGCAAACCGCAACATTTGGCACACAGATTTTGTCGGAATCTTCCCATTTTTCAACCGTAGCCGTATTTCAATATTTCGGTCATGTCTTATTTCACGACACATTTGCATTTGAAGGGTCTACGTATAGTAGGTATTTGAAACTATACATTCACTTAAACACTTAGTAAACAAGTTAAGGAACATTAGTGCATATATTCCGATTTTGAATCTCAAAGTTTGGAAAATCTATTCCAACTGTCAGATATCACCGTTAAGGTTATATACATGTATGAAAAAAAATCCAACTACATCTGACAACGTTGAAGGCTCGATCGGGACGGTCAAACCGCAAAGTCAAACCTCTAAACGCTGTAAAACGGAAATTGGCCCGTCTAAATTACGTTTTTTTGCCTAACCTTCAACAGAGAATAGTTTCAGATCGATGCGACGCATCTAATCATATAAAAATTTCCCCCAAAATATTTACCGACCGTCAGGCTACCCATAGGAAAACGGGAGTGAAAAACAGCAACCTGCAACATTCGGCACACAGATTTTGTCGGAATCTTCCCATTTTTCAACCGTAGCCGTATTTCAATATTTCGGTCATGTCTTATTTCACGACACATTTGCATTTGAAGGGTCTACGTATAGTAGGTATTTGAAACTATACATTTACTTAAACACTTGGTAAACAAGTTAAGGAACATTAGTGCATATATTACGATTTTGAATCTAAAAGTTTGGAAAATCTATTTCAACCGTCAGATATCACCGTTAAGATGAAATACATGTATGAAAAAAAATCCAAGGTTATCGGACAACGTTAAAGGCTCGATCGGGACGGTCAAACTGCAAAGTCAAACCTCTAAACGCTGTAAAACGGAAATTGGGCCGTCTAAATGACGTTTTTTGGCCTGACCTTCAACAGAGAATAGTTTCAGATCGATGCGACGCATCTAATCGTATAAAAATTTCCCCCAAAATATTTAATTTATGGCAGGCTACCCATAGGAAAACGGGAGTAAAAAACAGCAAACCGCAACATTTGGCACACAGATTTTGTCGGAATCTTCCCATTTTTCAACCGTAGCCGTATTTCAATATTTCGGTCATGTCTTATTTCACGACACATTTGCATTTGAAGGGTCTACGTATAGTAGGTATTTGAAACTATACATTCACTTAAACACTTAGTAAACAAGTTAAGGAACATTAGTGCATATATTCCGATTTTGAATCTCAAAGTTTGGAAAATCTATTCCAACTGTCAGATATCACCGTTAAGGTTATATACATGTATGAAAAAAAATCCAACTACATCTGACAACGTTGAAGGCTCGATCGGGACGGTCAAACCGCAAAGTCAAACCTCTAAACGCTGTAAAACGGAAATTGGCCCGTCTAAATTACGTTTTTTTGCCTAACCTTCAACAGAGAATAGTTTCAGATCGATGCGACGCATCTAATCATATAAAAATTTCCCCCAAAATATTTACCGACCGTCAGGCTACCCATAGGAAAACGGGAGTGAAAAACAGCAACCTGCAACATTCGGCACACAGATTTTGTCGGAATCTTCCCATTTTTCAACCGTAGCCGTATTTCAATATTTCGGTCATGTCTTATTTCACGTCACATTTGCATTTGAAGGGTCTACGTATAGTAGGTATTTGAAACTATACATTTACTTAAACACTTGGTAAACAAGTTAAGGAACATTAGTGCATATATTACGATTTTGAATCTAAAAGTTTGGAAAATCTATTTCAACCGTCAGATATCACCGTTAAGATGAAATACATGTATGAAAAAAAATCCAAGGTTATCGGACAACGTTAAAGGCTCGATCGGGACGGTCAAACTGCAAAGTCAAACCTCTAAACGCTGTAAAACGGAAATTGGGCCGTCTAAATGACGTTTTTTGGCCTGACCTTCAACAGAGAATAGTTTCAGATCGATGCGACGCATCTAATCGTATAAAAATTTCCCCCAAAATATTTAATTTATGGCAGGCTACCCATAGGAAAACGGGAGTAAAAAACAGCAAACCGCAACATTCGGCACACAGATTTTCTCGGAATCTTCCCATTTTTCAACCGTAGCCGTATTTCAATATTTTGGTCATGTCTTATTTCACGACACATTTGCATTTGAAGGGTCTACGTAATGGTTTGTCGATAGTGATAGAAAATGGAAACAGCTCTTTTTTTGTTTTTTTTTAATCATAGCCGACGAAATCAAACCTAGTATTCGTCGGCTATTGTTTTGTCGTTTTCTGTTAAAAACTTATGGCCGACGAAATATATAATGTTCGTCGGCCATTGTTCGTAATATTATTATTTTTTTTAAAAGTTATGGCCGACGAAATAGTTAGTTTTCGTCGGCCATTGTTCGTAAAATATTTTTTTTAATAAATTATGGCCGACGAAATAATTAGTTTTCGTCGGCCATTGTTCGTAAAATATTTTTTTTAATACATTATGGCCGACGAAATAATGCATTTTTCGTCGGCCATTGTTCGTTTAGCCGACGAAATAATGCATTTTTCGTCGGCCATTCTCTGAAAAAAAAACCTAAAAAATCAGTGGTTTTACACCTCTCCTATTTCGATGTCCTGTTCACATATAACTAAAATTGAACATAAAAAATCAGAAACCCAACAGTCAACATATTTCAAATTTTTATTTAAGGGGTTTGGAACCCAGCCTAGCTGGGAGGCTCATCCCCACGCCCGGTCATTAGAAATGAGTTGATTACAAGTGAAAGGATTACATCATTTAAATTACTTAATCCGTCGGATTGTAATCGGAATCATCGGATGAGTCTTCTTCGGTTTCTGAATTGCTCGATAGGGGTAATCTATGTCTTTCCTCACCACTAGAGTCCTCGTTAGTTTCTTCAATATGATCAACATCAACAAGCAGTGGCTCTTCACGTCGAATTCGCACCGGCGTGTCTAGACGAATAAAAGAGGAGTCAGGAATACCGTTTGAGTTGGGCTCTTGATACGCGGTGCCCCCTTCCTCGTTCTCTTCGGCCACTCCAAGTGTAGACGCCCGGTAAATGTTGCGATGGTGGATAGTGTTGACTACTTTCCACGGGTCACCCTTGGCGAGATCATCAAGATAAAACACTTGTTTCACCCATGTGGCTAAAACGAACGGGTCGTCCTCATACCATGATGTACTAGTGTTCACAGAACTTACGCCGTATTGATCGGTTTTCATGCTCTGCGGCCGTGTGTCAAACCATCTACACTTGAAAAGGTGCACTTTCATGCCTTCCCCGTAATGCAGTTCCACAACCGAATGGAGAACACCGTAATAGTCAACTCCACCATCCCCACCATGTGCCATAACCCCTGAATTTTGTGTTTTCAGTCTGAGGTCTCTCTCTTCACATCGAAATAACACACCATTCACCTTGCACGTCGCATAAACTTTTGAATAGACCGGCCTCCTCGCTAAAAGTCTGAGTTCGTGCGACCAATTTGGGTGATTATCATTTGCAATAAGGTCCATCTGCAACCATCAGAATCAACTATAAATATGAATAAATATACACAATAATATATGAACACGTATAAAATAGTGTTAAAGGTACGTACCCAGCGGCCGAAATACTCTGCGAATGTCTGGTTGTGGTAATCGCGATCACGTGCTACTCCTTCACAGCGTAGATGTATGTCCTTCCAAAACTGAACTTCTGGACAGTTGATTAGTACCCACCAATGTGCAATGGCTACCTCATAATCTTTCAACTTATAGGAAACTGGCATGTTTCCACCGAGTACAACATCGTCGGAGAGTATGGAAAGATTGAACTGTGAAGGTACATCTTCCGGTATGCTTTCCTGTAACGCTCCGAAATACAGCTTCATGTAGGTAACGCACTCGTGCGCAATATATGCTTCAGCTATACATCCTTCAGGTGCGGATCTGTTTTGGACAAAACCACCATATTGTCCAAGTTGCCTATAAATCAAGTTTTTAAAGTGTTATGATAATACATTAACACTATATCACATATATTGATGAGGAAATTAACATAAGGTGTAAAATACGTACCTTTCCATCGGATACATCCAAGTGAAGTGCACAGGACCGGTAAGCAACAACTGCCGAGGAAGATGGATCATGAGGTGAGGCATGATGTCGAAAAAATTTGGAGGAAATATCATCTCAAATTTACACATGATATGAACGATGTCTTGTTGCATTTCCCGGAGGTCAGATTTTCTCACTTCCCGTGTGCATACCTTCTGGAAAAATCTTGCCAACGCTACTAACGGCTCCACAACGTGACGGGGAAGGAACGGTCGAATGAAAACAGGGAAGAGACGTTGTAGCAGGATATGATTGTCATGACTTTTCAACCCGTACAGATTGTTGCATTGTTTGTTGACACACTTGGCTATATTTCCAGCAAAGCCTGAAGGATACTTGGCCCGACTTATCCAATGCAAAATTTCTGATTTATGCTCAGGCTTGACGGTGTAAGGAGCTTGAGGCATTTTTCTCTTCCCTTGTTTCAACCATAGTGGTTTTCTGATATTCATGTTTTGCATATCAGTGCGAGCCTTAGGACCGTCTTTCGTCTTCCCCTCCAAGTTCAGCGTTGTGCCCACCACACTTTCAGAAACATTTTTTTCTATGTGCATAACGTCTAGGAAGTGTCGGATCAACAACTCACACCAGTACGGGAGTTCCCACAATATGCTCCTATGTGTCCAGAATTTGTACTCCTCAGGCCTTTCAGGTATTTCCGCTACAATATCGGGATGATTGCTGAGGGGCCCAAAATCGTACTCATTAAGTCTTGCTAAAATTTCTCTTCCTGTCCATCTTCTGGGAGCACGGCCGTGTTCTTCGGTTCCATCAAATGCGGCGGACTCGTAACGCCAGTGGTGATCCGCCGGAAGGAACACACGATGACCCATTCGGCATATCTTGTTGCAATGAGGGGTGCTCCCATAATCGGTGAGGCACTCTGGACAAGCCTTGTATCCCCTGACAACGCTGCCCGACAACATCCCATAAGCAGGAAAATCACTGATGGTACCAATAACCATGGCATGCATCTGGAACGTCTCCTGCTTGTACTTGTCAAAAGTGGGATGACCAACGTCCCACAATACCTTAAGCTCTTCAATCAATGGTCTCATATACACATCGAGACATTTCCCTGGGTAACCAGGCCCCGGAATCAACAACGTCAACATATTATATTCCTTCTTCATGCACATCCACGAAGGAAGGTTGTAAGGTACCAAAACCACCGGCCATATACTGTATGAAAGACTCATGGTGCCGAAAGGGTTGAACCCGTCAGTTGAGAGCCCGAGCCTGACGTTTCTGACATCTGACGCAAAATAAGGAAACTCATTGTTTATATGCTTCCAAGCCACTCCGTCAGAGATGTGTGTCATGATATCTGTGTCTCCCGCGTCCCGTTCACCGTGCCACCTCATAGCTTTTGCGGTGGTTTCTGACATGTACAACCGCTCAAGCCTATCTCTCAACGGAAAATACCGAAGCACTTTCACAGGTTTCCTATTGCCTGCTCCCGTCAACTTATATCGGTCAGACTGACATATCGGACATGCGTCAAGGCTAGCAAGGTCATTCCCTTCTGCATCTTTACCCCAGAAGAGAACGCAGTCAAATGCGCATGTATGGATCTTAATGTAGGAAAGCCCTAGATCTTTGAGGATACTTCGGACCTGACGGTGATTGGTAGGATTACGATGACCCTCCTCCAACAACGAAGAAGTGTACTGTAGATATTCATCTACTTGCCTGATAGTCGATTTTGTCTCGACTTTAATCCTCATTACCTCCATCACACTTTCAAGAACTGTCTTCTCAGAACTTGAACACACAGGGGTCTGTTGCAATGCAATCAGTTTGTTGTACTTGTCAAAGGCAGCAGTGTTGACAACTTGTGGGAACCGCTGCACCGGGTCCTGCATATATTGTTCCCCATGTACACCGCTTTCAAAAGGAAACACGTCGTTGACGAATGTCATTGTTGGATCGTTGGATGTACTACTACTGCCCGCCTCAAAATACTGCCCATGATCATGCGATCCATCTAATGATGGCTCACCGTGATATATCCAACGTGTGTACTTCGGCCAAAACCCATTGCTCTTTAGGTGCTCCCATACTGTCCTAATCGGAAATCGACACATATCACTGCGACACTTACATTTCTTGCACGGGCAATAATGGTACGGTCCTTTTGCATTTTCTTCGACGAACTGCATAAAATCCACAACTCCTGTAGTGTATCGTCGGTCATGCCTTGGAAGCGAAATCCAACTCTTATCTCGATCCATATATAGCCTGATAATAATATATATGTATAACTTTAATTAATAATAAATTAATTAACACATATATATTACAATATATATTATTATCAACATCAACTCATATATATATACCATTAATTAACAACCATTATTTAAGTTCATTACACTATCAACAACCATTAATTAACATATTTATATATATTTTAACACTAATTAAAATAACATTATTAAATTAAAACACATAATTATACTCTAACTGAAAATCAACTCAACTACAACTCAAAATCAACATATATACATACATTCTAACACTAAAATACAACAACAAAACAAAAAATCACTTACTATATCAAAATCACTAAAACTCAAAATCAACATATATATATACACATATATATATATACATACCTATATATAGCTCCACAATGTAAGAGAGGACGGATTTCAATAATACCCACAGATTTTTCACTCTTTCTCCCGTTTTTTTTTTAAATGAGCAGCTTCTGTCCAGATCTGAAAATATAAAGACTTATAGCCGACGAAATTGCCCACTTCGTCGGCCATTCTTCCCAAAGTTATATAGCCGACGAAAACTTTAAATCGTCGGCCATGATATAGTATAGCCGACGAATAAAGCTATGTCGTCGGCCATAGGTTTATAGCCGACGAAAAACTTTAAATCGTCGGCCATTCTATGTGTATGGCCGACGAAATTTTTTCTTTGGCCGACGATTTTTAATTTTTACCGACGAACTAATTAATTTTCGTCGGCCATAAATGTAATATTTATTTTAAAAAAACTTATGGCCGACGAAATAATTAATTTTCGTCGGCCATTATTATTATAGCCGACGAAATGATGCATTGTTCGTCGGCTATTCTATGAAAAAAATAAAAAAATAATGATGATGTTAGTGACACTTCGGGTAGCATAAGTTCTCTTTCTCGTGCTTCGATGAAAGGAAAACAGAATGCCAAGCTCTCTGGAGTTTTTATCAAAACAGAATGATGATCAGAAGGTGATCCAGGCTACTAAAATGTTCAAACCGAAAGATCCTTTTTTCGCAGTTATCTTGTAACCATTCGACTTCATTAACTACTTAATCCTCACCAGATAACAGTTAATGAAGTTGAATGGTTGCAAGATAACTGCGAAAAAAGGATCTTTCGGTATGACCAATTTAGTAGCCTGGATGACCTTCTGATCATCATTCTGTTTTGATAAAAGCTCCAGAAACCGTCAGATATTCTGTTTTCCTTTTATCGAAGCACGAGAAAGAGGACTTATGCTACCCGAACTGTCACTAACATCATCATTATTTTTTTAACACTAATTAAAATAACATCAAAACCGATTACTCTTTAGGATTAAAATAACATCAAAACATATATTAAAACTCAAAATCAACTCATGCAACTAAAACCCAAAATCAACATATATACACATGTACGTACCTATATATAGCTTCACAATGTAAGAGAGGACGGATTTCAACAATATCTACTGATTTTTCACTCTTTCTCCCGTTTTTTGCAAATGAGCAGCTGCTGGCTAGATCTGAAAATATAAAGACTTATAGCCGACGAAATTGTAAAATTCGTCGGCCATACTCCAAAAGTTTTATAGCCGACGAAAATATTAATTCGTCGGCCATTATTGGAGTATAGCCGACGATTTTTACTTTGTACCGACGAAATAAAAATCGTCGGCCATTCTATAGGAATGGCCGACGATTTTTTTTTTTACCGACGAAAATTTTTTTTCGTCGGCCATTCCTGGGAATAGCCGACGAAAAATCATTTCGTCGGCCGTTGTTTTTTTTTTTCGTCGGCACAACTTATTTTTCTGGTAGTGACATCCTCTACATAGCCTTCCGGATATTTGCTTGAGCGATCCGCAAGTTGAATGATGACATTATCCTTCTTGAGAGGCCCTATACTCAACGTTTGATACACATTGAGTGGCATGACATTGATCGATGCTCCCAAATCCAACATAACATCCTCAAACCGTGTATTGCCTATAACACAAGGCACATTGAAGCTTTCCGGATCCTTCATCTTTGGTGGCAACTTCCTTTGAATAACGGCCGACACCGTCTCGCTCATAGTCACCACACGAGTCTCTCTAGTATGCCTTCTAGCCGTGCAAAGCTCCTTTAAAAACTTAGCATACTTCGGTACTTGCTTAATGCACTCCAACAAAGGAATGTTGACTTGCACTTTCCGGAAAATCTCCAATACCTCTTCATCGGATTTATCTTTCTTTGTTCTAGCAAAACGTGAAGGGAATGGGGCACTAGATGATGGCACTCCTCCCTTACTTGCTTGGCTCGGCAATACCTCATTCTTTGATGTTGCGGGATCGTACTCAAGCTCGTTACGCAGCCCCTTGTCTTGTATATCATGGCCGGCATCACTATCCTTCTCGGCACTCAAATCCTTCTCGGCACTCAAATCCTTCTCGGCACCATGATTGTTGCCGGCTGCAGCCCTGCCGGTTGTGCCCCTCTCGGCTTCATGCAAGTGGCTGCCGGCATTATCATGGCCGGCAACCCTCTCTTCATCCCCAATGCCTTTGAAAGTCACTCGCTTCTTCTTTGGACTTGTTGGAGGAAACAACTCTCTTCCGCTTCGAGTTCGAATCACTTTGGCTTGCTCGTTCCTCGGATTGGGAATAGTATTGCTTGGCAACTTCCCTTGCTCATTGAATCTTCCCATGAAATCCACAACTTGCCCCATTTGAGTCTTAAGCTCACCAATGTCCTTTTGATGATTTTGTTGCCCCGCGAGTAATGCTTGAGTAGCACTTGACAAAGATTGAAGCAAAGCATCATAGTTCGGATTGCTTGACGAGGCTTGGCCTTGGCTCGGCATGGCTTGTTGTTGATTCGGCACTGCCCCATAAACTCCTTGGTTCGGCTGATAAGGTTGCCGAGGCACAAATGGTGGCCTCGGTGCAAATGGTGCTCCTTTCTCTCTCGGTTGTATAGGTGCCCTAAGCACGTTGTCATTATTCGCCCATCGAAAGTTCGGATGATCATTAAACCTTGGATTGAAATTGCCAAATCGTTGGCCTCCTTGAAAGCCAATAGCATTGCACTCCTCAACTCCCTCACTAACTCCAAATTGAGGGCATTGTTCGGTCTCATGGCCCTCGGTGCAAATTCCACATACACTCGCACGCTTCTTCATCAAATTACTCACCAAGTCGGTAAGCTTGTCCACTTTATCCTCCAATTTTGAGCTCGAAGACGTCTCATGCACTTTCTCACTCCTTTGCACGTTCCCTCGTGCCATGCCAAATTGTTGGTTGTTCAAGGCACGAACTTCCAACAAACTTCTTGCCGCTCCGGCGTTCAACTCCAAAAAGCTACCTCCCGCGGCCGAGTCAAGAAACTCTCTCTCCATGACGCGCAATCCCTCATAGAAATATTGTAGCAAGAGCCCATCGCTAATGCCATGCGATGGACACAAAGAAACTAGGGACTTGAACCTCTTGTAATAATCAAAGAAAGTCTCATCTCCGGCTTGCTTCACACTAGTTATTTGCTTCCTCAGATCAGTGATACGTGAAGCAGGAAAGTACTTGAGCAAAAACTCATCCATCATAGTACTCCAAGAAACAATGCGACCACTAGGCACCTCAAACAACCACTCCTTTGCTTGATCTTCTAAAGAGAACGGAAATGCCTTCATCTTGAAGTGTTGCAAGTCGGTCCCTCTTGGACACATGGACTCCGTGGTGAAGTTAAACCACTGTAGATGCTTATTAGGGTCCTCACTTGGCATCCCATAAAATGATTTCAGCTTATGGAGGAATCCACTCCTCAATTCAATCTCTCCAGTCTTGTCAGTTTCCAAGGGGGGATAAGTGATATTAGAAGGAGCAACTCCAGCTCCAGCAACATGACCATTCTGTGATCTGATTGATGCCATGATCTCTTCTTCTTCTTCTAATTCGGCAAAAGCTTCAAATTCAGGATTCTGAAGATCACAAGACGATGACACTACTGATGGTGAGCTCGGCCCTGAATTAGATACGGACGGAACTATAGGGGAGGACGGCAAGGATGATGACACTGATGAACTGGTTGGTGACGATGGTGGTAATGGCACAAAACGAGCAATAGCGAGTTCTTGGTCTAAACGTTGCAAACGGCCTTGAAGATCTCTTGTCCAAATACTAGATTCGGACATGCACTATTTCTGAAATTTGCAACATTTAAACAAGTTAGAACATCGTAAAGAAATAGAAGACAAGAATATACATCATTACAAGCCACGGCATTGGCGATTACACAACAAATTTCAAACCATAACACATATACACAATCGGCAACAATATAAGGTACACGGCAATACAACACACGGCAACAAAAATTTCGGCAAAGCATACATATACAATCGGCACAAGAGAAGAAAATTTGAAAAGTTCATGAGCATGTAATTGCTAAGTCTAATTTCTTTTAAATTTGTTCTAACTCTCGAAGTACGTGGAGCAGAGGAGATAACGGTGCAATGGACTGATACAGCCCCGGTAGTATCATGCTTAATCCGATATACCTCAAGAGTTTGAACCACACAACATGTTTTATCTTCGAAGAAAATAGGCCACATATGTCAAGTTATGTTCTAGCGTCTAAAGTGAGGTGATGCTTCGGCACAAGCTGTCGACTAGGTCGTGCGGATTTTACGTTTCAAAGGTCATTATAATCACGGAGGGCGAACCCCCTACAGGAACCAGGCAGGACTCGTTGTTGGACACCACGGAGGGCGAACCCCCTATCGACTCACTCACCGAGAATGAACATCAGTCTATGGGCCTTGAGATCCAGTTAAACAAACCTGAGAACCATATCTATGATAATAACTTCCCCATACTTTGTAAAACAAACACGGATCCCTAGCGGTCTCAAGTGTTGATTAAAACCGCCCTCAACCTCATAGAAGTAATACTATTACCGAAGAAACGCTTATATGCGTGGGGGGGAAGTATCCCGCGTTTCCCAATCTACATAGAAACGCCCTCCGACATGGCACCATTCACATGAAGGGTTTTGGTTATGATCAACAAAAGAGGCTTCACCTACATGTTACACTTTAGAAACTACAATAAACTCAAACATACACAACACTATCAACTCCCTAGAAATTAAACTAAGTGATTACCAATATACAACAATATACATCATGCAACTTCCGAAATTTAAACTCTACATGCCGAAGCATATTTCTACTTTACAAAATCCCAAAATAAACTTAAAATTTACAACTTTACAACTTCACAACAAAAATTTCCAGCAACATTATATACACAACAATAACATAAAACAAGCTTTTATAATCCCCGGCAACGGCGCCAAAAATTGACGAGTCGCCGAAGCGAGCATCAAGCAATAATAACCCTACAATCGTTAGTAGTATAGAATAAGTAGGGATCGTTCTAGGCCGGGGATTAAGGGTACCTGAGATATGAAATTGTTAGACTCAAACATATTCACATATATACAAAATTGTCACACATATGGGGGTATAAAAGGTACGGCAGCAATGCTGCCCTAGACTACACACGGCACACATAACAGAAAATTAAATGCTGAAAAATAAATCCTAAGTCTACTATTTACAAGGTTGGTCGACATTCTTCCACAAAGCACTAACACAAAAGCAATCAAAACACATAACAAACTAGCAAGCAAGACTCACGGCAAAGTATTAAAGCGTTCTAGACTCAACTTAACTCCAACCCAATTAGCTCCTAATCGGCGACTAATTGATTAAGACTCCTCATGTATTTTAAGTGACTAATCGCCTAACCTTAAAACTATACTAGTCATCTTTGAATATTCTAATCGACGTAGACAAACATGACAAGTAATTAAGCACAAAGTCTTTTTCTTTAATTGGAAACAAGTTAATAGAGTAAGGTTGTCAATCATCTCTTCAACAAGCATGTTCATTTAAACTACTCTAACCCTCATGAAAAACAACACAAACTAAGTAACTCGTTGATTACCTAATCCATATTAATTTTTCGGCTAATGAGATTAATAGTCTAAGTATTGCAATTACATAGGCTACCAATCTTTACGCGCACGAATTTAAAGAACAAGTCAAGAAAACCCTAAAATCAATTTAACACATATTTTTGCCGAAAATCCTAATTACTAGTTCATCATATATTTTCCTTACTCTTTAGCATGCAATCCATATTCTTACATCTGAAACCTCACTTAAAGATAAAGAAAATAAATTGACATGCAAATCATAAAACCAAATTTCAATCCAATTCATACATAGACATAAAAATTGAAACCAAGAATTCATGCTAACTTTATAGACAAAGTTTAACATAACTACACAAAAATTTACAAAGCCAAGAGTAGGGAGTGGATCACACATTAGAAGCCTTGAAGACTTCGTCGTGTATGGATCCGTGGATGATGGTGTTCGGATGGCTGCTGCTCGGCAGTGAAGGTATCGGCAGCAAGGGGACAAAATTTCGGCAGGAAACTTTGGTATGGTGGTGGTGGTTTTGGCTAGGGTTTTTGTGTAGGATTCTTGGGAAATTTAGGCAGAGCTTTGGCTAGATTTTTGCTTTGGAATGTGACCAGTTTTTCTGTGTAAAAGTTGGGTATTTATAGGGAGAATGCTAGGTGTTGCCGGCAGCCCTCTTGTACAAGGAAAAACAAAACCTAATGGGATAAGGTTTGAAACCTTCCTTTTTCTACTTCAATTAGGTTTTGTTTTTCTGAATTTTTCTTCAAGGCTTGGGCTTCACATCTTCATGGACTTCTTGTATGATCTTGGACTTCATTTGACATGTCTTGGTCCATCGAAAAATACCCCAATTGCCGGCAGCACACAAAGGCATACAATCTGCCTCTATTCGGCAGCTTCTCCTAGTGTGACTAGGAGAACTTCTTTCTTCAATTTTTCTTCAATGCCATGGCCTAGTGTCTTCCTCTTCCCTTCATAAAGCTTGAACCATCTTCACATATGCATTTGTGCACCATTAGGTCCATCAAAAACAGAAAACACGAAAAGGGGGCAGTAGGTTCCTGGACTCGGCAGATTTGACCTTGTTGCAGTAATTCCGGCATATCTCCATGCTCAGAGCTCCGATTGATGCGATTCCAAGTCTCAGATAAACTAGACACATATGGCCATCTCCCCATAAAACAGTTCGACCAAATTCCTTGTGAGTCGACGGGAATGATTTTTCGAATTTGGGACACAGTCCCAGGAAAATCCTGGAAGCCCCTGGATTGAAATGTTCGGACTGCCGTTTTGCAGTCAACTTTTGGGTGGCTTCCCGAACTCCGATTAATCTGAAATTTTAACACAGCATTCCTCAACATATGAATATTAAGCACATAAAATTTCATAGAATTCGGACAAGGATAGATCATAAATTTGCTCATCACAAAATCACGAAAAAGACATATTTTGCATTATTTTCCAGATTTCTCAAACTTAGTCATTTTTCGGATAATTAAACACATTTCATCAAAACTCTACCAAAATGACACTAACTATATTACGACTCTATCTTAAACAAATAAAGGTTAAACAAAGCCTAAACGAGGGCATAAGCATATAATATCGTCGCACATTGTGCTCCTATCAAGTCTCAATGTGTAGCCCTCTCAGGAATAACACATTCCTATTTCGGAAGAAATAGGGCTGAAACATCCGAGTTCCCAACTCGTAACCTGACGCTAAAACTGCTGATAAGCGTCAATGTACAACTGAATAGGTATAACCCACATACCTATTACGTACACAAGGATAACGTCCTAAGAGGTCGATGTACTCGAGGCATAGTCTAAAAGATATAAATCGATACGTGGAATGTATTTTACATACTTAATAATGACATTAGCACCAAGAACATACGATGGCTACCCGCTGCAGTCGGACCATCAGTCGGTGGTACTAAGCATTACTAAGTATATAAAATAACTGAATAGAATAGTACTCTACAGAGTACATAACAAGACACCAAAGAATCAAAGTCACACACTTAATGAACACACTAGTATCGAAGTATATGATGGAAATCCGCCGCGGTCGGACCATCAATCCAAGAATACTAGGCGTCATCAAGTATAAAAGATAACACGACTCAAGGTATGAAAGGACCTAATGCTCTGATACCAAACTGACAGGACCCGCCCCAGATTTCACCCTGAAACCCGGATAAGATCATGCGGGGACTACCTTAAGATTAACTCTATCGATAAATCGATAAGCCAATCTTAAGATAGACAACCCTAAAACCTGCAACAAATAAAACACTTCTAAAATTTCAGTTCCAACTGAAACACCTGGAGCCACCTGCTCCCCAAATCACAACAACCGCCACAACAAACCCAAAATCAAACTCAATTTACTCACAAGTAATCAGAGCAATCTAATACAATGAACTGGAATTACAAAACAAGAAATAGAATATATAAAGATAAAAGAGTAAGGGATCACAGATCCCACCTAGCGGAAGCAACAAAGATGACAGCTATGCCTCGACTCCGAGTACTCTTGACCTCTGACTATTACTCTGCACACTGGGCGATTTAAATCGAAGGGCCCAGGGGAAAGTAATTTAAAAATGTTAGAGTGAGTGGATAAAAATAATATGATTTAATATAGTACTTTAAATGAAAGTATTATATTACTTTCCCAGAGTTTTAGAAATAAAACCACAGTGCATGCATTATAAATAAAACGTCCCACGTTTTATAAAAAAAATCATATTTAAAAATCATCAGCCCCGCTGATATAAAATCAAATAAATAAATAATTATTCTTTTTATATGTATTCAAAAACAATATACTTTTGAAAACCATTTGTGATGTTTCTCGACCAATCTCATTGGTCGCATAAAAACCCCAGCCCCGCTGATTCGGGAATTTATTAAATAACAGAAAGTCTCATAGAGAAAATATTCCCGAAACCCAAATGATATAATATCCTGACCAATCCCATTGGTCATATCATATAATAAAATAGGGGAACATCATTGCCACCATTTAATAATAGCCTCCAAGACTAAGGGTCAGAGCCTCCAAGACTCTCAATAGCGTCCGCGTCCCACGCTAAACCTCTACACCACAACTCTGTCATCCACCGAGCGTGAATCTGACCTATATGGTCAAGTCGTCACCTCGCGTGGGATGAGGTTAATAAGCTAGCTAGCATCAATATATATCTGGACCCTGATATGGTGAAAATCTGAAAACAAAACCGAAAATACGCTTCTCCTTATATATAAATCCGTACAATCCCCGACCGTACATCTGAGGCTCATATATATATATAATCACATAAACTCGTAGCCTCAAAAGAATATATATACATCCGACATGTCCCACATGTCATAAAATAAATATCAAAAATAATATATAATTTCGACATCTCACATGTCGAAAATCACAAATAATGAAATGATAAACTCCTCGAAAATCTCATTTCCGGTCGTGCAAATATAAAATACAATAAAACGATTAAGTATGATTTATCGAATCCTACTATTTCCGGAAATCTCATTTCCGGTCATTTCATTTAAATACCATTAAAACTTTTCAGTACAGTCAATTATGAACAATTAAAAACATATTATTTCCGGAAACCTCGTTTCCGGATAAAATCACGTACTACTAAAATCGTAGTAAACATATAACCCCAAAATATATTTCTTTAAATATCAAATCATTTAATTATTTAAATTATCATCCTTCTCAATTCATTTATTTGAAATAAACTTCATTTCATTAAAACAATTATGCATGCATTTATTTAAAATAAAAATCCACTCACAGTACTGCCGAGCACGCCGCTAATCTGATCTCTCGTCCCGTCGAATAACCTCTCGACCTGTAACAGGGACGAAATTCTAAATATTACGAAACTCGGAATTTAATTATAATCGATAATTCTACGGATGTCCTCACTCGTCCGAAATTTCAAATTTTTCCTTTTTCACTTATCGGTATAGGAATTTCGCCTCAATACCGAATAATCTAAGTCCGAAATTACTCAGGACACCCACTCCGTGTCCGATTAATTCTTTTCCCAGTTATTCCGTCGTAAAACCCTTTTAATCAGCTTTTAACCTTTTTATGGTAAGTCAACAGTACAAACTACTGGTCAAATAGTAATTATTTCAGGTCAAACAGTAATTTTGAAAGTCAAACAGTAAATGGTTAAAATCGAATTACTATTTACCATTTACTGTTTACTGTTTACTATTTACTTTTACTGTTTACCTTTTTACTTTTCATCTTTTACCAATTTACTTTTACCTTTTTACTGTTTTACTATTTACCAGTTACTGTTCATCATCCCCTACCCATCGCCGCCGGAGTGCCGCCACAGAGGCTGAAAACGCCTCCAATTTATCCCAAAATGATCACCACCACCTCAGGGACTCATCCCCCACTGCCTCCGCCGCCAAAAACCCTTTGCGGCGGCCGACGCGACGGCAGCACCTCCTAAATCTCCAATTTCTCCTAATTTCAACCAATCCAACCCCAAATCATACTTAAACAACTCCAATCAACGTCCTAAACCCGAATTCAACCTCCAAATACCCCAAAAACATCAAACACACAACCTCCACCAATTTCACAAAAACCCTAGAATTTTGAAATCCAAAATTCTCCTTACCTGTCACGAATTGGTGCAATTCCTTTGGTGGAGAAGGTGTGCGGATCGAGACCTTCATTTCCCCTCTTGGAATCGGGCCGATTGGTGGCCGGAAAAGTGAGCTCCGTCCGATTGGGGGATTTCGGGTTTGGGTGTCGCCCGGCCAAACGGCGGCGAACGACGCCTCGCCGCTGCCGCCTTCGTGAAGAGGAGGCCGAGCCGGTCCGAATGGGACCCGTGCGCCGACCCAGTTCTGCCGGACGGCGGGGTTTCGGCCGGAGTCGGGCGGAGTCAGGGGAGAGGCGAGAGAAAGAGAAGGAGAGAAGAAAAAGAAAAAGAAAAAGAAAAAGAAAAGAAAAGAGGAATTGCCGTTTCGGGAAAATCCCGGCTATTTATACTCGTCCAAAAACGGCAAAATCTCGTTTTTACGTCGTAACTTTTTCGTACAACCTCCAAATTGGACGTGCTACGTGTCCACGAACTCGTTTCAACATCCTCTACCTTATCATGAAACAAAAACCTCGGTCGGGTCAACTTATTTACAAGTCAACATTTAGTACTTCCGATTCGTAAAACAATTCCCGAGTAAAAGTAAAAGTAACACAGTCAAAAAGTAACTCTAGGTTCGGGATGTTACAGCCCAAGGTAGTCATGCTTATTCTGATATACCTCGAAAATTAAAGACAAATTCGGTTAAAGAAAAATAGATCACATATGTCAAGTTATTTTCTAGCGTCTAAAGTGAGGTGATGCTTCGGCCCAAGCTATCGACTAGTTCGAGCGTATTTCACTTTTCTAAGGCGGTGTCGTTAAGATTCATGGAGAGCGAACTCTCTTTAGGAACCAGGCAGGTCTCGTTGTTGGTAACCACGGAGAGCGAACTCCCTATCGACTTACTCACCGAGAATGAACATCAGTCTGTGGGCCTTGAGAACCAGTTTTACAAACCGGAGAACCAATCAATGAAAATAACTTGCCTCATACTTTGTAAAACAAACTCGGGTCACTAGCGGTCTACAATTGTTGATCAAAGCCGCCCTCAACCTCATAAAATAATACCAAGTTAGCGTCTTTATGCGTGGGGGGGGGACCTTTCCCACGTTTCCCAGTCTACACAAAAACATACCAAAGATGGCATCATTCGTATGAAGGGTTAAGGCTAAGGCCAACAAATGCGGCTTCTCCCTACATATTACACTTTAGAAACTACAATAAACTCAAGCATACGTAAAACTATCAACTTCCTAGAAATTTATCTAAGTGTTACAAACAATCACACACATATTACATCACATAATCGGATAACTCATCAAAAACCAAAACCAAAAACCGAAATTTCCTAGTTACTATTACAAGTCCGAAAATCCTATTATACATATCCCAAAACTAGGAAAAATTAAACACATCCAAAAATTGATACAAAGTTACAAAGTAACACTTCATGAATCAAAACTTTATAATTTCCCCGGCAACGGCGCCAAAAATTGATGGAGCTATTATCCAAGCACATTGTACCTGCAAAACAACCTCATACAAATATTACCCTCTTGTGTCATCGTTAGTATAGAGCAAGTAGGGATCGTTCAATCCAGGGAAATCAAGGGCGTTCAATAACATAAAGCATTACAAAATCATATTGGGGGTTTGAAATTTGATTCTATACTACTGAAAATTACGAAAATAAATCCGAAATTAAATATATACATATGATCAACATCTTTCACACAATACACATCACACAAAACTCACATAACATGTAACAATTTCGTACAAGGTAACAATATAGCAAAATCAGCAAGTACTCACCATCAGTATTAGTTTCAATTTAATTAGAGCCTTCGTGGTTATTCTAATCATCAAAACTCCTCAATTATTTAGAACCAGCTTCGTGCATAATCCTAAACATGGTGCTAATCAGTTTAAAGACACTTCGTGTAGAAATTAAACCAAGAAACACATAAGCACAATGAGTCGAATTGGAAACATGCAACAAGTATGGCGTCACCTCACCTTGCTTCAACATGTAAATTTTCAGAATTACTCTAGCCCTTAGAATTAACACAAAAACAATCAACTTCGTGTATAATTATCCTTATGTTACATTCGGCATATGAAGTTATCACTAAAGAAAAGCCATGGCCTAGGCAGCCCTTAAGTGCATCACTTTTGTGCATACGAATTCAGAAAATAAACCAATACACAATCAAGAACACATGCAATTAATACTATATCATAAACCTTGTATAAGATTGAAACACATCAAGAACATAATTTGGCATTCAAAAATCCAAGTAGAAAATTCAAAAATCCAAAATAGAATTATTACAACCATTTCAGCAAACACAAATCCTTATAATCTTCATGGACAAAGTATTACAAAAATACAGAAAATATAAAGCCATGAGAGAAGAGTGAATCACACTTTAGAAGAACCTTGAAGAGACTTCGGCAAGAGATGGACTCGATGGTGATGGAATGATGCGATTGTATGGAAAATTGATGGTTCGGCTATGTATTTTCTGTATGGATTTGTGGTGTTAATTAGACAGAGTTTTGGCTAGTGAAAAGTGAGAGAGAAGAGATGATTTTCTGTGTAAAAATCGTCAAATATATAGAGGCAAAAGGTTGGCTGCAACTAGGGTTCACAAAACCTAGTTTTTCTCAAACTTATCCTGCTGGCAGATTTGACCTTCGAGTGACGATTATGAAATATCTTTCTCTAGAAAACAGATATTGAGGTGATTCCAGTTGGAAACTAGACTCCCGTAGCTTTCCGTCCATATATGGCTCGTCATCTAATTCAAAGTGAGCTATCCGAGAGAGTCCGTGGAAGTTGGATGACGTGCACAGGAATTCTGCCGAATTTGATCAGGATTTGTTGCGATTTTCTTCCTCTATTTTCTGCCGAAAATTCCCAAGATAATGACTGAATAATTGACCAATATCTCTTTAGGTTTTCTATGAATTAATTCAGCCAAAAATCTTGCACAAAGGATGGAATTCACACTACCAGATATGGGAGAATAGCCGACGAAATTTTTTTCGTCGGCTATGCCAAAATTTCGTCGGCTATACCCTTTACCGACGAATTTTTCGTCGGCTATAAGTCGTCGGAAATACGCCGTCGGTAATACCAATGGCCGACGAAATTTTCAATTTCGTCGGCCATTCCAAGTATAGCCGACGAATTATGGCCGACGAAAATGATTTCGTCGGCTATGCTTGGTCAAATATATTAATATTTTAAAGTTATAGCCGACGAAATTTGAGCTATTTCGTCGGCTATACTTAGAGAATAGCCGACGAAATATATTAATTTCGTCGGCTATGCTTTGGAATTTTTTTTTTTTTGGAGTATAGCCGACGAAATATATTAATTTCGTCGGCTATGCTTTGGAAATTTTTTTTTTTTTTGGAGTATAGCCGACGAAATAATGTCAATTTCGTCGGCTATAACTGCATTTTGGGCAAAAAAAAATACCGGAGGCCGGAGGAGGGGAAGGAGGAGGCCGGAGGAGGAGGGGAAGGAGGAGGCCGGAGGAGGAGGGGAAGGAGGAGGAGAAGGAGGAGGGGAAGGAGGAGGCCGGAGGAGGAGGGGAAGGAGGAGGAGAAGGAGGAGGAGAAGGAGGAGGGGAAGGAGGAGGCCGGAGGAGGAGGGGAAGGAGGAGGAGAAGGAGGAGGAGGGGAAGGAGGAGGAGAAGGAGGAGGCCGGAGGAGGAGGGGAAGGAGGAGGAGAAGGAGGAGGAGGGGAAGGAGGAGGCCGGAGGAGGAGGAGAAGGAGGAGGCCGGAGGAGGAGGGGAAGGAGGAGGAGAAGGAGGAGGAGGGGAAGGAGGAGGCCGGAGGAGGAGGAGAAGGAGGAGGCCGGAGGAGGAGGAGGAGAAGGAGGAGGAGGGGAAGGAGGAGGAGGGGAAGGAGGAGGAGAAGGAGGAGGGGAAGGAGGAGGAGGGGAAGGAGGAGGCCGGAGGAGGAGGAGGAGGGGAAGGAGGAGGAGGAGGCCGGAGGAGGAGGAGGAGGAGGGGGAGGCCGGAGGAGGAGGCCGGAGGAGGGGAAGGAGGAGGAGGAGGAGGAGGCGGAGGAGGAGGAGGAGGAGGATGCCGGAGGAGGAGGAGGAGGAGGAGGAGGGGAAGGAGGAGGAGGAGGCCGAAGGAGGGGGAGGGAAGGAGGAGAGAAAAAAGGCGGGAGGATTTAAAAGATTTAGAATGAGAATAGCCGACGAAATTAATATATTTCGTCGGCTATACTTAGAGAATAGCCGACGAAATATATTAATTTCGTCGGCTATACTTAGAGAAAAAGGCGGGAGGATTTAAAAAATTTAGAAGGAGAATAGCCGACGAAATTAATATATTTCGTCGGCTATACTTAGAGAAAAAGGCGGGAGGATTTAAAAAATTTAGAAGGAGAATAGCCGACGAAATATATTAATTTCGTCGGCTATACTTAGAGAAAAAGGCGGGAGGATTTAAAAAATTTAGAAGGAGTTTAGCCGACGAAATTAATATATTTCGTCGGCTATACTTAGAGAATAGCCGACGAAATATATTAATTCGTCGGCTATGCTTTGGAAATTTTTTTTTTTTTTTTTTGGAGTATAGCCGACGAAATACAATGTTTCGTCGGCTAAACTCAGAGAATAGCCGACGAATTGCAATGTTTCGTCGGCTATTCTATGAAAACATACTAAAATGCCGTTTTGAGGACCTAAACGAACTCGAAAGCCCGAAAAAGCCCACACGTCGTGGCAAAGCTACGAGTTTTGTTCCTGGCGTCGTTCCCTTTCCGGAATGGTATCACAATCATCATTCGGACGCCGGATGCCAAATCTACAGTAAACCGGGTTTTGACTGATTTCATTATTTCGGCACACAGATTTTATCGGAATCTTGTCATTTTTCAACCGTAGACGTATTTCATTATTTCGGTCATATCTTATTTGACGACATATTTTCATTTGAAGACTCAGCGTATAGTAACTATTTGAAACGATACATTCACTTAAACGTTTAGTAAACAAGTTAAGGAACATTAGTGCATATGTTCCGATTTTGAATATAAAAGTTTGGAAAATCTATTCCAACCGTCAGATATCACCGTTAAGATTAAATACATGTATGAAAAAAAATCTAACTACATCTGACAACGTTAAAGGCTCGATCGGGACGGTCAACCGGGTGAGTCGACCCTTCAAACGCTTAGAAATGGTAATTGGCCTGTCTAAATGACGTTTTTTGGCCTGACCTTCAACAGATAATAGTTTCAAATCGATGAGACGCAACTAATCGTATAAAAATTTTCCTCAAAATATTTACCGACCGTCAGGCTACCCATAGGAAAACGGAAGTAAAAAACAGTTAACCGCAACATTCGGCACACAGATTTTGTCAGAATCTTATCATTTTTCAACCGTTGACGTATTTCATTATTTCGGTCATATCTTATTTCACGACACATTTGCATTTAAAGGACGAAGCAATGGTTTGTCGATAGTGATAGAAAATGGAAGCTGTTTTTTTTTTTTTAATCATAGCCGACGAAATCAAACCTAGTACTCGTCGGCCATACTTCCAAAAATTTTCGTCGGCTTAAATATGAATATAGCCGACGATTTTTTTTTTTACCAACGAAAAAAAAAATTCGTCGGCCATTCTAGGGGAATAGCCGACGAAATTTTTTTTTAGCGACGAAAAAAAAATTTCGTCGGCCATTCTAGGGGAATAGCCGACGAAATTTTTTTTTGGCGACGAAAAAAAAATTTCGTCGGCCATTCTTGGGAATAGCCGACGAAATTTTTTTTTCGTCGGCCGTTTTTTTTTATTTCGTCGGGAAAAGCCTTTTTTCTGGTAGTGTCAGTCCACATTCGTAAGCCAAATCCATGTAGAACTCGGTTTAGGATTCTTCTTTTCCATTTCGATTTCTTCTTTCTTTTCTTCTTTAATTCAGCAGATTTCTCCATGGATCAATGCATCATGGACTTGTTGACAGACTGGACTAGCTTCCTTCAGAGTTGGACAATTATCCAAGAACAGCCGTGGCTTTCCCCAGTTGGGCCGGGAAAGCATCCTTTGCGTCTTCTTCTCCTGTTCGTACTAGGGAAGCATATTTTCTTTAATTCTCCGATTTTCTTCTTGCTAAGATGACTTCCTAATACTCCATTATGTTCAGTATCTCTTCAATAATGATCTTGGACACGAACTTGGTGAAGAAAAACCAAAAACACAGAAATCAGAAAGAAGGTTTTCTTTCTCGGCAGTACTGACCTCCGTCCATTCAAACTGGCATAACGTTTTTCTCAAGAAAGCTTTTGCTGTGATTCCAGTTGCATATGAATCTAGACACACAGGTATTTCATCCATATAAAATTTTCCTTCAAATTCCTTGTGAATCGGCGGGAATAAATTCGGGAAATTGAGTGACGTACACTGAAATCTGCTGAAGTTTCTGGATTTGCATCCGCTTTGAACTTGTGATTCTTTGCATCTTATTTTGCTATGATTTCAGTGAATCTTGTCATGCTCAATCCTTTATGTGTCAACTGCATATGAGAGAAGAAAAATCTATCAAAAGCAAAGTTTATGTTTTACAGATTCCATAAAACATCTCAGAGACTTTTCGAATAGGCTTTTGATAATTTCAGTCCAAATTCTTCTATTTAAGCACATTCTCACATTAAACTCAACCAAAACTCAAGACTCAATTACATGACTCTATCTTACAACTATAAGGGTTAAGCATTGGATAAATGGGGGTAAAAACATATTAAGAACGTCGCATTTTATGCTCCTATCAGCCATAGCTTTTTAGTGAACTCTCGAATGCTAGAACTTACTCTTGTTGATTTCAAAACGTTTTTTTATCATAAAATACTTTGATTTTGAAAGTGATTGAAAAGATCTCTTAGGTTTACCACCATAGCCAAATAAAGCATGTGCCTATTTGAGCCTGTCGTGGGACACCTTAGTAAACCCCTTTGAGCCTACGATTAGTCTTTTCTTTCATCACCCTTAAACATTTTCCATGAACTTAGTATAGTGATGCCTTTACCTTATCTCAAAGTTTTGGCAAAGCTTGATTTTTGAAGGAGTTTTCACGTGAAGTGATGAAGAAGAACAAGTGTAGGGTAAACTTAGGTAGAAAAGTATATGAAAAATTGTATGTGCTGTGCCTAGCAAAAGAAAAACAAAAAAATTGAATTCGGACATAAAAAGAAGAAAAAGAAAAAAAATCAAGTCCGAGATAAAAGAAGTGTAGGCACGGTTTCAAAAGAAAATTTGGCCAAGTCTAGTCTTGATAAGTATTTTGAATTTGGAGTATGCATGTATGTGAAGGGCTAGTATTGTTAAATTTCAACCTTTGTTCATTTTCACAATGTCTTTGGGGACTTAAGAATGAAGAATGGGTCCAACAAGATGAAATCCGACCCTTTTCAAGGAGATAATAGGAGAGTCGAGCTTTGCTATGTTAAAGAGACGTCTTTAGCACCACTTATTTCCTAAAATTTCGAATACCTCTTAGCCAAGCCCCATTACATTCATTTCTATTGATCTTTTCATAGTTCTTAAGATGGTTAAATTTGATTTGTGGAGATTATCTCAAGAGTAAGCATATGGTTTTGGTTCATTGGTGCACATAGTTGTTATTTGAGGTTTTTCCATAAAATTTCATAAAGAGCTTTCGTTTCATGACATATGCAAGTTACGCTGCGTAATTTATTATCTTTCACTTGCATATACTTGTGCGTGAATAACCATGCTTCGTGTGAAAAGAAGAGAGTATGCCTAGTGAGGAGGATCGAATTAGCTTAACATGTTTTCATGCTTATATATTGCTCTCGCATGCTTTTATTGATGTTACATGTTCATGAAACTTGGAATTTTTGTGCTTAGCCTTCTCATGCATCAACTTGAAAGCTATGTGTACATACGAGCCTGAGACAAATTGTTAGGGGCAATAGTTTGTTTAGAGTCTTAGTTTTAGTTAGTTTTGCTAAGAGACTAGCAAAGGATAAGTGTGGGGTAGTTGATAGGAGCACAATGTGCGACGATATTAATGTATTATTATCCCTTATTTGTGCTTTGTTAAGTCTATTTAGAGTAAGATAGAGTCATAATATAGTTTAGTGTCGTTTTGGTAGAGTTTTGGAAAAATGTGCTTAATTGTCCGAAAAATGACTGTTTAGAAATCTGAGGAAATAATGCAAAATTTGTCTTTTTCGTGATTTTGAGACTCGTGGAAGAGTGACTTATCCTTTTCTAAATTTGATGAAATTTAGTTTGCATTTTTTTTGGTAAAATGACGTGTGTTGTATCAAAAATTCAGATCAATCGGAGTTCGTGAAGTCACCCAAAAGATGGCTGCAATTTGGCAGTTTGAGCAAAACGATCTAGGGACTACCAGGATTTTTTCCTAGGACTGTGTCCTGATTTCCAGAATTTATGTATGACACATTACTTGGAACCAGAGGACGTGTCTTATATGGATAGAAAGCCCTACGAGTCTAGTTTCTCCAGGATTTGGAATTGCATCAATCGGAGCACTGAGGAAAAAGTTATGCTAGATTAAAGACACAAAGGTCAAATCTGCCGAGAAAATGTTCGCTCGCCAGCAGATTAGCCTCGCTAGCATCCTCGCTCGCCAGAAGATCAGCCGCCACCACTAGCACGCCAACCCATCTTAGCCTCGCTCACGACACGCATATCCGCTCGCCAACCATCCCTGTATGCCAGTGTATATGTTCGCGCTGCCCGCCAAGAAGCATCGCCAGTACCCGGTACGACCATATAGAGGCCGGCACCCATCATAAAAAGGGTCACATCCTAGCACAATTCACAAGCCTTAAAGCTCTACCAAAATTTCCCCAAAAATCCTACATAAAAACCCTAGCCGAAACACATCATTCACCACCATCTCACCAAGTTTCTGCCGAAACTTACCTACTGTCCGTGCAGCCTCTAAGCTGTCTTCCGCCTGATCAACATGAGTCGAAGTCATCAAAGGTGTCTGTAAAAGTGCGATCCACTCCCCAGTTTCGGTTTTGTAATTTTTATGTAGTTATGTTTAGTTTTGTCTATGAAACTTGCATGTATTTTTGGTTTCGAATTGTATGTCTATGTATGTTTCGAATTGAGGTTTTATTTTATAATTTGCATGTTAATTTCGTATTGAAGTTTTATATAAGGTTTTTCAAGGATAGGATACGGATTGCATGTTAAAATTGTAAGGAAAATACTTAACAAGATAGTAACTAGTAATCGGCAAATACATGTTAATTTGGGTGTAGATTTGTACTTGGTTAGTTCTTTAAAATTCGTGTGCCTTAAAGGTTGGTGTTCTATGCAATTGCAATGTGTGGGGCATTGATCTCATTTAGACGAAAATTAATATGAATTTAGTACACGCTGCGTTGCTTTATTTGTGTTGTTTTCACAAGGGGTGGAGTAGTTTAAAAGAACTTGCTTGTCAAATATGAAGTGTGACGCCTTGCATGTTAAATTGTTTCCAATTAAAAAGACTTTGTACTTATTTGCTAGCTAGTGAACGTGTCTATACTGCGTGTCATGTAAACCGGTTAGTAACAAGATTAGGATTATACGCTGAGTTAATTCTAAGTATATGAGAAGTCTAGTCACGATTAGATGACCGCTGCGGCTCTAATTAGAAATTGGAACTAAGTCTAGTCTAGATCACTTTTTCATTGTTTGCCGTGAGTCTTATTACTTGAAAGTTATGGGTTTTGATTGCTTTTTGATGAGTGCTTGTGTGAAAGATGTCGACCAACTTGTACATAGTAGTTTAGAGTTTAAATTCCTGTATTTTATTTTCGTACCTAGAGTTAAGGGCAGCCTTATGGCTACCGAACCTCATCATTAATCCCCCATGATTTCGTTGCCAAATATATATGTAAATAACGTGACATTGTTTCTGTGTATATGTGTTTTGTTTTGTGTTAACATTCTTATATTTCAGGTACCCTTAATCCCCGGCTTAGAACGATCCCTACTTGCTCATACTACTAACGATATTTTGTAGGGTTTATTATTGTGTGCGTGCTTAGGTACCCATCATCAACCGTGCATTCCACCATATTTTGCCGAAGCTCTTCAAGGTTTCTTTGGATAAAACTATGGATATATCTTACTTTGGTGAAGAAACACAGAAATTCCATTCAGCAGGTAGTAGGTTGTTCTTTTCGGCAAATAATGACTTTCCTGCATTGTGACTCGCATAACTTCCTCTAGAAAATAGCTATTAATGTGATTCTAAATTTTCTGAAAACTAGACTTCCACAGCTTTCTATGCATGTGTGGCTCGCATTCTTATTCTAAGTGACCTGTCCTCGAGAATCCGTGGAAGTCAAGCTTTTCGGCAGGCTGCCAGTTAATCTTCTTGGCAGATGACCTTTCTGTGTCGTGACTGGCATAACTTCCTCCTTAGAACAGGTTTGGATGCGATTCTAAATTCTATAGAAACTAGACTTATATAGCTTTCTATGCATATATGGCGTGTCTTCTAGTTTGATGTGAGCCGAAGCTCGCATGCAATAATAACCCTACAAAATATCGTTAGTAGTATGAGCAAGTAGGGATCGTTCTAGGCCGGGGATTAAGGGTACCTGAAATATGAGAATGTTAGCACAATTTATTCACATATATATATATATATATACATATTCACACGAGTTCAACATGGGAGATTTGATATGAGGTTCGGCAGCAAGGGCTGCCTCTATATCTAAGACACGAAAATAAACCTAAACAACTATATACAAGTGATCATCATCTCTCACACAAAAGAGTTCATGCAAAAACTCTTTAACACATAGATTCGCATGCAAGAAAGTAAGAGACAAGTATTTAGCATGTTCAAAACTCAACTTAGTTTCGACCTACAACTAGAACGAATCCGATTTTTACCTAGTTGTAAAATTTTTCTAATGTTTTAAGATCGAGCTATTCGCATGGTGATCCTAAAATTTATGCTACCTTATACAAGACATAGCATTGAAGCACAAAAGTCTAAAATCGAAAACATGTAAACAAGTAAGGTTGTCAATCATCTTATTTAACATGCAAGTTTTAGCTAAGGTATTACCCTAGGTGAGCACAATAAATCAAAGCAACATATGTTTCATCTTTATTCATTCTACTCAGGTTAAATGAAACCTAACATCTAGATTTACATGCTTTAAACAACAATTGTTTTAAACACAACTAATGTTTCGATTTGTTAAGGAACACCCTTAGATTACTAACCAAATTAAATCCTAAACATGCTTCTAATACCACTGTCCTAATTATCCAAACATACAAAATCCATAAGTTAAAATTGCAAAACAACTACATAAACTTCAACAAAATCAGTTCATACAAAAGTTTAGCAAAAACCAAGAATTGAAACAAGTTCTTACAAGACAACCAAACAAAACTAAATACAAAAGCCATAGGGTGAGTGGATCACACTTTAAGAACCTTTGAAGACTCCTCAAACGTGACAAAGTGAGGCTCCGCTGCTGCTCCTTGGTGCTCGGCAAGAGCAGGAATCGGCAGAAACCAAGGTGAAGGGTACGACAATTTGGTAGTGGTGGTGATGGAGTTTTGGCTAAGTATTTAGGTGTTGGTGCTTGAGAGACTTGGTAGAGCTTTAGGCTAGTATTCTATGCTTGAGATGAGATGATTTTTTCTGTGTAAAAGATGGCTTTATATAGAGGCAAATTCGTCAGAAAACCCTAGGTAGAAAACCTAGTCCAAATCGGCAAAGGCAATCCTTGTGCAACAAGGATTTGGTTCCTTCCTTTCATGGTTCTTCTAGGAAACTTCTTTTTCTGATTTTTCTTCAATGCCTTGGCTTGGTGTCATCCTCTGACCTTCCTTAAGCTTGAACCATCTCCATATATGCATTTGTATACCATATGGTCCATTGAAGACAGAATTTGCAAAAAGGAGGCAGTAGCATCCTGGAATCGGCAGACTTGACCTTGTTGTAGTAACTCCGGCATATCTCCCTCCTCGGAGCTCCGATTGATGCGATTCCAAGTTTCAGATAAACTAGACACACAGAGAAACCTCCATATAAAACAGTTTGATCAAATTCCTTGTGAGTCGTCAGGAATGATTTTTCGAAGTTGGGACACAGTCCCAGGAAAATCCTGGAAGTCCCTGGATTGGTTTGCTCGAACTGCTGTTTTGCAGCCATCTTTTGGGTGACTTTCCGAACTCCGATTGATCTGAAATTTTAACACAACATTCCTCAGCATATGAATATTAAGCACACCAAATTTCATAGTAGTCGGACAAGGATAGATCACAGTTTCACTCATCTCAAAATCACGAAAAAGACATATTTTGCGCTATTTTCCAGATTTCTCAAACTTAGTCATTTTTCGGATTCTTAACCATTTTTCGCCAAACTCTACCAAATTAACACTAAACTAAATTATGACTCTATCTTAGACAAATAAGGGTTAAACAAAGCATAAACGAGGGCATAAGCATGTAATATCGTCGCACATTGTGCTCCTATCAACTACCCCACACTTATCCTTTGCTAGTCCCTTAGCAAACTAAATAAAACTAAGATTCAAAACAAACTATTGCCCCTAACAATTTGTCTCAGGCTCGTATGTACACATAGCTTTCAAGTTAATGCATGAGAATGCTAAGCACGAAAATTCTGAGCTTCATGAACATGCAACATCAATAAGAACATATATGAACAAAAGTAAGCATGTAAACATGTCAAAGCTAATCCAATCCTCCTCACTAGGCATACTCTCTTCTTTTCTCTTGAAGCATGGTTATTCACACATAAGTATATGCAAGTGAAAGATAATGAATTACAAAGAGTGACTTGCATATATCAAAGAAACGAAAGCACTTTGTGAATTTTTATGGAAAAACCTCATGTAACAACTATGTGCACCAATGAACCAAAACCATATGCTTACTCTTGAGATAATCTCCACATTCAAATTTAACCATCTTAAGAATCATGAAAAAGATCAATAAAAGGGTTGTAATGGGGCTAGGCTAAGAGGTATTCGATATTTGGATAAGGAGGCTCAAAAAGGTCACCGTGTACTTTAGCAAAGCTCAAATCTCCTTATGTCTTCTCACCAAGGGTCGAATTTCTTCTTGTTGGACCCATACTTCATTCTTCACTTCCCAAAACATAGTGAATATGAACAAAGGTCAAAATATAACAATAGTAGACCTTCACATATAAACAAAACTCCAAATTCACAACACTTTTTAAGACTAGACTTAGCAATTTTCTTGTGAAACCGTGCCTACACTTTTTCTTTTATTTCGGACTTGAGTTTTCTTTTTCTTCTTTTCTTTTTCTGTCCGAATCACATATTTTCTGTTTTCTTTTTACTAGGCACGGCACAATTACAATTTTCATACAATTTTCTAGCTAAGTCTACCCCACACTTGTTCTTCTTCATCACTTCACGCGAAAACGCCTTCAAAAATCAAGCTTTGCCGACACATAAGGTAAAGGCATCACTATACTAAGCTCATGGAAAGTGTTTAAGGGTGATGAAAGAAAAAGGCTCAACGTAGGCTCAAAGAGGTTTACTAAGGTGTCCCACGACGGGCACAAATAGGCACATGCTTTATTTGGCAATGGTGGTAAACCTAAATGATCTTTATTCAATCATATTCAAAATCAAAGTATTTTATGATATAAACGTTTCGAAAATCAACAAGAGTAAGTTCTAGTATACTAGAGTTCATTAAAAAGCTATGGCACATAGTCATCGAATAGTCAAAGAATTATGAGGTTTCATGCTTCCTACGAATCTATTGAATTTTATCTTTTTATCGCTCAAGAAGAAAGCAAATTGGCTCTAAAGCTCACATAGGTTATTATGGAAACAAACTAGCTAAAACATGCATGCTTTGTTAATCAACAAGTCCTACATGCTCCTACCAATGCACAAAATCCATGAAACTCACAATTTTAATTGTATGCATAACCATCATCTATGTATGCAAAGAAGAGAAAAACATCATTGACATATTAGGGGCATCCTAAGACTCGAAACAAACAAATTTAACACTCTATTTTTGTATTACAATTTTCTAAATTTTCTCTTTCTAAACTAAGCACACAAAAACATAAAACAAAAACGGAACATGCTATCCCACCCCACACTTAGAAAATTACATTGTCCTCAATGTAAGCACAAATCTATATCAAAGAATTTCCTAAGCATGCAATAGTCTAACATATTCCAACATATCATCACAAATCAAAGAAAAAGAGAAGGGTTAAGAAATTTCAAACTCTCGGTGATGGCTCCTTCACTTTTCTTTGATCGACTTGGGTTGCCTCCCAAGTAGCGCTTTGTGTTTATAGTCCATTGCTTAGACTTTTCACCGTGTGTTTTGTGTATTCATTGTGCCATGTGCTTGGAAGTTGGGGCAGCAGCCTTGCGGCAGCAGCAGGGGCTGCATTGGTGTCATGGCGCGCATGGGCAGTAGCATCGCAGGAGCAGGCTGCAGCATCGGCAGAGTGCAGCAGGGTGTGCAGGGTCTTGGCAGGGCTGCTCGGCAGTGTGTAATGTGCAGGGGCAGCGTGCAGCATCTTGGCAGCAGTAGGAACATGCTGCAGCAACTCAGCAACAGCAGGAGCGGGGGCAGCAGCATATCAGATGGCGTATCCGTATCCGTATCTGATTTGGTCAACAGTAGCACAGGCGTATCGACATGCGTATCGGATACGGCTACTTGATTGGATATGTGTTGGATTTCATCTTGGATACGGAAGGATACGGACACGTCGATACGTCGGCAGGACTGGGCTTGTGGGCAGCGGGAGCGCCCTGCGCAGCAGCACGCATAGGCTGCGTGGCAGCAGCTTGCTCATCAGGATGTTTGGGTAGCGTGAAGCTGCAACATGGCTGCGGCATGAGCAGGGGCAGTGTACCGGCCGGATGGTTTGTATGCTGGCCTCGGCAGGCAGGGCTGGCTGCAGGACAAAGGCAGGGGCAGCAGCCTGGCAGCTCGGCAGAATGTTTGGCAGCGTACACTTCCTCTTAAGGCTCGAATTTGGGTATGTTCCGTTATTCTAATACAAAAGTGTTATAAAGAAATTTTTTAATGAACACACAGAGCTTTCCAACGGTATAAAATTTGTCTCAATCGGACCAGCAGAAGTACTCTTTCTTTGGCCTTTTGTCAGACCTATTGATCTGCCCAGTTCTCTGTTCTGCCAAATTGACTTTGCTGTACTCAATTTGAAACTGGGAATGACTCGAGGCTCCAAATGCACTTCTGTAAAATCCTACGGAAACTAGACTCAGATATCTTTCCAACGGTATATGGCTCACTTTCCCAGGTTTCATGAGCTGCAAACAGCAACCTTCCAAAGTTGACACACTGCACTGCCCGAATTCTGTTTTGGGCAGAAGTTTCGTATTTCCTGCACTTTTCTTTCAAGTTCGACCTGCACACACACAAAACACATCAAAACGAACAAACAAATAAATGCAAGGGTATACAAAGCTATACTTAAAAAAAGAATTTCAAGGCATTCACGAGATTTTCAAGAATTTTTCAAACTATACACGACATCAAAGATTCAAGGTACGTGGAGCAGAGGAGCAAACTGTGCAATGGACTTGTGCAGCCCATGGTAAGGTCATGCTTTATCCGATATACCTCAAAACTTTAAACACTCAAAACGATTTTCAAAAATTTACAAAGCTAACATTCAAACAAATCAAGATTTTATAATCCCCGGCAACGGCGCCAAAAATTGATGTGAGCCGAAGCTCGCATGCAATAATAACCCTACAAAATATAGTTAGTAGTATGAGCAAGTAGGGATCGTTCTAGGCCGGGGATTAAGGGTACCTGAAATATGAGAATGTTAGCATAATTTATTCACATATATATATACATATTCACACGAGTTCAACATGGGGGATTTGATATGAGGTTCGGCAGCAAGGGCTGCCTCTATATCTAAGACACGAAAATAAACCTAAACAACTATATACAAGTGATCATCATCTCTCACACAAAAGAGTTCATGCAAAAACTCTTTAACACATAGATTCGCATGCAAGAAAGTAAGAGACAAGTATTTAGCATGTTCAAAACTCAACTTAGTTTCGACCTACAACTAGAACGAATCCGATTTTTACCTAGTTGTAAAACTTTTTCTAATGTTTTAAGATCGAGTTATTCGCATGGTGATCCTAAAAGTTATGCTACCTTATACAAGACATAGCATTGAAGCACAAAAGTCTAAAATCGAAAACATGTAAACAAGCAAGGTTGTCAATCATCTTATTTAACATGCAAGTTTTAGCTAAAGTATTACCCTAGGTGAGCACAATAAATCAAAGCAACATACGTTTCATCTTTATTCATTCTACTCAGGTTAAATGAAACCTAACATCTAGATTTACATGCTTTAAACAACAATTGTTTTAAACACAACTAATGTTTCGATTTGTTAAGGAACACCCTTAGATTACTAACCAAATTAAATCCTAAACATGCTTCTAATACCACTGTCCTAATTATCCAAACATACAAAATTCATAAGTTAAAATTGCAAAACAACTACATAAACTTCAACAAAATCAGTTCATACAAAAGTTTAGCAAAAACCAAGAATTGAAACAAGTTCTTACAAGACAACCAAACAAAACTAAATACAAAAGCCATAGGGTGAGTGGATCACACTTTAAGAACCTTTGAAGACTCCTCAAACGTGACAAAGTGAGGCTCCGCTGCTGCTCCTTGGTGCTCGGCAAGAGCAGGAATCGGCAGAAACCAAGGTGATGGGTACGACAATTTGGTAGTGGTGGTGATGGGGTTTTGGCTAAGTATTTAGGTGTTGGTGCTTGAGAGACTTGGTAGAGCTTTAGGCTAGTATTCTATGCTTGAGATGAGATGATTTTTTCTGTGTAAAAGATGGCTTTATATAGAGGCAAATTCGTCAGAAAACCCTAGGTAGAAAACCTAGTCCAAATCGGCAAAGGCAATCCTTGTGCAACAAGGATTTGGTTCCTTCCTTTCATGGTTCTTCTAGGAAACTTCTTTTTCTGATTTTTCTTCAATGCCTTGGCTTGGTGTCATCCTCTGACCTTCCTTAAGCTTGAACCATCTCCATATATGCATTTGTATACTATATGGTCCATTGAAGACAGAACTTGCAAAAAGGAGGCAGTAGCATCCTGGAATCGGCAGACTTGACCTTGTTGTAGTAACTCCGGCATATCTCCCTTCTCGGAGCTCCGATTGATGCGATTCCAAGTTTCAGATAAACTAGACACACAGAGAAACCTCCATATAAAACAGTTTGATCAAATTCCTTGTGAGTCGTCAGGAATGATTTTTCGAAGTTGGGACACAGTCCCAGGAAAATCCTGGAAGTCCCTGGATTGGTTTGCTCGAACTGCTGTTTTGCAGCCATCTTTTGGGTGACTTTCCGAACTCCGATTGATCTGAAATTTTAACACAACATTCCTCAGCATATGAATATTAAGCAGACCAAATTTCATAGAATTCAGACAAGGATAGATCACAGTTTCACTCATCTCAAAATCACGAAAAATACATATTTTGCACTATTTTCCAGATTTCTCAAATTTAGTCATTTTTCGGATTCTTAACCATTTTTCGCCAAACTCTACCAAATTAACACTAAGCTAAATTATGACTCTATCTTAGACAAATAAGGGTTAAACAAAGCATAAACGAGGGCACAAGCATGTAATATCGTCGCACGTTGTGCTCCTATCATAGTTCCTTATAAATCGGCCTTGAGAAATTCTGGAATTTGGATAATGTGTCCTGGAAATTACTGGAACTTACTGGATTTGCATCCGGTTTTCCTTTGAAATTCTTGGCAGCTTCTTTTGCTCCAATTTCTATAACTCCTTCCATTACTCAATTATTAATATGTCTACTGCATATGAGAGAAGAAAAATTCATCAAATACAAAGTCGAGGATTTATAGATCCAACGAAAAATCTCTAAACCTCCTTAAATCGGCTATTGATATTTTTCTACATTTTTATCTATACTTAGCACGATTTTGATATAACTCTACCAAAGACTCATGACTCTATTGTATGACTGATTCTACAATAATAAGGGTTAAAACAAAGTATAAATGAGGGTAAAACACATTAAAAACATCGCATTTTATGCTCCTATCAACTACCCCACACTTATCTTTTGCTAGTTCCTTAGCAAAACTAGACACTGATAGGAGCACAATGTGCGACGATATTAATATGCTTATGCCCTCATTTATGCTTCGTTTAACCCTTATTTACGTAAGATAGAGTCATAATTTAGTTTAGTGTCATTTTGGTAGAGTTTTGGAGAAAGTTTGCTTAATAATCAGAAAAATGACCAAGTATAGAAATCTGGAAATAAAGTAAAATATGTCTTTTTCGTGATTTTGAGGCTCGTGCTAAACTGATCTATCCTTTTCCAAATTTGATTAAATTTGGTATGCATTTAATTGGGAAGCTAAAGTCTATTGTTTCAAAATTTCAGATCAATCGGAGTTCGGGAAGTCACCCAAATGAAGGCTGCAACTTGGCAGTTTGAGCAAAGATAACCAGGGACTACCAGGATTTTCCTGGGACTGTGTCTTGACTTCCGAAATTTCTGTGGGACACATCACTTGGAACCAGAGAACGTGCCATACACCGTTGGAAAGCTCTACGTGTCTAATTTCTTTGAAACTTGGAATCGCAGAAAAATATTTCATGAGAAAAAAGTTATGCCGGTTTGAATGCACGAAGGTCAAGTCTGCCGAAAGAAGAAAACCTAAACCGAGTTCTACATGGATTTGGCTTACGAATGTGGACTGAATTTCATCCTTTGTGCAAGATTTTTGGCTGAATTAATTCATGAAAAACCTAAAGAGATATTGCTCAATTATTCAGTCATTATCTTGGGAATTTTCGGCAGAAAATAGAGGAAGAAAATCGCAACAAATCCTGATCAAATTCGGCAGAATTCTTGTGCACGTCATCCAAATTCCACGGACTCTCCCAGACAGCTCACAATGAATCAGAATTCGAGCCTTATATGGATAGAAAGCTACGGGAGTCTAGTTTCCAACCCAACTAGAATCACCTCAATATCTATTTTCTAGAGAAAGATATTCCATAATATTGACTCGAAGGTCAAATCTGCCAGCAGGATAAGTTTGAGCAAAACTAGGTTTTGTGAACTCTAGTTGCAGCCACCCTTTTGCCTCTATATATTGGACGATTTTTACACAGAAAATCATCTCTCTTCTGACGCTCAAGCAAAGCCGAAACTCTACCAAAATAATCCCACAAAAATCCTATACAGAAAATTGCCTTAGCCGATTTCATCTCACCTTCACCAAGCTTGCCGATCACAAGTGTTCTTCATCATCAAATTATCCTTTGCCGATTCCTCTCAAGGTTTTGTTTAAAGTGTGATTTACTCATCTCTCATGGCTTGTAATTTTCTGTATAAATTCAATACTTTTTCTATGAAGATTGAATGGATGGTTGTATTTTGTTTTGGTTTTATGAATTATTCTTTTGATTACCGAATTTTTGTTATATGATTTGGTTTTCTTTGGTTTAATTTCTGAATTATGCATGTGATTTAATTGAATGTAGTTTTATGGGCAGTAGGCTTTTGCATGTGTTCTTGATTTAATTTGGTTGATTTCCTCAATTTACATGCATAAAAACCGTATGCATGAAGGTAGTTTCGGCCATAACTATCCTTTGTGTGTTGGTTTCACATGCCGATTTAATACATGTCGGATCATACGCGAAGTTGGTTTTAATTTTTATTTATATAAGGGCTAGAATAATTCTTGAAATTTGCATGTCAATGTGAGATGAGTGACGCCATACTTGCTAACATGTTTCCAATTCGACATATTGTGCTTATGTGCTCTTTGTGTTTAATTTCTACGCGACGTGTTTTTAAACCGATTAGTACCATGTTTAGGATTACACGCGAAGTTAATTCTAAATACTTGTAATGTTTTGAATAATTAGATAAACCGCGAAGGCTCTAATTAAATTGGAACTTAATTGAATCTTGAATCCGATTTTTAGCTTGCTGCCCTTATTACTTTGTTTAATTTCGTTGCATGTGTAATGAGTTTTGTGTTTTGTGTATTGTGTGGAAGGTGTTGATCAATTATATATAATAATTTAGATTTAATTTCGTAATTTTCAGTAGGTTTTAGAATCAAATTTCAAACCCCCAATATGATTTTGTAATGCTTTATGTGATTGAGCGCCCTTGATTTCCCCGGATTGAACGATCCCTACTTGTTCTATACTAACGATGACACAAGAGGGTAATATTTATATGAAGTTGTTTTGCAGGTACAATGTGCTTGGATAATAGCTCCATCAGATACCAGAAACTACCACTGCTCCTCAAAAGAATTGTCTCAGAATCTTAAGAACGCATAGCTTTCAAGTTAAACATTCGAAGGTAAGCACACAAATTGGAAGTTTCATAAAACATGTATCACGATATGAATAAGTGAGAAACGAACATATATGTATGAACATGTAAGGTTAATCCGATCCTCCTCACTAGGCATGCTCTCTTCTTTTCACCCATGATAAGGTAATATTCACTCAAGTATATGCAAGAGAAAAGATTGTAAGGTAACAAATAGCCCAAAAACTGGTCATAGCCTTCCCTAGTTGCACCCGGAGATGCATTCCTTATTCCGGAAGGATTCCTTGTTCCTCTAGGCTTGGTCTTTCCTTGTAGCAGCCGGCTTTGTCATGGTCTCCTCATGTCCGCAGCTTGTCCTAGTAGCGCTATGAGACAGCTTGGATCATTGCAGCCACTTTGAAGTTTCTTGGAAGGTAACCCGGAAGCATTGCAAACTTCTCAGCTGACTAGCTCTACGCTGCAGGGTCTTTGGCGCGCGCGCGCATGCTGGCACCTGATGCTTCTCGGAAGACTTGGCGTGTGCGCAAGTTGCTGAGCTGCTTCTTGGCTCTTTCTGGATACGCGTGCGCATGTGCGCACATGTGCTCGATGGCTGGCACAGGGTCATGGGCAACGCTAGCGAGGCTAAAGGCAGCAACGGTAGGCAGTGGTAGGCATGCAGCAAGGGCTTGCTGCGCAGGATAGGTGCCCGTATCGGATACGTGACCGGTATCTGATACGTCTTTTCCTAGCTCAAAATTTTAGTGGACACGCCTCGGATACGCCTTCGGATACGCCAAATTTTGTCTTGGATACGGTCCGGACACGAGGTGCCCGTGTCTGATACGTCTCGGCGGCGTGGGTGCTCTTGGTTGCACGCTGCGCTGCGGCAGAGGCTGCAAGTTGGCATCCGGAGATTTGCACCCTATCAGCAAGGACTAAGCTGAAATCTTGTTTCTTCTCGGCAGATTTGACCTTCGTGTGTTCAATCGAGCATAACTTTCTCCAGAGGATAGCTATTGATGCGATTCCAATTTATATGGAAACTAGACTCAAAGATATTTCCAGGCAGATATGACACATCTTCTAGTTCCAAATAAACTGTTTTGGGAAAAATCGGGAATTTGAGTGATGTGCCAAGGAAATTCCTGGAACCTATTGTATCAGAATTTGCAAGGTAATTTATGGCTTCTTCTTTAGCTCCAATCACTCAAACTCTTTCTATTGCTCTATCATATATGTGTTTACTATTCATAAGAGAAGAAAAACCCATCAAAAGCAACATGGAAACTTTACAGAATCAACGAAACATAATATGACTTCGATTTTCAGCACTTTGTTAATTTTCTGTAAATTTCCAACTTTTAAGCACATTTTTGCCAAACTCTACCAAATATTCACTAATCTATATTATGACTCGATTTTAGATAAATAAGGGCTAAACAAAGCATAAACGAGGGCATAAACATATTAATATCGTAGCACTTTTTGCACCTATTAATTTCATGAAACGAAAGCACTTTGTGAATAAATTTTTAAGGAAAAACCTTATGTAACAACTATATGCGCGAATGGACCAAAACCATATACTTAACTCTTAAGAAAATCTCCACCAATAAAAGTAAACCTATTTTAAGAATCATGAAAAAGTTTTGTAAGGGATTTTATGGGTTTCGGCTGCATAAGGTATGAAATTTAGGATAAGTGGTGCTAGAACCGTCACCAAGACTTAACAAAGCTCGCTTGTCCTCATGACTTCACTCCAAGGGCCGAATTTCATCTTGTTGGACCCCTACTTCATTCTTTGATTTCCCAAAACATTGTGACAATGAACAAAGGTTGAAATTTTAACAATGATAGACCTTCAAATAAACTCAAACTCCAAATTCACAACACTTTTTCTTGGAGAGACTTAGCAATTTTTCATTCAAGCCGTGACTATGTTGTTTCTTTTCTCTCAGACTTAGACAATCTTTTAGTGGATATATAATTGGCTACTAGATACTTTGACTTGGCTTGAAGAGTAGGTTTTGGCGCCGTTGCCTCCATAGTATCAATCATCAAGCTCATCACCGTCAACTCCATTGGCGGCATCACTAATAACTTCATCAAGTTTTCGATCTCCGAGTTCATCATCTTGCGATCTTAATCCTGCATTCTTAGAAGGTCCTGAGTTTGAGTTACTCGCAAGTCCTTTCCCTCAAGATTATTTCAATTTCAATCTACCGGATCCACAACCAACGATGACTTCAATCCCTGCTCAAAATGGACATGTTGTCGGAGTTTGCACGGAATGATCTTGTGTCTAGACGACCATACCTAGGCTGCACGTCCACCTTGCTTTAGACCCTAGAAACTAACTCGGCATGAATGAGTTTCTAAGCTTCATGAGAAAAACGTTTAATTCTTTAAATGCTTTGAGGTATATCCGATATAGCAAGACCTTACCGTGAGCTGCACAAGTCCATTGCATAGTTTGCTCCTCTGCTCCACGTATCTTGAACTTTAAAGTAGTGTGATTAAAAGTAATTAGACTTAGTAAATTTCGACTTACAACATTGTATAGGTTCGGCCATTTAGAGGATCTTAGGGAACTTTTCAAACCAAATTTTGTAAACTTTTCGTGAACCTTGGTGTTTGATCGTGTGTAGTTTTTTGTATAGTTCTTGTAAAAATTTCGTGTAACATGAAGTTGTATGAATTTTTTGCTAAACCTAAACTTTGTAACTTATTGATCTAATTTTGTATTTATTATCGTGAACTTTTACTTACGATTTTTGCTTCGCAGACTAATGTATGTCCAGTTCTAATCATTGGTCGAGAGATATTAGAGTACGTTTACATCAAATCAACGCAGCCGAGAATCTTAACGTTCCATTATCACCACGCCGTCTACAGTACGAATCATCAAGCTGATCACCATCAACTCCATTGTCGGCATCACTAATAACTTCATCAAGTTTTCGATCTCTGAGTTCGTCATCTTGCGATCTTAATCATGCATTCTTAGAAGGTCCTGAGTTTGAGTTGCTCGCAATTCCTTTCCCTCAAGGTTATTTCGATTTCAATCTACCGGATCCACAACCAACGATGACTTCACTCCGTGCTCAAAACGGACATGTTGCCGGAGGAGGAGGGGCAGCACCGGCCAACATAACCTTTCCACCTTTAGCTGCCGACAAGACCGGCGAGATTGAATTGAAGAGTGGATTTCTCCACAAATTGAAGTCATTTTATGGATTTCCGGGGATGTTAAAAAAAATTGGTGAAAGTCGAAGCTCACTAATTTAAAACCATGTAAAATGTCATCATTAGTATAAAATAAATAGGGATCGTTCTGTCCGGGGATATCAAAGGGTAATCGAAAACAAAAACGTTAAGACAAACATGAAATTAAAACAAAGGGGGAGTTTGGATTTGGATTTATTACCTACTGAAAATTACGAAATAAATCAAAGCAAAAACTTAATTACTTATATACAAGTGATCAACAATTCTACACAAAACATAGCACGAAGAACACTCAAGAACATACTTCAAACGACATCAAAGACTTCATATGGCAAGCAAGGTAATTCATGTATTTCCTATGACTTAACTCAATGGCAATTTTGATTAGAGCCCTTCATGATTCATCTAATCGTTAAGATTTCAAAAATACTTAGAGCTAACTTTGCGTATCAACCTAAGTTGTATGCTAATCGGTTCAAAGACACTTCACGTAGAAATTACACACGAGAAACATATAAGCACAAAAGCCAAATTGGAAACATATAAACAAGTAAGTCGTCACACATCTTATTTATTATGCAGATTTTCAGAATTATGGTAACCCTATTAAGCAACCTAGATCGACCAACTTCGTGTCTAAAATCAACCTAAATTACTTTGGCAAGTGAAATCGAGACCCTTGGAACTTCCATGACAAAGGAAGCCCGCACCTACAAGACTTTTACGCACAGAATTCATAAACCAATCAAGTAAATCATAGAAATATGCATGGCATACCTACTGTCCTCAATCAAAGAATGCAAAAATCAGCATGCTATTTTTTGTAAAAATCGTTACATATACTTTAATAAGAAACCGAAATTATGTTCATCATACAAAACCAAAATAAAACCAAGTATTTTTATAACAACTATTGTGACTAGGCACAAAATAATACAAGCCATGAGAGATGGATCACACTTTAGAAACCTTGAAGAGCTTCGGCAAGATGTGGTGGAATGCACTGTTGAAGGTAGGATAGGATGCGATTTATGGTAGTGGAAGAGATGGTGTTTTGGCTTGGTATTTTCTGCCTAGAACTTGAGAGAACTTTGGTAGAGTTTAGGCCTATGCTTATGAAATTTGTGCCTTTATATAGAGGAGAGGGTGGGAAAAGTTGGCATAAATCTTTGTTCAAACCGATAAAGAAACCTTCCCTTAGTCCACTAATGCAGCTGCAAGCTTTCCTTAGTCAACAAATGCAGCTGCAAGCTTCCTTTAGTCAAAGAATGCAGCTACATGCTTCCCTTCGTTCACTATTGCAGCTACAAGCTTCCCTAGTCTTCATTTAGCTCAGCAACTCTCATTTAATGTATTTGGATGACTTTTTTGTGCAGAAACACAGAAATTCCTCTTAGTAGGCACTAGGTTGTTCTTCTCGGTAGACAGTGACCTTCCTGCATTGTGACTAGCATAACTTTTACAGCTTTCTATGCATGTGTGGCTTGCATTCTGATTCTAAATGAGCCGTCTTGGAGAATCCGTGGAAATCAAGCTTTTCGGCAGGCTGCCAGTTAATCTTCTAGGCAGATGACCTTTCTGTGTTGAGACTGGCATAACTTCTTCCTCAGATGACCTTTCTGTGTTGTGACTGGCATAACTTTCTCCTCAAAGTAGCTTTGAATGAAATTCTAAATTTTATAGAAACTAGACTTATAGAGCTTTCTGTGCATATATGGTTTGCCTTCTAATTCCTTGTGAATCGGCCTGGAGAAATTCTGGAAGTTGGATGATATGCCCAAGAAATTACAGGATTTGCATCCGGTATTCCTTTGAAATTCTTGGCAAGTTCTTTTGCTCCAATTACTATAACTCCTTCCATTACTCAATCATCAATATGTCTACTACATATGAGAGAAGAAAAATTCATCAAATATAAAGTCAAGGCTTTATAGATCCAATGAAACATCTCTAAACCTCCTTAAATCGGCTATTGACATTTTTCTACATTTTTATCTATACTTAGCACGATTTTGATGTAACTCTATCAAAGACTCATGACTCTATTATATAACTCGATTCTACAACAATAAGGGTTAAAGAAAAGTATAATTGAGGGTAAAACAAATTAAGAACGTCGCATTTTATGCTCCTATCAGCTGATGACGAATGTTGGCGCTGACTATTTAGTTAGTAGCGAAACACTTGCCAAGCAAAATATCAGCTTTGTTTAATTCCAGAAGTGTAAGAAGGGTGTGGAGATTTCGTCGCCAAGAATTTTTGCGATCGAAGACTTAGAGATCTCGATGCGAAGTTGTTTGCGGTATTGAAGTCTTTAGATGTAGTATGGGAGAAGAATTAAATGGTGTGACTCGTTCGGAAGACGCTAATAAATTAAGCGATGTTAAGTGAAGTGAATTTCGAGAATGGTAATTTGAGTCACGAATATTTATTTGTATTGGTTTTGCAGGGCAATGCCAAGTGATTTATTCAAAACGTTTCCTTTGTAGTATAGCCTTACGGGAAAGAGGTTTCCCTATTAACTCAGAAAATGCTTCGAGCCAAGGCTTATGTAAAGAATCTTGCGTCGAGAGTAATGTGCATTCTTATAAGTTGAACGACGTCTTGTCATTGTGAGAATTTCTTATAAGTGGTGGGGATCACTTGCTGATCCAAAGATGACTTGAGAAGCCATTATTTCGGTAAATACCGGTTTGTATTTTAGTTGGATAATCATTGTTTCGGGTTTATCTTCAATTGCTATGACCCATTCCATAAAAATACCCAATGGGATGTGATAAACTTTCACTTGCAATTCCTGGCATCCTTTCTTGCTCCAATTGCTATGACTCATTTCATTGCTCAATCTTCAACATGTCTACTGCATATGAGAGAAGAAAAATTTATCAAAAGCATAGTCGAGGTTTTACAAAACCAACGAAATATTTTAGAACTCATAAATCGGCTTTTGACAAATTTCTACAATTTTCTCTATATTTAGCACATTTTCACTAAAACTCCACCAAAGACTCATGACTCTATATTATGACTCGATAGCTATTTTCACTAAAGCACATTAACACATATCGATAGCTATTTCATTTCTAAAGCACTAAAGCACATAAACACATATCGATAGCTATTTCAATTTCTAATTCTTCCTTTATCCAATCTCCCGACCAAAGTCGCCAAGAATTAGAATTACTTATAGTTCCCACAATCTCTATATAGTTCTCCATTCCTTCTATCATAACCGATATGTCCAAAATCGAAAATAAGACGGTTATAAGATTCATAAGAACTACACGTGTACACTGCCACACAAACGTCCACAAATTCACTTTCTCCACATACGCCAAATCCACTAGTCAATCCACGAGATATAGCTGACGATTGGCTCTAAAACATATCCATAACAATCTAAAGTCACAGTCAAAATGTTACATATTCAATTTTCCATTCATTACAGCAAGGTCGCAATAACGACAATCACCTCACTTTGGCCTTGTCAACATTTCCAAAACCAATCACTTCTAAAAGCTGCTCAAGAGTTAAGGCCACTGCCAGAATATAACGAAAATAAGAGGCCAAAATATCACCACATAACCCTATCAGGAATAACACATTTGCATCTCGAAAGAGATAGGGCCAAAACATCTGAATTCCCAACTCGAAACCTGGCGCTAGAACGACCGATAAGCGTCAATTATACAACTAAATAGGTATAACCCACATACCCATCACGTATGCAAGGATAACGTCCTAAGAGGTCGATGTACTCGATGCATAGTCTAAAATATACAAATCGATACATGGAATGTATTTTACGTACTTAATAATGACATTAGTACCAAAGAACATACGATGGCTACCCGCTGCAGTCGGACCATCAGTCAGAGGTACTAAGCATTACTAAGAATCTAAAATATCAGAATAGAATAGTACTCTACAGAGTACATAACAAAATACCAAGGAATCTGGCTCACACACTTAATGAGCACACTAGCATCGAAGAGTGTGATGGAAATCCGCCGCAGTCGGACCATCACTCAAAGAAAACTAGGCGTAATCAAGTAGAAAAGACAACATGACACAAGAAAATGAAAGGACCTAATGCTCTGATACCAAACTGATAGGACCCGAACCAGATTTCACCCTGAAACTCGGATAAGGTCCTGCGGGGACCACCTTAAGAGAGATTTTACCAAAAAATCAGCATGACCTCTCTTAAAATGGACAACCCAAACCTGCCAAACAAACAGAAAACACTTCTACAATCACCATCCTGACTCTAGGAGCCACTTGCTCCCCCAAAAATTCAAACAACTTCCACAGAACAAATACAAAACCAAATCCAATTGATTCACAAATCATCAGAGCAAATTACTAACGAATTGGGAATACAAGATTCAAAAGTAAAAGGATCAACATATCATACCAAGCGAAAGCAAAGATGATGACTATGCCACGACTCCGAATACCCTTGACTTCAAATAAACTAGTCAACAACTGGGCCATTTAAAATGAAGGGCCCAGGGGAAAGTAAATTAAAACATTAGACTGAGTGGATAAAATAAAATAATTTAATATAATGTTTTATATGAAAGTGTCATATTACTTTCCCAAAGTTTAGAATTAAAAACCACAATGCATGCATTTTTATAAAACGTCCCACGTTTTATGAAAATCGTTTAAAAATCAGCCCCGCTGATATAATCAAATAAACAAATAATTATTTTTGTTTATATATATTCAAAACAATATGCCTTTGAAAATCAATTCATAATATTTCTCGACCAATCCCATTGGTCACATAAAAACCCCAGCCCCGCTGGTTCGAGAATTTATTAAATAACAGAAAGTCTCATAGAGGAAATATTCCCGAAAACCACATAATATGAAATCACGACCAATCCCATTGGTCATATAATAAATAGGGGAACGTCATTACCACCATTTACTATTAAGCCTCCCAGGCTAAGGGTCGAGCCTCCAAGACTCTCTATAGTGTCCCACGCTATGCCTGTACACGTCGACCACCGAATGTGAATCTGACCTACGTGGTCAAGTTGTCACCTCGCATGGGATCAGGCGACTAAGCTAGCTAGCATCCATATATATCTGGACCCTGATATGGTGAAAATCCGAAAACAAAACCGAAAACACGTTTTCCCTTATATATTATAATCAGTACGGTCTCCGACCGCACATCTGAGGCTTAAATTAATTATAAATAATATAATAGCCTCAAATTATATTCATATATATCCGACATATCCACTCTGTCGTAAAATAATATCGAAAATTATATTTATAACATCGACATGTCTCACATCTCGGAAGAAAAAAAAATCATAAATAGCGAAAATATAAAATTCCCGAAAATCTCATTTCCGGTTTCTACCTTTAATTAAAAATTATTCAGCATAATCAATTATAAATAATTAAAACATACCATTTCCGGAAACCTTGTTTCCGGATAAAATCACGTACTACTAAAATAGTAGTAATAGCAAAACCCAAAAACCATATTTCTTTAAATATTAAATCAACAATTATAACAGAAGTATATGAATTATCGGCTTTCGATAATTCATATCATGCTTATGAACTCATTTAATTAAATAAATGACATTTCAATAAAACGTAATTGCATGCATTTATTTTAAAATAAAATCCACTCACTGTTCGGCCGAGCGTGCCGCTAGTCTGCGCTTTCCTCACTCGCCTGCCAAATTTTAGTTCTTACTATCGGTCTTAGAATCACGTCTCAAATACCGAAACACTTTAAGTCTAAAATTACTCAGGACACCCATCCCGAGTCCGATTAATTCTTTACTGGTTTATTTCGTTGTAAAACCCCTTTTAATCAGCTTTTAACCTTTTTACGGTAAGTCAACAGTAAAAATTATTGGTCAAACAGTAATTTAGAAAGTCAACAGTAAATGGTCAAAGTCAGATTCACTATTTACCATTTACTTTTACTGTTTATCATTTATCTTTCACTTTTTACCATTTAGTTTTTACTGTTTTACCTTTTTACCGTTTTACTTTTACCTTTTACTATTTCACTATTCACCATCTTCAACCTCTCGCCGCCGGAATAGTAGCGCCGCCGCCGGCAACTCCGCCACGGAGGCCAAAAACACTTCCAATCGGCTCCAAATTCATCCAACTTCATCGCCATCACCTCAGGAACTCATCCCCGTCACCTCCGCCGCCAAAAACGCACGCAGCCGCCGTATGCGGTGTCCAACACGGCGGCCAAAATCTCCCAAACTCAAATTTCTGCAAAACTCAACCAATGGTGGAGTGGTTGTGCGGGTCAAGACCTTCGATTCCCGACCGGAATCGGGCCCAACCATGGCCGGAGGAGGGAGCTCTGGTTCGACTGTGTCGAACCTGCTCGGGCGTCGCACGGCCAAACGGCGGCGAACCACGCCGCGTTGCTGCCACAGGTGAGAAGAGAAGGAGGAGGCCAGTCGAACGGCACCGGTGGCGCGCCGTTTGGTGGCCGGACGACGAAAACCCAGGGGCGGCAGTGGAGCTCGAGACCGGGTCGGGGAAGGGGAGAGAGAAAGAGGAAAGTTAAAGAAAAAAAAAAGGAAAGAAAAAGGAAAGTTTCCTCTTTCGGAAAAGTTCATTCCCCGCTATTTATACTCGTCCAAAATAGGTAAATTACCAATTTTATGTCGCAACTTTTTCACACGAACTCCAAATTGAGCATGTTACGTGTCCACGAACTCGTTTCAACGCCTTCTATCTCGTCGAGAGATAAAATTCTTCGTCGGGTCAACTTAATTAAAAGTCAACATTTAAAAGTTTCGAATCGCAAAAATAATTTCTCAAAACGTAAAAAAATAAAAGATAAAACGGTCAAAGTTAGTTCGAAATTCGGTTTGTATCAGAGATGAATAATTCAGGCGCCGCCGTCAGTCCCGCCGACCCCAACTCCACTTGCTGACCCAACCTGACTCAAGATCCGGGTATCAAAATTCGATGCAGTATCACCTTCATCCCCAGTCCCATCGACTGAGGGGCGAAAGTAAATGCCCAGATTGAGGGGATACTGTCCAGTCAACTCGTCGACGCCACCACGATGTAGCCAAGGGAAAGGAGAAGAGATGTTCCAGGCCGTCGACACAGGAAAGCTGCCATCATCGAGGACGACCCGCCGCTGAGAAGAGCTTTCTCTTCGAAGAAAAAGAGACAGAGCACTTAGATCTGAAGGTTTTGAAAAGTTTTCTGCCTCCCATAAGCCGCTGAGAGGACGAGAAGCCCGCAAACTAGGACTCTGCCAGTCCCCGTCGTCACCTTCATGTCCTCCGATCGAGATGGGAGGAGAGGATTCGCCATAACCGGCCGTTTGGAAGGTTTTGTCAACAGCCGCCACCGTCGAGTAGAGAGAAAACCCTAAGGCTTTCATAAAACGCTAAAAAAATTTTTTTTTTTGTTTTTTATAAACATACATAGTTTCACTTTGTTTCTCCTCCTATCGTGAATGTGTTGATATTTTTTATATAATTTTTTTTTTGTGTGACGATGTGACAGCTTGCTTCCCCAAACTCACCTATTGATGGAGATTCTAAAGGCCATGGTCTTTGATCCGTTGTTTGTAGCTGCTAATTATGCATTTAGTTAGGTTCTTAGTAATATAAATTGTTCCCAAGTCGAAACTAATGAAAATTAATATTTTAATCGAGATTATTAACTGATATTAAATTGTAAAAACATTGACGTGTAGGCCTTGAAAACACTACAAGAGACAATTCTTTTGATTTTGTCTCTAATTGCTGTACTTTTGTCACTCAAAAGTGTAGGTGACAAAATTGTTTTGTCACTAAATTTGTCTCCAATAGTGCGTGACAGACAGTTTTTAACGACAAACTATAAATTTGTTCGCCAATAAGGATCAGGATCATTCGTCTCCAATGTTGTCCATTTTTGTCTCCCAAACTGCATACCGCGGGAAATCATCCTGCCAAATCCCAAATACTACTTTTTTATTTACTAGTTTATATATTACTCATCAAATATAGAAACGCATAATCAAACTCATACAATTACAAACTAAAAAAGGAATATAAGAAAGGATCATTACGGAAATAAAATTAAACTTCTTTATTAGATAAACAAAGTAATCTACACTGTACCATCAATCAAAGTACATTTTACTAACAGCTAGTACAACAATGGTATTCTTCTGGAAAGAAAAAAAAAGTGGTATTCAAACTTGACATCTCTTAGCAAGACCCGTCAAAATATAAATTACTAGCATCCTCACGATAGGGCATCCTTGATCACTCATCCAATCTAGACAGAACTATGCTTATTGCTCACATAAAATTTATTCAAATCTCATAAGTGAAACCCAGCCAATGGAGATTCCAGTTACAGCATAACAAAAGCCGGTAAGCATACATTAAAATTTATAGTTCTTTTCAGTCACATTCTGTAATCATTATAAAGTTTAGCTTAGCTAAAATAGATTGTATATAGACATGTAATAATAACTTTCTATCATAGCAGTAAACAAAACCGAACATGTAAGCAGCCTGGTCTCAGGTTACCTCTTTAATTTCTTCAACATTATAGTATGCTTTGGTGGGGGTATTGGTAGCTCCTTTGGCTGGACATCAATAATGACTAATACATTAGAAAAAGTGAACAAAACAAAGCATGTATTTCAAGCTTTCAAATAGTGTAAACAATATATCAGTCGTCAAAAAGAAATTGTGATAGTCATACTTGGTTAAAAAGTAGAAAACTCATCAGCCAAATATTGAATAGAATAGCATGAGGACGACCAACAGTATACCAATTTAGATATAATCACCTAGAAATAAGCAAATGTAGGACAATGTCCAATGCAGCTAGAAGCACAATATACCAATTTACATAACCTTGAGGATAAAGCTGTGAACATCAAGACCATTTTCTCGTAGTTACGGGTTCAACTATATCAACCTAAGACGTGCTCCTTTCCTGCAATTGATAGCAATTCATATGCATAGACAACTGACAACTAACAACTCACAGAACAGAGTACCGGGTGAGAAGAAAAAACATCCGTAATTAGACAAGTTAAAGAATGACTACCATTGTTTCACTACTGAGTGCATTCTATATCAATTTCCAACTACTAAATTGGTCCCCCTCACTTTTGCAAACCCTAGCCTATCAAATCGCTCAGCTTAATGACAATTCTAATTTGAACATGTAATTTTCTATTCAACAAATCGATCCTAGAAAACCAAAATCGATCTAATATAATATACTAACAAAAAAACGTAAATCGATCTCAAGTGGGGAATTGGGAGATGGCCGACCTGATAGCTATGGGAGATGCCGATGAAGGCTTTTTTGGTAAGAACTTCTACCGAAAGCATAGAGTCCATCCAAGATCAGATGAAGATTTAAGAGAAGAATTTTTTTGAAACAGAGCATGAAGAATCGATGACGAATCGCGAATTGCACTAATGTCATCACAAACCCTGAAAATTAAACTAAATCAAATCAAAATCCACCCAAATCGAGTCACTGTACACAGTAAAAAATCAACAAAATATCAACAGTCATTGAGAATAAGAGAGGAGAGCAGAGACGACCCAAAGCTCGACAAGATGGAAATTCAGAAATAACAGAGAAGAAAGTGGGAGAGACGTGAGGAGTGGGAGCAACTGCAAAGGCTTGTGCGATAAAAAAAAAAAGAAAAAAAAAGGAAGTTACTTGTTGACAGTAGCCACAGAGGGCTACAGCAGGCCTGCAGACCCGCAGCTAGTGTACCAGGGGCCGGCCCAGAGCCCGGGACCGGATCACCAGAACCCGGCCTCGGGGTCCAGCAGTCCATCCTGCTACCAGGGGCCCGGGGTCCGGGGGCGCCTGCCTGCCTAAGAGGTCACCAAATCTGCCCTTTGGTGTGCAAACAGAAGGGAACCAGTCCCACATCGAAGGGTAAGGCCAGACCTCACTCCTGGCCACCTATATAAGGGCCCCAACTACCCTCATTAATAGGTAACGGATCCTTCCTACCGCTTATATACGTGCTTTAGTTATATCTATTCCAACTATACTAACTTAGGCATCGGAGAGGAGAAGACCGGCCCGCCCGGTATTCCCCTTAGTAAGCAGGTTTGTAGGAGATAGCACGAAGATTCACCTGTCTCTACCAGGCCCCAGGGTTTGTGCAGAAACAATTGGCGCCGTCTGTGGGAAGTTTGGACAAGAAACCACGTAAGCACTATCGATGGCAAAGAGTTCGGAAGCAAGACAGGAAAGAAATACCACCGAGGAGCAGCGTGTTGCACCAGGGAAAACGCTTGTCTCCACCCCGGTCGTTATGCGGGAGCAGCGCGGCGACCAGGGCGATCAGGAAGGCGGGAGCTGTGATAGGAGCACAATGTGCGACGATATTACATGCTTATGCCCTCGTTTATGCTTTGTTTAACTCTTATTTATTTAAGATTGAGTCATAATATAGTTTAGTGTTAATTTGGTAGAGTTTAGCGAAAAATGGTTAAGAATCCGAAAAATGACTAAGTTTGAGAAATCTGGAAAATAGTGCAAAATGTGTCTTTTTCGTGATTTTGAGATGAGTACAAATATGATCTATCCTTGTCCGAATTCTATGAAATTTGGTGTGTTTAATATTCATATGTTGAGGAATGTCGTGTTAAAATTTCAGATCAATCGGAGTTCGGTAAGTCACCCAAAAGTTGGCTGCAAAACGGCAGTCCGAGCATTTCAATCCAGGGGCTTCCTGGATTTTCCTGGGACTTTGGCCCAACTTCGAAAAATCATTCCCGTCGCCTCACAAGTCGTTTGATCGAACTGTTTTATGGGGAGATGTCCATATGTGTCTAGTTTATCTGAGACTTGGAATCGCATCAATCGGAGCTCCACGGATGGAGATATGCCGGAATTACTGCAACAAGGTCAAATCTGCCGATTCCAGGAACCTACTGCCCCCTTTTTGTGTTTTCTGTTTTTAATGGACCAAATGGTGCACAAATGCATTTATGAAGTTGGTTCAAGCTTTATAAGGGAAGAGGAAGACACTAAGCCATGGCATTGAAGAAAAATATGAAGAAAGAAGTTCTCCTAGTCACACTAGGAGAAGCTGCCGAATAGAGGCAGATTGTGTGCTTGATGTTGCTGCCGGCAATTGAAGCATTTTTGGTGGATCAAGACCTATCAATTGAAGTCCAATGATCATACAAGAAGTCCATGAAGATGTGAAGCCCAAGCCTTGAAGAAAAATTCAGAAAAAAAAAAAAAACATAATTGAACTATGAAAGGAAGGTTTCAAATCCTATTCCCACTTGGTTTTCTTTTTCCTTGTGTATGAAGGGCTGCCGGCAACACCCCCTCTCCTCTATATATACCCCCACTTTTGCATTCTGAAAATCATCTCATCTCTTGCAAAACACTAGCCGAAACTCTACCAAAAGTTTTACCAAAGTTCTAAACCGAAACCCTAAAATACAAAGTCCACCGATTCACCACCATCATTCACCACCGATTCCAGTCCCTGCCTTAGCTGCTGCAGAAACCTCTTTCACCACACCAAGACGAAGCTCTCTAAGGTTTCTAAAGTGTGATCCATCCCTATGACTTGTATTTTTATTTTCGGTTTAGTCACATTAGTTGTTATAAAAATACTTTGTTTTCGTTTGGTATTGTATGATGAACATGAATTGCGATTTTTGTTGGAATTTATGTGATGACTTTTGCAATCTTTAATTCATGGATTTTGTATGTTTAGATAATTAGAGCAATGGTATCAAAAGCATGTTTAGGATTTAAATTGGTTAGTGGGTTAAGGATGTTCCTTATAAACCGAAACATTAGTTGTGCTTAAGCATTTGTTGTTTGCATGTAAATCTAGGTGTTAGGTTTCATCTAACCTGAGTAGAATGAATAAAACTATAGGCCTAACGGTTGTTTTGATTTGTTGTGCTCACCTAGGGTATAAAACCTTAGCTAAAACTTGCATGTTAAATAACACTACCAGAAAAGGGGTTATAGCCGACGATATGGGAAAAAACGGCCGACGAAATAGTACCTCGTCGGCTATAACCCCTTATAGCCGACGAACTACTATTTCGTCGGCCACATCGTCGGCTATAATATTATAGCCGACGACTGCCGACAACTCGTCGGCTATAACTATAGCCGACGAAACGTTTTTAGTTATAGCCGACGAGGATGGTATTCGTCGGCTATAAGAGTTATAGCCGACGAAAAGTTTTTGTTATAGCCGACGAGGGGGGTATTCGTCGGCTATAACTCTTATATCAGATCGACCTTCTGCATCAGGGAGCTCATTCGTCGATGAAATCGTCCAAAACGCTCTGAAATCGTCCAAAACCTCGGCCATAAGCTTCAAAGGTACGTATATTGCTGTGTGTGTTGATTTAGTTGGTTATATGCAGAGGTGTATTAATTTAGAGTTTAATTAGAATAAATGTGTGATTAATTTGATATATATATATATGTGTGTTGAGATGAGATTATTAATGGGTTGATATATATGTTGTATTGGTTAGATAGAATTGAAGTTTTGTTGAAGATTAGTGATTGATTGTTGATTTATAGGTGATTTTAGATGAATTTGATGAAAAAATGTATATATATTAATTAATTTAATTGTAATTAAAAATATATTGTTGGTATATATAAAAAATACATTGTGTTTAATTAATTAGGGAGATTGACGATGTTTTAATTAATTTAGGGATGCATGTGTATATATATATATATATATATGTGTGTGTGTAATGATGAATTTTTTAATTAATTAGTACGTACGTAGTACGTGCATATATACATATCTATATATAGCTATATTTATTTCTTGAATTTACAGGATGGACAAGAGTTGGATTACCCTTGGAAGATGGGATCAGGCGTATCATGATGGAGTTAGGAGTTTCCTGGATTTTGTGATGGCTAACTGTGGAGACACTACACTTCATTATTGTCCGTGTAAAAAGTGCAAGTGTGCCACCCCACGACACCGGTTTTCCATAGAGACAGTGGAGCAACACCTGGCTAGATATGGATTTTGGGTCCTATACACTAATTGGATTTATCACGGTGAACCAGAGTTTGCGGGTCGTCATGATCATGGACAATTTGCCGAGAGAGGGAGTTCCTCCAATGATCCGACAACGAACTGGATCAACGATATGTTTCCTCGTGAGAGCGGTGTCTTTGAGGAAGCACCAGATGTGCAACTCCCACCTCCGGAGATGGAGTGTTTCCCTGATATTGAGCCACTCGAGCCATTACCCCGATCTCCGGTCAACACAAGTGGTATGGAAAAGTACAACAACCTGATCGCATTGCAACAGACTCCGTTGTACCCCGGATGCAGTAAGACTGTCCTTGAATCTGTCATGGGAGTGATGAAGATCAAAACGGAGAACAAAGGCACTGTCAAATCGGTTGATGATTGGCTTCGGCTATGGGGTGGGGCGATGCCCCCCGGACATCGGCTTCCTACCAGTCATCATAAGGTGCGACATATCCTTAAAGATCTCGGCCTTTCCTACATCAAGATTCATGCATGCAGATACGATTGCGTTCTGTTTTACGGGGAAGGACTTGCAGATCTTGAATACTGCCCATTATGCAATACAGAGCGGTATAAGTTCACTCCTAAAGGGAACAAGAAAGCTGTGAAGATACTTCGGTACTTCCCGCTGATTGATAGGCTTGAGCGGTTGTTCATGTGTGCTTTCACGGCCGAAGCTATGAGATGGTGGGCTGAGAGGAATGTGCCTGACGATGACACCCTTAGACATCCCGCCGACGGAGAGGCTTGGAAGAAGAACGTGTTGGAGTTTCCCGAATTTGCATCAGAGGTTCGAAATGTTTGGCTAGGGCTATCATCCGACGGTTTCAACCCTTTTGGCAAGAAAGAGCTTCAGTACAGTGTGTGGCCAGTTATTTTGATTCCGTACAACTTTCCACCGTGGATGTGCATGAAGAAGGAATATAACATGCTCACATTGTTGATTCCAGGCCCAGGTTATCCGGGAAAGTGTCTCGATGTGTATTTGAGACCCGTAATTGAGGAGCTTCGGTACTTGAGTCTGAACGGCCACCTGGTCTACGACCGGTTCAAAAATGAGATGTTCCGGATGCATGCCATGCTTGTTGGCACGATCAGTGACTTTCCTGGGAGGGGTATGTTGTCGGGCAGCGTCACCAGGGGTTACAGGGCTTGTTCAGAGTGCATGACTGTTGATTGCTCCAGTCCTCATTGCAGCAAGATTGTCCAGATGCGTCACCGTCGTTGGCTTCCGCATGACCATCCATTTAGGGACGATGCACAGGCTTTTGATGGGACTGAAGAAAGGGGCTGGGCACCGGAGCAATGGACAGGGGAGGAAATATTGGCAGTGTTGAATGAGTATGACTTTGGTCCGCTTAGCAATCATCCCGATGTGTTGCGCACGATTCCAGAGAGGCCGGATCGGTATAGGTTCTGGTCACACAAGAGCATCTTATGGGAACTTCCTTATTGGGCCAGGTTGGCTACCAGATACTACCTGGATGTCATGCATATAGAGAAGAACGTGGGTGAAGCCGTGGTTGGCACAGTTTTGAATTGGGAGAAGAAAACAAAAGACACCCCCAAGGCACGCGTTGATCTGAGAAATATGGGACTGCGGGACCATTTGTGGTTGAGAGAGGGCAGGAGCAAAATGCCCCAAGCTCCTTACACCGTCACCAGGGACCAGAAACATGAAATCTTTGGATGGCTGAGTAATGTCAGGTAACTTTTTATTAGGCATGTATTTCCTAAAGAATCCATCTGTTGTTGGACGACTATATATGCATGAAATCTAATTGTTGTTAATGGCTATGCAGGTATCCTTATGGCTATGCGGGTAACATAAGCAAGTGTGTTAACTACCGAGACAACAAGATGTATGGATTGAAGAGTCACGACTGCCATGTACTGCTTCAACGCCTCTTCCCTATTTTCATTCGAGCGTACTTGGAGGATGAAGTGGTTGAGCCGTTGGTGGCGTTGTCAAGATTCTTCCAGAAGTTATGCGCTAGAGAAGTTAGAAAATCAGACCTCATGAGAATGCATGAGGAAATCGTTTTTATCTTGTGCAAGTTCGAGAGGATATTTCCCCCAAACTTCTTTGACATCATGCCTCACCTGATGATCCATCTTCCCCAACAATTGTTGCTTACCGGTCCCGTACACTACACTTGGATGTATCCCATCGAAAGGTACATGTTATTCATAAATTTGATTTATACATGTTTTTAAATAAAAGTTGCATGCTCTTAACACGCACTTGTTAACCTTGCAGACAACTTGGAGACTACAAGAAATATGTGCACAATAAATCTGCGCCTGAGGGGTGTATTGCTGAAGCTTACATTGCGCATGAGTGTGTAACGTACGCCAAGTTGTACTTGGGAGCGATGGAGGACCCCCCACAACATCCAAGTCGAGATGACCCCGAGTTCAACCTATCTATCGTCGCCAACTCTGTTGTACCATACGGAAGCTTCAAGAAAAAGGGTGTGGACAAGTTGCCTGACCATGAGGTAGGGATTGCCCACTGGTGGGTTCTAATAAACTGTCCGGAGGTACAATATTGGAAACGTCACCATCTTCACAGCAAGGAAGTTCGCGGTGATGTCGAGTACCACAACACGACGTTTGCAGACTATTTTCCACAATGGGTAAGTGTATAAATATATATATTAGATGGCTTTCTTTTACAGTTCCCTATTCTTTAATCATAAACACACCGAGTGATTTGAGTTATATTTTTCAGCTGATGCAAGTGGCTGCGAGGGGTGGTCATACAAATTACTCAGAGGAATTGAGGCTGTTGTCGATGAAGCCGATATCTTCCACAGTCCGCCCAATGTGTGATGTCAACGGCGTTAAGTATATATGTGAAGCTAGAGACGGGGAACGCAAAACACAGAATTGTGGGGTGATGGTCGATGGTGCAGAGGGGGGCGTGGATTTTTACGGTGTCCTACAGTCAGTTGTTGAACTCATTTATGGGAACCGCATGAAAGTCCACTTGTTCAAGTGTCGATGGTTTGATACTAGGCCGCACCGCATACGGATCGATCAGTACGGCATACTTTCGGTGAATACCGCCACTAGTGTGTATGAAGACGACCCCTTTGTTTTCGCCACAGCGGCCAAAAAGGTCTTTTATCTTGACGATCCTTTGAACAAAGGCACGTGGAAGGTAGTTAACCATGTGTCTCAGCGAGACATATACAGTGCTACCACACTTGGTGTGAGCACAGAGTGTCAAGAAGCGACCGCATACCAAGAGCCGGACGCCGGCGACATTCCGGAATCCTCCACCATCCGCGATAATAATGTGACGCCGGGCAGAGTGGTCCGACTTCCTAGGGGTCAGGTGCCCATGTATGATGTTAATCCGAATCGTCTATATCAGCCCGACGATGACTCAGACGACGAGTACGAGCACCGGTTGCCAGATATTAACTACTATACTACGTCTGACTCAAGTGATGAGGATGATTCTGATTATCATCCTTAGTATACTATTTATGTATGTATTTGTGTACGATGGTGCATGCATGTATGAAAATATTTTTTGTCCTTAATTACCGTTTTTCGAATTTATGGGAAATTGTATTGATTTGTTTGGGCGATATTCAGGAATTTATCAGGTGAAATAGGCAATTTTCAGGCCCTAAATGGCAAATTTTCAGAAAGATCAGCGTTATAGCCGACGAAATGGACCATAATTCGTCGGCTATAATGCCCATACTGTAGCCGACGACTTCCAATTCGTCGGCTATACTGTAGCCGACGACTTGCAAGTCGTCGGCTAAAGTATATTGACCGAAACCATACGTAGACCGTTCAAATGCAAAAGTGTCGTGAAATAAGATACGACCGAAATATTGAAATACGACTACGGTTGAAAAATGGGAAGATTCCGACAAAATCTGTGTGCCGAATGTTGCGGTTAGGTGTTTTTTACTTCCGTTTTCCTATGGGTAGCCTGACGGTCGGTAAATATTTGGAGTAAAATTTTTATACGGTTAGTTGCGTCGCATCGATTTGAAACTATTCTCTGTTGAAGGTCAGGCCAAAAAACGTCATCTAGACGGGCCAATTGCCGTTTTAAAGCGTTTAGAGGTTTGACCAAGCAGTTTGACCGTCCCGATCGAGCCTTTAAAGTTGTCAGATGTAGTTGTATTTTTTTTCATACATGTATTTAATCTTAACGGTGATATCTGACGGTTGGAATAGATTTTCCAAACTTTTAGATTCGAAATCGGAACATATGCACTAATGTTCCTTAACTTATTTACTAAGTGTTTAAGTGAATGTATAGTTTCAAATAGTTACCATACGTAGACCGTTCAAATGCAAAAGTGTCGTGAAATAAGATACGACCGAAATATTGAAATACGACTACGGTTGAAAAATGGGAAGATTCCGACAAAATCTGTGTGCCGAATGTTGCGGTTAGGTGTTTTTTACTTCCGTTTTCCTATGGGTAGCCTGACGGTCGGTAAATATTTGGAGGAAAATTTTTATACGGTTAGTTGCGTCGCATCGATTTGAAACTATTCTCTGTTGAAGGTCAGGCCAAAAAACGTCATCTAGACGGGCCAATTGCCGTTTTAAAGCGTTTAGAGGTTTGACCAAGAGTTGACCAGGGAATAGCCGACGAAATACTTAACTTCGTCGGCTAAACTCTTGCGATCCGCGCCGTTTCATTGTCTGCCGTTGGATGGGCGAGATCTGACGGCTGCTGAGAGCGTGAAGCATAGCCGACGAGATTCATATTATAGCCGACGACATTCATATTATAGCCGACGATATACTTAACTTCGTCGGCTATAACCGGCCCGCAAAGCCCAACTTCGGCTTGGCCCGGATTTCGGCCCGGCCCGTCAGAGTATAGCCGACGAAATTCGTCGGCTATAACTATAGCCGACGAATTAAAATAACATCGTCGGCTATAGTCCTTCGATTTAAACCGAAACAGAGGGCGCCTCCCTCATTTTCCAGAAACCCTAAATCCCTAAATCCCCACTGCCGCAGCCGCCCGTCCCTCCCCGACGCCGACCGACCACCACCGACGCCGACCGAGCCTCCCCCTCCCTACCCTCCCCCTCCCCGCCCCCTCCCCGTCGTGCCCGACCCCTCCCCGACCCGAAACCCCCTGCCGCCGCCGCCCCGAGCCGCCGTCCCGAACCGCCTCTGCCGCCCCTGCCTTGCGTCGCCTCTGCCGCCCCTGCTGCAGCCGCCCCTAGCCGACCCGAAACCCCCTGCCGCCGCCGCCCCTGCCGCCGCCGCCGCCGCACCGCACCACCGGTCCTCGTCCAGACTGCACCACCATGTCAGGTAGTCCCGATCGAGCCTCATTTACGGTTTTTATTAATTTTGTCGAATTTTGTGAATTTTAGGGTTTTTGTGAATTTTTTGTGGAATTTAGGGTTTTTGTGAAATTTATGGAATTGTGTGGATTTTTTGTTAAATTTGTTAATTTTGTGGAATTTATATACTAATTTTGTGGATTTTTTGTTAAATTTACGGTTTTTATATACTAATTGTGGAATTTTGTTGAATTTATATACTAGTATACTAATTTATATACTAATTTATATATAATTAGGTATAAATATTTTTTTTCATTTTTATGACGATATATATATATATATTTTTCGGAATATATATATATATATATATATAATTAGGTATAAATATAGTTATGTATATATATAATTAGGTGTATATATATTTAAAAAAGTTTTTTATTTTTTTGTGAAATTTAAGGAATTTTGTGTTATATTTCGGAATATATATATATAATTAGGTATAAATATATTTAGGTACGTATATATATAATTAGGTATATATACATTGAATGATGTTTTTAATTTTGTTTTGTGGAATTTTTGTGCAATTTATGGAATTTATATACTAATTGTGCAGGAAACCGGCGCTTTGTAGACCGATGGCTTGGCAGACGGACCGAGAGCGACCCCGACGCTCAGGCAGGATCCAGCCGTGGGGGGAGCGGATCCAGCGGTCGTCGGGGCCTAGGCCGGCCTTTGAGTCGACGAGAGGAGACGTTGATGGGATTGACGCCGAGCGATCCACGTGGGGGCTCCTCGTATGAGTCGACGGGAGCGGGCCCTGACTCGAGTGTCGGAGGAGGACGCAGAGCCACCAGACCCCAGTGCACTTCAGCACTGTTCCAGGATCGGCAGCCGACCCCACCGCGCGCCGATCTGGACCCTCCAGAGATGCTCCCTGTCCCCCCACAGCGACATCATCCACAGCTACGGGGCCCACCGTCAGGGGGAGCAGGCCCCTCAGGGTCCACGCCCCGTATGTCTCCGCCATCGGGGATGTACATGGTCCAGTTCCTCCCTGCCATCCCTGAGTACGACGCTAGGGGGAGGCAGATTTGGAGGCACGACCGGCCCCACGAGATTCCCTGGGAGGAGGCCTACTTCTACAGTCCTTTCGACTCAGAGGACTGCCGCGGCCTGTGGGCCGTTCGTGAGAAGGACAAGCAGTACAACGACGCAGGTAATTGGTTAGTTTAATTAATTATTTAGATTGTTTAATTAATTATTTAATTAGTTAGTTTAAATAATTATTTAACTATGTGTTCATTTTAACAGGCGTCCTCGTCAATAAACCCGCGGGGACGAGACGGACCAGAGGGCCAGCGAACATGTCGACCCTGGAGAGGGAGCTGGCCGGTGGGATCAGAGAGATCCTGCCCGGTCCCGGTGAGGATGGACGCCCGATTGAGCGGAGAGACACCACCACCAAGTACATCAACGCGACGGGCATGCTCGTGCGGGACAGGGTCCCACTGTTGTGGCCCGACTGGGGCTCTGTGCCCGATGAGATCAAGGCGCGAGTGTACAATGCACTGTCGGTGAGTTAAATATGATTTTTATTATAGAAAATAAACAATTATGAATTCAGTCCTTATAACTATATAAAAATATTTTCTAATTAATTTATAATGTTGCAGCAATGGTTTAGAGTCCATCCTACCTTGGACTGGTGGAGAGACGAGCAGCTGAAGAACAGGTTATGTGTTTTGCTTTTTTTTGTATAAATATATTTATTGGCAGTGTACGAATATATCTAACAGTTGTGTTCTGTTAATATAGGTACTCCGAGTGGAAGAACGAGCTGTCCACGCACTACAGGACGTACCATGTGGAGCAGCGCTTGGGGCGAGCTGCAACCCCCCACGAGTTCCGGTACAGGGAGTACGAGTGGCTATGGCTGGTAGCCTACTTCGGGAGCGACAGGGTCTCGGTAAGAAAATTTAGCCTGGTAGTATATAAATTTTTAATGTTATTTAATAATTAAATTATGTAGTTACTTAATTCAATTAATTAGTTAGTTAGTTAGTTATTAGTTATTAAATTAAGTCAGTTGGTTAGTTACATAGTTAGTTAGTTCGTTACTAAATTAAATCAAATTAAATTAAATAAAATTAGGTAGTTAGTAAGTTAGTTAGTTACTAAATTAAATTAGTTAGTTAAGTAGTTACTAATTAAATTAGTTAGTTAAGTAGTTACTAATTAAATTAAATTAGTTAGTAACTAAATTAGTTATTAATTTTATTTTGGTTAGTTCCTAATATTTTAATTTAGTTACTAATTTATATTTGCGTTTATATGTTTGTTGTTATAATACTGAAAATCTCGCGGACGAACAGCGACAACCGCAGGAGGAACGAGCACCCCCACCACGGCGGCGCCCGCTCCTGGAGGCAGTGGGCAGAGATGGCGAGGAGGGACCGACCGCTGAGGCCGTTGTCGTGGATTCATGCGCAGATGTATCCGGGGCGTCCCGACCAAGTGGTAAGTATTCGTCCATCTTCAATAAAAGTGTTTCATGAAATTAATTTATATATATATTTTTTAATTCGTTTATTATATTTTCTTGTCAATTAGGCGGAAATAGATGCGGAGACCGACGCGATCACCTTCGGGATCGCGCGAGACACTCTGGGAGACGGGGCGTCTGACGAGGCGATCGCGGAGTTTGCCTCCACGATCGACACCCTTGAGCCGCGCTTGGCCTCTCAGATCATGCACGCGGCGGTAGGGACGGGGAACAACTACTTCTACCAGAGAGGCCTAGGCGCGGCGGGAGATGGGGTTCTCAAGTTCACGCCGGCCAATCCCAGCACGCAGCGTGCGGCTTCGACGAGAGGAGACTTGCAGACGCAGCTGCAGAGGACTCAGGCGGAGTTGGCGAGGGCGGTGGAGGCGCTCCAGCAGGCGGAGTTGGCGAGGGCTGCGGAGGCTTCGGCGCAGCAGGCCAGAGACGCATCTGTGGCGGAGATGTACCGATGGATGCAGCAGTCTTGGGAGGCCCAGCAGGCTGGACTCCAGCCCCCGCCTCCGCCACAGATGCCCCAGTTCGTCGTCCCCACTCCCCCCCCGCATCGGAGTACGCCAGCCGATCAGGACAGCCATAGCCACCGGAACTCGAACGATCCGGTCGACGACGCTACGCGTTTAGGGGGTGATGATGAGTAGATATAGTGGGTTAATTTGTACAGTATGTAGGATATTAGGGATGGATTGATGTGGATATTTGTTGGATATTTGGATGTTTGTTTGTGCATTTTCTGCAGCCCCCGAAGACGAAGAGAAATTGGGCCCGAGTAAAATTTTTTAATTTTTTTAAATATTTAGGGGTTATAGCCGACGATATTGGCATTATTTCGTCGGCTATAACAGTTATAGCCGACGATTTTTACCAAATTTCGTCGGCTATAACCGTTATAGCCGACGAAGATGACATATGTCGTCGGCTATACCCTCCCGGCTTCAGGCAAAAAAAAGCCGTTCCTGGTACCGGCGATTGTTATGGCCGACGATAGTGTCGTCGGCTATAACGGACGTATAGCCGACGATAGTGTCGTCGGCTATACTTCGGGTTAGGGGCAGTTACGTAATTTTTAAAGCCGACGATCTTCTCGTCGGCAATGTTCGAAGTATAGCCGACGACGCTTTTTTCGTCGGCTATACCTGGTGTTTCATAAGCCGACGACTTACCCCGTGTGTCGTCGGCTATACTATAGCCGACGGAGCAATCCCGACGAGATAATAGCCGACGATACTTCGTCGGCTATGACTATAGCCGACGAATTAATGGAAACGGCCGACCAGATGGCGTCGTCGGCTATGACGCCTTTTCTGGTAGTGTAAGATGATTGACAACCTTGCTTATTTGCATGTTTTCGATTTAAGACTCTTGTGCATTATATGTTAAGTCTTAACCGGATTATTATAAAAATCTTTAGGGCTAGAACGGAAGTTTGTCCTAAAAGAACTTGAGGAAGTCTAGTAACTAGGTACAGAGCGAAAGCTCTAGTTGCGGTCGAAACGAATTTGAATTGTGAACATGCTAAATACTAGTCTCTTACTTTCTTGCATATGAATCTATGTTTTAAAGAGTCTTTTGTGTGAACTGTTTTGTGAAAGATGATGATCACCTGTAAATATTAGATTTAGGATTTTATTTTGTGTTTTAATGCCGTGTGTAGCCTAGGGCAGCCCTATGGCTGCCGATCCATACTTATTCCCCATTTGTGACGTTTTTAATGTATATATGTATATATGTGTGTCTAACAATTTCATATCTCAGGTACCCTTAATCCCCGGCTTAGAACGATCCCTACTTGCTTATACTACTAACGATATTTTGTAGGGTTATTATTGCATGCGAGCTTAGGCTCACGTCAATTTTTGGCGCCGTTGCCGGGGATTATAAAAGCTTGTTTTATTTTATTGTTGTGTATTTATGTTGCTGGAAATTTTTGTTGTGAATTTGTAAAGTTGTAACTTTTAATTTTATTTTGGGATTTTGTAAAGTAGAAATATGCTTCGGCATGTAGAGTTTAAATTTTGGAAGTTGCATGATGTATAATGATGTATGTTGGTAATCACTTAGTTTAATTTCTAGGGAGTTGATAGTGTTGTGTATGTTTGAGTTTATTGTAGTTTCTAAAGTGTAACATGTAGGTGAAGCCACTTTTGTTGATCATAACCAAAACCCTTCATGTGAATGGTGCTATGTCGGAGGCCGTTTCTATGTAGATTGGAAAACGCGGGATACTCCCCCCCCCCCCACGCATATAAGCGTTTCTTCGGTAATAGTATTACTTCTATGAGGTTGAGGGCGGTTTTAATCAACACTTGTAGACTGCTAGGGATCCGTATTTGTTTTACAAAGTATTGGGAAGTTATTTTCATAGATATGGTTCTCAGGTTTGTTTAACTGGATCTCAAGGCCCATAGACTGATGTTCATTCTCGGTGAGTGAGTCGATAGGGGGTTCGCCCTCCGTGGTGTCCAACAACGAGTCCTGCCTGGTTCCTGTAGGGGGTTCTCCCTCCGTGAATTTAATGACCTTTGAAATGCAAAATACGCACGACCTAGTCGACAGCTTGTGCCGAAGCATCACCTCACTTTAGACGCTAGAACATAACTTGACATATGTGGCCTATTTTCTTCGAAGATAAAACATGTTGTGTGGTTCAAACTCTTGAGGTATATCGGGTTAAGCATGATACTACCGGGGGCTGTATGAGTCCATTGCACCGTTATCTCCTCTGCTCCACGTACTTCGAGAGTTAGAACAAATTTAAAAGAGATTAGACTTAGCGATTACATGATCATGGACGTTTTGATTTTTGCTCTCTTGTTGCCGAACCATGCTTGTGCTTTGCCGTGTGTTTTTGTATGCTCTTACCAAGTGTGTTTGTGTATCATTGTTGAAATATATTGTGTAATCGCCAAATGCCGTGGCTTGTAATGATGTATATTCTTGCTTTCTATTTCTTTACGATGTTCTAACTTGTTTAAATGTTGCAAATTTCAGAAATAATGCATGTCCGAATCTAATATTTGGACAAGAGATCTTCAAGGCCGTTTGCAACGTTTAGATCAAGAACTCGCTATTGCTCGTTTTGTGCCATTACCGCCATCATCACCAACCAGTTCATCAGTTTCATCATCATTGCCATCATCACCAATTGTGCCGTCCATTTCAGATTCTTTGCCGAGTTCCGCTTCCATAGTTTCGTCATCGTGTGATCTTCAGAATCCAGAGTTTGAGGCCTTTGCCGAATCAGAAGAAGAAGAAGAGATAATGGCCTCGATCCGATCACAGAATGGTCATGTTGCTGGAGCTGGAGTTGCTCCTTCGAATATCACTTATCCTCCCTTAGAAGCTGACAAGACGGGAGAGATTGAATTGAGGAGTGGATTCCTCCATAAGCTGAAATCGTTTTATGGGATGCCTAGTGAGGACCCTAATAAGCATCTACAGTGGTTTAACTTCACCACGGAGTCTATGTGTCCAAGAGGGACCGATTTGCAACACTTCAAAATGAAGGCTTTTCCGTTTTCTTTAGAAGATCAAGCGAAGGAGTGGTTGTTTGAAGTGCCTAGTGGTCGCATCGTTTCGTGGAGTACTATGATGGATGAGTTTTTGCTCAAGTACTTTCCTGCTTCACGTATCACTGATCTGAGGAAGCAAATTACTAGTGTGAAGCAAGCCGGAGATGAGACTTTCTTTGACTACTACAAGAGGTTCAAGTCCCTAGTTTCTTTGTGTCCATCGCATGGCATTAGCGATGGGCTCTTGTTGCAATATTTCTATGAGGGATTGCGTGTCATGGAGAGAGAGTTTCTTGACTCGGCCACGGGAGGTAGCTTTTTGGAGTTAAATGCTGGTGCGGCAAGAAGTTTGTTGGAAGTTCGTGCATTGAACAACCAACAATTTGGCATGGCACGTGGCAATATGCAAAGGAATGAGAAAGTGCATGAGACGTCTTCGAGCTCAAAGTTAGAGGATAAGGTGGACAAGCTTACCGACTTGGTGAGTAATTTGATGAAGAAGCGTGCTAGTGTATGTGGAATTCGCACCGAGGGCCATGAGACCGAACAATGCCCTCAATTTGGAGTTAGTGAGGGAGTAGAAGAGTGCAATGCAATTGGTTTTCAAGGAGGCCAACGGTTTGGGAATTTCAATCCAAGGTTCAATGATCATCCTAACTTTCGATGGGCGAACAATGACAATGTGCTTAGGGCACCTATGCAACCGAGAGAGGGAGGAGCACCATTTGCACCGAGGGTACCATTTGTGCCTCGGCAACCATATCTGCCGAACCAAGGAGTTTTTGGGGCATTGCCGAACCAAACTCAAGGAGGGCCGAGCCAAGGCCAAACCGCACCGAACAACCCCAACTACGATGCTTTGCTTCAATCTTTGTCAAGTGCTACTCAAGCATTGCTCGCAGGGCAACAAAATCATCAAAAGGACATTGGTGAGCTCAAGACTCAAATGGGCCAAGTTGTAGACTTTATGGGAAGATTTAATGAGTAAGGGAAGTTGCCAAGCAATACGATTCCCAATCTGAGGAACGAGCAAGCAAAAGTGATCCAAACTCGAAGTGGAAAAGAGTTGTTTCCTCCAACAAGTCCAAAGAAGAAGCGAGTGACTTTTAAGGGCATTAAGGATGACGATAGGGCTGCCGGACCTGTCATTGCCGACAGCCATATTGAGGAAAACGAGGGGGCTGCAACCGGCAACCATGCTGCAGCCGAGAGCCATCATGCAGCCGGCAGGGCTGCTGCCGAGAAGAACATTGTCGAGCAAGGGAGTGATGCCGGCCACAATGTGAGGAATAGGGGGCTGCGCAATGAGCTTGAGTATGATCCCGCAACATCGAAAAATGAGTTAGTGCCGAACCAAGCAAGCAAGGGAGGGGTGCCAACATCAAGTATTCCATTCCCTTCTCGCTTTGCTAGATCAAAGAAGGATAAGTCCGATGAGGAGGTGTTGGAGATTTTCCGGAAAGTGCAAGTCAACATCCCTTTGTTGGAGTGCATTAAGCAAGTACCGAAGTATGCTAAGTTTTTGAAGGAGCTTTGCACGGCAAGAAGGCATACGAGGGAGACTCGTGTGGTGACTATGAGCGAGACGGTATCGGCCGTTATTCAAAGGAAGTTGCCACCAAAGATGAAGGAACCGGGAAGCTTCAATGTGCCTTGTGTCATAGGCAATACTCTGTTTGAGGATGTGATGTTGGATTTGGGAGCATCGATCAATGTCATGCCACTCAATGTGTATCAAACGTTGAGTATAGGGTCTCTCAAGAAGGATAATGTCATCATTCAACTTGCGGATCGCTCAAGTAAGTATCCGGAGGGTTATGTGGAGGATGTGTTGGTGCAAGTCAACCAATTGATATTCCCCGCCGATTTCTATGTGTTTGAGATGGAGGATTCGCCGGTCAATAACACGCAATTGCTTCTAGGGCGACCATTCATGAGGACGGCGCGCACAAAGATAGATGTGGCCGAGGGCAACCTAACTATGGAGTTTGATGGTGAGGTGATTAAGTTCAATGTGTTTGATGCTATGAAATTCCCCAATGTTGATTTGAAGGAGGGGTGTGCCATTGAAGTTTTGGAGGAGGTCGAGCAAGTTATGTCGACCTTGCTCGACGCATAGCAATTAGCGATTGAGCAAGGGGTCGGATTTGACAAGAAGGGAGGACGAGTCACGGAAAAGAGAGGAAGCATTGCCGAGCCTAGCATCATGGCTGAGCCGTACATGATATTGCCGAGCATAGAGGAAGTTTGTGCCGAGTTAGAGGCTCGGCCTTATTCAAAATTTGATTCGTTCTTGTCAATTCCAAGTGCCACAACAAAATTTCGACCAAGTGTGGAAGAGGCCCCAAAGTTAGAACTAAAAGAACTCCCTAGTCACTTAAAGTATGTTTATCTTGGAGAAGGAGATACACTACCGGTTATTGTGTCTTCAATGCTTAGTGAGAAGCAAGAGGTTGATTTGATACGAGTGCTTAAGAAGTACAAGACCGCCATAGGTTGGACCTTAGCGGATATCAAGAGAATAAGCCCTACTACTTGTGTTCATCGTATCTTGTTAGAAGAAGGAGCTAAGCCGACAAAGGAAGCTCAACGTCGACTTCACCCTCCCATGATGAAAGTTGTGAAAGAAGAGATTATCAAGTTGCTTGATTGTGGGGTGATTTACCCAATTTCGGATAGTAAGTGGATATCTCCCGTGCAAGTAGTGCCAAAGAAGAGTGGTGTAACGGTTGTCAAGAATGAGAAGAATGAGCTTGTGCCACAAAGACTTGTAACTGGTCATCGGATGTGCATCGACTATAGGAAGCTCAACGCTACAACGAGGAAGGATCACATGCCTTTGCCGTTTATGGATCAAATGCTAGAGAGGCTAGCCGGCCATTCTTACTATTGCTTTCTTGATGGATATAGTGGCTACAATCAAATTATGATACACCCGGATGATCAAGAGAAGACCACTTTTACTTGTCCATTTGGCACATTTGCTTATCGGCGGATGCCATTCGGACTATGCAACGCACCCGGCACGTTTCAAAGATGTATGTATGCTATCTTCTCGGATTTTATTGAAGACATTATCGAAGTGTTTATGGATGACTTTAGTATGTATGGAGGCACCTTCGATGCATGTTTGGGGAACTTGGAGAAGATACTTGAGAGGTGTGTAGAGACAAATCTTGTGCTCAATTGAGAGAAGTGTCACTTCATGGTCACGCAAGGTATTGTTCTAGGGCACATTATTTCGGCAAGAGGCTTAGAAGTTTACAAAGCCAAAGTGGAGCTCATACAAGCATTGCCGAGCCCTAGGTGTGTGAAGGATGTGAGAAGTTTTCTTGGCCATGCGGGGTTCTATCGACGATTTATCAAAGACTTCTCTTCAATTGCCAAGCCATTGAGCAACTTGTTACAAAAGGAGGTGACGTTTGAGTGGTCGGAGGCGTGTGAGAGAGCATTTTGCCGATTGAAAGTGATGCTTTGCACGGCGCCGGTTTTGGTGTCACCAAATTGGGACGAGCCATTTGAGTTGATGTGTGATGCTAGTGATTATGCACTTGGAGCGGTACTTGGACAACGAATTGAGAAGAAGCCATGCGCCATTTACTATGCTTCAAGGACTCTCAACGATGCTCAACTCAACTATACAACAACGGAGAAGGAACTCTTAGCGGTAATTTTTGCTTTGGAAAAGTTTCAATCATATCTTTTGAATTCCAAAGTCATTGTTTATAGTGATCATGCCGCTTTGAGATATCTTATGACGAAGAAGGATGCAAAGCCGAGGCTTATTCGATGGATACTTTTGCTTCAAGAGTTCGATATTGAGATAAAAGACAAGAAAGGAGTAGAGAATGTTGTAGCCGATCATTTGAGCCGCCTTGTTCATGAAGAGGATCGGCTGCCCCTATGTGAGACCTTTCCAGATGAGCAACTTTTTCGACTTGAAGTGCATGAGCCTTGGTATGCCGACATTGCCAATTTTCTTGCTACAAACCGATTTCCCAAAGAGATGCCGAGCCACCAACAAAAGAGAATAAGGAAACAAACTCGACACTTCTTGTGGGATGATCCGTACTTATGGAGGCAATGTGGTGATCAAGTTATTCGAAGATGTGTGCCGGAGAATGAGCATCGATCCATCCTTGCTTTTTGTCATAGTGAAGCTTGTGGTGGGCATTTTGGACCAAAGAAAACGGCTTTGAAGGTATTTACGTGTGGATTCTTTTGGCCTACGATTTTTAGAGATGCATTCATGTTTTGTAAAGCTTGTGACAGATGCCAAAGAATGGGGAATATTGGAGCTAGAGACCAAATGCCGCTCACGCCTATCATTGAGGTTGAAATTTTTGATTTATGGGGTATTGACTTCATGGGACCGTTTCCTTCAAGTAAGGGTTTTCTCTACATATTGCTTGTGGTTGATTATGTGTCAAAGTGGATCGAAGCAAGGGCTACATGCACCAATGGTGCCAAAGTGGTAGCCGGGTTTCTCAAGACCAACATCTTTTCACGTTTTGGAGTTCCAAGGGTCTTGATTAGTGATGGAGGATCTCATTTTTGTAACCGCACCATTGAAGCCTTATTGAGGAAGTATGGAGTCACACATAAGGTTTCTACACCTTATCATCCCCAAACAAGTGGAATGGCCGAGGTAAGTAATCGAGAGATCAAGCACATTTTGGAGAAATCGGTTGGACCTTCAAGGAAGGATTGGAGTGATCGTCTCGATGACGCTTTGTGGGCATATAGGACTGCATACAAGACACTGATTGGTATGTCCCCTTTTCGGTTAGTTTATGGCAAAGCATGTCACTTACCGATTGAGCTAGAGCACAAGGCATGGTGGGCGATCAAAGCTTTCAACATGAACATTGATGATGCCGGTCTTCATAGAAAGCTTCAACTCAATGAACTTGAAGAAATCCGCAATGAAGCCTATGATGCCGCATGGATCTACAAGGAAAAGACTCGTGCTTACCATGACAAGATGTTACGAGGAAAGAAATTCGAGGTGGGGAAAAAAGTTCTCTTATTCAACTCAAGACTTCGACTCTTTCCGGGTAAGCTACGCTCACGTTGGGTTGGTCCTTACATCATCACTCAAGTTTTTCCTCATGGTGCAATAGAAATTTCAAACCCCACCTCGAGCAATATTTTCAAAGTCAATGGCCATCGTCTCAAGCCCTATTATGATTCCTCCTCCAAACACATCATTGAGGAGTGCCTTACTGATAATGCACCACTTTCGGGACATCAAGACCTTGCTGCCGAGCAGCAGCACCCAAAATCTGCCGCACCACCACCACCTGCCGGACCTACCATTGCCGGCAGGATTGACACACTCATGCAACAGGCCGGACACGAGGCAGTCTCACCACCAGATACGCCAGATACAAAGGCAGTAAGACCGGACACGCCACCTGAGTCGGACACGCAGAATAGGGCTGAACCGGATACAACTTGCAATGCGCTACTTCTTAAACTTCTTCATGCCGATTTAGGATACTTTGGAGTACGATGAACACATGCAATTAATAACGGTGAAAAGTCTAGGCTATGGACTATAAACACAAAGCGCTACTTGGGAGGCAACCCAAGTCGATCAAAGAAAAGTGAAGGAGCCATCACCGAGAGTTTGAAATTTCTTAACCCTTCTCTTTTTCTTTGATTTGTGATGATTTGTTGGTATATGTTAGACTATTGCATGCTTAGGAAATTCGTTGATATAGTTATGTGCTTACATTGAGGACAATGTAATTTTCTAAGTGTGGGGTGGGATAGCATATTCCGTTTTTGTTTTTGTTGCTTAGTTTAGAAAAGAAAAATTCAGAAAATTGTTCCACAAAAATAGAGTGTTTAAATTTGTTTGCTTCGAGTCTTAGGATGCCCCTAATATGTCAATGATGTTTTTCTCCTCTTTGCATACATAGATGATGGTTATGCATACAATTAAAATTGTGAGTTTCATGGATTTTGTTCATTGGTAGGAGCATGTACGACTTGTTGATTATTAAGCATGCATGTTTTAGCTAGTTTATTTCGATTATAACCTATGTGAGCTTTTGTGCCAAAGTGCTTTCTTCTTGAGCGATAAAAGATAAAATTCGATAGATTCATAGGAAGTATGAAACCTCATAATTCTTTGCATATTCGATGACTATATGCCATAGCTTTTTAATGAACTCTAGTATGCTAGAACTTACTCTTGTTGATTTTCGAAACGTTTATATCATAAAATACTTTGATTTTGAATGTGATTGAATAAAGATCATTTAGGTTTACTACCAAAGCCAAATAAAGCATGCGCCCTATTGGAGCCCGTCGTGGGACACCTTAGTAAACCCCTTTGAGCCTATGTTGAGCCTTTTCTTTCATCATCCTTAAACACTTTCCATGAGCTTAGTATAGTGATGCCTTTACCTTATGTGTTGGCAAAGCTTGATTTTTGAAAGCGTTTTCGCGTGTGTGATGAAGAAGAACAAGTGTGGGGTAGACTTAGCCATAAAATTATATGAAAAATGTATGCATGCCGTGCCTATGAAAAGAAAAGAAAAAGAAAAAAAAATGCTCGGATTAAAAAGAAAAGAAAAGAAGCCGAGAGCAAGAAAAGAAGAGGGCACGGCATAGGCTTGAAAAATAAAAATTTTTGTGCATGGCTATTGTCTAGATTATTGTTGTAATGTTTTATGGGAAGAAAAGAATGAAGTATGGGTCCAACAAGATGAAATTTGACCCTTTCGGCGAGAAGACATAAGGAGATTTGAGCTTTGCCAAATGCCATGGTGATGTTTTTAAGCCTCCTTATCCAAATATCGAATACCTCTTAGCCTAACCCCATTACAACCCTTTTGTTGGTCTTTTTCATGATTCTTAAGATGCTTAAAATTGATTGTGGAGATTATCTCAAGAGTAAGCATATGGTTTTGGTTCATTGGTGTATATAGTTATCATATGAGGTTTTTCCATCAAAATTCACAAAGTGCTTTCATTTCTTCGATTTATGCAAGTCACTCTTTGTAATTCATTATCTTTCGCTTGCATATACTTATGTGTGAATGACCATGCTTCGAGCGAAAAAGAAGAGAGTATGCCTTGTGAGGTGATTTGAATTAGCTTTAACATGTTTACATGCTTACCTTTTGTTCTTATATGTTCATATTGATGTCACATGTTCATGAAACTTGGAATTTTCGTGCTTAGCATTCTCATGCATTTAACTTGAAAGCTATGTGTACATACGAGCCTGAGACAAATTGTTAGGGGCAATAGTGTGTTTAGAGTCTAGTTTAGTTTAGTTTGCTAAGGGACTAGCAAATGATAAGTGTGGGGTAGTTGATAGGAGCACAATGTGCGACGATATTACATGCTTATGCCCTCGTTTATGCTTTGTTTAACTCTTATTTGTTTAAGATTGAGTCATAATATAGTTTAGTGTTAATTTGGTAGAGTTTAGCGAAAAATGGTTAAGAATCCGAAAAATGACTAAGTTTGAGAAATCTGGAAAATAGTGCAAAATGTGTCTTTTTCGTGATTTTGAGATGAGTACAAATATGATCTATCCTTGTCCGAATTCTATGAAATTTGGTGTGTTTAATATTCATATGTTGAGGAATGTCGTGTTAAAATTTCAGATCAATCTGAGTTCGGTAAGTCACCCAAAAGTTGGCTGCAAAACGGCAGTCCGAGCATTTCAATCCAGGGGCTTCCAGGATTTTCCTGGGACTTTGGCCCAACTTCGAAAAATCATTCCCGTCGACTCACAAGAATTTTTATCGAACGTTTTTATGGGGAGATGGAAATATGTGTCTAGTTTATCTGAGACTTGGAATCGCATCAATCGGAGCTCCACAGATGGAGATATGCCGGAATTACTGCAACAAGGTCAAATCTGCCGATTCCAGGAACCTACTGCCCCCTTTTTGTGTTTTCTGTTTTTAATGGAACAAATGGTGCACAAATGCATTTATGAAGTTGGTTCAAGCTTTAAGAAGGGAAGAGGAAGACACTAAGCCATGGCATTGAAGAAAAATATGAAGAAAGAAGTTCTCCTAGTCACACTAGGAGAAGCTGCCGAATAGAGGCAGATTGTGTGCTTGATGTTGCTGCCGGAAATTGAAGCATTTTTGGTGGATCAAGACCTATCAATTGAAGTCCAATGATCATACAAGAAGTCCATGAAGATGTGAAGCCCAAGCCTTGAAGAAAAATTCAGAAAAAAAAATAAAAAACCTAATTGAACTATGAAAGGAAGGTTTCAAATCCTATTCCCACTTGGTTTTCTTTTTCCTTGTGTATGAAGGGCTGCCGGCAACACCCCCTCTCCTCTATATATCACTACCAGAAAAGGGGTTATAGCCGACGACGCCATCTCGTCGGCCGTTTTCATTAAATCGTCGGCTATAGTCACTTCGTCGGCTATACTCTCGTCGGGAATGCTCCGTCGGCTATAGTATAGCCGACGACACAGAGGGTAAGTCGTCGACTTATACACCACGCAGTATAGCCGACGAATAAAGCGTCGTCGGCTATACTTCGAACATTGCCGACGACAGAATCGTCGGCTACAACAATTACGTAAGTGCCCCTAACCCGGAAGTATAGCCGACGACACTATCGTCGGCTATACATCAGTCATAGCCGACGAATTAATCGTCGGCCATAACATTCTCCGGTGCCGGGAACGGCTTTTTTTGCCGGAAGCCGGGAGGGTATAGCCGACGAAATATGGTCCATTTCGTCAGCTATAACCCCTAAATATTTAAAAAAATTTAAAAATTTTACTCGGGCCCAATTTCACTTCGTTTCGGTTTGGCTGCAGAAAATCCACAAACAAACATCCAAATATCCAACAAATATCCACATCAATCCATCCCTAATATCCTACCTACTGTACAAATTAAATTAACCCCCTAACTAGTCATCTACTCATCATCACCCCCTAAACGCGTAGCGTCGTCGACGGGATCGTTCGAGTTCCAGTGGCTATGGCTAGCCTGATCGCCTGGCGTACTCCGATGCGGGGGGGGAGTGGGGATGACGAACTCGGGCATCTGTGGTGGAGGCGGGGGCTGGAGTCCAGCCTGCTGGGCCTCCCAAGATTTCTGCATCCATCGGTACATCTGCGCCATAGATGCGTCTCTGGCCTGCTGCGCCGAAGCCTCCGCCGCCCTCGCCAACTCCGCCTGCTGGAGCGCCTCCACCGCCCTCGCCAACTCCGCCTGCGTCCTCTGCAGCTGTGTCTGCAAGTCGTGTCTCGTCGAAGCCGCACGCTGCGTGCTGGGATTGGCCGGCGTGTACTTGAGAACCCCATCTCCCGCCGCGCCTAGGCCTCTCTGGTAGAAGTAGTTGTTGCCCGTCCCTACCGCCGCGTGCATGATCTGAGAGGCCAAGCGCGGCTCAAGGGTGTCGATCGTGGAGGCAAACTCCGCGATCGCCTCGTCGGACGCCCCTTCCCCCAGGATGTCTCGCGCGATCCCGAAGGTGATCGCGTCGGTCTCCGCATCTATTTCCGCCTAATTGACAAGAAAATATAACAAACGAATTAATAAAAAAAATATATAAATTAATTTAATGAAACACTTTTATTGAAGATGGGCGAATACTTACCACTTGGTCGGGACGCCCCGGATACATCTGCGCATGAATCCACGACAACGGCCTCAGCGGTCGATCCCTCCTCGCAATCTCTGCTCACTGCCTCCAGGAGCAGGCACCGCCGTGGTGGGGGTGCTCGTTCATCTTGCAGTTGTCGCTGTTCGTCTTCGAGATTTTCTGTATTATAAGAACGAACATATAAACGCAAATATAAATTAGTAACTAAATTAAAATATTAGGAACTAACCAAAATAAAATTATTAACTAATTTAGTTACTAACTAATTTAATTTAATTAGTAACTACTTAACTAACTAATTTAATTTAGTAACTAACTAACTTACTAACTACCTAATTTAATTTAATTTAATTTAATTTAGTAACGAACTAACTAACTATGTAACTAACTAACTAACTTAATTTAATAACTAATAACTAATAACTAACTAACTAATTAATTTAATTAAGTAACTACATAATTTAATTATTAAATAACAGTAAAAAGTTATATACTAGCAGACTAAATTTTCTTACCGAGACCCTGTCGCTCCCGAAGTAGGCTACCAACCATAGCCACTCATACTCCCTGTACCGGAACTCGTGGGGGGTTGCACCTCGCCCCAAGGCCTACTCCACATGGTACGTCATGTAGTGCGTCGACAGCTCGTTCTTCCACTCGGAGTACCTATATTAACAAAACACAACTGTTAGATATATTCGTACACTGCCAATAAATAGTATGATAGTAAAATAACGCGAAACACATAACCTGTTCTTCAGCTGCTCGTCTCTCCACCAGTCCAAGGTAGGATGGACTCTAAACCATTGCTGCAATATTATAAATTAATTAGAAAATATTTTTATATAGTTATAAGCAAGGACTCAATGCATAAATGTTTATTTTCTGTAAAAATTTTCGATTTAACTCACCGACAGTGCATTGTACACTCGCGCCTTGATGTCATCATGCACAGAGCCCCAGTCGGGCCACAACATTGGGACCCTGTCCCGCACGATCATGCCCGTCGCGTTGATATACTTTGTCGTGGTGTCTCTCCTCTCGACCGGGCGTCCATCCTCACCGGGACCGGGCAGGATCTCCCTGATCCCACCGGCGAGTTCCCTCTCCAGGGTCGATGTTCGCGGGCCCTCTGGTCCTTCTCGTCCCCGCGGGTTTATTGACGAGGACGCCTGTTTCATAATTAAAATGAATACATAGTTAAATAATTATTTAAACTAACTAATTAAATAATTAATTAAACAATCTAAATAATTAATTAAACTAACCAATTACCTGCGTCGTTGTACTGCTTGTCCTTCTCACGAACACACCACAGGCCGCGGCAGTCCTCTGAGTCGAAAGGCATGTGGACGTAGGCCTCCTCCCAGGGAATCTCGTGGGGCCGGTCGTGCCTCCAAATCTGCCTCCCCCTGGCGTCGTACTCGGGGATGGCAGGGAGGAACTGGACCATGTACATCCCCGATGGCGGAGACATACGGGGCGTGGACCCTGAGGGGCCTGCTCCCCCTGACGGTGGGCCCCGTAGCTGTGGACGTTGTCGCTGTGGGGGGACAGGGAGCATCTCTGGAGGGTCCAGATAGGCGCGCGGTGGGGTCGGCTGCCGATCCTGGAACAGTGCTGAAGTGCACTGGGGTCTGGAGGATGCGGCTCTGCGTCCTCCTCCGACACTCGAGGTTGGGCCCGCTCCCGTCGACTCATACGAGGAGCCCCCACGTGGATCGCTCGGGGTCAATCCCATCAAGGTCTCCTCTCGTCGACTCATAGGCCGGCGTAGGCCCCGACGACCGCTGAATCCGCTCCCCCCACGGCTGGGTCCTGCCTGAGCGTCGGAGTCGCTCTCGGTCGGTCTGGCAAGCCATCGGTCTACAGCGCGGCGGTTTCCTGCACAATTAATATATAAATTCCATAAATTTCACAAAAATTCCGCAAAAAAATTAAAAACTTCATTAAATGTATATATACATAATTATATATATACCTAAATATATTTATACCTAATTATATATATATATATTCCAAAATATATATATATATATATATATATATATATATCCTCCTAAAAATCGTTGTTAATTCGACAAAATTAAAAAAAAATCCACAAAATTCCATAAATTTCACAAAAAAATAAAAAACTTCATTAAATATATATATACTTAATTATATATATACATAAATATATTTATACCTAATTATATATATATATTCCGAAATATATATATATATATATATATATCCTCCTAAAAATTTCACAAAATTACACAAAATTAACAAAAATTCCACAACATTAAAAAAATTTCCACAAAATTCCATAAATTTCACAAAAAAATAAAAAACTTCATTAAATATATATACCTAATTATATATATACATAAATATATTTATACCTAATTATATATATATATATATATTCCGAAAAATATATATATATATATATATATCCTCCACAAAATTCCACAAAATTAACAAAAATTCCACAACATTCCATAAATTGCACAACAACCCTAAATTCCACATAATTTCACAAAAACCATAAAATTTCACAAAATCCCTAAATTCCACAAAACCACAAAATTCCACAAAATTTCCAAAAATCATAAATGAGGGAGAGCGGGACTACCTGACATGGTGGTGCGGCTAGGGGAGGTGGTGCGGTGCGGCGGCGACGGCGGCTAGGGGCGGCAGCTAGAGGCGTTGCCGTTCGGAGAGATTTCGGGTCGGGGAGGGCTCGGGAAGGAGGGGGCCGGGGTGGGGAGGGTCGATCGGCGTCGGGGAGGCTCGGTGGTGGTCGGTCGGCGTCGGGGAGGGGTGGGGAACGATTGGGAAATTAGGGTTCTAAGCAGAAAATGAAGGAGAGGCGCCTCTGTTGCGGTTTAAATCGAACGACTATAGCCGACAATTTAATTTTAATTCGTCGGCTATAGTCATAGCCGACGAAATTCGTCGGCTATACTCTGACCCGAAATCCGGGCCGGGCCGAAGTTGGGCTTTGCGGGCCGGTTATAGCCGACGATTTAATTTTAATTCGTCGGCTATAGTCATAGCCGACGAAATTCGTCGGCTGTACTCTGACCCGAAATCCGGGCCGGGCCGAAGTTGGGCTTTACGGGCCGGTTATAGCCGACGAAGTATGGATTTCGTCGCCTATAATATGAATCTCGTCGGCTATACTTCACGCTCTCAGCAGCCGTCAGATCTCGCCCATCCAATGGCGGACAATGAAACGGCGCGGATCGCAAGAGTTTAGCCGACGAAGTTAAGTATGTCGTCGGCTATTCTTTGGTCAAACTACAAAGTCAAACCTCTAAACGATTTAAAACGGCAATTGGCCCGTCTAAATGACGTTTTTTGGCCTGACCTTCAACAGAGAATAGTTTTAGATCGATGAGACGCAACTAATCGTATAAAAATTTTCCTCAAAATATTTACCGACCGTCAGGCTACCCATAGGAAAACGGACGTAAAAAACAGCTAACCGCAACATTCGGCACACAGATTTTGTCGGAATCTTCCCATTTTTCAACCGTAGACGTATTTCAATATTTCGGTCGTATCTTATTTCACGACACATTTGCATTTGAAGGGTCTACGTATAGTAACTATTTGAAACTATACATTCACTTAAACACTTAGTAAACAAGTTAAGGAACATTAGTGCATATGTTCCGATTTCGAATCTAAAAGTTTGGAAAATCTATTCCAACCCTCAGATATCACCGTTAAGATTAAATACATGTATGAAAAAAATTCCAACTACATCTGACAACGTTAAAGGCTCGATCGGTACGGTCAAACTGCAAAGTCAAACCTCTAAACGCTTTAAAACGGAAATTGGCCCGTCTAAATGACGTTTTTTGGCCTGACCTTCAACAGAGAATAGTTTCAGATCAATGAGACGCAACTAATCGTATAAAAATTTTCCTCAAAATATTTACCGACCGTCAGGCTACCCATAGGAAAACGGAAGTAAAAAACAGCTAACCGCAACATTCGGCACACAGATTTTGTCGGAATCTTCCCATTTTTCAACCGTAGACGTATTTCAATATTTCGGTCGTATCTTATTTCACGACACTTTTGCATTTGAAGGATCAAGCAATGGTTTCGGTCAACATCCGGGCCAGGGGTTATAGCCGACGAATTACAGGTCGTCGACTATACTTTAGCCGACGACCTTCAACATTTTGTCGTTAGCCGACGACTTGCATATTAAATTACCCAGAATGGGCATTATAGCCGACGAAGTATGGTCCATTTCGTCGGCTATAATGCTTATCTTTCCGAAAATTTGCCATTTAGGGCCTGAAAATTGCCTATTTCACCTGATAAATTCCTGAACATCGCACAAACAATTCAATACAATTTCCCATAAACTCAGAAAACGGTAATTAAGGACGAAAAATGTATTCATACATGCATGCACCATCGTACACAAATACATACATAAACAGTATACTAAGGATGATAATCAGAATCATCCTCATCACTTGAGTCAGACGTAGTATAGTAGTTAATATCTGGTAACCGGTGCTCGTACTCGTCGTCTGAGTCATCGTCTGCCTGATATAGACGATTCAGATTAACATCATACATGGGCACCTGACCCCTAGGAAGTCGAACCATTCTGCCCGGCGTCACATTATTATCGCGGATGGTGGAGGATTCCGGAATGTCGCCGGCGTCCGGCTCTTGGTATGCGGTCGCTTCTTGACACTCTGTGCTCACACCAAGTGTGGTAGCACTGTATATGTCTCGCTGAGACACATGGTTAACTACCTTCCACGTGCCTTTGTTCAATGGATCGTCAAGATAAAAGACTTTTTTGGCCGCTGTGGTGAAAACAAAGGGGTCATCTTCATACACACTAGTGGCGGTATTCACCGAAATTATGTCATACTGATCGATCCGTATGCGGTGCGGCCTAGTATCAAACCATCGACACTTGAACAAGTGGACTTTCATGCGGTTCCCATAAATTAGTTCAACAACTGGCTGTAGGACACCGTAAAAATCCACGCCCCCCTCTGCACCATCGACCATCACCCCGAAATTCTGTGTTTTGCGTTCCCCGTCTCTAGCTTCACATATATACTTAACGTCGTTGACATCACACATTGGGCGGACTGTGGAAGATATCGGCTTCATCGACAACAGCCTCAATTCCTCTGAGTAATTTGTATGACCACCCCTCGCAGCCACTTGCATCAGCTGAAAAATATAACTCAAATCACTTGGTGTGTTTATGATTAAAGAATAGGGAACTGTAAAAAAAAGCCATCTAATATATATATTTATACACTTACCCATTGTGGAAAATAGTCTGCAAACGTCGTGTTGTGGTACTCGACATCACCGCGAACTTCCTTGCAGTGAAGATGGGTTCGTTTCCAATATTGTACCTCCGGACAGTTTATTAGAACCCACCAGTGGGCAATCCCTACCTCAGGGTCAGGCAACTTGTCCACACCCTTCTTCTTGAAGCTTCCGTATGGTACAACAGAGTTGGCGACGATAGATAGGTTGAACTCGGGGTCATCTCGACTTGGATGTTGTGGGGGGTCCTCCATCGCTCCCAAGTACAACTTGGCGTACGTTACACACTCATGCGCAATGTAAGCTTCATCAATACACCCCTCAGGCGCAGATTTATTGTGCACTTATTTCTTGTAGTCTCCAAGTTGTCTGCAAGGTTAACAAGTGCATGTTAAGAGCATGCAACTTTTATTTAAAAACATGTATAAATCAAATTTATGAATAACATGTACCTTTCGATGGGATACATCCAAGTGTAGTGTACGGGACTGGTAAGCAACAATTGTTGGGGAAGATGGATCATCAGGTGAGGCATGATGTCAAAGAAGTTTGGGGGAAATATCCTCTCGAACTTGCACAAGATAAAAACGATTTCCTCATGCATTCTCATGAGGTCTGATTTTCTAACTTCTCTAGCACATAACTTCTGGAAGAATCTTGACAACGCCACCAACGGCTCAACCACTTCATCCTCCAAGTACGCTCGAATGAAAATAGGGAAGAGGCGTTGAAGCAGTACATGGCAGTCGTGACTCTTCAATCCGTACATCTTGTTGTCTCGGTAGTTAACACACTTGCTTATGTTACCCGCATAGCCATAAAGATACCTGCATAGCCATTAACAACAATTAGATTTCATGCATATAGTCGTCCAACAACAGATGGATTCTTTAGGGAATACATGCCTAATAAAAAGTTACCTGACATTACTCAGCCATCCAAAGATTTCATGTTTCTGGTCCCTGGTGACGGTGTAAGGAGCTTGAGGCATTTTGCTCCTGCCCTCTCTCAACGACAAATGGTCCCGCAGTCCCATATTTCTCAGATCAACGCGTGCCTTGGGGGTGTCTTTTGTTTTCTTCTCCTAATTCAAAACTGTGCCAACCACGGCTTCACCCAGGTTCTTCTCTATATGCATGACATCCAGGTAGTATCTGGTAGCCAACTTGGCCCAATAAGGAAGTTCCCATAAGATGCTCTTGTGTGACCAGAACCTATACCGATCCGGCCTCTCTGGAATCGTGCGCAACACATCGGGATGATTGCTAAGCGGACCAAAGTCATACTCATTCAACACTGCCAATATTTCCTCCCCTGTCCATTGCTCGGGTGCCCAGCCCCTTTCTTCAGTCCCATCAAAAGCCTGTGCATCGTCCCTAAATGGATGGTCATGCGGAAGCCAACGACGGTGACGCATCTGGACAATCTTGCTGCAATGAGGACTGGAGCAATCAACAGTCATGCACTCTGAACAAGCCCTGTAACCCCTGGTGACGCTGCCCGACAACATACCCCTCCCAGGAAAGTCACTGATCGTGCCAACAAGCATGGCATGCATCCGGAACATCTCATTTTTGAACCGGTCGTAGACCAGGTGGCCGTTCAGACTCAAGTACCGAAGCTCCTCAATTACGGGTCTCAAATTCACATCGAGACACTTTCCCGGATAACCTGGGTCTGGAATCAACAATGTGAGCATGTTATATTCCTTCTTCATGCACATCCACGGTGGAAAGTTGTACGGAATCAAAATAACTGGCCACACACTGTACTGAAGCTCTTTCTTGCCAAAAGGGTTGAAACCGTCGGATGATAGCCCTAGCCAAGCATTTCGAACCTCTGATGCAAATTCAGGAAACTCCAACACATTCTTCTTCCAAGCCTCTCCGTCGGCGGGATGTCTAAGGGTGTCATCGTCAGGCACATTCCTCTCAGCCCACCATCTCATAGCTTTGGCCGTGAAAGCACACATGAACAACCGCTCAAGCCTATCAATCAGTGGGAAGTACCGAAGTATCTTCACAGCTTTCTTGTTCCCTTTAGGAGTGAACTTATACCGCTCTGTATTGCATACTGGGCAGTATTCAAGATCTGCAAGTTCTTCCCCGTAAAACAGAACACAATCGTATCTGCATGCATGAATCTTGATGTAGGAAAGGCCGAGATCTTTAAGGATATGTCGCACCTTATGATGACTGGTAGGAAGCCGATGTCCGGGGGGCATCGCCCCACCCCATATCTTCAGCCAATCATCAACCGATTTGACAGTGCCTTTGTTCTCCGTTTTGATCTTCATCACTCCCATGACAGATTCAAGGACAGTCTTACTACATCCGGGGTACAACGGAGTCTGTTGCAATGCGATCAGGTTGTTGTACTTTTCCATATCACTTGTGTTGACCGGAGATCGGGGTAATGGCTCGAGTGGCTCAATATCAGGGAAACACTCCATCTCCGGAGGAGGGAGTTGCACATCTGGTGCTTCATCAAAGACACCGCTCTCACGAGGAAACATATCGTTGATCCAGTTCGTTGTTGGATCATTGGAGGAACTCCCTCTCTCGGTAAATTGTCCATGATCATGAGGACCCGCAAACTCTGGTTCACCGTGATAAATCCAATTAGTGTATAGGACCCAAAATCCATATCTAGCCAGGTGTTGCTCCACTGTCTCTATGGAAAACCGGTGTCGTGGGGTGGCACACTTGCACTTTTTACACGGACAATAATGAAGTGTAGTGTCTCCACAGTTAGCCATCACAAAATCCAGGAAACTCCTAACTCCATCATGATACGCCTGATCCCATCTTCCAAGGGTAATCCAACTCTTGTCCATCCTGTAAATTCAAGAAATAAATATAGCTATATATAGATATGTATATATGCACGTACTACGTACGTACGTACGTACTAATTAATTAAAAAATTCATCATTACACACACACACACACACACACATATATATATATATATATATATATATATATATACACACACATGCATCCCTAAATTAATTAAAACATCGTCAATCTCCCTAATTAATTAAACACAATGTATTTTTTATATATACGAACAATATATTTTTAATTACAATTAAATTAATAAATATATATATGTTCAAGGAAGGTTAACTCCGTAACTTCCGTGGTGTGTCTTGTCCTAATAAGACTTGTAGTCTAGATACTCTATTAGATAGGGAATCCCTGTTCGCCAGGGATACTTGATGTAATGCCTATATAAAGGCCTCCTTATCAATGAATAAACACACAGAGAGATTTATCAATCTATTTCTCCTACAACACGTTATCAGCACGATGCTCTAGCCTCCCGTCTAATAAACCCTAGAAACCCTAATTCCGAATTTTTTTTCGAAACCCTAACCTACCGTCGGCCGCCGATTCTTCTCTTCGGCACCGTCGGCCTCTTCTTAGCAGCATCTGCGCTGTTCGCTTGCCGCACTGTACCCTCGAGTACTGCTCCTCCTCTGCCTCTAGGCAGACAACCCGCTCGCCAGCAGCTCTCCCTTGCGTGCTACTTTTTGCACGCATCCGCCAGACGATCAAAATTGCTCGCAAGCCAAGCAAGCGATCCGCGAACCCTTATTCGTGGTTAAGAAGAAATCAAGAAAAATCGAAGAAAACAAGCTTCCCCAAGAGTCAAGTTTCGTTTGATCAAGCTTCTCTTGAAGAGGTAAATATTTTTATAAACGTTCCCGCTTATGAAAATTTCAATAGTTGGGTTTTGTTTTCTCTTCCGGGACCTTTCCGTGTCCCTGCTTCTTCATCCCGATTCTATCGCTTCTCGGGACGGCATACGGGGATTTAGTCACCCCGGTGCCAACGTTTATTGGGGTAACTGTGATGTTACCGGCCACCGTTATGCTTGTGACTGTGATGTCACTGTGAACCATAACGTATTATTTTTCTTTTGGAAAGAAAACAAAGGGAAGATATCGATTGTGACTTGAAGTCACGTTAAGCATCGATTTATGTGACCATGATATATCTTGGCACTGTTCTAAAAGAACAATCAAACTTGATTAGTATTCAAACATACTAACGTCTCCCTGTTTGTGTTCTGTAGATGGCTGACACTCAGCGTCCAGAATTTGACATCTTGGATGTCCAAGGCAAGGAATACAAGAGGTGGGTCTCAGATGTTGAGAACACTTTCATTGGTAAAAGATTTACTGCCACCATCAACCCTCCTGAGGATGAAAGCTTACACGCTTCTCCTGAACAGAAAGCACAAGCCCTGATGTTTCTCAGGCGCCATATCCATCCGACGCTCAAGAAGCAATACCTGAGGAAAACTGATCCCAAAGAGCTATGGGATATCCTCAAGGACCGCTTCGACAATGTGCATGACGCACAACTCCCAGACCTCATGTCTGATTGGGAGCAAATCCGCTTACTGGATTTTGATTCCGTCCAGGAATATCATCAGACTATGCTAAACTTGCAATCTGATTTGAGCTTTTGTGGGGTCGAAAAGACCGATGATGATATGATGGAGAAGACTTTCACGACGTTCCCAGAATCTGCGTCCATGTTGTCGCATCAGTACCGCGATCTCCGCGAGAAAGGCACTATCAAAACCTTCAGTGATTTGATGAATGTCCTTCAACGAAAGGAGAGGTACCATGAGTTGATTCTTACCACCAATAAGAGGCCTCGAGGACCGAAAATCATTGCGGAATCTCATCAAGCCCGTGGTAAAGCTTTTAAGCAGAAGCATCAACCTCATGAACGTCAAGCACCGCCACCACGTACGCCAAGAGCAATACGTGGCGGACGAGGAGGGAGAAGAGGCGTCGGCCGTGGCCGACCGCTTTCTTGGACAAGGGATGATGGCAGAGCCGCCGCTCCCAGAGGGAGGAACAGTTTTGGTTCCGGTCCCAGGCGTGGTGGCCATACGCCGAACAATGCTTCGGCTCCTTGCTTCAAATGTGGTTCTAAGAATCATCTCCAACGCGATTGCATAGCAAGCAGAGATATTCAAGCCGCTTACAAGAAACACAAACAATACATAGAACAAGAAGCACACTATGTAGGAGACTTTGAGGAAGAAGTATACGATGAGGAAGATACGAACTTCGCCATCGATGACTTCCAACCTACCAAGAAACGTAGGACTCAGGAGTATGATACTCCAGACTATGAATAAGTATTTGACTTAGGTCATGAGATACGTGTTCAAGTTTGATTTTGATTGTTATTTTGACAGAATAGTCAATAAATCACGACTTTGTTCGATAAGTCGTTCTATTTAGAACAACCATGATGTATTTTTGAGTTGTCATCAATAAAATCTATCTTATTCTACGAATGATTTGAGATTTTTACATCCCTGAAAGCAAAATTGGTTCAATGCGTCCAATTCTCAATGGCATAATCATTTTGAGTTCACCAAAATTCTGGTGATGTTAACTCATATCCGAAAAATCACAAAGACAAAAGGAGAGATCCGCGATACGCCATCCGCGAGCCGCGATGCACGATCCGCGATCCGAGATCCGCGATCCGTGATCCGCGATCCGCTATCCGCCAACTTGGTCGCGATCCGCCAGGACTCGCTCGCCATGGCTATTCGCCAACTAATCCGCGATCCGCGATCAGCGATCCGCCAACTTGGCTGCGATCCGCCATGCCTCGCTCGCCAAAGCCCATAAGCGCTTGGCCGCGACTCGCTAGGCCTCACTCGCCATGGCCATTCGCCAGCTTGGCTCAGCACCGAATCCGGTTTTTTGAAACCAACAATCGATAGCCTATCGAACAAATGCAACTTTTGCATCAATGGCTCGGCAACGAAGTGTCTTCGGACTCGCCATGCTTCGGATTTAGCTCAACCGTCGCATCGCATTGCCTCAATGCCTGACCGATTCTCACCACCCGCCTTGCTTCGGCTCGGCCTCTGGGTCGCTTTGGCCTTACCACAGCTTCGGCTTTGGCTTGGCCCCGGCCTTTGCCTTGGCCTCGGCCTTGGCTCGGCCACGCCACCTACGACGGTGTCCGGTCTCAATCTCTGACCTAGGCTATGATTATCAATGGTGATACTCGGTGATTAAAACGCGGCTTATCTCTTTCTCTCAAGTTTTGTCGTTGCCATGGCTATGTTATTGGCCTTAATGCACTTCATTTTGTGATGATATATTGTCTCAGTACACTTACTTTAAAGTGTTCGCCAAAGTCTAAAGTAGACTATTGATTCAAGTTACATTGTTTTTGTAGATGTATCAAGGCGAGATTGAGTGTTTGTTGGATTGTGCAACAACTCACACGATTCTGAGAAATCGGCAATTGTTTTCGGATTTTACGCCAAGAGAATCGTCGTTATCTACGATGACAGGAACTGGACCCGTAATTAAGGGTCGTGGCACTGCTCAATTCTTACTGCCAAATGGCACTGAGATTCGGGTAGAGGACGCCCTATATGCGCCTAAGGCGCCAAGAACCTTGCTAGCTTTCAAGGATGTGCGTGACAATGACTATCACCTCAGCACTTATGTTGAAGATGGAACTGAATATCTGTTGATCACCTCCACTCAATCTATGCGCACTCGCATTGTGGAGAAGTGTAAGCGAGTTCGCAATGGCATGTATTTCACAACCATTCGAGCCAACGAATCTCATGTTGTTATATTATGTGATTCTGATGCTTATAAGCTTTGGCATGATAGACTCGGTCATCCGGGTCGTGATCTGATGATCCGTATTTTGAAATGCTCCCACGGTCATCCATTTTTCCGATCACAAAAGCACAGAGGGCGCCTCGGCCTCGGTTCGGCCGTGCCGTCGATAGCCGCCTCTCGGTTCCAAGGAGAGGTTCGGCCCCCTCCTGCTTCTCATGCTTCTGTAGCGATGTCTAATGCTCATCGTTCGTTTTGTAAAGCTTGTTCACTAGCAAAACTTCAAGCAAGACCATCTTTTGCTATTGATAATAAACAGAATATTCCGTTTCTACAACGAATACAAGGTGATATTTGTGGACCTATAACACCAGAATGCGGACCATTTCGATATTTCATGGTTCTGGTTGATGCATCAACGCGTTGGTCACACGTAGCGTTGTTGTCCACGAGGAATGCTGCATTCGCTAAACTCCTAGCTCAGATTATTAAGCTTCGGGCTCACCACCCGGACAATCCGATTAAGTCCATCAGAATGGATAATGCTGGAGAGTTTACCTCAAAGTGTTTTGATGACTATTGCATGTCAGTTGGGATTGAAGTTGAACATCCCGTACCCCACGTTCATTCTCAGAACGGTCTTGCAGAAGCCGCTATCAAGAGACTACAGCTTGTAGCTAGGTCTCTTGTCATGGCCACAAACTTGCCAGTTTCGGCATGGGGATATGCAATATTACATGCAGCTATGCTTATTCGTCTACGACCCACAGATAGCCAACCATTTAGTGCGTACCAGTTGGTAACTGGTTACGAGCCTGATATTTCGCATCTGCGTACTTTTGGTTGTGCCGTATATGTGCCTATCACGCCTCCACTGCGTACCAAGATGGGTCCACAACGACGATCAGCTATTTATGTTGGATATGAAGCACCAACTATTGTCCGCTATATAGAGCCTATGACAGGTGATCTGTTTACTGCAAGATTTGCAGATTGTCACTTTGATGAGACATCCTTCCCGCCGTTAGGGGGAGATGGGGCCGCATCCGTCCCAAATGAACGTCAGGAATTGACGTGGTTCTCTCCCACTATGTCTCATTATGATCCCCGTACGTCTCAGTGTGAGACTGAAATACAACGCATATTAGAACTACAAAAGGTGGCGGATACGATGCCCGACTCCTTTACTGATATTGCGAAAGTGACAAGATCAACCATACCTGCTGCGAATGTACCTGCAAGGCTTAACATTCCTCGCCATGCGCGAGCACGCGCCGCCGGTCTCGGACCCGCAGCCCTAGGTGCCATCGGCAGCCTAGGCTCGGCACCTCCAAGTGGAGAGCCGGCGTCGACTTCGGATCCTCCTAGAAAGAGGGGGAGACCAATCGGTTCCAAAGACAATGTACCTAGAAAGAGGGCATGTGTCCAGGCACAAAGCGATCCGTTCATCATCGATACTGTGACGCCGTCACACGAGATTGTCTCCGACTATACCTATGTCCAAGAATCAACTCTGAATCATCTGGGGGACGCCTCAGACTCACTGTTGATGTTAGAGAACAAGGAAATCTCACTAAACTACTTATGCATGCACAATCTGATGGAAAGAAATTCCATGTATATCGATGATGCATTCGCCTACGCCGTTGCTCAAGAAGTTATTGACGACGACGATATGGAACCCCGCACTGTTGATGAATGTCAACGTAGGGCGGATTGGCCGAAGTGGGAAGAAGCAATCCAGGCTGAACTAGACTCTCTAAAGAAAAGGCAAGTATTCGGACCGGTTGTGCCTACACCGCCGAACGTGAAGCCTGTTGGACATAAATGGGTCTTTGTCAGAAAGCGCAATGAGAATGGCGAAGTCCAGCGATATAAAGCTCGACTCGTGGCGCAAGGTTTTTCTCAACGCCCTGGAATTGATTATGAGGAGACGTATTCTCCTGTCATGGATACTATTACCTTCCGATACTTAATAAGTTTGGTAGCCTCAGAGAGACTCAATATGCAGCTTATGGATGTTGTAACTGCGTATCTTTATGGGGACCTAGATACGGAGATGTACATGAAAGTGCCAGAAGGACTTTCGTTACCCAAGTCAAGTGAGCAAAAACCACGAAGTTCATTTGCTATCAGGTTGAGACGATCTCTATATGGACTCCGACAATCTGGTAGGATGTGGTACACACGGTTAAGTGATTACTTGATTGGGAAAGGATACAAGAATGATGAGTTGTGCCCTTGTGTGTTCATAAAGAGAACAAGTTCAGGATTTGCCATTATAGCCGTCTATGTCGATGATATGAACATCATTGGAACTCTGAATGAGATCAATGAGACCGCTAGCTATTTGAAATCCGAATTCGAGATGAAAGATCTGGGAAGGACTCGGTTTTGCCTAGGCTTAGAACTAGAGCACCGAAGTGGTGGAATTTTTATACACCAGTCTGCATATGTCCGAAAGATGCTCAGGCGATTTAACATGGACAAAGTTATGCATCCTACAGGCACTCCCATGGTCGTTAGAAGTCTGGATATCAACAAAGATCCCTTTCGTCCGAAAGAAGATGACGAAGAGGTCTTGGGAGCTGAATATCCATATCTTAGTGCAATTGGAGCTTTGTTATACTTAGCACAATGTACTAGACCAGACATCGCTTTCTCTGTGAACTTGTTAGCTAGATTTAGCTCTGCGCCAACACAACGTCATTGGGTTGGAATCAAGAACATCTTCCGATACCTTAAAGGAACCCTTGACATGGGCTTGTACTATCGATACACTCATCAGGATTCGACACCTAGTCGATCTCTTGCATCTAACAGCACAAACCATGGCTCGGATCGCCATCCGCCAGCCATATCCGCCAAGACTGGCTTTGGTTCATCCATCCGCCATCCTGCAGCCATATCCGCCAACTTATCCGGACCCGCGGATGCTAAGTCGTGGTCCCGATACGGCTTTGGCGATACCCCCTCCTACTCAGATACACCAAATGATGTGATGGTAGGATTTGCTGATGCTGGATATTTGTCAGATCCACACAAAGGACGTTCCCAAACAGGTTATGTTTTTACCATTGGGAATACGGCGATATCTTGGAGATCAACCAAGCAAACCCTTGTTGCTACCTCCTCGAACCATGCTGAGATTATTGCACTACATGAAGCAGTCAAAGAATGTATTTGGCTTCGCTCAGTTATATCTCACATTCGAGAGTCTAGTGGACTTGAGTCTACTATGATGGGACCAACTTGCATATTTGAAGATAATGCAGCATGCATTGAGCAGATGAAGTTGGGATACATTAAGGGTGACAATACTAAACACATTTCGCCTAAGTTCTTCTACAATCAGCAGCAGCAAGAGACTTTGAATATCCAGGTGAAGCAAGTCAGCTCAGAAGAAAATGCAGCGGATCTGTTCACCAAGTCTCTACCTAAATCTACATTTATGAAGCATGTAAAGCGCATTGGAATGTGTCGCTTATCCGAACTCAAAGACTGATTGACTATCAGGGGGAGTTCTCATCTAGACTTCAGGGGGAGCCTAGTTATGCATGTCTCACATACTTGTAGTTGGTGCGTTGTACTCTTTTTCCTTAGACCATGCTTTTATTTTTGCCCAAGAGGTTTTTGTTTGCTGGCAAAGGTTTTAACGAGGCAACGGTTCATGCACCATTGAGGACGCGACACAAGGGGGAGTGTTCAAGGAAGGTTAACTCCGTAACTTCCGTGGTGTGTCTTGTCCTAATAAGACTTGTAGTCTAGATACTCTATTAGATAGGGAATCCCTGTTCGCCAGGGATACTTGATGTAATGCCTATATAAAGGCCTCCTTATCAATGAATAAACACACAGAGAGATTTATCAATCTATTTCTCCTACAACAATATATACATTTTTTCATCAAATTCATCTAAAATCACCTATAAATCAACAATCAATCACTAATCTTACACAAAACTTCAATTCTATCTAACCAACATATCAACCCATTAATAATCTCATCTCAACACACACACACACACACACACACATATATATATATATATATCAAATTAATCACACATTTATTCTAATTAAACTCTAAATTAACACACCTCTGCATATAACCAACTAAATCAACACACACAGCAATATACGTACCTTTCAAGCTTATGGCCGAGGTTTTGGACGATTTCAGAGCGTTTTCGAAATATTTTCGACGAATGAGCTCGCTGCTGCAGAATAGATCTGATATAAGAGTTATAGCCGACGAATACCCTCCTCGTCGGCTATAACCAAAAACTTTTCGTCGGCTATAGTTATAGCCGACGACGTCCGACAACTCGTCAGCTATAATATTATAGCCGACGATGTGGCCGACGAAATAGTAATTCTTCGGCTATGACCCCTTATAGCCGACGAAATACTATTTCGTCGGCCGTTTTTTCCCATATCGTCGGCTATAACCCCTTTTCTGGTAGTGTATACCCCCACTTTTGCATTCTGAAAATCATCTCATCTCTTGCAAAACACTAGCCGAAACTCTACCAAAAGTTTTACCAAAGTTCTAAACCGAAACCCTAAAATACAAAGTCCACCGATTCACCACCATCATTCACCACCGATTCCAGTCCCTGCCTTAGCTGCTGCCGAACCTCTTTCACCACACCAAGACGAAGCTCTCCAAGGTTTCTAAAGTGTGATCCATCCCTATGACTTGTATTTTTATTTTCGGTTTAGTCACATTAGTTGTTATAAAAATACTTTGTTTTCGTTTGGTATTGTATGATGAACATGAATTGCGATTTTTGTTGGAATTTATGTGATGACTTTTGCAATCTTTAATTCATGGATTTTGTATGTTTAGATAATTAGAGCAATGGTATCAAAAGCATGTTTAGGATTTAAATTGGTTAGTGGGTTAAGGATGTTCCTTATAAACCGAAACATTAGTTGTGCTTAAGCATTTGTTGTTTGCATGTCAATCTAGGTGTTAGGTTTCATCTAACCTGAGTAGAATGAATAAAACTATAGGCCTAACGGTTGTTTTGATTTGTTGTGCTCACCTAGGGTATAAAACCTTAGCTAAAACTTGCATGTTAAATAAGATGATTGACAACCTTGCTTATTTGCATGTTTTCGATTTAAGACTCTTGTGCGTTATATGTTAAGTCTTAACCGGATTAGCATAAAAATCTTTAGGGCTAGAACGGAAGTTTGTCCTAAAAGAACTTGAGGAAGTCTAGTAACTAGGTACAGAGCGAAAGCTCTAGTTGCGGTCGAAACGAATTTGAATTGTGAACATGCTAAATACTAGTTTCTTACTTTCTTGCATATGAATCTATGTTTTAAAGAGTCTTTTGTGTGAACTGTTTTGTGAAAGATGCTGATCACATGTAAATATTAGATTTAGGATTTTATTTTGTGTTTTAATGCCGTGTGTAGCCTAGGGCAGCCCTATGGCTGCCGATCCATACTTATTCCCCATTTGTGACGTTTTTAATGTATATATGTATATATGTGTGTCTAACAATTTCATATCTCAGGTACCCTTAATCCCCGGCTTAGAGCGATCCCTACTTGCTTATACTACTAACGATATTTTGTAGGGTTATTATTGCATGCGAGCTTAGGCTCACGTCAAGCTGTGGGAGGCCGACCGGCACGCCGGGGTCAAACCACGATAGCTCGCGCGGCAAAGGCCCGGCAACTGAAGACAGGCCTGTGCACCGGGGCTTTTCTCTGACGTTCTCGGATGATCCGAGTGACCGAGAGGAGAGCCCGCGCTGCAACAGTGACCGAGACACCACGTACAGCCTCGTCCAGAGCAGTATGGCGGGAGAGATACGGGCAATGGCCGCAGAGGTCAGTCGCCTGCGTGAGGAGGGCGACCGGGATAGAGACAAGTCCAATGCCCGGTATGAGAAAATGGAGGCGGTGAACGCTGCCCTGGTAGGCGCCCTGGAGAGAGGACAACAGCGCAACGACGCTATGGTCAAGGCACAGGCACCCCCGCCAGTTCGATCTCAGCAGTTTGAAGCGGGGCAGTCATCGGGCGGTAGGCCCAGTGATCCCGGGCGAACGAATTCACCGGCCGGCACGGCCCCGCCAAAGAGCACGCCGACGCCTCGCCAGCCCCACACTTCGGTCGAGGATGAAGCCGTGACTCCGACTGCACGGGCATTGCAGATGCTCGCCGACACTGTGTCGGATTTAAAGGCCCAAATTTAGGCCAACGAGAGAAGAGCGGCACGGCCGATGGAAGGCGCACGGTTCAACGAGCGCATGGGCCCCTTCTCGCACCGGGTTATGGAATCGGGGAGGTCCGGTAACCAGAAGTCCCTCAAGCTCACCTACTCGGGGTCCGGCTGCCCGTACCAACACCTGGATAGTTTCCGGTCCCAGACGTGCGCCAAAGGCTACTCTGATGCAGTATGCTGCAACATTTTCCAGGAAACTCTGTCTGGGGAGGCGCTCAGCGGGTTTTATGAGCTTCCGGCAAATTCAATCGAGGCCTTCGAGCAGTTGGCCGACCGGTTTGTAGGCCGCTTCATCCTCCGGGTCGAGGGAGCCCGTACATCGACCATCCTCTTCAACTGCATGCAAGCGCCCGGCGAGGAATTGAGGACTTTCGTCAACTGTTGGCAGACGGTGACGGCCGGGGTCCGGAACCTTGACAAAGGTATCGCCGAGATGGCGTTTAAGCAAGGGCTCCGGCCAGGAAAGTTTTTATATGCCGTGCGGGTGGAACTCCCGCACGGGTATGACGAGTTGATGGCAATGGCCATCCGGCACGCCCAGGCCGATCACGAGACGTACGGGCATCACCTGCTGAAGAGGAAGCGGGAAGAGCAGCAGGAAGATTACCCCCGGGAAGAGCACCCCCCACACCGACAAGAAGACAAGACCAGCCAACGGACCGAGAACCGACCCGCCCGGCCAAGCCGGCCCAACAGAAATTGGATGCAACGGCAGCAGAAGCCCTATCATGACAGACCCCAGAACGAGCACAAGCCGGCGCAGTACCGGCAAGAACGCCCCCTGGCAAAATCCTAAGGAGCTACACCTCCACCCTCAGCGGGCAATCCACCAGCCTCTCCGGATGAAGCAGCCGCGCCTTCAGCAATCTGAGGTCCACCCTCCCCTTCTGGTTGCTCTTCCGCCGACTGCTCATGGATATCCGACTGCTCATGAATATCTTCAACAGCGGCCTTCGACATCCGGAAAGTATCCAGGTACCCCTTCTGCTCCCATTCCGTGTACGCATCCACGATGCCCGATTCCCTAGCCTTCTCCAGGAACTGAAGGAACTGATCGCTCCCATGGTATTTGAGAACAACCCGCTCGTACAGTTCCGGGTCCTCTTCCCCGGCCGCAGCGGCAGAGGCGGCGCGCACAGCTGCAGCTCCCACCTGGAGCTCGTCCACCTTGGCCTCCAGTTCGGCCTTCTCCTCCTCAGCCAGCTCCGTCTCCTTCTCCAGGCTCCGGACCTGCTCCTCCAGCTTGGCCACCTGCTTCTTGGCCCTCTCCTCCAATCTGGCCTTCTCCCGCTCCAGCCGGGACCTTTCTGCTTCTAGCCGCTCTCGGGCTTCTGTCAGCTCAGCCACCTGCCTCTTCAGCTCCTCGCTCGGATCGGGCTGGTACAGATTGTACAGCAGCTGCATAACAACAGAGCCAATTAAGCAAGCAGCAAAGGAAATAAGTTTCGATCGGTACAATAGCACCGGGCAATTCTTACCTGCAGGACCGACTCCTTGAACTTTTGGCGCTTCCCGCCCGCTAAGGCTCCAGTGACCTCAGCCCTGTCCAGACGAAGGCCGGCCAAGTCTGCCGCCAGCTGCCGGGCGAGTGCACTCTCCGGGCTTCCCCTCCGTGCCTCCGCAGGTGCGGGGCTGCTCTGCCGGGCAGCGACAGCCTTCTCCCTAGCGGAACTCGATGCACCGCTGGTTACCTTGAGCCGTTTGGCAAGATTCTCACCGGACGACCCACCGGTCAGCGTCACCAGCGTGGAGGGAGGAACGTCCATGATCCTCCGCCTCTTCTCACCCTGGCCGTCAGGCGAGGAAGATTGCGCGCCTAATCGGGTTACCCGGGTGACGAGCGGGACTGACCCCGGCCGGTATGGAATCCGGCTCACTCCACCGGGAATCTTCAGTGGCCCCTCGGTAGTTTTGCCCTTACCGGGTCCCGCCTTGGGCGCAGCAGGATGGCTCTTCACACGTGCCAGGACGTAGCCCTCGTCCTCAACATCCATGGCCCATGGTTCGGGATGAACCGTAAGCCGACCAGACTCCTCGTCCACCGAGGCCCGTGAAACGGCCTCGCCTTTCTCCTTCAGCCTCGCGAGAAGGTCTTCACCGTCCATGGATTTGATGACCGCCCGGGAAGATGCACCTGCAGGACGAGCAAAGGTTAGTATTTAAAAGTTAGCAAAAGTGTCACCACTAGCACTCGCTACGCACCGGGATCTCGCCCGAGACAGCAATACTCCAACACTTCTCTCCGGATGAAGTTGTAAGAGCTCCATTCGAGATCATCCCAACATCCGAGTATGGTCGTGATCCTCTCCTGCTCCAACTCGGACAGTTCGAACGATTGATCCCCAGGGGGCTGGAAGCACTACCAGAAAAGGCATTATAGCCGACGAAATTGCAAATAACGGCCGACGAACTCTTTATTCGTCGGCTATAAATATTATAGCCGACGAAATTCATCGTCTGTAGTGGTATTTCGTCGGCTAAAATGGTTATAGCCGACGATATCGTCGTCGGGTATAGTTTTACCGACGGCGTATTTCCGACGATGTTATAACCGACGATATGTCGTCGGGTATAACTATAGCCGACGAAATCGCCGGCTATAATAATTATAGCCGACGATATCGTCGGCTATAACAATTATAGCCGACGACTTAAATTCGTCGGCTATGATGCCTTTTCTGGTAGTGAAGGTACCAGGAACCCGGTACATCTTACTCCTCTTCTGCCACTTACCGCCCGCCATCACCACCTTCTTCCTCCAGTTGTTATCCACCCAAGAAGGCATATTGGTGATGATAGGTTGAAAGCACCGGGCGTTGAAGGACAGACAACTCCGGGACCCTCGCTTCTTCGAGTAGGACAACCTGTACAGTGCCCGGAATTCGTTTACCGTTGGCATACTCATCCCGGAAAACTCGTACAGGCAGCCGAGGCTCAGCAGTCGCCTCCACGGGAGCCCTGGAAGCTGCGCGGGAGATACTTGCAGTGCACTGAGCATGTACTGCACGAAATCTAGCAGTGGGAGTGAGAACCCGTGGCGAAACTGACGTGAACCGAAGCTCGCATGCAATGATAAACCCTGCAATCGTTAGTAGTATAGACATAAGTAGGGATCGTTCTAAGCCGGGGATTAAGGGTACCTGAGATAAGAAATTGTTAGACCAATATATACATATATACATACATAAACATCACATATGAGGGATGGTATGACTCGGCAGCTTGCTGCCCTAAATCTATTTGACATGAAAATAAAATCCTAATTTACTATATACAAGTGATCATCATCTCTCACACAAAACCGTTCACACAAAAGACTCTTTAACACATAGATTTGTATGCAAGAAGGTAAGAAACAAGTATTTAGCATGTTCAAAATTCAAATTCGTTTCGACCGCAACTAGAGCTTCCGCTCTGCACCTAGTTACTAGACTCCTCAAGTTCTTTTAGGACAAACTTCCGTTCTAGCCCTAAAGATTTTTATGCTAATCCGGTTAAGACTTAACATATATCGCACAAGAGTCTTAAATCGAAAACATGTAAACAAGTAAGGTTGTCAATCATCTTATTTAGCATGCAAGTTCTAAGATTAATAGCCCTTAGTGAATAACACAAATCATAGAGTCCGTCAGGTCCATCTAGTTTGTAATTACCCTAGCAGATTAAACCTAATACCTAGATCATGTTCAAAGACAACACCAAGTATCGATTTTCATGCCCTCACCTTAGATTACTAACCAATTTAAATCCTAAACATGCTTTTAATACCACTGCCCTAATTATCCAAACATACACAATCCATGAATTAAAATTGCAAAATTCATCACATAAACTCCAACAAAAATCGCAATTCATGTTCATCATACAATACCAAACGAAAACAAAGTATTTTCATAACAACAAATGTGACTAAACTGAAAATAAAAATATAAGTCATAGGGATGGATCACACTTTAGAAACCTTGGAGAGCTTCGTCTTGGTGTGGTGAATGAGGCTCGGCAGTGGCTGAGGTAGGGAATGGAATCGGTGGTGAAAGGTGGTGGAATCGGTGGACTTGTGTTTTAGGGTTTCGGTTTAGAACTTTGGTAGAACTTTTGGTAGAGTTTCGGCTAGTGTTTTGCAAGAGATGAGATGATTTTTAGAATGCATAAGTGAGGGTATATATAGAGGAGAGGGGGTGCCGGCAGCCCTTTAGCAAAGAGGAATAGATAAAACCAAGTGGGATAAGGATTTGCGACCTTCCTTTCATAGTTCAATTAGGTTTTCTTTTTCTGAATTTTTCTTCAAGGCTTGGGCATCACATCTTCATGGACTTCTTCAATAATCATTGGACTTCATTGCATAAGTTTTGATCCACAGAAGATGCATCCAATTGCCGGCAGCACAACATTGCACATAATCTGCCTTATTCGGCAGCTTCTCCTAGTTTGACTAGGAGAACTTATTTCTTCATATTTTTCTTCAATGCCATGGCTAAGTGTCATCCTTCTTCCTTCCATAAGCTTGAACCATCTTCATAAATGCATTTTTGCACCATTTGGTCCATCAAAAACAGAAAACACAAAAAGGGGGCAGTAGGTTCCTGGAATCGGCAAATTTGATGTTGATGTAGTAACTCCGGCATATCTCCATCCTCGGAGCTCCGATTGATACGATTCAAAGTCTCATATAAATTAGACACATATGGCCATCTCCCCATTAAATATCTCGATCAAATTCCTTGTGAGTCGTCGGGAATGATTTTTCGAAGTTGGATCAAAGTCCCAGGAAAATCCTGGAAGCCCCTGGAATGGAATGCTCGGACTGCCGTTTTGCAGCCGACTTTTGGGTGACTTCCCGAACTCCGATTGATCTGAAATTTTAACACGCATTCCTCAACATATGAATATTAAGCTCACCAAATTTCATAGAATTCGGACAAGGATAGATCACAGTTTCACTCATCTCAAAATTACGAAAAAGACATATTTTGCATTATTTTCCAGATTTCTCAAACTTAGTCATTTTTCGGATTCTTAACCATTTTTCGCCAAACTCTACCAAATTGACACTAAACTAAATTATGACTCAATTTTAGATAAATAAGAGTTAAACAAAGCATAAATGAGGGTATAAACATATAATATCGTTGCACATTGTGCTCCTATCAGAAACTGGTCTAGATGCACGGCAACCCAACCTGCCTCCGGGTTACATGCTGACTCCCCGGGATTCAGTGGCCGTAGCGCCACCTCATCCGGGATACTCCACGTCTCCCGGAACGCAGCAATCTCTCCAGGGTTCATGCTACCCTCCGGCTTATCGCACACCACGACACCCTTCCCTCTATCGATGGTGTAGCTCCCGTGCGGTATTTCCTCAGATCCCGAGGACCCAGAAGATGAAGCCCTGCTCCGGGAGCGGTCAGCGGCTTCAGACACCGGGGATTCCGAACCGAGCCAGTCATCCAGTCTCTCCTCATCATCCACAACGGGACGCCTGCCGGCCGATTCGGAAGCCCCATCAGAACTTGCAGAAGACATTTTTAACCTAAGGGGAAGAAAAACAAAACCCTAGCGCTGGTCAGCAACAGGCTAGAATAGCGCCCTCTGCGGCCCCTCCTCAAGTTTACCGCAGACGCTCCGCTTAAAACAACTTAGTCGACGACAGAGACCCCCCCCCCCCCCCCCCCCCCCCCCCCCGCCGCAAAAACACCGAAAAGAAAAACAAGAACAACACCAGGCAAAGAAAGTAAGATCTTACCGATTAGTATGTTCAACCGAGGAAGGTCCGCCCTGCGAAAGCAGCGAGCAATGATAGGAGGAGAGTAAAAGAGCACTTGAGACAACGGATATCGCGGGGCACCTCCACAGAGTTTTCGCCGGATTTCTCTCTCTCTTATTCTCTCTGATCAAGCAGCAAAACAGAACTTGAGAAGGCAGAGGAGGCCTTTTTATAGAGAGGTCCGGTGCCCTAGGCGCTTCTAATCCCCCCAAAACACGCAATCAGAGCAACTCAAACGCCCGCGAATCCAGACCCTCCATCTCAGACCGCTCCCTACCAGCACGTGTCCCAGCATCAGTAAACTGCCCACGCCATCATAACTGATGGGACTGATGGACTTCCTCCTTAAATGCATGTCAGCCACTTGTCCCGCCTGCTGGTGACAGGTAAGGGAGTTAGGTGCGGGAACCGAGGCGTCAGCCCCCCCCCCCCCCCACTTCCCCAGGCTCTACGGCTGTTCCATGGCAGTTCACGGTTAGGTATCATTCAACCGGCTGCATGGCATCTCTCACCGCTATGAGTTTTTCAACCGCTTTGAGAGCATTGTTCCGGGTATGAGCCATCCATCCGGTTCCATGGCAGTTCACGGTTAGGTATCATTCAACCGGCTGCATGTCATCTCTCACCGTGTCCGGTACTGCTGCAAGCGTATCCGGCGTATCCTGTGACACTGCTGCATGGTGTCCGACTTCCTGTGTGAGCATGTCAACCCTGCCGGCAATGGCAGGTCCGGCAGGAGGTAGTGGTGCGGCTGGAGTTGGGCAATGCTGCTCGGCAGCAAGGTGTGTGGCCGGTATTTCTATGCTTGGGCTGCCGGCAATTTCAGGTCCGGCAGCAGCCTCTTGATGTGCCGATAGTGGTGCATTGTCAATAAGGCACTCCTCAATGATGTGTTTAGAGAAGGAATCATAATACTGCTTGAGACGATGACCATTGACTTTGAAAATATTGCCCGATGTGGGGTTTGAAATTTCTATTGCGCCATGAGGAAAAACTTGAGTGATGATGTAAGGACCAACCCAACGTGAGCGTAGCTTACCCGGAAAGAGTCGAAGTCTTGAGTTGAATAAGAGAACTTTTTGACCCACCTCGAATTTCTTTCCTCGTAACATCTTGTCATGGTAAGCACGAGTCTTTTCCTTGTAGATCCATGCGGCATCATAAGCTTCATTGCGGATTTCGTCAAGTTCATTGAGTTGAAGCTTTCTATGAAGACCGGCATCATCAATGTTCATGTTGAATGCTTTGATCGCCCACCATGCCTTGTGCTCTAGCTCAACCGGTAAGTGACATGCTTTGCCATAAACTAACCGAAAAGGGGACATGCCTATCGGTGTCTTGTATGCAGTCCTATAAGCCCACAAAGCATCATCGAGACGATCACTCCAATCCTTCCTTGAAGGTCCAACCGATTTCTCCAAAATATGCTTGATCTCTCGATTACTTACCTCGGCCATACCACTTGTTTGGGGGTGATAAGGTGTAGATACCTTATGTGTGACTCCATACTTCCTTAATAAGGCTTCAATGGTGCGGTTACAAAAATGGGATCCTCCATCGCTAATCAAGACTCTTGGAACTCCAAAACGTGAAAAGATGTTTGTCTTGAGAAACCCGGCTACCACCTTGGCATCGTTGGTGCGTGTAGCCCTTGCTTCGATCCACTTTGACACATAATCAACCGCAAGCAATATGTAGAGAAAACCCTTACTTGAAGGAAACGGTCCCATGAAGTCAATACCCCATAAATCAAAAATTTCAACCTCAATGATAGGCGTGAGCGGCATTTGATCTCTAGCTCCAATGTTCCCCATTCTTTGGCATCTATCACATGCTTTGCAAAACATGAATGCATCTTTGAAAATCGTAGGCCAAAAGAAACCACAAGTGAGTACCTTCAATGCTGTTTTCCTTGGTCCAAAATGCCCACCACAAGCTTCACTATGACAAAAAGCAAGGATGGAGCGATGCTCATTCTCCGGCACACATCTTCGAATAACTTGATCACCACATTGCTTCCATAAGTACGGATCATCCCACAAGAAGTGTCGAGCTTGTTTCCTTATTCTCTTTTGTTGGTGGCTCGGCATCTCTTTGGGAAATCGGTTTGTAGCAAGAAAATTTGCAATGTCGGCATACCAAGGCTCATGCACTTCAAGTCGAAAAAGTTGCTCATCCGGAAAGGTTTCACATAGGGGCAGCCGATCCTCTTCCTTCACAAGTCTACTCAAATGATCGGCTACAACATTCTCTACTCCTTTCTTGTCTTTAATCTCAATATCGAATTCTTGAAGCAAAAGAATCCATCGAATAAGCCTCGGCTTAGCATCCTTCTTTGTCATAAGATATCTCAAAGCGGCATGATCACTATAAACAATAACTTTGAAATTCAAAAGATATGATCGAAACTTTTCCAAAGCAAAAATTACCGCTAAAAGTTCCTTCTCCGTTGTTGTGTAGTTGAGTTGAGCATCGTTGAGAGTCCTTGAAGCATAGTAAATGGCGCATGGCTTCTTCTCAATTCGTTGTCCAAGTACCGCTCCAAGTGCATAATCACTAGCATCACACATCAACTCAAATGGCTAGTCCCAATTAGGGGACACCAAAACCGGTGCCGTACACAATAATTCCTTCAATCGGCAAAAGGCAATCTCACATGCCTTCGACCACTCAAACGTCACCTCCTTTTGTAATAAGTTGCTCAATGGCTTGGCAATTGAAGAGAAGTCCTTGATAAATCGTCGATAGAACCCCGCATGGCCAAGAAAACTTCTCACATCCTTCACACATCTAGGGCTCGGCAATGCTTGTATTAGCTCCACCATGGCTTTGTCAACTTCTAAGCCTCTTGCCGAAATAATGTGCCCTAGAACAATGCCTTGCGTGACCATGAAGTGACACTTCTCCCAATTGAGCACAAGATTTGTCTCTACACACCTCTCAAGTATCTTCTCCAAGTTCCCCAAACATGCATCGAAGGTGCCTCCATACACACTAAAGTCATCCATAAACACTTCGATAATGTCTTCAATAAAATCCGAGAAGATGGCATACATACATCTTTGAAAAGTGCCGGGTGCGTTGCATAATCCGAATGGCATCCGCCGATAAGCAAACGTGCCAAATGGACAAGTAAAAGTGGTCTTCTCTTGATCATCCGGGTGTATCATGATTTGATTGTAGCCACTATATCCATCAAGAAAACAATAGAAAGAATGGCCGGCTAACCTCTCTAGCATTTGATCCATAAACGGCAAAGGCATGTGATCCTTCCTTGTTGTAGCGTTGAGCTTCCTATAATCGATGCACATCCGATGACCGGTTACAAGTCTTTGTGGCACAAGCTTATTCTTCTCATTCTTGACAACCGTACACCACTCTTTTTTGGCACTACTTGCACGGGAGATATCCACTTACTATCCGAAATTGGGTAAATCACCCCACAATCAAGCAACTTGATAATCTCGTCTTTCACAACTTTCATCATCGAAGGGTGAAGTCGACGTTGAGCTTCCTTTGTCGGCTTAGCTCCTTCTTCTAACAAGATACGATGAACACAAGTAGTAGGGCTTATTCCCTTGATGTTAGCTAAGGTCCAACCTATGGCGGTCTTGTACTTCTTAAGCACTCTTACCAAATCAACCTCTTGCTTCTCACTAAGCATTGAAGACACAATTACCGGTAGTGTGTCTTCTTCTCCAAGATAAACATACTTTAAGTGACTAGGGAGTTCTTTAAGTTCTAACTTTGGGGCCTCTTCCACACTTGGTCGAAATTTTGTTGTGGCACTTGGAATTGACAAGAACGAGTTCCTTGGATATAATGGAGTGGCGTCGAGTTCGGCAACCACCTCTCTAAGGCTCGGCAACATGGTGTAAGGCTCGGCATATCCTTGCTCGGCAATGCTTGGCTCGGCCTCCTCTTTAACTCGTTCTCCCCTCTTGTCAAATCCGACCCCTTGCTCAATCGCTAATTGCTATGCGTCGAGCGAGGTCGACATAACTTGCTCGACCTCCTCCAAAACATCAATGGCACAACCCTCCTTCAAATCAACATTAGGGAACTTCATGGCATCAAACACATTGAACTTAATCACCTCACCATCAAACTCCATAGTTAGGTTGCCCTCGGCCACATCTATCTTTGTGCGCGCGGTCCTCATAAATGGTCGCCCTAGTAGCAATTGAGTGTTATTGACCGGCGAATCCTCCATCTCAACCACATAGAAATCAGCAGGGAATATCAATTGGTTTACTTGCACCAACACATCCTCCACATAACCCTCCGGATACTTACTTGAGCGATCCGCAAGTTGAATGATGACATTGTCCTTCTTGAGAGGCCCTATACTCAACGTTTGATAAACATTGAGTGGCATGACATTAATCGATGCTCCCAAATCTAACATCACATCCTCAAAACGAGTGTTGCCTATCACACAAGGCACATTGAAGCTTCCCGGATCCTTCATCTTTGGTGGTAACTTCCTTTGAATAACGGCCGACACCGTCTCGCTCATAGTCACCACACGAGTCTCCCTAGTATGCCTTCTAGCCGTGCAAAGCTCCTTCAAAAACTTAGCATACTTCGGTACTTGCTTAATGCACTCCAACAAAGGAATGTTGACTTGCACTTTCCGGAAAATCTCCAACACCTCCTCATCGGACTTATCCTTCTTCGTTCTAGCAAAGCGAGAAGGGAATGGAATGCTTGATGTCGGCACACCTCCCTTGCTTGCTTGGTTCGGCACTAGCTCATTCTTTGATGTTGCGGGATCATACTCAAGTTCGTTGCGCAGCCCCCTATCTTTCACATGGTTGTTGCCGGCCCCTCTACCTTGCTCGGCAGTCTCACCCTTCTCGGCAGCATGGCTCTCGGTTGCATCTCCTCCATTCCCAATGCCATGGCTGCCGGCAATTGCAGGTCCGGCAGCCATCTCTTCCTCCTCAATGACATCGAAAGTTACTCGCTTCTTCTTTGGATTTGTTGGAGGAAACAACTCTCTTTCACTACGAGTTTGAATCACTTTGGCTTGCTCGTTCCTCGGATTGGGAATCGTATTGCTTGGCAACTTCCCTTGCTCATTAAATCTTCCCATGAAATCTACAACTTGGCCCATTTGAGTCTTGAGAAGCATCGTAGTTGGGATTGCTCGGTGCAGCTTGGCCTTGGCTCGGCCCTCCTTGAGTTTGGTTCGGCAATGCCCCAAAATTCCCTTGGTTCGGCTGAAATTGCTGCAGAGGCACAAAGGGTGCTCTCAGTACAAACGGTGCTCCTCCCTCTCTCGGTTGCATAGGTGCCCTAAGCACATTATCATTATTCGCCCATCGAAAGTTAGGATGATCATTGAACCTCAGATTGAAATTTCCAAAACGTTGGCCTCCTTGAAAGCCAATAGCATTGCACTCCTCTACTCCCTCATTCGATCCAAATTGAGGGCATTGTTCGGTGTCATGCCCCTCAGTGCATATTCCACATACCATGGCACGCTTCTTCATCAAATTACTCACCAAGTCGGTAAGCTTGTCCACTTTATCCTCTAACTTTGAGCTCGAAGACGTCTCATGCACTTTCTCATTCCTTTGCACATTGCCTCGTGCCATGCCAAATTATTGGTTGTTCAAGGCACGAACTTCCAACAAACTTCTTGCCGCACCGGCATTTAACTCCAAAAAGCTACCTCCCGCGGCCGAGTCAAGAAACTCTCTCTCCATGACGCGCAATCCCTCATAGAAATATTGTAGCAAGAGCCCATCGCTAATGCCATGCGATGGACACAAAGAAACTAGGGACTTGAACCTCTTGTAGTAGTAGAAGAAAGTCTCATCTCCGGCTTGCTTCACACTAGTAATTTGCTTCCTCAGATCAGTGATACGTAAAGCAGGAAAGTACTTGAGTAGAAACTCATCCATCATAGAACTCCACGAAACAATGCGACCACTAGGCACCTCAAACAACCACTCCTTCGCTTGATCTTCTAAAGAAAACGGAAAAGCCTTCATTTTGAAATGTTGCAAATCGGTCCCTCTTGGACACATAGACTCCGTGGTGAAGTTAAACCACTGTAGACTCTTGTTAGGGACACTTGGCATCCCATAAAACGATTTCAGCTTATGGAGGAATCCACTCCTCAATTCAATCTCTCCAGTCTTGTCAGCTTCCAAGGGAGGATAAGTGATATTCGAAGGAGCAACTCCAGCTCCAGCAACATGACCATTCTGTGATCGGATTGAGGCCATTATCTCTTCTTCTTCCTCTAATTCGGCAAAGGCTATAAATTCTGGATTCTCAAGATCACACGATGACGAAACAACTGAAGGGGAACTCGGCAAACTGTCAGAAATGGACGGCACTAATGGTGATGACGACAATGATGATGAAACTGATGAACTGGTTGGTGACGATGGCGGTAATGGCACAAAACGAGCAATAGCGAGTTCTTGATCTAAACGTTGCAAACGGCCTTGAAGATCTCTTGTCCAAATATTAGATTCGGACATGCATTATTTCTGAAATTTGCAACATTTAAACAAGTCAGAACCTCGTAGAGAAATAGAAAGCAAGAATATACATCATTACAAGCCACGGCATTGGCAATTACATAACATATTTCAAACAATGATACACAAAATCACATTCGGCAAAGGCACATAAATTTCGGCAAAGCACAAGTATGGTTCGGCAATAAGAGAGCAAAATTCAAAACGTCCATGATCATGTAATCGCTAAGTCTAATTTCTTTTAAAATTTGTTCTAACTCTCGAAGTACGTGGAGCAGAGGAGATAACGGTGCAATGGACTGATACAGCCCCCGGTAGTATCATGCTTTACCCGATATACCTCAAGAGTTTGAACCACACAACATGTTTTATCTTTGAAGAAAATAGGTCACATATGTCAAGTTAAGTTCTAGCGTCTAAAGTGAGGTGATGCTTCGGCACAAGCTGTCGACTAGGTCGTGCGGATTTTACGTTTCAAAGGTCATTAAAATCACGGAGGGCGAACCCCCTACAGGAACCAGGCAGAACTCGTTGTTGGACACCACGGAGGGAGAACCCCCTATCGACTCACTCACCGAGAATGAACATCAGTCTGTGGGCCTTGAGATCCAGTTAAACAAACCTGAGAACCATATCTATAATAATAATTTCCCCATACTTTGTAAAACAAACACGGATCCCTAGCAGTCTACAAGTATTGATTAAAACCGCCCTCAACCTCATAGAAGTAATACTATTACCGAAGAGACGCTTATATGCGTGGGGGGGAAGTATCCCGCGTTTCCCAATCTACATAGAAACGGTCTCCGACATAGCACCATTCACATGAAGGGTTTTGGTTATGATCAACAAAAGTGGCTTCACCTACATGTTACACTTTAGAAACTACAATAAACTCAGACATACACAACACTATCAACTTCCTAGAAATTAAACTAAGTGATCACAAGCATACATCAATATACATCATGCAACTTCCAAAATTTAAACTCTACATGCCGAAGCATATTTCTACTTTACAAAATCCCAAAATAAAATTAAAAGTTACAACTTTACAACTATACAACTAAAATTTCCAGCAACATATATACACAACAATAACATAAAACAAGCTTTTATAATCCCCGGCAACGGCGCCAAAAATTGACGTGAACCGAGGATCGTTCTAAGCCGGGGATTAAGGATACCTGAGATATGAAATTGTTAGACCAATATATACATATATACAAACATAAACATCACATATGGGGGATGGTATGACTCGGCAGCTTGCTGCCCTAAATCTATTTGACACGAAAATAAAATCCTATTTTACTATATACAAGTGATCATCATCTCTCACACAAAACAGTTCACACAAAAGACTCTTTAACACATAGATTTGTATGCAAGAAGGTAAGAAACAAGTATTTAGCATGTTCAAAATTCAAATTCGTTTCGACCGCAACTAGAGCTTCCGCTCTGTACCTAGTTACTAGACTCCTCAAGTTCTTTTAGGACAAACTTCCGTTCTAGCCCTAAAGATTTTTATGCTAATCCGGTTAAGACTTAACATATATCGCACAAGAGTCTTAAATCGAAAACATGTAAACAAGTAAGGTTGTCAATCATCTTATTTAGCATGCAAGTTCTAAGATTAATAGCCCTTAGTGAATAACACAAATCATAGAGTCCGTCAGGTCCATCTAGTTTGTAATTACCCTAGCAGATTAAACCTAATACCTAGATCATGTTCAAAGACAACACCAAGTATCGATTTTCATGCCCTCACCTTAGATTACTAACCAATTTAAATCCTAAACATGCTTCTAATACCACTGCCCTAATTATCCAAACATACACAATTCATGAATTAAAATTGCAAAATTCATCACATAAACTTCAACAAAAATCGCAATTCATGTTCATCATACAATACCAAACGAAAACAAAGTATTTTTATAACAACAAATGTGACTAAACTTAAAATAAAAATACAAGTCATAGTGATGGATCACACTTTAGAAACCTTGGAGAGCTTCGTCTTGGTGTGGTGAATGAGGCTCGGCAGTGGCTGAGGTAGGGAATGGAATTAGTGGTGAAAGGTGGTGGAATCGGTGGACTTGTGTTTTAGGGTTTCGGTTTAGAACTTTGGTAGAACTTTTGGTAGAGTTTCGGCTAGTGTTTTGCAAGAGATGAGATGATTTTTAGAATGCATAAGTGAGGGTATATATAGAGGAGAGGGGGTGCCGGCAGCCCTTTAGCAAAGAGGAATAGATAAAACCCAGTGGGATAAGGATTTGCAACCTTCCTTTCATAGTTCAATTAGGTTTTCTTTTTCTGAATTTTTCTTCAAGGCTTGGGCATCACATCTTCATGGACTTCTTCAATAATCATTGGACTTCATTGCATAAGTTTTGATCCACAGAAGATGCATCCAATTGCCGGCAGCACAACATTGCACATAATCTGCCTTATTCGGCAGCTTCTCCTAGTTTGACTAGGAGAACTTATTTCTTCATATTTTTCTTCAATGCCATGGCTAAGTGTCATCCTTCTTCCTTCCATAAGCTTGAACCATCTTCATAAATGCATTTGTGCACCATTTGGTCCATCAAAAACAGAAAACACAAAAAGGGGGCAGTAGGTTCCTGGAATCGGCAGATTTGATGTTGATGTAGTAACTCCGGCATATCTCCATCCTCGGAGATCCGATTGATGCGATTCCAAGTCTCATATAAACTAGACACATATGGCCATCTCCCCATAAAATATCTCGATCAAACTCTTTGTGAGTCGTCGGGAATGATTTTTCGAAATTGGATCAAAGTCCCAGGAAAATCCTGGAAGCCCCTGGAATGGAATGCTCGGACTGCCGTTTTGCAGCCGACTTTTGGGTGACTTCCCGAACTCCGATTGATCTGAAATTTTAACACGACATTCGTCAACATATGAGTATTAAGCAGACCAAATTTCATAGAATTCGGACAAGGATAGATTACAGTTTCACTCATCTCAAAATTACGAAAAAGACATATTTTGCATTATTTTCCAGATTTCTCAAACTTAGTCATTTTTCGGATTCTTAACCATTTTTCGCCAAACTCTACCAAATTGACACTAAACTAAATTATGACTCAATCTTAGATAAATAAGAGTTAAACAAAGCATAAATGAGGGTATAAACATATAATATCCTTGCACATTGTGCTCCTATCAGAAACTGGTCTAGATGCACGGCAACCCAACCTGCCTCCGGGTTACATGCTGACTCCCCGGGATTCAGTGGCCGTAGCGCCACCTCATCCGGGATACTCCACGTCTCCCGGAACGCAGCAATCTCTCTAGGGTTCATGCTACCCTCTGGCTTATCGCACACCACGACACCCTTCCCTCTACCGATGGTGTAGCTCCCAGGCGGAGCACCAGCAAGGCGCACACCGTGCGGTATTTCCTCAGATCCTGAAGACCCAGAAGACGAAGCCCTGCTCCGGGAGCGGTCAGCTGCTTCAGACACCAGGGATTCCGAACCGAGCCAGTCCTCCAGTCTCTCCTCATCATCCACAACGGGACGCCTGCCGGCCGATTCGGAAGCCCCATCAGAACTTGCAGAAGACATTTTTAACCTAAGGGGAAGAAAAACAAAACCCTAGCGCTGGTCAGCAACAGGCTAGAACAGCGCCCTCTGCGCCCCCTCCCCAAGTTTACCGCAGACGCTCCGCTTAAAACAACTCAGTCGGCGACAGAGACCCCCCCCCCCCCCCCCGCCGCAAAAACACCGAAAAGAAAAACAAGAACAACACTAGGCAAAGAAAGCAAGATCTTACCGATTAGTATGTTCAACCGAGGAAGGTCCGCCCTGCGAAAGCAGCGAGCAATGATAGGAGGAGAGTAAAAGAGCACTTGAGACAACAGATGTCGCGGGGCACCTCCACAGAGTTTTCGCCGGATTTCTCTCTCTTATTCTCTCTGATCAAGCAGCAAAACAGAACTTGAGCAGGCAGAGGAGGCCTTTTTATAGAGAGGTCAGGTGCCCTAGGCGCTTCTAATCCCCCCAAAACACGCAATCAGAGCAACTCAAACGCCCGCGAATCCAGACCCTCCATCTCAGACCGCTCCCTACCAGCACGTGTCCCAGCATCAGTAAACTGCCCACGCCATCATAACTGATGGGACTGATGGACTTCCTCCTTAAATGCATGTCAGCCACTTGTCCCGCCTGCTGGCGACAGGTAAGGGAGTTAGGAGCGGGAACCGAGGCGTCAGGCCCCCCCCCCACTTTCCCAGGCTCTACGGCTGTTCCATGGCAGTTCGCGGTTAGGTATCATTCAACCGGCTGCATGGCATCTCTCACCGCTATGAGTTTTTCAACCGCTTTGAGAGCATTGTTCCGGGTATGAGCCATCCATCCGGTTCCATGGCAGTTCACGGTTAGGTATCATTCAACCGGCTGCATGGCATCTCTCACAGCTATGAGTTTTTCAACCGCTTCGAGAGCATTGTTCCGGGTATGAGCCATCCATCCGGTTCCATGACAGTTCACGGTTAGGTATCATTCAACCGGCTGCATGGCATCTCTCACCGCTATGAGTTTTCCAACCGCTTCGAGAGCATTGTTCCGGGTATGAGCCATCCATCCGGTTCCATGGCAGTTCGGTTAGGTATCATTCAACCGGCTGCATGGCAGAACGCCCGGTCGAGGTCCCAGACTCCGACTCGTACCGATTTGGCAGAACGCCCGGTCGAGGTCGCAGCCTAGCAATATGGACTCGTCTCGATATGGCAGAACGCCTGGTCGATGTCCCATACTCCAACTCGTCTCGATATGACAGAATGCCCTGTCGAGATCCCATGCTCTCCGGCTCGCTTTGGTATGGCAGAACGCGGGGTCCAGGTTCCATGCACACATCTATTGCATGGCGGATTTCAACGCCCCATTATCATTCCATGCACACATCTATTGCATGGCCGATTTCAACGCCCCATTATCATTCCATGCACACATCTATTATCATCCTATGCTCATAGCTCTACAACACTTGAGCACAGTGCTACTTATATTGCAAGCATACAAACTGTTGCATATCATCCGTAACAGGTACTCACCCCGGTCACGTCCAATCTTCAACGCGGACTTGGGGGACTGGGCACCGTTGGGTTGGTAACCCTGCGGGTCTGCGGGACAAGGGCAAGACAATTTTAAGTCCCCATTCAAGATTGCACTTGACCGGGAACTTGGGGGACTTGTTGACAGTAGCCACAGAGGGGCTACAGCAGGCCCGCAAACCGGCAGCTAGTGCACCAGGGGCCGGCCCAGGGACCGGGACCGGATCACCAGAACCCGGCTTCAAGGTCCAGCAGTCCATCCTGCTACCAGGGGCCCGGGATCCGGGGGCGCCTGCCTGCCTAAGAGGTCACCAAAGTTGCCCTTTTGTGTGCAAACAGAAGGGAACCAGTCCCACATCGAAGGGTAAGGCCAGACCTCACTCCTGGCCACCTATATAAGGGCCCCAACTACCCTCATTAATAGGTAACGGATCCTTCCTACTGCTTATATACGTGCTTAAGTTATATCTATTCCAACTATACACTTAGGCATCGGAGAGGAGAAGACCGGCCCGTCCGGTATTCCCCTTAGTAAGCAGGTTTGCAGGAGATAGCACGAAGATTCACCTGTCTCTACCAGGGCCCAGGGTTTGTGCAGAAACATTACTTAATTACCACATCCTATCTTTCGATGACAGGACCAAGTTGTCCCCTGTGAATAAAAATTCGTCTTTGAAAATATGTATGTTATTTTTTATCTAGAGCACAAAACTTAGCCGACAATATTAATTTTTTTTCTCTCAACAGTGATTTAGGAGATAAAATTTTAGTTTGTCACAAATAATTTTGTCTCTGAAAGGGTTTTCTCTTGTTAAAGGAGATAAAGATTCTCACCACATGTAGAAGGATCGATGAACGGAAACTTGAGATTTGACCGGATTTTTGAGATCTCTTATAATATGAGATCTCCAAACCAAAACTGCTCTTAAAATAATTCACTTGTCTTATGAGCGGATTACTTGGAACAAGATTCGCCAGAAGTGATGATATTTGATCCCAACAAAAGGTTTTTTCCATAAGCAACTGGCTACTGCAAACGTGCTCCATATTCGATTGTGTATATGTAGAAAAAAAATCAGTGCAAAATTAAGAATAATATGAGCATTCCACAAGCATCATTTGCTAACTCTCTCATATATAGCAAATAACATTAAGATGTGATGGTTCAGTTTTCAAGAAATTATAACGACATTCATTTTCAATTGCACAAATGATAATTTTTTTCGACTTCGTTCACGTCCCAGTAAATGTATAAGGTAATAATTCATAAAATAAATATTAAGAATATCACATAAAATTTTAATAATTGATGAATTATATAAAGATAAATACTAAATAAAATTTATAGTACAAACTAAATAATATCACATATAACAATATTTTATTTCTTACTCTAGTTACGTGCTTGAAAGCAGTAGATGAAAAGATTGTTACATATATATTTAGTATAATTATATGAGTAATCAAACATAAAATGACAAGAACACGATGATGTAACTACAGTGGAAACTTCAAGAGGTATATGAGACATTTAACATAGTCCACACAAAGAACAAAATCCAATATGAGAATTAAGAGCTACAAATCTTAACAAGTAGAGATGTTTAACTCAATCTCTTAATTAACATTATAATTTAATTCAATTACAAGTTTCTGAACAATTAACTAAATTGAATCATATATATATATATATAGAGATTTTTTCAGGTGCGGACGTCTGCACCGTGCGGATGCGGCGTTTCCGGCCACCGGCGAGGCGGCGACGCCGTATCCGCCCACTGGGCTTTGCTCGCCCCGGCCCGGCGACCCTTTCTGTGCCGGCCCGAGGTCCGTCGCCGGCCGGCAGCTGGCCGGAATCTGCATTTTTGCAGAAAAATGCAGATTACTGTTCATTTTTCTGCAAAAATGCAGATTCCGGCCGGCTGCCGGCCGGCGATGGACCTCGGACCGGCACAGACGGGGTCGCCGGCGTGGGGGGAGCAAAGCCCACCGGCCGGATACGCCGTCGCCGCCTCGCCGGTGGCCGGAAACGCCGCATCCGCACCGTGAACAGTGCGTGCGGACGTCCGTAGCCGAGAAGCTCTGTGTATATATATATATATATATATATATATATCTTATTCATTGATCTCACCCACACAGGTGATGAATGCAATGAAGACTACATAAGAGCTAAAATGAGTTTTTCTGATATCAAATATTAAGCAACACAAACCAATTACATTCCAGTGAAAAAGTAAACATACATGAATGAGGCAGCCAACTATATATATATATATATATATATATATATATATATATATATATATATATATCTTATTCATTGATCTCACCCACACAGGTGATGAATGCAATGAAGACTAAATAAGAGCTAAAATGAGTTTTTCTGATATCAAATATTAAGCAACACAAACCAATTACATTCCAGTGAAAAAGTAAACATACATGAATGAGGCAGCCAACTATATATAGAGATACGATTGGGATAGATATTGAAAATAGTTTAAAACCAATTTCTAACTCTGTCACATTCTTCTGTAAACTGATTAGGACACTCATCTTGAATTTTATTAACTTTGTAATTCTCCTAGCTTGACCGGCAGATATCTGAGTTGATATTTTTTTTTTTTTTTTTAAAAAAAGAATGTTTGAGTTGAATAGATTTAGCCAAATACCTTTAGTGCTTAAACTGGAGAGGTGTAGTTTAGGTCGTTTCATAAAATGATGTCACAATCTATTCTGCATTAAGAGAATATAGGTAGGCTATCAGAAATGTGGTAAGTTAGGGAGTGATCCTTCCGCTAAAACAGTGTCCTCTCCCTGCGACGTTTGCATGAACTGCAAAGTAGAGAAAGGCGATGGAGGGACGATCGGATGGCTCCGATCGTCCTCTCTCAAATGCTCAAGTAAGGAATTATTGTGTAATAAGAAAAGAAAATTGGGAATGTGTTCGTTACCTCTAGCGAGAGTTCTGGAACGCTTTGATAAGGAGTGAAAATTGGGAACCCATGCAAAAAGTTGGGGATTTTATCTCTCAATAAAATGGTTCCCCTTAGGGCTGGGCGTTTGGGCCCGAAGGACCGAAAGCCCGGCCCGAAAACCCGAAAAAAGACCGACACGGGCCGAGCCCATTTTTTTCAAGGACCGGCCCGAAGAAGGACCGGCCCGAAAATAAGATATTCGGTCCGAGCTCGGGCCCTGTTTTTTTTGGGACCGAAAGCTCGGCCCGGACCGATTCTCAGTTCTGCCCAATTAGCCAGGCCCAAGCCTGTTCCCAATTCCCTCAATCCCAATTACCCTAAGTCCCTAATCAGACAGATTCAGACTGAATCAGTCCCTCGACCCCTCGACCTCGAGTCCCTCCAGGCCGCTACTCCTCCAGACCTCATGTCCTCAATCACTCTCTTTCTCCTTCTCGTCCCGCTCCGAGCCTCCGACTTAAACCTCAGCCTCCATCTCCTTCTCTTTCTCCTTCTCCGACTTAAATCTCCACCTCCTCAAATCGGGGGTTTAGGGATTGGGAAAATTGGGGCTTTTTTATTTGAATTGGGATTAAGAGAAAGGGAACAAACTTTCCTAATTCTTACTTAGTTCAGCCCAATCCATTTGAAGAATGATTATGCTGCCAGCAAGAGATGGATGGAGATTGCTGAAAATTTGATCTCGCACGGGGCAAAGGTTTGTAACTTTGTACTTGTGTAGTCGTTTTCATGACATGTTCAAATGCTCTTGTAATTCGTTAATTATGTTCAGGTTGGTGCCACTCCATTGCATCGAGCAGCTGGTACTGGAAATTGGAAAAGCACAATTGTGTGAACTTTTGATTGAGGAAGGAGGTAAGCTTGGGACCTTGGGTAGATACCTATTGGTTTCACACTTTCATTTTTGTTGAATGTTGGACTTAAGCAAGGTTTTGGGATATTCATCATCTGTAGTTCTGTACTATGTATTATGTAATTGATTAAACATGACGTTCTGCTAATTGTGTAACTATATATTTGCTTTAATTACTTGCAGATTTTCATGGCTTCAGAGAACTCAAGCTCAAATTCCGGCAGTGGCAATGCATCTTCCGAGACAGGGCTCTTTTGGGACCGAAAAAGCCCGAAAGCCCGGCTCGGCCCGTCGGGCTCGGGCTCGGGCCGGTCCTCAAGTTGGAAAAAACCCGGCTCGGCTCGGACCGAGGGGGTCGGGCTTTGGGTCGGGCTTTGAGAATTTTGGGCTCGGCCCGGCCCGCGCCCAGCCCTAGTTCCCCTTAGGAAAGCTTAAACTTAAATAGAGTTGACCGAGTGGATCGAGAGTCAAACTGCAAAGGCCTGACCTTTGAGGAGTTCCTTATTCTGACGATATCAGCCGAATTTGCTGTATTTTTGTTGCTCAGTGTTGACGACGAGATGATCGACGGTGATCCGCCATCAGGTCGCCCTCAAACTGAAAGCTGTGGTCTTGGTGACTCTGGATTGTACCAGAGGAACTCTAAGGAATGAGAAGTCAAGGTCTCCCGCATGCGGCTCACGCCATTCGAGGGAGTAACAAATTTTGCTGTGGGAGAGAGAGAACGAGAGAACCTGAGAGATATGAAACCACCCCCCACCCCCCCTTTTTGATTTTTGTTTTCCTTTAGGTCGGTTCAACCGACTCTCTAGAACCCCCTCACTTTTTCTATTTAGTTCCTCATTTTTTTTAAAATGCAATCTAAAGATTGAGATTCAGCGGTGATATATTGAAAAATCTAGATGCTTTTATTTTATTTTAATCACTTACTGCCTTAAATATTTTTATTTAATAAGCAATACCTGTGAAAAATTTTGCGTTTAGAGCAATATAATCTAAAATCCTTACATTTTCAATCTTCGTGCATTCTCAGTATTCACCGGGTTTAATTAGATTTCCCGACAAACACTAGTTAGCTCATTTCAATACAAATATTAATAACGAGTCATTTGCATTTGCACATATAATTAATTTACTTTACATAGGGTATTACAAAAACATTACAAAAAATAGATGAATTTTCTACCATACCTATACATCACTATTGCAATCATATAGTACAGCCGATTTTTGTAAATTATGGTTTAGAAATATATACATACATATTACTTTATAAACTAGTAATACCACATTTGTATTCGAAGGTGTGTTGATGACTAAAATAAGAAAATTGATGACGATGTAAACACGGCTCGAGGTATGGCTATAATATAAAATTCATGTATTTTCAGTAATGTTAGGGTCTTGATCACATATGTCTAAAGTGGTTGGGACATATACAATGATATTCATTCCAACATACGAACTCCATGCATCCACTATGATGAAAGTGGTGGAGATTGTCAAAACTCAAAGGTTGGCTCAGGGTCCTAAATCAGGTTCTTCTCGTGGCGTCGAGCTTGCAGTATAGGGCGTGATTAGGATGTTGAATGATGTGCCCTTCTCGATGAGTTCGCGAGAGACTTCTTCCTCTCGCTTTTCTTCTTCTCAAAAGCTTATGGGTTCCTATGTCTCATGCCTAGACTTGGGTGTGAGATCAGTCATAATTGTACCGACCTCTCATGGGCGCTTACAACATGAGCATTGGGGTTCAACTATCTAGGGTAAAATGAAGGAGGCATTGATGATCATGCTCACGATCCGCTATGGTGGAGGAGATGGGCCAAAGTGGTCCAATTATGAGGGAAACTACTCGTAATAAGATCAAAACTCTCACTGCTACAGAATGCTCACTATTGTTCCCTCTCCGGCGTTCAAGTCAGGAATTATCAAATAATCAAGGAGGAGGGAAAATTGAGAAGGTGTTCTTTACCTCAGTATGGAGCGTGTGCCGTAGGCGCATTTGGTGACAGCTATGATGCACTTTGGTCTGGCCCGTGTCTGTGTGTGGGTTAGGGAGTGCACATTATAGGCTTGGCTTTGGCGCAGCTGGTGACGACTATGATGCACTTTGGTCTGGGTCATGTTAGTGCTTTCACGTGTATGATAGGGCACGTGCTGCCTTGTAGAAGGGGTTGTGGCATGTACGCACGAGCATGACTTGCACATCCGGCAACGTTCCACAACATTGATAACATCCGTATGAGGTCTTGCGGGGACCATAATTGATAAGTCAATTTTAAAATAGAAAAAACTAAAACCTGCAACGAACAAAAAAAACTTCTAAATCCAGTTTCAACCTCAACAACTGGAGCCATTTGCTCCCTAGATCACAACCACCGCCACAAATAAATACAAAATCAATTTTAACTAATACTCAATTGGCTCACAGGTAATCAGAGTAGTCTAATATAATTAACTAAAAAAGAATTAGAAATAAACAAATAAAGGATCAACATATCCCACCTTGCGGAAAGCGACGACAATGACTATGCCTTGACTCCGAGTACTTTTGACCTCTAATAACTGACAGAAGCATAAAATGTGACGTTCTTAATATGTTTTTACCCTCATTTATGCGACACTTAGCTCTTATTGTTATAGAATTGAGTCATTAGATCGAGTCTTGAGTCTTTGGTAGAGAATTTGTGAAAATGTGCTTAAAAGGAAGAAAATGTGAAATTTCGGCAAATCATTATTGAAGGAGGAATCCTTATTGGATTAGGATTGTTAAATGTGTTTTATTTATGCCGAAACTAATATTCTTTTTCTCTTATTTTCAGAATTAATCCGAGCATGTGCAAAGCATGTGTAGGCATGTAGGAAGTTTGTGCTTGAGGGATCCATGCGTGTGGTAGGCGTGTGCATGCACAAGGAAAGCATTCAGCCGAATTAAAAGAGAAAGAGAAGAAAAATGAAGCATTGCCGAAACCTAGAAGGAAAGGGAGTCCATAAAGAAAGCACAAATTGAATGGGCTGTCAAAACCAACAAGGAAATGAAAAGTTTGGAAGGGAAGGAATTTTAGAGCTACAAGGAAACAATGCCGAATTAAGAAGGATTTGTAGGAGTTTTATTCTGGAATTAATCTTTATTCTTGGATTAATTCGGCAAACAAAATAGGGAAAGCAAACAAGGCCGAATTAACAAGGAAAAAGAGGAGCTTTGTATGACAAGTTTTTCTAACCGAATAAGGGAAGTATTCAGCCATTTAAAAGAGTTTAATCAGCAATTAATCTTGATTATAAAAATTAATTCGGCAACAAAGCTTGGAAAGGAAGTCAACCGAACCAAAGAAGGATAGAAATTGAAGGACTCTCTAACCCTAGCTTGGCTGAAACTCTCCCTTGCTCATATATATAGCACACGGCTGCCTTGAAGAAATCATCTTGTCTCTCACACTTTTACAAGCCAAACCTCTACCAAAATAGCACCACAAAATCCATACAGAAAATACACAAGCCAAACCACCACTTTTCCATACAATCGCACCATTCCATCACGATCGAATCCATCTCTTGCCGAAGTCTCTTCAAGGTTCTTCTAAAGTGTGATTCACTCTGCTCTCATGGCTTTATATTTTCTGTATTTTTATAATATTTGTCTATGAAGATTATAAGGATTTGTGTTTGCCGAATTGGTTGTATTAATTCTATTTTGGATTTCCGAATTTGCTACTTGGATGTTTGAATGTCGAATTATGTTCTTGATGTGTTTCGATTTTAATCAGGGTTTATGATATAGTACAAATCGCATGTGTTCTTGATTATGTTTTAGTTTATTTTCTGAATTCGTATGCACAAAAGTTTCATGCTTGAGGGCAGCCTTGGCCATGGCTGATCTTTGGGTGTGAGCTTCATATACCGAATATAGTATGAGGTGGATTATACACGAAGTTGGTTCACCTTGTATTAGTTCCAAGGGCGGAGAGTAATTCTAAAAATATGCATGTTAATGGGGTGAGGTGACGCCATACTTGTTACTTGTTTCTAATTCGACTCATTGTGCTTATGTGTTTCTTCGTTTAATTTCTACACGAAGTGTCTTTAAATTGATTAGCACTATGTTTATGATTACACACGAAGCTGGTTTTAAATAATTAAGGAGTTTTGATAATTAGATGAACCACGATGGGTTCTAATTAAATTAGAATTAAAAATTAATCTTAAGTACTAGCCGATTTGCTATGTTGTTACTTTGTACGAAATTGTTACATGTTTTGAGAGTTTTGTGTGATGTACGTGTTGTGTGTGAAAGATGATGATCATATGTAAATAATAATTTCGGTTTTATTTTCATAATTTTCAGTAGGTATTAGATATAAATTCCAAACCCCGATATGATTATGTGATACTTCATGTGATTGAATGCCCTTGATTTCTCCGAATAGAACGATCCCTACTTGTCTAATGCTACAATCGACACAAGAAGGGTAATATATGTATGAAGTTGTTTTGCAGGTACATTGTGCTTGGATAATAATTCCATCAATAACCTAATCTGCACACTGGGTGATTTAAAACGAATGGCCCAGAGGAAAGTAAAGTAAATAGATTAGAGTGAGTGGGTAAAAATAATTTAATGTAATACGTTCAATAAAAGTATTATATTACTTTTCCGATATATTCTAAAAATAAAAACACGATGCATGCTCTTTAATAAAACGTCAAACGTTTCAGAAAAATTGTAGTTATAAGTCTGCCCCGCTGCATATCGAACAATCAAATAATATTTTCAAAAGAAGATATTTTCGAAAATCAAATAATAAATAATTGGACCAATCTCATTAGCCCATTCCCGAATATTATTACAATAAAAACCCAGCCCCGTTGGTTCGGGAATTTATTAAATAAATAAAAGTTTTCAAAATAGAAAATATTCACAAAAGCCAAATAACAAAATATCATGACCAATCCCATTGGCCATATAATAATATCAAATAAAATAGGGAAAAGTTAGCACAATGTAATAATAAGCCTCTCAGGCTAAGGGTCGGAGCCTCCAAGACTCTGTAGAGTCCACGCTAGCTACTCCTCCAAACAAGTCGACCACCAGGGTGAATCTGACCTATGTGGTCAAGCCGTCACCTTACATAGGAGGAGGAAGTGTGTCCTCCACACGTCGACCACCACAAGGCGAGTGTGACCGCACATCTCAGGCTTATAAATATGATCAATTAAAATAATAGCCGCAAAGAAAATTTATTTAACCGACATGTCCTACATGCCGTAAAATAATATCGAAGAAAATATATATAACATCGACATGTCTCATATGTCGTGAAATTCACCAATGGTGAAATCATACAATCCACAAAAATCCCATTTCTGTTATAGGAAAATCGGAATTGGTCTACTCATTTCATTGATAATCCCTTTTATATAGGGTGAGTATTACAACGGTAATAGTAAATACATTAATGACAATAATAACTACATAATTATATCTCGTCAGTTACATTGACGAAGGCACATAATGTGTTTTTCCTTCAACACTCCTCCTTGTGTCGAGTCAGAGATAAAATGGTGCATGTGGTGTTGCCTCATTAAAAACATTGTCAAGTAACAAAAACCCAATGAGAGAAAATAAAACTTTGGTCGATGGACGAAAAGACCACAACGCACCTATTACATTTGAAAACAACATGTAAGTGCTAGACTCCCCCTGATGTTTGCACCTTCCCCTGATTTTTACATTAATCATGAGATTATCTGTTATTCTTTCATTTGATCAAGGAAGCTTCGGTTACATTAGCATAGTTATGAATTTTCACATGTTTTTCCAAATATGACTTTGAGCAATGATTTAGTAACTAAATCTTACCACATCGTCCTCAGATCTAACTTGATTTAATTTGATCTTGAGGATAAGGTTATTCATGAACCGAACACATAGGTTCATATTGAACATCAGGTTCACTCATGGTATGACCTTCATATAATAAAACAGTCATAACTTCGTCTAGAGTATGGATGAACCGATAAGAGATTATCCGTTATTCTTTCATTTCACCTTTAATGCGTTTTTCTTTACGCATAGTTAGCTATGACGTGGATAGTTTCTTTATCATGTCACATTCTATGTAGAGATTGAATAAGCCTAAATCTTTCATATCTTTAAGTATTAGAAAGTACCATTTGTGTTGCGTAGGCGCATAGCTACACATAGCTTTACAAATTTTCATCGAATGAGAGGTCGAGTCTTACATATTATGTTTAAGTACAATCATGCGTGATTGCACTTGTATAGGAATTTCATTTCCCAACATTTCTTCATCATCTTCCATTAGATGATAAATTGATCTATTATTAGAGTAAAGACTTCGACTGATCATGGGAGTATATGCAAGCCTTACTTTATTTTTTAGAGTGCCTAAGCCGATTGATAGATTGTCACCATCATTACAGTCTTTGAGTTCCATTTCAAGACTGTGTATTCCCAAGATCTTTTTCATTCTGAACTTAGGATTTACCATACATTGAGTTTCTCTTAGTACATTTAGAGTTCATGTATATCCATAATAAAAACACAAGGGCATAATTCATCAATCTCTTCCCAATCTAATAGTCACTTCAGTGAACGTTTCAATTTCTTTTGCAAACGTACTCATGTGATCTAGAACCACTTGATTTGCGTGGATGAAGTCCATTTAGGATCCTCATGTATATCTCTTAATTTAGATCCCCATAGAGATATATGTTTTGATCACTTTCGTAAGATGCATGTTCAGTTTTTCGGAAATTATCAAACTAACAAGGTAGTGGAGTGCAATGACATCCATTACGAGAGATTGTCTCATCGTAGTCCATTACGAGAGAATATCTCCTCGTAGTCGATTCTAGTGCGTTTTTGAGAGATCTTGCGCCATAAGATGAGTCTACATACTCTTATTCTCATTACGCATTCTAACAAATATATATTTGATAGTGGTGTGAGCCGCGAGGCTCACACAAATAATAACCCTACAAAATATCGTTAGTAGTATGAGCAAGTAGGGATCGTTCTAAGCCGGGGATTAAGGGTACCTGAAATATGAAATTGTTAGACAAACACATATGCACATAAATACAAGACGTCACAATTTTGGGGGGAACGGCAACAAAACAGAAAATAAATCCTAAGTCTAATATTTTCAAGTGATCATCATCTTTCACAAAACATTTAGCACAAAAGACTCTTTAACATGTAGATTAATATGCAAGAAGGTAAGGAACACGTATTAATGTTGTTTCGACGTAACCAATTTCGATCCCAATTAGAGCCTACGAGGTCATCTAATCGTTGATTGCTAAGGTCTTAAGATTAACTACGAGTATAATCCTAAGGTATATGTTAACCGATTTTACTGGATTAACAATTAAACACATGAATCACAAATCGAAGACAAGCGAACAAGTAGGGTCGTCAATCCTCTTATTATCTTGCAAGTTCTAAGGTTATTACTCTAAGTGAGCAAGTGATTAAGAAAACTACGAGTATGACTCAACCACAAAACTCTAGCCCATGAAACCTAGCACTTAGAATTACATGCTTAATACAACAAATGCCTTGAGCAAAACTAGTGTGTCGATTTAATGCCCCAACCTTAGATTACTAATCGAATTAAGTTCTCAAACAACATCGCGTACCTATTGTCCTAGTTATCAAACATAGAAATCCACAAGTCACATATTACAAATTAACATGCGAAACATACAATTTATAAAACCAAAATCGATTCATACATAGACATACAAATCAACACCAAACATACATGAGTGTTTCATAGACAAAACTTAAACATAACTAAACAAAAAGTACTAAACCGAAGAAGGGAGTGGATCACACTTTGAGACACCTTGAGAGCTTCACGTCGTGTGGATCTAACGAAGTATGGAGGCTGGGGTGAGGCTGCACGGCAGTGAGTCACGTCGGCAGTAGGTTATGGAGGAGAAGTTCCAAGATTCGGCAAGAGTAGAAACTTGGTTGAGGTGAGGTGAAGGTGATTTTCAGTTTAGGTTTTTGTCTAGGATCTTTGGTGAATTTTGGTAGAGTTTAGGCCTTGTGTTTATGCTTGAGATGAGATGATTTTCAGAATGAAAAAGTGAGGTTATATATAGATGAGAGGAGGCTGCCGGCTGCCCTATTGCATAAGGGATTCAGAAAACCAAGTGGGATAAGGATTTGAAACCTTCCTTTCTTAGTTCAATTAGGTTTTCTTTTTCTTAATTTTTCTTCAAGGCTTGGGCTTCAAATCTTCATGGACTTATTGTATGATCTTTGAACTTCATTTGATATGTCTTGATCCACTGAAAATGCCCTCATTGCCGGCAGAATCATCAAGGCACAAAATCTGCCTCTTTTCGGCAGCTTCTCCTAGTTTGACTAGGAGAACTTCTTTCTTCGTTTTCTTCCTCAATTCCCGGGCTTGGTGTCATCCTCCTTCCTTTCTTAAGCTTGGATTATCTTCACAAATGCACTTGTACATCATATGGTCCATCGAAAAGCAGCAATTGTGAAAAGGAAGTAATAGGTTCCTGGAATCGGCAGAAAAGACCTTGCTGCAGTAACTCTGGCATATCTCCACCCTCGGAGCTCCGATTGATGCGATTCCAAGTCTCAGATAAACTAGACACATATAGCCATCTCCTCATAAAATATCTCGATCAAATTCCTTGTGAGTCACCGGGAATGATTTTTCGAAGTTGGATCAAAGTCCCAGAAAAATCCTGAAAGTCCCTGGATTGGTTTGCTCGAACTGCTGTTTTGCAGCCATCGTTTGGGACTTCCCGAACTCCGATTGATCTGAAATTTTAACACAACATTCCTCAGTATATGAATAATAAGCACACCAAAATTCATTGAATTCGGACAAGGATAGATCACATTTTTACTCATCTCAAAATCACGAAAAAGACATGTTTTGCACTATTTTCCAGATTTCTCATACTTAGTCATTTTTCGGATTCTTAACCATTTTTCGCCAAACTTTACCAAATCGACACTAAACTAAATTATGACTCAATCTTAGATAAATAAGGGTTAAACAAAGCATAAACGAGGGCATAAACATATAATATCGTCGCACATTGTGCTCCTATCAACTACCCCACACTTATCCTTTGCTAGTCCCTTAGCAAACTAAATAAAACTAGACTCTAAACAACTATTGCCCCTAATAATTTGTCTCTGGCTCGTTTGTACACATAGCTTTCAAGTTAATGCACGAGAATGCTAAGCACGAAAATTCCAAGTTTCATGGACAAGTGGCATCAATATGAACATATAAGAGCAAAAGGTAAGCATGTAAACATGTTAAAACTAGTCCAATCCTCCTCACTAGGCATACTCTCTTCTTTTCTCTCGAAGCATGGTTATTCACACATAAGTATGTGCAAGTGAAAGATAATGAATTACAAAGAGTGACTTGCATATATCAAAGAAACGAAAGCACTTTGTGAATTTTTATGGAAAAACCTCATATGATAACTATATGCACCAATGAACCAAAACCATATGCTTACTCTTGAGATAGTCTCCACAATCAAATTTAACCATCTTAAGAATCATGAAAAAGATCAATCAAAAGGGTTGTAATGGGGCTAGGCTAAGAGGTATTCGATATTTGGATAAGGAGGCTCAAAACGTCACCGTGCGCTTTAGCAAAGCTCGAATCTCCTTATGTCTTCTCGCCGAAAGGGTCAAATTTCATCTTGTTGGACCCATACTTCATTCTTTTCTTCCCATTACATTACAACAATATTCAAGACAATAGCCATGCACAAAATTTTTCTTTTCTTTTTCAAGCCGTGCCCTACAATCTCATATTTTCTTTCTTTCTCTCGGCATTTTTCTTTTTTTTTTTCTTTTGGTCCGAGCATATTTTTTCTCTTTTCTTTTTCTTTTGGCACGGCATACATTTACACTTCTCATATAGATTCATGGCTAAATCTACCCCACACTTGTTCATCTTCATCACACACGCGAAAACGCTTTCAAAAATCAAGCTTTGCCAATACTTTGATTAAGGGTAAAGGGACAACGTACTAAGCTCATGGAAAGTGTTTAAGGGTAATGAAAGAAAAGGCTCAACATAGGCTCAAAGGGGTTTACTAAGGTGTCCCACGACGGGCTCCAATAGGGCTCATGCTTTATTTGGCTTTGGTGGTAAACCTAAAAGATCTTTATTCAATCAGATTCAAAATCAAAGTATTTTATGATATAAACGTTTCGAAAATCAACAAGAGTAAGTTCTAGCATACTAGAGTTCATTAAAAAGCTATGGAACATAGTCATCGAATATGCAAAGAATTATGAGGTTCCATGCTTCCTACAAATCTATCGACTTTTATCTTTTTATCGCTCAAGAAGAAAGCAATATGGCACAAAAGCTCTCATAGGTTATAATCGAAATAAATTAGCTAAAACATGCATGCTTCATAATCAACAAGTCCTACATGCTCCTACCAATGCACATAATCCATGAAACTCACAATTTTAATTGTATGCATAACCATCATCTATGTATGCAAAGAGGAGAAAAACATCATTGACATATTAGGGGCATCCTAAGACTCGAAACAAATTTAAACACTCTATTTTTGTGGAACAATTTTCTGAATTTTTCTCTTCTAAACTAAACACACAAAAAGCAAAAACAAAAACGAAACATGTCATCCCAACCCACACGTAGAAAATTACATTGTCCTCAATGTAAGCACATAACTATAGCAACGAATCTCCTAAGCATGCAATAGTCTAACATTTACCAACATATCATCACAAATCAAAGAAAAAGAGAAGGGTTAAGAAATTTCAAACTCTCGGTGATGGCTCCTTCACTTTTCTTTGATCGAATTGGGTTGCCTCCCAAGTAGCGCTTTGTATTTATAGTCCATTGCTTAGACTTTTCACTGTTGCATATTGCATGTGTTCATCTTGCTCCAAAGTAACTCAAATTGGCATGAAGAAGTTCAAGAAGAAGCTCGTTGCAAGTTGTATCCGATTCGACACTTGTGGATGGTAACGTATCCGGTTGTTGAAGCTGCGTGTCCTGCATCGTTTCTATCGTGTCCGGCGTGTCCTGGGGCGTGTCTGCCTTTTGTCAGACTTCCTGTGGGAGCGTGTCAACCCTGCCGGCAATGGCAGGTCCGGCAGGAGGTGGAGTTGCGGCTGGAATTGGGTGCTGCTGCTCGGCAATTGCAGGTCCGGCAGCTTGGTTCGGTGGTGATGATTGTGGGGCATTGTATACGGCAGCTTCCTCCACCGTGTGCTCTTGAAAGGACGAATAGTATGGCTTGAGACGATGTCCATTTACTTTGAAGGCTTTGCTTGTGATTGAACTTTGAATTTCGATGGCTCCATGGGGAAAAACTTGAGTAACAATGAAAGGGCCAACCCATCTAGAGTGAAGCTTACCCGGAAAGAGTCGAAGTCTTGAATTGAATAAAAGAACTTGTTGCCCAACTTCAAACTTTTTCCCTCGAATCATCTTATCATGGTAGGCTCGTGTCTTCTCCTTGTAAATCCAAGCGGCGTCATAGGCTTCATTTCGGATTTCTTCAAGTTCGTTGAGTTGAAGCTTTCTATGAAGACCGGCTTCATCAATGTTCATGTTAAAGGCCTTGATTGCCCACCATGCCTTGTGCTCTAGCTCAACCGGTAAGTGACATGCTTTGCCATAAACTAACTGAAAAGGAGACATGCCGATCGGTGTCTTGTATGCAGTCCTATATGCCCACAAAGCGTCATCGAGACGATCACTCCAATCCTTCCTTGAAGGTCCAACCGATTTCTCTAGTATTTGCTTGATCTCTCGATTACTTACCTCAGCCATACCACTTGTTTGGGGGTGATAAGGTGTAGATACCTTATGAGTGACTCCATATTTCTTCAATAAAGCTTCAATAGTGCGGTTACAAAAATGGGTTCCTCCATCGCTAATCAAGACCCTTGGAACTCCAAAACGTGAAAAGATGTTGGTCTTGAGAAACTCGGCTACCACCTTTGCATCATTGGTGCGTGTAGCCCTTGCTTCAATCCACTTTGACACATAATCAACCGCAAGCAATATGTAGAGAAAACCCTTGCTTGAAGGAAACGGTCCCATGAAGTCAATACCCCAAAGATCAAAAATTTCTACCTCAATGATCGGCGTGAGCGGCATTTGGTCTCTAGCTCCAATGTTCCCCATTCTTTGGCATCTATCACATGCTTTGCAAAAAATGAATGCATCTCTGAAAATCGTAGGCCAAAAGAAACCACAAGTAAGTACCTTCAATGCCGTTTTCTTCGGTCCAAAGTGCCCAGCACAAGCTCCGTTATGACAAAAAGTAAGGATGGAGCGATGCTTATTCTCCGGCACACATCTCCGAATAACTTGATCACCACATTGCCTCCACAAGTACGGATCATCCCACAAGAAGTGTCGAGCTTGCTTCCTTATCCTCTTTTGTTGGTGGCTCGGCATCTCTTTGGGAAATCGGTGTGTAGCAAGAAAATTTGCAATGTCGGCATACCAAGGTTCATGTACTTCAAGTCGAAAAAGTTGCTCATCCGGAAAGGTCTCACATAGGGGCAGCCGATCCACATCCTTGACAAGTCTACTCAGATGATCGGCTACAACATTCTCAACTCCTTTCTTGTCTTTAATCTCAATGTCGAACTCTTGAAGCAAAAGAATCCATCGAATGAGCCTTGGCTTAGCATCCTTCTTTGTCATAAGATATCTCAAAGCGGCATGATCACTATAAACAATAACTTTGGAATTCAAAAGATATGATCGAAACTTTTCCAAAGTAAAAATTACCGCTAAGAGTTCCTTCTCCGTTGTTGTGTAGTTGAGTTGAGCATCGTTGAGAGTCCTTGAAGCATAGTAAATGGCGCATGGCTTCTTCTCAATTCGTTGTCCAAGTACCGCTCCAAGTGCATAATCACTAGCATCACACATCAACTCAAATTGCTCGTCCCAGTTAGGGGACACTAGGATCGGTGCCGAACATAGCATCTCCTTCAATCGGCAAAAGCTTGCCTCACATGCATCCATCCACTCAAACGTCACCTCCTTTTGTAACAAGTTGCTCAATGGCTTGGCAATTGAAGAACAATCTTTGATAAATCTTTGATAAAACCCCGCATGGCCAAGAAAACTTCTCACATCCTTCACACACCTAGGGCTCGGCAATGCTTGTATTAGCTCCACCTTGGCTTTGTCAACCTCTAAGCCTCTTGCCGAAATAATGTGCCCTAGTACAATACCTTGCGTGACCATGAAGTGACACTTCTCCCAATTAAGCACAAGATTGGTCTCTACACACCTCTCAAGTATCTTCTCCAAGTTTCCCAAACATTCATCGAAGGTGCCTCCATACACACTAAAGTCATCCATAAACACTTCGATAATGTCTTCAATAAAATCCGAGAAGATAGCATACATACATCTTGGAAACGTGCCGGGTGCGTTGCATAGTCCGAATGGCATCAGTCGATAAGCAAACGTGCCAAATGGACAAGTAAAAGTGGTCTTCTCTTGATCATCCGGATGTATCATGATTTGATTGTAGCCACTATATCCATCAAGAAAACAATAGAAAGAATGGCCGGCTAACCTTTCTAGCATTTGATCCATAAACGGCAAAGGCATGTGATCCTTCCTCGTTGTAGCGTTGAGCTTCCTATAGTCGATGCACATCCAATGACCGGTTACGAGTCTTTCTGGCACAAGTTCATTCTTCTCATTCTTGACAACCGTTACACCACTCTTCTTTGACACTACTTGCACGGGAGATATCCACTTACTATCCGAAATTGGGTAGATCACCCCACAATCAAGCAACTTGATAATTTCTTCTTTCACAACTTTCATCATGGGAGGGTGAAGTCGACGTTGAGCCTCCTTTGTCAGCTTAGCTCCTTCTTCTAACAAGATGCGATGAACACAAGTAGTAGGGCTTATTCCCTTGATGTCCGCTAAGGTCCAACCTATAGCGGTTTTGTACTTCTTAAGCACTCTCACCAAATCAACTTCTTGCTTCTCACTAAGCATTGAAGACACAATAACCGGTAGTGTATCTTCTTCTCCAAGATAAACATACTTTAAGTGGCTAGGGAGCTCTTTAAGTTCTAACTTTGGGGCCTCTTCCACGCTTGGTCGAAATTTTGTTGTGGCACTTGGAATTGACAAGAACGAGTTGGATGTATACCTTGGTGTTGCATTTAGTTCGGCAACAACTTTACCAATGAATGGCTCAGTAATGCTCCACCAAAGTGGTTCGGCAACACGAAAATCTCCCCCAACCCGTGCTCCCTTCATGTCAACTCCAACCCCATGCTCGATCGCTAATTGCTATGCGTCAAGCGAGGTCGGCATAACTTGCTCGACCTCCTCTAAAACATCAATGGCACAACCCTCCTTCAAATCAACATTGGGAAATTTCATGGCATCAAACACATTAAACTTGATCATCTCACCATCAAACTCCATAGTTAGGTTGCCCTCGGCCACATCTATCTTTGTGCGTGACGTCCTCATAAATGGTCGCCCTAGTAGTAATTGATTGCTATTGACCGGCGAATCTTCCATCTCAACCATATAAAAATCGGCAGGGAATATCAATTGGTTAACTTGCACAAGTACATCCTCCACATAACCCTCCGGATACTTGCTTGAGCGATCCGCAAGTTGAATGATGACATTGTCCTTCTTGAGAGGCCCTATACTCAACCTTTGATACACATTGAGTGGCATGACATTGATCGATGCTCCCAAATCTAACATCACATCCTCAAAACGAGTGTTGCCTATCACTAAAGGCACATTGAAGCTTCCCGGATCCTTCATCTTTGGTGGCAACTTCCTTTGAATAACGGCCGATACCGTCTCGTTCATAGTCACCACACGAGTCTCCCTAGTATGCCTTCTAGCCGTGCAAAGTTCCTTAAAAAACTTAGCATACTTCGGTACTTGCTTAATGCACTCCAACAAAGGGATGTTGACTTGCACTTTCCGGAAAATCTCCAATACCTCTTCATCGGACTTATCCTTCTTTGATTTAGCAAAGCGAGAAGGGAATGGAATGCTTGATGTCGGCACTAACTCATTCTTTGATGTTGCGGGATCATTCTCAAGCTCATTGCGCAGCCCCTTGTTCTTCACATTATTGCCGGCATCACCTTTCTTCTCGGTGTGCTTGTTCTTCTCGGCTTGCTTCTCACACTCGGCAACAATCCTGCCGGCTGCATCATGGCTCTCGGCAGAATGTCTCTCAGCTGCAACATTGCCGGCTGCAGCCCCTTCATTCTCAACAACATGGCTGCCGGCAATTACAGGTCCGGCAGCCCTCTCGGCTTCATCTACTACATCGAATGTTACTCGCTTCTTCTTTGGACTTGTTGGAGGAAACAACTCTCTTCCACTACGAGTTTGAATCACTTTGGCTTGCTCGTTCCTCGGATTGGGAATCGTATTGCTTGGCAACTTCCCTTGCTCATTAAATCTTCCCATAAAGTCTACAACTTGGCCCATTTGAGTCTTGAGCTCTCCAATGTCTTTTTGATGATTTTGTTGCCCCGCGAGCAATGCTTGAGTAGCACTTGACAAAGATTGGAGCAAAGCATCATAATTGGGATTGCTCGGTGTGGCTTGGCCTTGGCTCGGCCCTCGTTGAGTGTGGTTCGGCAATGCAGAAAAATTCCCTTGGTTCGGCTGAAATGGTTGCCGAGGCACAAAGGGTGCTCTCGGTACATATGGAGCTCCTCCCTCTCTCGGTTGCATAGGTGCCCTAAGCACATTGTCATTATTCGCCCATCGAAAGTTAGGATGATCATTGAACCTCGGATTGAAATTTCCAAAACGTTGGCCTTCTTGAAAACCAATTGCATTGCACTCCTCTACTCCCTCATTAACTCCAAATTGAGGGCATTGTTCGGTCTCATGGCTCTCGGTGCAAATTCCACAAACCATGGCACGCTTCTTCATCAAATTACTCACCAAGTCGGTAAGCTTATCAACTTTCTCCTCTAATTTTGAGCTCGAAGACGTCTCATGCAATTTCTCATTCCTTTGCACATTGCTCCGTGCCATGCCAAATTGTTGGTTGTTCAAAGCACGAACTTCCAACAAACTTCTTGCCGCACCGGCATTCAACTCCAAAAAACTACCTCCCGCGGCCGAGTCAAGAAACTCTCTCTCCATGACACGCAATCCCTCATAGAAATATTGTAGCAAGAGCCCATCGCTAATGCCAAGCGATGGACACAAAGAAACTAGGGACTTGAACCTCTTGTAGTAGTCGAAGAAAGTCTCATCTCCGGCTTGCTTCACACTAGTAATTTGCTTCCTCAGATCAGTGATACGTGAAGCAGGAAAGTACTTGAGCAGAAACTCATCCATCATAGAACTCCACGAAACAATGCGACCACTAGGCACCTCAAACAACCACTCCTTCGCTTGATCTTCTAATGAGAACGGAAATGCCTTCATTTTGAAGTGTTGCAAATCGGTCCCTCTCGGACACATAGACTCTGTGGTGAAGTTAAACCACTGTAGATGCTTGTTAGGATCCTCACTTGGCATCCCATAAAACGATTTCAGCTTATGGAGGAATCCACTCCTCAATTCAATTTCTCCCGTCTTATCAGCTTCCAAGGGAGGATAAGTGATATTAGAAGGAGCAACACCGGCTCCAGCAACATGACCATTCTGTGATCGGATTGAAGTCATTATTTCTTCTTCTTCCTCTGATTCGGCAAAGGTTACAAATTCTGAATTCTCAAGATCACACGATGACGAAATAATAGAGGGTGAGCTCGGCAAGCTAGTAGAACCGGGTGACAATGATGGCAACCTGGACGATGATGGTGATGACGGCAAGGTTGGTGATGGAACTGATGAACTGGTTGGTGACGTTGGCGGTAATGGCACAAAACGAGCAATAGCGAGTTCTTGATCTAAACGTTGCAAACGGCCTTGAAGATATCTTGTCCAAATGTTAGATTCGGACATGCATTATTTCTGAAATTTGCATCATTTAAACAAGTTAGAACATCGTAAAGAAATAGAAAGCAAGAATATACATCATTACAAGCCACGACATTGGCAATTACACAACATCTTTCAAACAATGGCACACACATATACATTCGGCAAAGCACAAAATACTCGGCAACAAGAGATAAAAAGTTGAAACGTCCATGATCATGTAATCATAAGTCTAATTTCTTTTAAATTTGTTCTAACTCTCGAAGTACGTGGAGCAGAGGAGATAACGGTGCAATGGACTGATACAGCCCCCGGTAGTATCATGCTTAACCCGATATACCTCAAGAGTTGAACCACACAACATGTTTTATCTTTGAAGAAAATAGGCTACATATGTCAAGTTATCTTCTAGCGTCTAAACTGAGGTGATGCTTCGGCACAAGCTGTCGACTAGGTCGTGCGGATTTTACGTTTCAAAGGTCATTAAAATCACGGAGGGCGAACCCCCTACAGGAACCAGGCAGGACTCGTTGTTGGACACCACGGAGGGCGAACCCCCTATCGACTCACTCACCGAGAATGAACATCAGTCTGTGGGCCTTGAGATCCAGTTAGACAAACCTGAGAACCATAACAAAAATTTCCGGCAACATTATATACACAACAATAACACAAATCAAGCTTTTATAATCTCCGGCAACGGCGCCAAAAATTTGTGTGAGCCGCGAGGCTCACACAAATAATAACCCTACAAAATATCGTTAGTAGTATGAGCAAGTAGAGATCGTTCTAAGCCGGGGATTAAGGGTACCTAAAATATGAAATTGTTAGACAAACACATATGCACATAAATACAAGACGTCACAATTTTGGGGGGAATGAAATGGATCGGCAGCAAGGCTGCCCTAGACTACACACGGCAACAAAACAGAAAATAAATCCTAAGTCTAGTATTTACAAGTGATCATCATCTTTCACAAAACATTTAGCACAAAAGACTCTTTAACATGTAGATTAATATGCAAGAAGGTAAGGAACAAGTATTAATGTTGTTTCGACTTAACCAATTTCGATCCCAATTAGAGCCTACGAGGTCATCTAATCGTTGATTTCTAAGGTCTTAAGATTAACTACGAGTATAATCCTATGGTATATGTTAACCGATTTTACTGGATTAACAATTAAACACATGAATCACAAATCGAAGACAAGCGAACAAGTAGGGTCGTCAATCCTCTTATTATCTTACAAGTTCTAAGGTTATTACTCTAAGTGAGCAAGTGATTAAGAAAACTACGAGTATGACTCAACCACAAAACTCTAGCCCATGAAACCTAGCACTTAGAATTACATGCTTAATACAACAAATGCCTTGAGAAAAACTAGTGTGTTGATTTAATGCCCTAACCTTAGATTACTAATCGAATTAAGTTCTCAAACAACATTGCGTACCTATTGTCCTAGTTATCAAACATAGAAATCCACAAGTCACATATTACAAATTAACATGCGAAACATACAATTTATAAAACCAAAATCGATTCATACATAGACATACAAATCAACACCAAACATACATGAGTGTTTCATAGACAAAACTTAAACATAACTAAACAAAAAGTACTAAACCGAAGAAGGGATTGGATCACACTTTGAGACACCTTGAGAGCTTCACGTCGTGTGGATCCAGCGAAGTATGGAGGCTGGGGTGAGGCTGCACGGCAGTGAGTCACGTCGGCAGTAGGTTATGGAGGAGAAGTTCCAAGATTCGGCAAGAGCAGAAACTTGGTTGAGGTGAGGTGAAGGTGATTTTCAGTTTAGGTTTTTGTCTAGGATCTTTGGTGAATTTTGGTAGAGTTTAGGCGTTGTGTTTATGCTTGAGATGAGATGATTTTCAGAATGAAAAAGTGAGGTTATATATAGATGAGAGGAGGCTGCCGGCTGCCCTATTGCATAAGGGATTCAGAAAACCAAGTGGGATAAGGATTTGAAACCTTCCTTTCTTAGTTCAATTAGGTTTTCTTTTTCTTAATTTTTCTTCAAGGCTTGGGCTTCAAATCTTCATGGACTTATTGTATGATCTTTGGTCTTCATTTGATATGTCTTGATCCACTGAAAATGCCCTCATTGCCGGCAGAATCATCAAGGCACAGAATCTGCCTCTTTTCGGCAGCTTCTCCTAGTTTGACTAGGAGAACTTCTTTCTTCGTTTTCTTCCTCAATGCCCAGGCTTGGTGTCATCCTCCTTCCTTTCTTAAGCTTGGATTATCTTCACAAATGCACTTGTACATCATATGGTCCATCGAAAAGCAGCAATTGTGAAAAGGAAGTAATAGGTTCCTGGAATCGGCAGAAAAGACCTTGCTTCAGTAACTCCGGCATATCTCCACCCTCGGAGCTCTGATTGATACGATTCTAAGTCTCAGATAAACTAGACACATATAGCCATCTCCCCATAAAATATCTCGATCAAATTCCTTGTGAGTCACCGGGAATGATTTTTCGAAGTTGGATCAAAGTCCTAGAAAAATCCTGGAAGTCCCTGGATTGGTTTGCTCGAACTGCTGTTTTGCAGCCATCTTTTGGGTGACTTCCCGAACTCCGATTGATCTGAAATTTTAAAACAACATTCCTCAATATATGAATAATAAGCGCACCAAAATTCATTGAATTCGGACATGGATAGATCACATGTTTACTCATCTCAAAATCACAAAAAAGACATGTTTTGCACTATTTTCCAGATTTTTCATACTTGGTCATTTTTCGGATTCTTAACCATTTTTCGCCAAACTTTACCAAATCGACACTAAACTAAATTATGACTCAATCTTAGATAAATAAGGGTTAAACAAAGCATAAACAAGGGCATAAACATATAATATCGTCGCACATTGTGCTCCTATCAGCTAGGGTTTATATTTGCGGTGTCGGCGTCACCTGCCCAAAGGACCTATCTCTTTGTTTATACTAGATCGCTTTTTTCCATTTCGCCAATTTACTACGTTGAAATTTTTCAACGAAGTATGGTTCGATATTAGACTCATTATTCCACATCCTTATGTACACTAGTGTAATGTGTTTATAGAGATCTCTATACTTTCAACGATTGGTTCTAACATTTGAGGCGTCCCCCAATGGTAACCACAATCCAGAAATTTTCTCATGAGACGGATTTGAGTATCACTGATCAATAGATCAGGTTGTGCCAAAACTGACTATCTTCGTTTGGGTGAGCATTTATAGAACCTAAGGTGGCTTTCCCCTCTTCCTTGGAGAGCCACGGAAAGCCACGGCCTGTGACACCATTTATGCCACTTATGTCGTCATCATGCCACTATCCATTGTGGTGGTGCAATGCCAAATTCCTCTTGGGTGGCACCATGTTCTCCTGATAGGACACAATCCCTGCAGGCATGTTTGCAGCAGGTTTATATGATCCCGTCACTTACATCTACACACTTTACTTTGTGTGGTTTTGGAGATCAAGATGAGACACAGTGGGGACAAACCACGACAATTCCTGTCGTTTCACTTGAACATACTTGTTCTTATCTCCCCCTAATGACGGGAAGATTATCTCATCAAAGTGACACACCGCAAATATAGTGGTAAGGAGATCGCCTGTCAAGATTTCGACATAGCGGACTAGCTGGAAGTTCATATCCATCATAAATATTTATTCATCTCCAGTAACCCATCATTGTACGTTGTGGCGGCGTGTTTCGGCACATAAAAATATTTAACCGAGCTAAAAGATTGTAGATCTGTGTCAATCCAAAAGAGCTCAAGGATTACACGTTTGTTTGAGATCCTTTAAAATCCTCACACATAGTCACTAGCTGTGGTGTAAATTGGTTCAATGATGATGGTCATAGATGAATACGTAACGCTACATGCAAAATTACATAACCCAAAACGAAAGTATTGGTGTGCTTTAGCAATATCAAGACTATTACTGTAGTCGTTTTCCGTGAGACCAATTGGGTTTTTATATAGGAATATGATATCCATTACAGATTCCATATAATAAGATATAACATCATTGCGCCTACGGAAATTAACCCGGCCTAGATGCTTTGACATTCTAGCATAAGCAGTATAAATTTTAATTGTGGATGGTGTTATGACACGTGACCAGCGTGTCGACACAACAACTAACACCATAAAATATCTAAAGTGTCCGCAAGTTGGTTGAAACAGTCCACTGAATCCTCTTTGGATTCAATATAAGAACATAATGAGAACACATGTGTCCTTTACATATGATGGTGTCAATCATAATTTTACGAGTTGGCTTTGAATGATATGCGTTTATTCATAAAATCACGATGGATGTCAGAAGCATAATAGGATATAAGTACATATTCTTGTACATGAAATATATTATAATGTCACCTTAGGGGAGCGATGGAATTTAGGGATTGAACACACGTCTTCAACCCTACATGAATTGTATCGAGACAATATTTGAGGATAAAATGTTTTTTAGTCGTCTTCGGTTTTGTGTGTGAATCATATTCTTCTGGTATTTGCTTCTATTCATCCAAAATATGGGTGTCCATAGTAATTTCTTTAATGTAAAGATCACAACCAATCTATGTCAGATTTCCAAAAGATCATTTTCTTTTAACTTTGGGTTCAATTAGTGGTTACATATAACCCACTAAGTTGACATATAAACTTCGCTAATACTCGTTGACATCCACAGTCATTTAGAGGTAATGCAAAAGAGCTCAAATTGACAGGACCCGCCCCGGATTTCACCCTGAAATCCGGATAAGATCCTGCGGGGACCACCTTAAGACTAACTCTATCGATAAATCGATAAGTCAATCTTAAGATGGACAACCCTAAAACCTGCAACAACCAAAACACTTCAAAATTCCAGTTCCATCTGTAACACCTGGAGCCACCTGCTCCCCAAATCACAACAACCGCCACAAATAAATACAAAATCTAATTCAACTGGCTCACAGGTAATCAGAGCAATCTAACAAAATGAACTGGAATCACAAATGGATATATAACAAGAAATGTAATATGAAAATAAAAGAATAAGGGATCACAGATCCCACCTAGCGGAAGCGACAATGATGATGACTATGCCTCGACTCCAAGTACTCTTAACCTCTGATCACTACTCTGCACACTGGGCGATTTAAACCGAAGGGCCCAGGGGAAAGTAATTTAAAAACAAGTTAGAGTGAGTGGATAAAATAATATCGTATAACACTTTATATAAAAAGTATTGTATTACTTCCCCAATATTTTATAACTGAAAACCACTATGCATGCATTTTTACAAAAAAGTTTCGCGTTTTAAGAAAATCGGAATTTAAAAATCAGCCTCGCTGATATAATCCAATAAAAAAATAATTATTTTGTTTATATATATTCAAAAAAATATACTTTTGAAAATCAATTTATAATATTTCTCGACCAATCCCATTGGTCATATAGAAACCTCAGCCCCGCTGGTTCGGGAATTTATTAAAATCAGAAAGTCTCATAGAGAAAATATTCCCGAAAACCACATAATATAAAAATCATGACCAATCCCATTGGTCATATAATAGGGGAAGGTTATCACCATTTAATAGTAAGCCTCCCAGGCTAAGGGTCGAGTCTCCCAGACTCTATAGCGTCCCACGCTAAACCTCTATACAACCCTACGTCGACCACCGAGCGTGAATCTGACCTATATGGTCAAGTTGTAACCTCGCGTGGGATGAGGTTAATAAGCTAGCTAGCATCAATATATATACTGACCCTGATATGGTGAAAAATCCGAAAATAAAACCGAAAACACACTTCCCCTTATATATAATAAATCCGTACGGTCCCCGACCGCACATCTGAGGCTTATAATAATCATAAATAGTATAATAGCCTCAAAATATATTCATATATGTCCGACATATCCAATATACCGTAAAATAATATCGAAAAATATATATACAACATCGACATGTCTCACATGTCGAAAAATCACAAATTCGAAAACATTAAATCGCCGGAAATCTCATTTCCGGTCTTTACATCAAAATACACATAAACTTATTTAGCATAATCAAGTTATGATTAATTAAAACATATTATTTCCGGAAACCTCGTTTCCGGATAAAATCATATACTACTAAAATAAAAGTATAACCCCAAAACCTTATTTCTTTAAATATCAATATCATTTTAATTTTACGGATTTTCATGCTTCTCAGATTATTTATTTAAATAAATTGTATTTCCTTAAAATATATATACATGCATTTATTTAAAATAAAAATCCACTCACAGTACGGCTGAGCGCGCCGCTAATCCGATATCTCGTCCCGTCGAATAACCTTTCGACCTGTAATAGGGACGTAATTATAATTATTACGAAACTCGGAATTAATTTATAAACGTTAAATCTACGGACGTCCTTACTCGCACGAAACCTCCTAATTTTCCCTTTTCAGTTATCGGTATAGGAATTTCGCCTCAATACCGAATAATCTACGTCCGAAATAACTCAGGACACCCACCCTGTGTCCGATTAATCCTTTTACTAGTTATTTCGTCGTAAAACCCCTTTAAAACAGCTTTTACCTTTTTACGGTAAGTCAACAGTAATAAACCAAGGTCAAACAGTAATTATTCTAGGTCAAACAGTAAATTCTGAAAGTCAAACAGTATAATGGTTAAAATCCAATTACTATTTACCATTTACTTTTCCTGTTTACTGTTTACTGTTTTACTGTTTTACTTTTCACTTTTTACCGTTTTACTTTTACCTTTTACTGTTTCACTATTTATCGTCTTCAACCTGTCGCCGCCGGAACAGTGGCGCCGCCGCCGCCGCCGGCTGAACAGCAGCGCCGCCACAGGAGGCCAAAACACCTCCAATCGATCCCAAATTTCCACAGCAGCGTGGCCACATCCTCGGGGACTCATCCCCGTCGCCTTTGCCACCAAAAACCCACGCAACCGCCGCGTACGGCGGCTGGTAGGCGGCGCAAAAATTCCAAACTCCAATTTCTCCAAAACTCAACCAATCGAACCCCAAATTATACTTAATCGACTCCAAACAACATCCTAAACACGAATTTAACCTCCATATCCACCGAAAACATCACTTACACAACCTCCATCAAAAATCACCAAAACCCTAAAATTTTCAATTTCAAATTTCTCCTTACCTGGGCTGAACTGGATCAATTCCTTCCATGGGATTGTTGCACACGTCGAGACCTTCGATTCCCGACCGAAATCGGGCCGAGCCATGGTCGGAGGAGAGAACTCTGGTTCGACTGTGTCGAATCAGCTCGGGCGGCGCACGGCCAAACGGCGGCGTTTCACGCCGCGCCGCTGCCACCGACGTGAAGAGGAGGCCGAGCCGGTCTGAACATGACCGATGCGCCGGCCCAGTTCGGCCGGACGGCGTAGACTCGGCCGGAGGTCGGGCCGAGTCGGGGGAGAGGAGAGAGAAAGAAGAGAGAAGAAAAAGAAAAAGAAAAGAAAGAAAGAAAAGAAAAATTGCCGTTTCGGGAAATTTCCTCCCGGCTATTTATACTCTTCCAAAAATCGGACAACTACCGATTTTATATCGTAACTTTTTCGTGAGAACTCCAAATTGAGCATGCTACGTGTCCACGAACTCGTTTCATCGTCTTTTACCTCGTCATGAAATAAAATCCTCGGTCGAGTCAACTTATTTAAAAGTCAACCTTTAGAACTTTCAAATCATAAAAACAATTCCCGAGGAGAAATAATTAAAGTAAAACAGTTAAACGGTAATTCTAGGTTCGGGTCATATCACAAATGAGTTATCACTTGTGTCTTTTTACATGAACATCGTGGCATAAATTTCTTTAAAGTGTTGAACAAATTCAATTTTCTCTTATCGCATAAATTGTCAATTTGACATATGCTCAATATATATATATATCGAAACGTAATTCAAGTTCCTTAGAGTAACTCGATGGGGATTGTAATAAAATTTATTGTAATCCCAATTAGGCAGGTGTATTATGAATCCTAAAGAAACAGATATACCGATCCTTATCACTTTCAATATAGTACTGATAGGAGCATAAAATACGACGTTCTTAATGTGTTTTACCCCCATTTTTGCAATTTTTATCCCTTATTATTGTAATATAGAGTCATTGAGTCTAGTTAGGAGTCTTTGGCAGAGTCGGAATCTGATTTGATCTTAAATTGTGAAAAATGCAGAATTCTTGATGAGTCCTAATTGAACTAGGATTCCTAATCGAACTAGAAGTCTAAAATGTTTCGACGTTTCTATAACGACGAAGATACGAAAGAGTTGGATTGGAATTAGGAAACCTTATTCAACTAGGAAACTATGTTGAATGAGGAGTCCTGATAAAAGTAGGAATCTCAGTTGGATTTGGAATCTAAGAGTTTGAGTCAAAGTGAAAGTCCTCGGAAAATAGGACTTCTAGCCGGACAAGGAGTTTACAAATTCTCAACGTTTTTGAAAACGTCGAAAGTTCTAAGAGTTTCATTGAAAGTAAAACTCCATGTTGGGCCAGAATCCTTATTGGATCAGGACTTGTACTTGTAACAATTTTTCTATATACTTTTATCTTCTCTTTTCAATTAATTTATTTTTTTATTTTCAGGATAATTGGAGAAATAATTGAAGAGATAAATGAGGAATAATTCAGAAAATACATGATTGTTGCCATGAGTTTCAAAGAAGGAGATTGGGACTAGGATGCTTCAAGGCCGGCAGCAAAAGAAGAGGAGGATAAAGAGGAAAAGCTAAGGCCGAATGTGGACCACTTTCTGTTCAAGATTCATAATATTGTTGCTGAATTAAATCAAGAGAAATTGCAAGATTAATCAGCCATTATCTAAGGAGAATTCGGCAACAAACTTTGAAGAGAAAAAGGAGCCCTATTACTACTCAATGAAGAACTCACGGCAAGAGGAGAAAAATAGGCTGAATGTGGACTTGATTTCATGCTTGGTTCAAGACATTTTTGTGGAATTAAATCAAAGATAATTGAAGAGATATTGTTGCAATTATTCAGCATATTATCCAAGGAGAATTCGGCAGAAAATAAAGAAAGAGAAGAGAAGTGCCGAACAAGAAATTACTAGGGTTTCAAACCCTAGCTTTGCCGAAACCTCTTCCATGCTTTCCTCTATATATAGCACGTCCTAACTCTAAAAATATCATCTCTTCTCCCACATAAAAGCTTACCGAAACTCTACCAAAATTTTACCAAATCCTATACAGAAAATTGCCAAGCTATAACCACCATCACCACCTCCAAAATACTATTCCTTTCCCCAAACTTCCATTCGATTCACCACCTTTGCCGAAAGCTTCCAAGGTTCTTCTTCAAAGTGTGATTCATCCTCTTTATAGCTTGTAATATTTTTTTGTATTTTGTACGAATTCAGGTTGTATAATAGTTTGGATTTTTGGTTTTTGGTTTTGTATTTCAAACATGGAAATCGAATTGTGTTGGTTTTCTTCATTTGAATTATGAACATGTTATGTAACCGATGTGTTTATGAATAGGGCAGTAGGAATTTTTGGTTGAAACTTTGATCTTGTTTGATTAATTTTCATGAGTTCGTGCATCACAAATTGTGTGCTTGAGGGCTGACTTTGTGGCTTCTCCTTAGGTGCCGATTTTACTTACCAAAATAGTTTAGATTGCATCATACGTGAAGTTGTTGTGGTCTAGGTTATTTAATTATAGCTGTTATAACCTTGAAAATTTGCATGATCAAATATGATGAGTGACTCCATTACATGTTTGTATGTCTCCAATTCGGCTTATTGTGCTTATGTGCTTTTTGTGTTTAATTTCTACGCGAAGTGTCTTTAAACCGATTAGTACCATGTTTAGGATTATACGCGAAGTTAATTCTAAATACTTGTGAAGTCTTAACGATTAGATGAACCGTGAAGGGCTCTAATTAGAATTGGAATTGAATAGGCTAAAGTGGATTCGAAAATTTCTGCCTTGTTTGTGTATGCATGTTGGTTGTGTTTCATGAGTGCGTCTTTGCTTGTTTTTGTGTGGAGAAGTTGATCAATTGTATATAATAATTTAGATTTAATTTCGTAAAATTCAGTAGGTATTAGATTCAAATATCAAATCCCCAATATGATTTTGTAATGGTTTATGTGATTAAAAGCCCTAGATTTCCCCGGATAGAACAATCCCTACTTGTTCTAACTACAATTGACACAAATAGGGTAATATGTGTATGAAGTTGTTTTGCAGGTACAATGTGCTCGAAATAAACTCCATCAAGTACTACAGTTCTTCAGTACTATTGTGTTATTTTTGTGATATATTAGTACCATTGTCCTTCAATACTATTATTCTAGGGATCACATGGTACGTTTCTTTGCCCACAGTTCGTTGTGTCATGCTTATATTATGTCTTTACACACAGTTCTTTGTGTTATACCTATATTTTATTTTTACACACAGTTCTTTGTGTCATGCCTATATTATGATATGTTGTTTTACTTTATGCAATACTTGGTAAAGTTAGATGCAGAAAATTGAATCATGTATATAATGAATAAAATTTGAATAATCTCAATTCCTTTAGAGAAGATTCAAAAATTAACGTGCCAACGATTACATTTAGTGTTATCCAATTTAAAGATAGAAAGACCAAAAGTCTAATTTAGGACCAAAAGTTTAATTTAGGCGTAATAGCCTTTATAAGGATATCTTGGAAATTTAAAAGTAGACTAATCAAAGTCTATCTTGGATTGAACCAGATCATTTTTTCTATTTAATAGCTACAATGATGAGATGTGTCATTGTCATATTCTTCCCAAATAGTATGTCTTTAGTTGTAAATTCATTTTTGATGTTCTTATTGGATATTGAAGATACTTTTCTAAAAAACCGCGTACTCGTATGATTCTTTATACTTATTGTAAGTCACAGCTAATTCTTTGCTAGCTTGTAATGTATGTATCAATACTTCATTGATTTACAACAATGGCAGAGTGCTTCACTGCACATGACATGTTCCCTATGTTATTTTTCAAATGGTACATTGTCTCCACTTACTTTTGGATGATTATAGGAATCTTTACGTCCATGGTAATTGTCTTTTGTTTTATGGTTGTTGCATTACTTTACAGAATTTATTCCAAGAAATTTCTTTTTCACAAACCTTACATTGTCATTGCTTTTTGTTTTAGGGTTGTTGTATTACTTTGCATAATTTGTTAGAGGAAGTTTTTTTGCTATTTACAAAAAGTAGTTTGCATAAATATACCATGCTCAAGCCTTAGTTGGCTCAGTAGGGGAATTTGGTACTCAAGTTCTTCAGAGTCCAATATGTCAAAACCAAACTGTGATGGTTAAACCATTTGTAAAATGGTGGAGGAAGAGAATGTATTAATTTCGCCATCTAAATGACATGCACGATAGCTAATATAAACTAATATGTAAATCCGATGATTCGTGAAATTTCATTATCACAATAAAATTTTAGTTTCTTAATTTTCATTGCATGTGAAGCTAATAAAATTCCATTATCTTGGCTTTTTACACAATTAATAAGATATCCATCTTGAAAAATTTTCAAGAAATAAAAATTGGATTTCAAGACTGAAATTTGTAATGGTCATATTTTTCTTGCTTCGTGAAAATGTTTTATCACAATAGTTGGTTTGTCCATTTTTCTTTATATTACAATACTCATGAAATTGCATTATTATGGCAATGCTCAAACTAAATAACATATTAAATAAAACAATTATTTAACAGTAATAAAATAGACATATAATGATGTTCAAATTTTATAAGTATATGTCATAATATGATAAGATCAATTTGAGCATTATATCATTAACGATTTAATGAAAATGATAACTTTAATTAGATGTTACTGTTAGTTTGCCAAATAAACTGCGTGTGAAGCGGTTGCTTGATCTCAGTTCCATATTGATCGTCGCATAGTAATTATGACATCACATGTAAAAACAACAATATTCATATAATTAGTCACTTTAATCATATTTATTTCACATTTACTATATAAATTAAATATTTTCATATTTACCATTAAATTTGAAAAACAATAAATAGTCATACAGTAAATAAAAATTACTATGCGGTAATTTTAAATATTACCTTTAAATTTTACCAAAAAAAAATTTCTTTTTTTCGTGGGTCGGGTCACGCAGATCTTGGTCAGGCCCAAAAGAGCTGGGTCGAGACTGATAAGAGCACAATGTGCGACGATATTATATGTTTTTACCCTCATTTATGCTTTGTTTAACCCTTATTTGTCTAAGATAGAGTCATAATATAGTTTAGTGTTAGTTTGGTAGAGTTTGGCGAAAAGTTGCTTAAGAATCCGAAAAATGACTAAGTTTGAGGAATCTGGAAAATAATGCAAGTTGTCCTTTTCGTGATTCTGAGATGAGTAAAAATGCGCTCTATCCTTGTCCGAATTTAATTAAATTTGGTGTGCTTATTATTCATATACTGAGGAATGTTGTGTTAAAATTTCAGATCAATCGGAGTTCGGGAAGTCACCCAAAAGATGGCTGCAACTTGGCAGTCCGAGCAAACCAATCCAGGGACTTCCAGGATTTTCCTGGGACTGTGTTCCAACTTCAAAAAATCATTCCCGACGACTCATAAGGAATTTGATCAAACTGTTTTATATGGAGGTAGCTATTTGTGTCTAGTTTCTCTGGGACTTAGAATCGCATCAATCGGAGCTCTGAGGAGGAAGTTATGCCAGATTTACTGGAGTAAGGTCATTCTGTCGGGAAAACAACAACTATCCCGGTTGCACAAGGAAAGCTTTCCTTTGGACTTTTGAAGCATGGATCGGATATTATGACCTAAAGATATGTCCATACTAACTTAATGAGAAGATTCAAGTCGAAGATAAGGCCAAGAAGAGTCTAGAAGAAAAGAATTCAGATAATAAGAGAAAGAAAAAGAATCCTGATTAATTTCGGGAAAATTCCTGTGCACGTCTCTCAACTTCCACGGACTCTCCCAGACAGCTCACAATGAATCAGAATTCGAGCCTTATATGGATAGAAAGCTACGGGAGTCTAGTTTCCAACCCAACTAGAATCACCTTAAATATCTATTTTCTAGATAAAGATATTCCATAATCTTCACTCGAAGGTCAAATCTGCCAGCAGGATAAGTTTGAGAAAAACTAGGTTTTGTGAACCCTAGTTGCAGCCACCCTTTTGCCTCTATATATTGGACGATTTTCACACAGAAAAGATCATCTTCTCTTCCTCACTTGAACTTACCAAAACTCTGCCGAATTTCCACCATAACAATCCTCACATAGAGCAAAGCCGAACCATCTCCACCACCTTTCCTAAAAATCATTCCAATCACCATCACCAATCCTCTTGCCGAATTCTTCAACGAAGGTTCTCAATTCAGATTGTAATTTTCCATGGCTTTTGTTTCTTTGTACTTATACATTATTTTGTCTATGAAATATGTATGGATTCTTGGTTGTAATTTTGGTTTTGTAAATTATTCTTGGGATTTCCGAATTCTTCTTATATTATTTGGTTATCTTTGGTTTAATTTCCAAATTATGCATGTGGTTTAATCGAATATGGTATTATGGGCAGTAGGCTTTTGCATGTTTTCTTGATTTAATTAGGTTGATTTCCTGAATTTGTATGCATAAAAATCGTATGCATGGAGGTAGTCTTGGCCATGACTATCCTTTGTGTGTTGGTTTCACATGCCGATTTAATACATGTTGAATCATACGCGAAGTTGGTTTTAATTTGTATTAATCTAAAGGGCTAGAATAATTCTGGAAATTTGCATGTCGATGTGGGATGAGTGACGCCATACCTGCTAACATGTTTCCAATTCGACATATTGTGTTTATGTGCTATTTGTGTTTAATTTCTACGCGAAGTGTTTTTAAACCGATTAGTACCATGTTTAGGATTACACGCGAAGTTGATTCTAAATACTTGTGATGTTTTGAATAATTAGATATACCGCGAAGGCTCTAATTAAATTGGAACTTAATTGAATCTTGGATCCGATTTTAGCTTGTTGCCCCTATTACTTTGTTTAATTTCGTTGCATGTTTAATGAGTTTTGTGTTTTGTGATTGTGTGGAAGATGTTGATCAATTGTATATAATAATTTAAGATTTAAATTTAGTAAAAATCAGTAGGTAAATTAGATATAAAAATCGACACCCCCCTTTATTTGCAACACTTTGTGTGATTGAAAGCCCTAGATTTCCCCGGATAGAACGATCCCTACTTGTCCTAACTACAATTGACACAAATAGGGTATTATGTGTATGAAGTTGTTTTGCAGGTACTTTGTGCTTGGATAATAGAGCCATCAATTTTTGGCGCCGTTGCCGGGGAAATTTAATTATTTTGATTCATAAAGTGTTGTTTTGTAATTATGTATATTGCAGGTTATTTAATTTTGCTATAGTTTTTGGGATATGTATAATAGGATTTTTCGGAAGTGTAATAGTAAATAAGGATTTCCGATTTTTTTTTTTTTGGTTTTTGGTTTGATTAATTGCCGAATTATGTGATGGATATTTGTGAATGTTTGTAACACTTAGATAATTTCTAGGAAGTTGATAGTTTTATGTATGTTTAAGTTTATTGTAGTTTCTAAAGTGTAACATGTAGGTGAAGCCTCTTTTATTGATCATAACCAAAACCCTTCATACGAATGATGCTTTGTTGGATCCGTTTTATGTAGATTGGGAAACGCGAGATACTTCCCCCCCCCCCCCCCCCCCCAAGCATACAAGCGACATTTTGGCAAAGTTATTACTTCTGTGAGGTTGAGGGTGGTTTTAATCAACACTTGTAGACCGCTAGGGACCCGAGTTTATTTTACAAAGTATGGGGCAAGTTATTTTCATTGATTGGTTCTCAGGTTTGTAAAACTGGTTCTCAAGGCCCATAGACTGATGATCATTCTCGGTGAGTGAGTCAATAGGGAGTTCGCTCTCCGTGGTTACCAACAACGAGACCTGTCTGGTTCCTAAAGGGAGTTCGCTCTCCGTGAATCTTAACGACACCGCCTTTGAAAAGTAAAATACGCTCGACCCTAGACAACAGCTTGTGCCGAAGCATCACCTCACTTTAGACGCTAGAAGATAACTTGAACATATGTGAATCTATTTTTCTTCAAAGATAAAATTTGTCTTTAATTTTTTAGGTATATCGGAATAAGCATGATACTACCTTGGACTGTTTCAGCCCATTGCACTGTTATCTCCTCTGCTCCACGTACCTCAAATTTTAAAGTTGTGTGAATAAAAGAAATTAAAAACTCTAAGTTTCGGCATTTCCTTTACATACATAATTTGAATACTTTAAGAACCAAACCATTGTGTGATACATGTAAATTATGTGTAAATTTTCGTGACCTATTGTATAACTAGTTTAAATTGTTAGGGAGTTTTAAAAGTTTATTTATGTTGAGTTTGTTTTTGGTTTTGAGGGGAAGAGGAATAGGTAAGGTCACTAATGCTGATATTAGCCTCAACCCTTCATACTAGCGCTTGCATTTTTATGAGGTTGAGGGCGGCTTTTATGCACTTTAGTGGTACTGTCAACATAAGGTTCTCAACAGAGTAAGGGGCATTCATTAGTTCGTTTGTTTCTAATTTTTGGTGTTGAGGTTTGTTTAACTAGATCTCAAGGCCCATAGACTGATGTTCATTCTCGGTGAGTGAGTCGATAGGGGACTTGTCCTCCGTGGTGTCCAACAACGAGTCTTGCCTCACTCCATCATTAGAACTTTCGTTCTAGCCTTCTGAAACCACGGAATCTTGTGTCTAGACGATAGACCTAGGCCGCACGTCCACCGAGCTTCAAAACCTTAAATGAGTTTGATATGAGTAAATTTTTAATCTCAAAAGAAAACCTTCTTGGTTTGAATTTTCGAGGTATATCGGAATAAGCATGATACTACCTTGGGCTGTATCAGTCCATTGCACCGTTATCTCCTCCGCTCCACGTACTTTGAAAATTCAAACAAAATTTAATAGCAATTTAACTAGGGATACATATTATACATTTTTTTTGATACTTTTTCGTTTATACTTGTAAATTTGTGTGAAATATACTTGTAAATTTTCGTGTGATACACATACTTATACTTAATTAAATTTTCGTTTGATACTTACTTATATTTTCGTATGATACTTTAACCCTAACACTAACATATACATTCTAACTTTACATCAAACGTTTGCTTTTCTTTTAAATTCATTGACTAAACACTTGATCTTTTGAATAAATTTCAGGTACATGAATGTCCAGTTGGTCACGCGACATTAGAGGCCGTTTGTATCGAATTGGAGAGATATACGATCTAGAGTTGCCAGCAACGCTAGGTCAAGCACGTTCACCATCACCAGAACATCAGTTTGTATCTCCCACCTCATCACTTTTTGATAGAAGTTTCGTTGCACCGCCATCACCATTTCCTTTAGAGTCTTCGTGTGAACTAAACCCTTTGTTTCACGAAGAACTAGAGTTTGAGCTACTTCAGAGTCCCATACCAATTCAATTTTTGAACTTTGATTTACCTGATCCCATATTCAATATGACTTCATTGAGGGAAGAAAATGGGCAAGTTGATGCACCACAAGGAGCGGAAAGACCACACAAGGGCCGGCATTGAAGAGAGGTGATGACGTGAGAGAGTTTGAAGAAGAAGAAGGAGAGGCACACGGCAACAAGGTGGTGACGCCACCTATGATGAAGAGGGAATTGGAGAAGGATCTAGCAACCTCGAAAAAAGAGGCACCTAATGTTAATGACCCTAATTCAATTGATTTAGTTAAGACTAATCAATTTTCTTGTTTACCTTTTCCCTCCAGGTTCGCAAAGTCCAAGAAGGACAAATCTGATGAGGAGGTGTTGGAGATCTTTAGGAAAGTGGAGGTCAACATCCCCCTTTTGGAATGCATCAAGCAGATTCCAAAATATGCCAAGTTTTTGAAAGAACTTTGCACAACAAGAAGGCATATAAGGGAGGAGCAGGTGGTGAAGATGAGTGAGACGGTTTCAGCTGTTCTCCAAAGAAAGCTTCCACCAAAAATGAAAGACCCAGGCAGCTTTACAGTGCCATGTAAAATTGAACAATCATGTTTTGATAAAGTTTTACTAGATTTAGGGGCTTCAATAAATGTTATGTCTTACAATGTGTATAAGTCCCTAGGTCTAGGAGAGTTGAAAAAGGACAATGTAATTATTCAACTCGCCGATAGGTCTAACAAATATCCTGAGGGATATGTTGAGGATGTTCTTGTGCAGGTGAATAGTCTGATTTTTCCTGCAGACTTCTATGTGCTACATATGGAAGAGTCGCCCCTAAATTCCACTCAACTATTGTTGGGGCGGCCATTCATGAGGACAGCAAGAACAAAGATTGATGTTGCTGAGGGGAATCTCACCATGGAGTTCGATGGTGAAATGATTAGCTTCAACATTTTTGAAGCGATGAGGTATCCAATTTCTGACCTTAAACCTTGCTATGCTATTGACGTAGTTGATTCTATTGCGCAGGTTTTGTCAGAAACTTTAGATCAATAGCAACTAGCTATTGAGCAAGGGGCTGTAATTGACACATATGGGGAGAACATTTCGATGGAGGCACGGCAAGACCTTGAGCCGTGCATTGCATAAGTAGTTGCCGAGCTAGAGGGAACACCCCACTTGATGAGGTATAATCAATTCATGTCAATTCCCATTTCCACTAATAAAATTCTACCATCTGTGGAACATGCCCCTATATTAGAACTGAAGGTGCTTCCCAACCATTTGAAGTATGTATACTTGGGAGATGATGACACACTACCAGTTATTGTGTCATCACAGCTGAGTGAGTAGCAGGAAGCACGTTTGACTAGCATGCTGAAGAGAAACAAGACCGCCATTGGATGGACATTGAGATATGGAGTCAAAGTTGTTGCAGATTTCTTGAGGACTAACATATTTTCCAGGTTTGGAGTACCTCGTGTGCTTATAAGCGATGGAGGTTCTCATTTCTGCAACAGAACAATAGAGGCTTTGCTCAAGAGATATGGAGTCACCCATAAGGTATCCACACCTTATCACCCTCAGACGAGCGGAATGGCGGAAGTGTCAAACAGAGAGATTAAGAGCATATTGGAGAAAACTGTGGGCCCATCAAGGAAAGATTGGAGTGACAGACTTGATGATGCACTTTGGGCTTACAGAACGGCATACAAGACACCCATTGGAATGTCTCCATTTCGGCTCACATATGGCAAGGCGTGCCATCTTCCAGTAGAGTTGGAGCACAAGGCGTGGTGGGCAGTCAAGCAATTCAACATGGAACTTGACAAGGCTGGACTTCACAGGAAATTGCAATTGAGCGAGCTTGAGGAAATCAGGAATGAAGCATATGATGTTGCGTGGATTTACAAGGAGAAGACGAAATTGTTTCATGACAAGATGATAAGAGGCAAAACGTTTCATATTGGTCAAAAAGTCTTGTTATTTCATTCTCGTCTTAAATTATTTCCTGGAAAATTGCGTTCTCGTTGGGTTGGGCCTTATATTGTTACTAACGTGTTTTCTCATGGTGCTATTGAAATTCAGAGTATTGAAACATGAAAAGCGTTCAAGGTAAATGGTCATCGACTTAAGCCTTACTACGAACCTTTTGAGGAGCACACCATTGAGGATATACGACTTAGAGACGCATCAAGATCCTGTTGAGCAATGGAGAAGAGTCTAGGCTAAAGGACTATAAACAATTTAGTGTTGCATGGGAGGCAACCCATTTCAACTAAAAGTGTGAAGGAACCGTCTACGAGAGTTTGAATTTTCTAAATCCCTAAACTCTTTTTGGTTGAATTGTATAAATGTGGAACTTGTGTGATTTATCATATGCTTAGAGATTACAACATAATTTTTGTGTAACATTGAGGACAATGTAATTTTTCTAAGTGTGGGGTAGGGAATATATGTTTCACATATTTTGTTTTTGTTTTTGAATTTTATTTTTGTTTTTGAGTCTTTGTTTTGAGTCATAAAAGAAAAGAAAATAAAAAAATCAGAAAATCAGAAAAAAAAAAAAAAAAAAAAATTTCGTTGCTTATATTTATTTTCTTTTGTTTTTGAGTCTTAGGATGCCCCTAAATAGTCTATGATGATTATATCTTTGAATACATAGATGATGGTTTTGCATAATCATGAGATTAAATTGTGAGTTTCATGGACTTTGTGATTGGTATGAACATTTGAGACTTGGATTTATTTGTGTAATAAGCATGCATGTTTGTGTTGATTTTGTTCCATAATAACCTATGTGAGCTTTGATGTCATACACTTTCTTCCTGAGCGATAAAAATGGGCAGAATTTTTTGAAAACTTCATCATTCTTTGATTATTCAATGACTATGTGCCATAGCTTTTAATGAACTCTAGAATGCTAGAACTCACTCTTGACAAATTTTTAAGACTATTATTTATGAAATGCCTTGATTTTGAAAAGAATTGAAAAGATCATGTTAGGATTACCACCAATGCCAAATAAAGCTTATGCCTAATTTGTGCCCATCGTGGGACTCCTTAGTTTTAACCCCATTGAGCCAACATTGAGCCATTTTATTTCATCACCATGATACACATTCCTTGAGCTTAGAACAGTTTATCCTAACCATTGTTGTCAAGACTTGATAAAGTTTAATTGGAATTTCTTATTTGAAGTGATGTTGGGAAGTAAGTGTGGGGTAAAACTTGTCCAATTGCATGAAAAGAGATGTGTTGCCGAAATTAAAAGAAAAAGAAGAAATTTCGGACATAAAAATGAAAAGAAAATTTGAGCCGAAAATAAGAAAAAAAAAATTAAAATTTAAGATTTCGGCAACTAAAAAAAAAAAATTGGATGAGTTCTTGTAGTGAATTTGGAGTTGTATGATTATTTGAAGGTCCAACATTGTTATACTTGACCTTTGTTCATATTCACTATGTTATGGGGAAGAAAAGAATGAAGTTTGGGCCCAACAAGATAAAATTTGGCCCTTTGGAGTGAAGACATAAGGATTTATTGAATTTTGCTAAGTCTTGGTGACATTTTATCACCATTATCCTAAATGTGAATGCCTTATGCCAATCCTCATTATCACCTTTATGTTGATCTTTTCATGATTCTTAAAATGGGTGAACTTTGATTTGTGGAGATTTTTGTCAAGAGTTGAGCTTATGGCTTTGGTTCATTGGTGCACATAGTTGTTACATGAAGTTTTTCCAGAAAATTGATTCACAAAGTGCTTTTATTTGATGAAATATGCGAGCTATTTGTTGCCTTACAATCTGTTCTCTTGCATATACTATGAGTGAATTGCCATATCATGAGTGAAAAGAAGAGAGTATGCCTAGTGAGGAGGATGAAATCAACATAACATGTCATTGCTTGTGATTTTCGTTTCTTACTTGTTCATGCTTTGATACATGTCTATGACACTCGGGATTTATGTGCTTACATTGAAATGCTTAACTTGAAAGCTATGTGTTTTAAAGATCCTGAGACAATCATTTAGGGGCAGTAGTTGAGTCTTTTTGTTTTTGTTTTGCTAAGGGACTAGCAAAGGATAAGTGTGGGGTAGTTGATAGGAGCACAATGTGCGACGATATTATATGTTTTTACCCTCATTTATGCTTTGTTTAACCCTTATTTGTCTAAGATAGAGTCATAATATAGTTTAGTGCTAATTTGGTAGAGTTTGGTGAAAAGTTGGTTAAGAATCCGAAAAATGACTAAGTTTGAGGAATCTGGAAAATAATGCAAGTTGTCTATTTCGTGATTCTGAGATGAGTAAAAATGCGATCTATCCTTGTCCGAATTTAATGCAATTTGGTGTGCTTATTATTCATATACTGTGGAATGTTGTGTTAAAATTTCAGATCAATCGGAGTTCAGGAAGTCACCCAAAAGATGGCTGCAACTTGGCAGTCCGAGCAAACCAATCCAGGGACTTCCAGGATTTTCCTGGGACTGTGTCCCAACTTCGAAAACTCATTTCCGACGACTCATAAGACTGTTTTATATGGAGGTAGCTATGTGTGTCTAGTTTCTCTGGGACTTGGAATCGCATCAATCGGAGCTCTGAAGAGGAAGTTATGCCGGATGTACTGGAGTAAGGTCATTCTGCTGGGAAAACAACAACTATCCCGGTTGCACAAGGAAAGCTTTCGTTTGGACTTTTGAAGCATGGATCGGATATTATGGACCTCAAGATATGTCCATACTAAATTAATGAGGAGATTCAAGTCCAAGATAAGGCCAAGAAGAGTCTAGAAGAAAAGAATTCAGATAATAAGAGAAAGAAAAAGAATCCTGATTAATTTCGAAAAAATTCCTCTGCACGTCTCTCAACTTCCACGGACTCTCCCAGACAGCTCACAATGAATCAGAATTCGAGCCTTATATGGATAGAAAGCTACGGGAGTCTAGTTTCCAACCCAACTAGAATCACCTTAAATATCTATTTTCTAGATAAAGATATTCCATAATCTTCACTCGAAGGTCAAATCTGCCAGCAGGATAAGTTTGAGAAAAACTAGGTTTTGTGAACCCTAGTTGCAGCCACCCTTTTGCCTCTATATATTGGACGATTTTCACACAGAAAAGATCATCTTCTCTTCCTCACTTGAACTTACCAAAACTCTGCCGAATTTCCACCATAACAATCCTCACATAGAGCAAAGCCGAACCATCTCCACCACCTTTCCTAAAAATCATTCCAATCACCATCACCAATCCTCTTGCCGAATTCTTCAACGAAGGTTCTCAATTCAGATTGTAATTTTCCATGGCTTTTGTTTCTTTGTACTTATACATTATTTTGTCTATGAAATATGTATGGATTCTTGGTTGTAATTTTGGTTTTGTAAATTATTCTTGGGATTTCCGAATTCTTCTTATATTATTTGGTTATCTTTGGTTTAATTTCCAAATTATGCATGTGGTTTAATCGAATATGGTATTATGGGCAGTAGGCTTTTGCATGTTTTCTTGATTTAATTAGGTTGATTTCCTGAATTTGTATGCATAAAAATCGTATGCATGGAGGTAGTCTTGGCCATGACTATCCTTTGTGTGTTGGTTTCACATGCCGATTTAATACATGTTGAATCATACGCGAAGTTGGTTTTAATTTGTATTAATCTAAAGGGCTAGAATAATTCTGGAAATTTGCATGTCGATGTGGGATGAGTGACGCCATACCTGCTAACATGTTTCCAATTCGACATATTGTGTTTATGTGCTATTTGTGTTTAATTTCTACGCGAAGTGTTTTTAAACCGATTAGTACCATGTTTAGGATTACACGCGAAGTTGATTCTAAATACTTGTGATGTTTTGAATAATTAGATATACCGCGAAGGCTCTAATTAAATTGGAACTTAATTGAATCTTGGATCCGATTTTAGCTTGCTGCCCCTATTACTTTGTTTAATTTCGTTGCATGTTTAATGAGTTTTGTGTTTTGTGATTGTGTGGAAGATGTTGATCAATTGTATATAATAATTTAGGATTTAAATTTAGTAAAAATCAGTAGGTAAATTAGATATAAAAATCGACACCCCCTTTATTTGCAACACTTTGTGTGATTGAAAGCCCTAGATTTCCCCGGATAGAACGATCCCTACTTGTCCTAACTACAATTGACACAAATAGGGTATTATGTGTATGAAGTTGTTTTGCAGGTATTTTGTGCTTGGATAATAGCTCCATCAGAGACCAGGCCCAAAGGAGCCAGGTCGGATCAGGCCCAAAAATCCGGGTTTGTTGCAGATCACAGCGGAGGCGACGCGGGAAGGGTGGCACCAGGTTCGTCGGCACGGCGGCAAGGTGATCGGAGGAGGGTCGTTCGAGCAGAGGAGGATCAAGCAGTGGCGAGGTCGATCCGATCCGGGATGAGGTTGAGCGGCGTTGGCGTCGTCGAGCGATGAGGTCGAGCTGTTGTGCGGATCGAGTAGAGGCGAGGCGAGATCTGGAGGGAAAATTAGGGGGGGATGGCTGCAGCATCGATCCGACATCGGAGAAGAGGGTGGCTACATCGATCTCGTCGACGAGATGAACCGGACAGTGGTGCCGGATGCAGCTAGGTGTCGAGATAAAATTTTTGGGGTGCCCAAATTAGGTTGTTGGGCTTGCATCGGAGCAACAGCAGCGTCCGTCGTCGGAGGTGTGCTAGTGCAGGGTTGTTGCAGGTCTGCTGCTGTGCGGAGGAGCGTAGTCGGAGTATGCGCCGGGCAGCCTGCTGCTAAAAAAAAAACCTCAACGAGTAAACCTACGAGCTGATAACGTGTTATAGGAAAATCAGAATTGGTATATTCATTTCATTGATAATCCCCTTTATATCATAAATCAATATGGCTCCCGACCGCATGTCTCAGGCTTATAGATATGATCAAATAAAATAATAGCCGCGAAGAAAATTTATTTAACTGACATGTCATGCATGCCGTAAAATAATATCGAATAAAATATATATAACATCGACATGTCTCATATGTCGTGAAATTCACAAATTGTAAAATCATAAAATCCCCAAAAATCTCATTTTCAGATAATATTACGTACTATTCAAAAATAATCGTAAATATACAACTCAAATCTATATTTCAGCCCTAAATATTAACTGGATAGATAACAAAGTTATATATATGAATTATCTACCTTCGATAATTCAAATCATGCTTAAGAAATCATTCAATTAAAAATAAACTATATTTCATAAAATATTTATGCATGTATTATTTAAAATAAAATCCACTCACAGTAAGACCTTGCCGCTATTCCGAACTATGGTCACATCGAATATTGTAAGGCCGAGTTTGCCGCTATTCCGAATTCTCATCACGTTGAATATTCTCTCGACCTATAACAGAGAATGTATTTATAAATATTCTAAAACTCTGAATTAATTTATAAAAGTCAAATCTACAGACGTTCTCACTGGCACGAAACATCCCAATTTTCTTTGTATAGGAATTACACCTCAAATACTGATGTTGGAAATTACTCAGGATACTCATCCCATGTCCGATCATTTATTTTACTCATTATTTCGTTTTAAAATCCTTTTAACCAGTTTCTAACCTTTTACCACAAGTCAACAGTAATAATCGAGGGTCAAACAGTAATTGTCAAAGTTTAATTACTATTTACCATCTTCTCCGCTCCTTCGCCATCGCCGGCATCACCACCTTAGCGCCAAAAACAGCACTGCAGACTCCCAAATTATCACACTAAACTCACCATAGCCTCATGAACCTTTCCCCGTCGTCTCCACCGCCAAAAATCTACGCATGCGGCGGCGGACATGGCGGCAGAAACTTAAACACCAGTAAATTGATGAAATTCCCAGCAATTGAATTGCAAATCACTCCTAATCGACTATAAACAACATTCTGAACACGACTACAACCTCCAATTCTACAAATTTCATCGTCTCTGTTACCCTCCAACAAAAACCATAAAAACCTAGAATTTCAAATCGCAAATTCTCCTTACCTAGGTTGAATCGTTTCAATTCCTTTGGTGGAGTGGTTGTGCGGGTCGAAACCTTTGATTCTTGACCGGAATTGGGTCAATTAGTGGCCAGAGGAGGAAGTTCCAAACTGTCGGTGGCGGAACTTCCCGAGCTGCGCACGGCCAAACGGCGACATTGTACGCAGTACCGCTGCTACAAACGAGGAGGGGAGGCCGAGCTGATTCAAACGACGAAGAACTGAGGGCGGAGCAGTGGTGGGTGTAGATGGTCGGTGTTGCGGGGAGAGAGAGACAGAGAGAGAGAGAGAGAGAGAGAGAGTGATGAGAGTTATTATCCAAGAACATTGTACCTGCAAAACAACTTCACACACATATATTACCCTTCTTGTGTCATCGTTAGTTTAGGACAAGTACGGATCGTTCAGTCCGGAGAAATCAAGGGCTTTCAATCACATAAAGCATTATAAAATCAAATTAGGGGTTTGGAAAATATATCTAAAACCTACTGAATTTTACTAAAATAAAATTCTAAACTAAATATATACATATGATCACATATTCACACACATAGCTTAGCACGAAATTGCTCAATAACATGCAAGACACGAATTCACATCTCACGGCAGCAAGTATTTCCATAGCACTTAGCCAAATTAATTCCAATTCTAATTAGAGCCCTCAGCGGTTCATCTAATCGTTAAGACTTCACAAGTATTTAGAATTAACTCAGCGTATAATCCAAAGCATGGTGCTAATCAGTTTAAAGACACTCAGCGTAGAGATTAAACATGAAGAACACGATAAGCTGAAAACAAGGCTAGTACTTCTGTTTGAGATGAGATAATTTTTCTATAGGAAAACAAGGCTTTATATAAGAGAAAATTCGGCACAAACAAGGGAACACAAAACCTAGTACAACTTGGCAAAAGCAATCCTTGTGCAACAAGGTTTTGGTTCCTTCATTTCTTGGTTCTTCTAGGAGACCTCTTCAATTGATTTTCTTTGTGGATTGGGCTGCAATGCTTCATGGACTCTTTATGTGGATTCAACATCTCTCCTTGATGGATAATGGTTTATGAAAAATGCAACAATCGGCCTCCCATGCCATCAAAACCGACAGAAATCTACCCAAACTGGCAGCTTTTCCTATCTGAGCTAGGAGATTACTTTTCTTCATCTTTTTCACTTCTTTTTGACATGGATGGATCTCCTACCCTTCATTAAGCTTAGAAACTCTCACTCGATGCATTTGGTTGCCCTTTGGACGCTCAAATCCAGAAAAGTCAAAAAATCGGCAGTAGGTTGTTCTTCTCGACAGGACAGTGACCTTGCTTTGTTCCGACTGGCAGAACGTTCTCCTCAGGCAAGCTTTTGATGCGATTCTAAGTTCTATAGAAACTAGACTCGTAGATCTTTCAGTGTATATAAGACACGTCTTCTAGTTCATTGTGGTTCGTCTTGGAGAATTTTTGGAAGTTAAGTGATGTGCCTAGAAAATTGCTGAACTTGCTGAATCCGAAATTGCGTAACATTTTTCGATATATAGCTTCTTTTGTTCTAATGTCTCTACTTCTTCCAATGCTCAACCCTTAACATGTTTACTGCTTATACGAGAAGAAAAATCTATCAAAAGTATCATGGAAGCTTTACAGAATCAACGAAACATTTAGAGACTACGATTTTCAGCACTTTGTCAAATTTCTGTAAATTTCCAACACTTAAGCATATTTTCATTTAAACTCTACCAAAAGCTCAATACTCTATATTATGACTCGATTCTATAACATTAAAAGTTAAAACAAAGTGTAAACGAGGGTAAAACATATTAAGAACGTCGCATTTTATGCTCCTATCAACTACCCTACACTTATCTTTGCTAGTCCCTTAGCAAAACTAAATTAAACTAAGACTAAACAAACCATCGCCCCTCATGATTTGTCTCAGGCTCATATGAATACATAGCTTTCAAGTTGATGCATAAGAATGCTAAGCACGAAAATTTCAAGTTTCATGAACATGCATCATCAATATGAACATGTAAGAACAACATATAAGCATGAAAACATGTGTAGCTAATCCAATCCTCCTCACTAGACATACTCTCTTCTTTTCACTCGAGACTTGGTTATTCACTCAATAGTATATGCAAGAGAAAAAATTGTAAGGCAACAAATAGCTTGCATATTTCAAGAAAGAAAGCATTTTGTGAATAAAATTTAAAGGAAAAACCTCATTTGATAACTTATATGCTCGAATGGACCAAAACCATATGCTCTAGTCTTGAGAAAATCTCCACAAATCAAAGTATGTCAACTTAAGAATCATGAAAACATTTATAAAGGGGACAAGTATCACTACCAGAAAAAAAAACTTTTCCCGACGAAATTAAAAAAAACGGCCAATGAATTAAAATTTTCGTCCGTACTTCCAACGAATAGCCGACGATTTTATTTTTCGTTGGTGGAAAAACAAAATAGTCGGCCATAGTTTAACCATAGCCGACGATACTGTTTTTTCGTTGGTATAAACAAAAATCGTCGGCTATATTCATATTTCAGACGACGATTTGGATTTTCGTCGGCCTTTCTCTGAAACATTAGCCGACGAAAACTTTTGAAATTTTGGCCGACGAAATTGACATTTTCATCGGCTATAAGTCTATATATTTTCAGATCTAGACAGCAGCTGCTCATTTAAAAAAAAACGAAAAAAACGGGAGAAAGAGTGAAAAATCTGTGGGTATTGTTGAAATCCGTCCTCTCTTACATTGTGGAGCTATATATAGGTACTTATATGTGTATATATGTTGATTTTGAGTTTTAGTTGAGTTGATTTTGAGTTTTAGTGATTTTGATTTAGTAAGTGATTTTTTGTTTTGTTGTTGTTTTAGTGTTAGAATGTATGTATATATGTTGATTTTGAGTTGTAGTTGAGTTGATTTTAAGTTAGAGTTTAATTATGTGTTTTAATTTGATGTTATTTTAATTAGTGTTAATATATATATATATATATATATATATATGTGTGTGTGTGTGTGTGTGTGTGTGTGTGTGCATGTGTGTGTGGAGTTTAATTATATATATATATATATGTGTGTGTGTGTGTGTGTGTGTTAATTAATTTCTTATTAATTAAAGTTATATATATATATTTATATATATATTATTTTCAGGCTATATATGGATCCGGATAAGAGTTGGATTTCGCTTCCAAGGCATGACCGACGATACACTACAGGAGTTGTGAATTTTTTTCAATTCGTCGAGGAAAATGCAAACGGGAATGAATACCATTATTGCCCGTGCAATAAATGTAGGTGTCGCAGTGATATATGTCGATTTCCGATTAGGACAGTATGGGAGCACCTAAAGAATAATGGGTTTTGGCCGAAGTATACACGTTGGATATATCACGGTGAGCCATCATTAGATAGATCGCATGATCATGGGCATTTTTTTGAGGCGGGCAGTAGTAGTACATCCAACGATCCAACAATGGCATTCGTCAACGACGTGTTTTCTTTGAAAACGGTGTACGTGGGGAACAATATATGCATGACCCGGTGCAGCCCTTCCCAAAAGTTGCCAACACTGCTGCCTTTGACAAGTACAGCAAACTGATTGCATTGCAACAGACCCTTGTGTCTTCAAGTTCTGAGAAGACAGTTCTTGAAAGTGTGATGGAGGTAATGAGGATTAAAGTCGAGACAAAATCGATTATCAGGCAAGTGGATGAATATCTACAGTACACTTCTTCGTTGTTGGAGGAGGGTCATCGTAATCCTACCAATCACCGTAAGGTCCGAAGTATCCTCAAAGATCTAGGGCTTTCCTACATTAAGATCCATGCATGCGCATTTGACTGCGTTCTCTTCTGGGGTAAAGATGCAGAAGGGAATGACCTTGCTAGCCTTGACGCATGTCCGATATGTCATTCTGACCGATATAAGTTGACGGGAGCAGGCAATAGGAAACCTGTGAAAGTGCTTCGGTATTTTCCGTTGAGAGATAGGCTTGAGCGGTTGTACATGTCAGAAACCACCGCAAAAGCTATGAGATGGCATGGTGAGCGGGACTTGGAGACGCAGATATCAAATTCCTTGTGAAACGTCAGAAATGAATTTTTGAAGTTGGGACACAGTCCCAGGAAAAATCCTGGAAGTCCCTGGATGGATTTGCTCGAACTACTGATTGGGTGACTTTCCGAACTCCGATTGATCTGTATTTTTGACACAAAACCCTTTAGCAAGCCAATAACATACATACCAAATTTCAGCAAATTTGGTAAAGGATAGGTCACAATTGCACTAATCTCAGAATCACGAAAAAGACACATTTTGCACTATTTTCCAGAATTCTTAAACTTAGTCATTTTTCGGATTCTAAAGCACATATTTTCAAAACTCTACCAAAATGACACTAAACTATATTATGACTCTATCTTAGACAAATAAGGGTTAAACAAAGCATAAACGAGGGCAAATACATATTAATATCGTCGCACATTGTGCTCCTATCAAAAGAATTGAACCGAATTGCACCAGGTAAGGAGAAATTAGAATTTGAAATTTTTAGGGTTTTTGTAATTTTTGGTGGAGGTGGTGATTTTGATGTTTTTGTTGTAATTGGAGGCTATAATTGAGTTTAGAACATTGTTTGGATTCGATTGAGTGTAATTTGGTGTTGAATTAGTTGAATTTTGGTGGTAATGACGTTCTCCTGTTTTATTATATGATATGACCAATGGGATTGATCAGGATATTATATTAATTGGGTTTCGAGAATATTTTCGACTTTCATTTATTTAATAAATTTCCGAACCTGCGGGGCTGGATTTTTAATTACAAGAATATTTGGGAATGGGCCAATGGGACTGGTCCAGTTATATTTTATTTGATTATTCGATATACCAGTGGGGCTGGATTTTTACTACAAAATGATTTGGGATTCAGCCAATGGGATTGGTCGTGGTATGTTACTATTTGATTTTCAAAGTATTTATTTTGAAAGTATAAACAAAATATTATTTGTGTATTTGAGACATCAGCGAGGCTGATTAATTATTATGATTTTCTTAAACGTGGGACGTTTTACGAAAATGCATGCATAGTGGTTTTCAAGTATAAAATATTGAGGAAGTAATATAATACTTTTTATATAAGGTATTATACGATATTATTTTATCCACTCACTCTAACGTTTTTAAATTACTTTCCCCTGGGCACTTCGGTTTAAATCGCCCAGTGTGCAAAGTAGTGATCAGAGGTCAAAAGTACTCGGAGTCGAGGCATAGTCATCATCGTTGTCGCTTCTGCTAGGTGGGATCTGTGATCCCTTATTCTTTTATTTTCATATTATATTTCTTGTGATATTTCCATTTGTAATTCCAGTTCATTTTGTTAGATTGCTCTGATTACCTGTGAGCCAGTTGAATTAGATTTTGTGTTTATTTGTAGCGGTTGTTGTGATTTGGGGAGCAGGTGGCTCCAAGTGTTACGGTTGGAACTGGAATTTTAGAAGTGTTTTGGTTGTTGCAGGTTTTAGGGTTGTCCATCTTAAGATTGACTTATCGATTTATCGATAGAGTTAGTCTTAAGGTGGTCCCAGCAGGATCTTATCCGGATTTCAGGGTGAAATCCGGGGCGGGTCCTGTCACTCTTAATCCGCATAGCGTCATCAGAGAAAACAATAGTGAGAGTAGAAGTGGGAACCCAACAGGCACATTTGAGGACACAAGGTCCTTGATAAACTGAGTTCCGTCAGCCATAAGATCTTGTGTAGAATTCAGAGAATGAGTTAGAATACAGTTAGCAAATTAGTAAAAGTCATTAAAAGTTAGTTTACCAATATTTAACAATTTATTAAGTAGAATTTAATTGCAAATCATGAACACAAATTTAGAGTATGGAGTCTCTTCTTGTAACACTAGTCGTCATTCCCAACTTATTGAGAGTTCCAATCAACTGTTAACAATGTAATTCTTCACCTCTTCTTTATGATCTGCAACTGACAATCAAACTCTACAAGTATGTTAGATAAGACAAAGGTTCAACGAAAATTGAGGGGAGTTACAATATATTACAGGAGACATATATACAAGAAAAGTATTAAAGTTAGAAAGTTAGATTTAGAGTTGGTAAGTATTAGAGTTACAACAATTTTGTTTTAATTTTTTTAATTTTTTTTTTTTTGCAACCTTTACACGAATTTTATACAACACTACAAAATTATTTCAAGTATATCACACAAAATTTTCACACGAAATTTACATAAGGTTTCACGAAAATTTACATGTATTTTTGCAAAAAATTCGGTTTAAAGTTTCCAAAGTATCCGAAAACATATAACACATCAAATATGTCAAATTATTCACACAATTTTAAAATTTAAGATACGTGGATTAGAGGAGATAACAGTGCAATGGACTGATACAGCCCTTGGTAGTATCATGCTTTTATCCGATATACCTTAAAATTTAAAGACATCTTTTATTTGTGAAGCTATATAAATCTATTTATGTAAAGTTATTTTCTAGTTTCTAAAGTAAGGTGGACGTGCGGCCCAAGTATTGCTATCTAGACATGAATCATTTCGTGTTTTCAGCTGGCTAGAACGAAAGTTCTAAAATTGGATCAAGGCAAGACTCGTTGCTGGTAACCACAGAGAGCGAACTCCCTATCGACCCCTTCACCGAGAAGAGTTGTCAGTCTGTCGGCCTTGAGATCTAATTAAATAAACCTTGACACCAAAATTAGAGACAAACGAACTAATAGGCGAACCTTTATGCCCCTTACTTAGTTGAGAATAAACTCATGTGTTAGATAGTTCTCCAAGTGTTAAAAAAGGCTGCCCTCAACCCCAAGTGACCTTAACAAGGTACAAATGGAGGGTTAAAGCCAATATTAACAAATAGGACTTCACCATATTTCGTTCACGTTAGAACCTACAATAAACTAAACATAAATAAATCTTTAACTTCGTAGCAATTTATCTAAGTGTTACACACATACATCACATGTTACAAACAATTTCGGCAACAATTAAAACCAAAACCGAAACCCTATTTAACTATTACAAATCTGAAAAACCTATTATACACATCCGAAACTATGCAAATTTTTACACATCCGAAAATTTTAAACAAAGTTACAAAGTAGCACTTCATGAATCAAAATTATTTTAATTTCCCAGACAACGACGCCAAAAATTGATGAGAGTTGTTATCCAAGGACATTGTACCTGCAAAACAACTTCACACACATATATTATCCTTCTTGTGTCATCATTAGTATAGGACAAGTAGGGATCATTCAGTCCGGAGAAATCAAGGGCTTTCAATCACATAAACCATTACAAAATCAAGTTGGAGGTTTGGAAAATATATCTAAAACCTACTGAATTTTACTAAAATAAAATCCTAAACTAAATATATACATATGATCACATCTTCACACATATATCTTAGTACGAAATTGCTCAATAACATGCAAGACACGAATTCACATCTCACGACAGTAAGTATTTCACATGGCACTTAGACAAATTCAATTTCAATTCTAATTAGAGCCCTCAGCGGTTCATGCAACAAGTATTTAGAATTAACTCAGCATATAATCCTAAATATGGTGCTAATCAGCTTAAAGACACTCATCGTAGAAATTAAACATGAAGAACATATAAGTACAATAAGCCGAATTGGAGACATGCAACAAGTATGGCGTCACCTCACGTTGCTTCAACATGCATATTTTCATAAATATATCAACCCTAATTAAATAACCTAGATCACAACAACTCAGCGTATGATGCAATTTAGATTACTCTGGTACATGAAATTGGCACTCAAGGTACTGCCACAAAGTCAGCCCTTAAGCACACGATTTGTGAAGCTTGAAAATCATGAAAATAAATCAAACTCATACAAGAACAAGAACACATGTGAACCTACTGCCCTAAATCACAAACTCAAATCGTACATATTATTGTTCACGAATCAAACATAAAGAAAACTAAAACACATAACAGAATTCCGGAAATCTAATGTTAAATTAATAAAACCAGAATAACATACATCAATCCATTCAATCTTCATAGACAAAGTATTGAATTTATACAGAAAATATAAAGCCATAAGGGAGTGAATCACACTTTAAAGAACCTTGAAGATGATTTGGCAAAGAGTGGATTCGGTGGAGGAAAGGTGATGCGATTTCTATGTGGTGGTGGTACGGCTGCTCTAATTTCTGTATAGGATTTTTGTGGAGTTATTTTGGTAGAGTTTCGGCCTTGCTTGAGCGTGACAAAAGATATGGTATTTTCTGTCCAAGGTCGAGCTATATATAGGAGAACAAAGGAAGAAGTGGTTCAGCAGCTTTAAAGTCTTCAAATCCGAATTGAATTCTTCTCGGCAGAATGACCTTTGTGTAATAAAAACGAAATATCTCTTTCTAGGAAATAGCTATTGACGTGATTCCAATTGGGTTGGAAACTAAACTCCTGTAGCTTTCCATCCATATATTACTCGTCATCTGGTTTGATAGGAGCATAAAATGCGACGTTCTTAATATGTTTTTACCCCCATTTATGTAATTCTTAACCCTTAGTGTTGTAATATAGAGTCATTGAGTCTAGTTAGGAGTCTTTGGCAGAGTTGGTTGTGAAATGAGCTTAAATTGCGAAAAATGTAGAATTCTTGAAGAGTCCTAATTGAACTAGGAATCCTAATCGAACTAAAAGTCTAAAATGTTTCGACGTTTCTAAAACGACGAAGATACAAAAGAGTTTGATTGGAATTAGGAAACTTTATTCAATCAGGAAACTAAGTTGAATGAGGAGTCATGACAAAAGTAGGAATCCCAGTTGAATTAGGAGTCTTAGAGTTTGGTTCAAAGTGAAAGTCCTCGGGAAATAGGAGTTCTAGTCGGACAAGGAGTCTACAATATCTCGACGTTTCAGAAAACGTCGAAAGCTCTAAGAGTTTGATTATAAGTTAAACTCCCTGTTGGACCAGAAATCCTTATTGGATCAAGACTTGTACTTGTAATAATTTTGCTACATTTTATCTTCTCTTTTTAATTAATTTCTTTCTCTTATTTTCAAGAATAAAAGAGGAGATGATTGAGGAATAAAAGGAGAATTAATTCGACAAGATATGTAAATGCACGGATAATAAGTGGAGAGGCTGAATCAAATGAGGAGTCCTAAGGCAAGAGAAAAGCTTGGCCGGTCAAAGAGGAAAACAAGGAAGCATGTGGACAGAAATTCACACAATATTCAGAAATAATTTGGGTGAATTAAATCAAGGATAAATGGAAGAGATATTACAAGGATATTCCGTAATTATTCAAGAGATATTCAACAGCAAACTTAAGAAAGAAGGAAGAGATAATTCAGAAAAAGAGGAAGAAAATCGTAACAAATCCTGTTTAAATTCGGCATAATTCCTGTGCACGTCACCCAACTTCCATGGATTCTCCAGGACAACTCACTTTGAATCAGATGACGTGTAATATATGGATGGAAAATTACGGGAGTCTAGTTTCCAACCCAATTGGAATGACCTTAATATCTATTTTCTAGAGAAAGATATTCCGTAATCTTCACTCGAAGGTCAAATCTGCCAGCATGATAAGTTTGAGAAAAAGTAGGTTTTGTACACCCTAGTTGCTGCCGAACCTCTCAACCTTTTGCCTCTATATATAGCACGATTTTTATAAAAAAAATCATCTTCTCTTCCTCACTTTCACAAGGCCGAAACTCTGCCAAAATGCCTCCATAAAATCCCACAGAAAATATACAAGCCGAACCACCACCACCTCAACCATAAAATCGTTCCAATCATCTCCACTGAATCCACATCTATGTCGATTCCCTTCCAAGGTTCTTTAAAGTGTGATTCTCTCTCATGGTTTTATATTTTAATTTTCTGTATAAGTACAATATTTTTTCTATGAAAATTATATAGATTTATGGATGTATATTTGGTTTTATGAATTATACTTTGGATTTCCGAAATTCTATTATGTGTTTTGGTTTTCACTTTGTTTAATTTTCGAACTATGCATGTAATAACTTGAATTTAGAATTTTAGGGCAGTAGGTAATCGCATGAATTATTGATTTAATTTGGTTTATTTTCTGAATTTGTATGCACAAAAATCATATGCATGAGGGCAGTCTTGGCCATGGCCGCTCCTTGTGTGTTGATTTCATATGCCGATTGAATATAAGTTGAATCATACGCGGAGTTGGTTTAATTTGTGTTTATTCTAAGGGCTAGAATAATTCTGAAAATTTACATGTCGATGTGAGATGAGGTGATGCCATACTCGCTAACATGTTTCCAATTCGACTTATTGTGCTTATGTGCTTTTTGTGTTTAATTTCTACGCGAAGTGTCTTTGAACTAATTAGTACCATGTTTAGGATTATACGCGAAGTTAATTGTAAATACTTGTGAAGTCTTGAATGATTGGAAAAACCGTGAAGGCTCATTAAATTGGAACTAAATATGATCTTGAATTCGGTTTTTACTTGCTGCCCTATTTCTTTATTTGATTTTGTTACATGTTTAGGGAGTTTTGTGTTATGTGTGAAAGATGTTGATCAATTGTAAATAATAATTTAGGTTTTATTTTCGTAATTTTCAATAGGTATTAGATATAAATTCCAAACCCCAATATGATTTTGTAATACTTTATGTGATTGAAAGCCCTTGATTTCTCCAGATTGAACGATCCCTACTTGTCCTATACTAATGATGACACAAGAAGGTAATATATGTATGAAATTATTTTGCAGGTACTTGGATAATAATTCCATCATGGTTCAAAGTGAGCTGTCCTGGAGAGTCCGTGGAAGTTGGATGACGTGCATAGGAATTCTGCCGAATTTAATCAGGATATGCTACGATTTTTCTTTCTCTTTTTTTGAATTATCTCTTCCTTCTTTTTTGAGTTTGTTGCTGAATTTTCCTTAAATAATTACTGAATATCCTTGCAATATCTCTTCCATTTATCCTTGATTTAATTCAGCCGGATATAATTCAAGAGTTATTACACGATCAAGTTGTGATCACACTAGGATTCTTGGGGCAATAAGGAGTTCTACTTTGATTGAAACTCTTAGAACTCTTGACGTTTTCAGAAACGTCGAAATATTGTAGACTCCTTGTCCGACTAAGATTCCTAATTTCATAGGGAGTCCTACTTTAAATCAAACTCTTAACATTTTTAGACTCCTTACTCGATTAGCATTCCTAGTCCGAATCAAACTCTTCATAATTTATGTATTTTAGACATTTTAGCTCATTTCACATATCAACTCTACTAAAGACTCCAAACTATACTCAATGAATTTATATTACAATAATAAGGGTTAAACATTGCATAAATAAGGGTAAAAACATATTAAGAACGTAGCATTTTATGCTCCTATCAGAGAGAGAGAGAGAGCAAAGAAACAAAGAAATTTCCCGTTGCGTGAAATATTCCTCCCGGCTATTTATACTCTTTCAAAAATGGAAATTTACCGATTTTACATCGTAAATTTTTCATATGGATTCCAATTTAAGCGTTCTACATGTTGACAAACTCGTTTTAACTTTCTCTACCCTGTCATGAAATAATATTCTCGATCGGGTCAACTTATAAAAAAATTAACTTTTAGAACCTCTGAAACATAAAAATAAATTTCTGAAACATAAAAGTAAAAGTAAAGCTGTCATGAGGTAATTTAAGGTTCAGGACCTATCAACATACTGTACTTTATTTTCTAAAAATAATTACATTTAATTCTACAAAATTTAATATATTAAATTCAACTAGGAGAGCAAATTCCACTCCCTATTTAATTTTAAAATTAAACGAACAAAGTAATATATGATATTTCTATAAAACAAATTACCAATAACTAAACTTTTGAGCTCATAATTACCAATAGCAAGTCTGTTTTTTAAAATTACTATTAGCAGATTTCCATCCAATAACTAACAGAATCTGTTAAATGGTAATTACGAAATTATCTTTTTACTGTTTTTTACAATATTGTTGAGGGTCAGTAGAATTACATGATTTATTACTGACTCTCAGCTCAGTATGATTAACATTCAAATAGTTTACAACAGTTGGTGGAATACTAGTGATACTTAAAAATGTCTAATTCTTTTTACTTTTTTTTTACTATATTATTGAGAGTCAGTACCATTACGCGATTTACTATTGACTCTCAGTATGATTAACATTTAAATAGTTTATAACACTTAGTGGAATACTAGTGATCCTAAAAAATGTGTAAATCTTTTTTTTTTTAACGACATTATTGAGGGTCAGTAGCGTTACGCGATTTACTACTGACCCTCAGTATGATTAACATTCAAATAGTTTACAACAGTTAGTAGAATACTAGTCATCCTCAAAAATGTGTAATTCTACTGACGATCAGAATTGCGCAATGCTACAGACACTACCAGTTTTGACAGAATAGCCTACGAAAAAAATTTCGTCGGCTATTCATTCTACCGACGAAAATTTCGTCGGCTATAAGTCGTCGTTAAAAGCCCGTCGGTAAAACTAATAGCCGACGAAAATAACGAAATCGTCGGCCATTCCAAAATTATCACCGACAAAAATGAATTTTCATCGGCCAAACCTTAGCAAAATATCCAACGAAATTCGTCAGATATTTTCGAGTATGGCCTACGATTTTGGCAACTATAGCCGACGAAGCAAATCAATTTCGTCGGCTATTTGTTCTTAAATATAGCCGACGATTTTGTCTATTTCGTCGGTTATTTCGTCAGAATATATTAATATTTTAAGAGGCATAGCCGACGAAATAATGTGATTTTCGTCGGTAATAAAAGTTATAGCCGACGAAATTTGGTAAAAATCGTCGGCTATAACTGTTATAGCCGACGAAATAAGGTCAATTTCGTCTTTTGGGGAAAAAAATTAAATTATGCTTTGGTTCAACTGAATATGCAATCTTCCATAGTTATGTCTAACTTCCAAGGAAAAGGAGGAGGAGGAGGAGGATGCCGGAGGAGGAGGAGAAGGAGGAAGAGGAGACGGAGGAGGAGGAGGACGCCGGCGCCAATTTGAGGAGGAGGAGGAGGAGAGCGGTGGATTTGAGACGCAGATCGGCGGAGGAAAGCGGAGGAGGAGGATGCCGGAGGAGGAGGAGGAGGAGAAGGACGCCGACGCCGATTTGAGGAGGAGGAGGAGGAGAGCGGCGGATTGGAGACGCAGATCGGCGGAGGAGAGCGGAGGAGGAGTTTTTCCGGAGGTGGAGAGAAAAAAGGCGGGCTGAAAGATTTAAAGCAGAGAGAATAGCAGACGATTTAAAAGATTTCGTCGGCTATACTTTGGAAGATCAACAGCCGTCGGATCTGAGCCATCCAACGGCGGACAATAAAAAGGCGCGGATCGCAAGAGTTGAGCCGACGAAATATAACTTTCGTCGGCTAAACTTAGAGAATAGCCGACGATTTACAATATTTCGTCGGCTATTCTATGAACATCGTCGGCTATACTTTGGAAGATCAACAGCCGTCGGATCTGAGCCATCCAACGGCGGACAATGAAAAGGCGCGGATCGCAAGAGTTTAGCCGACGAAATATAATTTTCGTCGGCTAAACTATAGGTCAAACCACTAAGTCAAACCTCTAAACGCTTAAAAACGGAAATTAGTCTAGTTAAACGACGGTTTCTGACGCAGTAGAAGTGTGGAAGGGTTGATCAACGTCGAACCCTCAATGAATGGAGAGTACAATCAACGTCGTACTCTAAAGAACAGGTCTGGAATCCACCAGGAATCAAGAGAAAACTCTTAGGGTTTTGATAAAATATGATTAATTAATTGTATGTGATCCCAAAGGGATGCTTAAATACTGAAAAGAAACCCTAGGGCAACTAACAAGGAAACCTAAAAGCCCAAGGAATTAAAACAAAACGAATCCAAAACAAATTAGAAAACTTAAATCTTGAAAACATATTAAACTGCCGTTTTGAGACCCTAAACGAACTCGAAAGCCCGAAAAGGCCCACACGTCGTGGCAAAGCAACGAGTTTGATTCCTTACGTCGTTCCCTTTCCGGAATGGTATCACAACCGTCATTCGGACGCCGGACGCCAAATCTGCAGTAAACCGGGTTTTGACTTGCAACGGTCAATCTGCTCTTCAATGTTTGCTGCCATCCTTCCTACATCAGTTTCTGGCCTCACCTTCAACAGATAATAGTTTCAAATCAATGAGACGCAACTAATCATATAAAAATTTTACAAAATTGATTTAACGAACGTCAGGCTACTCATAGGAAAACGAAAGTAAAAAACAGTTAACTGCAACATTCGGCACTCAGATTTTATCGGTACCTTGTCATTTTTCAACCGTAGACGTATTTCATTATTTCGGTCATATCTTATTTCACAATATTTTTACATTTGAAGAGTCTACGTATAGTAACTATTTGAAACTATATATTCACTTAAACACTTAGTAAACAAGTTAAGGAACATTAGTGCATATGTTCTGATTTTGAATCTAAAAGTTTAGAAAATCTATTCCAACCGTCAGATATCACCGTTTAGATTAAATACATGTATGCAAAAAAATACAACTACATCTGACAACGTTAAAGGCTCGATCGGAACGGTCAACCGGGTCAGTCAAACCTCTAAACGCTTAGAAATGGTAATTGGACTGTCTAAATGACGTTTTTTTGCCTGATCTTCAACAGATAATATTTTCAAATAGATGAGACGCAACTAATCGTATAAAATACCGACAGATTTTTCACTCTTTTTCCCGTTTTTTTTTGTTTTTTTTTTAAATAAGCAGCTGCTATCTAGATCTGAAAATATATAGACTTATAGCCGACGAAAATGCCAATTTCGTCGGCCAAACTTTCAAAAGTTTTCGTCGGCTAAAGTTTCAGAGAAAGGCCGACGAAAATTTAAATCGTCGACTAAAATATGAATATAGCCGACGATTTTTTTTTTTGTGACAAAAAAAAAAAATCATCGGCCATTCTTGGGAATAGCCGACGAAAATTTTATGTCGTCGGCCGTTTTTTTTTATTTCGTCGGGAAAAGCCTTTTTTCTGGTTGTGAGACCTACAATAATATTGTTAAAAGAGTAATTTCGTAATTTATAAATTAACATATTCTATTTAAAATTGATGAAAATCTGTTAGTGATAATTTTAAAAAAAATAATTTTATTATTAATAATTATAAACTGAGAATTGTATGTATCAGTAAAAACTCTATATTTCTATGATAGAACCTTTCTCTAGAAAAACCAAACCAAAATAATGACAAAGAAAAAAAGCATCCACGTGCTATGATGGGGAAGCAAGGACAAAGAAAAAGTATTATTTGGTAGAGAAATGTAAATGACAGCATGCAAGGTAGAGAGAATTATTTACTATTAATAATCCTCATTTTATTAAAAGAAAATTTCAATTTTTTCAGAAAAATGTAAATGGATTTATTTGGTAGGCTCTAGAGGGTAGACATAAGAGCCTAGTAGTAGGTACAAGGGGCGGGGAGGCGGAGAAAAAATGCAAAAGCGCGTGGGTCCCAAATGCATGACAAAATGGTTCCTGAATTGGACTTTTTGCTCTCGCACGGTTCTAGTACCTACCCTATTTCAATCATTCGTTCTCCTCTCGTCTCCTCAATATCTAACATAATAAATTGTGTTTCGCTATTTCCCGCCAATCTTTGACCAACGAGTTTTGAAATAAATATATATAAAAATTATTTGTATTTGTTCTGTCTATTTCTCCTCCGTGATTTCATCGCTAAAGATAATGTGGTGTTAAATATGATTAGGGGTAGGAGCCTTAGGTATTTTTGTATGAGTTTAACTCTCCCTGGAACAACAGGCGTAGGTTTGCTTTTGAAATTTATCTCATACATGCCCATTGGTAATGTAAGCTTCAGTCGGTACGGGGGACTTGTCTAATAGAATATATTTTATGCTGTCTTTAGAGTAGATAGATTAAAATTGTAGTAATATATCACTGTGATATAAAAAGATGGACCACTTATAATCAGCTAAACACGAACCCATGCCAATTACCTTGAACTTACACGACCCTAGGTAGGATCTCACAGGAAGGTTATTAATTCACCTCCATAAGAGAAGCGAAGTCACATTAGCACGTCCCTCTTTTTTTTATTTATTATTATTATTATTATTATTATTATTTTAAAAAAAAGTTAATTGTATTAGCTATTTAGTGAACAAAAAGAGAAATTTTATCTACACACTGTTGTAGGAGAAATAGATGATAGTAATCTCTCTGTCTTTATTCATTGATAAGGAGACCTTTATATAGGCATTACATCAAGTATCCCTGGCGAACAGGGATTCCCTATCTAATAGAGTATCTAGACTTCTAGTCTTATTAGGACAAGACACACCACGGAAGTTACGGAGTTAACCTTCCTTGAACACTCCCCCTTGTGTCGCGTCTCAATAGTGCATGAACTGTTGCCTCGTTAAAACCTTTGCCAGCAAACAAAAACCTCTTGGGCAAAAATAAAAGCATGGTCTAAGGAAAAAGAGTACAACGCACCAACTACAAGTATGTGAGACATGCATAACTAGGCTCCCCCTGAAGTCTAGATGAGAACTCCCTCTGATAGTCAATCAGTCTTTGAGTTCGGATAAGCGACACATTCCAATGCGCTTTACATGCTTCATAAATGTAGATTTGGGTAGAGACTTGGTGAACAGATCCGCTGCATTTTCTTCTGAGCTGACTTGCTTCACCTGGATATTCAAAGTCTCTTGCTGCTGCTGATTGTAGAAGAACTTAGGCGAAATGTGTTTAGTATTGTCACCCTTAATGTATCCCAACTTCATCTGCTCGATGCATGCAGCATTATCTTCAAATATGCAAGTTGGTCCCATCGTAGTAGACTCAAGTCCACTAGACTCTCGAATGTGAGATATAACTGAGCGAAGCCAAATACATTCTTTGACTGCTTCATGTAGTGCAATAATCTCAGCATGGTTCGAGGAGGTAGCAACAAGGGTTTGCTTGGTTGATCTCCAAGATATCGCCGTATTCCCAATGGTAAAAACATAACCTGTTTGGGAACGTCCTTTGTGTGGATCTGATAAATATCCAGCATCAGCAAATCCTACCATTACATCATTTGGTGTATCTGAGTAGGAGGGGGTATCGCCAAAATCGTATCGGGACCACGACTTAGCATCCGCGGGTCCGGATAAGTTGGCGGATATGTCTGCAAGATGGCGGATGGATGAACCAAAGCCAGTCCTGGCGGATATGGCTGGCGGATGGCAATCCGAGCCATGGTTTGTGCTGTTAGATGCAAGAGATCGACTAGGTGTCGAATCCTGATGAGTGTATCGATAGTACAAGCCCATGTCAAGGGTTCCTTTAAGGTATCGAAAGATGTTCTTGATTCCAACCCAATGACGTTGTGTTGGCGCAGAGCTAAATCTAGCTAACAAATTCACAGAGAAAGCGATGTCTGGTCTAGTGCACTGAGCTAAGTATAACAAAGCTCCAATTGCACTAAGATATGGATATTCAGCTCCCAAGACCTCTTCGTCATCTTCTTTCGGACGAAAGGGATCTTTGTTGATATCCAGACTTCTAACGACCATGGGAGTGCCTGTAGGATGCATAACTTTGTCCATGTTAAATCGCCTGAGCATCTTTCGGACATATGCAGACTGGTGTATAAAGATTCCACCACTTCGGTGCTCTAGTTCTAAGCCTAGGCAAAACCGAGTCCTTCCCAGATCTTTCATCTCGAATTCGGATTTCAAATAGCTAGCGGTCTCATTGATCTCATTTAGAGTTCCAATGATGTTCATATCATCAACATAGACGGCTATAATGGCAAATCCTGAATTTGTTCTCTTTATGAACACACAAGGGCACAACTCATCATTCTTGTATCCTTTCCCAATCAAGTAATCACTTAACCGTGTGTACCACATCCTACCAGATTGTCGGAGTCCATATAGAGATCGTCTCAACCTGATAGCAAATGAACTTCGTGGTTTTTGCTCACTTGACTTGGGTAACGAAAGTCCTTCTGGCACTTTCATGTACATCTCCGTATCTAGATCCCCATAAAGATACGCAGTTACAACATCCATAAGCTGCATATTGAGTCTCTCTGAGACTACCAAACTTATTAAGTATCGGAAGGTAATAGTATCCATGACAGGAGAATACGTCTCCTCATAATCAATTCCAGGGCGTTGAGAAAAACCTTGCGCCACGAGTCGAGCTTTATATCGCTGGACTTCGCCATTCTCATTGCGCTTTCTGACAAAGACCCATTTATGTCCAACAGGCTTCACGTTCGGCGGTGTAGGCACAACCGGTCCGAATACTTGCCTTTTCTTTAAAGAGTCTAGTTCAGCCTGGATTGCTTCTTCCCACTTCGGCCAATCCGCCCTACGTTGACATTCATCAACAGTGCGGGGTTCCATATCGTCGTCGTCAATGACTTCTTGAGCAACGGCGTAAGCGAATGCATCATCGATATACATGGAATTTCTTTCCATCAGATTGTGCATGCATAAGTAGTTTAGTGAGATTTCCTTGTTCTCCAACATCAACGGTGAGTCTGAGGCGTCCCCCAGATGATTCAGAGTTGATTCTTGGACATAGGTATAGTCGGAGACAATCTCGTGTGACGGCGTCACAGTATCAATGATGAACGGATCGCTTTGTGCCTGGACACATGCCCTCTTCCTAGGTACATTGTCCTTGGAACCGATTGGTCTCCCCCTCTTTCTAGGAGGATCCGAAGTCGACGCCGGCTCTCCACTTGGAGGTGCCGAGCCTAGGCTGCCGATGGCACCTAGGGCTGCGGGTCCGAGACCGGCGGCGCGTGTTCGCGCATGGCGAGGAATGTTAAGCCTTGCAGGTACATTCGCAGCAGGTATGGTTGATCTTGTCACTTTCGCAATATCAGTAAAGGAGTCGGGCATCGTATCCGCCACCTTTTGTAGTTCTAATATGCGTTGTATTTCAGTCTCACACTGAGACGTACGGGGATCATAATGAGACATAGTGGGAGAGAACCACGTCAATTCCTGACGTTCACTTGGGACGGATGCGGCCCCATCTCCCCCTAACGGCGGGAAGGATGTCTCATCAAAGTGACAATCTGCAAATCTTGCAGTAAACAGATCACCTGTCATAGGCTCTATATAGCGGACAATAGTTGGTGCTTCATATCCAACATAAATGGCTGATCGTCGTTGTGGACCCATCTTGGTACGCAGTGGAGGCGTGATAGGCACATATACGGCACAACCAAAAGTACGCAGATGCGAAATATCAGGCTCGTAACCAGTTACCAACTGGTACGCACTAAATGGTTGGCTATCTGTGGGTCGTAGACGAATAAGCATAGCTGCATGTAATATTGCATATCCCCATGCCGAAACTGGCAAGTTTGTGGCCATGACAAGAGACCTAGCTACAAGCTGTAGTCTCTTGATAGCGGCTTCTGCAAGACCGTTCTGAGAATGAACGTGGGGTACGGGATGTTCAACTTCAATCCCAACTGACATGCAATAGTCATCAAAACACTTTGAGGTAAACTCTCCAGCATTATCCAGTCTGATGGACTTAATCGGATTGTCCGGGTGGTGAGCCCGAAGCTTAATAATCTGAGCTAGGAGTTTAGCGAATGCAGCATTCCTCGTGGACAACAACGCTACGTGTGACCAACGCGTTGATGCATCAACCAGAACCATGAAATATCTAAATGGTCCGCATTCTGGTGTTATAGGTCCACAAATATCACCTTGTATTCGTTGTAGAAACGGAATATTCTGTTTATTATCAATAGCAAAAGATGGTCTTGCTTGAAGTTTTGCTAGTGAACAAGCTTTGCAAAACGAACGATGAGCATTAGACATCGCTACAGAAGCATGAGAAGCAGGAGGAGGCCGAACCTCTCCTTGGAACCGAGAGGCGGCCATCGACGGCACGGCCGAACCGAGGCCGAGGCGCCCTCTGTGCTTTTGTGATCGGAAAAATGGATGACCGTGGGAGCATTTCAAAATACGGATCATCTGATCACGACCCGGATGACCGAGTCTATCATGCCAAAGCTTATAAGCATCAGAATCACATAATATAACAACATGAGATTCGTTGGCTCGAATGGTTGTGAAATACATGCCATTGCGAACTCGCTTACACTTCTCCACAATGCGAGTGCGCATAGATTGAGTGGAGGTGATCAACAGATATTCAGTTCCATCTTCAACATAAGTGCTGAGGTGATAGTCATTGTCACGCACATCCTTGAAAGCTAGCAAGGTTCTTGGCGCCTTAGGCGCATATAGGGTGTCCTCTACCCGAATCTCAGTGCCATTTGGCAGTAAGAATTGAGCAGTGCCACGACCCTTAATTACGGGTCCAGTTCCTGTCATCGTAGATAACGACGATTCTCTTGGCGTAAAATCCGAAAACAATTGCCGATTTCTCAGAATCGTGTGAGTTGTTGCACAATCCAACAAACACTCAATCTCGCCTTGATACATCTACAAAAACAATGTAAATTGAATCAATAGTCTACTTTAGACTTTGGCGAACACTTTAAAGTAAGTATACTGAAACAATATATCATCACAAAATGAAGTGCATTAAGGCCAATAACATAGCCATGGAAACGACAAAACTTGAGAGAAAGAGATAAGCCGCATTTTAATCACCGAGTATCACCATTTATAATCATAGCCTAGGTCAGAGATTGAGACCGGACACCGTCGTAGGTGGCGTGGCCGAGCCAAGGCCGAGGCCAAGGCAAAGGCCGGGGCCAAGCCAAAGCCGAAGCTGTGGTAAGGCCGAAGCTACCCAGAGGCCGAGCCGAAGCAAGGCGAGTGGTGAGAGTCGGTCAGGCATTGAGGCAATGCGATGCGACGGTTGAGCTAAATCCGAAGCATGGCGAGTCCGAAGACACGTCGTTGCCGAGCCATTGATGCAAAAGTTGCATTTGTTCGATAGGCTATCGATTGTTGGTTTCAAAAACCGGATTCGGTGCGGGGCCAAGCTGGCGAATGGCCATGGCGAGTGAGGCCTAGCGAGTCGCGGCCAAGCGCTTATTGGCTTTGGCGAGCGAGGCATGGCGGATCGCAGCCAAGTTGGCGGATCGCGGATCTCAGATCAGTTGGCGAATAGCGGATTGCGGATGGCGTATCGCGTATCGCGGCTCGCGGATGGCGTATCGCGTATCGCGGCTCGCGGATGGCGTATCGCGTATCGCGGCTCGCGGATGGCGTATCGCGTATCGCGGCTCGCGGATGGCGTATCGCGTATCTCTCCTTTTGTCTTTTGTGATTTTTCGGATATGAGTTAACATCACCAGAATTTTGGTGAACTCAAAATAATTATGCCATTGAGAATTGGACGCATTGAACCAATTTTGCTTTCAGGGATGTAAAAATCTTAAATCATTCGTAGAATAAGATAGATTTTATTGATGACAACTCAAGAATACATCAAGGTTGTTCTAAATAGAACGACTTATCGAACAAAGTCGTGATTTATTGACTATTCTGTCAAAATAACAATCAAAATCAAACTTGAACACGTATCTCATGACCTAAGTCAAATACTTATTCATAGTCTGGAGTATCATACTCCTGAGTCCTACGTTTCTTGGTAGGTTGGAAGTCATCGATGGCGAAGTTCGTATCTTCCTCATCGTATACTTCGTCCTCAAAATCTCCTACATAGTGTGCTTCTTGTTCTATGTATAGTTTGTGTTTCTTGTAAGCGGCTTGAATATCTCTGCTTGCTATGCAATCGCGTTGGAGATGATTCTTAGAACCACATTTGAAGCAAGGAGCCGAAGCATTGTTCGGCGTATGGCCACCACGCCTGGGACCGGAACCAAAACTGTTCCTCCCTCTGGGAGCGGCGGCTCTGCCATCATCCCTTGACCAAGAAAGCTGTCGACCACGGCCGACGCCTCTTCTCCCTCCTCGTCCGCCACGTATTGCTCTTGGCGTACGTGGTGGCGGTGCTTGACGTTCATGAGGTTGATGCTTCTGCTTAAAAGCTTTACCACGGGCTTGATGAGATTCCGCAATGAATTTCGGTCCTCGAGGCCTCTTATTGGTGGTAAGAATCAACTCATGGTACCTCTCCTTTCTCTGAAGCACATTCATCAAATCGCTGAAGGTTTTGATAGTGCCTTTCTCGCGGAGATCGCGGTACTGATGCGACAACATGGACGCAGATTCTGGGAACGTTGTGAAAGTCTTCTCCATCATATCATCATCGGTCTTTTCGACCCCACAAAAGCTCAAATCAGATTGCAAGTTTAGCATAGTCTGATGATATTCCTGGACGGAATCAAAATCCAGTAAGCGGATTTGCTCCCAATCAGACATGAGGTCTGGGAGTTGTGCGTCATGCACATTGTCGAAGCGGTCCTTGAGGATATCCCATAGCTCTTTGGGATCAGTTTTCCTCAGGTATTGCTTCTTGAGCGTTGGATGGATATGGCGCCTGAGAAACATCAGGGCTTGTGCTTTCTGTTCAGGAGAAGCGTGTAAGCTTTCATCCTCAGGAGGGTTGATGGTGGCAGTAAATCTTTTACCAATGAAAGTGTTCTCAACATCTGAGACCCACCTCTTGTATTCCTTGCCTTGGACATCCAAGATGTCAAATTCTGGACGCTGAGTGTCAGCCATCTACAGAACACAAACAGGGAGACGTTAGTATGTTTGAATACTAATCAAGTTTGATTGTTCTTTTAGAACAGTGCCAAGATATATCATGGTCACATAAATCGATGCTTAACGTGACTTCAAGTCACAATCGATATCTTCCCTTTGTTTTCTTTCCAAAAAAGAATAATACGTTATGGTTCACAGTGACATCACAGTCACAAGCATAACGGTGGCCGGTAACATCACAGTTACCCCAATAAACGTTGGCACCGGGGTGACTAAATCCCCGTATGCCGTCCCGAGAAGCGATAGAATCGGGATGAAGAAGCAGGGACACGGAAAGGTCCCGGAAGAAAACAAAACCCAACTATTGAAATTTTCATAAGCGGGAACGTTTATAAAAATATTTACCTCTTCAAGAGAAGCTTGATCAAACGAAACTTGACTCTTGGGGAAGCTTGTTTTCTTCGATTTTTCTTGATTTCTTCTCAACCACGAATAAGGGTTCGCGGATCGCTTGCTTGGCTTGCGAGCAATTTTGATCTTCTGGCAGATGCGTGCAAAAAGTAGCACGCAAGGGAGAGCTGCTGGCGAGCGGGTTGTCTGCCTAGAGGCAGAGGAGGAGCAGTACTCGAAGGTACAGTGCGGCAGGCGAGCAGCGCAGATGCTGCTGAGAAGAGGCCGACGGTGCCGAAGAGAAGAATCGGCGGCCGACGGTAGGTTAGGGTTTCGAAAAAAAAATTCGGAATTAGGGTTTCTAGGGCTATCAGACTTGAGGCTAGAGCAACGTGCTGATAACGTGTTGTAGGAGAAATAGATGATAGTAATCTCTCTGTCTTTATTCATTGATAAGGAGACCTTTATATAGGCATTACATCAAGTATCCCTGGCGAACAGGGATTCCCTATCTAATAGAGTATCTAGACTTCTAGTCTTATTAGGACAAGACACACCACGGAAGTTACGGAGTTAACCTTCCTTGAACACACACCTCATTTTAGATACACATTTTTTCCCCTACAATTTACATACGACTTTGCGGATATGTAAAATTACCAAATAAAAAAACATTATATATATTAAAAAAAAATAGTTGAAATAAACTATCCCAAATGAGAAGAGATCAAATCAAAGAAGATCTCGACTATTGAAACTATTCGAAGAAGATCTCAACTAGGTGAAACACTAAATATATATGAAAATTCAAAGGAGAAGAGACCTAGTCAAGTATTATCTTTGTCGTGCTGCTAAAATATATATATATATATATATATATATAATAATAATAATAATAATACTTGTCTTAATCCAATTATGCACAAGCTGAATGTTAGTCATGAAAACTATATTTACCTCGCCTCATACCCCTGAAGGTTTGTTCCGTTTTGAAGGGTGGCCACACTCCTTTCATGCCATCTATTGACAAGCCTTTGTTTGAAGAGGGAAGTAGTAAATCTCGTAAGCCTATTGTGATAAACAAGACTTTGTTGTCACAACATGTGGACAACAGTCTTGCTCTGGTACTGGTGGGAGAGTTCTCAAACGCTGATGCAACAAGTAGCAATGAAGCGACTAATGAAGATACCATGACTAAACGTGGCAGAGCCTCTACTCCTTCCCCAAAGAACCTTCAACGTTCACTTCAAGATTTCATGGCAGGTATACGATCTATTGCACCTACAAAAAGAAACTAAAACTCCTAATATTTACTAAACAGTTTACTGCTAAATCTCTGGTCTTGGTGGAGTAACGATGCTCTAGTGAGAAAGGAAGATACTCTTATGCCTATAGTTATGGAACCAAACAATAAGAAGAGAGGACAAGGACACCCACAGGGTTCTAGGAACAAAAATCCTTCACAGTCAACGAAAGTCCATGTTGCAGATGTGTTGACATACCTCTATGGTGGTAAATCTCCTAGCCCTAGCTCTAAGGGCAAGGAATTTTTTTTATATTCTTTAGCTTTGCATCTCCACGCCCTTTGTTATGGGCAATGAGTTTTATTTTGCTTTGAATTTTTTATTTTGTGTTGAACGTTATACTTATTATCTATGCTATGGTCATAGAGTTAGGTTTTTTAGTTTACATGTCCAATGTGCGGTAGTTTCAAATATAGGTGGTCTCACGTATGTATCATATTGGTGTTTTGTGCACTCCAAAGAATTATTCTATCTTGGAATAGGTGATAGCGAGTGGATATATAATGGTTATCTTGGTATGCGTGGTTGAATGAAATTTCTCCTTAATTTTTTATAAAAAAAAAAGAAAAAAGAAAGAAGTGAAATAGTTATTTGCAACTTGTTTTTATTATTATTTATATATATATATATATATATATATATTTAAATAGACGTTGTTTGTGTATTATTAGAAAAAGAATGTGGGATGTGTATTTAGTGAATAAGTTGTGTAGTTTATATGTAAAGCCCAAACTAGTACAACAAAAGTAAAGCTCTGAATGTGCTTCGACTCATTGGCCATGCCCATATCGGTATTTTCCCTAGAGTTGAACCTAGGCCCCGGCATAATACCCCGAGTCCGAGCCCAAATCTGAGTAGCCCTCTTTCTAACAGACTTCGCTCCCGCCTCCTAATTAATGGCTGTTGGCAACACTCTAGTCTTCATTCTAGAATTGTGATACAACTTCGAAACCACCATCCAGTAGGTGACCTAGAACTGAAATTGCCATAAATCAGGAGCACAACCTAAACCTTAAAAAAGTATGATCACGGGGAAAACCTATTTGTCGTCGACGCACACCGCCTCCGAACAATGACCATATTGATGTTATTGCAATGACATCGCCAATCTCTCGTCGTTGCTATCCTTGTTGCCTGGTTTGGGACTACTAACTGCAGGTGCCACAACTTGAAAGTTGAAATCCTAGATGAATCGCTTCTCAAGATTACTCATGGAGGTCTCGCTCATCATTTTTTGTTCTTCAAGGAGTTGCAACATTAACTTCTCCTAAATGAAATTTTTTGGTGAACCCGCACATGATTAATTGAAGAGCCGTAATAGTTGAAGTTCATTCCTATGTTCTTGAGCAAATATAATCACTGTAGCATTTGAATTATTTATCTCATCTGAAATTTACACTCCTCATTTTACAATCCACACTCTTAGTTTTTTTAATCAAACGTTATATAATTTTTGAAGAAATCAAGTTGATTGTATTAATTCTCAAGTCAGAAAAGATCATTACATATCCTCCCTCTACCGACTAGGGATATATAAAAATTTTGTGAGACAAATCACAACGATACATAGATTAAGCCTAATCATTTGACGGTACCTATGCTCACTTATTGATGCGACCCTACTACCAATGCATGATAAAACATTGTAATAAACTAATTTAAATAAAACTAGCTAAATATTTTGGATCCAAAAAAGTTAGGTAAAAAAATGAAACAGAAAGCCCTAGACCCAATTACCAACCTATAGGACCCAAAAAGAAAATGTTGTCTTAGTCACCAGCAACTTGTTTTTGCCGCCGTCCAAGATACTGACGTCGATCGACAAACCTTCACCTGAAACAAATTGAAGGCAGCTTATTCACTACCCTTGTTCAGTTCTTCGAAATCTAAATAAAGCCAGTCGCTTGCAAGATCTCTGTATCCGGAAGGATGTATGAGACCTCCATTCAAATTCTTCAACGTTGTAGCAGATCTACAATAGATCCATAGCTGTCATGGGTGTAGCTCAACATTAAACCATCTTGGAAGAACCAGCCAGCCGCCTTTTTTCAGAACTCCGCAATCAACAAGAGGGGCTTTAACAACCAAAAGGTATACGCTAAACGAAACCCTTCGATCTGCCATAGTCAATCGAAGGAAAAACTTCACATCATAATTCTTCACGCCCTCCAGAAAAACGCTGCTAAGGATTGATGGGGTCGAACATCGACGACCCTTTGTGAAGACTGCCGTATAAAACTAGCTATGGAAATTAATCGAATGCCAAAGACACGTAAGCAATGATAACCCTACAAAAGATCTTTAGTAGTATAAAATAAGTAGGGATCGTTCTAGCCGGGGATTAACGGTACCTGAAACATGAGAATGTTAAGACAAAATACATATATACACAAATAATGTCACGTTATTTACATATATACAAAACACGAAATCATAGGGATATTAGAGATGAGGTTCGGCAGCCATAGGGCTGCCCCTAATGATCTAGAGATGAAAATAAAGACTTGAAATAAAATCCTAGGTTACTATTTACAAATTGGTCGACGTTCTTCCACAAAGCAATAGCACAAAAGTACTCAAAACACATAGCAAACTAACAAGACAAGGCACGACAGCAAGCAAACAATATCCTAGACTCGACTTAGTTCCAACTTAACTAGGGCCTTAGCGGTTATCTTAGTTAGTTTTAGACTTCACGAAAATACTTAGAATTAACTTAGCGTGTAATCCTAATCTTTAGCTAATCAATTAAAAACACTTAGCGTAGAAGTTAACCAATTAACCAATGAAGCATGAAATCTTTTTAGTTGGAAACATATCAGCAAGCAAGGCGTCACCACTTCTTATTAACATGCATAGTCGTTTAAACCACTCTAGTCCTAAAAATAACATCAATCAAGACAACTTAGCGTTCGACTCAACCTATTTATTTTGACAGATACAAGATCGATACTCAAAACACATGGCGATTTTTACTAAGTAGCAATCTTTGAGGCATACGGATTTAAAGACTAAACCGAGACCGAATTTAGAATCAAAGTGAACATGCTTGCCGAAATTAATCCTATCTTTTTGCTACATATTTTCATTACAATTTAACATGCAATCCGCATTTCATCTTTGATTTAAATACAACATTAACATGCATATTATAAAACCAAACTCAAATCCGTTTTTCACATAGACATCAAAACACAAAAAACAAACATACACATGAGTTTCATACACAAAACTACACATAGCTACATAAAATCTATTACAAACCAAAAGTAGGCAGTGTGATAGGAGCATAAAATGCGACGTTCTTAATATGTTTTTACCCCCATTTATGCATTTCTTATCCCTTATTGTTGTAATATAGAGTCATTGAGTCATGTTGGAGTCGTTGGCAAGTGTTGGTGTATAAATTGAGCTAAAAATGCAGAAATGTCGAATTTTGAAGAGTTTTAGTTTGAGTAGGACTCCTTGTTGTACTAGGAATCCTGTTTGGACTAGGAAACCTGTTTTGACTAGGAAACTTGTCGAAATGGAATTTTCATTGTTTGTCGTTTCTAATACTTGTGTGGAGTCGGTTTGTGCTAGAAATTGTGAAAATGCATAATTATGGTGGAGTCCTTTTTGAACTAGGATTCCTAATAAGAGTTTGATTGTGACTAGGACTCCTTTTTCAAGTAGAACTCTATTTGGAAAAGGAATCCTTACTAAAGTAGGAATCCCAGTTGGATAAGGATTCTACGAGTTTGAGTCCTAATTGAAGTCTACGAATTGAAGAATTTTAGTCGAACAAGGAGTCTACAAATGCTCGATGTTTTTGAAATGTCGAAAGAATTTCATTGAAAATACAACTCCTTGTTGGACTAGGATTCCTTATCTATCTAGGACTCTTACTCATGATAATTGTGCTATATATTTCTATCTTCTTTGTGATTTATTTCTTAAAACTTATTTTCAGAAATTCATGGAAGATAAATGGAAGATTGGAGGAAATATTTCGGCAAAATGAAGATGTATTGCCGTGATGATCAAGAATAGGAATCCAACTTGGTTTTGGATTTGGAAACTTTCCTAATCTAATAATTTTATCTATTACATATATGTCTTTTTAAGACATCATTTGTCTAGATTAGGACAAGTTTAATGCATGATTTAATTCTTTATTTCTTTTCTTTATTTTCAGATTCTTTTTGAAGATAAAGGAGGAGATATTATCTTTAATTCAAGGATAATTTTCGGCAAAAGATGGAGAGCTTGTTGCCGTGTGTTTTTAATGAAGAAGAGATGGATTGGAACTCTTCATGGCCGGCCAAAGAAAGAATAAAGGAGAGATAATTCTATATTTCTATGGAATTATCGGCTTTTGCTTGAGAGAAAGAAGGAAAAATTCTTGTGGGAGTCTTCAAGGCCGGCAACAACATAGAATGTATGTGGACTGAATTGTGACTTTGTGCAATTACTTGGTGCCGAATTCAAGTGATTTAATTGAAGAATTTGTGAAGAAATAATTTGGCAATTGCATGAAGAAAAGAAGACTTGGCCGAATCAAAGAAAGAAAAGATATTTCGGTTTTCTTGGAGATTAAGTTTGCCGAAACCAAAACCAAAAGAAAATCGGTTTTCTTGTGCTTAGACTCTTGCCGAACCCTAGTCCTCCTCTCCTCTATAAATACCACACTTTGTATTCAGAAAAGGGATCTTCTCTTCCTCACAAAAAGCTTGCCGAACCTCTGCCAAAATAAATTCAGAAATTCTTACCAAGAAGCATAGCCGAATCCACCACCACCTTCCACAAAAAGATCATACACCAATCCTTGCCGAATCTTCATTAAGGTTGTAACATGGATTGTACTTTGTTGGCTTTTGATTCTTTGTATTTAAACATAATTTTGTCTATGAAATATGTTTTGGTTTCTGGTTTTATTTTCGGTATTGATAATTATATATGGGATCTTCGGATCTTTGTTATAAATGTTTGGATATTTTGTATATGATTGCCGAATTATACATGTAGTTTAATTGAATTGGTATGATGGACAGCAAGCTTTAGCATGTTTTCTTGGTTTAATTAGGTTTATTTCCTTAATTCGTGTGCAACCGAAGGAGATGTCTAGATGCAATCGCAGGCCATGGTTGTTATCTAGATGTTGAATTCATCTGCCGATTTAATACATGTTGGATCATACGCGTAGTTGATTTTAATATGTATTTATCTAAGGGCTAGAGTAATTCTGGAAATTTACATGTCGATGTGAGATGAGTGACGCCATACTTGCTAACATGTTCCAATTCGACATATTGTGCTTATGTGCTATTTGTGTTTAATTTCTACGCGTTGTGTTATTAAACCGATTAGTACCATGTTTAGGATTACACGCGTTGTGGATTCTAAATACTTGTGATGTCTTGAATAATTAGATAAACCGCGTTGGCTCTAATTAAATTGGAACTTAGTTGATCTTGAATTCGATTTTTGCTTGCTGCCCCTATTACTTGTTTTAATTTTGTTGCATGTATAATGAGATTTGTGTTTGGTGATTGTGTGGAAGATGTTGATCAATTGTAAATAATAACTTAGGATTTAATTTTAGTAAAATTCAGTAGATAATTAGACATAAAATTCGACACCCCCTTTCTTTGTGCAACACTTTGTGTGATTAAATGCCCTTGATTTCCCCGGATAGAACGATCCCTACTTGTCAATACTACAATCGACACAAGAAGGGTATTATGTGTATGTAGTTGTTTTGCAGGTATTTTGTGCTTGGATTACACCTCCATCAGTTTTTGGCGCCGTTGCCGGGGAAATTTAATGATTTTGATTCATAAAGTGTTGTTTTGTAATTATGTATATTGCAGGTTATTTTAATTTTTCAATAGTTTTTGGGATATGTATAATAGGAATTTTCGGAAATGTAATAGTAAATAGGGAATTTTTCCGATTTTTGTTTTGTTTTAGGTTTTTGGTTTTTATTTTGCTTAATTGCCGATTGTGTGATATTATTGTGAATGTTGTTACATTTAGATAAATTCTAGGAAGTTGATAGTTTTTGTGTATGCTTTGAGTTTATTGTAGTTTCTAAAGTGTAACATGTAGGTGAAGCCTCTTTTGTTGATCATAACCAAAACCCTTCATTTGAATGGTGCTTTGTTGGATCTGTTTTTATGTAGATTGGGAAACGCGGGATACTTCCCCCCCCCCCACGCATACAAGCGATTTTTCAGCAATAGTATTACTTCGATGAGGTTGAGGGCGGTTTTAATCAACACTTGTAGACCGCTAGAACCCGAGTTTATTTTACAAAGTATAGGACAAGTTATTTTCATTGATTGGTTCGAGGTTTGTAAAACTGGCTCTCAAGACCCACAGACTGATGATCATTCTCGGTGAGTGAGTCGATAGGGAGTTCGCTCTCCGTGGTTAAAAACTTTGAGACCTGCCTTGTTCCTAAAGAGAGTTTACTCTCCGTGAATTTTAACGACACCGCCTTAGAAAAGTAAAGTATGCTCGACCTAGACAACAGCTTGTGCCGAAGCATCACCTCACTTTAGACGTTTGAAAATAACTTGAGCATATGTGAATCTGTTTTTCTTCAAAAGATAAAATTCGTCTTTAATTTTTGAGGTATATCGGAATAAGCATGATACTACCTTGGACTGTTTCAGCCCATTGCACTATTATCTCCTCTGCTCCACGCACCTCAAATTTTAAAGTTGTGTGAATAAAAGACATCTAGAAACCCTAAGTTTCGGCAGTTACAAAACTTACATAATCGATGACCTCTAAAAACCGAACCAATATAGATACATGTAAAATTTTTCGTGTGATGTGTATAACTAGCTAAATTGTTAGGGAGTTTTAAAAGTCTATTTATGTGAAGTTTGTTTTTGGTTTTGAGGGGAAGATGAATAGGTAAGGTCACTAATGTTGATATTAGCCTTAACCCTTCATACTAGCGCTTGCGTTTTTATGAGGTTGAGGGCGGCTTTTATGCACTTTAGTGGTACTGACAACATAAGGTTCTCACCAGAGTAAGGGGCATTCATGGTTCGTTTGTTATAATTTTGGTGTTGAGGTTTGTTTAACTAGATCTCAAGGCCCACACACTGATGTTCATTCTCTGTGAGTGAGTCGATAGGGAGTTCGCTCTCTGTGATGTCCAACAATGAGTCTTGCCTCACTCCATTATTAGTACTTTCATTCTAGCCTTCTGAAACCACGGAATCTTGTGTCTAGTCGATAGACCTAGGCCGCACGTCCACCGAGCTTCAAAACCTTAAATGAGTTTGATATAAGTAAATTTTTGATCTCAAAAGAAAACATTTCTTGGTTTGAATTTTCGAGGTATATCGGAATAAGCATGATACTACCTTGGACTGTTTCAGCCCATTGCACTGTTATCTCCTCTGCTCCACGTACCTTGAAAATTCGAACAAATCATATAGCAATTTAATTAGGGATACATAAAACACATTTCTGATTCGTTTGTTTATACTTGTGAAATTGTGTGTGTGCCATACTTGTAAATTTTCGTGTGACATACTCTTTGTAATATACTTGTATGTATTTTCGTGTAAGACCTATACATTTGCACGTTTGAATTTTTATGTAATACTTATACATATTTTTATTTGAAATTTTCGCTGACTTATACATACTCTTTTGTGATATTTTTACCCTAACACTAATTTTTACATTCTAACTATACATTACACTTTTGTTTCTCTTTTTAAATTCATTGATTAAACACCTTGAAATTTTAATAATTTCAGGTACATGAATCTTGGTTGGTCACAAGAAATTGAGGATAGATTGAAGAGAATTTGCAACCAAGAGGAAGAAGAGCAAGTTTTGCCGAGCACATCTACACCAGAGCACCAATTTGTTTCTCCCACTTCATCACTTTTCGACAGAAACTTTGTTGCACCACCATCACCATTTCCTTCAGAAGCTTCCTGTGAACTACATCCTTTGTTTCACGAAGAACCAGAATTTGAGCTACTCCAAAGTCCTATTCCAATTCAGTACTTGAACTTTGATTTACCTGATCCTACATTCAAAATGACTTCATTGAGAGAGGAGAACGGACAGGTAGATGCACCACAAGGAGGAGTAGTGAGACTGAGCAATGTAACGTATCCTGCTGTTGCACCTGGCAAATCAGCAGAGTTTGAGTTGAAGGGTGGATTTATCCATCAATTGCCGAAATTCTTTGGACTTGGTGGAGAGGATCCTAATCGCCATGTTCAGAAATTTGAGTTCAGATGTGAGTCAATGTGCCCAACTGGGGCAGATTTGCAACATGTGAGAATGAAGGCATTTCCATTCTCACTTGAAGATAGGGCAGTTGAGTGGTTCTTTGCTATTCCACCAGGGAAGATGGTGTCTTGGAATACAATGGTGAAGGAATTTCTCACCAAATACTTGATAGGAGCACAATGTGCGACGATATTATATGCTTATGCCTCGTTTATGCTTTGTTTAACCCTTATTTGTCTAAGATAGAGTCGTAATTTAGTTTAGTATTGTTTTGGTGGAGTTTTGGAAATATGAGCTTAATGATCCGAAAAATGACTAAGTTTGAGAAATCTGGAAAATAGTGTAAAATATGTCTTTTTCGTGATTTTGAGATGAGCAAAACTGTGATCTATCCTTGTCCAAATTCTATGAAATTTGGCGTGCTTAATATTCATATGCTGAGGAATGTTTTGTTAAAATTTCAGATCAATCGGAGTTCGGGAAGTCACCCAAAAGTTGGCTGCAAAACGGCAGTCCGAGCATTCCAATCCAGGGACTTCCAGGATTTTCCTGGGACTTTGACCCAACTTCGAAAAATCATTCCCGTCGACTCACAAGGATTATTATCAAACTGTTTTATGGTGAGATGGCTATATGTGTCTAGTTTATCTGAGACTTGGAATCGCATCAATTGGAGCTCCGAGAAGGGAGATATGTCAGATTTACTGGAGCAAGGTCATTCCAGCCGAGTTGCTGCCGGTCTTGTGTTCTTACGGGTTTGGGGCATTTTTCCATGGACCAAGCTCACCAAATGGAGTTGTCAAGCCTACACAAGAAGTTCATGAAGATATGCAGCCCAATCCAAGGAAGAAAATCAGAAAAAGAAGTTTCCTAGAAGAACCAAGAAAGGAAGGAACCAAAACCTTGTTGCACAAGGATTGCCTTTGCCGATTTGGACTAGGTTTTCTACCTAGGGTTTCTGCCGAATTTGCCTCTATATATAGCCATGTTTTCCTACAGAAAAATCATCTCATCTCTTGCAAAGCACTAGCCAAAACTCTACCAAATTTTCCTACCAAAGTTCTAACCCGAAACCCTAAATACATAGTCACCGATTCCACCACCACCATACACCACCGAACCATTCCCTGCCCTAGCTACTGCCGATCCTCTTCCACCACACCAAGACGAAGCTCTCCAAGGTTTCTAAAGTGTGATCCATCCCTATGACTTGTATTTTTAATTTCGGTTTAGTCACATATTGTTGTTATAAAAATACTTTGTTTCGTTTGGTTTTGTATGATGAACATGAATTGCAATTTTCATTGAAGTTTATGTGATGACTTGTGCGATTTTTAATGCATGGTTTTTGTATGTTTAGATAATTAGAGCAGTGGTATTAGAAGCATGTTTAAGATTTTAATTGGTTAGTAATCTAAGGTGAGGGCATGAAAATCGATACTTGGTGTTGTCTTTGAACATAATCTCGGTATTAGGTTTAATCTGCTAGGGTAATTACAAACTAGATGGACCTAACGGACTCTATGATTTGTGTTATTCACTAAGGGCTATTAATCTTAGAACTTGCATGCTAAATAAGATGATTGACAACCTTACTTGTTTACATGTTTTCGATTTAAGACTCTTGTGCGATATATGTTAAGTCTTAACCGGATTAGCATAAATATCTTTAGGGCTAGAGCGAAAGTTTGTCCTAAAAGAACTTAAGGAAGTCTAGTAACTAGGAACAGAGCGAGAGCTCTAGTTGCGGTCGAAACGAATTTGAATTTTGAACATGCTAAATACTTGTTTCTTACTTTCTTGCATGCAAATCTTTGTGTTAAATTGTGTTTTGTGCTATGTGATGCGTGAGAGATGATGATCAAACTTGTATATAGTAGTCTAGGATTTATTTTCTGTTTTTTATTGCCGAACCTAGTTTAGGGGCAGCATTGCTGCCGAACTCTTATACCCCCATATTTGTGATGTTTTTGTATATTTGTGAATATGTTTGTGTCTAACAATTTCATATCTCAGGTACCCTTAATCCCCGGCCTAGAACGATCCCTACTTGCTTATACTACTAACGATCTTTTGTAGGGTTTATCATTGCATGTGAGCTTCGGCTCCCGTTCAATAATTTCCTTCATCAAGGGTGACACAGATTAGGAAGGAGATCACTTCAATCAGACAAGAGCCAGACGAGAGCTTTGATGTGTACTATGATAGGTACAAGTCTTTGGTGGCTACGTGTCCTAATCATGGGATACGTGAGGGTCTTTTGCTGCAGTATTTTTATGAAGGGTTGCGTCCCTTGGAGCGTAGATTTCTTGATTCAGCAGCTGGTGGATCTTTGATGGAAAAGAGCAAGGAGGAAGTTAAGAACTTGTTGGAGATGCATTTCACTAACCAACAACAATTCGGGTCTACTTCCTCAAGGCGAGTGAATGAAGCTAGTGGGTTTGAGGAGTCTAGTGTTGTTAAGGAGCTTAGGGAAGACATTGGGAAAATCACTCAGATGATGTCCCAAATGATGAAGCAGAAGCATGCCCAAGTTTGTGGGGTGTGTAGCATAGAGGGCCATACGGCTGATGTATGTCCTCAATTGGGAGGAGGTGATAATTTTGAGGAAGCCAATTCGGTTGGTTTCCAAGGGCAGCAACGTTCCAATTATCAGAATTTCAATCCAAGGTACAACGATCATCCTAATTTTCGTTGGGCCAACAATGGCAATGTTCAGAACCCTCAACCATTGGCGCCACCACAAGCAAATCAAGGAGGAATGGCGTTTCAACCAAGACCTCAAGGGCAATTCCAAGGATTTGCAAGACCTCAGCAACAATTCTACAACAACAATGCTCAAGCATCGTCAAACCCTAACTATGATGCTATGCTGAAATCATTGAATGATGCAACTCACACATTGTTGCAATCTACAACCTCAAACACGAAGGATATTTCTGAGCTGAAGAATCAGATGGGGAAGGTTGTGGATTTCATGGGGCAGATCCAAGAACAAGGGAGGTTACCTGGAGGAGTGATTAAGAACCCCAAGAATGAGCAAGCAAATTCAATCACCACAAGGAGTGGTAAAATATTGGAGGGGCCGAGCATGGGAAAGATAAATGACGAGGTAATGGTGGAGTGTGATGACGATGGTGATGAAGCCGAGCATGATAAGGCACTCGGCAATGAAAATGTGACATTCAGCAAAGATGGTGTTACACACAGCAATGAGGCCGAGAAAAATAAACCGAGCAAAGAGGAGCTCGACGTGATGAAGAAGAGGGACATGGAAAAAGATCCCGCAACCTCAGAAACACATAAGGTAAAATCTAATTCAAGTGGTTTAGTTAATACTAACCAATCTTCGAGTTTGCCTTTTCCTTCCAGATTTGCTAAATCGAAGAAGGAGAAATCAGATGAGGAGGTACTTGATATCTTCAGACGTGTGGAGGTGAACATTCCATTGGTTGAGTGCATCAAGCAGATTCCCAAGTATGCCAAATTTCTCAAAGAACTTTGCACAACAAGGAGACATACAAGGGAGGAGCAGGTGGTGAAGATGAGTGAGACGGTTTCAGCCGTTCTCCAGAGGAAGCTCCCACCGAAAATGAAAGATCCTGGCAGCTTTACTATTCCTTGCATAATTGGACAATGTTGTTTTTCAAATGTTTTGCTAGACCTAGGAGCGTCAATTAATGTGATGCCCTATAATGTTTACAAGTCTCTAGGTCTAGGAGAGTTGAAGAAGGACAACGTAATTATTCAACTGGCTGACAGATCTAACAAATATCCTGAGGGATATGTGGAGGATGTTCTTGTGAAGGTGAATAATCTGATATTTCCTGCAGACTTCTATGTGCTACATATGGAAGAGTCGCCCCTAAATTCCACTCAACTATTGTTGGGGCGACCATTTATGAGAACCGCAAGAACGAAGATTGATGTTGCTGAAGGGAACCTCACCATGGAGTTCGATGGTGAAGTGATTGGCTTCAACATTTTTGAAGCGATGAGGTATCCAGTTTCTGATTTAAAACCTTGCTATAATATTGATGTAGTTGATTCTCTTGCACAGGTTTTATCAGAAACTTTGGATCAATAGCAACTAGCTATTGAGCAAGGGGCCGGAATTGATGCAAATGGGGAGGAGGTTTCGATGGAGGCACGGCTTGATCTTGAGCCATGCATAGCACAAGTGGTTGCCGAGCTAGAGGCAACACCCCACGTGATGAGAACATGTAATTTTTTGTCAATTCCCATTTCCACTAATAAAATTTTACCATCTGTGGAACAGGCCCCTATTTTAGAACTGAAGGTGCTTCCCAATCATTTGAAGTATGTGTACTTAGGAGATGATGACACACTACCAGTTATTGTGTCATCACAGCTGAGTGAGCAGCAGGAAGCACGTTTAACTAGCATGCTGAAGAGGAACAAGACCGCCATTGGATGGACGTTGGCGGATATCAAGGGAATCAGCCCTACAACTTGTGTCCATAGGATCTTGCTTGAGGAAGGAGCCAAGCCTACTAGGGAGGGTCAGAGACGTTTACACCCCCCTATGATGAAGATTGTGAAGGACGAGGTGATCAAATTGCTGGATTGTGGAGTAATTTATCCCATCTCAGATAGCCAGTGGATTGCACCTGTCCAAGTTGTACCTAAGAAGAGTGGAGTCACGGTTGTGAAGAACGACAAGGATGAGCTCGTGCCCCAACGATTGGTGACAGGTCATAGGATGTGGATCGACTACAGAAAATTGAATGCTACTACACGAAAGGATCACATGCCTTTACCTTTCATGGACAAGATGTTGGAGAGACTAGCTGGGCACGAATTCTATTGCTTCTTGGATGGGTACAGCGGATACAATCAGATATGCATTCACCCAGATGATCAGGAAAAGACGACGTTCACATGTCCCTTTGGTACGTTTGCCTATCGACGCATGCCTTTTGATTTATGCAACACACCAGGTACATTTCAACGTTGTATGTATTCCATTTTCAGCGATTATATTGAGAATATCATTGAAGTCTTTATGGATGATTTTAGTGTTTATGGAAAAGACTTTGATGCATGTTTAGAGAACTTGGAACTAATCCTGAAGAGATGTGTAGAAACTAACCTTGTACTTAATTGGGAAAAATGTCATTTCATGGTACAACAAGGGATAGTTTTAGGACACATAATTTCTGCAAAGGGTATTGAGGTAGATAGGGCCAAGATTGATATTATGCTTCACTTACCTTCCCCTACAACTGTAAGGGAGGTACGTTCGTTTCTTGGCCATGCAGGTTTTTATAGGAGGTTCATCAAGAATTTTTCGTTGGTGGCCAAGCCCATTTGTGCCTTATTGCAGAAGGATGTTCCATTCATATGGGACAAAGGGTGTGAAGATGCATTTGTGAAGTTGAAGTTGCTATTGACGTCAGCACCAATAATGGCGCCACCAGACTGGAGCCTACCATTTGAGATCATGTGTGATGCTTCAGACTATGCAGTTGGAGCAGTGCTTGGACAGAGAAAAGAGAAGAAGCCAAACGCCATTTATTATGCTTCTCGCACACTTAATGATGCTCAATTAAATTACTCTACTACTGAGAAAGAACTGTTGGCTGTTATATTTGCTTTAGAAAAATTTCGTTCATATCTTTTGAATTCTAAAGTGATTGTTTATTCTGATCATGCAGCCCTTAGATATCTAATGAAGAAGAAGGATGCTAAGCCACGTTTGATTCGATGGATTCTCTTACTCCAAGAGTTTGACATCGAAATCAAGGACAAGAAGGGGAGCGAAAATGTTGTGGCGGATCACTTGAGCAGAATTGTGAGAGCGGAGGAAACGTTGCCACTTCAGGAAACTTTCCCAGACGAGCAGCTTTTTCGAGTGGACACAAAAGAACCTTGGTATGCAGACATTGTCAATTATTTAGTTACTAAAACTTTTCCAAGTACATGTTTGCAGGCAGCCAAGACGAGGATAAAAAAGAATGCAAGACACTACATATGGGACGATCCATATCTTTGGAGGACCTGTAGTGATCAAGTTATAAGACGTTGTGTGCCACAAGAAGAGCATAGGCCGATCCTAGCATTTTGCCACAATGAGGCGTGTGGAGGACACTTTGGAGCTAAGAGGACAGCCCTTAAGGTATTAGAAAGCGGATTTTATTGGCCCACGATTTTCAAGGATGCATACACATTTTGTATGACATGTGATAGGTGCCAAAGGACAGGTAACATTGGTAAGAGAGACCAAATGCCGCTTACTACTATGATCTTTGTCGAAATTTTTGATGTATGGGGTATAGATTTTATGGGACCTTTTCCTTCATCTAAGGGCTTTCTATATATCTTGTTGGCTATTGATTATGTGTCAAAATGGGTGGAGGCAAAAGCCACAAGGACTAATGATTCTAAAGTTGTTGCAGGTTTCTTGAGAACTAACATATTTTCCAGGTTTGGAGTACCTCGTGTGCTTATAAGCGATGGAGGTTCTCATTTCTACAACAGAACAATTGAGGCTTTGCTCAGAAGATATGGAGTCATCCATAAGGTATCCACACCTTATCACCCTCAGACGAGCGGAATGGCGGAAGTGTCCAACAGAGAGATTAAGAGCATATTGGAGAAAACTGTGGGCCCATCAAGGAAAGATTGGAGTGACAGACTTGATGATGCACTTTGAGCTTACAGAACGGCATACAAGACACCCATTGGGATGTCTCCATTTCGGCTTACATATGGCAAGGCGTGCCATCTTCCAGTAGAGTTGGAGCACAAGGCGTGGTGGGCAGTCAAGCAATTCAACATGGAGCTTGACAAGGCTGGACTTCACAGGAAATTGCAGTTGAGCGAGCTTGAGGTAATCAGAAATGAAGCATATGATGCTGCGTGGATTTACAAGGAGAAGACGAAATTGTATCATGACAAGATGATAAGAGGCAAAACGTTTCATATTAGCCAAAAAGTCTTGTTATTTCATTCTCGTCTTAGATTATTTCCTGGAAAATTGCGTTCTCGTTGGGCTGGTCCTTATATTGTTACTAATGTGTTTTCTCATGGTGCTATTGAAATTCAGAGTATTGAAACAGGAAAAGCGTTCAAGGTAAATGGTCATCGACTTAAACCTTACTACGAACCTTTTGAGGAGCACACCATTGAGGAGATACAATTTAGAGACGCACCAAGATCCTGATGATATGGAGAAGAGTCTAGACTGAGTAGACTATAAACATTAAGCGCTGCATAGGAGGCAACCCATTTCAACCAAAAAAAAATTGTGAAGGAGCCGTCTACGAGAGTTTGAATTTCTAAACCCTAAACTCTTTTTGGTTGAATTGTATAAATGTGGAACTTGTGAATTATCAAATGCTTGGAAATTACTACATAATTTTTGTGTACATTGAGGACAATGTAATTTTCTAAGTGTGGGGTAGTGAATATATGTTTCACATGTTTTGTTTTGTTTTGTTTTTGTCTTTGTTTTGAGTCATAAAAAGAAAAGAAAAGAAAGAAAAATCAGAAAAATCAGAAAAATAAAAAATAAAATTTCGTTGCATTTTGTTTGTTATTTTAATTTTTGAGTCTTAGGTGCCCCTAAATAGACTATGATGATTATATCTTTAATACATAGATGATGGTTTTGCATAATCTTGAAAATAATTGTGAGTTTCATGGACTTTGTGATTGGTATGAACATTTGAGACTTGGACTTAATTGTGTAATAAGTATGTATGTTGTGTTGATTTTGTTCCATAATAACCTTTGTGAGTTTTGATGCCAAATACTTTCTTCTTGAGTGATAAAAATGGGCAGAATTTTTCAAAACTTCATCATTCTTTGAATATTCAATGACTATGTGCCATAGATTTTAATGAACTCTAGAATGCTAGAACTTGCTCTTGACAATTTTTGAAACTATTATTCATAAAATGCCTTGATTTTGAAAAGGATTGAAAAGATCATGTTAGGATTACCACCAATGCCAAATAAAGCTTATGCCTAATTTGTGCCCGTCGTGGGACTCTTTAGTGTTAACCTCTTTGAGCCAACATTGAGCCATTTTGTTTCATCACCATGATACACTTTCTTTGGGCTTAGAATAGTTTATCCTTACCATTGTTGTCAAGACTTGGTAAAAATTTAATGGGAATTTGTGAGTTGAAGTGATGATATGAAGTAAGTGTGGGGTGAATTTGTCCAATTTTATGAAAGATATATGTGTTGCCGAAGAAAAGAAAAGAAAAGAAAATTCGGACGAAAAATATGAGAACAAAAATTGTGCCGAATTAAAAAAAAAATTAAAAAAAAATAAAGAAAAATTTCGGCAATAAAGAGAAAAATTGGATGAGTGTGTGATTGTGAAATTGGAGTTTGTGTGATAATTGAAGGTCTATTGTTGTTATATTTGACCTTTGTCCTTGATCACTTTGTTTTGGGGAAGAAAAAGAATGAAGATTGGGCCCAACATGATGAAATTTGGCCCTTTGAAGTGAAGTCATAAGGAGTATTGAATTTTGCTAAGTCTTGGTGACATTTTATCACCATTATCCTAAATGTGAATGCCTTATGCCAATCCCCATTATCACCTTTATGTTGATTTTTTCATGATTCTTAAAATGGGTGAACTTTGATTTGTGGAGATTTTTGTCAAGAGTTGAGCATATGGCTTTGGTTCATTGGTGCACATAGTTGTTATATGAAGTTTTTCCTGAAAGATCTATTCACAAAGTGCCTTTATTTGATGAAATATGCAAGTTACTCTTTGTAACTCTCAATCTATTTTCTTGCATATACTTTGAGTGAATATTGCCATATCATGAGTGAAAAGAAGAGAGTATGCCTAGTGAGGAGGATGAATCAACATAACATGTCATTGCTTGTGATTTTCGTTTCTTACTTGTTCATGCCATGATACATGTCTATGACGCTTGGGATTATTGTGCTTACATTGAATGCTTAACTTGAAAGCTATGTGTTTAAAGATCCTGAGACAATCATTTAGGGGTTGTAGTGTTGAGTCTTTTTATTTGTTTTGCTAAGGGACTAGCAAAGGCTAAGTGTTGGGTAGTTGATAGGAACATAAAATGCGACGTTCTTAATATGTTTTTACCCCCATTTATGCATTTCTTATCCCTTATTGTTGTAATATAGAGTCATTGAGTCATGTTGGAGTCGTTGGCAAGTGTTGGTGTATAAATTGAGCTAAAAATGCATAAATGTCGAATTTTGAAGAGTTTTAGTTTGAGTAGGACTCCTTGTTGTACTAGGAATCCTGTTTGGACTAGGAAACCTGTTTTGACTAGGAAACTTGTCGAAATGGAATTTTCATTGTTTGTCGTTTCTAATACTTGTGTGGAGTCGGTTTGTGTTAGAAATTGTGAAAATGCATAATTATGGTGGAGTCTTTTTTGAACTAGGATTCCTAATAAGAGTTTGATTGTGACTAGGACTCCTTTTTCAAGTAGAACTCTATTTGGAAAAGGAATCCTTACTAAAGTAGGAATCCCAGTTGGATAAGGATTCTACGAGTTTGAGTCCTAATTGAAGTCTACGAATTGAAGAATTTTAGTCGAACAAGGAGTCAACAAATGCTCGACGTTTTTGAAATGTCGAAAGAATTTCATTGAAAATACAACTCCTTGTTGGACTAGGATTCCTTATCTATCTAGGACTCTTACTCATGATAATTGTGCTATATATTTCTATCTTCTTTGTGATTTATTTCTTAAAACTTATTTTCAGAAATTCATGGAAGATAAATGGAAGATTGGAGGAAATATTTCGGCAAAATGAAGATGTATTGCCGTGATGATCAAGAATAGGAATCCAACTTGGTTTTGGATTTGGAAACTTTCCTAATCTAATAATTTTATCTATTACATATATGTCTTTTTAAGACATCATTTGTCTAGATTAGGACAAGTTTAATGCATGGTTTAATTCTTTATTTCTTTTCTTTATTTTCAGATTCTTTTTGAAGATAAAGGAGGAGATATTATCTTTAATTCAAGGATAATTTTCGGCAAAAGATGGAGCTCTTTAATGAAGAAGAGATGGATTGGAACTCTTCATGGCCGGCCAAAGAAAGAATAAAGGAGAGATAATTCTATATTTCTATGGAATTGTCGGATTTTGCTTGAGAGAAAGAAGGAAAAATTCTTGTGGGAGTCTTTAAGGCCGGCAACAACATAGAATGTATGTGGACTGAATTGTGACTTTGTGCAATTACTTGGTGCCGAATTCAAGTGATTTAATTGAAGAATTTGTGAAGAAATAATTCGGCAATTGCATGAAGAAAAGAAGACTTGGCCGAATCAAAGAAAGAAAAGATATTTCGGTTTTCTTGGAGATTAAGTTTGCCGAAACCAAAACCAAAAGAAAACCGGTTTTCTTGTGCTTAGACTCTTGCCGAACCCTAGTCCTCCTCTCCTCTATAAATACCACACTTTGTATTCAGAAAAGGGATCTTCTCTTCCTCACAAAAAGCTTGCCGAACCTCTGCCAAAATAAATTCAGAAATTCTTACCAAGAAGCATAGCCGAATCCACCACCACCTTCCACAAAAAGATCATACACCAATCCTTGCCGAATCTTCATTAAGGTTGTAACATGGATTGTACTTTGTTGGCTTTTGATTCTTTGTATTTAAACATAATTTTGTCTATGAAATATGTTTTGGTTTCTGGTTTTATTTTCAGTATTGATAATTATATATGGGATCTTCGGATCTTTGTTATAAATGTTTGGATATTTTGTATATGATTGCCAAATTATACATGTAGTTTAATTGAATTGGTATGATGGACAGCAAGTTTTAGCATGTTTTCTTGGTTTAATTAGGTTTATTTCCTTAATTTGTGTGCAACCGAAGGAGATGTCTAGATGCAATCGCAGGCCATGGTTGTTATCTAGATGTTGAATTCATCTGCCGATTTAATACATGTTGGATTATACGCGTAGTTGATTTTAATATGTATTTATCTAAGGGCTAGAGTAATTCTGGAAATTTACATGTCGATGTGAGATGAGTGACGCCATACTTGCTAACATGTTCCAATTCGACATATTGTGCTTATGTGCTATTTGTGTTTAATTTCTACGCGTTGTGTTATTAAACCGATTAGTACCATGTTTAGGATTACACGCGTTGTGGATTCTAAATACTTGTGATGTCTTGAATAATTAGATAAACCGCGTTGGCTCTAATTAAATTGGAACTTAGTTGATCTTGAATTCGATTTTTGCTTGCTGCCCCTATTACTTGTTTTAATTTTGTTGCATGTATAATGAGATTTGTGTTTGGTGATTGTGTGGAAGATGTTGATCAATTGTAAATAATAACTTAGGATTTAATTTTAGTAAAATTCAGTAGATAATTAGACATAAAATTCGACACCCCCTTTCTTTGTGCAACACTTTGTGTGATTAAATGCCCTTGATTTCCCCGGATAGAACGATCCCTACTTGTCAATACTACAATCGACACAAGAAGGGTATTATGTGTATGTAGTTGTTTTACAGGTATTTTGTGCTTGGATTACACCTCCATCACAGTGGATCACACTTTTGTAGACACCTTTGATGGCTTCAAGACGTGTTGATCCGATGGAAGATGGCTCGGGTGATAGCTGGATAATAGGTGATGAATCGGCAGAAAGTTGAAGGTGGTGATGGTGGTTTTCGGCTTATAATCTTATGTATGATCTTTGGCTGAATATTGGTAGAGCTTTGGCTAGGGTTTTTGCTTTAGAATGTGACCCATTTTCTGTGTATTTCCGGCCCCTATATATAGAGAAAAGCTAAGTACAAAACCGGTAACACAAAAGAAAACAAAGCCTAAACCGAGTAGGTTTAGGATACTTGCCGGCCAAGCTTTGAATCTTCAAGAATCTTCCATGCGTTTTCTTCTTGGACCGACTACGTTGCTTCATGGGCTCCTCTAATGGATCAGCAGCCATTGGCTTGATGGATTTAAAGTCCAAAATCTGGTTGCAGCCTTTTCTAGCCCAACCGGTTACACTTTTCCTTATGTCGATAGGTTTCCTTGCTCCTCTAGGCTTGGTTGTAACTTTGTTGACTTTCTCTTGTCTTCTCACGTTTGCAACTCTTCCTAGAATCCTTAGGAATCATTGTAGGTACTTGCAGCCACAAGGAAAGGAAGAAAGTTGCATGGAAACTTCATAGAGGTAGTATCGGCAGAAAACAGCTGCTCTCGGGTGCAGGGGCGCATATTCCCCATTCTTTGGCACCGATCAAATGCTTTGCAAAACATGAATGCATCCTTGAAGATTGTAGGCCAAAAGAATCCACACTCAAGTACCTTCTAAGCGGTCTTTTTCGCTCCAAAGTGACCTCCACACACCTCACTATGACAAAGCTTTAGAATCGTCACATGCTCATGCTCGGCAACACATCGTCGAAGCACTTGATCACCACATTGCTTCCATAAGTATGGCCCGTCCCAAAGATAGTGATGAGCTTACTTGATTATCCGAAGCTTCACTTGTTTCGGCATAGTGCTAGGAAGTTGCCGAGTAGCTAGATAATTGGCCAAGTCGGCATACCAAGGCTCTTGTGCTTCGAGTCGAAAGAATTGCTCATTCGGAAAGTTCTCAATAAGGGGCAGCCGATCCTCTTCCTTAATGATTCGGCTAAGGTGGTCGGCCACGATATTCTCTACTCCTTTCTTGTCTTTGATCTCAATGTCAAACTCTTGAAGCAAAAGAATCAATCGAATGAGCCTTGGCTTTACATCCTTCTTTGTCATAAGATATCTCAAAGCGGCATGATCACTATAAACAATGACTTTGGAATTCAAAAGATATGATCAAAATTTCTCCAAAGCAAAAATTACTGCCAAGAGTTCTTTCTAGGTTGTGGAGTAATTGAGTTGAGCATCGTTGAGCGTTCTTGAAGCATAATAGATGGCGTTTGGCTTCTTCTCTACTCTTTGGCCAAGCACCGCACCTAAAGCATAATCGCTTGCATCACACATGAGCTCGAATGGCTCCTCCTAATTAGGCACGGCAAGAATAGGAGCCGAGCAAAGAGCATCCTTCAATCGGCAAAAAGCTTGCTCGCATGCGCTAGTCTATTCGAATTGCACCTCCTTTTGTAATAAGTTGCTCAATGGCTTTGCAATTGATGAGAAGTCTTTGATGAATCTTCGATAGAAACCGGCATGGCCAAGAAAGCTTCATACATCTCTCACGTTCTTTGGTGAAGGCAAGTGTTGGATGAGTTCCACCTTAGCCTTGTTGACTTCAAGTCCATTTTCTGAAATTATAGGGCCAAGCACGATTCCTTGTGTCACCATTAAGTGGCACTTCTCCTAATTGAGCACGAGATTCGTCTCTACAAAACGCTCCAATATCTTCTCTAAGTTCTTCAAACAATTCTCGAAGTTGCTTCCATAAACACTAAATTCATCCATAAAAACTTCGATTATGTCTTCAATGAAATCCGAGAAGATAGCATACATATATCATTGAAACATTCCGGGTGCGTTGCATAGGCCGAATGTCATTCTTCTATACACAAAGGTGCCAAATTGACAAGTAAAAATTGTCTTTTCTTAATCATCCGGGTGTATCATGATTTGGTTGTACCCACTATAACCGTCAAGAAAGCAATAGAAGGCATGGCCGGCTAACCTTTCCAACATTTGATCCATAAACGGTAAAGGCATGTGATCCTTCCTTGTTGTAGCGTTGAGCTTCCTATAGTCGATGCACAGACGATGACTGGTCACATGTCTTTGTGGCACTAGCTCATTCTTCTCATTCTTGACAACCGTTACACCACTTTTCTTTGGAACTACTTGAACGGGAGAGATCTACTTACTATTCGAAATTGGGTAAATCACCCCACAATCAAGCAACTTAATGATTTCGTCCTTGACTGCCTTCATCATAGGAGGGTGTAGTCGACGTTTAGCCTCTTTCGTTGGCTTTGCTCCTTCTTCTAGCAATATACGATGAACACATGTTGTAGGACTTATTCCCTTAATATCTGCCAAGGTACAACCTATGGAGGTTTTGTACTTCTTAAGCACACCAATCAAATCAACCTCTTGCTTCTCACTAAGCTTTGAAGACACAATAACCGGTTGAATATCATCTTCTCCGAGATAAACATACTTTAAGTGACTAGGGAGTTTTTTTAGTTCTAATTTTGGGGCCTCTTCTACATTTGGGTGAAATTTGTTTGTGGCACTTAGAATTGACAAGAACGAGTCAAACACTTTGGCATAGGGCCGAGCCTCTAGCTCGGGGAATACTTCTTGGAGGCTCGGCTGAAATTCTTTCATTGCGTCCTCGCTTGCTCGCTCTCCCTCCTTGTCAAATCTGACACCTTGCTCGATCGCTAGTTGCTATGCATCAAGCGGGGTCGACATAACTTGTTCGACCTCCTCCAAAACATCACTAACTTGGCACTCGTTCAAATCGGTAATAGGATATTTCATGGCATCGAAAACATTGAACTTTATGACCTCACCATCAAACTCTATTGTTAAATTGCCCCCGGCCACATCGATCTTGGTCCTTGCCGTGCATATGAAGGGCCGACCTAGAAAGAGTTGAGTGCTATTGACCGGCGAGTCTTCCCTTTCAACCACATAGAAATCGGCGGGAAAGATCAATTGGTTTAGTTGCACAAGCACATCCTCTACATAGCGTTCCAGATACTTGCTCGAGCGATCCGCTAGTTGAATGATGACGTTGTCCTTCTTGAGTGGCCTTATACTCAACGTTTGGTACACATTGAGTGGCATGACATTGATTGAAGCTCCCAAGTCCAACATCATATTATCAAATCGAGTATTGCCTATCACACAAGGCACATTGAATCTTCCCGGATCTTTTATCTTTGGTGGCAACTTTCTTTGAATAACGGCAGACACCGTTTCTCTCATTATCACCACACGAGTCTCCCTCGTATGCCTCATTGCCGTACATAGTTCTTTGAGAAACTTAGTATACTTAGGCACTTGTTTAATGCATTTTAACAAAGGAATGTTGACTTGCACTTTCCGTAAAATCTCCAACATTTCCTCGTCGGACTTATCTTGTTTTTATCTTACAAAGCGTGAAGGGAAAGGAATGCTTGAGTTCGGCATCCCTCCCTTTTGCACTAGGCTTGGCTGAAATTCTTTCTTTGACGTGGCAGGATCATGCTCGAGCTCGTGGCGCAAGCTTTCTCTCTCGGCAGCCTTCTTCCTCTCGGCAGTAATCCTCTCAGCTGCATCCCTGCCCTCGGCATGCTACTCGGCAGCCCTCTTGGCGCGTCGCTCTCTCTCTCGGCAGGAGGTATGCTGCCGGTAATGGCAGATCCGGCAGCAGCCTCTTCTTCCTCAATCACGTCGAGTGGCATGCTTGACTTCTTAAGGCTCCTCGGAGGTAACAACTCCCTTCCGCTTCGAGTTTTTATTACTTTAGCTTGCTCATTCCTCGGATTGGGAATTGTATTGCTTGGCAACTTGCCTTGCTCGGTAAATCTTCCCATGAAGTCCACAATTTGCCCCATTTGAGTCTTTAACTCGCCTATGTCCTTCGAGTGGTTTTGTTGCCCCGCAAGCAACGCTTGAGTAGCACTCGAAGGAGATTGAGTCAAAGCATCGTAGTTGGGATTGCTCGATCCTCCTTGCATTTGGTTCGGTTGGAACGAGGCCTGGCTCGGCTACCCTCCTTGGTTCGGCTGAAATTGGGGCCGAGGTGTATAAGGTGCCCTCGGTTGATACGGTGGAGCGGCCCCTTGGCTCGGCTACATAGGTGCCCTCAAGACATTCTCATTGTTTGCCCATCGAAAGTTCGGACGATCATTGAACCTTGGATTGAAGTTTTCATACCTTTGTCCTTGAAAACCAATAGCGTTGCACTCTTCTACTCCCTCACTCGATGCAAGTTGAGGGCATAGCTCGGTTTCATGGTTCTCGGTGCACACGCCACAAACAATGGCACGCTTCCCCTTCATTATGCTCCTCACCAAGTCGGCAAACTTGTCAACTTTCTCCTCCAATTTCGAGTTTGAGGACGTCTCATGTACTTTCTCGCTCCTCACGACATTGTCGCGTGCCATGCCAAATTGTTGTTTATTCAAAGCTTGAATCTCCAACAAATTCCTTGCCAGTGCGGCATCTAACTCCAAGAAACTACCTCCCACGGCCGAATCAAAAAACTCCCTCTCCATTAAGCGCAATCCCTCATAGAAATATTACAACAAGAGTCCATCGCTAATGTCATGCGATGGACACAAAGAGACGAGGGATTTGAACTCCTTGTAGTACTTAAAGAAAGTCTCATCTCCGGCTTGCTTTACACTTGTAATTTACTTCCTCAAATCTGTGATACGTGAAGCGGGAAAGTACTTGAGTAAGAACTAATCCACCATAGTATTCTATGAATTAATTCGGCCACTAAGCACCTCAAACAACCACTCATTTGCTTGATCCTCCAATGAGAACGGAAAAGCCTTCATATTGAAGTGTTGTAAATCGGTCCCTCTTGGATACATAGATTCGGTGGTGAAGTTAAACCATTGCAAGTGTTTGTTAGGATCCTCACTTAGCAATCCATAAAACGACTTCAACTTGTGGAAGAATCCACCCCTCAATTCAATTTCTCTGGTCTTGTCGGCTTCCAAAGGAGGATAAATTATGTTAGAGAGTGCGGCTCCTCCTCCTCCGGCGACATGACCATTTTGAGCTCTAATCGAAGGCATTCTTGGTTGCTCAATAATTGGCTCGGCAAAAGCTTCAAATTCGGGACCTTGCAAGTCACACGAGGACGAGATGATCGAAGGAGAGCTCGGACTAGTTGAGGTCGAGCTGCGTGGTGATGGTGCCGAGCTGGATGATGGCTCAGACAGGGGTAATGGTGCAACGATAGCGATAACGAGCTCTCGGTTCAAACGTTGCAAGCGACCTTGATGATCTCGTGTCCAAAGACTAGATTCGGACATGCACTATGAACAAGTTAGAACATTGTAAAGAAATAAAAAGCAAGAATATACATCATTACAAGCCACGGTATTGGCGATTACAAAACAACTTTCAAACAATAGCACACAATGTACAATTGGCAAAGAAGAGGAACACACACGGCATAATAGAGCAAAAAGCAACGAAAATTTTATATTCATGTAATTTCTAAGTCTAATTGCTTTTAAGATTTGTTCTAACTCTCAAGGTACGTGGAGCAGAGTGATAGGAGCACAATGTGCGACGATATTAATATGCTTATGCCCTCGTTTATGCTTTGTTTAACCCTTATTTGTTTAAGATAGAGTCATAATTTAGTTTAGTGTCGATTTGCTAGAGTTTGGAAAATATATGATTTAGAATCCGAAAAATGGTGCATAAGTATAGAATTCTGGAAAATAGTGCAAAATGTGTCTTTTTCGTGATTCTGAGATGAATGAAACTGTGACCTATCCTTTTCTAAATTTTCTGAAATTTGGTATGCATATTATTGACTTGCTAATGGGTCTTGTGTAAAAAATTCAGATCAATCAGAGTTCGGAAAGTCACCCACAAGATGGCTGCAAAACGGCAGCTCGATCAATAAACCCAAGGACTTCCAGGAATTTTCCTGGGACTGTGCCCCAACTTCAAAAATTCATTTCCGATGTTTCACAAGGAATTTGATCAAGCCCTTTTATATGGAGGAAGCTGTATGTGTCTAGTTTATCTGAGACTTAGAATCGTATCAATCGGAGCACTGAGGAAAAAGTTATATTCGGTTAAAGTCACAAAGGTCAAATCTGCCGAGAAAATACTCGCTCGCCAAGCCCTTGTTTGTTCGCCATCAGCCTCGTTCGCCAACATCTTCGCTCACCAGAAGATCTGGTCGCCAATCATCTGCATATGCCAGCATGCATGTTCGCGCTACCCGCCAGAAGCCTATACTCGCCAGCACCAGACTCGCCACCCAGATTAGCCTCGCCAGTATCCAATACTGGCACGGACTGCACCCGAGTGGGCTGCAAGTGCCTCAGCCGTGTCTTAGGGCTTCAAAGAAGAAGAAAAAGTGTTAAGCATGTGAGGAGTAAACCCTAGGCTGGCCAAGCATGGAATTCCTTATTCAAAATGGGATAGAATAACATAAACCATGTCGGATTGGGAAACATTATTACAAGAAGATTCCTATCCCATTTTGAGCAAGGAAAACTCTCCCAAATCAGCCTTTCCCTTCTCCTATAAATAGAGGCCGGCACCATGAAGAAAAGTGTCACATCTTTTGCTAAAACACAAAGCCAAAGCTCTACCAAATTCTCCCCAAAAGTCCTACATAAACCCTAGCCGAAATCACCTCCACCTTCACCCAAGTTTCTGCCGAAACTTGGAACCTTTGTCTGCCGACACAGCCCTTTGCCGAGCAGCCTCCATACCTCTTCCATCTTCCGCCGGATCCACACGATTCGAAGTCATCAAGGTGTCTACAAAAGTGTGATCCACTCCCTTCTCTCGGTTTACTAAAGTTTATGTAGTTATGTTTAGTTTTGTCTATGAAACTTATATGTATTTTTGGTTTTGGATTATATGTCTATGTATGAACCGAATTGGAGATTGGTTTTATAATTTGTATGTTAATGATTTGTTGAATTCGATGCTTAGATTTAGGTTTAAGTTTTGGCAACAATGAATTTGCATGCTAATTTGTAATATAAAACTTGTAAGATGAGTACACTTAGATAATTAGGACAGTGGTATTGATGCATGTTGAGGATTTAAACTGGTTAGAACTAAGGTGAGGGATTATAATCGATATTTAGTGTTGTCTTTGAACATGATCTAGGTATTAGGTTTAATTTGCTTGAGTTATAATGAACTAAGTAGACGTATGATCACTTTTATTTGTTGTGCTCACCTAGAGTGGTTAACCTTAGGACTTGCATGTTAAATAAGAAGATTGACGACCTTACTTGTTTGCTTGTCTTCGACTATAGACTTTTGTGCTTCAATGTTACGAGTTGTATAACGGTAGCATAACTTTTAGGATCACCTCGCGAAAGCTCGATCTTAAAGTATTAGAAAGTCTCTCAACTAGGTAAAAATTGGAAACGTTCTAGTTGTAGGTCGAAACTTGTTTAAGTTCAATGCATGCTAAATACTTATTACTTACTTTCTTGTGTGCGAATCTTATTTGTTAAAGAGTTGAGTGTGGAGTGCTTTGTATGAAAGATGTCGACCAAACTTGTAAATAATAGACTTAGGATTTATTTTCTGCATTTTATTTTCGTGTCTAGTGTTATGGGCAGCCTTTGCTGCCGATGCCTATACCTTCCCCCATTGTGACATTTTGACGTATGGTGTAGTGAGTATATATGTGTATATTTGTCTAACAATCTCATGTTTCAGGTACCCTTAATCCCCGGCTTAGAACGATCCCTACTTATGTCTATACTACTAACGATTGTAGGGTTATTATTGCTTGATGCTCGCTTAGGCGACTCATCACAGAGGAGATAACGGTGCAATGGACTGATGCAGCCCCCGGTAGTATCATGTTTTTATCCGATATACCTCAAGAGTTTGAACCACACAAAACGTTTTCTTTTAAGTATAGAAAACCACTCATGCCGAACCTATCAAAGCTTTGAGGCTCGGTGGACATACGGCCTAAGTGTTATTGTCTAAACACAATCATTCCGTGGTTTCAGAAGGCTAGTATGTATCATCCGAAACTATCTCAAGGCAAGACTCATTTGTTAGTTCCACGGAGGACAAGTCCCCTATCGATCCCTTCACCGAGAAGAATGATCAGTCTGTGGGCCTCTGAGATCTAGTTTTACAAACCTCACTGCTAAGTCGAGGCAACACATACTAATAGGCTAACTTTTTGCCCCTTACTCGGTTAAGAACAATTGTGTCGACAGTACCACAAGTGTCAATAAAAGCCGCCCTCAACCCCATGAAACCTCGAAAGATAACATGAAGGGTTAAGGCTAATATTAACAAAAGTGACCTTGCCTACTTCCTCTTCCCCTCAAAACTCAAACAAATCCAACACAAATAATTTTCTCCACTTCCTAGCAATTTAAACTAAGTTATGACAAGCATACATTTTTTATACATCACACAACTTTCGAAATTTAAACTCTATATGCCGAAGCATATTTCTACTTTACAAATCCTCAAAATTTCTGAAAATTATACAACTTTGAAACTATACACGAAAATTTCCAGCAACATATATACAAACACATTCACATAAATCAAGCTTTTATAATCCCCGGCAACGGCACCAAAAATTGATCGAATGCCAAAGACACGCAAGCAATGATAACCCTACAAAAAATCGTTAGTAGTATAAGCAAGTAGGGATCATTCTAGCTGGGGATTATGGGTACCTGAAACATGAGAATGTTAACACAAAACTCATATATACACAAATAATGTCACGTTATTTACATATATACAAAACACGAAATCATGGGGATATTAGAGATGAGGTTCGGCAGCCATACGGCTGACCCTAAACTAGACACAAATTTAAAGACTTGAAATAAAATCCTAGGTTACTATTTACAAATTGGTCGACATTCTTCCACAAAGAAATAGCACAAAAGTACTCAAAACACATAGCAAACTAACAAGACAAGGCACGGCAGCAAGTAAACAATATCCTAGACTCGAGTTAGTTCCAACTTAACTAGGGCCTTAGCGGTTATCTTAGTTAGTTTTAGACTTCACGAAAATACTTAGAATTAACTTAGCGTGTAATCCTAATCTTTAGCTAATCAATCAAAAACACTTAGCGTCGAAGTTAACCAATTAACCAATGAAGCACGAAATCGTTTTAGTTGGAAACATATCAACAAGCAAGGCGTCACCACTTCTTATTAACATGCATAGTCGTTTAAACCACAATAATCCTAAAAATAACATCAATCAAGACAACTTAGCGTTCGACTAAACCTATTTATTTTGACAGATAAAAGATCGATACTCAAAACACATGGTGATTTGTGCTAAGTAGCAATCTTTGAGGCACACGGATTTAAAGACTAAACCGAGATCGAATTTTGAATCAAAGTGAACATGCTTGCCGAAACTAATCCTATCTTTTTGCTACATATTTTCATTGCAATTTAATATGCAATCCGTACTTTATCTTTGATTTAAATACAAAATTAACATGCATATTATAAAAGCAAACTCAAATCCGTTTTTCCAATAGACATGAAAACACAAAAACCAAACATTCACATGAGTTTCATAGACAAAACTACACATAGCTACATAAAATCTATTACAACCCAAAAGTAGGGAGTGGATCACACTTTTAGAGACACATTTGATAGCTTCAAGACATGTTGATCCGATGGAAGATGACTCGAGTGATGGCTCGATAATAGGTGATGAATCGGCAGGAATTTTGTGGTGATGGCGGTGAACTTGATTTGCTATTTTATGTAGAATCTTTGGCTGAATATTAGTAGAGTTTTGACTAGAGTTTTTGCTTTAGAATGTCACCCCTTTTTTGACGTGGCAGGAAGGTGCATGCACGCATGCGCAAACATGTGCGTGGTGAGTGCCAGTATCGAATACGAGATGCCCGTATCTGATACGTCCTGACATGGGTTGAGCCTCGTCGGATACGTGGTGGGTACGCCTCCGGATACGTGTGGTTTCTTCTAGGATACGGACCAAACACTCCATGCCCATGTCCGATACGTCTCGGCGGCATGAGTGTCAAGCTGCGCGCACTGCGCTGCGTCAGAGGCTGCAAGTTCGCATTTGGAGATTTGTAGCCTATCAGCAGGGACTAAGCTGAAATCTTGTTTCTTCTCGGTAGATTTGACCTTCGTGTCTTCAATCGAGTATAACTTTCTCCAGAAAATAGTTATTGATGCGATTCCAATTTCTATGGAAACTAGACTCAAATATCTTTCCAGCATATATGGCACATCTTCTAGTTCTAAATGAACTATTCTGGGGAAAATCAGGAAGTTGAGTGATGTGCCCAGGAAATTCCTGGAACCTGTTGTATCCGAATTTGCAAGGCAATTTCTGGCTTCTTCTTTAGCTCCAATCACTCAAACTCTTTCTATTGCTCGATCATATATGTGTGTATTGTTCATAAGAGAAGAAAAACCCATCAAAAACAACATGGAAACTTTACAGAATCAACGAAACATAATATGACTTTGATTTTCAGCACTTTGTTAATTTTCTGTAAATTTCCAGCTTTTAAGCACATTTTTGCCAAACTCTACCAAATATTCACTAATCTATATTATGACTCGATCTTAGATAAATAAGGGCTAAACAAAATATAAGTATAAACATATTAATATCGTAGCACTTTGTGCTCCTATCAGAAATCTATCACGAGGCAGCTAGGGTTTGGGGAGAGAGTCGTACCTCTCATGGAAAAATCTTTGATCTCAAACCTTTGATAAGAGCGTAAAATGTGATGTTCTTAATGTGTTTTACCCTCGTTTATACTTTTTTTTATCTCTTATTATTGTAGAATCGAGTCATTTAGTTGAGTCATGAATATTTAGTAGAGTTATATCAAAATCGTGCTAAGTATAGAAAAAAATGGAGAAAAGTGTTAATAACCGATTTATGGATTCTTAGATATGTTTCGTTGGATCTATATAGCCTCGACTTTATATATGATCAATTTTTTTTCTCTTATATGTAGTAGACATGTCGATAATTGAGAAATGGAATTAGGAGTTATAGAAATTGGAGCAAAAGAAGATGTCAGGAATTACAAAGCAAAATCAGATGCAAATCCAGCAAATCCAGCAATGTCCTGGGCACATTACTCAACTTCCAGAATTTCTCCAGGACGATCCACAAGGAACTAGAAGATGTACCATATATTCACATAAAGATCTATGAGTCTAGTTCCTATAGAATTTGGAATCACATCAAAAATTTCTCTAAGGAGAAAGTTATGACAGTTGCAACACGGGAAGGGCACTGCCCTGCCGAGTCAAACGTGACATTGTATTGATTTGTGTCGATTTCGTAGGACTAGAGTAGTTTAAAGAATTTACATGCCGATGCGAGATGAGTGACGCCCTACTTGTTAAAATGTCTCCAACTAAAGATTTCGTGCATATATGCTACTTGTTTAGATTCATCGTTGCTAAGTGATATTTAAACCGGTTAAATAAAGATTCAGATTAAGCGCTAAGATAGTCCTAAGTACTTTCGTGAAATGTATATCCATTAGGTGACCGCTAAGGCCTTAATTAGGTTGGAACGAAGTCGAGTCTAGAATGTTTTCAAACTTACTACCTTGTTTCATTTCTTTTGTTTATTGCATGATGTGTGAAGTTTTGTGTGAAAGATGATGATCACTTGTAAATATTATATTATGATTTATTTTTATGTCTTGTCTTTAATTTCGTAGGAAGTAAATGATTTTTCAAAAACTCCCCCTTGATTTTGTAAATATGTATATATGTATATATGTGTGACATGATGTGTATATGTATATATAAATGTGTTTAGTATTGTTTGATCAGTCGCCGAAGCGGCACTTCAATAATAAACCCTAAAAAAGATCGTTAGTAACATAGAATAACTAGGAATCGTTCTAGCCGGGGATTAAGGGTACCTGAAATATAAGAATATTAGACAAATATTCACACATATAGACATATATACACGTTTTCATCAAGGGGGATTGCATTTTTGTTCCAAAACCTACGACATGAAACTAAATGCAGAAAATTAAATCCTACAACTACTATATACATGTTTTGGTCGACATCTTTCACACAAGCATTCGCCACACAACTCTTTAATAAGCAGGACTCGTACACAAGAAAGTAAGGAACAAGTAATGACACAACTAAGATTTAATTCAGTTTCGACACAAGACCTATGAGGTTTAATTATTAGACTACTTAGGTATTTAGAATCAACTCCAGCGTATAATCCTACAATCATGCTAATCCGGGTTTACACGTTTTAACATTTAAGCACATGAGTCCGAATCAAAACAAGCAAACAAGTAAGGTTGTCAATCATCTTATTTAGACTTGTAAGTTCTAAGGTTATTAAACTTAGGCGAGCAACACAAATCAAGACTACTCCAGCGTATGACTTATTCATATTACTGTATCATATAAAACCTAGCATCTAGAATTACATGCTAATCATAACTAATGTATCGGTTTATTTGCCATAACCTTAGTTCTAACCGATTTTAAGTCTCAACTATGCATTATATACCAACTATCCTAATTATCAAAGCATACAAAAATTACAAGTTCAAAACCAAAGTCTAAAATTATAAAACATTACAAACACAGAGTCATGCAAAACTATAGAAAAATACATAGCTATGAGAAAGATGGAGGTACGGATTTACAAGGGGAAAGTGGTTCGGCCATGCTATTTTCTACATAGGATTATAGTGAGAATTTTGGTAGAGCTTTAGGCTTGTGTATGTGTGTAAGATGTGACAATTTTTCTGCTGCAAAGTTGATAGGAGCACAATGTGCGACGATATTAATATGCATTTGCCCTCGTTTGTGCTTTGTTTAACCCTTATTTATCTAAAATAGAGTCATAATTTAGTTTAGTGTCGTTTTGGTAGAGTTTTGGAAATATGTGCTTAATAATCTGAAAAATGACTAAGTTTAGAACTCTGAGGAAATAAAGTAAAATAAATCTTTTTCGTGATTCTGAGACTCGTGCTAAACTGACCTATCGTTTTCCAAATTTGATGAAATTTGGTCTGCCCATATTTGGCAAGCTAAAGTATATTGTATCAAAATTTCAGATCAATCGGTATTCAAAAGATGGCTGCAACTTGGCAGTTTGAACAAAGATCACCAGGGACTACCAGGATTTTCCTGGGACTGTGTCCTGATTTCCGGAATTTCTGTGGGACACATCATTTGGAAACAGAGGACGTGCCATATGCCGTTGGAAATCTCTACGAGTCTAGTTTCTATGAGACTTGAAATCGTATCAATCGGAGGAATGAGGAGAAAGTTATACCAGTTGCAACGCAATAAGGTCACTGTCAGCCGAGAAACCAATGTTTCTGACTCTTTTCCTTTGTTTCTGTTTTCAATGGACATTTTGCCATTCAATTGCATACTTGAAGATTTTCCAAGCTTATTGAAGGTTAGAGGAAGACATCAAGCCAAAGCAATATGGAAAAGCATGAAGAAAGAAGCTATCCTAGTCGAGCTAGGAGAATGCTGCCGGTAGGCAAGCATTGCTGCCGGTTCTGTGTTCGTGACGGTTTGTGCATTTTTCATGGATCAAAGTTCATCAAATGGAGTTGTCAAGTCCACATAAGAAGTCCATAAAGATATGCAGCCCAAGCTTTGAAGAAAATTCAGAATTAAATGTCCAAGAAAGCAATACTTTACCCACAAGGAAATCTAAAACCAACTTGGACAAGGAATTGTCATTCCTTGGAGCTGCCAGCAAACCCTAGATTCTCCCCTATATAAAGCCAACGAATTCTTCATAAAAGTGGTCACATCTCAAGACAAAACACAAAGCCAAAGCTCTACCAAAACCTCCCCAAAGATCCTACATAAACTCTAGCCGAAAACCACCCTCACCTTCACCCAAGTTTCTGCCGAAACTTGGACTTTTCTGCCGACACACCCTTTTGCCGAGCAGCCACCCCTCCATCTTCCGCCGGATCCACATGAGTCGAAGTCATCAAGTTGTCTACAAAAGTGTGATCCACTCCCCTCTTTCGGTTTAGTAAATTTTATTAGTTATGCTTAGTTTTGCCTATGAAACTTGCATGTATTTTTTGTTTTGGATTATATGTCTATGTATGAACCGAATTGGAGCTTGGTTTTATAATTTGTATGTTAAAGATTTGTTTAAATCGATGCTTAGATTTAGGTTTAAGTTTCGGCAACAATGAATTTTCATGCTAATTTGTAATATAAAACTTGTAAAATTTGTACACTTAAATAATTAGGACAGTGGTATTGATGCATGTTGAGGATTTAAAATGGTTAGTAATCTAAGGGCGTGACTTAAAAACCGACACATTAGTTTTGTTTGACAAACAAGTAAATCTAGATGTTAGGTTTCACCTAACCCGAGTAGAATGAACAAAGATGAAACGTATGTTGCTTTGATTCGATTGTGCTCACTTAGGGTATAACCTTAGCTAAAACTTGCATCTTAAATAAGATGATTGACAACCTTGCTTGTTTACATGTCTTCGATTATAGACTTTTTTGTTTCAATGTTACGAGTTGTATAACGGTAGCATAACTTTTAGGGTCACTTTGCGAATAGCTTGATCTTAAAACATTAGAGAGTCTCTCAACTAGGTAAAATTGGAAACGTTCTAATTGTAGGTCGAAACTTGTTTAAGTCCAATGCATGCTAAATACTTGTTCCTTACTTTCTTTTGTGTGAGTCTTATGTGTTAAAGAGTTAAGTGTGGAGTGCTTTGTGTGAAAGATGTCGACCAAACTTGTAAATAGTAATTTAGGATTTATTTTCGTGCCTAGCTTTAGGGCAGCCCTTGCTGCCGAACCTCATCTCAATCCCCCTTGATTTTGTGTGAATATGTATATATGTATATAAGTGCGACAATTGTGTGCATATGAAATTGTGAATATTTGTGTTAACATTCTCATGTTTCAGGTACCCTTAATCCCCGGCTAGAACGATCCCTACTTATTCTATACTACTAACTATTGTTGGGTTTATTATTGTGTGCGAGCTTAGGCTCTCATCAATTTTTGGCGCCGTTGCCGGGGATTATAAAAGCTTGTTATATTTGAATGTTAACTTTGTTTATTTGTGCAAATTTCGTATAGCTTTATTTTTGGTTTTGTATAAATCTTCTCTAACTTTGCTAATTCATGTATGTATTGTAGAAAATTTTCGATGCTAACTTTAACTTGTAACTTGATTCTAACTTGTAATTGTTGCTAACCTTTACTAAATTTAACATATTAACTCTGATTTTCTAACTCATTCTTTTCTAACTCAACTTTTTCTTCTTATATTTATTTTTGGTTTTGTTCGTTTTGAAGTGTCTTGTGCGTGTGCAGATTGAATTGAAAAGAAAAAGTGCTGGAAATACCAAGTTCTGCCCAAAGCAGAATTCCGACAGTGCAGTATGTCAAGTTTAAATGGCTGCCGTTTTCAGCTCATAAAACCTGGGATGCTGAGCCATACACCGTTGGAAAGATCTCGGAGTCTACTTTCCGTAGGATTTTACAGAAGTGGATTTGGTGTTTCGAGTCGTTTGCAGTTTCAATTTGAGTGCAGTAAGGTCAATCTGGCGGAACAGAAAACTGGGCAGAACGATAGGTCTGATAAAAGGCCAAACAAAGAGTACTTCTGCTGGTCCGATGGAGGCAAAATTTATACCGTTGGAAAGCTCTATGTGTCTGCTACAAAATTTCTTTATAACAGTTTTGCATTCGGATATTGGAACACATCCAAATTCTGGCCTTAAGAGAAACAGACAGATCTGCCCAGAAGCTGCCTACACCTGCCAAGTATCCTGCCAAAGCTTCTGCCGATATGAAACCTTCCCCCCTGCCAAGAGAAGCCACCATGCAGCCTGCTTTCATTATGCCAAACCTGCCGAGAGCGGCCAGCCATACTAGCTGCAGTCCTTGCCGAAGACCGTGCACCTACCGAAGAGGGCTGCCCCTGCTTGCATCTGCCGAGCAACCTGCCGAGAGGGCTGCCCCTGCCGAGCGCACTGCCCTTGCTCATCCCGCAGCCAAGCTGCAGCCCCAAACATCCTGCCGAGCAAGCTGCTGCCATGCAGCCTATGCGCGCTGCTGCGCAGGGCGCACTCGCTGCCCACAAGCCGCCAACGTATCCACGTATCATGTTCAGACGTATCCTGCCGTATCCAAGACCGATTCCGACACATATCCAACCAATTAGCCGTGTCTGATACGCATGTCGATACGCCTGTGCTACTATTTACCGTATCCAATATGGACACGGATACGACATCCGATACGCTGCCCAGAATCTTGACCACTGCCGAGCAGCCTTGCCGTTGCCCTTGCGCTGTTTCTGCCGATGCTGCTGCCCCTTCGCACATGCCATGCTGCAGCCCAGTGTTCCTGCCGATATGCCAATAATGCTGCTGCGCACCACGGCACTGCTGCAACCACGCAGCCCACCTACGCTGCCAATGCCCTTGCTGCTGCCCCTGCATGCTAACGCTGCTGCCGAGCAGCACAAAGCTGCCAAGCAGCCTAACTACCGAGAGAAAGGACTGCTACCCCCAAGCTGCCGAGCATCAACAATGGATGAACACACACACAAAACAACGGTGAAAATTCTAAGCAATTGACTATAAACACAAAGCGCTACTTGGGAGGCAACCCAAGTCGACCAAAGAAAAGTGAAGGAGCCATCACCGAGAGTTTGCAATTTCTTAACCCTTCTCTTTGTCTTTGGTTTGTGATGATATGTTGGAATGTGTTAGACAGTTGCATTCTTAGGAAATTCGTTAATATAAACTTGTGCTTACATTGAGGACAATGTAATTTTCTAAGTGTGGGGTGGGATAACGTATTTCGTTTATGTTTTCGTGTGCTTAGTATAGAAAAGAAAATTTCAGAAAATTGTAACACCAAAAATAGAGTGTTTAAATTGTTTATTTTGAGTCTTAGGATGCCCCTAATATGTCAATAATGTTTTTCTCCTCTTTGCATACATAGATGATGGTTATGCATACAATTAAAATTGTGAGTTTCATGGATTTTATGCATTGGTAGGAGCATGTAGGACTTGTTGATTAACGAAACATGCATGTTTTTAGCTAGTTTTGTTTCCATAATAACCTATGTGAGCTTTAGAGCCAAATTGCTTTCTTCTTGAGTGATGAAAAGATATAAATTCGATAGACACATAGGAAGCATGAAACCTCATAATTCTTTGATTATTCGATGATTATATGCAATAGCTTTTTATGGACTCTAGAATTGCTAGAACTCGCTCTTGTGATTTTTGAAACTTGATAGTCATGAAAATTGTCTTGATTTTGAAAAGGATTGAAAACGTTATATTAGGATCACTACCATTGCCAAATAAAGCATGTGCCCTATTTGTGCCCGTCGTGGGACTCCTTAAAAAACCCCTTTGAGCCTACGTTGAGCCTTTTCTTTCATCACTCTTATTAAAATTCCTATGCTTAGAATAGTTATATCTTGACATTTGTCCTCGCGCGACTTGGCAAAAGTTTAAATTCGATTTGGAGTTTTGGTGTAGAGTGATGTTATGAAACAAGTGTGGGGTAGACTTAGCTAGAGAAGTGTACGAAAAATTATATGTGAGCCGTGCCTTAGAAAAAGAAAAGAAAAATACCAAGTCCGAGAAAAAGAAAAAGAAAGTATAAGGCACGGTTTAAAAAAAAAATATTGCTAAGTCATATTCCTTGAATAAATGTTGTGAGGTTGGAGTTTAGTTGTATTTGAAGGTCTATCATTGTTAAATTTTGACCTTTGTCCATGATTATGATGTTTTGGGAAGAAAAGAATGAAGGAAAGGTCCAACAAGATACTATTCGACCCTTGGAGTGAAGTCATAAGGATGATCAAGAATTGCCAAGTCTTGGTGACGTTTTTTAAGCACCACTTTTTCTAAACTTCCTTCCCTATAGCCGAGCCCCATATTTTATTCCTCTTTAATGTTTTCATGATTCTTAAGATGGAGAATTTCTCAAGAGTTGAGCATATGGTTTTAGTCCATTCGTGCATATAGTTATCATATGAGGTTTTTCCATCAAATTTTACAAAAGTGCTTTCTTTTCTTGACATATGCAAGTTACTCTTCGTAGTTCATTATCTTTCACTTGCATATACTTATGTGTGAATAACCATGCTTCGTGTGAAAAGAAGAGAGTATGCCTAGTGAGGAGGATTTGATTAGCTATACATGTTTACATGCTTATGTGTTGCTCTTACATGTTCATATTGATGTTGCATGTTCATGAGACTTAGGATTTTCGTGTTTAGCATTCTCATGCATTAACTTGAAAGCTATGTGTACACACGAGCCTGAGACAAATTGTTAGGGGCAATAGTAGTTTGAGTCTTAGTTTAATTTAGTTTCCTAACAGACTAGCAAAGGATAAGTGTGGGGTAGTTGATAGGAGCACAATGTGCGACGATAATAATATGCATTTACCTCGTTTATGCTTTGTTTAACCCTTATTTATCTAAAATAGAGTCATAATTTAGTTTAGTGTCGTTTTGGTAGAGTTTTGGAAATATGTGCTTAATAATCCGAAAAATGACTAAGTTTAGAACTCTGAGGAAATAAAGTAAAATACGTCTTTTTCGTGATTCTGAGACTCGTGCTAAACTGACCTATCTTTTTCCAAATTTGATGAAATTTGGTCTGCCCATAGTTGGCAAGCTAAAGTATATTGTATCAAAATTTCAGATCAATCGGTATTCAAAAGATGGCTGCAACTTGGCAGTTTGAACAAAGATCACCAGGGACTACCAGGATTTTCCTGGGACTGTGTCCTGACTTCCGGAATTTCTATGGGACACATCGCTTGGAAACAGAGGACGTGCCATAAGCCGTTGGAAAGCTCTACGACTCTAGTTTCTCTGAGACTTAAAATCGTATCAATCGGAGTAATGAGGAGAAAGTTAGGCCAGTTGGAACGCAGAAAGGTCACTGCCAGCCGAGAAACCAATGTTTCTGCCTTTTTTCCTTTGTTTCTGTTTTCAATGGACATTTTTCCATTCAATTGCATACTTGAAGATTGTCCAAGCTTATTGAAGGTTAGAGGAAGACATCAAGCCAAGGCAATATGGAAAAGCATGAAGAAAGAAGCTATCCTAGTCGAGCTAGGAGAATGTTGCCGGTTCTGTGTTCTTGACGGTTTGTGCATTTTTCATGGATCAAAGTTCATCAAATGGAGTTGTCAAGTCCACATAAGAAGTCTATGAAGATATGCAGCCCAACCTTTGAAGAAAATTCAGAATTAAATGTCCAAGAAAGCAATACTTTACCCACAAGGAAATCTAAAACCAACTTGGACAAGGAATTGTCATTCCTTGGAGCTGCCAGCAAACCCTAGGTTCTCCCCTATATAAAGCCAACGAATTCCTCATAAAAGTGGTCACATCTCAAGCCAAAACACAAAGCCAAAGCTCTACCAAATCCTCCCCAAAGATCCTACATAAAACCTAGCCGAAAACCACCCTCACCTTCACCCAAGTTTCTGCCGAAACTTGGACTTTTCTGCCGACACACCCTTTTGCCGAGCAGCCACCCCTCCATCTTCCGCCGGATCCACACGAGTCGAAGTCATCAAGGTGTCTACAAAAGTGTGATCCACTCCCCTCTTTCCGTTTAGTAAATTTTATTAGTTATGCTTAGTTTTGTCTATGAAACTTGCAGGTATTTTTAGTTTTGGATTATATGTCTATGTATGAACCGAATTGGAGCTTGGTTTTATAATTTGTATGTTAAAGATTTGTTTGAATCGATGCTTAGATTTAGGTTTAAGTTTCGGCAACAATGAATTTTCATGCTAATTTGTAATATAAAACTTGTAAGATTTGTACACTTAGATAATTAGGACAGTGGTATTGATGCATGTTGAGGATTAAATTGGTTAGTAATCTAAGGGCGTGACTTAAAAACTAACACATTAGTTTTGTTTGACAAACAAGTAAATCTAGATGTTAGGTTTCACCTAACCCGAGTAGAATGAATAAAGATGAAACGTATGTTGCTTTGATTCGATTGTGCTCACTTAGGGTATAACCTTAGCTAAAACTTGCATGTTAAATAAGATGACTGACAACCTTGCTTGTTTACATGTCTTCGATTATAGACTTTTGTGCTTCAATGTTACGAGTTGTATAACGGTAGCATAACTTTTAGGGTCACTTTGCGAATAGTTTGATCTTAAAACATTAGAGAGTCTCTCAACTAGGTAAAATCGGAAACGTTCTAGTTGTAGGTTGAAACTTGTTTAAGTCCAATGCATGCTAAATACATGTTCCTTACTTTCTTTTGTGTGAGTCTTATGTGTTAAAGAGTTAAGTGTGGAGTGCTTTGTGTGAAAGATGTCGACCAAACTTGTAAATAGTAATTTATGATTTATTTTCGTGCCTAGCTTTAGGGCAGCCCTTGTTGCCGAACCTCATCTCAATCTCCCTTGATTTTGTGTGAATATGTATATATGTATATAAGTGCAACAATAGGTCCATGAAGTTTTGATCCATGGAAAATTCGGCTGAATTAAAGAAGAAAAGAAAGTTGAATTCGGAATGGAAAAGAAGAAGAACTAAGCCGGATTCAACATGGATTTGGCTTATGAATGTGGACTGAATTCCATCATTTGTGCAAGATTTTTGGCTGAATTAATTCATGGAAAACCTAAAGAGATATTGCTCAATTATTCAGTCATTATCTTGGGAATTTTCGGCAGAAAATAGAGGAAGAAAATCGCAACAAATCCTGATCAAATTCGGCAGAATTCCTGTGCACGTCATCGAACTTCCACGGACTCTCCCGGATAGCTCACTTCGAATTAGATGACGATCCATATATGAATGGAAAGCTGCGGGAGTCTAGTTTCCAACCCAACTAGAATCACCTCAATATCTATTTTCTAGAGAAATATATTCCATAATCTTTACTTAAAGGTCAAATCTGCCAACAGGATAAGTTTGAGAAAAACTAGGTTTTGTGAACCCTAGTTGCAGCCAACCTTTTGCCTCTATATATTAGATGATTTTTACACAGAAAATTATCTCTTCTCTCTCACTTTTCAAAGCCTAAACTCTGTCCAATTAGCACCATAAATCCATACAGAAATTTACAAAGCCGATTCCACCATTGTTCATCAATTTCGCAAGTCTTCATCTCCACCGAATCCTCTCTTGCCGAATCCTCTCCAAGGTTTCTTTTAAAGTGTGATTCACTCATCTCTCATGGCTTGTATTTTTCTGTGTAATTACTTAACTTTGTCTATGAAGTTTGTAAGGATTTGTGGATGTTTATTTGGTTTTATTAATTTAACTTTGGATTTCTGAAATTCTGTTATGTGTTTGGTTATCTATTTGTTTAATTGATGAACATGGTGTGTGACAAATTGAATGTATGATAATAGGGCAGTATGTATTTCACATGGTTTGATGATTTTGTTTGGTTTATTTTCTGAATTCGTATGCATAACAAGTTATATGTTTGAGGGCAGCCATGGCCATGGCCGATTCTTGAGTATATGCTTCATGTTGCCGAACATGATATGAGGTAAGTTATACACGAAGTTGATTTATCTTGTATTGGTTCTAAAGGGCAGAGTAATTCAGAAAATATGCATGTTGAAGCAAGGTGAGGTGGCGCCATACTTGTTGCATGTTTCCAATTCGACTCATTGTGCTTATGTGTGCCTTTTATAGAGAGAAAGGTTGTCAGAAATCGGCAAAAACTCCTTGTGCAAAACCGGTAAGGAATCCTTGTAGTATCCGGTTTTGGTTTTCCTTCCTTTCCTTGTTTTTCTAGACTTTTCTGTCTGATTTTCTTCATGGATCACAACTTCATGGACTCCTCAATGGACTCAGCTCGTTCCTTGATGGATACATGGTTCATAGATGCAGCTGCAAGCCTCCCTAGTTGAACCAGGAAACATTCTCCTAGAACCGGCAACATGCTTTCCTTTTCCTACTCGGATTAGGAAACTTCTTCTTTCCATATTTTGCACTTCTCTTTTGCTTGGCTGACTCCCCTTACGTTTATTTAGCTTAGAAACTCTCAATTGATGCATTCGGTTGCCTTTTTGATGCTCAAATGCATAAAATCACAAAAATAGGCAGTAGGTCCTTCTTCTCGGTAGGGCAGTGACCTTCCGGTATTACGACTAGCATAACTTTCTCCTTAGGAGAGCTTTTGATGTGGTTCTAAGTTTTGTACATAGAGCTTTCAGTGTATATATGACACGTCTTCTAGTTCCTTGTGGTCCGTCCTGGAGAAATTCTGGAAGTTGAGTAAAGTGCCTAGGAAATTCCTAGAACTTGCTGGATCCGAATTTGCTTAGCGATTCTCGGCAGTTTCTTTTGCTCCAATTTCACTAACTCTTTCCATTGCTCAATCCTTAACATGTCTACTGCTCATAAGAGAAGAAAAATCCATCAAAAACATCATGGAAGCTTTACAGAATCAAACATTTAGATACTCCGATTTCTAGCACTTTGTCAATTTTCTGTAAATTTCCAACATTTAAGCATATTTTCATTATAACTCTACCAAAAGCTCATGATACTATATTATGACTCGATTCTACAAAAATAAAGGTTAAAGCAAAGTATAAACGAGGATAAAACATATTAAGAACGTCACATTTTATGCTCCTATCATTGTTAATGCTTTGAATGTTTTGAGTACCCTTTAATCCCCGAACTAAACGATCCCTATTTATTCTATGCTACTAACGATCTTTTGTGGGGTATTATTTGTGTGAGCCTCGCGGCTCACATCAATTTTTAGCGTCGTTGCGGGGGATTAATAAAATCTTGATTTATTTGAAGTATTAACTTGTTGATATTTGTGACTAACTTTCATGTATTTTGTAAATATGCAGGAGCTTTGTAAATTTTGTATGCCTTGTTTTTATTTTCGGTTTTGTGAATAATTTCATGTTGTCTATAGTTTCGGTTTTGGTAGGGAAAATGTATGTTGCCGTGCATAGTGTGAAGCTTAGAAAAACAAATTTGGTGCCTTGAGTTTGTGGACACCTTGGTCCGGCCGGCAAGAGGACACGCCATCGAAGGAGCATCGAGAAGCAAGAACCACTTGAATTGGAAAGGAAAAACTGAAGGAAATAGAAAATTGTACCCAAACCAGAATTCCGGCAGTGGTGTTCTTCAACTTTGGATGGTTGCCGTTTCTAGCTCACAAAACATGGAAAGGCGTGTGATATATGCAAAGAAAGCTCTCTGCTTCTATTTTCTGTAGAATTTTATAGAAGTGGATTTGGTGCCTCCAACTGTTCCTAGTTCTAATTTAAATAGAGCAAGGTCCATCCAGCAAAACAGAAGACTGTGCAGATAAGTCATGTAAAAAGCAAAACATGGAATACTTTTGTTGATCGGATTGAGGGGAACTTTATACCTCTGGAAAGCTCCATGTGTCTACTACAACATTGCTTTATAGCACTTTTGTATTAGGTCAATGGAACACACCCAAATTCAGACCTTAAGAGGTAAATGTTCTTTCTGGCTAACAGTGTGTTTTCTGCTTTTTCTATAAACTTTGTAGGAGCATATCTTTCAAACCGCTTGGAGTTAGGAAACGTGCCACATATGCACAAATAGCCAGTAACATCAACTTTTCATTCCAATTGGTATTTTTCTCATCAAAGAGTTCCTTTTCCCGTTATTTGGTCGAGAAGAACACACCATTGCAAGGCACGCCGAGAGACAAATGCACACATCGAGAAGAGTCTAGGTTAAAGGATTGTAAACACTTAAGCGCTGTTTGGAAGGCAACCCAATTCACCTACGAAAAACGAAGGAGCCATCAACGAGAGTTTGAATTTTCTAACCCTTCTCTTTTTACTTAGGTTGTGATGCTATGTTGAAACGTGTTAGACTATTGCATGCTTAGAAAGTTACTTGCTATATTGATATGCTTACATTGAGGACAATGTAATTTTCTAAGTGTGGGGTGGGTTTACATGTTTCGTTTATATTTTCTAGATAGATAAACGTGTAACCCAAGTTTTTAGCGTAGTTTTATTTTCTTTGAGTCATATATTGAAAAAGAAATACAAAAATAGAAAATTCATATAATTGTTCCGCAAAAAGATGTGTGTTTTTGTTTTATTTTGAGTCTTAGGATGCCCATAAATTGTCAATGATTTTTTCTCCTCTTTACATACATAGATGATAGTTGTGCATACTTTAAAAATTGTGAGTTTCATGGATAATGTGCATTGGTAGAAGCATGTAGGACTTATTGATTAATAAAGCATGCATGTTTAAGCTAGTTTGTTTCCATAACAACGTATATAAGCTTTAGAGTCAAATTGCTTTCTTCATGACTGTAAATTTTGAAAATTTTCGAGCATGCTTAGTATATTAGAATCTCATTATTCTTTGCATATTCAATGACTATGTGCCATAACTTTTTAATGAACTCTAGAATGCTAAAACTTACTCTTGTTGATTTTCAAAACGATTTATCATGACAAAAACCTTAACTTTGAAAAGGATTGAAAAGATCTTCTAGGTTTACCACCATAGCCAAATAAAGCATGAATCTTATTTGCGCCCGTTGTGGGACACCTTAGTTAACCCCCTTGAGCCTATGTTTAGCCTTTTCTTTCATCACCCTTATATAAATTTTCTTGAGCTTAGAATAGTTATATATTTACCTTGTTTCATGGACTCGGCAAAGCTTGATTTTGATAGACTTTCTAATGGGGAGTGATGTAGGAAAATAAGTGTGGGGTAGAGACTTGTCCAAGTAAAAAAAAAGTATGTGCTGTGCCTTAGAAAAAAGAAAAAAAAATTCGGATCAAAAAGAAAAATCAAAAGATGAAATCTGAACCAAAAAGAAAAGGGGGCACGGCTTGAAAAAAAAAAGTGTGGATAAAGTCTTGTGAAAAAGTGTTGTGAATTTGGAGTTTGTATGTATGTGAAGGTCTAGCATTATTTAATTTTGACCTTTGTTCATATTCATAATTTTTTGGAGAAGAAAAGAATGAAGTATGGGTCCAACAAGAAGAAATTCGGCCCTTGGTGAGAAGACATAAGGAAAATTGAGCTTTGTTAAAGGCCACAGTGACGTTTTGATACCTCCTTATCCCAAATTTCGAATACCTCTTAGTCCAGCCCCATTACATCCCTTTCAAAGATCTTTTCATGATTTTTAAGATAGGTTAACTTTGATTTGTGGAGTCTCTCTCAAGAGTAAGCATATATTTTTGGTTCATTGGTGCACATAGTTGTTACATGAGGTTTTTCCATAAAAATTTCACAAAGAACTTTCGTTTTCATGACATATGCAAGTTATTTTCATGTCATTATCTTTCTCTTACATGTACCTATGAGTGAATAGCCATGTCTTGAGTGAAAAAAAAAAAAGTATGCCTAGTGAGGATGATTAGATTAGATTTATATGTTTTCATGCTTATATGTTGGTTCTTGCGTGCTCATACTGATATTGCATGTTCATGAAACTTGGAATTTTCGTTCTTAACATTCTCATGCATCAACTTGAAAGGTATGTGTTTAAACGAGCCTGAGACAAATCATTAAGGGCAATAGTATGTTTAGAGTCTTAGTGTAATTTAGTTTTGCTAAGGGACTAGCAAAAGATAAGTGTGGGGTATTTGATAAAAGCATAAAATGCGACGTTCTTAATGTATTTTACCCTCGTTTATACTTTTCTTTAACCTTTATTGTTGTAGAATCGAGTCATTTAGTCGAGTCATGAATATTTGTTAGAGTTACATCAAAATCGTGGTAAGTATAGAAAAAAATGGAGAAAAGTGTTAGTAGCCGATTTATGGATTCTTAGAGATGTTTCGTTGGATCTATATAGCCTCGACTTTATATTTGATGAATTTTTCTTCTCTTATATGTGGTAGACATGTCAATGATTGAGAAATGGAAGGAGTTATAGAAATTGGAGCAAAAGAAGGTGTCAGGAATTACAAAGCAAAATCGGATACAAATCCAGCAAATCCAAGAATGTCTTGGGCACATCACTCAATTTCCAGAATTTCTCCAGGACGATCCACAAGGAACTAAAAGATGTACTATATATTCACAGAAATATCTATGAGTCTAGTTCCTACAGAATTTAGAATTGTATCAAAAGCTGCTCTGAGGAGAAAGTTGTGCCAGTTGCAACACGGGAAGGTCACTGCCCTGCCGAGAAGAAGAGGCTACTGCCCATTTTTACACTTTATGTATTTGTGTATCAAAGGGGTATCTGAATGCATCAAATGGGAGTTTTCAAGCTAAATAAAGGTTAGACGATTCAGCCAGGAAAAAGAGAAGTGCAAAATTAGGGAAGAAGAAGACACCTAATTCTAGCAGGAAAAGGAAGCAAGCGGCTGGACTAGGAGAAGAGTTCCTTGCCCAACTAAGGGAAGCTTGCAGCTACATCGTGGACTATTATCCATCAATAAATATTGCCAAGTCTATTAAGGAGTCCATGTTGTATAAACTCATGAAGAAAATCGGAAAAAAAAATTATAGAGGAAAGGAGAGAATCACAAGATGAATCCTGATTAACCTCGAGTAAATTCATGTGCATATCATTCAACTTGCACGCACCCTCCAGGATAGCTCACAATGAACCAGATTTTGAACTATATATGGATAGAAAGCTACGGAAGTCTAGTTTTCAATTCATTTGAAATAACTTCAATAACTATTTTCTAGAGAGAGATATTTTGTATTCTTCACACGAAGATCATATCTGCCGAATCAGGATTCCTTAACCTAATTGGAATTCAATTGTTGCCGATTTTCTCCCAAGACTTCCTCTATATAAAGCACGACTTGTGGACAGAAAAATCATCACATCTTGTACACAAACACAAGCCTTAAGTTATACCAAATATTTTTCCATAGAAATATATAGAATAGAATGCCGAAATTCACTCCGCCACCACTTCTAATATCTTCCACCCGATTCATGTTTTAAAGATTCGGAATGAACAAGTACCTTTTTACGCATTAGAGACACAATCTCTAAGGTTTGGTATTTTATAGTTTTACAATTCTTTGTCTATGAAGACCGTGTGTTTTTATGGTATTTATATGTAAGTCTATGTATGTATGATTTGAATGTTTGGTATTTACATGTTAGTTTTGTGTTGAGTCTTATTCTTGTATTCATGAAGTTCAAATTTCGAATTCAATAACTCTGAGTACCATGTCAACGTAATATGTAGATGAGTGACGCCATACTTGTTAAAATGTCTCCAACTAAAGATTTCGTGGATATATGCTACTTGTTTAGATTCATCGTTGCTAAGTGATATTTAAACCGGTTAGCTAAAGATTAGGATTAAGCGTTAAGATAGTCCTAAGTGCTTTCGTGAAGTCTATATCGATTAGGTGACCGCTAAGGCCCTAGTTAGGTTGGAACTAAGTCGAGTCTAGAATGTTTTCAAACTTACTACCTTGTTTCCTTTTTTTTGTTTATTGCATGTTTTGTGAACTTTTGTGTGAGTGTTTTGTGTGAAAGATGTTGATCACCTGTAAATATTATATTATGATTTATTTTTATGTCTTGTCTTTAATTTCGTAGGAAGTAAATGATTTTTCAAAAACCTCCCCCTTGATTTCGTAAATATGTATATATGTATATATGTGTGACATGATGTGTATATGTATATATAAATGTGTTGTGTATTGTTAATGTTTTGAATGTTTTGAGTACCCTTTAGTCCCCGGACTGAACGATCCATACTTATTCTATGCTACTAACGATCTTTTGTGGGATATTATTTGTGTGAGTCTCGCGGCTCACATCAATCTTATATAATAAAACAAAACAAATCTCTATTAATTAAACAGATTTTCCTTATGAAACTGTCAAATACAATATTCGTGTAATGTCTCTCCAAAACTGTAAAAGACGTTCTCCTCTTTGGGTTTGAATCATCACTTACTTCTCATCATACATACTTCAATTGACAAATAAAAAGGTATGCCTTTACTTTTTTTTTTTCTTCTTCCTTCTCAGGTCAGTTAGAGTGTAGAGGAATCTAAATTTGGTTTTCATATAATGAAGTCAAGTTTTTCTATCATCCAAAATGGCTCAGATTTGCGGAACTATCACAAGGTGAGACTATTCTTTTATGATCGACTATCTTGGGATTAAGCTTTATTCTTTTTGCTTTCGTTTTCCTTTCAATTCTTCTTTCAATTTGCTCATGATATGATATATTTTTTATTAATAACATAGGGGAATTAAATTCCTTTTGAAGGAGCGGAGATACTAGATCGACACAGATTGACAACGTGTGAAGTGAGAGAGATTGTTATTTCAGTTCAATTGGTTCACTTGGAGAGTGTGTTTGTACGTCATTAGTCTTTTGATTTTGATTTCTCATTGTAGTTATTTCAAAAATTCATATGATTTCTCTTCTAATTGCTTTGAATACTAAAATACTAACAGTTTTAACAGTTAATAAAATACTAACAGTACTGTTTTGAGATATAATAAAATACTAACAATACTGTTTTGATTGCTTTGATTTCTCTTCTAATTTTGCATTGTAGTTTGTGTTTCTTTGCAATATAATAAAATACTAGCAGTACTGTTTTGAATAGTAATTGTGAGTTCATCTAAGTTCTATTTAGATCCCTCTTAATTACAGCACTCTCTTACATTGTTTTGTTAGACATTGTTCTATGCATTCTTCATGAGATTATAAATTCATTACAGGTGGCTATATCAACATTGCTAGCGAACTATTAGCAAATTCAAAAGGAGTGTTTGAATCCATTTGATGGCTAAGTAAATAAAGGCCTCATATGTAAAATTATTATATGAATTTTATCAACTGAATATGTTTGTTTGGGTGCCCCCCCCCCCCCCTTCTCATTTAGGATTCATGGTTCCTGAAACACTCAGATGAAAAAGTGTTGAACGTAGGAAGCAAATGTATGGTCCTCTAGGCATCTTAGTGTGTTATGTTAATGTATTCGTCTTTCGTTAATTTTTTATTTTTGTATGCAACTATAACCCACAGTCACTCTATATTGTTGTTGATCATAGCATAAAGCATCAACAGAAATCCGAGCAGAAAAGACAGGTATATCTATGTAAATTTTACACTGATTCAGTCATTTTGAGTTCAATATTTTTGTTAAAATAGTGCATTAGTTCTTTGTTGATTCTAGATACAGAGAAATTACACACACCAAACCCAATTGAAGTTCCAGTACTATTATTTTGTTGATTCCAGTACTATTATTATGTAACACAGTTTAAACTCTTATTGTTTTCATAAATCCTCTGACTTGGGTATTATGTTCAGCTTTGGTCTATTACGTTTGACGTAGTGTACATATTTTTTCTCCAGTATGATAGATGTGCGGTACTGGTACTTGATTCAGGCATAAGAAGCAAGCAAAATAGTGGATCTGATTGGCTAAATAAGAGGGTCTGAGATTGGTTTCATTGTCTTATGTGGTGTTCCTATATCTCTGGTATTGATAAAAATTTCAAGTTGCTGGCTTATATCTGAGTTAGTAAATTCAATTGACATTCAATTTTCATTATTTATGATAATATATTTATGTTTAGCATATGTAGGGTAGAATGATCTATTAAGCACTGATGAGGATTAGATAAATGACCATACAGTGAAAATTTATGATTTTGGTGAGGAAGAAATAAGTGAAAAGAGCAAAGAGGTTTCAAGACAAGCACTTGGATAAATGTAGGGTAAGTAGCAATTCATTAGTACGAGATTCTGATTGATGACTAACATCAAGTTAATCAAAAACTTTTGAATGATTCTAATGTACGTAGCAAATTGTGAATGATGTATGTATACTTGACAATTCTATCACATGCTACTGCTCATGGGTAATTCTTTTGTTAGCACATCTCTTTCAGTCCTTTTGTCTTATATTATTTCTTATTTTCTCAGACTTAAGCCTTATTGTTTTCATAAATGCACATGAGTTAAGTTAAGCACAAGTATATCTATACTCATGGCTTAATTATAGCTTTATGCTCATGAACAAGTAAACAACATATCATCTTACTTGATTTTCTCTTTTCAGTGACAAAGAAAAGAATATATACGTTTTTAATTACTACTTAATTATTTGATGTTTCCTCTTATTTTGAATTGATATCCATCAACTCACTCCCATTTAAGTTGTTTTCCCTTTTTTTCATTTGGTTTCTTAGCTACCCGATAATTGGAAGCATGGACCTCTTGATTAAGGATGATAGATCTAATATGTAAGAGGGTTATGTAAGACCATAAGGATTTCAATGTTAACTAACTTGCACAGTTCCAAAATATGCGGGAGCACCACTCTTTGGTTTATATAGAAAATGAAATTTTAATATTTCACATACGTAAAAGAAGATATTTAACATTTGGCTTGCGTTAAAAAAGAAATTTAGACATTTCGTATGCGTGAGCACGGCCCTTCCACACGTGCAAGGCGCGTAGAGAAGGCTAGAGAGGAAGGTGCGTACATCACTTTATGTTTATTGCATGCGTGAGAGTTAGTTAATTTACAAGATTTTCTTTAAAAAAAAATAAAAAATTCTTAAATGATACTTGAACCATAACGACAAAGAGAAAATTGTGTATGTGTTCAACGTATTTATCGGAAAAAAATATGGGCGTGCAGGAAGACTAGTATTAATAAAACACAAAATTAAAGTTACTTAAAGTATAAATTTCAATTTTAAAAAAAAATAGATTAAAATAGTTAACCACCTTAAATAAGGTAGAAATTAAAGACGACCATGAATTTTATAGTCATAGAATTTAGAGGATTCAGTAATTTCCTTAAATGGTAAATTCGGAGATATGACCTTTTTTTCTCGTACGTACAGCTTTCAACCATGGTTGGAACTTGGAAGAATGATTTCATCTGGGTTGGATTAACTACTACCCTCTCTCTCCTCTAGTTGGATATTAGCTGTCAAATTGACATTAAAATAAAGAAAACAGAAGGAGAATGAATTTTCTTTTAATCTTAATTTTGAAAAACTTGCTCTCTCAACTTTATAAAAACACATTGAAAGGCAATCGTGTGTTTCCCTTCTCTCCCAGTCTCCCTCTTCCCCCCTTCCCAGCTTTCATTTCACACTCTCTCTTGCGAAACCCAAACTCCCTTTCCCTTCATCTCGCTGAAGACCCATGTTTCTCTGTTATTCAGTGATTCAGGCAAGTTTCCAGTACGAATAGTTTAACTATTGTGTAAAGTTTTATACTTTACCAAGTATAAATCCAAGAGTGAGCCAGAAAGTTTCACTCTTTGTTAAAAAAAAAAAAAAAAAAAAGAAAAGCAGAAGAGAAGAACTGACATAGCTACAGAGGGTTGGAGAGTACCTGGGTTGTCTCTGCTAGCAGTTTCTGGAGGAGGTGGCTTTTCAGGGACTCTATCTCTGCCTTATGCTCTGAACCCAATATGATTGTTAGCTCTCTCTGCAATGCAAGCGCCAGGTTCTCGGTGAGTTCCACACCTATTTTTTTTTTTTTACCAAACTTCTTAATTTTGAGAAAAAGAGTAAAGAGACAACCTGTTTGGCATATAATTTGTTGTATTTGTTTGTATCAAAATAGAATCTGCATCCATTCCAATGAACAAGTTTGGTTGATGTCCACTCGATCAATAAGCTTGGTTTTTTTTTTCTTGCACATTTAATGAAATTTCATTTTCCTTTTTTTTTTTTTTTTTTTCTGCAGTATGTGTGTATTTGGTATTAATTCAGATGGTCTTTGATATTTAATAGGTGGGAAGATTGTGTACGCAAATTAAAAAATTATGTTCATCGTTCAGTTCATGCACAGTATATAAATTTGATGTCTGGACCCACACCAAATGTATCATTTTTGATTATTTCAGTTTGTTCTCAATAATCCAATTCCACTCACGGAAGCTTATCTATGATTTGATCTTGTGGGTTTATTTTGTATTATATACTAAATCCCTTTAATCTAGCGTTTGGTTGGTTTATGTCTGTGGATTAATGAAATCATGGACCTTTTGGTCCATTCTAATAGACTTTGGATTCTTATTTATAAAATAACCTGCATTATTCTCCACGTAAAAAAGCATAGGTTTATTAATTTATTATGAGTAGGTGATTGTGTTTTCACTCTACGATGGAGTCGTTGTCTGTTTGTGAGTGTACTAGTTTTTATAATTGGTTAGCTTCAATGGTCTATGTATTCTATATTACATCCTGAGTATGGATTAGAGGGTAAACTTCTGACAAAAATAGTGAATGTCTTGTTTATATTAGACACATTAATAATTGAGTGATAGCGTTTTCTTTTGGTGAAGATTTGATTTGGTTAATTTAAAGAAGACTGAGAATGACATTGAGCTTAATAATAACAATGAGGTCAGAGTTTGATTCTGCCCATGGGAATGGAGTGCATTTCACGGCCAGCCATTTACCTCTTCGGAGAGCTCCCGTGGCGAGGGGATTAGTCACTGCTGTCGGCGGTGGATGCAACGGTAGAAAAAAATTAAAATAAAAAATCAAAGGGTCGACTGTTATTCTTCTATTCCTCTAAGCAACATCACACGGGTGCTTTCCTGCAGATTATACCTTTACTGAACGACTTTCACTTTGATTTAAAAAAAAAAGGACTTTCACTGAATTCTTTGCATTAATGAGCCATATTGGAAGTGAAGGATGAACCAGGCATATCCTCCTGAACAAACAGAACTGTGAAATTTTATGACAAGCATATTAGATGGTTATATTCCCTAATTACGGACTACTTTTCTACAGTCTCTAGTATTTATTGACCCAAAAAAAAAACTAGTATTTTACTGGACATAGGAGGACCTTGATAACTTCTCTTTGTCTGGAGATCGACAGTCATGTTGTATAAGAACTGGATAAAGTGTCAAGTTAACAATGATTGTTCGGATGTGACCATTTGTTACACTATTTTTCTTAGGCATAGTGATTTATGTTTCTGCTGTTAAACTAGGGAGAAGAAGGGTTTGATGTAAGAAAGATGACAGAACACAAAAGAAGCACCTGCTCTGTTGACCAAAACAGTGTCACCGCTCTTGCATCGAAGCGACACAAGACTGATTTATCCATGTCAACAAAGGTTTCTATTCCTTCCTTTCCCTCCTAGTTCTGTTCTTGAGTTGTGGACATTGTAAATCAATTAATTTGATACCTGTGTTCTTCTGTCAAGGAATATCATTTTCTTAGAATTTAATGTTCTGTAAAACTTTTGTTGCAGTTATCTTGATCTTGTTCCTTTTTTTCTGTATGCAATTGATATTTGGGAGCCATTCTGGCTTCAGATAGCCTCCTGTTTAAGCTTTTGAACTTGACAGTTTCACCTTGAGCCATCAGAATTGTTTTTAATATGTCGAATACAGATTCCGTTACACATTCTCTTTTGATTTAGATCCATGATAAATTGCTTATCATTCCTGTACTTTATTTATTAACCTGTTGATTAGAAACTGCTCTACTTTTTATGTCATTTCTTAGATGCTTCAGATGTTATTTTTCAAACTGCAATAGTAGAGAAAAGAGGACAACCTTTAACAACCAATGTAGTGAGTTATTTTAAAGAGGATATGTTGAGGCTATATTCCCAATGACGATCTAATTTTACTTCAAATGTCACATATTATTTTCCCTCTCCTTAGTATTACACACTACCTACGTTTCAACATTTATCCCCGCGCTACTTGTCTTTTGATTGTTGTCTTTATGTTCTGCTTTTAGGAGAGAAAAGAGAAGCTTGGTGAACGAATTGTGGCTCTACAACAGCTTGTTTCACCATACGGAAAGGTACATAGCATACATCAGTCATTCTCATTAATGTATGAACTGTAGAAGCATAATACAGAATTGTGGCATCACGGCATCAATTGTTTCCTTTTATGAGCTCTTTTAGTTTTTAGATGTCTTGGGACCCTGAGGCTTCTGGTATGACTGCAAAGTGATACAGAATGTTCATGCTATATCTCTTCTCATATGATTTCCAATACTAAATGTTAGTTGTGTGTATATGTGCCTGAGCTCCGTGGTTCTCTTCATTTTATTGCAGACAGATACAGCTTCTGTCTTGCTGGAGGCAATGGATTATATCCGCTTCCTTCATGAACAAGTCAAGGTTAGCTAATTATTTTTATGTGAACATCAATCTCTGTTCCTGACTCCCTAACTGGTTTAAACATGTGTAGTGAAACACAGGCTGTATATTGAGATTGTTTTTGTGAACTTTTGATGGTATCAAAATCAAACCTCATATCCTTTTCTTAATTTATTCAAATAATCATGTAACTTACCTGCAAATTTCAGTTTTTGAGCAGTTAAATCAATTGTATTTTGCCTTGATTTTTAATGATAGAAATCAACCATATATATCAAATGGTGGTATATTGGCCGAGACGTCCATTTTTATTGGCATTCCTTAATTCAGAAGTCAAAGTAAAAACAATCATGATTAGAGTGACTTTAATTTTCTGTTATTTGTAGTGTTTCGGGTCTGTAACTATATGTCTTCAATAGCTACACTGTAAAATAGTAACAGATTTCGCTTTCTCTTGTTAATGGTTTTAGGTGTTGAGCGTTCCATACCTCCAAAGCACACCAACAGCTAAGATGCAGGTGAGCATGGCTGGACATAATTTTACTTATTGTCAAAATATATTTAGAAATTTTGTCTGGGTTATATTTTAACATTTATCGAAGGCAATATGCCATGATAATGAGACTTCCTAATCATCAGTGATGATCCTTTGGACTGAGGAAAGCGGTGTGAAGCTCATGGATCAAACATGCTGCTCTTTTCTTCACACCTTTGTGTTTACTTTATGATTTCATTTATCAGGAATTGCAGCAATTCACCTTGAGAAGCAGAGGTCTTTGTCTCGTTCCGGTTGATTGCACAGTTGGAGTTGCTCAGAGTAATGGTGCAGACATCTGGGCTCCCATTAAGACTACTTCCCCCAAATTTGAGAGCGTGACCTCAAATTCCTATGGATAGATAATGTCGAGCTCAACCATCTAAAAAATCCAAGAGATATTAAAGATGCTAAATTAGAGGCAGTGTAAAGGATTAAAAGGGTAACCAAAAGCCAATCATTTCTAAAGAACAACTAATTTTCTGAAGCAGACATGGATTCATAATTGAAACTCTTAGCCCGACGCTCTTCATATATAGTTATGCGGAGACAACTTTGAATGCTTTCCTTAACCATTCTAGTTTTATGATTGGTGGTAGGACGAGCTTCTAGTTCTCCTGGGTTTATTTTTTACTTGATAAATCTGCGAATTGTATATTTATTTTCCTTCGGTTCTTATAAACATATCAATTAACCTTTGTTTCCCGATTCTCGGGTTCGCCCCTTCCTACATCTTTTGCTTATATTTTATGTGGCTTGACAAAACTGAAAGGTTCTGGCTAGACCACCGGTTTGGCAACTCAATCTCTTACTCGCTAGCCAGCTAAAAACTCGTCAATTCTGCCTCATTTAAGTGGATTGAGATTTGTCTGCTAATATTGTCTTATAAATAAATTTTATCCATCTAATTGTAATCATATAGATATAGTTTTCTCTGTATTTAAACCATGTAATATGGAGTCCACATCAATGCAAAGAAATCTGACTATATAATTAAGATTGGATGACCTAAATGCAACATGATGCAATATGAGTAGAGAAGCATGAGCAGAGAATCCGAGTCTCATTTAAGTAAACCATTAACGGATTTCCAACCCGTTAACTAACATATGGGAAGGGGTTGGCCATAAGGATGGCATTAAAACCCATGTGTATGGGTACCTATGGGTAAAATTTATATTGGTAATTTTTTTGGGTAATGGGTATTTTAAAAATACTCATGGGTACAAAATAATGGGTATGGGTAATACCCACGGATAAAATTTGGCACCCAAATACCCAAAATCACAAATACCCATCAAGCTTCTTACACATGCCATTATAGCATTGGCCTTTTTCCAGGATTTGAACCTATTAGTTTCAAATTTTTGTTTAATTATGTCGTCAAAATTAATACATTATTAAATTCTTGAAATATTACTGGAAAATTATGAAAAATTTAGTAAAAATATCATTTTTTTTTGGGTATTCTATAAAAATACCTCTAACCTCTATACGTCCCTTACAAAAAATCATTAGTTTCATAGACAATGTTAGGAAATTTCGGATAATTATATTTCTCTTTCTAGACTTAGAATAACAATCTTAATTCTAGTATTTCATATTGTTTATTTAAGAATTATTTATTTCACATGCATATGTGAAGCTTAGGGTGCCATGATTTCAGCCATTGTGTATCAATTGCTTGGTTATTTAATTGAAATGATAGAAAAATAATCATCTCTATATGGATTACTGTTTGAATAACAACGTACCAAGGCTTTAAAAAGCTATAAGCTTGTCTCCATAGTTTACTAGATTAGCCCATGTTTATAAACTAAAAATACTAAATGTTGGAAAACTAAAATAGATCAAGAAATTAATAACTAACAGACGAGTCCCTCGGATTTTAGTTATTTTTTTTTAGAAAGCAGAAGAGTCAATTTCAGAGGATACCTGACGATATTGGAAGACCACACTCTTCCCATTTCTTTTAGTATATTGTATTCAATCATTTAAATTCTCGTTTTGTGATCTTATTTGACGTTATATTAAGAAGTTATTTATTTAAAGTAATTTTAATTATTTAAATCGTTATTAAAATAAATATAGTAATATTCATAATAAAAAAGATATAGTACCTGTCATAAATTGTTTTTTTATTATTTTATTTATTTATTTATTTTATTTTTATTAAAGGTCATTATTATGCTAATACCAAGTAAAATACACTAGGCTATGTTGAAAAAATAAAAACTGGAAAAAAAAAAAGTAATAAGGTGCCCAAATTAAAAAACGGATAATTGGGTGGGTAATGAGTTTATCCATTTAGAAATGGGTGAGTATTACCCATATCCAACAGATAATCAAATGGGTATTTACCCACTAGGTATTACCCGCGAATCTTTTATGGGTGGGTATTACTCAAATGGTATACCCAATGGGTGGAAATTAGTTGGCCAACGAAATCAATCGATGCTCTTTAGAAGAAAAAGGAATAAAAGAAAGCACCTAACCCTTCATATACTCACTCCCGGCCGTGTGGTCAGAGAAGAGATCCGATTGATCCTGCGCTTGGTATTGTCATCGGCTTCGAAAGTGCAGACAATGTAGAAGGTGATTTCTTACCTCCTAAGAGACACCGAATGTGAGATGAGGAGCTTGTATAAGTTGCAACTAGCTAGGGAAATGGAGATCAAGCTTACTTAAGCAAATTTGTAGTTTCTCAAACAGCTAAACCATAAGAAAAAGAGGTCTATCTTTTATTTGAGGAACCAGAGAACTTGCTATCAAGAGCTTCCTTTGTACACCTTTATGTTTCCCTGTTTTGGAGTGTGATTCTTATAAGAGGGATTTCATGCGTAATGAAATAAAGAGAGAACACAGAGAAGTATAGTAGGAGGAGACTCATTCATAGGTGAGGAGTGCTTCTCTCTTTGCATGTCCGTGTGCTATGTGGCATGGCTAATACAAGTGAGAGAACCTTCAAGAGGTTCCAAGCGTATAATTTGAACAAAGTTATCTCAAGCAAGCATGTTCAAGGCTGATGGCCGGTGCCTCAGAGTAGCTCTTGCGTCCGACTTCAGAGTCGGGTCTTGATGAGGCCGCGGGCCCACAGATTAATGTTGCAAGAGTGGTATATTGACAACATTTCCCAAGAACATCCTTTGTACTAAAATCTTGTACCTGAAAACAAAAGCAGCTCACATACATAACCAATAAAATAAAACCACAAAGTTGCTAATAATAAAATCTCACCTGAAAACTACAAAACTTTTCCCACTAAACCATCATTAATAAATTGAACTATTACGAGTCTTTTACCGAAAGAAACAAAAATTAAAACTAGTGCATTACAGTTAAACTTTAATAAATAAATGTTCGATAAATTAATAATCTCGATACGATAATAAATTTTTCCGGTCTCTACTCGGGACCAGTGTATATTATTAGGAACTTTATTAATTGCATAAGATAATATATATTTTTAGATTCCCTTAATTAAGGTCCCAACAGATATATAAAGTAATAATTAATAAAATAAATATATATAAAAATTCATTAAAAAGATTAATAATAGATAAAAATAATTTCATAATTATTGAAGGAAAATACCATTAATGTGCATTCGTCAAAATAATTGACGATAGTAAATTAGAGAATTAGTGATCAATCAGATATAACGTTTCAATCAGTGATTTTATCATAATTGTGATTGTTATTACAATTGTAATTATCACCCTATATAAATGGATTCTCTAATGAAATGAATAGACCCAATTCTATTTACTATTTCACGTTATCAGCACGTAGGTTTATTCCCTGTGTTTTTAGTCAAGAAAAAAAAAGAGAGAAAAAAAAAACCTTAGAATTTTTCTTTATATTACAATGCTCATGAAATTGCATTATTATGACAATGCTCAAACTAAATAACATGTTAAATAAAATAATTATTTAACAGTAATAAAATGAACATATAATGCTCTAATTTTAACATTTAAATAAATATTAATGAGATTTAAATAGAGCATTATATCATAGAATAAATAAGAGAAAATGACCATTTAGTGCTAATTTGGCCCCCTTATTACCCATTCCAATGACCATCTTATTTTTCTCCCATATTGAACATAAGGTTACAACTCTATTGCCCATTTGAACAAATCTTTTTCAACCCTAGTACAATTTTAATTTTTTTCTTTCTTTTTTGTCCTTCTGTCTTATCTAACAGATTTTTGAATTATAATGTGCTCAGAAAGTGGAAGATAAAGAAATTTTGCCGAAATGTCACCCAACTCCGCCAGCCTCCCATGGCCGGTCGCCGGTGCCTGGTCGCTGGAGTCGCCGGATTCTGGTCACCAATTTTTTTCACCGGAATATTTTTTTTAATTTTTTTTTTATACTTTTTTATAATTAGGTTATTGGATTATGGTTACTGACCCCCAGTAATCAAGTTACTTACCCCCAGTAATCAAGTTACTTACCCCCAGTAATCAATTTACTGACCGGCAGCAATCAAGTTACTGACCCCCGGTATCCAATTTATAGATTCCAGATTTCCAGTAATTAAAATACTGACCTCCAGTATTCAAGTTACTGACCCCCAGTAATCTGGTTACTGACACCTAGTAATCCAGAACCAGAGTTCATCAAGTTGCAAAACTTTAATCACAAAACATCTACACTATACTGTACTAAGATTTCATTGAAAACTTGACAATAACATAAAAAACTTGCATATACAATACAGTAAGCATGTTATTGACCCCCAGTAATCAGGTTACTGACCCTCAGTAATTAGGTTACTGAACTCCAGTAAACATGTTACTGACCCTCAGTAATCAGGTTACTGACCCCCAGTAAACATGTTACTAACCCCCATTAATCAGGTTACTGACCCCCAGTAAACATGTTACTGACCCCCAATAAACATGTGTTCCTAATGTACCAGACAACAACAATTAAAACTAAAATCAGAAGGATTAAGTACAGGCAAGCTTTGGCTTCTTCGTCGGACATCAGGGTAGTAGACGATGATGATGAAGGGCTTGAATATGAAGAAGACGAATAAGAATACAAAGGTGAAGAAGAATAAGACAATGAATAAGAATACAAAAGTCTGCAAAAGTTTGCTACACGGCTACGACCAAGAAGCCAGACACAGGGCGCGGCTCCTGCCTACTCCACACGCGGGACCCAAACCACTGGCGCTGCACTGCTCCAACCTCGACGTCAGACCCAGGACGCGCTACGCCGGGCCCAGGGAGCTACTCCTGCCTTCTCCACACGTGATCGGACCTAGAACACCGGCGCTGCACTGCTCCAACCTCGATGCGACGCCGGGCTCAGGGCGCTACACTGCTCTAACCTCGACGTCGGACCCAGGTTGCTCAACGCCGGACTCAGGCCTCCTCCTGTCGACGTCGATGTCGGCGACGTCGTCTCTGCTTGACCCAAAACACCTCCTCCTGTAGAGGACGACGACGACTGCTGCCTTAAAAGTAAGCTATATGCTCTCTCTGTTCATTGCTCTGGGTTGTTGTTGGTGGAGTCCTTTTTGTTGCTGTTGTTGCTGACGTGGCGGCTGCGGTGAAGGAGGAGGAGGAAGGCAAGGCCATGGCCGCAAAGGAGGGAGGATCGTCTCCGGCGGCGGCGGCGGTGCGGCAATGAGGCAAGATGGTTGATATAGGAGTGGGTATGAGATTAAGATTGAAGAGAGAGAGAGAGAGATAGAGAGAGATATTTAGGGTTTAGGAAGGAGAGATGGAGTAGTTTGTTGATATAGAAGGGTATGAAAGTCTTTTATCTAAGAATCATTGGAGTGGGTATGTAACATTGGAATGGGCAATTTTTCCCCATTTTTTTGCAAATGGTCTTTTTCCCAATAAATAACGAGATTTAAAGAAAGCGGCGACTTTAGTTAATTCAGATTGTCAATTTGCCAAATAAACTGCATATGAAGCGATTACTCGATCTTTGATTCCATATTGATCATCGCATCGTAATTGATACGTCACATATAAAAAAAAAACAATATTCATATGATTAGTCACTTTAATTACTATATAAATTAAGCAATTTTGTATTTATAATTAAAATTCGCAAAACAGTAAATAGTCACATAGTAAATATAAATCAATATGCGGTAATTTTAAATATCACCTTTGAATTTTACCAAAAGAGATAAAAATATATATATTTTTTCGTGGGTTCACGCAGATCCGGGTTTGATGGAGTCGACCCGGATAAGAGATGCAGATCAGCGGTCAAGGCGTTGACTTGGGCAGCGTGCCAAGTTGGGTCGAGTTGTAGTGTTGTTGCGCTCTGGGTGCCTGGATCCTTTGTCAGGGCAGACTTGGAGTGGGTTATAGACGAAACCAGGATTGAATGTTAACTACATAATTTTCTCTCGTCAGTTACATTAACGAAGACACACAATGTGTTTTTTCTTCACAATTCTCGTTTATCTAGGAATTTGAACCCACGCCCTCTCTCGAAGACCAGAACTTGAGTCTGGCGCCTTAGACCATTCGGCCATCTTGACTTCTTGTTCTATGCTCCTAAAACTAGGTATATAATAACACAATCTTAAGGGCCTTGCATCACTCAAAACCTAAGAAGCACGAACACGTCATACTGATCGCGTATCGCGTGTCAGACACGTATCAGACACGGACACGCCATGATACGCCTCAATGCATGTGGACATGTGAATTGGAATTTCGACACGGCTTGGACACGCAAAATAGGTTTGGACACATGGGGTAGTTTCGTCTTTTACTAAGGAAAGCCCTATTAAGCCGATTCTCTCCTCTCAGCCTATGTTCGTTCTCCACTTCTCCTATCAGTCTCTGTTTGTTCTCCTCTCTTGAGCCGATTCTCTTCTCTGTTCAGGTCGCGCAACACTGGGTATGTTCTCTTAGTTCTCTCTACTCTTCTTCTTCTTCTCTGTTGATTGAGTTAAGTTGGTTGTGATTTGTGAACGAATTGAGTTATGAGTTATGGATTGGATTGGGTGTAATTGAAGTTGGACGGGTTCCTCCCAGAGATTGAATTGGATAACTGGACGGTCCAGTTATCTCATGTTAGATAGCGCACTATACTATCATCGTGCTTTGATAAATTTTGAATTAAGTGACCCGAATTTCACTTGTTGTACTTCTCCCGATGAATGGGTCAAAGTGGAGCAGATCTCTAAGTTTCTGGAATACTTTTATGAGGTAACTTGCTTATTTTCAAAAACTAAGTATCCGACTGCGAACTTGTTTCTTCACAAGATATTTGTCATCCAACACAACATAAAGCAAGCCATGGAACATGAAGATACCTTCATGAAACAAATGGGGAAGGACATGAATACCAAGTTTGAGAAATATTGGGCTGATTATAGCTTAGTCTTGGCATTGCTAATGTAATGGATCATAGATACAAGTTGGATTTTACTCTATATATGGTCCAAATTCTGGGGATTTGAAGGCTTTCAATGACATATTGTCATCTTTATTCGATGCTTATGTAGATAAATGGTCACCCAACAATGCAAGCGGATTCATGGGTGATAGTTGTTCGCAGTCGGAAGGCCCTGAAGGCGTTATTTTGCTGGTAAACACTAATTTTTGTTATGCTTTGTATATTTACTGTGGGATATTGCTATTGTGAAGATGATGGAGCTATTATCCAAGCACAAAGTACCTGCAAAACAACTTCATACACATAATACTCTTCTTGTGTCGATTGTAGTATTGACAAGTAGGGATCGTTCTATCCGGGGAAATCAAGGGCATTTAATCACATAAAGTATTGCAAATAAAGGGGGGTGTCGATTTTTATATCTAATTTACCTACTGATTTTTACTAAATTTAAATGCTAAATTATTATATACAATTGATCAACATCTTCCACACAATCACAAAACACAAAACTCATTAAACATGCAACGAAATTAAACAAAGTAATAGGGGCAGCAAGCTAAAATCGGATTCAAGATTCAATTAAGTTCCAATTTAATTAGAGCCTTTGCGGTATATCTAATTATTCAAAACATCACAAGTATTTAGAATCAACTTCGCGTGTAATCCTAAACATGGTACTAATCGGTTTAAAAACACTTCGCATAGAAATTAAACACAAATAGCACATAAGCACAATATGTCGAATTGGAAACATGTTAGCAGGTATGGCGTCACTCATCCCACATCGACATGCAAAATTTCAGAATTATTCTAGCCCTTTAGATTAATACAAATTAAAACCAACTTCGCGTATGATTCAACATGTATTAAATCGGCATGTGAAACCAACACACAAAGGATAGTCATGGCCAAGACTACCTCTGTTGACAGTAGCCACAGAGAGGCTACAACAGGCCCACAGACCCGCAGCAAGCGCACCAGGTCCCGGCCCAAGGGTCGGGACCGGATCACCAGCACCCGGCCTCGGGGCCTGGCACTCTATCCTGCCTCCAGGGACCCAGGGGCCAGGGGCGCCAGCCTGCCTAAGGGGGCACCAGAAAGTATAAGCAGAAGGGAACCAGTCCCACATCGAAGAGTAAGACCAGTCCTTACCCCCAGCCACCTATATATGGGCCCCAACTACCTTCTTTATGAGGTAACTTGTCTCTCTCCCTGCTTACATACGTGCCTTAGTTATATATATTCCAACTATACTAACTTAGGCATCGGAGAGGTGAAGGCCGGCCCGCCCGGTATTCTCCTTAGTAAGCAGGATTGCAGGAGATCGAGTTGGATTCATCAAGTATCTACTAGACCCCCGGGTTTAGGCAGAAACAATTGGCGCCGTCTGTGGGAACCAGTTCGAAAAGTTGTGTTGCTCTGCCAGCGAGCAGAGATCGGTCAGTTGTGTTTATTCCATCGGGAAAGAAAAAAAAAAGAGAGAGATCGGAGATGAGTCAAGAGAAAGGTACCACCAAGGAGGGACGCCCTGTAATAGTGCAGACGCTCACCTTCACCCCTGCCGTCACACGGGAACCGCGCGGCGACAGGAGCAACGGTCAGGATGGAGAAAGTTATGGGGGACCATCCGGCGTGCCGGATCCCCATCGCGCCAGCTCGCGAGGTAAAGGCCCGGCAGAAGAGGAAGACAGTCCGGAGCGACGGGGCTTCGCCTTGACATTCTCAGATGATTGAAGCGATCGATCTGAGGGCCCGGACCGGGACCTCACGTACAGCCCCGGCCATAGCGGTATGGCGGGAGAATTACGGGCGATGGCCGCAGAGGTCAGTCGTCTGAAAGAGGAGAGCGACAGGGACAGAGCTAAGTCCAACGCTCGGTACGAAGAGATGGAGGCGGTGAATACTGCCCTAGTGGCCGCCCTAGAGAGGGGACAGCAGCGTAATGACGCCATGGCCGGGGCACAGGCGGCAATCCCGCCGGTCCCACCTCAACACACCGATGGAGGGCAATCTTCGGGCGGTCGGTCCGGTGACCCCGTACAGCAGAAGTCGCCATTAGGCGCAGGCCCGCCAAAGAGCGCGATGACCTCCCGCCAGCCCGACGCTTCGTCAGTAGATGGAGCTGAGACGCCAACCGCGCGAGCACTGCAGGTGCTGGCCGACACCGTGTCGAACTTGAAAGCCCAGATGGAGGCTAACGAGAGAAGAGCCGCGCGGCCGATGGAGGGCGCCCGGTTTAATGAGCGCATGGGTCCCTTTTCGCACCGGGTCATGGAGTCGGGAAGATCTGGCAACCAGAAATCCCTCAAGCTCACCTACTCAGGATCCGGCTGCCCGTACCAGCATCTGGACAGCTTCCGGTCCCAAACCTGCGCCAAGGGATACTCCGATGCAGTTTGCTGCAACATCTTCCAGGAGACTTTGTCCGGAGAGGCACTCAGCTGGTTCTACGAGCTTCCGGCAAACTCGATTGAGGCGTTAGAGCAGTTAGCCGACCGGTTCGTGGGCCGCTTCATCCTCCGAGTCGAGGGAGCCCGGACGTCGACCATCCTCTTCAATTGCAGGCAAGCCCCCGGAGAGGAGCTGAGCACCTTTGTCAACCGCTGGCAGACGGCTACGACCGGAGTTCGGAACCTGGACAAGGGCATCGCCGAGATGGCGTTTAAACAAGGGCTCCGAGCGGGCAAGTTTTCCTACGCCGTCCGGGTAGAACTCCCGCAGGGGTACGACGAGTTGATGGCTATGGCCATCCGGCATGCTCAGGCCGATCATGAGACCTATGGGCACCACCTGCAGAAGAGGAAGCGGGATGAGGAGCAGAAGGACCATCCCCGGGAAGAGAACCCCCCACCCGCCCAAGAAGCCAAGCCCAATCAGTGGACCGATAACCACACCGCTCGGCCCAGCCGGAACGCCAACAACAGAAACTGGCCGCCGCGGCAGCAGAGGTCCTATTCTGATAAGCCTCAGAATGAGCACAAGCCGGCGCCGTTCCGCCAAGAGCGCCCCCTAGCAATCATGCCAGCACCACCACCGGCCGGTCAAGAAGTCTTCACCGCTCTCACCACTTCCTACGAGGATATCCTACTTGAGAACGGGAGTGTCATTCCCCCACCGCCCCCAAGAAGGTTCCCGAAGGGGAAACTTACAACGGTGCAAACGGACAAGTACTGTTCGTACCATGATGAGGCTACTCATCGAACGAGCAAGTGCTACGCTCTCAGGCAAGCGGTGCAGGTTTTGATTGATAACGGCCAGCTCCAGCGGTACGTGGGGAAAAGAGGAACAGACCCCGACCGGGAGCATGACCAGTCCTGGTGAAACCCGCTAGTCTGAGCGGTTAGTTTGGCATAGTTCGCGGTTCAACCGCTGTAAAAAAATAAATATATATGCAAACTACTTTTGAGAAAATTTCACTGGCTCTGCCAGTTCCAGTATATTCATATTCATGCAAGTATACAAGCAGTAACCGATCCGGAAAGATTACAAGGAAAAGGGCAAGAAAATCCTAAGGAGCTACGACTCCGCCTTCGGTAGGCAGTCCGCCAGCCTCTCCTGCGGTAGGCAGTCCGCCAGCCTCTCCTGCGGTACCCTCGTCGTCGATGTTAGTTCCGGTGATGGCTCCGGCTCGGGCAGACTCGGCACCGTTGGTAAAAGAATCCAAGTCCGAGCGAATCGCTTCACCCGGCTGCTCCTCCACCGCCTCCTGATGGATGCCCGACTGCTCATGGATATCTCCTTCAGCAGCAGTCGACATCAGGGAAGTGTCTAGCCATCCCTTCCCCGCCCATTCCGTGTACGCATCCGAGATGCCCTCTTCCCTGGCCTTCACCAGAATCTCCAAGAACTGATCGCTCTCGCGGTATTTGAGAACGACCCGCTCGCAGAGTTCCGGGTCATCTTCCCCGGCCGGAGCAGCAGAGGCGGCGCGCAGAGCAGCGGCTCCCACTTGGAACTCGTCCACTTTGGACTCCAGTTCGGCCCTCTCCCTCTCCAGGAGCTGGTTCTGCTCCTTCAGTTCGACCCTCTCCTTCTCCAGGGTCCGGTTCTGCTCCTCCAGCTTCTTGGCCCTCTCCTCCGATCTGGCCTTCTCCTGGTCCGAGCGAGACTTCTCCACCTCCAGGCGCTGCCGGGTCTCGGATAAAGCAGTTATCTGTCTCTGCAGCTCCGACAGCCCCTCGCTCGCGTCCGGTTCGTACAAACTGTACAGCAACTGCGCAACACCAAAGAGTTAGTCAAGCAGCAAAAGAAAACAAGTTACAAGCAGTACAGTGGTACCATGCGGTATTTACCTGGAGGACGGATTCCATGCATTTCGGATGATTCCCGCCCGCCAAGGCTCCAGCAACCCTGGGTCTATCCAGACCAAGGCCGGCCAAGTCCGCCTCCACTTGCCGGGCGATTGCACCACTCGGGCTTTCCCTCGGTGCCTCCGCAGGCGCTGGACTACTCTGCCGAGCGGCAGCAGCAGCATTCTCCCCAACAGCGTTGGACTGCGCACCGCTGGTAATCCTGAACCGTTTGGCCAGGTTTTCCCGTGCCGACCCACCGGCCAGCGTCACCAGCGCGGAGGAAGGAACGTCCCCAACCTTCCGTTTTTCTCCCCGGCCCTCCAGAGAAGAAGATCGTGCGCTTGCGGGGGCGGCGCGAGCCACCCGTGGCGCAGACACAGGACGGTTGGGAACCCTATTCATCCCCCCGGGAATCCTCACTGCGCCCCCCCCCCCCCCCCCCCCCCCCCCGGTGCTCTTGCCCTTTCCAGGCGCCAGCAGGCCTGTGGAGTGATGGGTCTTCACCCGCCTCAGGACATAGGCATCCTCATTGACGTCCATGGCCCTCGGCTCCGCAAAAGTCGTAAGCCGGCCGGACCCGTCGTTCACCGACGTCCGCGAGAGGATCTCGGCCTTCTCCTTCAGCTGGTTGAGGAGATCTTCCCCGTCCATGGAGAGAGTGGTTTCGGGCTTGATAGTCGCCCGGGAAGATGCACCTGCAAGGAAAGCAAACGGTTAGTATATTGCAGAAACTAACACAAAGTATCACCGCTCAAGCGCTTCCTACGCACCGGGACCCCGCCCAAGCTGGCAGTATTCCAGCACTTCTCTTCGGATGAAGTTGTAAGAACTCCGTTCCAGATCGTCCCAACATCCGGTTATGGTCGAGATCCTCTCACGCTCCAGATCGGACAGCTCGTACGACTGGTCGCCAATGGGTTGGAAGGCGTTAGGAACACAGTACATCCTATTCCTCGCCTGCCACTTCCCGCCCACCATCACCACTTTCTTCCTCCAGCTATTGTCTACCCATGAAGACATATTGGTAACAATCGATGGAGGCTTCCGGGTGTTGAAGGACAGGCAACCATGGGACCCCTGCTTCCTGGAGTACGACAGCCTGTACAAGGCCCGGAACTCGTTTACCGTGGGTATGTTCATCCCAGAGAACTCATACAAGCAGCCGAGGCTCAGTAGTCGTCTCCACTGGAGCCCAGGAAGCCGCGCGGGTGACACTTGCAGCGCACTGAGCATGTACTGCACGTAGTGTGGCAGCGGGAACGAGAGTCCATGCCGGAACTGATCCGGATGTGCAGCAACCCAACCTTCTTCCGGGTTGCAGGCTGACTCTCCAGGATTCAAGGGCCGTAGCAGCACCCTATCCGGGATACCCCATGCTTCCCGCAGCGCCTCAATCTCTTCAGGGGTCATGCTCTCCTCCGGTTCATCACACACCACAGCGTGCTTCCCACTGCCGATGGTGTAGCTCGCGGCCGGAGCATCTGCAAGACGCACCCCGTGCGGTATTTCGGTCTCCGAGGATTCAGCCCCGGAAGACGAAGCCGAGGACGGAGTCGAAACCCTGCTCCCGGAGCAGTCAGCAACTTCGGTCTCCGGAGATTCCGAACTCAGCCAGTCGTCCAGCCTCTGCGCATCATCCATGAGGGGACCTCTGGCAGCCGATTCGGAAACCCGGTCAGAACTGAAGACGGCATCTTAACCTAGGGGAAGAGCACAAAACCCTAGCGCTTGTCAGCAACAGGTACAACAACGCCTCCTACGGCCTCTCCTCAAGTTCGCCGCAAAGCAATCCCGTCAGGGGCAGAGTTCCCTCCCCCCCGTCGCAAAACAACAAAGCCAAAAACAAGAATAACGCCGGGGCAAAGAAATCAAACAAACTTACCGATTAGTATGCTCAACCGAGAACAATCGGCCCTGGGAAAGCAGCGCGCAATGGTAGGGAGCGTTCAGGAAAACAGATCTCGCAGGGCAAGAAGGGCTCAGGGTGGTCGCCGGATTTCTCTCTTTCTCTTAGTTTCTCCAAAGCAAGAAGCAACAACAGAAAGAAGAGCAGAAGAGGCCTTTTTATAGAAGGGACCAGTGCCCTAGGAAATCAAAATCCCTCCAAAACAAGTAATCAGAGCAACTCAAACGCCTGCGAATCCACGCCCTACATCTCAAGACCGCCCCGCGCTGGCACGTGTCCCAGCGTTGGTAACCTCCCCATGCCATCATAACTGACGGGACTGATGGACTTCCTCCTTAAATGCATGTCAGCCATTTGTCCCACACGCTGGCGACAGGAAGGTAGGAGCGGGAATCAAGGAGTCAGGCCCTCCCACTTCCCCAGATTCCACGCTTGCACGACAATCTTCGCTGCATATCTCGAAGACCTCTTTCGCGGTTATAATCGTCCAACCGCTTGGAGAGCACCCATCCGGGTATGAAGCCTCGTCTCGCTATGGCTGGACGCCCGGTCGAGGATCGCCCGGCACCATGGCAGTTCGCGGTTATGATCATTCAACCGGCTGCATGGCTTCTTCGCTGAATATCTCGAAGACCTCTCTCGCGGTTATGATCATCCAACCGCTTGGAGAGCACCCATCCGGGTATGAAGCCTCGTCTCGATATGGCTTGACGCCCAGTCGAGTTCCGCCCGGCACCATGACAGTTCGCGGTTATGATCATTCAACCGGCTGCATGGCTTCTTCATCGCATATTACTGGAGACCTCGTCCGGATATGGCATGGCGACCGGACACCGGTCGAGGTCCGTCCAGTCGCACTTCACTGGGGGACTCGTCTCGATATGGCAGGACGCCCGGTCGAGTTCCGCCCACCGGTTACGACGCATCCAACCGGCTCAAAAGCACATTCCGGGAATAGGATCCACCCGGCACCATGGCATTTCACTGGGGGACTCGTCCGGAGATGGCATGATGTCCGGGCACCAGTCGAGTTCCGCCCAGTACCATGGCTGACCCCGGTCATGAGAACATTCGACCGGCTCGGGCTTTATACACCTGGGTGAGTTTGCATCTAACCCATGCACGCTTGTCCAGCAGGATAAAAACCTTGCATCGCACTAGCTGCGGCAACAGGGGGATGCATGGCGAGCTTTGTCACCTCAACGCCACCCCCCTACCAGGAACATAATGCACCTGGCCCCATGGCACTTCACTGGGGGACTCGTCCGGAGATGGCATGATGTCCGGGCACCGGTCGAGTTCCGCCCAATACCATGGCTGACACCGGTCGAGAATATTCGACCGGCGGGCGTTATACACCCGGGCGAGTCTGCATCTAACCCATGCACGCTTGGCCAACAGGATAAAAACCCTGCATCGCATTGAAAGGCGATCAAACATGGGGCTACATGGCGAGCTTTGTCACCTCAATGCCACCCCCTTACCTTAACGCTTATTCAATACAAGCTGAGAAGAACTAGCAAGTGTTCGCCGGTGCTTCAAACAGGCCGCAACACCAGGGTAATCTCCCTGCAGCCTAGCAATGGGAAACTCATCTCCATATGGCAGCTCGCCCGGTAGAGGCTCAGTGAATCCCGTTTTGGCAGCTCGCCCGGTAGAGGCTCAGTGAATCCCGTTTTGGCAGATCGCCCGGTAGAGGCTCAGTGAACTCCGCTCCGCTTTGATTCGGCAGATCGTCCAGTTGAGGCCCAGTGAAGCTCCGCTTCGTACCGAAAGGGCAGAGTGCCCGGCCAAAATTCCGTGCACGTTCCTTGCATGGCGGATTTCAACGCCTCATTGTCATCCCATGCACAAATCTCTTGCATGGCGGATTTCAACGCCTCATTATCATTCCATGCACACATCTGTTGCATGGCATCATGGCATCATTATTATCATCTTGGCTCCATGCTCATAACACCACAACACTTAGCCATATTACTGCTTATATTGCAAGTGTGCTTATAAACTATTGCTTCCCATCGGTAACAGGTACTCACCTCGGTCACACCCAATCTTTAACGCGGACTTGGGGGACTGGGCACCGGTAGGTTGGTAGCCCCGCGGGTCTGCGGGACAAGAGCAAGACAGATTTAAGTCCCCATTCAAGATTGCACTTGACCGGGAACTTGGGGGACTTGTTGACAGTAGCCACAGAGCGGCTACAGCAGGCCCACAGACCCGCAGCAAGCGCACCAGGTCCCGGCCCAAGGGTCGGGACCGGATCACCAGCACCCGGCCTCGGGGCCTGGCACTCTATCCTGCCTCCAGGGACCCAGGGGCTGGGGGCGCCAGCCTGCCTAAGGGGGCACCAGAAAGTATAAGCAGAAGGGAACCAGTCCCACATCGAAGAGTAAGGCCAGTCCTTACCCCCAACCACCTATATATGGGCCCCAACTACCTTCTTTATGAGGTAACTTGTCTCTCTCCTTGCTTACATACGTGACTTAGTTATATATATTCCAACTATACTAACTTAGGCATCGGAGAGGTGAAGGCCGGCCCGCCCGGTATTCCCCTTAGTAAGCAGGATTGCAGGAGATCGAGTTGGATTCATCAAGTATCTACTAGACCCCCGGGTTTAGGCAGAAACAACCTCCATGCATACGATTTTTATGCATACAAATTCAGGAAATCAACCTAATTAAATCAAGAAAACATGCAAAAGCCTACTGCCCATAATACCATATTCGATTAAACCACATGCATAATTCGGAAATTAAACCAAAGATAACCAAATAATATAACAAGAATTCGGAAATCCCAAGAATAATTTACAAAACCAAAATTACAACCAAGAATCCATACATATTTCATATACAAAATAATGTATAAGTACAAAGAAACAAAAGCCATGGAAAATTACAATCCGAATTGAGAACCTTCGTTGAAGAATTCGGCAAGAGGATTGGTGATGGTGATTGGAATGATTTTTAGGAAAGGTGGTGGAGATGGTTTGGCTTTGCTCTATGTGAGGATTGTTATGGTGGAAATTCGGCAGAGTTTTGGTAAGTTCAAGTGAGGAAGAGAAGATGATTATTCTGAAATTATGTTGTGGTATTTATAGAGGCAAGGGAGGCAGCTAGGGTTTACAAAACCTAGTTTTTCTCAAACTTATCCTGCTGGCAGATTTGATCTTCGAGTGAAGATTATGGAATATCTTTCTCTAAAAAATAGATATTAAGGTGATTCCAGTTGGGTTGGAAACTAGACTCCCGTAGCTTTCTATCCATATAAGGCTCGAATTCGGATTCATTGTGAGCTGTCCGAGAGAGTCTGTGGAAGTTGAGAGATGTGCACAGGAATTGTCCCGAAATTAATCAGGATTCTTTTTCTTTCTCTTATTATCTGAATTCTTTTCTTCTAGACTCTTCTTGGCCTTATCTTGGACTTGAATCTTCTCATTAAGTTAGTATGGACATATCTTTAGGTCCATAATATCTGATCCATGCTTCAAAAGTCCAAAGGAAAGCTTTCCTTGTGCAACCGGGATAGTTGTTGTTTTCCCGGTAGAATGACCGTACTCCAGTAAATCCGGCATAACTTCCTCCTCAGAGCTCCGATTGATGCGATTCCAAGTCCCAGAGAAACTAGACACACATAGATACCTCCATATAAAACAGTTTGATCAAATTCCTTATGAGTCGTGGGGAATGATTTTTCGAAGTTGGGACACAGTCCCAGGAAAATCCTGGAAGTCCCTGGATTGGTTTGCTCGGACTGCCAAGTTGCAGCCATCTTTTGGGTGACTTCCCGAACTCCGATTGATTTGAAATTTTAACACAACATTCCTCAGTATATGAATAATAAGCACACCAAATTTCATTAAATTCGGACAAGGATAGATCGCATTTTTACTCATCTCAGAATCACGAAAAAGACAACTTGCATTATTTTCCAGATTCCTCAAACTTAGTCATTTTTCGGATTCTTAACCAACTTTTCGCTAAACTCTACCAAATTAACACTAAACTATATTATGACTCTATCTTAGACAAAAAAGGGTTAAACAAAGCATAAATGAGAGTAAAAACATATAATATCGTCGCACATTGTGCTCCTATCAACTACCCCACACTTATCATTTGCTAGTCCCTTAGCAAAACAAAAACAAAAAGACTCAACTACTGCCCCTAAATGATTGTCTCAGGATCTTTAAAACACATAGCTTTCAAGTTAAGCATTTCAATGTAAGCACATAAATCCCGAGCGTCATAGACATGTATCAAAGCATGAACAAGTAAGAAACGAAAATCACAAGCAATGACATGTTATGTTGATTTCATCCTCCTCACTAGGCATACTCTCTTCTTTTCACTCATGATATGTCAATTCACTCATAGTATATGCAAGAGAACAGATTGTAAGGCAACAAATAGCTCGCATATTTCATCAAATAAAAGCACTTTGTGAATCAATTTTCTGGAAAAACTTCATGTAACAACTATGTGCACCAATGAACCAAAGCCATAAGCTCAACTCTTGAAAAAAATCTCCACAAATCAAAATTCACCCATTTTAAGAATCATAAAAAGATCAACATAAAGTTGATAATGGGGATTGGCATAAGGCATTCACATTTAGGATAATGGTGATAAAATGTCACTAAGACTTAGCAAAATTCAATAAATCCTTATGTCTTCACTCCAAAGGGCCAAATTTTATCATGTTGGGCCCAACTTCATTTTTTTCTCTTCCCCATAACATAGTGAATATGAACAAAGGTCAAGTATAACAATGTTAGACCTTCAAATAATCATACAACTCCAAATTCACCACAAGAACTCATCCAATTTTTTAGTTGCCGAAATCTTAAATATTTTTTTTTTCTTATTTTCGGCTCAAATTTTCTTTTCATTTGTGTGTCCGAAATTTCTTCTTTTTCTTTTAATTTCGGCAACACATCTCTTTTCATGCAATTGGACAAGTTTTACCCCACACTTACTTCCCAACATCACTTCAAATAACAAATTCCAATTAAACTTTACCAAGTCTTGAGAACAATGGTTAGGATAAACTGTTCTAAGCTCAAGGAATGTGTATCATGGTGATGAAATAAAATGGCTCAATGTTGGCTCAATGGGGTTAAAACTAAAGAGTCCCACGATGGGTACAAATTAGGCATAAGCTTTATTTGGCATTGGTGGTAATCCTAACATGATCTTTTCAATCCTTTTCAAAATCAAGGCATTTCATGAATAATAGTCTTAAAAATTGTCAAGAGTGAGTTCTAGCATTCTAAAGTTCATTAAAAACTATGGCACATAGTCATTGAATAATCAAAGAATGATGAAGTTTTCAAAAAATTCTGCCAATTTTTATCGCTCAAGAAGAAAGTGTATGACATCAAAGCTCACATAAGTTATTATGGAACAAAATCAACACAAACATGCATGCTTATTACACAAATAAATCCAAGTCTCAAATGTTCATACCAATCACAAAGTCCATGAAACTCACAATTAATTCTTATGATTATGCAAAACCATCATCTATGTATTCAAAGATATAATCATCATAGACTATTTAGGGGCATCCTAAGACTCAAAAACAAAACAAAATAAATAAAAGCAACAATTTTTTTTTTTTCTGATTTTCTGATTTTTTATTTTCTTTTCTTTTATGACTCAAAACAAAGACTCAAAAACAAAAACAAAATTCAAAAACAAAAACAAAATATGTGAAACATATATTCCCTACCCCACACTTAGAAAAATTACATTGTCCTCAATGTTACACAAAAATTATATTGTAATCTCTAAGCATATGATAAATCACACAAGTTCCACATTTATACAATTCAACCAAAAAGAGTTTAGGAATTTAGAAAATTCAAACTCTCGTAGACGGCTCCTTCACACTTTTGGTTGAAATGGGTTGTCTCCCATGCAGCGCTTAATTGTTTATAGTCCTTTAGCCTAGACTCTTCTCCATTGCTCAACAGGATCTTGGTGCGTCTCTAAGTCGTATCTCCTCAATGGTGTGCTCCTCAAAAGGTTCGTAGTAAGGCTTAAGTCGATGACCATTTACCTTGAACGCTTTTCCTGTTTCAATACTCTGAATTTCAATAGCACCATGAGAAAACACGTTAGTAACAATATAAGGCCCAACCCAACGAGACCGCAATTTTCCAGGAAATAATTTAAGACGAGAATGAAATAACAAGACTTTTTGACCAATATGAAACGTTTTGCCTCTTATCATCTTGTTATGAAACAATTTCGTCTTCTCCTTGTAAATCCACGCAGCATCATATGCTTCATTCCTGATTTCCTCAAGCTCGCTCAATTGCAATTTCCTGTGAAGTCCAGCCTTGTCAAGTTCCATGTTGAATTGCTTGACTGCCCACCACGCCTTGTGCTCCAACTCTACTGGAAGATGGCACGCCTTGCCATATGTGAGACGAAATGGAGACATCCCAATGGGTGTCTTGTATGCCGTTTTGTAAGCCCATAATGCATCATCAAGTCTGTCACTCCAATCTTTCCTTGATGGGCCCACAGTTTTCTCCAATATGCTTTTAATCTCTCTGTTTGACACTTCCGCCATTCCGCTCGTTTGAGGGTGATAATGTGTGGATACCTTATGGGTGACTCCATATCTCTTGAGCAAAGCCTCTATTGTTCTGTTGCAAAAATGAGAACCTCCATCACTTATAAGCACACGAGGTACTCTAAACCTGGAAAATATGTTGGTCCTCAAGAAATCTGCAACAACTTTAGCATCCTTCTTCTTCATCAGATATCTAAGGGCTGCATGATCAGAATAAACAATCACTTTAGAATTCAAAATATATGATCTAAATTTTTCTAAAGCGAAAATAACAACCAACAATTCTTTCTCAGTAGTAGAGTAATTCAATTGAGCATCATTCAATGTACGAGAAGCATAATAAATGACATTTGGCTTCTTCTCTTTTCTCTGTCCAAGAACTGCTCCAACTGCATAGTCTGAAGCAGCACACATGATCTCAAAAGGTAGCGTCCAATCTGGTGGCGCCATGATAGGTGCTGTCGTTAATAGCAATTTCAACTTCACAAATGCATCTTCACACCCTTTGTCCCTTATGAATGGAACATCCTTCTGCAATAAGGCACAAATGGGCTTGGCCACCAACGAAAAATCCTTGATGAACCTCCTGTAAAAACCTGCATGGCCAAGAAACGAACGTACCTCCCTTACAGTTGTAGGGGAGGGTAAGTGAAGCATAATATCAATCTTGGCCCTATCAACCTCAATACCCTTTGCAGAAATTATGTGTCCTAAAACTATCCCTTATTTTACCATGAAATGACATTTTTCCCAATTAAGCACAAGGTTAGTTTCTACACATCTTTTCAGGATTAATTCCAAATTCTCTAAGCATGCATCAAAGTCTTTTCCATAAACACTAAAATCATCCATAAAGACTTCAATGATATTTTCAATATAGTCGGAGAAAATGGAATACATACAACGTTGAAATGTACCTGGTGTGTTGCATAAACCAAAAGGCATGCGTCGATAGGCAAACGTACCAAAGGGACATGTGAACGTCGTCTTTTCCTGATCATCTGGGTGAATGCATATCTGATTGTAACCGCTGTACCCATCCAAGAAGCAATAGAATTCGTGCCCAGCTAGTCTCTCCAACATCTGGTCCATGAAAGGCAAAGGCATGTGATCCTTGCGAGTAGTAGCATTCAGCTTTCTGTAGTCGATGCACATCCTATGACCTGTCACCAATCGTTGGGGCACGAGTTCATCTTTGTCATTCTTCACAACTGTGACTCCACTCTTCTTAGGTACAACTTGGACAGGTGCAATCCACTGGCTATCTGAGATAGGATAAATTACTCCACAATCCAGCAATTTGATCACCTCGTCCTTCACAATCTTCATCATATATAGGGGGGTGTAAACGTCTCTGACCCTCCCTAGTAGGCTTGGCTCCTTCCTCGAGCAAGATCCTATGGACACAAGTTGTAGGGCTGATTCCCTTGATGTCCGCCAATGTCCATCCAACGGCGGTCTTGTTTCTCTTCAGCATGCTAGTCAAACGTGCTTCCTGCTGCTCACTCATCTGTGATGACACAATAACTGGTAGTGTGTCATCGTCTCCCAAGTATACATACTTCAAATGGTTGGGAAGCACCTTCAGTTCTAATATAGGGGCCTGTTCCACAGATGGTAGAATTTTATTAGTGGAAATGGGAATTGACATGAACTGATTATACCTAAAGTGGGGTATTGCCTAGCTTGGCAACAACTTGTGCAATGCACGGCTCAAGATCTTGCCGTGCCTCCATCGAAATGCTCTCCCCAAATGTGTCAATTCCTGCCCCTTGCTCAATAGCTAATTGCTATTGATCCAAAGTTTCCGACAAAACCTGCGCAACAGAATCAACTACGTCAATAGCATAGCAAGATTTAAGGTCAGAAATTGGATACCTCATCGCTTCAAATATGTTGAAGCTAATCATTTCACCATCGAACTCCATGGTGAGATTCCCCTCAGCAACATCAATCTTTGTTCTTGCTGTCCTCATGAATGGTCGCCCCAACAATAGTTGAGTGGAATTTAGGGGCGACTCTTCCATATGTAGCACATAGAAGTCTGCAGGAAAAATCAGACTATTCACCTGCACAAGAACATCCTCAACATATCCCTCAGGATATTTGTTAGACCTATCGGCGAGTTGAATAATTACATTGTCTCTCTTCAATTCGATACAAACGACCTCTAATGTCGCGTGACCAACTGGACATTCATGTACCTGAAATTATTCGAAAATCAAGTGTTTAGCCAAGGAATTCAAAAAGAAAAATAAAAGTATTTGTGTAGTTAGAATTTGTGTAAGTGTTATTATTGTAAAAGTATAGTCAACGAAATATATATAAGTATCACACAAGATTTTCAAGCTTTCAGAAAATTCACAAGTAACAAACAAGAATTCGGTCCTAGTTTTCCAAGAGTGTCGAAAATAGTATGAGATTGCCGAACCTAGAGTCTATTTCTTTTATTCACACAACTTTAAAATTCGAGGTACGTGGAGCAGAGGAGATAACAGTGCAATGGACTGATGCAGCCCAAGGTAGTATCATGCTTATTCCGATATACCTCAAAAATTAAAGACGAATTTTGTTTTAAAGAAAATAGATTCACATATGTTCAAGTTATCTTCTAGCGTCTAAAGTAAGGTGATGCTTCGGCACAAGCTGTTGTCTAGGGTCGAGCGTATTTCACTTTTCTAAGGCGGTTTCATTAAGATCCACGGAGAGTGAACTCTCTTTAGGAACCAGGCAGGTCTCGTTGTTGGACACCACGGAGAGCGAACTCCCTATCGACTCACTCACCGAGAATGAACATCAGTTTGTGGGCCTTGAGAACCAGTTTTACAAACCTGAGAACCAATCAATGAAAATAACTTGCCCCATACTTTGTAAAATAAACTCGGGTCCCTAGCGGTCTACAAGTGTTGATTAAAACCGCCCTCAACCTCATAGAAGTAATAACTTTGCCAAAATGTCGCTTGTATGCGTGGTGGGGAAGTATCCCGCGTTTCCCAGTCTACATAAAACGGATCCAACAAAGCATCATTCGTATGAAGAGTTTTGGTTATGATCAACAAAAGAGGCTTCACCTACATGTTACACTTTAGAAACTACAATAAACTTAAACATACATAAAACTATCACTTCCTAGAAATTATCTAAGTGTTACAAACATTCACAAATATCCATCACATAATTCGGCAATTAATCAAACCAAAAACCAAAAACAAAAATCGGAAATCCCTATTTACTATTACACTTCCGAAAAATCCTATCATACATATCCCAAAAACTATAGCAAAATTAAATAACCTGCAATATACATAATTACAAAACAACACTTTATGAATCAAAAAAATTAAATTTCCCCGGCAACGGCGCCAAAAATTGATGGAGCTATTATCCAAGCACAAAGTACCTGCAAAACAACTTCATACACATAATACCCTTCTTGTGTCGCTTGTAGTATTGACAAGTAGGGATCGTTCTATCCGGGGAAATCAAGGGCATTTAATCACATAAAGTATTGCAAATAAACGGGGGTGTCGATTTTTATATCTAATTTACCTACTGATTTTTACTAAATTTAAATCCTAAATTATTATATACAATTGATCAACATCTTCCACACAATCACAAAACACAAAACTCATTAAACATGCAACGAAATTAAACAAAGTAATAGGGGCAGCAAGCTAAAATCGGATTCAAGATTCAATTAAGTTTCAATTTAATTAGAGCCTTCGCGGTATATCTAATTATTCAAAACATCACAAGTATTTAGAATCAACTTCGTGTGTAATCCTAAACATGGTACGTACTAATCGGTTTAAAAACACTTCGCGTAGAAATTAAACACAAATAGCACATAAGCACAATATGTCGAATTGGAAACATGTTAGCAGGTATGGCGTCACTCATCCCACATCGACATGCAAAATTCCAGAATTATTCTAGCACTTTAGATTAATACAAATTAAAACCAACTTCGCGTATGATTCAACATGTATTAAATCGGCATGTGAAACCAACACACAAAGGATAGTCATGGCCAAGACTACCTCTATGCATACGATTTTTATGCATACAAATTCAGGAAATCAACATAATTAAATCAAGAAAACATGCAAAAGCCTACTGCCCATAATACCATATTCGATTAAACCACATGCATAATTCGGAAATTAAACCAAAAATAACCAAATAATATAACAAGAATTCGGAAATCCCAAGAATAATTTACAAAACCAAAATTACAACCAAGAATCCATACATATTTTATAGACAAAATAATGTATAAGTACAAAAAAACAAAAGCCATGGAAAATTACAATCCGAATTGAGAACCTTCGTTGAAGAATTCGGCAAGAGGATTGGTGATGGTGATTGGAATGATTTTTAGGAAAGGTGGTCGAGATGGTTCGGCTTTGCTCTATGTGAGGATTGTTATGGTGGAAATTCGGCAGAGTTTTGGTAAGTTCAAGTGAGGAAGAGAAGATGATTATTCTGAAATTATGTTGTGGTATTTATAGAGGCAAGGGAGGCAGCTAGGGTTTACAAAACCTAGTTTTTCTCAAACTTATCCTGCTGGCAGATTTGACCTTCGAGTGAAGATTATGGAATATCTTTCTCTAGAAAATAGATATTAAGGTGATTCCAGTTGGGTTAGAAATTAGACTCCCGTAGCTTTCTATCCATATAAGGCTCGAATTCTGATTCATTGTGAGCTGTCCGGGAGAGTCCGTGGAAGTTGAGAGACGTGCGTGGGAATTTTCCCGAAATTAATCAGGATTCTTTTTCTTTCTCTTATTATCTGAATTCTTTTCTTCTAGACTCTTCTTGGCCTTATCTTGGACTTGAATCTTCTCATTAATTTAGTATGGACATATTTTTAGGTCCATAATATCCGATCCATGCTTCAAAAGTCCAAAGGAAAGCTATCTTGTGCAACCGGGATAGTTGTTGTTTTCCCGGCAGAATGACCTTACTCCAGTAAATCCGGCATAACTTCCTCCTCAGAGCTCCGATTGATGCGATTATAAGTCCCAGAGAAACTAGACACACATAGATACCTCCACATAAAACAGTTTGATCAAATTCCTTATGAGTCGTCGGGAATGAGTTTTCGAAGTTGGGACACAGTCCCAGGAAAATCCTGGAAGTCCCTGGATTGGTTTGCTCGGACTGCCAAGTTGCAGCCATCTTTTGAGTGACTTCCCAAACTCCGATTGATCTGAAATTTTAACACAACATTCCTCAGTATATGAATAATAAGCACACCAAATTTCATTAAATTCTGACAAGGATAGATCGCATTTTTACTCATCTCAGAATCACGAAAAAGACAACTTGCATTATTTTCCAGATTCCTCAAACTTAGTCATTTTTCGGATTCTTAACCAACTTTTCGCTAAACTCTACCAAATTAACACTAAACTATATTATGACTCTATCTTAGACAAATAAGGGTTAAACAAAGCATAAATGAGGGTAAAAACATATAATATCGTCGCACATTGTGCTCCTATCAGAAGATGACTTTCTCAAATGTAAGCTAGAATAGTGAATGATATACTATTAGAACAGTAGTAGAAACTACAGTATTCAATATTGTTTACATTTGATATAAAGCTAAAGGATTACTGGAACATTCTATTATAATATTTAGCTTCTTCATAATTGATCTACTGTTTGGCTAATCAAATATTGTATATGATTATGGTTTGTTTACATGCCATTGTCATAAATAATTGACGAGTTGCCTAAGCAATCCTTCAATGATAAACCGTACAAGAAACGTTAGTAGTTTATGATAAGTAGGGATCGTTCTAGCCGGAGATTAAGGGTACATGAAACATGAGAATGTTAGACAATATTCACATATATACAAATTTGAAACGTCACTTTTGGGGGGTGAATTGTGATCGGTAGCAAGATTGCCCTAAAACTATTAGACACGAAATTTAAACCTAATTTACTATATACAAGTGATCATCATCTTTCACACCAAGCAATTCATACAAAAGACTCTTTAACATATAAGACACGTACGCATGCAAGAAAGTAAGGAACAAGTATCGACATGTTTTAGACATAGATTAGTTTCGACCTACAACTAGAACGTTTCCGATTTTACCTAGTTGAAAGACTTCCAATGTTTTAAGATCTAGCTATTCACAAAATAATCCTAAAATTTATGCTACCGTTATACCACACGTAACATTAAAGCACAAGAGTCTATAATCGAAGACATGTAAACAAGTAAGGTTGTCAATCATCTTATTTAAGTATGCAAGTTATCTAAAATTTTACCCTAAGTGAGCACAACAAATCAAAGCTACATACGTATGACTTTATCCATTAGTACTCGGGTTATATGAAATTAACCTAACATCTAGAATTACATGCTAATCAAAACTAATGTTTCGGTTTTTAAGTCACACCCTTAGATTACTAACTGATTTAAACCCTAAACATGCATTTAATACCACTGTCCTAATTATCTAACATATGAATCAAACAAGTTAAAATTACAAAATTAATTTAATAAACATGGAATCGGTTTATACAAGAGTTTAGCAAAAACCAAGAATCGAATAGAGTTCATACAATACAACCAAACATAAAAAAAAATACTTGAAGAACCTTTGAAGAATCCTCAAACTGTGGTGGAAGATGCACGGCAGTAGGCAGAATATTGGTACGAAATTTGGGTGGTGGTGGTGTAGGTTTCGGCTAGGTATTTGGTGTTTGGTGCTTGTGAGACTTGGTAGAGCTTTTGACTAATACTTGTGCTTGAGATGAGATAATTTTTCTGTAGGAAAACAAGGCTTTATATAGAGAGGAAATCGGTAGAAACCCTAGGGAACAAAACCTAATGTAAATCGGCAAAGGAAATCCTTGTGCAAAAAGGTTTTTGTTCCTTCCTTTCTTCGTTCTTCTAGGAAACTAACTTCTTCAGCTGATTTTCTTTGTGGATCGGGCTGCAATGCTTCATGGACTCCTCAAGTGGACTCAACAACTCTCTTTGATGGATAATGGTCCATGGATATGCAGCAATCGGCCTCATTCACCGGATCGGCAGAATTCTTCTCAAACTGGCGAGCTTTCCTATCCGAGCTAGGAGATCACTTCCCTTCATCTTTTTCACTTCTTTTTGGCATTTTTGGATCCCCTAATCTTAATTAAGGTTGAAAAATCTCACTTGATGCATTCGGTTGCCCTTTAAATGCTTAAATACAGAAAAGCAAGAAAACGAGCAGTAGGTTCCTCTTCTTCGCACGGCAGTGATCTTGCTGTCTTGCGACTGCCATAAATTTCTCCCCAAGAAAACTTATGATATGATTCTAAATTCTGTAGAAACTAGACTTATAGAGCTTTCCTTGCATATATGGAATGCTTTCTAGTTCCTTGTAGTCCGTCCTGGAGAATATTTGGAAGTTGAGTGATGTGCCCAGGAAATTCCTGGAACTTGCTGGATCCGAATTTGCATAGCATTTTTCGGCAGCCTCTTTTGCTCCGATTGTTAAAAATCCTTCTATTGCTCAATCCTTGATATGTCTGATACTCATAAGAGAAGAAAAATCCATTAAAAGCATCATGGAAGCTTTACAGAATCAACGAAATATTCAGAGACTTCAAGGTTGAGCACTTTGTCGATTTTCTGTAAATTTCCAACGCTTAAGCATATTTTCATTATAATTCTACCAAAATCTCATAATTCTACCAAAATCTCATGACTCTATTATATGACTCGATTTTATGATATTAAGGGTTAAAGCAAAGTTAAAACGATAGTAAAACATATTAAGAACGTCACATTTTATGCTCCTATCACTAATTTATGTTCGTGTTTGGTTTAATATGTATAGAAATTTGAAACTAGTTACAAGAGTGGTTCAAGTTCGAGTACGAAAAGTGAGCTTCAAAAGTATCTCGAGGAAGAAAGATTGGATAGAAAGAAAGAGTTGGAAGTTCTTTCATCGTGGAAATTAGAACAATTTCGCTATCCAGTACTTGCTCATATAGATCGTGATGTTCTTACCATTCTTATTTCTACGGTAACATCTGAATCAACATTTAGTAAATCTGGTAGGGTATTGGACCAAAATCGTAGCTCACCTGAAACCGTTCAAGCATTGCTATGTGCTCGTGATTGGATATTCGGTAAGAAAGGTAAATTCTCTATCACTTGGTCAATTGTATTAATTTCGTGTTTTTTTTATCTCACGAACATTCATTTCATTTTAATTTGACCAACTTTCTCTTTTTTATATATTAAATCAAGATCGGTCAGATTTGGAGCACCTCACTGAAAACGTATTGGAGTTGAGATTGGACGGACAAAGCCAAACCGATTGAAGATCTTTGTATATTTTAGTTTTATGTAATGATATGACTTCTTATTTAACTCGTTCTGACAATGATGAACTAAAATTTGTTATTTGTAGTTTGACATTAGATATGATTTGATATGAGAATTGTGGCATTAAAACAGAATATATAAAATAAAAAACCTTAGCGGGTCTTAGCGGGTTCTAACGGGTAACCCGTGAATCCAGCGGGTTGAACCCGCTATAACCCGCTATCTTAATGGGTTGTAGCGGGTTCAACCCGTTGAGACCGCCAACCGGTTACAACCCGTCCATTACCCGCCCAACTCATCTAATTGCTAGGCCTCTAGACCCTCTGATCATGCCGATTGCCCGTCGTAGAGTCGTCACCTTCTGGGATATTGGAGGAAGCAATTGATAGTGTATGGATTTTCAATTAAGGTGCTAGTTTTGAACTTGTTCTTTGTTTTGTTTTATACAGTTTGAGACATAGAAAGTTGCTTTCTGGTATAGGTATTCTTTCGGTGTTAAGCATTTTCCGTTTACTTACTTGTACTTCATGACTGTAATGCGCCATTTCTCTGTGTGTCCGAGTGTGTGTTCATATATACATGGAGTTCAAGTAAAAATGCTCCTCTCTTACTAGAGGAATTGTGATACTGACTTATCAACTTATCCAAGTTAAGTTTTAGAAATGATTAAGGTAAGAGTATATGACTTGTGGTGTAGTATCCCTCTCCGCTTGCATTAGGTAAGCTGAGAAGTTATATACTGTCAATTTGATGAGTCGCCTAAGCGAGCATCAAGCAATAATAACCCTACAATCGTTAGTAGTATAGACATAAGTAGAGATCGTTCTAAGCTAGGGATTAAGCGTACCTGAAACATGAGATTGTTAGACAAATATACACATATATACTCACTACACCATACGTCAAAACGTCACAATGGGGGTAGGTATAGGCGTCGGCAGCAAAGGCTGCCCCTAACATCTAGGCACGAAAATAAATTGCTGAAAATAAATCCTAAGTCTATTATTTACAAGTTTGGTCGACATCTTTCACACAAAGCACTCCACACTCAACTCTTTAACAAATAAGATTCGCACACAAGAAAGTAAGGAACAAATATTTAGCATGCATTGGACTTAAACAAGTTTCGATCACAACTAGAACCTTTCCGATCTTACCTAGTTGAAAGACTTTTCTAATGTTTTAGAATCAAGCTATTCGCAAGGTGATCCTAAAAGTTATGCTACCGTTATACAACTCGTAACATTGAAGCTCTAAAGTCTATTAATCGAAAACAAGCAAACAAGTAAGGTCGTCAATCTTCTTATTTAACATGCAAGTCCTAAGGTTAACCACTCTAGGTGTGCACAACAAATCAAAGTGATCATACGTCTACTTAGTTCATTATAACTCAAGCAAATTAAACCTAATACCTAGATCATGTTCAAAGACAACACTAAGTATCGATTATAAGCCCTCACCTTAGTTCTAACCGGTTTAAATTCTCAACATGCATCAACACCACTGTCATAATTATCTACGTGTACTCATCTTACAAGTTTTATATTACAAATTAACATGTAAATTCATTGTTGCCGAAACTTAAACCTAAATCTAAGCATCGAATTCAACAAATCATTAACATACAAATTATAAAACCAATCTCCAATTCGGTTCATACATAGACATATAATCCAAAACCAAAAATACATATAAGTTTCATAGACAAAACTAAACATAACTACATAAACTTTACTAAACCGAGAGAAGGGAGCGGATCACACTTTTGTAGACACCTTGATGACTTCGACTCGTGTGGATCCGGCGGAAGATGGAAGAGGTATGGAGGCTGCTCGGCAAAGGGCTGTGTCGGAAGACAAAGGTTCCAAGTTTCGGCAGAAACTTGGGTGAAGGTGGAGGTGATTTCGGCTAGGATTTATGTAGGACTTTTGGGCAGAATTTGGTAGAGCTTTGGCTTTGTGTTCTAGGAAAAGATGTGACACCTTTTTCTGTGGAAAGATGGCTATATATAGAGCAAGAATACTAGGGTTGCCGGCCTCAACAAGGAAAGGAGAAATTCTTTTCCTAGTTGTCTTATGTTTCCTTGTTGAATAATTATTGCATTCTTGGACTTCTTTTTCAGAATTTTCTTTATGGCATGGGCTTCACATCTTCATGGACTTCATATGTGGGCTTGAAAACTCCATTTGGTGACCTTGGTCTATCGAAAAATTCCTAAAGCCCGCCAAGAACACAACCGGCAGCATCATGCTTGCCGATCGGCAATGCAATCCTAGTGTGGCTAGGAAATCTTCTTTTCTTCATGCTTTCCTCCATTGTCTTGGCTCAATGTCTTCCTCCATCCTTCAATAAGCTTAGACAATCTTCAAATATGCAATGGCATGCCAAAATGTCCATCGAAAACAGAAACAAAGGAAACGAGACAGAAACTTGCTGAAATCGGCTGGAATGACCTTGCTTCGGTAAAACTGGCATAACGCCCTCGTCGGAGCTCCGATTGATGTGATTTCAAGTTTCAGATAAACTAGACACATAGAGATTCCTCCATATAAAAGGGCTTGATCAAATTCCTTGTGAAACGTCGGGACTGAATTTTTGAAGTTGGGACACAGTCCCAGGAAAATTCCTGGAAGTCCCTGGATTTAATGCTCGGACTGCTGATTTGCAGCCATCTTTTGGGTGACTTTCCGAACTCTAATTGATCTGTATTTTTGACACAAGACCCTTTAGCAAGGAAATAATATGCATACCAAATTTCATCAAATTTAGAAAAGGATAAGTCTCAATTATATTCATCTCAGAATCACGAAAAAGACATATTTTGCACTATTTTCCAGAATTCTTAAACTTAGTCATTTTTCGGATTCTAAAGCACATATTTCCAAAACTCTATCAATTCGACACTAAACTAAATTATGACTCTATCTTAGACAAATAAGGGTTAAACAAAACATAAACGAGGGCATAAGCATATTAATATCGTCACACATTGTGCTCCTATCACAATTGCAAAAGCTTCCTGTTCTTTCTTAGCAGTAGTAAACTCATATATCCAACTGGTAGACTTAAGAACCTAACATAGAATCTTAATATGCGTCTTTAGTATAACATTATCATAAAAGCGATATCCACTGAGCTACTGAGGATAGCCAGTAGTTGGCCTTAAACCTACAATTCGTTGGCCTTAAACCTAGTTGGCCTTAAACCTACAATTCGTTGGCCTTAGAATATAGCTACATCCAAGTACTTGGTTCAAATCCCTTAATGTACGCAAGCCAAACAAGTCCCTTCTAATTGGGAATAGTCCTTTGGGGTTTCTGCTCTCATTAGTTTCCCAGCCTATAGAAAATGTGACGGTGTACATTTTGCCAATTGGCTTTTAGAATTTTTAGTGTTAGGAGAGATTAGTATAGTATTCGGCTAAGTTGGACATTATACAGATCCTGGCCAATATGGCCTTTTGTTTTTTAATGTTAATCAGATCATGTTCTATTTTAAGGCATTACTGCTAAGTTGCTAAGCATGTGTAAAGGTGTATTCAATTCTTAGCAAAGGGTATGAGTGACACGTATTTATTTTATCAGGCAGTGACATAAAGAAACCTAAGGATTTGTCAATCTCAGCGGAGGAAAGTTAAACAACCCCTACACGAACAAATAAGCTTTTTGTGACTAGTATGTTGCAACTTCAATTCCTATGATGGTTGTAAGAGTATATAATGTCTAATGATTATGTTAAGGGTTAATCTGTTATTTGAAGCTATTTTTGTAAGTTTCTGTATCCGACTTTGTAGTGCAATTTCCTGTTAATTGAAGCTATTTGTTATGGTTGGTAGCTTATGGTTGAGCCCCAGACAAATTAATGTTTTTTATACTTATATTTATGTTTTGTTTAATTGTGTGTATATATATATATACAGTTCCTATCCAGAGCGAACATTCGCTTTGAAATTAACGTGCGAAGTTATTTTTTTGATACACTTTTTGTCATATTTTCACATTCCACCGTTCAGATATTAGAACCTAATGTCTAGATCATCTCTGCAAAATTTCATCCAACCTAATAATTGTTTGACTTTTCATTATGGTGATTTACACGAACAGTTCAGGTAACATATTTAGTTTGTTCATTGATTTAATATAGTTTCGATACTTTAAAAGTCACCAAATTAGATGAAATTTTGTAAGAATGATCTATATATTAGGTTCAAACATTTGAAAGGTAGAAATGTTAAAATATGATAAAAAGTGTGTCAAAAAAAAACTTCGTACGTTAATTTCAGAGTGAATATTTATTCTGGATATAAATTGATATATATATATATATATATATAATATTATTTAATTAACATATCCACTGTTTATTCGTGCATGAAAAAAAATTAAATTTTAACGTGTCCGTGCTACCTACAAAGTCTAAACTCATTCCCTCTCCGATATTCCCCTCACAACAATACTTTTATCTTTTGTTTCGGTAGTTAATATTGGTTGTGTATAACAATCTAAACTGTTCCAAGGCCTCAGGGTTTCTTCCCTTAACCAGTTTTGGTAGGCCATGAATCCAAATCCATACCAACCCACAGGTCCCTGGCCTCGAATGTGGCTGCCTAACCCTCCTATGATACCACCCAATACTCCTGTAATGCCCACCAATGCTCCTATGGTGCCACCCAACCGTCCAATGACAAGTACTTTCTGGGAGACCACAAACGTGCTTAATCATCTCAAGAACTTGCAGGACACTCTTGGTCTTGCAAACGCAATGTAAGTTTCATGAACTGTGTTGTGTTCCAATTGAAGCTCTTTCTAAACATTTGTTAACATTTGTGGTTGGATTTGTAGGCAGAAAGAGGTGGAGACGTTGTTGTCGATCAAAGACGGTAAAGATGATGGATCTGTCAGTGAGGTTTCTGAGTTGTTGAAAGACACGAAGGTCGGTTTGGAGTCCCAAGTGTTGCAATCAGTGGAAGCTGCAAACTCAGTAATGGCTAAACTACGAGTTGAGATTGAACCGTTTAGAGCGATCACGCACGAAATGTGTCCATGGGAGGAGAAATCTGCAGCTGTTAAATTATCCAATAGAATATGCAAGTCCAAGAGGAATAAAGGTTGGGGGAAGAGAAAGAGGAAGCGCATTGCGGAGATGGTTGCAAAGGTGGGCTGGTTTGGTTTGGTCCCTTTCCTCTCTTTACATTAAGTTGCGATGTTTAAGTGCTTATCTTGGTTTGTTTATTTTTCTTTTGGTGTGGTGATATGAAGGAACGTGAAGGGTTTGATGAAGCTGATCGAGAACCTGATGAGTGGAGAGCGAGGGAAATTGCCAAGGATATTGCCAAACGCAAGGTATTAAAGTGTTTCTCTTAAGCTGCTATGTTGCTGGTGTCTTTTTGTTAGTAATGTAGGCTTGATGTATGGCATTTCAGATGGAAGACATGAAGAAAATTGCAAGCCTTAAAGCAAAGGAAGAGAGGAAGAGACTAGAATCCGAGGTAACAGTTTAAACCAACATGCTGTGTGATGATGTTGCGGTGCTGCCTTTTGTTTTTAGTTTTGAAAAAATGTCAAGTAGTTTGATTTCATGTTCATTTTTCAGCTTGAGATAGTATTGATTGTTGAGAAATTGCAAGAGTTGCGCTCCATCAGGATTGAGAAAATGAAGAAACAAGGTTCGTTCTCTTTTGGGTTTTAAATGGCTGCTCTGTCATGCCTATGTTAGCAATAAAATCATGTTATGATGTGTTATCATGTGAGCATGCCTCTTGGCAATGCATCTTCTAAGCTTTTTAGATTGTAGATGAAGGGATATGATCTAGATGTACCTCTTCTTCTGTCTATATGTTTTGCTACAGCCAAATATTTTAGACTTAGTCCTCATTATCCTGCTGAGTCTAACTTGTGGTAGTTTTTGTCTTTATGCAGGCCATTTTCTCCCAGAAGAGGACGATATATTTCTTGAAAGAGTACGAGCTACAGTAGAGGAGGAGGAGCATCAAGCAATCTTGGCAGCTGACATGGATGCTGCTAGGGATGCCATTGCAACTGCTGAGCAATCGAGGAAAACAACCGAGAATTGTAGACCTGATTCCATTGATCAAACCGGTGCTAAAGGCGAGAGTAAGGAAAGTAAAGGCCAGAAAATTCCAAGCACTAAAGAAGGCGACTTTGCTGCAGTCGCTAACAAGGAATCTGGAAAACAAGTTATACAAGGAGAGGGCTATAGTGGAGCTTATGATGCTGTGGCAAATTTACCTATGGAGTTTTATCACTACTATCATGGCAGCAATACTGATATGGTCACCCTTATTGAGGTAATTTTAAATATGGAATTTTCCAAGTTTGTATTACTTCCTCCAGATAGAGTTTTTTTTTTAAGTCTTTAACTATTCACGTCCTCTGGCATCTCCTCTGTTCTGGTCTTGAATTATAATCACGACTTATTGCTTGCAGGTGAGAAGAACATGGGATGCGTATATAAGACCAGGAGGAAGGTGAGTACCAATTCCTTACTCATTAGTTGAAGCCATTCTAATTTTCTTATTTGACATTGCCTGATCCACTTACATTGCATCTATCACCTGTTCCACCATACACCATCAGAATTAGGGCAAAAGGCACCATAGAGGCTTTACCTGTTGTTATGCTACATCACCAATTAAGAAAGTTAATAACTTGCTTAATTATGATGAATGATGCATGACTTTATGATTCTGCTATTTCTCGCGCAGTCGATTTCCAGGACACTGGGTTCAACCTCCAACTCCTGCAGATGATATCTGGGCGTCTTACCTTCTGCAACCTCAATGATTGAGCTGCTGGTTCAGGCAAATTTTGCTGAAACTACGGTGAAAGGTTGTCTACTGAGACTACTTAAATAGCACACTTGACTTGGATTGCTGTTTTTGGTCTGTTAGGAATATCATGTATAGTATTTACTAGATTGAGAACGTACATATCACCATCTACTAACAGGTGCGTCTGTAGTTTTATTTTCCAATCTCGAAAGAACTACATATTGCATTTGAATTGTTATATGGAAGGTATAACTTTAACATTTAATTTGCAGCATTATGCATCATTGTATATTTTATCTGCTGATTGTCCATTTTGTAACTCTATTCATGGAACTGTTGGCCACTTGTATTCCCTTTCGCTAAGGCTATTCGGCAGAATGGAAGATCAGTCCTTTGCACTTAACATGTAGATAGTTTCTTAACTGGCTAGTTCTTTTTTAAACACATAGTCAACTTGGTATATGATAGGAGCATAAAATGCGACGTTCTTAATATGTTTTTACCCCCATTTATGCATTTCTTATCCCTTATTGTTGTATTATAGAGTCATTGAGTTATGTTAGAGTCGTTGGCAAGTGTTGGTGAATAAATTGAGCTAAAAATGCAGAAATGTCGATTTTTGAAGAGTTTTAGTTTAAGTAGGACTCCTTGTTGTACTAGGAACCCTGTTTAGACTAGGAAACCTGTTTTGACTAGGAAACTTGTCGGAATTGATTTCTTTATCTTTCGTCGTTTCTAATATTTGTGTGGATCGGTTTTGTGCTATAAAATGTTAAATTGCATAATTATGGTGGAGTCCTTATTGAACTAGGATTCCTAATAAGAGTTTGATTTGACTAGGACTCCTTTTTCAAGTAGAATTCTATTTGGAAAAGGATTCCTTACTAAAGTAGGAATCCCAGTTGGATAAGGATTCTACGAGTTTGAGTCCTAATTGAAGTCTACGAGTGAAGAGTTTTAGTCGAACAAGGAGTCTACAAACGCTCGACGTTTTTGAATCGTCGAAAGAATTTCATTGAAAATACAACTCCTTGTTGGACTAGGATTCCTTATCTACTTAGGACTCTTACTCATGGTAATTGTGCTACATATTTTTGTCTTCTTTTTGATTTATTTCATGATCATATTTTCAGGAAATCATGAGAAGACAAGGAGAGAATTTTCGGCAATAATATGATGCTTGGCGTGTGGAACAAGAACTAGAAATCCAAAATGGATTTGGAAACTTTCCTAATCTCCTAACCTTACCTATTACATATATGTCTTTTTAAGACATCATTTGTCTAGATTAGGACAAGTTTAATACATGAATTAATTGTGTTTCTTTTCTTTATTTTCAGATTTTATTTGGAGATAAAGAAGGAGATAATATCTTGATGGAGTCTTTGCCGAATTACCATGGTAATTGTGAAGTAATTTTCGGTAGATAACAACTTGTGCCGTGCATCTCCAAGAATGAAGTAATGAATTGAAACTCTTCAAGGCCGGCCAAGAAAGAATTTGTGAAGAGATAATCCTATAATTTTATGGGATTTTCGGAAATTACTTGAGAGAAAAGAGGAAGAACTTGAGGAGGAGACTTCAAGGCCGGCAGCTTTTGGAGATAATAAAGGAGAATTCTTTTGCCGAATGTGGACAACTTCTCATGCATGATTCATTGATAATTGCTGAATTATTTGTTGATTAAATTCAAGAGATAATTTGAAGACTTATTCAGCACTTATCTTTGGATTTTCGGAAAATAAGAAAAGAACAAAGCATGGAATGAATGTGGACTTAATGTGTGCTTGATGCAATTGCTTGGTGCCGAATTAATGTGTTTTTACTTGAAGAATTTGTGAAGGGATAATTCGGAAATTGCATGAAGAGACCAAGTCTTGTTGCCGAATCCATCACCTAATTGATTTCGGTTTTATTGGAGAGAAATCCTTTGCCGAACCCTAGCTCCTCCTATCCTCTATATATACCGCACTTTGGTATTCATAAAATCATCTCCCTTTCCTCACTTTTACCTTGCCGAATCCCTGCCAAATTAATTCCACAAATTACATACCAAGGAGCAAAGCCGAATCCACCTTCCATCTCTCACAAAAATCCATCATCACCAATCCTTGCCGAATCTCTAACAAAGGTTGTAATATGGATTGTTTTATTTTGGTTTTTGTTACTTTGTATTTAAACATAACTTTGTCTATGAAGTATGTTTTTGTTTATGGATTTAATTTCGGTATTGATAATCATATATGGGATCTTTGGATCTTTGTTATAAATGTTTGGGATTTTTATATATGATTGCCGATTTATGCATGTGATATGATTAAATATGTTGTATGGGCAGTAGGTTTTGAATGTGTTCTTGATTTTAATTAGGTTTATTTCCTTAATTCGTGTGGAACCGAAGGAGATATCTAGATGCATTCGATGGCCATGAGTGTTATCTAGGTGTTGAATTCATATGCCGATTTAATACATGTTGAATTACACGCATGTTGGATTTAATATGTATTAATCTAAGGGTAAGAGTAATTCTGGAAATTTACATGTCGATGTGAGATGGGTGACGCCATACTTGCTAACATGTTCCAATTCGACATATTGTGCTTATGTGCTAATTGTGTTTAATTTCTACGCATTGTGTTATTAAACTGATTAGTACCATGTTTAGGATTACACGCATGTTGGATTCTAAATACTTGTGATGTTTTGAATAATTAGAATAACCGCATTGGCTCTAATTAAATTGGAACTTAATTGATCTTGAATTCGATATTTGCTGCTGCCCTATTACTTGTTTTAATTATATTGCATGTGTAATGTGATTTGTGTTTGGTGATTGTGTGAAAGGTGATGATCAATTGTATATAATAGCTTAGGTTTTGTAAAAATCGTAAAAATTCAGTAGGTTATTAGATAAAAATCGTAACCCCCTTTAATACAATACTTTGTGTGATTAAAAGCCCTTGATTTCCCCGGATAGAACGATCCCTACTTGTCAATACTACACTCGACACAAGAAGGGTATTATTTGTATGTAGTTGTTTTGCAGGTATTTTATGCTTGGATAACACTTCCATCAGTTTTTGGCGCCGTTGCCGGGGAAATTATAAATTTTTGATTCATAAAGTGTTGTTTGTAACTTTGTATATTTGTAAATTATTTAATTTTTGCAATAGTTTTGGGAATTGTATTAATAGGATTTTCGGAAGTGTAATAGTAAATAGGGTTAATTTTCCGATTTTTGTTTTTATTTTTGGTTTTTGTTGATCTTAATTGCCGATTTTTGTGTGATATTATTGTGATGTTGATACACTTAGATAATTTCTAGGAAGTTGATAGTTTTTGTGTATGCTTGTAGTTTATTGTAGTTTCTAAAGTGTAACATGTAGGTGGTGCCTCTTTTGTTGATCATAACCAAAACCCTTCATACGAGTGATGCCATGTTAGGTATGTTTTTGTGTAGATTGGGAAACGGGCCCTGCAATGTTGGAATTAGTCCATCGTTGGCCCCCCACGCATAAAGACGCTAGCTTGGTATTATTTTTATGAGGTTGAGGGCGGTTTTAATCAACACTTGAGACCGCTAGGGATCCGAGTTTATTTTACCAAGTATAGGGCAAGTTATTTTCATTGAATGGTTCGAGGTTTGTAAAACTGGTTCTCAAGACCCACAGACTGATGTTCATTCTCTGTGAGTGAGTCGATAGGGGACTTGTCCTCCGTGGTTAAAAACTTTGAGACCTGCCTTGTTCCTAAAGAGAGTTTACTCTCCGTGAATTTTAACGACATCGCCTTAGAAAAGTAAAATACGTTCGACCTAGACGACAGCTTGTGCCGAAGCATCACCTCACTTTAGACGCTAGAAAATAACTTAAGCGTATGTGGAATCTATTTTTCTTCAAAAAAGGTAAAATTCGTCTTTAATTTTTGAGGTATATCGGAATAAGCATGATACTACCTTGGACTGTTTCAGCCCATTGCACTGTTATCTCCTCTGCTCCACGTACCTCAAATTTTAAAGTTGTGTGAATAAAAGACACCTAGAAATCCTAAGTTCGGCAATCATAATACATACATAATCGATGTAATCTAAAAATCAAACCAACATAGATACTTGTACAAAAATTTTCGTGTGATGTGCATAACTAGTTTAAATTGTTAGGGAGTTTTGAAAGTCTATTTGTGTTAAGTTTGTTTATGGTTTTGAGGGGAAGAGGAATAGGTAAGGTCACTAATGTTGCTTTTAGCCTTAACCCTTCATACTAGCGCTTGCGTTTTTATGAGGTTGAGGGCGGCTTTTATGCACTTTAGTGGAACTGACAACATAAGGTTCTGAACTGAGTAAGGGGCAATCATATTTCGTTTGTTCTAATTTTGGTATTGAGGTTTGTTTAACTAGATCTCAAGGCCCACAGACTGATGTTCATTCCCTGTGAGTGAGTCGATTGGGAGTTCGCTCTCCGTGGTAACCAACAACGAGTCTTGCCTCACTCCATTATTAGTACTTTCGTTCTAGCCTTCTGAAACCACGGAACCTTGTGTCTAGTCGATAGACCTAGGCCGCACGTCCACCGAGCTTCAAAACCTTAAATAAGTTTGATATGAGTAAATTTTTGATCTCAAAAGAAAACATTTCTTGGTTTGAATTTTTGAGGTATATCGGATCAAGCATGATACTACCGGGGGCTGTATCAGTCCATTGCACCGTTATCTCCTCTGCTCCACGTACTTTAAAAATTCGAACAAATCATATAGCAATTTAACTAGGGATACATAAAACACATTTTTCTGTTATACTTGTGAAATTGTATGAGCCTTATTTGTAAATTTTCGTGTGATATACATCTTTGTAATATACTTGTAACTTTTTCATGTAACATATACTTACAAATTTACGTTTGTCATTATACATATACACGTTGAACTTTTATGAGATATATTGTGAATTTTTCATACATTTATATATACTTTAAATTTCGTGTAACATTTTTACATATTTATAGTTGAATTTTCGTTGATATTTATACGTGTGTGATATATTTACCCTAACACTAATTGTTACATACTAACTATACACGTTTGTTTTCTTCATAAATTCATTGATTAAACACCTCGAAATTTAAATAATTTCAGGTACATGAATCTTGGTTGGTCACAAGAAATTGAGGACAGATTGAAAAGAATTTGCAACCAAGAAGAAGAAGAGTCAGTTTTGCCGAGCACTTCTACACCAGAACATCAGTTTGTTTCTCCCACCTCATCATTTTTTGACCGAAATTTTGTTGCACCACCATCACCATTTCCATCAGAAGCTTCGTGCGAACTTAACCCCTTGTTTCACGAAGAACCAGAATTTGAGCTACTCCATAGTCCAATACCAATTCAGTACTTGAACTTTGATTTACCTGATCCTACATTCAGAATGACTTCACTAAGAGAGGAGAATGGTCAGGTAGATGCGCCACAAGGAGGAGTAGTAAGACCGAGTAATGTGACATATCCTGCAGTTGCACCTGGCAAGTCAGGAGAATTTGAGCTGAAGGGTGGATTTATCCACCAATTGCCTAAGTTTTATGGACTCAGTGGAGAGGATCCCAACCGCCATATTCAGAAGTTCGAATTTAGATGTGAGTCAATGTGCCCAACTGGGGCAGACTTACAACATGTGAGAATGAAGGCGTTTCCTTTTTCACTGGAGGATAGAGCGCAAGAGTGGTTCTATGCTATACCACCAGGGAAGATGGTTTCTTGGACTTCAATGGTGAGGGAATTTCTCACCAAGTATTTTCCTTCATCAAGGGTGACACAGATCAGAAAGGAGATCACCTCAATCAGACAAGAGCCAGATGAGAGCTTCGATGTGTACTATGACAGGTACAAGGCTTTGGTGGCAACGTGTCCTAATCATGGGATACGTGAGGGTCTTCTTCTACAATACTTTTATGAAGGGTTGCGTCCCTTGGAGAGGAGATTTTTAGATTCAGCAGCTGGTGGATCTTTAATGGAGAAAAGCAGAGAGGAGGTTAAGAATCTGTTGGAGATGCATTTCACCAATCAACAACAATTTGGGTCTACTTCCTCTAGGCGAGTCAGTGAGGCCAGCGGTTATGAGGAATCAAGTGTTGTCAAGGAGCTTAAGGAAGATGTGGGGAAACTCACTCAAATGATGTCTCAGTTTATGAAGCAAAAACATGCCCAAGTCTGTGGGGTATGTAGCATGGAGGGACATTCGGCAGATGTGTGTCCACAAGTTGGAGGAAGTGAAAATTTTGAGGAAGCCAATTCAGTTGGTTTCCAAGGGCAGCAACGTTCCACTTTCCAGAACTTCAACCCCAGATTTAATGATCACCCTAATTTTAGGTGGGCTAACAACAACAATGTGCAGAACCCTACACATGTGGCGCCACCACAAGCTAATCAAGGAGGAATGGTGTTTCAACCAAGACCTCAAGGGCAATTTCAGGGATATGCAAGACCCCAGCAGCAACAATTCTACAACAATAATGCACAAGCATCGTCAAATCCCAACTATGACGCCATGCTTAAGTCTTTGAACGATGCAACTCATACATTGTTGCAATCTACAACCTCGAACACCAAGGACATTTCTGAGTTGAAGAATCAGATGGGGAAGGTTGTGGATTTCATGGGGCAGATTCAGGAGCAAGGAAGATTACCTGGTGGGGTGATTAAGAACCCCAAAAATGAGCAAGCTAATGTAATTACCACAAGGAGTGGTAAAATCTTGGAGGGGCCATCGGTTAAGAATAATGAGGACGTGATTATGGAGGAGTGTAATGACAAGGGTGACGTGCTAGTGCATGTTGATGCCGAGCATGAGGAGATACACGGCAATGAGGAGGAGGCACACGGCAATGAGGACAAGGGTGGTGAACCGAGCAAGGCTGAGCTCGAGAAAATGAAGAATAGGGACATGGAAAAAGATCCCGCTACCTCAGAAACACACAAGGTGAACAATTCAAACTCAAGTGGTTTAGTTAATGCTAACCAATCTTCTTGTTTGCCTTTTCCTTCTAGGTTTGCCAAATCAAAGAAGGAGAAATCAGATGAGGAGGTACTTGATATATTCAGGCGTGTGGAGGTGAATATTCCCCTTTTGGAATGCATTAAGCAGATTCCAAAGTATGCCAAGTTCTTAAAGGAGCTGTGCACAACAAGGAGGCATACAAGGGAGGAGCAGGTGGTGAAGATGAGTGAGACGGTCTCAGCCGTTCTCCAAAGAAAGCTTCCACCTAAAATGAAAGACCCTGGCAGCTTTTCTGTGCCATGTAAAATCGGACAACAAAATTTTGATAAAGTTTTGCTAGACTTAGGGGCTTCGATTAATGTAATGTCCTATAATGTGTATAAGTCCCTAGGGTTAGGCGAGTTGAAAAAGGACAATGTAATCATTCAACTCGCCGATAGGTCTAACAAATATCCTGAGGGATATGTTGAGGATGTTCTTGTGCAGGTGAATAATCTGATATTTCCTGCAGATTTCTATGTGCTTCAAATGGAGGAGTCGCCCATTAATTCTACTCAACTTTTGTTGGGGCGACCATTTATGAGGACAGCAAGAACGAAAATTGATGTGGCTGAAGGCAACCTCACCATGGAGTTCGATGGTGAAGTGATTGGCTTCAACATCTTTGAGGCCATGAGGTATCCAATTTCTGATTTAAAACCTTGCTATAATGTTGATGTAGTTGATTCTATTGCGCAGGTTTTATCAGAAACTTTGGATCAATAGCAGCTAGCTATTGAGCAAGGGGCCGGAATTGACACAAATGGGGAGAGATTGACTAAGGAGGAACGGCTCAAAATTGAGCCAAGCATAATGAGCATTGTTGCCGAGCTAGAGGCAACACCCCACATAAAAAAGTCATGTAAGTATATGTCAATTCCCATTTCCACTAATAAAATTCTACCATCTGTGGAACAGGCCCCTATTTTAGAACTCAAGGTGCTTCCGGATCATTTGAAGTATGTATACTTGGGAGACGATGACACACTACCAGTTATTGTGTCATCACAGCTGAGTGAGCAGCAGGAAGCACGGTTGACTAGCATGTTGAAAAGGAACAAAACCGCCATTGGATGGACGTTGGCGGATATCAAGGGAATCAGCCCTACAACTTGTGTCCATAGGATCTTGCTTGAAGAAGGAGCCAAGCCTACTAGGGAGGGTCAGAGACGATTGCACCCTCCAATGATGAAGATTGTGAAGGACGAGGTGATCAAATTGCTGGATTGTGGAGTCATTTATCCCATCTCAGATAGCCAGTGGATTGCACCTGTCCAAGTTGTACCTAAGAAGAGTGGAGTCACAGTTGTGAAGAATGACAAGGATGAACTCGTGCCCCAACGATTAGTGACAGGTCATAGGATGTGTATCGACTACAGAAAGTTGAATGCTACTACACGCAAGGATCACATGCCTTTGCCTTTCATGGACCAGATGTTGGAGAGATTAGCTGGGCACGAATTCTATTGCTTCTTGGATGGGTACAGCGGTTACAATCAGATATGCATTCACCCAGATGATCAGGAAAAGACAACGTTCACATGTCCCTTTGGTACGTTTGCCTATCGACGCATGCCATTTGGTTTATGCAACGCACCAGGTACATTTCAACGTTGTATGTATTCCATTTTTAGTGATTATATTGAAAATATCATTGAAGTCTTTATGGATGATTTTAGTGTTTATGGAAAAGACTTTGATGTATGCTTAGAGAATTTGGAATTAATCCTGAAGAGATGTGTAGAGACTAACCTTGTACTTAATTGGGAAAAATGTCATTTCATGGTTAAACAAGGGATAGTTCTAGGACACATTATATCTGCAAAGGGTATTGAGGTAGATAGGGCCAAGATTGATATTATGCTTCACTTACCCTCCCCTACAACTGTAAGGGAGGTACGTTCGTTTCTTGGCCATGCAGGATTTTATAGGAGGTTCATCAAGGATTTTTCGTTGGTGGCGAAGCCTATTTGTGCCCTTTTGCAGAAGGAGGTTCCATTCATATGGGACAAAGGGTGTGAAGATGCATTTGTCAAGTTGAAGGAATTGTTGACATCAGCACCAATTATGGCGCCACCAGATTGGACGCTACCATTTGAGATCATGTGTGATGCTTCAGACTATGCAGTTGGAGCAGTGCTTGGACAGAGAAAAGAGAAGAGGCCGATTGCTATATATTATGCCTCTAGAACTTTGAATGATGCTCAATTAAATTACTCTACAACTGAGAAAGAACTGTTGGCTGTTATATTTGCTTTAGAAAAATTTCGTTCATATCTATTGAATTCTAAAGTGATTGTATATTCTGATCATGCAGCCTTAAGATATTTGATGAAGAAGAAAGATGCTAAGCCACATTTGATTCGATGGATTCTCTTACTCCAAGAGTTTGACATCGAAATCAAGGACAAGAAGGGGAGCGAAAATGTTGTAGCAGATCACTTGAGCAGAATTGTGAGAGAGGAGGAAACGTTACCACTTCAGGAAACTTTCCCAGATGAGCAGCTTTTTCGAGTGGACACAAAAGAACCTTGGTATGCAGATATTGTCAATTATTTAGTTACTAAAACTTTTCCAAGTACATGTTTGCAGGCAGCCAAGACAAGGATTAAAAAGAATGCAAGACACTACATATGGGACGACCCATATTTGTGGAGGACTTGTAATGATCAAGTGATTAGACGTTGTGTGCCACAAGAGGAGCATAGGCCGATCCTTGCATTTTGCCACAATGAGGCATGTGGAGGACACTTTGGAGCCAAGAGGACAGCGCTCAAGGTTTTAGAAAGCGGTTTTTATTGGCCAACAATTTTCAAGGATGCATACACTTTTTGTATGACATGTGATAGGTGCCAAAGGACAGGTAACATTGGTAAGAGAGACCAAATGCCCCTAAATCCTATAATATTTGTTGAAATTTTTGATGTTTGGGGTATAGATTTTATGGGACCTTTTCCTTCATCTAAGGGCTTTCTATATATCTTGTTGGCTGTTGATTATGTGTCAAAATGGGTGGAGGCGAAAGCCACAAGGACTAATGATTCTAAAGTTGTTGCAGGTTTCTTGAGAACTAACATATTTTCCAGGTTTGGAGTACCTCGTGTGCTTATAAGCGATGGAGGTTCTCATTTCTGCAACAGAACAATAGAGGCTTTGCTCAGAAGATATGGAGTCACCCATAAGGTATCCACACCTTATCATCCTCAGACTAGCGGAATGGCGGAAGTGTCCAACAGAGAAATCAAAAGCATATTGGAGAAAACTGTGGGCCCATCAAGGAAAGATTGGAGTGACAGACTTGATGATGCACTTTGGGCTTACAGAACGGCATACAAGACACCCATTGGGATGTCTCCATTTCGGCTTACATATGGCAAGGCGTGCCATCTTCCAGTAGAGTTGGAGCATAGAGCATGGTGGGCGGTCAAGCAATTCAACATGGAACTTGACAAGGCTGGACTTCACAGGAAATTGCAGCTGAGCGAGCTTGAAGAAATCAGAAATGAAGCATATGATGCTGCATGGATTTACAAAGAGAAGACGAAATTGTATCATGACAAGATGATAAGAGGCAAAACGTTTCATATTGGCCAGAAAGTCTTGTTATTTCATTCTCGTCTTAAATTATTTCCTGGCAAATTGCGTTCTCGTTGGGTAGGCCCATATATTGTTACTAATGTGTTTTCTCATGGTGCTATAGAAATTCAAAGTACGGAATCAGGAAAAGCGTTCAAGGTGAATGGTCATCGACTTAAGCCTTACTACGAACCTTTTGAGGAGCACACCGTTGAGGAGATTCAATTCAGAGACGCACCAAGATCCTGATGATATGAAGAAGAGTCTAGGCTGAGTAGACTATAAACATTAAGCGCTGCATGGGAGGCAACCCATTTCAACCAAAATTGTGAAGGAGTCGTCTACGAGAGTTTGAATTTCTAAACCCTAAACTCTTTTTGGTTGAATTGTATGAATGTGGAACTTGTGATTTATCATATGCTTAGAAATTACTACATGATATGTGTACATTGAGGACAATGTAATTTTCTAAGTGTGGGGTAGGGATACATGTTTCACATGTTTGTATTTGTTTTGAGTTTTTGTTTTGAGTCATAAAAAAAAAAAAATTAAAAAAAATAAAAAAATAAAAAAATAAAAAATTTCGGTGCTTTTTGTCTTTATTTTCGTTGCTTTTTAATTTTGTTTTTGATTTTAGAGTCTTAGGTGCCCCTAAATAGTCTATGATGATTATATCTTTAATACATAGATGATGGTTTTGCATAATCATAAGAATTAATTGTGAGTTTCATGGACTTTGTGATTGGTATGAACATGTGAGACTTGAACTTAATTGTGTAAGAAGCATGTATATTGTGTTGATTTTGTTCCATAATAACCTTTGTGAGCTTTGATTGCCATATACTTTCTTCTTGAGTGATAAAAATGGGCAGAATTTTTCAAAACTTCATCATTCTTTGATCATTCAATGACTATGTGCCATAGATTTTAATGAACTCTAGAATGCTAGAACTTGCTCTTGACAATTTTTGAGACTATTATTCATGAAATGCCTTGATTTTGAAAATGATTGAAAAGATCATAATAGGATTACCACCAATGCCAAACAAAGCTTATGCCTAATTTGTGCCCGTCGTGGGACTCCTTAGTTTTAACCCCCTTGAGCCAACATTGAGCCATTTATTTCATTACCTTGATACACTTTCCTTGAGATTAGAATAGTTTAACCTTACCATTGTTGTCAAGACTTGGTAAAATTTAATGGAATTTGTGAATTGATGTGATGATGAGAAGTAAGTGTGGGGTGATCTTGTCCAATTGTTGAAAAAAAAAAAAAAAAGGTGTTGCCGAATAAAAGAAGAAAGACAAGAAAAAATCGGATAGAAAAAGAAAAATAAGAGATCCGAAATAAAAAGAAAAAGATTCGGCAATGGAAAATTTTGGATGAATTTTATGGTGAATTTGGAGTTTGTGTGATAATTGAAGGTCTATTGTTGTTATATTTGACCTTTGTCCTTGATCACTTTGTTATGGGGAAGAAAAGAATGAATTTTGGGCCCAACAAGTTGAAACTTGACCCTTTTGAAGAGAAGTCATAAGGAGGATTGAATTTTGCCAAGTCTTGGTGACGTTTAATCACCACTTCCTAAATGAGAATGCCTTATGCCAATCCCCGTTATCACCATTTTGTTGATCTTTTCATGATTCTTAAAATAGGTGAACTTTGATTAGTGGAGATTTTTGTCAAGAATGAGCATATGGTTTTGGTTCATTTGTGCACATAGTTGTTATATGAAGTTTTTCCTGAAAGATCTATTCACAAAGTGCTTTTATTTGATGAAATATGCGAGCTATTTGTTGCCTTACAATCTGTTCTCTTGCATATACTTTGAGTGAATTGCCATATCATGAGTGAAAAGAAGAGAGTATGCCTAAGTGAGGAGGATGGAATCAACATAACATGTCATTGCTTGTGATTTTCGCTTCTTACTTGTTCATGCTATGATACATGTCTATGACGCTTGGGATTATTGTGCTTACATTGAATGCTTAACTTGAAAGCTATGTGTGTAAAGATTCTGAGACAATTATTTAGGGGCTGTAGTGTGAGTCTTTTTATTTGTTTTGCTAAGGGACTAGCAAAGGCTAAGTGTGGGGTAGTTGATAGGAGCATAAAATGCGACGTTCTTAATATGTTTTTACCCCCATTTATGCATTTCTTATCCCTTATTGTTGTATTATAGAGTCATTGAGTTATGTTAGAGTCGTTGGCAAGTGTTGGTGAATAAATTGAGCTAAAAATGCAGAAATGTCGATTTTTGAAGAGTTTTAGTTTAAGTAGGACTCCTTGTTGTACTAGGAACCCTGTTTAGACTAGGAAACCTGTTTTGACTAGGAAACTTGTCGGAATTGATTTCTTTATCTTTCGTCGTTTCTAATATTTGTGTGGATCGGTTTTGTGCTATAAAATGTTAAATTGCATAATTATGGTGGAGTCCTTATTGAACTAGGATTCCTAATAAGAGTTTGATTTGACTAGGACTCCTTTTTCAAGTAGAATTCTATTTGGAAAAGGATTCCTTACTAAAGTAGGAATCCCAGTTGGATAAGGATTCTACGAGTTTGAGTCCTAATTGAAGTCTACGAGTGAAGAGTTTTAGTCGAACAAGGAGTCTACAAACGCTCGACGTTTTTGAATCGTCGAAAGAATTTCATTGAAAATACAACTCCTTGTTGGACTAGGATTCCTTATCTACTTAGGACTCTTACTCATGGTAATTGTGCTACATATTTTTGTCTTCTTTTTGATTTATTTCATGATCATATTTTCAGGAAATCATGAGAAGACAAGGAGAGAATTTTCGGCAATAATATGATGCTTGGCGTGTGGAACAAGAACTAGAAATCCAAAATGGATTTGGAAACTTTCCTAATCTCCTAACCTTACCTATTACATATATGTCTTTTTAAGACATCATTTGTCTAGATTAGGACAAGTTTAATACATGAATTAATTGTGTTTCTTTTCTTTATTTTCAGATTTTATTTGGAGATAAAGAAGGAGATAATATCTTGATGGAGTCTTTGCCGAATTACCATGGTAATTGTGAAGTAATTTTCGGTAGATAACAACTTGTGCCGTGCATCTCCAAGAATGAAGTAATGAATTGAAACTCTTCAAGGCCGGCCAAGAAAGAATTTGTGAAGAGATAATCCTATAATTTTATGGGATTTTCGGAAATTACTTGAGAGAAAAGAGGAAGAACTTGAGGAGGAGACTTCAAGGCCGGCAGCTTTTGGAGATAATAAAGGAGAATTCTTTTGCCGAATGTGGACAACTTCTCATGCATGATTCATTGATAATTGCTGAATTATTTGTTGATTAAATTCAAGAGATAATTTGAAGACTTATTCAGCACTTATCTTTGGATTTTCGGAAAATAAGAAAAGAACAAAGCATGGAATGAATGTGGACTTAATGTGTGCTTGATGCAATTGCTTGGTGCCGAATTAATGTGTTTTTACTTGAAGAATTTGTGAAGGGATAATTCGGAAATTGCATGAAGAGACCAAGTCTTGTTGCCGAATCCATCACCTAATTGATTTCGGTTTTATTGGAGAGAAATCCTTTGCCGAACCCTAGCTCCTCCTATCCTCTATATATACCGCACTTTGGTATTCATAAAATCATCTCCCTTTCCTCACTTTTACCTTGCCGAATCCCTGCCAAATTAATTCCACAAATTACATACCAAGGAGCAAAGCCGAATCCACCTTCCATCTCTCACAAAAATCCATCATCACCAATCCTTGCCGAATCTCTAACAAAGGTTGTAATATGGATTGTTTTATTTTGGTTTTTGTTACTTTGTATTTAAACATAACTTTGTCTATGAAGTATGTTTTTGTTTATGGATTTAATTTCGGTATTGATAATCATATATGGGATCTTTGGATCTTTGTTATAAATGTTTGGGATTTTTATATATGATTGCCGATTTATGCATGTGATATGATTAAATATGTTGTATGGGCAGTAGGTTTTGAATGTGTTCTTGATTTTAATTAGGTTTATTTCCTTAATTCGTGTGGAACCGAAGGAGATATCTAGATGCATTCGATGGCCATGAGTGTTATCTAGGTGTTGAATTCATATGCCGATTTAATACATGTTGAATTACACGCATGTTGGATTTAATATGTATTAATCTAAGGGTAAGAGTAATTCTGGAAATTTACATGTCGATGTGAGATGGGTGACGCCATACTTGCTAACATGTTCCAATTCGACATATTGTGCTTATGTGCTAATTGTGTTTAATTTCTACGCATTGTGTTATTAAACTGATTAGTACCATGTTTAGGATTACACGCATGTTGGATTCTAAATACTTGTGATGTTTTGAATAATTAGAATAACTGCATTGGCTCTAATTAAATTGGAACTTAATTGATCTTGAATTCGATATTTGCTGCTGCCCTATTACTTGTTTTAATTATATTGCATGTGTAATGTGATTTGTGTTTGGTGATTGTGTGAAAGGTGATGATCAATTGTATATAATAGCTTAGGTTTTGTAAAAATCGTAAAAATTCAGTAGGTTATTAGATAAAAATCGTAACCCCCTTTAATACAATACTTTGTGTGATTAAAAGCCCTTGATTTCCCCGGATAGAACGATCCCTACTTGTCAATACTACACTCGACACAAGAAGGGTATTATTTGTATGTAGTTGTTTTGCAGGTATTTTATGCTTGGATAACACTTCCATCAGTATATATATATATTTTTTTTAATTTTCTGTTTGGGTCCGAAAACATGGCATATGCATTTTGGTAAAATTTTAGTTGTGTTGGTATCAACCCCCATTTCGCTCGTTAGAGATGATAAAATTGGTGAAGTGGAACTGGGAGCTTCTTGATGCTCCAAGTCCTATAGAAAGTGTAATCTTAACAAGATGCAAGTTTGTGATACACGAGTTTGCCTGTTTATATTTTCTCTTACCTTTGCTCATGTGGATTGGATTATTTTCTTGCAGGTCATGTCAACCACTCAATTTTCTGGAATAACATGGCTGCAGTTAATGTAGGTTCATAAAATTGCTCTATTCCAAGTCCTATTTTGTCATATTGGTGAACATTAGGTAGTGGTCTACTAGTCTTTGCTAATTTTTCTTTCATTGTATTTCAACTTGGAGGCCTTTAAATGCATTCACTGGATTGTTTTGGGGAAGCATTTCTAAGGATTGTTTTGGGAAAACATTTCTTTGAATTATCTGATTTTCACTTTGAAATTTATGCAGGCAATTGGCGAGGAAGGGGCATATGGCGATGTTTGTATGATTCAAACTCTTCGCTTCTAATCACTGCTGGCTTTGACTCTGCAATTAAAGTGCATCAGCTGCACATTCCAGTCCGGGGGATTATAGGGACATGCAGAGCCAACAAAAATTGATGGTAAAAGAAGCTAGGCAACGAAAGCTAGAGAGCAAGGAATGTGATAAACAAGGAGGACTTGGTTCTACTAGTATCAAATTCTTGTATTGATTCAGCTACAAGTTTCAATTCTAATTGCTTTAAAACAATTGTATCTATAAATTTATATATATATATATATATATATATATATAATTGAATTTTTGTTCTTTTTGAAATGTGTCTTGACTCATTCTCATACAACAATGTAACAAAATGTGTAGTACAATACAACCAAACGATATGTCAAAACAAAAAAGGGTTTTTTACCTAAAATTACAATTTTGTGTTAGTATTTACCAGTATGAAGATTGCCTTTTAATATTACCAACAGCAGGTTTCCATAAAAAACTAACACAATTCGTTAACTCATAAATTATAAAATTATCTTAAAAAATACCCCTTTCAGAAATATGTAACTCTAATACTACTGACCCTCAGAAAATCCACCTCTGCCGTCCTCCTCCGCGATTCCAATGTTACTGACCCTCAAAAACTTTATCTTTGCCGTCTTCCGCCGCGATTCAAATGTTATTGACCCTCATAAATAATCCTTAGAAACTTTATCTCTGCCGCGCTTTCAATACTATTGAGCCTCAGTAATCAATTAATCTATATATATATATAAAAAAAAAAATTATCTGTAATTATTCATTTTAAGATAGTTGTTTTTTTTACATTCAATTTAATTTTTTTTTCTTCAAAATAATACATACTTTCCATTTTATAATTTGTCAATAAAGAAAATTACGTGAACTAAAATTAAATGGACGAACTATACAAGTAGTTCGTAAAAAAAAAAGAATTAATTTGTCGATAGTGCATACAAGTAGTTCGTCAATTTAATTTTAGTTCACGTAATTTTGCTTATCGACAAATTATATAACGGAAAGTATGTATTATTTTAAAGAACAAAAATAAATTGAATGTAAAAAAAAAAGTATCACGAAATGAATAAGTAAATATAGATAATTGTTTATATATATATATATATAGATAATATTCTTCAAAAATTAAATTTATAGTGTATATTTGTTAATAAAACGAAATAAATAAAAAATAACCAAAATACCCCTCACGTGTCACATGACTCGAAATTGGATGGAAAAAATTAGATTTAACGGAGGGGGTGCAAATCGACAGTTTTTGACAAGTTGAGGAGGCAAATTTTCACAATTACGAGTTGAGGGTGTAAATTGACAATTTAAGCTAAGTTCAAAGTGCATTTTGACAATTTTGCCAAAAAAGTACAACCAAATGTTTAGATTTGTTGTCTGAATTAGACAACTTAATAAGTAGGAAATGAAATCTATTGTGTGAATTAGAAAACTGAATAAAAATGTAATATTCTATTGTATGTTTAAAAATACACAATAGAAAAATTTATATGTTTTGTTGTATAAACTAGACATGTTAGTGCCGCGCATGCCAAGCCAGCTATGGCATGACATATAAGTCGTACTAACAGAAACTTTAATTGGCTTGTCTGACGTTTCAATTACACAACATTGAGATATACAACAGAAAATCCAAACTCATACAACAGTGGAAAACAGTTGTGTAGTGACTTTTTTGTACTAGTGATATTCCCTCTTTGACTGAAGGTTCAACAGCCTTCCAATTGATGCATGTCAATGGAACCCTTGGCCATCATACCTAGTTGTGACTTCAGCTGTGCAGCTCTATCTCCAATAGGTTGGAACTTATCATCTAATACAACTTTGACTTTAACCCCACTGTTCCACTATGGGACACGCTTATTGTGTCCTCTACCAATAGTCCCTTGTGGTTTCGCAAAACCAAGAAAGTTAATTACAATAATTGATTAGAGTGGGGCTGGAAATAGTTTAAGTATTAAAAACAAAAAATAAAATCATATAATCAACCCATATATACATGTGGTTGGAAGAGGTACTGCTTCAGGAGTGGTTGGGAGGCAGGCGGTGGAGGAGGAGCAAGAATTGGTTGAGGCGGTGGAGGAGGGGAGTAGGAGTTGGCTGAGGCGGTGGCGTTATTGGTGATAGAGGTGTCTGTCGACGCGACGTCAGGGATCCTTGCAAGGAGGAACCAATGCCTCCAGCAGAACCACTTAAGGTCAAGAACTGGGACATCTGGCGTGGTTTGCCTACGCTACCAACATTCCTTCTCTTCATGGTCACATAGCTATAAGTTGACAAAGTGATAAATATAAACAGTTATGTGCAAAGTAATGAACCCAAAAAGTAAGCCAAGTAGAACTCAACTCATACAACAGTTAAAAAGGCTAAATAAAAAAAAAATTGACTCAAAAGCATATTCAGACATAATCAATAGTCAATAGCACCAATTCGAACAATCCACGCATCAATATCATCATTATCATACATGGAAGAATATGAAAATTCACATATTCTACCAAAAACTTAAAACATGATATGTCAACTATTGGTAGGCCTATTCATCCATCTCAACATAAGCCACTAAATCCATTTTTCACTATTATCAATATCCACATGGGAGAAGGCCTTTGACTCAATTTCTACAACATTTAGCTAACCTTGTCCTGAAGGATCTAGAGTATACCACACCTGATGTGCTTGAGATGCCAACATAAATGGTTCATCCCCAACCCAATTATGTTGGTATAACAATCTTCTGAAGTTAACTAAAGTGAAGTTAAAAGGATCCAACTTCACCTCTGTTGAAGGATCTACCCACTCACATCTAAACAACACATACTTGACATCCTCACTGTCGCTGATTTTGATTATTTCTGTCAATCTTCCATAATACGGTAAACAATCTCCTTATAAAGACACACCACTATTTTGTTTGGTTCGCTAATTGTCAACACTTTTCACATGAAAAAAGTAACCATTGTATGTGTATGTATTCAACTTAGCTGCTGAAGGACTAGGATGCTTCGACAAAGCAACAATTTCTCCCGATAAGGATACATCACCCATATTTTGCAAAGTCATAACCTGTTGGATACAAAAATTAACTGGATGCCTATCTAACACTTCATACACAATTGTACAAACAAAAACTTAAATGCATTTAACAAATCACATGTGCCTTAAACCAGTCCACCAACTGATTAAAATGAATTCATGCAATATGTAGGTCATCAGCATTAGGAAACTGATTCTTTATGGCAGTCATATATTCCCTGCACAATATGAGAATGAACCAATATGAGTTTCTGTACACATATATACATATAGTAACATGCTCAGTATGCTTTTGCTTTATGAATAAAATAGAAAAATTACTTGAGATATGGTGTGACTGAATCAGTATGAAACAAGACCTAACGATGAATTTATGCTTAACTTTAGAGAGTATAAAAGTATTTCCTTTCCTGAAGACATCTTATGGATAAGCTCTTTGTCGTACATATTCTTTTAAAACCAGTAGTGTAACATCCCGACCCTTAATATAATTAAATTATTTATAGTAGCACTTGTTACGGCGAGTACTTTTCTTGAGTGGACTTTTATTTAAATAAATGTGCATGAAATTGTGTTTTAAATGTTTAATTTGGTATATTTTACTATGAGAAATGTTCTTCTTTGGATTTTCGTTTGAATAATGAGTTTTACGGTATTATCTGGTTATTTTCGGAATGGGAAGTATGACTTAATATATTTATGGGAGAATTTACTGAATTTCCTAAATTATATTATTTCATTTCCTAAAACTTGTGAGATTTGAGGTGTCGTTCACTTGTAGTGACACACAATAAAGGTTTGAGTCCTTAGGTTATGTTAATTTGGACTCCATTTATTTATGAGGAATGTGTCGTTATTTTTCGCTTGTGTTTTTATACCACTTAAAGGGGTCGTCATAATTGCTAGCTAGTATTAGCGTGAGACGCTACTTCAGAAGTCCTGAGAGGTTCTGACCCGAGCTTGAGAGGCTTTTATTATGGTGCCCCATTGTTTCGTTTGTTGGGCCAATGAGATTTGACTTTTCGTCTTTATTTTTGCTTGACTTGATTGGTTTAATAGCGTCTTATTGGAACTATTTATTGCATGCACTATGATTTTCCTTGAATATAAAAAAAACTGGGAGAGCATTTACAAATTTTATTGGCTATCTTTATAATATTTTAAATTTACGTATATTGATTTTTGTCCACTCACGCTAATGTTTTAAAGGTTTCTCCCCTGGGCCCTTCGTTTTAAAATGCCCAGTCTGCAGTGATTGTTCGGCGACTATTGGAGCGAGGCATAGCTACCACTTACCCTAGTTTTTCCCTTAGGAGGTTGCTTGTTAATCTTCTTATATGTATTTCCGCTAGACTAAACGCTCTGATAACCAAGGATTGTAATGTTTTAATGTAGGTTATAGACTTCAGGCTTTCTGTTGGAACTTAGTTAAGATGTAGTAAGTGTGTTGACCATGAGAATGAGAATTACTTAATTATGGTATTGATGAATCTTGATGTTTGTTGTGGTGGGTGTTGATTTGGAGAGCAGATGGTTTCAGGGGCGGATATATTATTGAGAGAAGTCTTGGTTGAGTTTTTCTGCAGGTTGGGTTGTCCATTTGTAAGGGAGGTTATGCCAAAATTTTATGGTATAACTTTCCCTTGAGGTGGACCCCTCAGGGTTTACTTCAGATTTAAGGTAGAAATTCAGGGTGGGTCCTGACAAGTAGGTACCTTTCAATGTGGTACATCCACCGAAACTGCACAACTGCACCAATTAAAGCTTGCTCAGCTAGATGTATAGGGAGATGCTCCATTACATAAAAAAATGAAGATAGAAAGATTTTCTCTAAATCACAGAGGGTTACAATGATGCCTTCTTTTTCCTTCTCAAGATCAGTTGCAGTGTTTACTTTGGAGCACAACACCTAAAAGAATTTCGCCAAACCTAGCATCCCTTCAACTACATTTTTCAGTAAGAAGCTTCACACACATAACATAATCAGTTGGTGTTGAAGAATATAGTTGTCATGACATTTCAAGCCTCATATGCTCCGCTCCTTCAAATTTACACGCCTTGCATTATTGGAGGCAGAACCATCCGACATTCTTGACTCCGAAAAGACTTTGAGGAATTTATCTTTGCCATCAATGGACATCTCGAAATCAGCACACTGAAAATATTTTGCACCACTCTCCCATGTCTTGACATGGTAATCGTTTCTAATTCCCATAAGCTGAAGGTCACGTCGAGAACTCAAGTTGTCTTTTGTCTTTCTAGCAAATCCCATTATGGTACTAAGAACATTATCAGCAATTTTTTTCTCTATATGCATCGCATCAATGTTGTGGTGCAAGAGGTTGTGATGCCAATAAGGGAGCTCAAATAAAATACTCATGTTTTTTTTCAAATTGTGCTGCTTTTTCTTCGACGGATCTTTCACTGGTATCTTTGGTCCCATCAGTTGCCTCATTAGAAAATCAGCCTTCTTATACTCTGTAAATATATCATTGGTCTGAAGCAGTGATACATATCTACTTCAGATACTCTTGCAAGGGGCCGGTCTTCTAAATTCTCTTAAGCCATAGAATGACTTAGGATCTTTTCGGTATCTGTGGTCATAAGGTAAAAATCTCCTACTGCTCTCATATGACCACTTTCTACCATTCACCAACCAAGCTTCATCAGATTGAGTGTTGCAAGAAGGAGATACTCACATTTTGTACTCCACCCCGATAAATTAGTTAAGGCAAGAAAGTCATTGATCGTCCAAAGTAATCCAGCACGCAGTAGAAACATTTGATTGTTTGACGCATCAAAAGTTTCTACTCCCTCTTCCCACAATTCCTTCAATTCTTCTATCAGAGGTTCCATGTAAACATTTATCTTATCTCCAGGTGCTTTTGGTCCATCAATCAACACATACAAAAATATAAAAGGTTGGTTCATCAACAACATAGGTGGCAACTTGTATGAAACTAGTATGATAGGTTATGTACTATGAGCTATATTCTGAGTCCTAAATGAATTAATCCATCTGAGGCTAAGCCAAGCCTTACATTCCGAATATCAGCAGAAAAACCTGGGTGCTTAGCATTGAAATCCTTCTACACAAGAGTCTGCAGGATGCCAGAACACAACACCATCAGTTCGTTTCTCAGCATGTCATCTCATGAGGGAAGGCTGCTCTACAACCTCGGTTTCAATGGAAAATACATTGATACCTTTGCTGCTTTACGTTTCCCAGGCGTACCACTACATTTTCAACATGATGCGTTGCATATCAAACACTTGTCAAGATCTGTATCTCCATTTCTGAATAGCATATAGCTATTAGGGCAATCATCCACTGTTTTATATGAGAATCCTAAATCGTCACACAACTTCTCAGCTTCATACTAGGATTTAAGAAGATGTACATCTTCTGGCATACACTCTTCCAATATCTTAAGCAGCTCTTTGAAGGAAGTATATATCCATCCATGTTCAACTTTTGCTTGTAAAATTCGAAAAACAAAGGACAAGGCTGTGTGCTTCTTAGAACTAGAATATAGAGGTAGGTTTGCACCTTGCATTAATTTTAAGAACTGCTTGGTCTGCTCAATTGGCCCAGCAAGAGGAGTTTCCCTTTCTCCACCATCATTCTCACCATCTAGTCTCACCCTATTTGCAGTTCTTATAGCATCTTGCACTAGTATGACCATATCATCCTCCATATAATCATCTAACCCTGACAAAACTTCATCCCTATCCACTGAAACATCTACATCTGCCTACTCACCATGTTTTGGCCATATTATGTACTTTGTTCAAAATCCATACTCCCTAAGATGTTCCCTCACAACTACTCGGTCTAAAAAACAACCACGATTCTGACACTTTCTACAAGGATAATATATCCTTCAAGTCTGATCCCTATTGAGATATGCGAAGTCCAAGAAATTATCTAACTTCACATAGTATGGCTTAGAACACCTATTTGGCCAATTTATCCAGGACTTGTCCATGTTGCCCAATATGAATAGGTGTTGGCTTAGAACACCTATATGCATATAGTAAAAAAAACTACCAATAAATCTCTATATTTATATCCAAACAGAAATTTAAATAGTGGTAGGTACTGGAGCAGTGAGTCTCGGTGTGCAACAGAACACTTAACGAAACTAACGCCAAGAGTATGCTTTATATATCCTATACACCATACCACCATTTTAATAAATACATACATACGTTACACACTGAACCTAAAACTACCATTCTCTTCATCAGATTCATTTAACAAAAAATTAAATAGCGGTAGGCTGGAGCAGTGAGTCTCGGTGTGCAATGGAACGCTTAACGAAACCAACGCCAAGAGTATGCTTTATCCTATATACCATACCACCATTTTAATAAACACAGACATACGTTGCACCCTGAACCTAAAACTAGCATTCTCTTGATCAGATTCATTTAACAAAAATTTAAATAGTGGTGGTATGCAATGGAATGCTTAACGAAACCAACGCCAAGAGTATGTTTTATCCCATATTCCATACCACCATTTTAACAAACACATGCCTACTAACTCACACTGAACCTAAAAAAAGAATTCTCTTCATTAGATTCATATAACAAAAATTAAAACCTGCAAGCACCAGATTCCAAACAATAGCAACAGTATCCCAAACATATATCAAAGCACAATCAGATTAAAAAGCACTATTTTCATCAATTGCATGTAATAAAAATTAAAACCTGTAAGCACCAAATTCCCAACAATAGCACCAGTAGCCCAAACATATATCAAAGCACAATCAGATTTAAAAGCACTATTTTCATCAATTGCATGTAATAAAAATTAAAACCTGTAAGCACCAGATTCCCAACAACAGCAACAATAGACCAAGCATATATCAAAACACAATCAAATATAAAAACACAAATTTCATCAATTCCTATAACAAAAACAAATACAGACAAAGCACTTCAATTAAAAAACTACTAGCAGAGTGTCAAAAGCAAACTGTTAAAGCACTCCTCTTAGAAAATCAACGCAAGAGTCCCCAACAAAACCATGAGAAAATCAATGCACTCCTCCTGCACCAAAACAGTATGAACAATACCATTAATTTTAGTGAAAAGTAGTTCACTTTCTCCAAATCCCTAAATCTCGAAGATTTGGAGATTTGGGGATTGAGTTGGGATTTCGGTTCTGGGATCGAGTTGGATTACCAATATACGATTAAATTGGGGATTTGCTGTTTGGGGATTGAGTTGGGTTTCAGTTTGGTTTTGAATGCAGAGACAAATTTGGAGATTGGGAGAGAGATTTGGTTAATTTGTGGAAATTAATCCTTCAGCAGTGAAAGAATACTGAGAGAGGGAGAGGGTTTGGGATTTAGGGAGTGTTTGTCTCATGTGATTGGATGAGATTAGAGTATCTTCTTTAAGAAAATAAGACTTGTCCAATGTTTGGCTCAGTCCTGGACTATTTTTAATGGACTGTGCAAGCCCAAATCAGTCTCCCGCGTGGTCTTACACAGAGACCCCAATAATCATGGGACTCTCTAACACACTCTTATAGAAGACAACCGCTGCTCTGTCAGGACCCGCCCCGGATTTCACCCTGAAATCTGGATAAGGTCCTGCGGAGACCACCTTAAGACTAACTCTAACGATAAAAACGAAAAGTCAACCTCATTGGCCCAAAAAACGAAACAATGGGGAAGTGGTTACACCATAAACAGGAGCCTCCCAGGGCTACTGATATAGAACCTCCCAGGGCTATTGATACAACGTGGACAAATATAACAAGACGACCTAAGCCTCTTAGGCTAAAGGTCGGAACCTCCCAGGGCTACTAATCCAACGTCTCACGCTAAGACTAGCTAGCAAATAAGACGACCCAGTAACTGGTGTAAAAACAAATCAAATCAAATCAGAAATCACGCTTCCCCCATATAATCGAAAATCCGTACGGTCCTCGACCGTACATCTGAGGCTTATATACATAATCAATTAAAATAGTAGCCTCGAAGTAAATAAATATATATAACATCGACATGTCTCACATGTCGTGAAATCACAAATGATGAAATCATAAAATCTTCAGAAATCTCATTTCCGGTCATTAAATATAAATATACTCAAAAGGATCCAATATGATTTATAAAATCAAGCTATTTCCGGAAATCTCATTTCCGTGTAAAATTACGTACTATTTAGAATAGTAGTAAACATATACCCCAAATCCATATTTTCCTTTAAATATTAAATGAGCAAATAACATAACCATATACTTTCGATAATTCATATCAAGCTCAAGAAATCATTTAATTAATATCAACTTCATTTCAATAAAATATTTATGCATGCATTTATTTAAAATAAAATCCACTCACTGTACAGCCGAGCGCGTCGCTATTCCGAGCTTTCGTCACGTCGAGACACCCCTCGACCTGTAACAGGGACGAAATTCTAAATATTACGAAACTCGGAATTTAATCATAAACGTTAAATCTACGGACGTCCTTACTCACACGAAACCTCCCAATTTTTCCTTTTTCGGTTATCGGTATAGGAATTACGCTTCAATACCGAAAATCTACGTCCGAAATTACTCAGGACACCCACCCCGTGTCCGATCAATTATTTTACTAGTTAATTCGTCGTAAAACCCCTTTAAAACAGTTTTTACCTTTTTACGGTAAGTCAACAGTAACTTTTAATGGTCAAACAGTAATTATTCTAAGTAAAACAGTAATTCTGAAAGTTAACAGTAAATGGTTAAAACCCAATTACTATTTACCATTTACTTTCACTGTTTACTTTTACTATATTACTTTTCACCTTTTACCATTTTACTTTTACATTTTACTGTTTAACTATTCATCGTCTTCAACCTCTCGCTGCCGGAACAGTGGCGCCGCCACCATAGCAGCGTCGCAGCTGGCAGCTCCGCCACCATAGCAGCGTCGCAGCTGGCAGCTCCGCCACAGGAGGCCAAAACACCTCCAATCGACTCTAAATTTCCATAGCAGCGTCGCCACCACCTCGGGGACTCATCCCCGTCGCCTCCGTCGCCAAAAACCAGCGCAGCCCCGCATACGGCGGCCGGCACGGCGGCCCAAAAATCCCAAATTCAAATTTCTCAAAAACTCAACCAATTCAACATCAAACAACACCTAATCGACTTCAATTATCGTCCTAAACCCAATTCTAGCCTCCAAATCCACCAAAAACACCAAAATCACAACCTCCACCGAAATCCTAAAAACCCTAGAATTTTGAATTCAAAATTCTCCTTACCTGGTGCAAATTGGTTCAATTCCTTCCATGGACTTGTTGCACAAGTCGAGACCTTCAATTCCTCCCCCAAAATCGAACCGAACCGTGGCCGGAGGAGGGAGTTTCGAACCGTCGGTGGCGGAGGTTCTTGGGCGTCGCACGGCCGAACGGTGGCGAACCACGCCGCCACGCTGCCACAGATGCGAAGAGGAGGCCGAGCCGGTCTGAATGTGACAGGTGCGCCGGCCCAGTTCGGCTGGACAATGGAGAATCGAGCGGAGGTCAGCGCTGATCGGGGGAGAGGAGAGAGAAAAAGAAGAAGAAAAGAAAGGAAAAAGAAAAAGAAAAGAAATGGGGGATTTTCCTTTCGGGAAATTTTCTCCCGGATATTTATACTCGTCCAAAATCGGACAATTTCCGATTTTACATCGTAACTTTTTCGTACGAACTCCAAATTAAACGTGCAACGTGTCCACGAACTCATTTCAACGTCTTCTACCTCGTCATGAAATAAAATCTTTGGTCGGGTCAACTTATTTAAAAGTCAACCTTTAGAATTTTTGAATCGTAAAAATAATTCTCGAGGAGTAAAAGTAAAAGTAAAACAGTTAAAAGTAATTCTAGGTTCGGGATGTTATAATTCTGCCCTCCTTAAAAAAATTTCGTCCTCGAAATTTACATACCCGCCAAAAAGAGGGATGGGGCACTAACATCTTACTGTTCCTCCAGTTTCTCAGGTAGTTCCATTTACCTCATAATTTACCTCAAACAATTTAGTACTCCTGATCAAGACTTTCAACTGACTGCTCCTTGATACTCAAATCTTTCTTCGGTGTGATAGATTGAGTTTCCAAGATATGCGGAGGATCAGCAATTACTTGTGGAGTATAGACACATGGAAGACATCATGTATCTTGGATAACTTTGAAAGTAGCTTTAACCGATAAGCTACCGGACCAATCCGCTCCGTAATCTCATGAAGGCCGATAAATCTTGACACTCAGGGTCTCACCTTTATTATTAGCGTAACTCTCTCTCAAGGAGAGTTGCTCATCTCAGTTACTTCTAAACTGCATCTCACAAAACTCAATATATTCTCCAAGATCTGAATAGACATTTTTGTCTATTCACCCATCCAAATGTGCAAGCTAGTGCGGAAATATCATCGAACCCATAAATCTGCCTGCAAGTCCTTTCAGGTCTATAAATAAATCACGATTCTCGATCAGATTTCATGAACTTAGGCATCACAGGGTCTAACAATCTCCATCACCCACATCTCATCATGTCGACTTTAGGTACGGAATACGCCATATACAAATCAAAATAATAATATGTCATCCCACACAGACACCGGCAAACGCCGCTAAGAATCCCAAAGTTCTACCTCTCACGTTTTACCTGTTGTCACATCAATCAATAACGTCCCATCACTCAAACTGGAGAAAATACACATGTGAGCTATACTATTCTTTATCTCTCATATGCTCTCTGGACGAGTCCTCGATTTGTGCTCCTCACACTAAAATAATCAGGACTGGTTTCAAATGAAACTGACTTATCAAAGTCCAATCTCGTCCATAGATAAAGCAACTCTCATAACTCACAACTCACAAAAGAGTGTGACCTGAATCAGCGTCAAATGTGACACTCACAGAGGCTTCCAACTAGATACATCAGCTATCACCAATACCCAGATCCGATATGACATCAAGGAATCCTTCGGATGTCAAAATCAATTTTCATAACCGACGACTAACACCAGAACTGTTAAATTGACCATTATCAAAACAACATCGCAATGAAAAATCGAATTTCAGGGTATGATCTTAAACTCGAGAAAAAATATCTCAAATACCAAAAGACTCGCTGAATTCACAAAATAAACCTCACAACTTGAATTTGCTCGAGCCAACACATATCCAATATCCTCTATTAATTCGCATCAAAGAAAAGATATCCTCGAGAAATAACATTCTCAAAACCTCAATTAAACTACAGAGGTTCCAGTCAATATCTCGTCCCACGAGAACTAACATGAGGACAAAACCAAATCAATGATTTATCCAACGAAAACACCAACACGCATTACCGAAATAATGACTTCTCAAGTCATCTCTGGATCAATAAGTGGTCCCATCACAATACGATCCCAAAAGAAATTCTCCTACTAATGAAACGTCGTTCAACTAATAAGAATACGCACTATTAACGTCACAACATTCCTTACACAAGCCTTGACTCGAAAATACTTCCTGAGTCAACAGGGAAACACATTTCCACTACCAGAAAAAAGGTTTTTCCCGACGAAATTTGAAAAAAACGGCCGACGAATTAAAATTTTCGTCGGTACTTCCAATGAATAGCCGACGATTTTATTTTTCGTCGGTGGAAAAACAAAATCGTCGGCCATAGTTTAACCATAGCCGACGATACTGTTTTTTCGTTGGTATAAACAAAAATCGTCGGCTATATTCATATTTCAGTCGACGATTTGGATTTTCGTCGGCCTTTCTCTGAAACGTTAGCCGACGAAAACTTTTAAAATTTTGGCCGACGAAATTGACATTTTCGTCGGCTATAAGTCTATATATTTTCAGATCTAGACAGCAGCTGCTCATTTAAAAAAAAAACGAAAAAAAACAGGAGAAAGAGTGTAAAATTTTGTGGGTATTGTTGAAATCCGTCCTCTCTTACATTGTGGAGCTATATATAGGTACGTATATGTGTATATATGTTGATTTTGAGTTTTAGTGATTTTGATTTAGTAAGTGATTTTTTGTTTTGTTGTTGTTTTAGTGTTAGAATATATGTATATATGTTGATTTTGAGTTGTAGTTGAGTTGATTTTAAGTTAGAGTTTAATTATGTGTTTTAATTTGATGTTATTTTGAATAAATGAAATGGCACATTAGCCGGAACATCTGACCGCCGGTGAGTCTTCGCCTCCATATGACAGGACCCGAACCAGATTTCACCCCGAAACCCGGATCAGATCCTGCGGGGACCACCTTAAGAGAGATTTTACCGAAAAGTCGGCATTACCTCTCTTAAACTGGACAACCCTCACCTGTCAAAAACACAAAACACTTCTACATTCAGATCCATCCTCAACACCTGGAGCCACCTGCTCCCCAAATCACAACAACCGCCACAAATAAACACAAAAGTAAAAATCACTTTTAAAACATCTACAATTTATCAGAGCATTCTACAGAAAGTAACTAAAGAGACAAAATCAAAGGATAAAGGATCAAAAGATCCTACCGAGCGGAAGCAATACCGACGCTGACTATGCCTCGACATGAGTATCTTTGACCTCGACTACTAGTCTGCACACTGGGCATTTTAAAACGAAGGGCCCAGGGGAAAGTAATTTAAAAACGTTAGAGTGAGTGGATAAAAAATAAAATAATTTCAACTGAAACTTTTCGTTAAAGACGTTTTATCACTTTCCCACGTTTTCATACTAATCGGAAAATCACAATGCATGCATATTTATGGAAACGTACCACACTTTATGAGAAACTCTATTAAAACAAACCAGTCTCGCTGGCAACTCAAATAAACAAAACTCCTTTGTTTATATATATATAAAATCATAATCATTTGAAAATCAACTTATAATACATTTCGATCAAACTCTTTGGTCATATAAAAATCTTAGTTCCGCTGGTTCGGGAATCTATGAAATATCGAAAGCCTCATAGAGGAAATATTCCCGAAACTAGATAATATAAAAATATAGAAATCTTAATCCACTGCTTCGGGAATCTATCAAAAGCTGAAAGTCTCATAAATGAAATATTCCCGAAACCACATCATATAATCGTATAAAAATCTCGATCAAGTCATATAATAATATAAAAATCTCAATCGACTGATGCGGGAATTTATTAAAACTGAAAGTCTCACAGAGGAAATATTCCCGCCATCACAGTGAAAAACATCCTCATGACCAAATCCCATTGGCCATGCAACAGGGGAAAGTCTTCCCACCATAAATAACTGGAACCTCGTCAGGCTCCGGGTCCGAGAGTCCTATTGACTCCCCCCGTGTCCAAGTCTACTACCTAGACACGTCACCGCCTCAATATATACCACCCTACGTCGACCACCGAGCGTGAATCTGACCTATATGGTCAAGTCGTCACCTCGCGTGGGATGAGGCCTCGCTAGCTAGCATAAATGTAATAATACCGTGGACCCTCGTATGGTGTAAATCCGAAAACAAATCATAAACCCCTTTCCCCTTATATATAACAGTCCGTACGATCCCCGACCGTACGTCCGAGGCTCATATATATATATAATCACATAAACTCGTAGCCTCAAAGAATATAGCAATGAATCCCCAGCAACTCAACATGCCGTAAAATCAAAATACCCGGCAAATCACCATGCCGTAAAAATCAAATCAAATATACATAAATCCATCGACATGCCTCGCATGTCAGAAAAATCATAAATAATAAAATTAACAAAATCCCTGGAATTTCATTCCGGTCTACGGAATAACATACTCAAAATTTTACGAAAATATAAAACCGCATGGAAATCTTATTTCCCAAGGAAATAGCAAAAATCCAATGTAAATATCATTTTTATCACTAAACATAACCATAAATTTTTCCTTTCCTCATATAATCTTTCATACTTTAAAATCATTTAATCAAAATAAATCTCATTTTTTAAAAGAAATTTTCATTCCAATAAAATAATCATGCATGCATTTGTTTTAAAAATAAAAATCCACTCACAGTCTTTTCCGAGCTGGTAACCGTTCCGGCTCTCGTCCCGTCGAGTACCCTCTCGACCTGTCACATGGGCGAAATCGTAAATTTTCTAAACCTCGGAAAACAAATATAAAACCCAAACCACGGACGTCCTCGCTCGTCCGAAAACTCCTAATTTTTCCTTTTTAGTTATCGGTATAGTAGTTACGCTTTAATACCGATAATCTACGTCCGAAATAGCTTAGGACACCCACCTCGTGTCCAAATAATTCTTTTCCCAGTTATTTCGTCGTAAAACCCTTTTAATCAGCTTTTACCCCTTTTTACGATAAGTCAACAATAAAATTACTGGTCAAACAGTAATTCTTCCAGGTCAAACAGTAATTCTGAAAGTCAAACAGTAAATGGTTAAAATCCAATTACTATTTACCATTTACTGTTTACTATTTACTATTTACTTTTACTTTTTACCTTTTTACTTTTACGAATTACTGTTTACTGTTTACCTTTACCGTTTTACCATTTACTTTTCACCTTTTACCGTTTTACTTTTACCTTTTACTGTTACTGTTCATCGTCATCAACCTCTGGCCGCCGGAACAGCGCCGCCGCTGCCGGCGCCGCCGGAGCCGCCGGAGAGCCGCCATCGCCACCGGAGGTCAAAAACACCTCCGATCGAGGCCAAATTCGTCCAACACCATCGCCACCACCTCGGGAGCTCGTTCCCGCCGCCAAAAACAGCCCCAGCCGCCGCATACGGCGGCCGGCACGGCGGCCGAACCCCCCTACGTCCAATTTCTCCAAAAATCCACCAATTCCACACCAAATTACACCCAATCGACTCTAATCAATGTTCTAAACACTAATCTAACCTCCAAATCCACCAAAAACATCTAAATCACAAACTCTAAATCGAAATCCAAAAACCCTAAAAATTTCAAATTCCAATTCCTCCTTACCTCGTGCAAACTGGTTCGATTCCTCCCATGGGCTTGACGTGCGGGTCAAGGCCTTCGGTTCCCGACCGGAATCGGGCCAAACCGTGGCCGGAGGAGGGAGAACCACCCGATCGGGATCGGAGCTTCTCGGGCTGTGCACGGCCAAACGGCGGCGATTCGTCGTGAATCACCACCACCGGCGTGACGAGGGAACCGAGACGGTCCGAACGCGACCGGTGCGACCGCCCAGTTCGGCCGGACGGCAGAGATCGGCCGGAGGCCGATCCGGATCGGGGAAGAGGAGAGAGAAAGAGAAGGGGAAAAGAAAAGAAATAGAAAAAATAAGAAGAAAAAGGGAATATGCCGTTTCGGGAAGATTCCCCGCGGCTATTTATACTCGTCCAAAATCGGACAATTTCCGATTTTAGATCACAACTTTTTCATACCAACTCCAAATAAATCGTGCCGCGTGTCCACGAACTCGTTTCGACGACTTCTATTTCATCGTCAAATAAAATCCCCGGTCAGGTCAACTTATTTAGAAGTCAACCTTGTGAATTTTTCCGAATCGTAACAATCCCCGAGGAGTAAAAGTACTTGTAACACCGTAAAAAGTTAATTCCAGATTCGGGTCGTATCACCATAGATGTTGAAGACTTGCAGGAATGCTCTCAAGACAGATGAATTCAAGTAACCAAAAGTTCTTGGGTAGTTAGCTTTTGGAATCTTTGCCAACTAGTTACTGTTAAACAGTGAACCCATTACTCTAGACGTCATTGAAAAGAACAGATAGTGCTGATGTGATAGTGTGTAGTGACTACTCAGGGCTAATGTATAATATTATTACTAGTTTGGTATTTACAAGGCAAGGGTCTAACTCTCGGCGGTTGAATGCAATCATGATTTCTTATCCCTTCTTTTATTAAATTATTTTTTCTCCTCTTAATTTTAATTTTTGAAGAAATGGAAAGGCTACCTAGACCAAGTTAGATGTAACCCAACCAGGTGCGCAAGAGCAATGGGGTTTATTTTTGAAGGAGACCCCTCTATTGATTCAAAGGAAAACGTTCATTTTGGTCTCTTCATTGCCCATTTTTAAAGACAAAACTCAAAATTTGCCCACTCACTTTAAAAATATTTAACACTCATATCCCACATAATATAAAAAGTGATGATTTAGATATTTTTTAGACTATTTTGCCCTCCCCTCTTAAATACTCTTATTATCCATTAAGACTTTACCGGAACCTCACCAAATTCCGGTCACCAGTCGCCGGACTTCGATCACCAGTCGTCGAAAACTCGCCGGAATTTGGTCATCAGTCGCCGAACTCCAATCACCAGTCGAAAAATCGCCGGAATTTTATACGATTAGTTGCATCTCATCGATTTGAAACTATTATCTGTTGAAGGTTTGAATAGACAGTCATTTAGACAGTCCAATTACCATTTCTAAGCGTTTAGAGGTTTGACTTACCCGGTTGACCGTTCCGATCGAGCCTTTAACGTTGTCAGCTGAAGTTGGATTTTTTTTCCATACATGTATTTAATCTTAACGGTGATATCTGACGGTTGGAATAGATTTTCTAAACTTTTAGATTCAAAGTCAGAACATATGCACTAATGTTCCTTAACTGGTTTACTAAGTGTTTAAGTGAATGTATAGTTTCAAATAGTTACTATACGTAGACTCTTCAAATGCAAAAATGTTGTGCAATAAGATATGACCGAAATAATGAAATACGTCTACAATTGAAAAATGACAAGGTTCTGATAAAATCTGTGTGTCGAATGTTGCGGTTAACTGTTTTTTAGTTTCGTTTTTCTATGGGTAGGCTGACGTTCGTTAAATCAATTTTGTAAAACTTTTATATTATTAGTTGCATCTCATTGATTTGAAACTATTATCTGTTGAAGGTCAGGCAAAAAAACGTCATTTAGAGAGTCCAATTACCATTTCTAAGAGTTTAGAGGTTTGACTTACCCGGTTGACCGTTCTGATCGAGCCTTTAACGTTGTCAGCTGAAGTTGGATTTTTTTCCATACATGTATTTAATCTTAACGGTGATATCTGACGGTTGGAATAGATTTTCTAAACTTTTAGATTCAAAATCAGAACATATGCACTAATGTTCGTTAACTTGTTTACTAAGTGTTTAAGTGAATGTATAGTTTTAAATAGTTACTATATGTAGACTCTTCAAATGCAAAAATTTTGTGAAATAAGATATGACCGAAATAATGAAATACGTCTACGGTTGAAAAATGACAAGGTTCTGATATAATCTGTGTGCCGAATGTTGCGGTTAACTGTTTTTTACTTTCGTTTTCCTATGGGTAGGCTGACGTTCGTTAAATCAATTTTAATTTGTAAAATTTTTATATGATTAGTTGCGTCTCATTGATTTGAAACTATTATCTGTTGAAGGTCAGGCCAGAAACCGTCGTTTAACTAGACTAATTTCTGTTTTTAAGCGTTTAGAGGTTTGACTTAGTGGTTTGACCTATAGTTTAGCCGACGAAAATTATATTTCGTCGGCTAAACTCTTGCGATCCGCGCCTTTTTATTGTCCGCCGTTGGATGGCTCAGATCCGACGGCTGTTGATCTTCCAAAGTATAGCCGACGACATTCAAAGAATAGCCGACGACATATTTTAAATCGTCGGCTATTCTCTCTGCGATCCGCGCCTTTTTTTTGTCCGCCGTTGGATGGCTCAGATCCGACAGCTGTTGATCTTCCAAAGTATAGCCGACGACATTCAAAGAATAGCCGACGAAATCTTTTAAATCCTCGGCTATTCTCTTTGCTATAAAAGATGAAAGCCGCAGTCAGCCCGACTTTTTCCTTTCTCCTTCCCCTCCTCCTTAAACATATCTCATATATAAAAGTACCATTGGCTTGACGATAATACCTTCTCGAGAAAAGGTGAAGTTTTGATGCTGATGTGCGGTGGAACTTATGGTTTTTGTGTTGATACAAGGCTTAAACAAGAGAATTTATTTTGTTAACGGTAACCCTAATTGTAAGAAAAGACTTAATCGACCCTTATAAACACGTAATGTATGGGTCATATATGCATGTTATATATAATATAACCCGACTCATTTAATAAACGTGTTAAGCGGGTTAATTTCGAGTTGGCTGGTTGAGCCGCGGTTGACCCATTTAATAAATGGGTCATGGCGGGTTGACCCGCCGCTGACCCGCTTTTTAATCGTGCGGGTTCAACCCGCTTTATTTCGTGCGGGTTTCGAGTCGTGTTATCGGGTCGTGTCGAAATTGACAGGCCTAACCAATAATACTAACATATTTTAAAACATACTAACAAATTAATATTTATAATTTTAACTAATTTTAAATAATACTAACCATTAACATAAATATAACCATTTATATACAAATATAACTATATTTCATCATTAACATATATATACATACAAATAACCATTTATATATTAACATAAATATAACCATTTATATAATTAGGCTACCAATTTATATATATAATTAATTTAATAATTTATATATAACAATTAAAATATACATTAACATATATATATATATATATATATATATATATATACAAATATGTGTATATATTAACAAATATATAACAATTTATATAATTAATCTACAAATTTATATATATAATTAATCTAATAATTTATATATATAACCAATATATATAACAATTTAACACACACTTAAATATCTAAATTATATACATAAATTATACAATTAAAATAAATTGCAAAAAAAAAAATTACCGTTAAGATTGGAGGAGAAGGAGGAGGAGGAGGCCGGAGGAGGAGGGGAAGGAGCAGACGGCGAAGGAGGAGGGGAAGGTATATATATAAGGAGGAGGTTACCGTTAACACAATAAATTCTCTTGTTTAAGACTTGTATCAACACAAAAACCCTAAGTTCCACCGCACATCAGCATCAAAACTTCACCTTTTCTCGAGAAGGTATTATCGTCAAGCCAATGGTACTTTTATATATGAGATATGTTTATCTGATACTTGATTTTGATCAACTCTTGTTCTAGATCTTCCAGTTCAAAACTGGGATGAGATATATGATTATTATATATATGCTATCGTAAGGAACTTAGGGTTTATACATATGAACAAACATATATATATATATATATATATATATGTTCTCGTTTCCATGATTATTAGATAGCATGTTCAAACCCTAATAAGATTATTGTATTCATGTTTGTTCTCGTTTCCATGATCTTGCTTTGTTATAGGTGGTGATTACTTGTTCCTTTTATGTTGAATAAAGTGAAGCAGTGTTTGCAAGTTGGCATTTGATGCTTTACATTCAAACTTAAATTTCAAACTCAGTTTATGGATTATGTATATTTTTTTTTATACGATGGATGAATTTTTTAATTTTAAACTTATGAGAGTTTTTAATTTTATGAATGGATTTATATATGAATTACAGATAATTGTGGTCTTGTGTAGTTTGTTGTGAATTTAATCAAGTCATTAGTTAAATGAGTCACAATGTTAATGGGTCATTTGTCCAACACGGCACGACCTATTTATTAAATGGGTTAAACGGGTTGGAAACGGGTAACCCGTTAATAAATAGGTTGGGTTTGGGTTTAAATTTTCGACACGATTATTAAATGGGTTGGGTTTGGGTTTGTGTTTTGTGACACGCGAAAAATCTTGACCCGACACGACACGACCCATTGACAGCCCTATTATTGGTTATTATATTAATTAGAATTTGTTATTTAATGTAATATAATTTAATATTAATTAATGTATTAATTTATTTGTTTCCAGATGGCCGATGCATTTAGACAGCTATTCGGAGGCCGTCGTTCCAGATCTAGGGGTTCTGGAAGTTCTGGCGGATCCGGAGACTCCGAGAGGACCCCTAGCCAGCCTCAGAGGATCGATTCATCCCAGCCGTGGAGAAGTGTGAGCAACCGGCACCAGACCCTTTTATTGGCGGGGCGGCCGTCGAGCAGTTCATGTCCCCTTCTCCGGCCAGATCCTCCGAGATATAGTACGCAGCTATTTCAGGACGACATAGCTCCAGACGTTCATCAGGTCCGTATGCCTGAGGTTCATCGGTAGCCGATGACGAGTCCTGCGCCGTCTGCTGCTGACTCTACTGAGGGGCCTACTCTCCCTAATCAGCTATACCTGCCATACAACATTCCTGCCATACCCGAGGTCGACGAGCGTGGTGTGCCCATATGGCCTGCTAGGCCTCAGTACGTGAGTGTTGCGGAGGCATACCATAATGAGCCATTTGAGAGACCTGAGCTCCTGATTTCGGCGAGATTAAAAGGAAAGCGGACAGACGGGTCATCGAGTTCAGGTAACATTTGATTTTATTAATTAAATATTTTATTAAAATTAACGCACTAATATTTAATTTTATTAACCAATCGTCATTTATGTGATAGAGACCGCCGCTAGCAGTTCAAGCAGGAATACGAGAGGTGTCATATGTTTTGATACGCTCAGAAAAAGTGTTGAGACCAGCGGGAGGATCCAGATCAACGAACCCCCTAATCAGGATGTTCAGGGAAAAAAACGCCGCGATTACGCGGGTTGCGTGGGAGCACTAATTAGGGATAGAGTCCCTATGTTGTGAACACGGTGGGCTGAGTGGCGTTGGTTGAAGACAGTAGACTTCAACAACCCAGTTATGCAGGTAAATACTAAACTTAACAATAAATGTTTATTTTGTTAATATTTTAATTATTAGTTTAATTATTTTATAATTATTACACTAATATTTTTTTATGCATTTTTCTAATATTTTATTATTTGTTTGAAGGAACGGTCTCGGATAAACTCTGCGAACCGCCGCCGTAACACAACCCCCCATCATGGTGGTTCTAGGCCATTTTCACAATATCAGGAGGAGGCGCTTAGAGATCATCCTTTAAGCAACCCGTACGTAGAGACGTTCAAAAAGGCTTATCCATTAGCGACAGAAGAGCTTGTAAGTCGTTGATTACGATTTTAAAATTTTAATTATTAATTTTACTTAATTATATATTTATTAGAATATTAATTTTTTTTTTTCCCGTTCAATTAGGAGAGGGTGAACCAGGCCGAAGAAGAAGTGTTGCAGGAAGTAGTTCACGAGACATAACCGAACATTTCAGAGGAAGATCTGCAAGAAGCCCTGAGCCAGGTCGACCAATCGAATGTCCAAACTACAACGAGGATATTCGACGCAGCCTTCCCAAAACGGTCAAACGACTACTACTGCCGGGGTTTGGGAAGTTTTGGAATAGGGGTTCTGAAGACCACTAAGGGAGCTCAAAAGAGGGGAGGCGGGGACACCCAACAGATGAAGGGGGAAATGCAAAGATTGGCAGAAGAAAATGCAAGATTGGCGGCCCAGTTCCAGAGAACACAGCAGTATCATATGGAAATGGTGCGTTGGCATGCTGAATGCGAGAGAATTCGGTGACAGAACTACGCCGGCCAACAAAACTGGTGGTATGCTATGTTCGCGGCACAACAACAAGGCATTGAACCCCCGCCCCCATTTGAGCCGTTAGATGAACCTCGAATTCCGAGAGCTCCTGAGTTCATTTAGCAGGATGACGAGCATGATGGACAGCAGGATGGTGGCACTATCAGAAAAGGCATTATAGCCGACGAAATTGCAAATAACGGCCGACGAATTCTTTATTCGTCGGCTATAACAATTATAGCCGACGAAATTCGTCGTCTGTAGTGGTATTTCGTCGGCTAAAATTGTTATAGCCGACGATATCGTCATCGGGTATAGTTTTACCGACGGCGTATTTCCGACGATGTTATAACCGACGATAGTCGTCGGGTAATGGTTATAGCCGACGAAATCGCCGACTATAATAATTATATCGTCGGCTATAACTATTATAGCCGACGACTTAAATTCGTCGGCTATGATGCCTTTTTTGGTAGTGTGGCCAGGATTAGGGTTTAGGGTTTAGGGATGGAACAAATTAAATAATTAATGAAAAACGTGTTTCTTGTTGGATTGTCATTGTCAATTGCAGGTTGCTTGGAATGGTAATTTAGAAATTAATTTAATTTTTTCCCCAAAATGTAAGAACAGCCGACGATATTGACATTATTTCGTCGGCTATAACTACTATAGCCGACGATTTTTACCACATTTCATCGGCTATAACTGTTATAACCGACGAAAATGACATTATTTCGTCGGTGGTCTATGTTAAATAGTGACGGTTTCGTCGGCTATAACTAATTAATGCCTCTTAAAATATTAATATATTCCGACGAAATCTTCATGTCGTCGGCTATATTTCAGAACAAATAACCGACGAAACAGAAGAGATCGTCTGCTATATTTTACGATATCGTCGGCCATATGTGAAAATATCCGAAGAATTTCGTCGGGCATTATGCCAAGGTTTGGTCAAGGAAATGTATTTTCGTCGGTGATAATGGCGACGATTTCATTATTTCGTCGGGCATATGTGAAAATGGCCGACGATTTCGTTATTGTCGTCGGCTTTTGTTATTACCGACGCCGTTTTATCGACGAATAATAGCCGACGAAATTTTCGTCGGTAGAAGGAATACCCGACGAAAATTTTGAATAGTAAACGAAATTTTTTTCGTCGGCTATTCTGTCCGATCTGGTAGTGTTCACATAAGTCTATACTATAAATGACAGATAAAACGTCTCGAACAAATCACCTGGTATTGCCCTGCAAAACCAGTACAAAATAATTACTGATGACTCACCTTACCGTTCTCGAGATTCACTTTTCTTAATAACGTCACTTGATTTATTAGCGTCCTCCGATTGAGTCACACCATTCAATTCTTATCTCATGCTAAATCCAATGATTTCAATATCACAAACCCCTTTGCGTCGAAATCTCTACCTCTACAATCACAACAATCTGGAATGCAACCATCCACATGCCTCACACACTTGTCAAAATAAGAACAAAGTCAATACCTTTGCTTGACAAGTGTTCCGTGACTAATTAAATAGTCAACGTCAACATTCGCCGTCAGCCAGACAAATGTTCGAAAATCAAAAGATATCGCTACGACGGTAGCAGACAGAATTCTGACTCAACTATGAAAAATGGCTAAAATAGCTCCGGAGTTCGAAACAAAATGCTTCCTGGAAATCACCATTGGATTTCACTCCAACCACCATAGATAAGCACATGACTTCAATACAAACCAGAAGCCATTCACAGATCTTGAATCGGGATTACGGATCAAAAGTTATGATCCGTCGAAGTTTCGTCGCAACTCCTCGAAAAAAGAAACACAAAAGGAACTAAAGAAGTGGCTGATCAAATACAAATATAATTATTTATATAATGACCAGTCGATAAAAGCCATTGTCTAATTCTGGTGCAACTACCAGAATCTTCTCATCTGAATTACTGAGCTAACCATGCAATGGTCAAATGGATCCCCGATATCGGTATTTCGGATATCGTCTCCAGCTGCTCACGTGGTAAAGCCATGCCACCGAGCTCAAGCCATACATCATCGTAACACGGTGATTCCGAAGCCATATCGACTATATCTCAAAATTTACGCCGCATGGAATCACCAAAAATCGCCAACTCCCAATCATCACTGACCTCCCAATGTTACTATGACCACATCTTCAAATCCGTTTCCCCTCAAATATCACGTATTTCGAGGTAAAAATCTCCCATATGGGTAGGTATTTCAATTTCTAATCCTTCCTTTGTCCAATCTCCTTACCAAGGTCGCTAAGAATTAGAATTACTTATAGTTCCCACAATCTCTATATGACTCTCCATTTATTCCTCCATAACTGATATGCCCAATATCAACACAAGATGGTTGTGAGATTCACATGAACTACACTTGTACACTGCCACTTAAATGTCCACAAACTCACTGTCTCCACATACGCCAAATCCATTGGTCAATCCACAAAATATAGCTGAAGAGTGGCTCTTACACATACTCGTAACAATCTAAAATCACAGTCAAAATGTTACATAATCAATTTTTCCACTCATTACAGCAAAGTCGCAGCAACGACATTCATTTCACTCTGGCCATATCAACATTTCCAAAACCGATCACCTTAATAGGTCACTCAAAAGCTAGAATCAATCCCTGACCACAGCGTGAATAGATACTAAAGTCTCAATGTGTAGCCCTCTCAGGAATAACACATTCCTATCTCGAAAGAAATAGGGCCGAAACATCCGAGTTCCCAACTCGTAACCTGACGCTAAAACTGCTGATAAGCGTCAATCCACAACTGAATAGGTATAACCCACATACCTATTACGTACACAACAACGTCCTAAGAGGTCGATGTACTCGAGGCTTAGTCAAAAAGGTACAACTCGCTACCTGGAATGTACTTTACATACTTAATAATGACATTAGCACCAAGGAGCATGATGAGTATCCGCTGCAGTCGGATCCATAAGTCGGAGGTACTAAGCATTACTAAGCAAATAAAATAACTGAATAGAATAGTACTCTACCGAGTACATAACAAGACACCAAAGAATTTGAATCACACACTTAATGAACACACTAGCATCGAAGTATATGATGGAAATCCGCCGCGGCCGGACCATCAATCCAAGAATACTAGGCGTCATCAAGTATAAAAGATAACAGGACACAGAGAATGAAAGGATCTAACGCTCTGATACCAATTGTCAGGACCCGCCCCGGATTTCACCCTGAAATCCGGATAAGGTCCTGCGGGGACCACCTTAAGACTAACTCTATCGATAAATCGATAAAGTCAATCTTAGGATGGACAACCCTAAGACCAGCAACAACCAAGAACAGTTCTAAATCCAGTTCCATCCTCAACACCTGGAGCCACCTACTCCCCAAATCACAACAATCGCCACAATAAAAAAATAAAATCTAACTCAACTGGCTCACAGGTAATCAGAGCAATCTAATACAATGAATTGGAAACAGAACAAGAAATAGAATATAAAAATAAAAGAGTAAGGGATCACAGATCCCACCTAGCGGAAGCAATAAGGATGACAACTATGCCTCGACTCCGAGTACTCTTGACCTCTGACCACTACTCTGCACACTGGGCGATTTAAACCGAAGGGCCCAGGGGAAAGTAATTTAAAAACGTTAGAGTGAGTGGATAAAAACAATATCGAATAATACTTTATCTAACAAATATTATATTACTTTCTCAATATTTTATAATTAAAAACCACGATGCATGCATTTTAATAAAACGTTCCACGTTTCAGAGAAATCATAAAATTAATTAATAAGCTCCGCTAATATCTCAAATAACAAATAATGTTTTTCAAGATATAAATTTTCGAAAACCAAATTATGAATAGCTGGGCCAATCCCGTCGGCACAATTTCAAATTTTTTCATAATAAAATCCAGCCCCACTGGTTCGGGAATTTATTAAATAAATGAAAATCTCATAAGTGGAAATATTCCCGAAAACCAAAATAAAAACGAAAAGTCAATCTCATTGGCCCAACAAACGAAACAATGGGGAAGTGGTTACACCATAAACAGGAGCCTCCCAGGCTCGGGTCGGAATCTCCCAGGGCTACTGATACAGCGTGCACAAATATAACAAGACGACCTAAGCCTCTTAGGCTAAAGGTCGGAACCTCCCAGGGCTACTAATCCAACGTCTCACGCTAAGGATAGCTAGTAAATAAGACGACCCAGTAACTGGTGTAAAAACAAATTAAATCAAATCAGAAATCACGCTTCCCCCATATAATCGAAAATCCGTACGGTCCTCGACCGTATATATGAGGCTTATATACATAATCAATTAAAATAGTAGCCTCGAAGTAAATAAATATATATAACATCGACATGTCTCACATGTCGTGAAATCACAAATGATGAAATCATAAAATCCCTGGAAATCTCATTTCCGGTGTTTAAATATAAATATACTCAAAAAGATCAAATATGATTTATAAAATCATGCTATTTCCGGAAATCTCATTTCTGTGTAAAATTACGTACTATTTAGAATAGTAGTAAACATATACCCCAAATCCATATTTTCCTTTAAATATTAAATGAGCAAATATCATAACCATATACTTTCGATAATTCGTATCAAGCTCAAGAAATCATTTAATTAATATCAACTTCATTTCAATAAAATATTTATGCATGCATTTATTTAAAATAAAATCCACTCACTGTACGGCCGAGCGCGTCGCTATCCCGAGCTTTCGTCACGTCGAGTCACCACTCGACCTGTAACAGGGACGAAATTCTAAATATTACGAAACTCGGAATTTAATCATAAACGTTAAATCTACGGACGTCCTTACTCATACGAAACCTCCCAATTTTTCCTTTTTCGGTTATCGGTATAGGAATTACGCTTCAATACCGAAAATCTACGTCCGAAATTACTCAGGACACCCACCCCGTGTCCGATCAATTCTTTTACTAGTTAATTCGTCGTAAAACCCCTTTAAAACAGTTTTTACCTTGTCACGGTAAGTCAACAGTAACTTTTAATGGTCAAACAGTAATTATTCTAGGTAAAACAGTAATTCTGAAAGTTAAACAGTAAATGGTTAAAATCCAATTACTATTTACTATTTACTTTCACTGTTTACTTTTACTATTTTATTTTTCCCCTTTTACCATTTTACTTTTACTTTTTACTGTTTCACTGTTCATCTTCTTCAACCTCTCGCTGCCGGAACAGTGGCGCCGCCACCACCGCCGCCGGCAGCTCCGCCACAGGAGGCCAAAACACCTCCAATCGACTCCAAATTTCCACAGCAATGTCGCCACCACCTCAGGGACTCATCCTCGTCGCCTCCGCCGCCAAAAACCAGCACAGCCGCCGCATACGGCGGCCCAAAAATCCCAAATTCAAATTTCTCCAAAACTCAACCAATTCAACATCAAACAACACCTAATCGACTTCAATTATCGTCCTAAACCCAATTCTAGCCTCCAAATCCACCAAAAACACCAAAATCACAACCTCCACCGAAATCCTAAAAACCCTAGAATTTTGAATTCAAAATTCTCCTTACCTGGTGCAAATTGGTTCAATTCCTTCCATGGACTTGTTGCACAAGTCGAGACCTTCAATTCCTCCCCCAAAATCGAACCGAAACGTGGCCGGAGGAGGGACTTTCGAACCGTCGGTGGAGAAGGTTCTTGGGCGTCGCACAGCTGAACGGCGGCGAACCACGCCGCCACGCTGCCACAGACGCGAAGAGGAGGCCGAACTGGTCCGAACGTGACCGGTGCGCCGGCCCAATTCGGCCGGACGGCGGAGAATCCGGCGGAGGTCGGCGCCGATCGGGGGAGAGGAGAGAAAAAAAGAAGAAGAAAAGAAAAGAAAGGAAACAGAAAAAGAAAAGAAATGGAGTATTTCCCTTTCGGGAAATTTTCTCCCGGCTATTTATACTCGTTCAAAATCGGACAATTTCCGATTTTACATCGTAACTTTTTTGTACGAACTCCAAATTAAACGTGCAACGTGTCCACGAACTCGTTTCAACGTCTTCTACCTCGTCATAAAAAAAAAATCCTCGGTCGGGTTAACTTATTTAAAAGTCAACCTTTAGAATTTTCGAATAGTAAAAATAATTCCCGATGAGTAAAAGTAAAAGTAACACAGTTAAAAGTAATTCTAGGTTCGGGATGTTACATGCTCTCTCTAATACCCTCCCCTCCACTTCTCATACTCTCGCGTAAATCATGAAATCTCTCGTCTACATCCCTCTTTGGCTTCTTTTTAATATATATCATATCTGAAAATCGACCAAGGGTTGATTATGGATTGAAATTTGTTGATGGGTAGTAGATTTTTTACGGATTGATTGAGGATTTGGTGTATAGGTAGCATGATATACACATAATTGTTCAGTTTCATGGGTGGGTTCTCCAGTAAACGTATCACGGTCGGGTAGTTTTTGTTTTTCTTTGATATTTCATTAAATTGATATCTCTACTGGGTTGATCTTCTTCTGAACACGTTTTGTGACCCTTCTTTTTTGGTTTGATTTGAATAATTATGGATTCTTCTTCTTCTAATAAAATTTTCTTCTTCTGGGTTTGATTTGATTACGTTTACAGGAAACGAGTCTTCTTCTTCTAATAAATTTTTTTTTTTTTTTTTTAGTTAAAATTAGGTTTAGAGGGAGTACTCATGACAATACTACCTATGATGAAATAATCCGTGGGATCGAAAAGAAGATTAAGGACTTACAAGAAAAACGGATGATGGCATTGTCAATGAAAGAGGCCAAAGATCCCGAAATTAGCAGGTTGCAAGCAGAAGAGAAAGCTATCAATGAAGACATCCAGAGTATCAGGTGTGATTTTGGAAAATTAGTGGCCACTGAATGGTGATTATGCCATTGTGGTGATTGATTCAAGTGTCCCCCCAGATGATCACTCATTTTACTAACCCTTGTTTTGTTTGGACAAGATTGTCCATGGAAATACCCTTTTGACATGTACAATGATGGAGTTTGGTAACATTTTATGATCAAAATGCAGGTTAGATTCTATACTACCAGCTATTATTAGCGAGAACTAAAGATTTAGAGAAACTTTTCAGTCTTTCTAGTAGAGATTTTAGCCTATTATTTGCCAATTTATGTGTCATCAAGCTATTATTATCCTTATTTTATCCACTTTACCAAGTAGAGAAGTAAAAGGTGGGATGTGTATAAACATTTCGCTTTGGAATGAGATTTTGTAATTTTTCTTCTTCTCGATTACAATGTGATACTGTATTTGTGGTTGGTGTAGGTAATGAACAATTGATATATTGTAATTCTGATTAAATGATGGATAATAGTTTTCCATAGCTTTACAAACACTACAACACTGAATACCTTAGGCGACGAAAATTTTTCGTCACCTAAGAAGGATTTTCGTCGTCTAAGATTTTAGGTGACGAAAATTTTGTCGCCTAAATTTCGTCGTCTAAAGTTTGTGGTCTAAGTAAGTAGGCGACGAAAATAAAATAATTTCGTCGCCTAAGATAATTCTTAGACGACGAACAAATTTCGTCGTCTAAGAAAAATGGTGATGAAAAAAAAACTCTGAGAGGACGAATTTTTTCGTCGGCTAAATTCTAGCTTAGACGACGAAAAAAATATTTCGTGGCCTAAGATAATTACTTAGACCACGAAACTCAACATTTTCGTGGTCTAAGTATTTATCTTAGGCGACGACAAATACAATTTCGTGGCCTAAGATGGATATTTAGTCGACGAAACTAAATGTTTTCGTCGCCTAAGATGGATACTAAGGCGACGAAATAATTTATTTCGTGGTCTAAGATAGTTTCTTAGGCCACGAAACAATATTTTTTCGTGGCCTAAGAGGTTCTCTTAGGCGACGAAATTAATATTTTTCGTGGCTTAAGTAGATAGCTTAGACCACGAAAAAAAATTTTCGTCGACTTAGTATCCATCTTAGGCGATGAAAACATTTAGTTTCGTCGACTAAGTATGTATTAAATTAAAAAAAAAATTAAAAAAAAATTCGGATACTGAATATTCAAATAAATTAAAAAATTATCCATAAAAATTAAATACCGAATATTAATAAGTTTATTCATACATTTGTTCAATACAAATATTAAACTAAACAATATCGTAGGGAGAGAGAGGAGCCTGCAAGCTACTGTGGTCGGTTCCTAAACAACTGGAACTGTTCCTCCAACCAGCTAAGACGGTTTTCACTATTCTAGTACTTCTCATTTGCCAATCGTGTCTGCTCCTCTGTAAGCCTGATACGCTCTCGGGCCTCCTCCTCTGCAAGTGTGATACGCTGTCGGGCCTCCTCCTCTGCAAGTGCTATACGCTGTCGGGCCTCCTCCTCCAGTCGTCTCATACGCTCCGCATTTGACGACTGACTGCGTCCAGTGGAATTTTCCCCTTGCGATGATTGGGAGCCGACACCGAAAGTGACTCCTCCTAACCCCCGGATCTCACCGCTGTTTCGCGGTCCCAGTGCGTTGACAAGCACTTGGGCTTGAGTCGGCTCGTCAAAATAGTGAACGATCTGATCTTCCGGAACGTCGGGGTGGTCATTCCTCACAGTGGTCATCACCCTCTCGAGCTCGACATTGATACGGCGCTGCATTTGAAAATGAAGTACGTTAGTGCATTAATAACTTATGTCGCTGTTATCAGATTTGGCCAAAATTTGTGTTCATTATCAATACAAAGACCAAGTAAGTAACATGCATATGAATAATGCATTCTAAATAATCCAAACATAATCGGCAGATACTCTTCATCAAACCACAACGGTTAAACATAATCCAAACATAATGCATTCACTAAGAGTTTTGAGATCGCATGATTAGAATGGTTTTAACTTGAGCAAATACACAAAGTTAGATAACTTAAGGGAAATATTAAAGAGCTTATGCATATGCTTATGAATTTCTTTTGATAACTTGTGTATTGATCATATTGGTTAGGGGTGGACATTCGAAACCGAAAACCGAAAAAAACCGAGCCGAAATCCAAACCGAAACCGAAAAAAACCGAACCAAAAAAAAACCGAACCGAACCGAATCAATTCGGTTTGGTTTTTGGTTTTACCTTCTGAAAAACCGAACCGAACCAAAAAACCGAATTCTCATTAAAAAGATGTCGTTTTGTATTTTATTATTAAATATTTGATTTGATTAATGTGATTTTAGGTTTTATGATTATATATTTTACTTTTTTATTAATATTTTATATTTTATTTTGTTTTTGTGTGAGGTTGTGTGCATGTCAAAATATTCAAAATGTGGCCATATTTTTTTAATTTAAAAATATTAAATTATGATGTCATAGTTTGAATTTTTAAGAGTTAAGACTTTGGTGGTTACAATTTTTGTAGATTGATGATTTGTTGTCATAAATATTACCAATAGATTGTATGTGTATGTTTATAAAAATAAGGAACTATCAGGAACAAAAAAAAACTCAACTACTTGAATTGTCGAATTAGCGAATTTTGAATTTTTCACAAAGTTTTTTTTTTAAATACAAATATTTAATATTATATTTTTTGCAAAAAAAAAAAAACCGAAAAAAAACCGAACCGAACCGAACCGTTCGGTTTGGTTTGGTTTTCGGTTCACTCTCTCTAAAAATAAAAAACCGAACCGAACTGAACCGAATTTTTAGTTCGGTTTGGTTCTCGGTTTTGGTCAAAAACCGAACCGAATGGAACCGAATCCACCCCTAATATTGGTGATGGATTTCCAAATTCGTAACATTCTATCCTTCTTGGTCTATTTTCTTATAACCGGCCATGTCTAGTTATGGGATAAGGGAAACTTACTATATTTTCTGCCGCTTCCGGGTGCTCAGGAGGGTACACCATCACTACCAGAAAAGGGGTCATAGCCGACGATATGAAAAAAAACGGCCGACGAAAGAGTACTTCGTCGGCTATAAGGGGTTATAGCCGACGAATTACTCTTTCGTCGGCCACATCGTCGGCTATAATATTATAGCCGACGAGTCGTCGGCTATTACTTGACGTCGTCGGCTATAACTATAGCCGACGAAAAGTTTTTTGTTATAGCCGACGAGGAGGGTTGTCGTCGGCTATAGCCCTTATATCAGATCTATTCTGCACCAGTGAGCTCACTTCGTCGAAATTTTTCGAAAAAATTTCGAAAACGCTCTGAAATCGTCCAAAACCTCGGCCATAAGCTTGAAAGGTACGTATTGCTGTGTGTGTTGATTTAGTTGGTTATATGCAGAGGTGTGTTAATTTAGAGTTTAATTAGAATAAATGTGTGATTAATTTGATATATATATATGTGTTGAGATGAGATTATTAATGGGTTGATATGTTGGTTAGATAGAATTGAAGTTTTGTTGAAGATTAGTGATTGATTGTTGATTTAGAGGTGATTTTAGATGAATTTGATGAAAAAATGTATATATATATATTAATTAATATAATTGTAATTAAAAATATATTGTTGGTATATATAAAAAATATATTGTGTTTAATTAATTAGGGAGATTGACAATGTTTTAATTAATTTAGGGATGTGTATCATGATGGAGTTAGGATTACCCTTGGAAGATGGGATCAGGCGTATCATGATGGAGTTAGGAGTTTCCTGGAATTTGTGATGGCTAACTGTGGAGACACTACACTTCATTATTGCCCGTGTAAAAACTGCAAGTGTGCCAGCCCACGACAACGTTTTTCCATAGAGAAAGTGGAGCAACACCTGGCTAGATATGGATTTTGGGTCCTATACACTAATTGGATTTATCACGGTGAACCAGAGTTTGCGGGTCCTCATGATCATGGACAATTTGCCGAGAGAGGGAGTTCGTCCAATGATCCAACAACGAACTGGATCAACGATATGTTTCCTCGTGAGAGCGGTGTCTTTGATGAAGCACCAGATGTGCAACTCCCTCCTCCGGAGATGGAGTGTTTCCCTGATATTGAGCCACTCGAGCCATTACCCCGATCACCGGTCAACACAAGTGGTATGGAAAAGTACAACAACCTGTTCGCATTGCAACAGACTCCGTTGTACCCTGGATGCAGTAAGACTGTCCTTGAATCTGTCATGGGAGTGATGAAGATCAAAACGGAGAACAAAGGCACTGTCAAATCGGTTGATGATTGGCTGAAGATATGGGGTGGGGCGATGCCCCCCGGACATCGGCTTCCTACCAGTCATCATAAGGTGCGACATATCCTTAAAGATCTCGGCCTTTCCTACATCAAGATTCGTGCATGCAGATACGATTGCGTTCTGTTTTACGGGGAAGGACTTGCAGATCTTGAATACTGCCCAGTATGCAATACAGAGCGGTATAAGTTCACTCCTAAAGGGAACAAGAAAGTTGTGAAGATACTTCGGTACTTCCCGCTGATTGATAGGCTTGAGCGGTTGTTCATGTGTGCTTTCACGGCCGAAGCTATGAGATGGTGGGCTGAGAGGAATGTGCCTGACGATGACACCCTTAGACATCCCGCCGACGGAGAGGCTTGGAAGAAGAATGTGTTGGAGTTTCCTGAATTTGCATCAGAGGTTCGAAATGTTTGGCTAGAGCTATCATCCGACGGTTTCAACCCCTTTTGGCAAGAAAGAGCTTCAGTACAGTGTGTGGCCAGTTATTTTGATTCCGTACAACCTTCCACCGTGGATGTGCATGAACAAGGAATATAACATGCTCACATTGTTGATTCCAAGCCCAGGTTATCCGGGAAAGTGTCTCGATGTGTATTTGAGACCCGTAATTGAGGAGCTTCGGTACTTGAGTCTGAAAGGCCACTTGGAATACGACCTGTTCAAAAATGAGATGTTCCGGATGCGTGCCATGCTTGTTGGCACGATCAGTGACTTTTCTGGGAGGGGTATGTTGTCGGGCAGCGTCACAAGGGGTTACAGGGCTTGTTCAGAGTGCATGACTGTTGATTGCTCCAGTCCTCATTGCAGCAAGATTGTCCAGATGCGTCACCGTTGTTGGCTTCCGCATGACCATCCATTTAGGGACGATGCACAGGCTTTTGATGGGACTGAAGAAAGGGGCTGGGCACCGGAGCGATGGACATGGGAGGAAATATTGGAAATGTTGAATGAGTATGACTTTGGTCCGCTTAGCAATCATCCCGATGTGGTGCGCACGATTCCAGAGAGGCCCGATCGGTATAGGTTATGGTCACACAAGAGCATCTTCTGGGAACTTCCTTATTGGTCCAGGTTGGCTATCAGACACTACCTGGATGTCATGCATATAGAGAAGAACGTGTGTGAAGCCGTGGTTGGCACAGTTTTGAATTGGGAGAAGAAAACAAAAGACACCCCCAAGGCACGCGTTGATCTGAGAAATATGGGACTGCGGGACCATTTGTGGTTGAGAGAGGGCAGGAGCAAAATGCCCCAAGCTCCTTACACCGTCACCAGGGACCAGAAACATGAAATCTTTGGATGGATGAGTAATGTCAGGTAACTTTTTATTAGGCATGTATTCCAGAAGCATGGGACTGCATGAAATCTAATTGTTGTTAATGGCTATGCAGGTATCCTTATGGCTATGCGGGTAACATAAGCAAGTGTGTTAACTACCGAGACAACAAGATGTACGGATTGAAGAGTCACGACTGCCATGTACTGCTTCAATGTCTCTTCCCTATTTTCATTCGAGCGTATTAGAGGATGAAGTGGTAGAGCCGTTGGTGGCGTTGTCAAGATTCTTCCAGAAGGTATGCGCTAGAGAAGTTAGAAAATCAGACCTCATGAGAATGCATGAGGAAATCGTTTTTATCTTGTGCAAGTTCGAGAGGATATTTCCCCCAAACTTCTTTGACATCATGCCTCACCTGATGATCCATCTTCCCCAACAATTGTTGCTTACCGGTCCCGTACACTACACTTGGATGTATCCCATCGAAAGGTACATGTTATTCATAAATTTGATTTATACATGTTTTTAAATAAAATTTACATGCTCTTAACATGCACTTGTTAACCTTGCAGACAACTTGGAGACTACAAGAAATATGTGCACAATAAATCTGCGCCTGAGGGGTGTATTGCTGAAGCTTACATTGCGCATGAGTGTTTAACGTACGCCAAGTTGTACTTGGGAGCGATGGAGGACCCCCCACAACATCCAAGTCGAGATGACCCCGAGTTCAACCTATCTATCGTCGCAAACGATGTTGTACCATACGAAAGCTTCAAGAAGAAGGGTGTGGACAAGTTGCCTGACCATGAGGTAGGGATTGCCCACTGGTGGGTTCTAATAAACTGTCCGGAGGTACAATATTGGAAACGAACCCATCTTAACTGCAAGGAAGTTGGCGGTGATCTCGAGTACTACAACACGACGTTTGCAGACTATTTTCCACAATGGGTAAGTGTATAAATATATATATTAGATGGCTTTCTTTTACAGTTCCCTATTCTTTAATCATAAACACACCAAGTGATTTGAGTTATATTTTTCAGCTGATGCACGTGGCTGCGAAGGATGGTCATAGAAATTACTCAAAGGAATTGAGGCTGTTGTCGATGAAACCGATATCTTCCACAGTCCGCCCAATGTGTGATGTTAACGGCGTTAAGTATATATGTGAAGCTAGAGACGGGGAACGCAAAACACAGAATTGTGGGGTGATGGTCGATGGTGCAGAGGGGGGCGAGGATTATTACGGTGTCCTACAGTCAGTTGTTGAACTCATTTATGGGAACCGCATGAAAGTCCACTTGTTCAAGTGTCGATGGTTTGATACTAGGCCGCACCGCATAAGGACCGATCAGTACGGCATACTTTCGGTGAATACCGCCACTAGTGTGTATGAAGATGACCCCTTTGTTTTCGCCACAGCGTCCAAAAAGGTCTTTTATCTTGATGATCCACTGAACAAAGGCACGTGGAAGGTAGTTAACCATGTGTCTCAGCGAGACATATACAGTGCTACCACACTTGGTGTGAGCACAGAGTGTCAAGAAGCGACCGCATACCAAGAGCCGGACGCCGTCGACATTCCGGAATCCTCCACCATCCGCGATAATAATGTGACGCCGGGCAGAGTCGTTCGACTTCCTAGGGGTCAGGTGCCCATGCATGATGTTAATACGAATCGTCTATCTCAGGCAGACGATGACTCAGACGACGAGTACGAGCACCGGTTGCCAGATATTAACTACTATTACTACGTCTGACTCAAGTGATGAGGATGATTCTGATTATCATCCTTAGTATACTATTTATGTATGTATTTGTGTACGATGGTGCATGCATGTATGAATACATTTTTGTCCTTAATTACCGTTTTCGGAGTTTATGGGAAATTGTATTGAATTGTTTGTGTGATGTTCAGGAATTTATCAGGTGAAATAGGCAATTTCCAGGCCCTAAATGACAAATTTTCAGAAAGATAAGCATTATAGCCGACGAAATGGACCATACTTCGTCGGCTATAATGCCCATTCTGGGTAATTTAATATGCAAGTCGTCGGCTAACGATAAAAAGTTGAAGGTCGTCTGCTAAAGTATAGCCGACGACTTGTAATTCGTCGGCTAAAGTATAGCCGACGACTTGCAATTCGTCGGCTATACTGTAGCCGACGAATTGCATTTCGTCGGCTAAAGTATATTGACCGAAACCATTGCTTTATCCTTCAAATGCAAATGTGTCGTGAAATAAGATATGACCAAAATATTGAAATACGTCTACGGTTGAAAAATGAGAAGATTCCGACAAAATCTGTGTGTCGAATGTTGCGGTTAGCTGTTTTTTACTTCCGTTTTCCTATGGGTAGCCTGACGGTCGGTAAATATTTTGAGGAAAATTTTTATACGATTAGTTGCGTCGCATCGATTTGAAACTATTCTCTGTTGAAGGTCAGGCAAAAAAACGTCATTTAGACGGGTCAATTGCCGTTTTAAAGCGTTTTGAGGTTTGACTTTGCAATTTGACCAAGGAATAGCCGACGAAATATTTAACTTCGTCGGCTAAACTCTTGCGATCCGCGCCGTTTCATTGTCCGCCGTTGGATGGGGGAGATCGCACGGCTGCTGAGCGCGTGAAGTATAGCCGACGATATTAAAGGTATCGCCGACGAAATTCATACTATAGGCGACGAAATGGCTAAATTAGTTGGCTATAACCGGCCCGCCCCCCGCACAGCCCAAGACCTGGCCCGTACCTCGGCTCGCAAAGCCCAACTTCGGCCCGGCTCGGATTTAGGGTCAGAGTATAGCCGACGAATTAAAATTGACATCGTCGGCTATAGTCCTTCGAGTTAAAGCGAAGCAGACCGTTTTCCCTCATTTTCGGTTGAATCCCCTCAAAACCCTAATCGCCGCCCGACCCTCCCCGACGCCGACTGACCACCACCGACCCTCCCCGAGCCCTCCCGACCCTCCCCGACCACCACTGACCCCTCCCCGACCCCTCCCCGTCCTTCCCGACCTTCAGCCATTCAAGAACAGGTGCGAACGCAGCCGCCGCCCCTAGCCGCCGTCGCCGCCGCACCGCACCACCACCGGACCTCGTCCCCGTCGCACCACCATGTCAGGTAGTCCCGGCTCTCCCTCATTGTGATTTATTGAATTATTTAGGGTTTTGAATTAGATTTTTTTGATTGAATTAGGGTTAATTGTTTTTTAGGGTTAAATGATTTAGGTATAAGTGTTTTAGGGTTAATTGTGAATTTTGTGGAATTTTTTTAAATTTTGTGGAATTAACACTGAATTTTTAGGAGGATATATATATATATATATATATATATATATATATATATCTATATATATATATATATTTCAGAATATATATATATATATATATAATTAGGTATAAATATATTTAGGTATATATATATAATTAGGTATATATATATTTAATGAAGTTTTTTATTTTTTGTGTGGAATTATACTGAATTTTTAGGAGGATATATATATATCTATATATATATATATATTTCGGAATATATATATATATATAAAATTAGGTATAAATATATTTAGGTATATATATAATTAGGTATATATAAATTTAATGAATTTTTTTATTTTTTTGTGTTATATATACTGAATTTTTAGGAGGATATATATATATATATATCTATATATATATATATATTTCAGAATATATATATATATAATTAGGTATAAATATATTTAGGTATATATATAATTAGGTATAAATATATTTAGGTATATATATAATTAGGTATATATATACACTGCCAGAAAAGGCATCATAGCCGACGATATGAAAAAAAACGGCCGACGAACTCTTTATTCGTCGGCTATAACCATTATAGCCGACGAAATTCGTCGTCTGTAGTGGTATTTCGTCGGCTAAAATGGTTATAGCCGACGATATCGTCGTCGGGTATAGTTTTGCCGACGGCGTATTTCCGACGATGTTATAACCGACGATATGTCGTCGGGTAATGGTTATAGCCGACGAAATCACCGGCTATAATAATTATAGCCGACGATATCGTCGGCTATAACCATTATAGCCGACGACTTAAATTCGTCGGCTATGATGCCTTTTCTGGTAGTGATATTTAATGAAGTTTTTTATTTTTTTGTGTTATATATACTGAATTTTTAGGAGGATATATATTTTAGAATATATATATATAATTAGGTATAAATATATTTAGGTATATATATAATTAGGTATATATATATTTAATGAAGTTTTTTATTTTTTTGTGTTATATATACTGAATTTTTAGGAGGATATATATATATCTATATATATATATATTTCAGAATATATATATGTATAATTAGGTATAAATATATTTAGGTATATATATAATTAGGTATATATATATTTAATGAAGTTTTTTATTTTTTTGTGGAATTGTTGTGAAATTTATGGATTTTATATACTAATTGTGCAGAAAACCGCCGCGCTGTAGACCGCTGGATTGCCAGACCGAGCGAGAGCGACCCCGAAGCTCAGGCAGGACACAGCCGTGGGGGGGGGGGGGGGGCGGACCCAGCGGTCATCGGGGCCTACGACGGTCAATGAACAGGCGCGAGGAGACGTTGATGGGATTTACCCCGAGCGATACACGTGGGGGCTCATCGTATGAGTCGACGGGAGCGGGCCCAATCTCGAGCGTCAGAGGAGGACGCACAGCCGCACCCTCTAGACCCCACTGCACTTCAGCACTGTTCCAGGATCGGCAGCCGACCCCACAGCGCGACGATCAGGACCCTCCAGAGATGCTCCCTGTCCCCCCACAGCGACAGCGTCCACAGCGACAGGGCCCACCGACAGGGGGATCAGGCCCTCAGGGTCCACGCCCCGTATGTCTCCGCCATCGGGGATGTACATGGTCCAGTTCCTCCCTGCCATCCCCGAGTACGACGCTAGGGGGAGGCAGATTTGGAGGCACGACCGGCCGCACGAGATTCCCTGGGAGGAGGCCTACGTCCACAGGCCATTCGACTCAGAGGACTGCCGCGGCCTGTGCTGTGTTCGTGAGAAGGACAAACAGTACAACGACGCAGGTAATTAGTTAGTTTAATTAATTATTTAGATTGTTTAATTAATTATTTAACTACGTTGAAGCTTAGTTCATAATTAGTTAGTAAATTAAATTAGTTAGGTCGTTAGTTAGTTATTAAATTAAATTAGTTAGTTAGTTAGTAAATTAAATGTGTTAGTTAGTTAGTAATTTAAATTAGTTAGTAAATTAAAGAATTTAGCTAGTTAATCTAGTTACTAAATTAAATTATTTAGTAAATTAATTTAATTTAGCTAGTTAGTTATTAAATTAAATTATTTAGCAAATTATTTAGTTAGTTAATTACTAAATTAAATTAGTTAGTTAGTAAATTATGTACGTAGTTGGTTAGTCAATTAGTTAGTTAGTACGGAATTTTTATTAGGCATGTATTCATTTTAATTATGAAACAGGCGTCTTCGTAAATAAACTCGCGGGGACGAGAAGGACCAGAGGGCCAGCGAACATGTCGACCCTGGAGAGGGAACTTGCCGGTGGGATCAGGGAGATCCTGCCCGGTCCCGGTGAGGATGGACGCCCGATCGAGAGGAGAGAAACCACGACCAAGTATATCAACGCGACGGGCATGATCGTGCGGGACAGGGTCCCAATGTTGTGGCCCGACTAGGGCTCTGTGCACGATGACATCAAGGCGCGAGTGTACAATGCACTGTCGGTGAGTTAAATCGTATTTTTATTATAGAAAATAAACATTTATGAATTGAGTCCTTATAACTATATAAAAATATTTTCTAATTAATTTATAATATTGCAGCAATGGTTTAGAGTCCATCCTACCTTGGACTGGTGAAGAGACGAGCAGCTGAAGAACATGTTATGTGTTTCGCGTTATTTTACTATCATTCGAGTTAGATTGAAGACGATTAAAGATGTACGAATATATCTAACAGTTGTGTTCTGTTAATATAGGTACTCCGAGTGGAAGAACGAGCTGTCGACGCACCACAGGACGTACCATGTGGAGAAGGGCTTGGGGCGAGGTGCAACCCCCCACGAGTTCCGGTACAGAGAGTATGAGTGACTATGGCTGGTAGCCTACTTCGGGAGCGACAGGGTCTCGGTAAGAAAATTTAGCCTAGTCTATAACTTTTTAATGTTATTTAGTAATTAAATTATGTAGTTACTAAATTAAATTAATTAGTTAGTTATTAAATTAAGTTAGTTAGTTAGTTACATAGTTAGTTAGTTCGTTACTAAATTAAATTAAATTAAATTAAATTAGGTAGTTAGTAAGTTAGTTAGTTACTAAATTAAATTAGTTAGTTAGTTAGTTACTAATTAAACTAAATTAGTTAATAATTTTTTTTTGGTTAGTTCCTAATATTTTAAGTTACTTACTAATTTATATTTGCGTTTATATGTTCGTTCTTATAATAAAGAAAATCTCGAAGACGAACAGCGACAACCGCAAGAGGAACGAGCACCCCCACCACGGCGGCGCCCGCTCCTGGAGGCAGTGGGCAGAGATTGCAAGGAGGGACCGACCGCCGAGTCCGTTGTCGTGGATTCATGCGCAGATGTATCTGGACCGTCCCGACCAAGTGGTAAGTATTCGCCCATCTTCAATAAAAGTGTTTCATTAAATTAATTTATATATATTTTTTTATTAATTCGTTTATTATATTTTCTTGTCAATTAGGCGAGAATAGATGCGGAGACCGACGTGATCACCTTGAGGATCGCGCGAGAGACGCAGGGGGAAGGGGCGTCCGACGAGGCGATCGTGCAGTTTGCCCCCACGATCGACACCCTTGAGCCGCGCTTGGCCTCTCAGATCATGCACGCGGCGGTAGGGACTGGCAACAACTAGTTCTACCAGAGAGGCCTAGGAGCGGCGGGAGATGGGGTTCTGAAGTACACGCCGGCCAATCCCAGCACGTAGCGTGCGGCTTCGACGAGGAGAGACTTGCAGACAGAGCTGCAGAGGACGCAGGCGGATTTGGCGAGGGCGGTGGAGGCGCTCCAGCAGCAGGCTTCGGTGCAGCTGGCCAGCAACGCGGCCGCGGCGGAGATGTACCGATGGATGCGGCAATCTTGGGAGGCCCAGCGAGCTGTAGAGGAGCCCCCGCCTCCGCCACAGATGCCCGATTTCGTCGTCCCCACTCCTCCCCCGCATCGGAGTATGCCAGGCGATTAGGGTAGCCATAGCTACCGGAACTCGAACGATCCCGTCGACGACGCCATCCATTTAGGGGGTGATGAGTAGTTAGTGTACGTAGATGGCTAGTTCGGGGGTTTGTACAGTAGAATATTACGAATGGATTGATGTGGATATTTGTTGGCTATTTGGATGTACATTTGTAGATTTTCTGCAGGCAAACCGAAGACGAAGTGGAATTGGGCCCGAGCAAAATTTATAATTTTTTTTTTTAAATATTTAGGGGTTATAGCCGACGAAATGGACCATATTTCGTGGGCTATAACCTCCCGGCTTCCGGCAAAAATAAGCCGTTTCCCGTGCCGGCGAAGGTTATAGCCGACGAATTAATTCGTCGGCTATACTTCGTGGTTTATAAGTCGACGACTTAGCCTCAGTGTCGTCGGCTATACTATAACCGACGGGGCATTCCCGACGACGGAATAGCTGACGATACTTCGTCGGCTATGACTATAGCCGACGATTTAATGGAAACGGCCGACGAGATGGCGTCGTCGGCTATGACCCCTTTTCTGGTAGTGCATCTCATAATTCTTCACCAACGGGAATGGTTCACCTTTTTGCTTCAATTCGAGCGCCCCGTAAATGAAAGGCTTTGAACCGGACCGATGGTGCAACGTCTTCTTCCCCCGGTTGAGGGCGTTGGCGGTCGATCGTCTCTGTAGAAATATGATTAAATATGAGACAAATAGTTAGCATTGAAATAAAACTAAAATGAAAAATGTTAACATTTGAAAGCACAGACTACTATTAAAAAATTATATACCTGAAACTCATCGCTCTCAAAGTGGTGAAGCAGCCAAGACCACTCCTCCTGGCTATCTTTGAACTCTTTCGGAATTTTCCCAGGGTTGTCAATCCTAAGCCTGTTGAGCTTGCTCTTGAAGGCTGTGAAGGTCTTGGCGGCATGCTTGTAAACCCACTTTACCATCTTCTTATCATCCCAAGGGATGTCATAAACAAGCTATTACAAAAAAAATGGAATTAATATGGAAGCTGATAGATAATTAAAATACTAAAAATTGTAGTTAACTTACGTCGAGTTCATTTTTGAGCTTCATCTGATCATCCTCCTCCAGATCCCACCAACTTGCAGCAGTCATGGGAATGTTGTCCCGAATGATATGCCCGATATCATGAGTCAGCCAACTGTTCAGTGCACTGGTCTGCGGTCCGTGCAAGAACTCATCATCCATGACGATCTTCACCTTCTCTCCGTGCTGCACCCAAGACGTGTAGGCCTTCAAGCCTTTTACCAACCCTTGTTTTTGTTTGGGAGGAGGTGCTGCCAAAACAATAACAATTTAATTAGAGAGTAATAACACTCATTTATAACTAAATGACTTAATTAAAAGTGTTGGATTATGTTTACCTCCATCAGGCCGAGGACGAAATGTGCGCCGACAGCTGATCTCTTCATCATCGCTGTCTTCGACGTCAGGTGTGGTGTATGCTACTGAATGGGCTGCAGTATCTTCCACCGGCAACGGGGGCCGGGGGGGGGGGGGGGAGGTACTGATACGTTCGCAGATGATTCCGTAAGTGGCTGTGAACCACTCCCTTCAGAGTTATTTGACCTGTAGAAGCGGTCAAATAACTCCTGCCTCTTCTTCTTGAGAAATCCATGAGTCGGCGGCATATTTTTCCTGTAAAGAAACACAAATTTGTATCACAAACACAACAGTCATATGTAGTAAAATTAATCAATTACTTGTACATATTCATTATTTCTCTGTTTCATTTTTACATTGTTCCGTGTACTTTGTTTGATCATGTAGCGATTGTATATGTAAATCTTTGCCAAAATAATCCATCGATAACAAATAAAAGAATGAAGTAAAGAAAATGTGTTCATTCACTTCAGTGCAACATAAAACTTTTCACTTCTATGAATCCTGATAGGAGCACAATGTGCGACGATATTATATGCTTATGCCCTCGTTTATGTTTTGTTTAACCCTTATTTGTCTAAGATAGAGTCGTAATATAGTTAGTGTCCATTTGGTAGAGTTTTGGTGAAAAATGGTTAAGAATCCGAAAAATGACTAAGTTTGAGAAATCTGGAAAATATTGCAAAATATGTCTTTTTCGTGATTTTGAGATGAGCAAATTTATGATCTATCCTTGTCCGAATTCTATGAAATTTTATGTGCTTAATATTCATATGTTGAGGAATGTTGTGTTAAAATTTCAGATTAATCGGAGTTCGGGAAGTCACCCAAAACTTGGCTGCCAAAGGGCAGTCCGAACATTCCAATCCAGGGGCTACAGGATTTTCCTGGGACTTTGCCCCAACTTCGAATTTCCATTCCCGACGACTTGCATGGAATTTGGCCGAGATATTTCATGGGGAGATGGACATATGTGTCTAGTTTACGTGAGATTTAGAATCGCATCAATCGGAGCTCCAAAGGTGGAGATATGCTGGATTTACTGCGACAAGGTCAAAGCTGCCGATTCCAGGGACTGATTGCTTCCTTTTCACAAGTGCTTCATTTTGATGGACCATATGATGTACAAGAGCATTTGTGAAGACATCCCAAGCATATAGAAGGAAGAAGGACGACACTTGGTCATGGCATCAAAGAAAAACATGAAGAAATCAAGTCTCCTAGTCAAACTAGGAGAAGCTGCCGATTTGAGGCAGATCAGGTGCAACTTCAGGCTGCCGGCAATGTGATGCATTTTTGGTGGATCAAAGTTTATCAATTTCAGTCCAAGACCATATAAGAAGTCCATGAAGATGTGAAGCCCAAGCCTTGAAGAAAAATTCAGAAAAGAAAACCTAATTGGACTAAGAAAGGAAGGTTGCAAAACCTTATTGAACTAGGTTTTCTGAACTCCTTTTGGCTTAAGGGATTGCCGGCACCCCTCTCCTATATAAACCCCCACTTTTTCGACAGAAAAGCTATCTCATCTCAATCATAATACACTAGCCTAAAGCTCTACCAAGTCTTCCAAAACACCAATACCTAAATACCCTAGCCGAACCATCATCACCACCACCATATTGCCGAATCCCTTCCACCTTGGTTTCCTGCCGATTTCTGTTCTTGCCGAACACCAAGGAGCAGCAGCCGATCCATCTAGTCACTTTGAGGAGTCTTCAAGGTTCTTAAAGTGTGATCCATTCCCCTATGGCTTTTGTATTTATTTATGTTTGGTTGTTTTGTACGAACTTGTTTCGATTCTTGGTTTTTCTTGAAACTTTGTATGAACCGAATATGATATGTTATGTATGTTTTTCCTGAATTTTAACTTGTGTGTTTTTGTATGCATCGATAATTAGGGCAGTGGTATTTCGCATGTTTAAACTTAAAATTGGTTAGAACTAAGGTTAGGGCAAATAAACCGACACACTAGTTATGATTAGCATGTAATTCTAAGTGCTAGGTTTCATGTGATAGAGTAACACGGATAAGTCATACGCTGGAGTAGTTTGTTTTGTGTTGCTCACCTAGGTCTAATAAACCTTAGAACTTGCAAGTTAAATAAGAAGAATGACAACCTTACTTGTTTGCTTGTCTTCGATTTAGACTCATATGCTTAAATGTTAAAACGCGTAAAACCGGATTAGCATCACCTTAGAAGTCATATGCTGGAGTAGTTTCTAAGAATTTAAGAAGTCTAACAATTGGAAAACTGCTGGAGGCTCTAATTGTGTCGAAACTAATTTAGGTCTTGAACATGTTAAATGCTTGTCTCTTACCTTCTTGTATGCAATTTGCCTTGTTAAAGAGTCTTTTATGTGAACTGTTTTGTGTGAGAGATGATGATCACTTGTATATAATAGCTTAGGTTTATTTTTCTGTTTTTATTTTCGTGTCTAGTATTAGAGGGCAGCCCTAGGGCTGCCGAACTATTTTTACCCAATATGTGACGTTTTTGTATAGATGTAAATATGTTTTGTGTCTAACAATTTCATATCTCAGGTACCCTTAATCCCCGGCCTAGAACGATCCCTACTTGCTCATACTACTAACGATATTTTTGTAGGGTTATTATTGCATGTGAGCTTTGGCTTCCATCAATTTTTGGCGCCGTTGCCGGGGATTATAAAAGCTTGTTTTATGAATTTGTTGTGTATATAATGTTGCTGGAAATTTTTGTTGTGAAGTTGTAAAGTTGTAAATTTTAAGTTTATTTTGGGATTTTGTAAAGTAGAAATATGCTTCGGCATGTAGAGTTTAAATTTCGAAAGTTGCATGATGTATATTGATGTATGTTGGCAATCACTTAGTTTAATTTCTAGGAGTTGATAGTGTTGCGTATGTTTGAGTTTATTGTAGTTTCTAAAGTGTAACATGTAGGTGAAGCCACTTTTGTTGATCATAACCAAAACCCTTCATGTGAATGGTGCTATGTCGGAGGCCGTTTCTATGTAGATTGGGAAACGCGGGATACTTCCCCCCCACGCATATAAGCGTTTCTTCGGTAATAGTATTACTTCCATGAGGTTGAGGGCGGTTTTAATCAACACTTGTAGACTGCTAGGGATCCGTGTTTGTTTTACAAAGTATGGGGAAGTTATTATCATAGATATGGTTCTCAGGTTTGTTTAACTGGATCTCAAGGCCCGACTGATGTTCATTCTCGGTGAGTGAGTCGATAGGGGGTTCGCCCTCCGTGGTGTCCAACAACGAGTCCTGCCTGGTTCCTGTAGGGGGTTCGCCCTCCGTGATTTTAATGACCTTTGAAACGTAAAATCCGCACGACCTAGTCGACAGCTTGTGCCGAACCATCACCTCACTTTAGACGCTAGAACATAACTTGACATATGTGGCCTATTTTCTTCGAAGATAAAACATTTTGTGTGGTTCAAACTCTTGAGGTATATCGGATTAAGCATGATACTACCGGGGGCTGTATCAGTCCATTGCACCGTTATCTCCTCTGCTCCACGTACTTCGAGAGTTAGAACAAATTTAAAAGAAATTAGACTTAGCGATTACATGCTCATGAACTTTTCGATTTTTGATCCCTTATTGCCGAATTATATTGATGCTTTGCCGAAATTTGCTTGTGTTGCCGATTGTCTGTGTGATTTTGCCGTGTGTATTTATGGCTTGCCGATTGTGTCTTGTGTATCATTGTTGAAATTTGTTGTGTAATCGCCAATGCCGTGGCTTGTAATGATGTATATTCTTGTCTTCTATTTCTTTACGAGGTTCTAACTTGTTTAAATGTTGCAAATTTCAGAAATAATGCATGTCCGAATCTAGTATTTGGACAAGAGATCTTCAAGGCCGTTTGCAACGTTTAGACCAAGAACTCGCTATTGCTCGTTTTGTGCCATTACCACCATCGTCACCAACCAGTTCATCAGTGTCATCATCCTTGCCCTCCTCCCCTATTGTGCCGTCAGTATCATCATCAGGACCGAGCTCACCTTCTTTTGTGTCGTCGTCGTGTGATCTTCAGAACCCAGAATTTGAAGCTTTTGCCGAATTAGAGGAAGAAGAAGAGATCATGGCATCAATCAGATCACAGAATGGTCATGTTGCTGGAGCTAGAGTTGCTCCTTCTAATATTACTTATCCTCCCTTGGAAACTGACAAGACTGGAGAGATTGAATTGAGGAGTGGATTCCTCCATAAGCTGAAGTCATTTTATGGGATGCCGAGTGAGGACCCTAATAAGCATCTACAGTGGTTTAACTTCACCACGGAGTCTATGTGTCCAAGAGGGACCGATTTGCAACACTTCAAAATGAAGGCATTTCCGTTTTCTCTAGAAGATCAAGCGAAGGAGTGGTTGTTTGAGGTGCCTAGTGGTCGCATTGTTTCGTGGAGTACTATGATGGATGAGTTTTTGCTCAAGTACTTTCCTGCTTCACGTATCACTGATCTGAGGAAGCAAATAACTAGTGTGAAGCAAGCCGGAGATGAGACTTTCTTCGACTACTACAAGAGGTTCAAGTCCCTAGTTTCTCTGTGTCCATCGCATGGCATTAGCGATGGGCTCTTGCTACAATATTTCTATGAGGGATTGCGCGTCATGGAGAGAGAGTTTCTTGACTCGGCCGCGGGAGGTAGCATTTTGGAGTTAAATGCCGGTGCGGCAAGAAGTTTGTTGGAAGTTCGTGCTTTGAACAACCAACAATTTGGCATGGCACGAGGCAATGTGCAAAGGAATGAGAAAATACATGAGACGTCTTCGAGCTCAAAGTTAGAGGAGAAAGTGGACAAGCTTACCGACTTGGTGAGTAATTTGATGAAGAAGTGAGCAAGTGTTTGTGGAATTTGCACCGAGGGCCATGAGACCGAACAATGCCCTCAATTTGGAGTTAATGAGGAAGTTGAGGAGTGCAATGCCATTGGTTTTCAAGGAGGCCAACGTTTTGGCAATTTCAATCCAAGGTTCAATGATCATCCGAACTTTCGATGGGCAAACAATGACAACGTGCTTAGGGCACCTATGCAACCGAGAGAAGGAGGAGCGCCATTTGTACCGAGGCCACCATTTGTGCCTCGGCAACCTTATATGCCGAACCAAGGACAATTTGGGGCATTGCCGAGTCAAACACAAGCTGTGCCGTACCAAAGCCAAGGAGGGCCGAGCCAAGGCCAAGCTTCGCCAAGCAACCCTAATTACGATGCTTTGATTCAATCTTTGTCAAGTGCTACTCAAGCATTACTCGCGGGGCAACAAAATCATCAAAAGGACATTGGTGAGCTCAAGACTCAAATGGGGCAAGTAGTGGATTTTATGGGAAGGTTTAATGAGCAAGGGAAGTTGCCAAGCAATACAATTCCCAATCCAAGGAACGAGCAAGCCAAAGTGATTCAAACTCGTAGCGGAAGAGAGTTGTTTCCTCCGACAAGTCCTAAGAAGAAGCGAGTGACTTTCAAGGGCATTGGGGATGACGAGAGGGCTGCCGGACCTGTCATTGCCGGCAGCCATATTGAGGAAGCCGAGGAAAGCATAACCGAGCACAATGCTGCCGGCAACAACCACCATGACGAGAGAGATGATGCCAAGAACGAGAGGGCTGCAACCGGCAAGGAGAATTCTGCCGAGAAACAAGGTGTGGCCGGAAATCATGTAAAGGGAGGAGTGCCATCATCTAGTGCCCCATTCCCTTCACGTTTTGCTAGAACAAAGAAAGCTAAATCCGATGAAGAGGTATTGGAGATTTTCCGGAAAGTGCAAGTAAACATTCCTTTATTGGAGTGCATTAAGCAAGTGCCGAAGTATGCTAAATTTTTAAAGGAGCTTTGCACGGCAAGGAGGCATACTAGAGAGACTCGTGTGGTAACAATGAGCGAAACGGTGTCGGCCGTTATTCAAAGGAAGTTGCCACCAAAGATGAAGGATCCAGGGAGCTTCAATGTGCCTTGTGTCATAGGCAATACACGTTTCGATGATGTTATGTTGGATTTGGGAGCATCGATCAATGTCATGCCACTCAATGTGTATCAAACGTTGAGTATAGGGCCTCTCAAGAAGGATAATGTCATCATTCAACTTGCGGATCGCTCAAGCAAATATCCGGAAGGCTATGTAGAGGATGTGTTGGTGCAAGTCAACCAATTGATATTCCCCGCCGATTTTTATGTGGTTGAGATGGAGGATTCGCCGGTCAACAACACTCAATTGCTTTTAGGGCGACCATTCATGAGGACCGCGCGCACAAAGATAGATGTGGCCGAGGGCAACCTAACTATGGAATTTTATGGTGAAGTGATAAAGTTCAATGTGTTTGACGCCATGAGATTTCCCAATGTTGATTTGAAGGAGGGTTGTGCCATTGATGTTTTGGAGGAGGTCGAACAAGTTATGTCGACCTCGCTCGACGCATAGCAATTAGCGATTGAGCAAGGGGTCGGATTTGACAAGAGGGGAGAACGAGTTATGAAGAGAACCAAGCCAAGCCATGCCGTGCAAGAGGAGGCCGAGCCATGCAATCATGCCGAGCAAGAAAGTGCCACGGCAGCCCTTTATGCCGAGTCATTCATAATGTTGCCGAGCCTTAGAGAGGTGGTTGCCGAGCTTGAGGCCACAACATTGTATCCGAGGAACTCGTTCTTGTCAATTCCAAGTGCCACAACAAAATTTCGACCAAGTGTGGAAGAGGCCCCAAAGTTAGAACTTAAAGAACTCCCTATTCACTTGAAGTATGTTTATCTTGGAGAAGAAGATACACTACCGGTTATTGTGTCTTCAATGCTTAGTAAGAAGCAAGAGGAGGATTTGATATGTGTGCTTAAGAAGTACAAGACCGCCATAGGTTGGACCTTGGCGGATATCAAGGGAATAAGCCCTACTACTTGTGTTCATCGTATTTTGTTGGAAGAAGGAGCTAAGCCGACAAAGGAAGCTCAACGTCGACTTCACCCTCCCATGATGAAAGTTGTGAAAGAGGAAATCATCAAGTTGCTTGATTGTGGGGTGATCTACCCAATTTCGGATAGTAAGTGGATATCTCCCGTGCAAGTAGTGCCGAAGAAGAGTGGTGTAACGGTTGTCAAGAATGAGAAGAATGAACTTGTCCCACAAAGACTTGTAACCGGTCATCGTATGTGCATCGATTATAGGAAGCTCAACGCTACAACAAGGAAGGATCACATGCCTTTGCCGTTTATGGATCAAATGCTAGAGAGGTTGGCCGGTCATTCTTACTATTGCTTTCTTGATGGATATAGTGGCTACAATCAAATCATGATACACCCGGATGATCAAGAGAAGACCACTTTTACTTGTCCATTTGGCACGTTTGCTTATCGGCGGATGCCATTCGGACTTTGCAACGCACCCGGCACTTTTCAAAGATGTATGTATGCTATCTTCTCGGATTTTATTGAAGACATTATCGAAGTGTTTATAGATGATTTTAGTGTGTATGGAGGCACCTTCGATGCATGTTTGGGGAACTTGGAGAAGATACTTGAGAGGTGTGTAGAGACAAATCTTGTGCTTAATTGGGAGAAGTGTCACTTCATGGTCACGCAAGGCATTGTTCTAGGGCATATAATTTCGGCAAGAGGCTTAGAGGTTGACAAAGCCAAGGTGGAGCTAATTCAAGCATTGCCGAGCCCTAGGTGTCTGAAGGATGTGAGAAGTTTTCTTGGCCATGCGGGGTTTTATCGACGATTCATCAAAGACTTCTCTTCAATTGCCAAGCCATTAAGCAACTTGTTACAAAAGGAGGTGACGTTTGAGTGGACAAAGGCATGTGAGGAGGCATTTTGCCGTTTGAAGATGCTACTATGCACGGCACCGATTCTAGTTTCCCCTAATTGGGATGAGCCGTTTGAGTTGATGTGTGATGCTAGTGATTATGCACTTGGAGTGGTACTTGGACAACGAATTGAGAAGAAGCCATGCGCCATTTACTATGCTTCAAGGACTCTCAACGATGCACAACTCAATTACACAACAACGGAGAAGGAACTCTTAGCGGTAATCTTTGCTTTGGAAAAATTTCGATCATATCTTTTGAATTCCAAGGTTATTGTTTATAGTGATCATGCCGCTTTGAGATATCTTATGACGAAGAAGGATGCTAAGCCGAGGCTTATTCGATGGATTCTTTTGCTTCAAGAGTTCGATATTGAGATTAAAGACAAGAAAGGAGTAGAGAATGTTGTGGCCGATCATTTGAGTAGACTTGTGCAACAAGAGGATCGGCTGCCCCTATGTGAAACCTTTCCGGATGAGCAACTTTTTCGACTTGAAGTACATGAGCCTTGGTATGCCGACATTGCCAATTTTCTAGCCACAAACCGATTTCCTAAAGAATTGCCGAGCCACCATCAAAGAAGAATAAGGAAGCAAGCTCGACACTTCTTGTGGGATGATCCGTACTTATGGAAGCAATGTGGTGATCAAGTTATTCGAAGATGTGTGCCGGAGAATGAGCATCGCTCCATCCTTACTTTTTCTCATAGTAAAGCTTGTGGTGGGCACTTTGGACCAAAGAAGATGGCATTGAAGGTACTCACTTGTGGTTTCTTTTGGCCTACGATTTTCAAAGATGCATTTATGTTTTGTAAGGCTTGTGATCGGTGCCAGCGTGTGGGGAAGATTAGTGGGCGTGATCAAATGCCGCTCACGCCTATCCTTGTGGTGGAAATTTTTGATGTTTGGGGGATTAACTTCATGGGACCGTTTTCATCAAGTAAGGGTTTTCTCTACATATTGCTTGCGGTTGATTATGTGTCAAAGTGGATCGAAGCCAAGGCTACACGCACCAACGATGCCAAGGTGGTAGCCAAGTTTCTCAAGACCAATATCTTCTCACGATTTGGAGTTCCAAGGGTCTTGATTAGCGATGGAGGATCCCATTTTTGTAACCGCACTATTGAAGCCTTATTGAGGAAGTATGGAGTCACACATAAAGTTTCTACACCATATCATCCCCAAACAAGTGGAATGGCCGAGGTGAGTAATCGAGAGATCAAGAACATTTTGGAGAAATCGGTTGGACCTTCAAGGAAGGATTGGAGTGATCGTCTCGATGATGCTTTGTGGGCTTATAGGACTGCGTACAAGACACCGATAGGTATGTCTCCTTTTCGGTTGATTTATGGCAAAGCATGTCACTTACCGGTTGAGTTAGAACACAAAGCATGGTGGGCCGTTAAAAAGTTCAACATGAGCATAGATGATGCCGGTCTTCATAGAAAGCTTCAACTCAATGAACTTGAAGAAATTCGCAATGAAGCTTATGATGCCGCTTGGATCTATAAGGAGAAGACAAGAGCGTACCATGACAAGATAATTCGGGGGAAGAAGTTTGAAGTTGGGCAAAAAGTTCTCTTGTTTAATACACGGCTTCAACTCTTTCCGGGAAAGTTGCGCTCTCGTTGGCTTGGACCATTCATTGTTCTTCAAGTGTTTCCTCATGGAGCCATAGAGATTCGGAATGAAGTTACGGGAAACACATTCAAGGTAAATGGCCATCGCCTCAAGCCTTACTATTCTCCCTTTCAAGAGCACACGGTGGAAGAAGCCGCCGTCTACCCTGCCCCACCATCACCACCACAAGCCGAGTTGCCTTCACATTCGCGTGACACAGCCATGCCACCACCACACCAAGTGGCTGCCGGACCTGCAATTGCCGGCAGCATCACCAAGAGGGCTGACACGGACACGGACGCAACAAAGCACAGCATACCGGACACGCACCAACCTGCCGAGCTGCTGCCGCTGTTTTCAGTCGCACCACCACCTCCTGCCGGACCTGCCATTGCCGGCAGGGTTGACCCAAGGCCACAAGAGGCCGGACACAAGCCGGATACGCCGGATACGCCGGCAGCAGAGCCCGATACGCCACACAAACAGGATACGGCAACCAGAACCGAACAGGATACCACATGCCAAAGTCTTCTCATTGAACTTCTTCATGCCGATTTGAGCTGCTTTGGAGCAAGATGAACACATGCAAAACACGGTGCAAAGTCTAGGCTATGGACTATAAACACAAAGCGCTACTTGGGAGGCAACCCATGTCGATCAAAGAAAAGTGAAGGAGCCATCACCGAGAGTTTGCAATTTCTTAACCCTTCTTTTTTTTTGTCTTTGATTTGTGATGATATGTTGGAATATATTAGTCGATTGCATGCTTAGGAAATTCATTGATATTGTTTTGTGCTTACATTGAGGGCAATGTAATTTTCTAAGCGTGGGGTGGGATAACGTATTCCGTTTTCGTTTTTTGAATTTTTGTGTGCTTAGTTTAGAAAAGAAAAATTCAGAAAATTGTTCCACAAAAATAGAGTGTTTAAATTTGTTTGTTTCGAGTCTTAGGATGCCCCTAATATGTCAATGATGTTTTTCTCCTCTTTGCATACATAGATGATGGTTGTGCATACCTTTAAAATTGTAAGTTTCATGGATTTTGTGCATTGGTAGGAGCATGTAGGACTTGTTGATTATGAAGCATGCATGTTTTAGCTAATTTATTTCGATTATAACCTATGTGAGCTTTAGTGCCAATCTGCTTTCTTCTTGAGCGATACAAAGATAAAATTCGATAGATTCGTAGGAAGCATGAAACCTCATAATTCTTTACATATTCGATGACTATGTGCCATAGCTTTTTAATGAACTCTAGTATGCTAGAACTTACTCTTGTTGATTTTCGAAACGTTTATATCATAAAATACTTTGATTTTGAATATGATTGAATAAAGATCATTTAAGTTTACCACCAATGCCAAATAAAGCATGTGCCCTATTGGAGCCCGTCGTGGGACACCTTAGTAAACCCCATTTGAGCCTACGTTGAGCCTTTTCTTTCATCACCCTTAAACACTTTCCATGAACTTAGTATAGTGATGCCTTTACTGTGTGTTCCGGCAAAGCTTGAATTTTTGAAGGCGTTTTCGCGTGTGTGATGAAGAAAAATAAGTGTGGGGTAGACTTAGCCATGAATTTGTATGTAAAATATATGCATGCCGTACCTAGAAAAAGAAAAAATTGGCTCGGATTAAAAAGAAAATAAAAAAAAAGCCGAGAGAAAAAGAAGAAAAAAAGAAGGGTACGGCATAGGCAATGGAAAAGAAAAATTTTGTGCATGACTATTGTCTAGATTATTGTTGTAATGTTGTTTGGGAAGAAAAGAATGAAGTATGGGTCCAACAAGATGAAATTTGACCCTTTCGGCGAGAAGACATAAGGAGATTCGAGCTTTGCTAAAGCGCACGGTGATTTTTTTGAGCCTCCTTATCCAAATTTCGAATACCTCTTAGCCTAGCCCCATTACAACCCTCTTATTGATCTTTTTCATGATTCTTAAGATGGTTAAACTTGATTTGTGGAGATTATCTCAAGAGTAAGCTTATGGTTTTGGTTCATTGGTGCATATAGTTGTCATATGAGGTTTTTCCATCAAAATTCACAAAGTGCCTTCGTTTCTTTAATATATGCAAGTCACTCTTTGTATTTCATGATCTTTCGCTTGCATATACTTATGTGTGAATATCCATGCTTCGAGAGAAAAGAAGAGAGTATGTCTTGTGAGGTGATTTGAATTAGCTTTAACATGTCTACATGCTTACTTTTGCTCCTATATGTTCATATTGATGTCGCATGTTCATGAAGCTTGGAATTTTCGTGCTTAGCATTCTCATGCATTAACTTGAAAGCTATGTGTACATACGAGCCTGAGACAAATTGTTAGGGGCAATAGTTTGTTTTCAGTCTTAGTTTAATTTAGTTTGCTAAGGGACTAGCAAAGGATAAGTGTGGGGTAGTTGATAGGAGCACAATGTGCGACGATATTATATGCTTATGCCCTCGTTTATGCTTTGTTTAACTCTTATTTGTCTAAGATAGAGTCCTAATGTAGTTAGTGTCCATTTGGTAGAGTTTTGGTGAAAAATGGTTAAGAATCCGAAAAATGACTAAGTTTGAGAAATCTGGAAAATATTGCAAAATATGTCTTTTTCGTGATTTTGAGATGAGCAAATTTATTATCTATCCTTGTCCGAATTCTATGAAATTTTATGTGCTTAATATTCATATGTTGAGGAATGTTGTGTTAAAATTTCAGATTAATCGGAGTTCGGGAAGTCACCCAAAACTTGGCTGCAAAAGGGCAGTCCGAACATTCCAATCCAGGGGCTACAGGATTTTCCTGGGACTTTGCCCCAACTTCGAATTTCCATTCCCGACGACTTGCATGGAATTTGGCCGAGATATTTCATGGGGAGATGACCATATGTGTCTAGTTTACGTGAGATTTGGAATCGCATCAATCGGAGCTCCGAAGGTGGAGATATGTTGGATTTACTGCGACAAGGTCAAAGCTGCCGATTCCAAGGACTGATTGCTTCCTTTTCACAAGTGCTTCATTTTGATGGACCATATGATGTACAAGAGCATTTGTGAAGACATCCCAAGCATATAGAAGGAAGAAGGACGACACTTGGCCATGGCATCAAAGAAAAACATGAAGAAATCAAGTCTCCTAGTCAAACTAGGAGAAGCTGCCGATTTGAGGCAGATCAGGTGCAACTTCAGGCTGCCGGCAATGTGATGCATTTTTGGTGGATCAAAGTTTATCAATTTCAGTCCAAGACCATATAAGAAGTCCATGAAGATGTGAAGCCCAAGCCTTGAAGAAAAATTCAGAAAAGAAAACCTAATTGGACTAAGAAAGGAAGGTTGCAAAACCTTATTGAACTAGGTTTTCTGAACTCCTTTTGGCTTAAGGGATTGCCGGCACCCCTCTCCTATATAAACCCCCACTTTTTCTACAGAAAAGCTATCTCATCTCAATCATAATACACTAGCCTAAAGCTCTACCAAGTCTTCCAAAACACCAATACCTAAATACCCTAGCCGAACCATCATCACCACCACCATATTGCCGAATCCCTTCCACCTTGGTTTCCTGCCGATTTCTGTTCTTGCCGAACACCAAGGAGCAGCAGCCGATCCATCTAGTCACTTTGAGGAGTCTTCAAGGTTCTTAAAGTGTGATCCATTCCCCTATGGCTTTTGTATTTATTTATGTTTGGTTGTTTTGTACGAACTTGTTTCGATTCTTGGTTTTTCTTGAAACTTTGTATGAACCGAATATGATATGTTATGTATGTTTTTCCTGAATTTTAACTTGTGTGTTTTTGTATGCATCGATAATTAGGGCAGTGGTATTTCGCATGTTTAAACTTAAAATTGGTTAGAACTAAGGTTAGGGCAAATAAACCGACACACTAGTTATGATTAGCATGTAATTCTAAGTGCTAGGTTTCATGTGATAGAGTAACACGGATAAGTCATACGCTGGAGTAGTTTGTTTTGTGTTGCTCACCTAGGTCTAATAAACCTTAGAACTTGCAAGTTAAATAAGAAGAATGACAACCTTACTTGTTTGCTTGTCTTCGATTTAGACTCATATGCTTAAATGTTAAAACGCGTAAAACCGGATTAGCATCACCTTAGAAGTCATATGCTGGAGTAGTTTCTAAGAATTTAAGAAGTCTAACAATTGGAAAACTGTTGGAGGCTCTAATTGTGTCGAAACTAATTTAGGTCTTGAACATGTTAAATGCTTGTCTCTTACCTTCTTGTATGCAATTTGCCTTGTTAAAGAGTCTTTTATGTGAACTGTTTTGTGTGAGAGATGATGATCACTTGTATATAATAGCTTAGGTTTATTTTTCTGTTTTTATTTTCGTGTCTAGTATTAGAGGGCAGCCCTAGGGCTGCCGAACCATTTTTACCCAATATGTGACGTTTTTGTATAGATGTAAATATGTTTTGTGTCTAACAATTTCATATCTCAGGTACCCTTAATCCCCGGCCTAGAACGATCCCTACTTGCTCATACTACTAACGATATTTTTGTAGGGTTATTATTGCATGTGAGCTTTGGCTTCCATCAAATCCCTCCTTTATCTACTTTAGATATAGTGAAGATAGATGTTCTAGTTATTTGTAGGGAATTGTGACTACACTTGACCAATACCACACTAGAACAGTGACTATGCAGAACATGCAGATAGCCATTTCTTGGGCAGAAATAATTCCTGGATTACGATGCATTAATTTATATATTCTTATAATGGTATGATTCCTGTTAATTCAATTCATCAACTAATGTTACTAGATACATAAATAATGTTGAACTGAATCAAATGGTTATAACTAAACTATGATCAAGAATATTTTGGTCGAATTCCCAGAGCATACACTGTGGGAGCTAAACTAGCTATAGGCCATAATTAACTTGATGAAAAGGCATGTTTATTTTCTGCATTCTGCCGAAAGTTGAATACATGAGTCAACATATTTAGCACTTTAGCTAGGTTATGTCAAAGTCTAATTCTAGGAAAGAATATCTGAAGCAATGATTGAACAAGATAAATAGTTACATGCCTCTGTCAATATGATGGTATGATAAAGAACATAGTCGAGTATATAAATCACTGTAAATTTCTTATCCTCATAATCATTGGTCGATCGATAAGTTAAGATTATTTATACCAAGATTATTGAAAAAAAGAAGAAGATAGAATTAGATATAATTTTGTGATCATCATGTATATATATATATATATATAAGAAAACTAAAAGGTGCTTGTAGTATAAAACTGAACGAAAGCTTCTCATACGTACCCACAAAACAGCAACCAAGTCTGAATCACTTAATTGGTCCTCCACAGACAAAGCTAACAAAGCACTGAGAAAGTCACTCCGACCAGTGAAATCTCCCGCTCTTTTTCTTTCCTGTTAATTCAATTCCTGTAAAAAAATAATGTTACTAGAAGAATATGTATTGATTATAAAGTTACTCTTGCCCCCTCCAATTGTATCATTCTATCATTTCTATGTTATACTATACAGCTAATGAACATCAAGCACCTCCAATCAGTACTTAAACATATCATTACAATACACTAGTCTCTATCTTTGTATAAATTTATGATTGAATTTCAATCATAACTTGGTTCTTACTTGACACACATATATATCATCACCACCTAAGTTGAGCTCGGAGATCACATCAGTTGGTGAGCAGATGGACTCGATTCTTCATATAACAGATTTAGTTCCCTAATTAATATGGTTTACTTCAAACGTAAGCAACAATACCAATTATATATATTCAACTATGGTCGCCATTTCTTCCATTTCACTTCACCTTGATGTTTGATGAGAGAGAGAGAGAGATACCTGGGTCAGCAGAAGAATAAGAAGTTGTGATGTTTGATGAGAGAGAGAGACAGAGAGACAGACAGAGAGACAGAGAGAGAGACGTCAAGAAAAAGCAGGAGGAGGTGGCTAGGCGGCGGCGAGCTGAGGAGGTGGCTAGGGCGGAGGCTGGCTGAGGAGGTGGCTAGGGCGGCAGCGAGGGCTGGCTGAGGAGGTGGCTAGGGCGGAGGCGAGGGCTGGTAGAGGCGGAGGCGAGACCGGCGAGTGAGGCGGCGGAGGTTGGGGCGAGGGCCACAAGGCGGAGGAGGGAGCGGAGGGTGAGGCGGCGTGAGGAAGAAAGGGAGAACGAAACAGACCAAAGATGAATTAGGGATTGCAGATCGGGTATATTTACCTGACTTAGGCGACGAAAATGCATCGTTCGTCTCCTAAGAGAACACCTTACACGACGAAAATAAACATTCGTCGCCTTAGAAGTAAAACTTAGGCGACGAAATATTTATTCGTCGCCTAAGATAATTTCGAATTTTTCAATCAATTCAAATTAGGCCTCCAATTTATTAAAAATAATTTCCACTTAGTTGACGAAAACATCTATTTCGTCGTCTAAGTATTTACTTAGTCGACGAAACTGATGTTTTCGTCGACTAACTAAATACTAAGACGACGAAACAGATGTTTTCGTCAACTAAGCCTAGTTCAAATTTTCGCAAAATTTATTGGCGGAAAATAGAGCCAATTTTTAAGAAATAATAAAGCCAATTTTTTATAAAAATAATTTCCGCTTAGTCGACGAAATTATCAGTTTCGTCGTCTAAGTATTTACTTAGTCGACGAAAACATCAATTTCGTCGTCTAAGTATTTACTTAGACGACGAAACTGATAATTTCGTCGACTAAGCGGAAATTATTTTTATGAAAAATTGACTTTTTAATTTTGGAATTTTGGGCCATGTTCATAGGTGCATTTGGTCGACGAAAGACCCCAAATATACATATTTTAATATATATATATATATATATTAATTAATTAATACAAAAACAAATTAATCTTGTTTTTCCCATTTTAATTTTCTTGAGGTATATAATCCAACATAACATAACAGAACACAGTTGAAGATTCTGTACGTACGTACACACCATTCATGTATTTTTAATTATAGATCAACAATAAATTTATTGAATTGAAAAACATAATTTAAATCTGATCATGGTTCTCCATCATAATCGTCATCGTCTGTATCGTCTGCATCTTCAATCGTATCAGTTAAGCCATCATTGGAATCGTCATCGTCGTATGTTTCCTCATCATCCTCTGATTCCTCATCATCTTTGTCATTAATGAAGTTGTGATTGGCTATGTTTTGAGATGTAGATGCATTTGGGACTGCAATGAATTCATCAGAAGTGACGAAATGTAAGCGGTTGTCGTCGCGAATAGCCTCTGCATTAGGGATTTGAGAAGCCGAATGCTCTTGATATAGTTCATCAGTGTCGCCGTCATCTTCATCATCATGTTCTTCACCCCCTTCAATTGTAGACGCACTCCATATATTCATATGTGACATCGGGTTAACTACTTTCCAAAATCCACCTGCCTTAGGATCATCGAGATAAAATACTTGTTTTGCCATGCTAGCAAGAATGAACGGCTCATTTTCATACCAACTTGTGTTTGTATTCACCGATAACATGCCGTAATCCATCTTTGTACTTCCAGGAACACTTTGATTAGTGTTAAACCATCTACACTTGAACAAGACAACGAGCATATTTCCATATACTAGTTTGACAACGGCGAGTAGCACTCCATAGTAGGTGAAGTCGTCACCATCTACCATGACCCCACAATTTTGCGTTCTGCGGTTTACATCTCATTGAAGTGTCACAAACTTGACGCCGTTGACAAAACACATCGCGCGCACCCTGTGGGAAATTGGCATTCTAGCCAAATGGTACAATTCGGACGAGTACCAATCACTGTTCTGTATTTGGAGATTTTCCACCTGTCACATTGTGATAAGTTATTATTTAAATTAAACTGACTAGCTAGAATACTAATATTGAAATGGAGATATTGTAACATACAAAATATTGTGACGTACCCATTTGCGAAAGTAAACAGGAAATGTTCTTTTGTGCGTCTCTTTCGGCCTTCGGTCTCGACGATTTGCTTCAATCAGCTTCAAATGCTCACCCATGAAATATTGTGCTTCGTCACAGTGTTTTAGTACGCACCAATGAGCTTCAATTAGCTCAGCATCTGTCAGTCTTTCTGAAGATGGTAAATTACCAAACGGACGTACAACACTTGAAATGACTGAAAGTTTTAACTCTGGTACTGTAGAGGCTGCTGTAGAAGATTCTGCAATGTTTTCGTCACTGTTACGAAGATATAAGTTGCAGTATGTTACACATTCATGTGTAATGTAGGACTCCGCTATCGATCCTTCAGGGTGACTCTTGCTTTTACATAACTTTTTGTATTGAAACAGTTGTCTGAAATTACACATACAGTTATTAGTGAAGTATATATACAATAGAATATTATAATGAATGGGGAAATACGAATAATAAATAGTACCTTTCTTGAGCAGTGCTTGATCTGGAAGATGGATCATACTGTTAAAGAATGCAGGGGGGAAAATCCTTTCCAATTTGCACAAAATGTAGATGATGTCTTCTTTGAGAATGAGAACATCTGACTTCTTCAGCTCTTTAGCGCATAACTTCTGAAAGAACCTACACAAGGCTATTATAGGTTCGACCACATCTGGATGCAAATAGGGTCGGATAACCACTGGAATAAGACGTTGTAGCAATACATGACAGTCGTGGCTCTTTAATCCTACACAAGGCTATTATAGGTTCGACCACATCTGGATGCAAATAGGGTCGGATAACCACTGGAATAAGACGTTGTAGCAATACATGACAGTCGTGGCTCTTCAATCCGTTAAACGTATTAAGCCCCAAGTTAATACACCGACATATATTTCCTGCATACCCATGAGGATACTGTACTCCTTTAAACCATATGAAAATCTGCTTCTTGAAAGCCGGTTTAACTGTGTAAGGTGCAACAGGTATGAAAGTCCCTGACGCCATCTTCACTGGCCACAAGTGTTTTCGTAATCCCTCCTCCTTCAGAAACTGACGTGCTTTCAAAGTGTCCTTACTCTTTCCTTTGATATCAAGAATTGTTCCCACAATGCTGTCACTTACTCCCTTTTCTATGTGCATGACATCTAGGGTGTGTCTAAGAATGGATTTCGACTAGTAAGGCAAATCATAGAATCTACTCTTGTGTGTAAAACACTTGTACTCGTCAGGGCATTCCAGAACTGGTATAGATAAATCACCGCTCAACACCCCGAAATCGAAAGAGTTCAGCTTCTCCAAAATTTCATCACCGCTCCAGGGACGGGGTTTAGGACGAAGCTCTACTGTTTTATCAAATGCTTTAGCATGAAATCGCCACTGGTGGTCAGCTGGAAGCCATCTACGGTGACCCAAGTAACACACCTTCCCAGCGCACCAAACAGAATGGACTTCGTTCAAGCAAACAGGACAAGTTTTATAACCTTTAGTCGCCTGAGACGACAACATCCCATAACCAGGAAAATCACTTATGGTAAACATCAGCATTGCTCTCATTATAAATGATCTTCCACTGTGCCTGTCAAAAGTAAGAATTCCATTTTCCCATAAGTCTAACAGCTCGTCGATCAAAGGTTGCAGATACGCATCCAAACACTTTCCTGGAGACCTTGGGCCGGGAATTAACAGAGACATCATACTAAATTCCTTCTTCATACACATCCAAGGAGGCAGGTTGTACGGCACAAGAATAACATGCCATGTACTATGACTCAAACTCATATTTCCATGGGGATTGAATCCATCTGAGGCAAGGCCGAGTCTGACATTTCTAACATCTCTTGCAAAATCAGGGAATAATCTGTCAAAGGACTTCCACGCCTCGCCATCTGCAGGGTGTCTGAGAGTATCATCATCTGTCCTTCTCTCTCCATACCATCTCATTTCTTTTGCTGTGTGTAAAGACATGTAAAGACGCTTCAATCTAGGAATTAAAGGGAAATGATGAAGTACCTTCACAGGAACACTGTTTTCCTTAACTGTGCCTTGCTTCCACCTCCACGCGTGGCATATGGGAAATTCATCAAGCTCGGCTTTCTCTTTGTAAAACAAAACACAGTTGTTCTTGCAGGCGTGGATTTTGTTATAACTGAGACCGAGATCGCCCAATATCTTATGTAGCGTGTAATAACTATCAGGTAGATAGTTAGGTTGTGGAAGGTGTTCCTTAAACTGTTTTAGAAGACTATCAAAAGAGTCATTTGTCCACCTACTCTTGACTTTCAACTGCGTCTGTGAGATGATGGTCTCTAAAACAGTGTGAGGACTACCCTCGAATAATGGGATCTGCACTTGAGCAAGTAGTCTGGTATACTTATCATAATCAGCACTGTCAACAAGAGGAATTGTGCCATCCTCAAAAACTGCCTCTTGGAATTCCTCTTCCTCGCGTACTGGAGCAAAAGTAGGAAAAATGTCATGTAGAATGTTCATAGCCGGGTCAGTATAAGGCTCGAAACCACCAGCAGCTGTTCGGTCATGGTATCCAGCCTGGATTTCGGTAACCGTAGGTTCATAATCTACTGCTTCACCGTGTTTACTCCATGTTGTATAATTCTGCATAATACCTCTGTTACACAGGTGATCGTAGATTCGGCCGATCGTCTTGCGCTTACTATTCATACAACTTAAGCAAGGATACCTGTGTGTTTTCTTTCCTCCACCATGTTCACGTACAAAATTTATAAAAATTCCTACTCCTTCATGGTATTCTTCGCTCTGTCTTGGGTACTGCATCCAACTCCTATCTCTATCCATCGATCACCTGTTATATATATTAATTAATATAAGACAAACAATAAATAATCACAAATTAACAAATAAACAATTTATATGCATGTTTTTTCTCGACCTTATGTCTCCGGTTAGGGTCCTAATAATCCCATTCAGGAACACAAGACTTTGCTTCACAGTTTGTAGATCTGGTGTATTCGTTTTCAGTCGTGGGAAAATTTCGGCAGCATCTCCCCACAGTTCCTCAAGTGCACGAATATCTATACACCTAGTATGCACTCGAGGAACAGTGATGGGAAACCTCGTCGAAATATATACACACGACCGCAAACGAATACACAAGACCTATACAAACTGTGAAACAATGTCCTCTGCCCCCAAACTGTCCAAAAATGGGACAATTCAAGAATCTCTCCATGATTCTCGAACGGGATTTCTAGTGATATATATAAATGCATGTATATCAGTGAATAAAAGAATGACATTCTTTTATTCACCGCTCATTATAAATCATATAACAATGATTTTCGTCAAATAATTATAATTATTAATTAAATTAATTAAAACATTATTAAAATATATAATTAATATATATAATTCACTAATTTCACAAAAACCAACAATTTAATTGAGTATATATAAGTATGGATCAACAAAAGCAATATATATACTAGCTATCACCTCACAATATACACACACAACAATATATATTTCTATAATTCTCTACCTCAAAAATAAAATATTTCAATGGAAAAAATTGAATTATAGTTGAAAAAGATGAATAAAGAGATCATACCAAGTTAAAAATCAATGGGTAGTAGTGAAGAAGGCTTAGGAAGACCCAATTTGAAGCTTTTCACATAAAAAAATAAAAATCGGTGGAAAAATTTGAGAGGAGGAAAAATTTTTAGTTTTTTTGCCTCTTTTCCCGATCTGGAAAATGAGTGCAGGTCTTATAGTATGGATTTACTTAGGCGACGAAACTTAATTTTTCGTCGCCTAAGATCCACACTTAGGCGACGAAACTAATATTTTCGTCGCCTAAGTTTCACACTTAGGAGACGAAACTAATATTTTCGTCGTCTAAGAAGAAAACCTGCCGACGAAAAAAAATTCGTCGTGCTCGTCATTTCTTAGACCACGAAAAAAAGGTTCGGCTTCTAAGATTTTTTCTTAGGCAACGAATTTTGATATTTCGTCTCCTAAGTAAAAATCTTAGGCGACGAGTTTTTTTTTTCCTGGTCTAAGATAATGCACGGACGACGAATATTTTTTTCGTCGGTTGGCTTTTGTCTTAGACCACGAAAATAATAATTCGTCGCCTAAAACTGTTCTTAGGCGACGAAATTTTTTTCTTAGGTGAGGAAAGTTTTTTCGTCTCCTAAGATAGCTTAGGCGAGGAATTTTTTTAAGTTTCATCGCCTAAGGTTTTTTTCCTTGTAGTGAAATATTATGGACTTTCCTTAAAAAAAAAAACAAAAACAAAAATATTGTGGTCCAAAATTAATTTGGTCCAGTCCCAAGTAGAACCAAACATATGATATCACTTGTTGTCATAATTTAGCATTTTAGTCTCAATTAGGGTACGATGGGTTTTTTGTCTAAGTATTGGGTGAAAGATTTTTTTGTCTAAGTGTTTGTTATCTGAAAGATTTATATTTTTCCCAAGAAATTGTGTCCCAATTATTTTCTTGAGAATAATGGGGCCCAATTTTCGTGAATTTCACACATTAGCTAAGGGGAATCAAGGCCGTAGCGCACCCGATTTAATTTCAGGTCACGGTGATGTCTATGCCGTGACCAAATATTTCAGTTTTTAGCAATTTATAACTTTTCACTACACAAAACTTCGAAAAAACGTAAAAAACACTAAAAACGTTAAAACGCTTGAACTTTTTTTTCTCTCAACTTTTTTCAATTTTTTAGCACTCACATAACTCGTAGAGACAATACGTATTAACATGTGTAAAAAGGTTGAAACGTTAAAGCCCCCATGATGGAGTCCCCCTTAATTATGGAAGTCACTAGATATGTTTAGTTGACACAATTAAATGAAATTAAAAATAACTAGCGACAGTAAATAACACCGTAGCAAGAAACAGTCCATTTACCTAGTTTCAGCTACGACATAAGAACTGTCGTCACAAAAAATCAAGAACTTTGCCACGGTAGGACCTCCCGTAGCAAGTTTTATTATTTATTGCCACCGTAAAACTATACTGTCATAAGGTTGGTAACATTATATCACAGCGTCACCTTGCTGTTGCAATGTTCTTAACATTATACCACGATGGCACTATACCATTGCATATTAAGCGACGGTAGTTATGCCGTCATAGTGCCGTGGCAAAACTTAGACTATTGGCGACGGAAAAAGCTCGCTGCGGTGACTTTCAGTGGCTAACTCAATTCTTTTTTGTAGTGACCATTTATGCCACTTATAGCGTCACCATGCCACCATGAATGGTGGCAGTGCAATACCCAATTACTCTTGGGTGACACAACTTCCTTTTAATAAAACACAATCTTTGCAGGCATATTTGCAGTCGGTTTATGTGATCTCATTACTTTAATATATCAGACATCTACGCACTCTACTTTGTGTGATTTTTAGGATCAAGTTGAGACACAGTTAGGCCACGAAATATGTTACTTAGAGGACAAACTAGTTTTCGTCGCTTAAGAGCTACTTAGGTGACAAATTTTTTTAGATTTCGTGGCCTAAGGTTTTTTTTCTTGTAGGGGCATTCAATACTTATAAATGAAATGATCAGTCATTATTGTCATAAATATATTTACTATTACCGTTGTAATACTTACCTTAATAAAAGGGATTATCAATGAAATAAGTAGAGTAATTTGCATTTTACTTACCTTATAACTTAAATGATCAGTCATTAAGGTTCGGGTCGTATCAATTCTCCCCTCCTTATAAAATTTTTGTCCTCAAAATTTACGTACTTGCCAAGAAAAAGGATGAGGGTACTGACGTTTCACTGCTCCTCAAGAAATAAGATTCTCGAAACCTCAATTTAACTATAGAGGTTCCAATCAATATCTCGTCCCACGAGAACTGACATAAGAATAAACTCATATCAATGATTTATCCAACGAAAACACAAACACGCATTTACAGAATTAATGACTTCTCAAGTCAATTCTGGATGCGTAAGTGGTCCCACCACAATATGATCCCAAAAGAAATTCTCCTATTGACAAGATGTTGTTCAACTTATAAGAATGCACATTACTCTCGATCCAACATTCCTTACAAAAGGTTTGACTCGAAACACTTCCTGAATCAATAGGGAAACCTGTTTCCCGTAAGGCTATACTATGAGTCACAGATAAAATGTCTCTAACAAATCATCTGACATTGCCCCGCAAAACCAGTACAAAAATAAATATTCGTCACTCACATTACCGTTCTCAAGATTCACTTCACCTAATATCATCACTTGATTTATAAGTGAGAGGACCCGTCCTGAAAATTCCCTCGGAAAATTCGAAACAGGTCCTGAAATAATCCCAAAAACCAATTAAAAAAAATTTTCTTTGCTCCCAAACCGCCAACACCCTCCCACTGGGAACAAAGTTCGACCGAATCGCCGCAGTTCCGGAATCGGGTCAAAACCGGGCATCGGTCAACGCCGGTCAAAGTCAACACAGTCAACGGTCAACGCAGTCAACGGTCAACGTTGACCAGTCAACGGTCAGAGTCAAAGTTACTATTTACTTTACTTTTTACCTTTTTACTAATACGATTTACCTTTTTACCGTTTACTAATTACTAAATTAATGAATTACCGTTTTACTGTTTACCGATTTACCAAATTACCATTTACCAATTTACCTTTTTACCTTTCTAATTTACTAATTTACCCTCGCCGCCGGCAACAGCAGCACCGCCGCCACCGCCGCCGCGGGTCCGCCGCCGGAGGCCCAAATCGCCTCCGAACCGGACCAAAATTTCACCCGAGCATCGTCACGGCCCCGGGAACTCATCCCCGGCCTCTGCGCCGCCAAAAGCCCACGCAGCCGCCGCGTACGGCGGCCCGAAACCCCCAAATCCACAAATCAACAAAATCAACCAATCCAAACCTCAAATCATACAATTTCACCTCTAAACATCATCCTAGAACCGATTCTAATCTTTAATTACAACAAACAACAACCAAATCATCCATTCCATAAAATCCCAAATCGGGTTCTAAACCCTAGAAATTTCAATTCGAAATTTCTCACTTACCTTGGCCGAATCCGGTTAAATCCTCTCGAGGAGAGGTTGCACGGTTCGAGGTGATCCATTTCCCCCCGAGGATCGACCCGATCGGTGGCCGGAAGTGGGAGTTCCGGCCTCTCCACCTCCCCCCTGTTTTGGGCTCGAATCGGCCGCACGGCGGCGCTTGGCGCCACGCCGCTACCACCAACAGAGAGAGGGAGAGAAGCCGCGTCGTCCGCCACCGATACCAACCGGATTGGTGGCCGGACGGAAAAACGGGAGGAGAGGGGGAGAGAGAGAGGCTCGGCCGATCGGGGAGAGAGAAAGGGGAGGAGAGAGAGAGTGAGAAAAAGAAAAGAAAAGAAAAATAAAAAGGAAAGGAATATTCGTCCAAGATTCCCGAATATTCCTTTCTGGAAAATTCCGCTCGTTTCCGGAATTTCCTCTCCCAATTTCACGTCATAACTTTTTCCTACGACGTCCGTTTCACGCGTGCCGCGTGACTACGAACTCGTATCATCGCCCTTTATTCTGTCGAGAAATAAAATTTTCGATCGGGTCAACTTATAAAAAGTCAACATTTAAAACCTCTAAATAGTAATAAAAATAAATTTCTGCACGTCAACAATTAATTTAAACTCTTGGGGTATTTTAAGGTTCGGGTCGTTTCAATAAGCATCCTCCGATCGGGTCATACCATTTAATTCTTCTCCCATGCTGCATCCAATGACTTAAATATCGCCAATCCCTTGGCGTCGAAATCTCTCTGTCTACGATCGCAAGAATCTAGGAGCAACCATCCATACGCTCTTTATACTTGTCGAATTAAACAAAGCTGATATTTTGTTTGACAAGTGTTTCGTGACTAACTAAATAGTCAGCGCCAACATTTGCCATCAGTTAGATAATGCTTGACACCCAATAAGATATCGCTACGACGGTAGCAGATAGAATTTCGACTGAAGTTTGAAAAATCGTTAAAAATAGCTCTAGAGTTCGAAGAAATGATTTCTGAAAGTCACTATTGGATCTCACTCCAACCATCATAGATGGAAAGACCGCATCAATAAGAATCTGTAGCCACTCGCAAATTCAGAATCGGAGTTACGGATCTAAAATTATGATCCGCGGAAGTTTCATTGTAAATTTTCGAAAAAGGAATAGAAGGGAACGAAAGAAGTGGCCGATCAAATATAAATATAAATATTTATATAATGATCAGTCGAAGAAAGTCACTTGTCAAACTCTAGTGCAAGTACTAGAATCTACTCATCCGAATTATCGAGCTGACCATAAAATGGTCAAATAGATCCCCAATATCGGTATTTTGAATATTATATCTAGCTGCTCATGCGGTAAAGCTACCCCACCAAACTCAAGCCATACTTCATCGTACCATAGTTGTTCCGAAGCCACATCGGCTATATCTCAAAATTTACGCCGGTTGGTATCACTAAGAACCGCCAACTTCAATTCTTCACTGACCCCTCAATGTTGCGTCTTCGCCATGCTCACAATTCTCTATATGGCTCTCTATTCTTTTCCTCATAACCGATATGCTCAACTTCAAACATAAATCGGTTAAGAGATTCACAGGTACTACACCTGTACACTGCCACTTAAACATCAACGGACTCATTACAGCAAGGTCGCAGCAATCACAATCATCTCATTTTTGTCTTGCCAACAATTGCAAAACCGATCACGCTTCTGTTGTGCCACTCCCAAAATACAACATGGATACGCGACCAAAGTCTCAATTTGTAGCCCTATCGGGAATAACACCTTCTCTATCTCAAAATAAGTAGAGCCAAAACATCCGAGTTCCCAACTCGTAACCTGACGCTAGAACTGCTGATAAGCGTTAACGTACAATTGAATAGGTATAACCCACATACCTATTACGTACGGAAGGACAACATCCTAAGAGGTAGATGTACTTGAGGTATAGTCTAAAAGATACAACTCGATACCCGGAATGAACTTTACATACTTATTAATGACATTAGCACCAGGGAGTTTACGATGGTTATCCGCTGCAGTCGGGCCATTAGTCGGAGGTACTAAACATTATCAAGCATATAAAATAAAAGAATAAAATAGTACTCTACAGAGTACATAATAAGACACCAAGTATAAAAGATACTTCATAAACACACTAGCATCGATGAGTATGATGGAAATCCACCGCGGTCGGACCATCACTCAATGAATACTAGGAGTTATCAAGTATAAAAGATAACATTTTTGAGGAATGAAAGGACCTAATGCTCTAATACCAAATTAACAAGACCCGCCCCGGATTTCACCATGAAACTCTGATAAGTCCCTGCGGGGACCACCTTAAGACTAACTCTATCGATAAATCGATAAGTCAATCTTAGGATGGACAACCCTGAAACCTGGAACAAACAAAAAACACTTCTAATTCTAGTTCTAACCTCAACACCTAGAGCCATCTGCTCCCCAAATCACAACAGTCGCTAAAAATAAACACAAAATAAAACTCAACAATTGGTAATCAAAGCAGTCTAATACAACGAACTAGAAAAGAATAAAAAATTGACAGATGAGGGATCAACAGATCCCACCTTGTGGAAGCAACGTTGATGACTATGCCTCGACTCCGAGTACTCCTAACCCCAACTAAATTAATCTGCACACTGGGTAATTTAAAACGAAAGGCCCAGGGGAAAGAAAATTAAAAACGAATGTTAGAGTGAGTGGATAAAAATAATTTAATATAATACCTTGAATAAAAGTATTATGAAACGTCCCACTTTTTAGAAAAATAGTAGTTATTTGTATGTAGACCGGTTGGGAAACGTCCCATGCTTCCAGCTAATCAAACATTCTTAAGTTTCAAACATATTCGTGGCAACGGTTATCATTTAAAAACTCACTGAGAGAATGTAATTGAATATCTGTATATTACTTCTAATGAATGTGGAAGTAAACGCATTTTAGAAAAACTAATGAGTCAATCTAATGGATTATATCTCACTACCATCTGGATTATTGAATCCTATGTTGTCACCAATAAAGAAATTTGGGATACTGACTCATACAGGCTTTGTATGACTGTCTGGGACACCCTAGTCGCCACATGATGATTCATATTTTAAAGAACTCACACGGACATCCTTTCTTCCGAGAAAAAATTAAATGAGACAAAATCCCGACACAATGTAAAGTGTCGGTCGTAGTGCTGTTTCAATGCAGCCGTTACATTCTGAAACACCAGATGCGCTATATCCCTTGGCACAAATATCTTTGAAACTTAAAATACATGTGTCGGCTGGGATCTTGGGCATGTAGACCGAAGGCGCTCGAGGCTGGGAGCATGCTAGATGTCGCAAGAGTCGACGATCTGGGTTGATCAGAGAAGGTAATAGGTGCCCACAATATAATTATGAGTGACCAAAGAAAAAACAAGAGGCTTTTTTATACGACCCGAACCTTAAATTACCTCCTGATAGTTTTACTTTTATTTTTACGTTCCGCGAATCGTTTTTACAATTCTGAAGTTCTAAAAGTTGACTTTTTGGTAAGTTGACCCGAACGAGAATTTTATTTCTCGACGAGATAGATGACGTTAAAATGAGTTCGTGGACACGTAGCACGTTTAATTTTAAGTTGATATGATAAAGTTACGACGTAAAAATCGGTAAACTTCCGTTTTTAGACGAGTATAAATAGTCGGGAAAGAAACTTCCCTAAACAGGGAAAACTTTCTTTTTCCTTTCTTTCCTTTTTCTCTTCTTCCTTTCTCCTTTCTCTCTCTTCTTCCCCAACGTGACACACACACACAGCCACCCCCCCACCCCCCCCCCCCCCCCCCCCCCAAAAAAAACTGACACAGCCACCGCCTTCACCCAACTCCGGTGTTGTTCGACTCGCCTTTCCTCCCTCTTCTCGTCTGTGGTAGCGGCGTGGCACGAGTCCTCGTCGTTCGATCGACTTCAACCCAAGAATAAGTTAATGCAATAAGTTAATAAATCGCGCTATATCCTTTCTAAAACACATGTAACTTAATAAAACGTCCCATGTTTCAAAATACAATAATTCGCCCATTGCCCACAAATAGGGAATTTCAGCTACCAATAGCTCTTCGTCATCTTCCTTTGGGCGAAATGGAGTTTTCTTTATATCCAAACTTTGACCAATCATGGGAGTGCTAACATGATGCACTTTGTCCATGTTAAATCGTCTGAGCATCTTTTGATATATCCAAGCTAGTGGATAAGTATTCCACAAGGTCAGTGTTCTAGTTCAGGACCTAGACAAAACCGAGTTTTCCCAAGATCTTTCATCTCAAACTCGGATTTCAAGTAGCTCGTGGTTTCTCTTATTTCATTAAGAGTACCTACTATGTTCATATCATCGACATATGTGGGCTAACATATGTTTAGTCTCTATAGTTCTGGTCGGTCGTCAATTCAGTCCCTGAAGTTTTAATTTCGTCAAAATACTCCTTAAAGTTCCAATTTTTAATATGAAAAGTCCATTCCGTCAATTCCGTCCCTGAAGTTTTAATTTCGTCAAAATACTCCTTAAAGTTCCAATTTTTAATATGAAAAGTCCATTCCGTCAATTCCGTCTTTAAAAACTCTTCAAAAAATTGTAAAATGACCAAAATACTCCTAAAAAAATATTTCGTTTGATTTTCTTAAATTATTGAAAATAAATTTATCATTTTTATTTTAAGTTAAATTAATCCGACGTAGACATAAATAAATAAATAGAAAGAGACTTTGGCAAGTATAGACATTCACTTCTCCTTAAAATAAAATGAAAATGATAAAAAAAAAGAAAATATTGAAGAAAAAATAAAAAATTGGTACAAGAGTATTTTCGTAATTTTGATATATATTTTTTTTTAGTGTCTTTAACTGCCACCTCATCCTATTAACAGAGGAATTGACGGAATGAACTTTTCAGATTAAAAGTTGAAAGTTTAAGGATGAAATTGAAATTTCAAGAATTGAATAGATGAACGACCAAAAGTACAGGGACTAAATAAATGTTCGCCATTCTTATATCCCTTCTCAATAAAATAGTCACTTAGACAGGTATATCACATCCGTCCGGATTGTTTCAATCCGTAAAGTGAGCGTTTCAATCTGATAAACACACTTCGTGGTTTAAAATCACTTGACTTGAGTAATAGAAGACCATCGCGCACTTTCATATATATCTCTGAATCAAGATTCCCATAGAGATATGTTATAACCACATCCATGAGCTGCATTTATAGTCCTTCGGAAATTACCAAGGTAACTAAGTAGCTGAAAATTATAACATCTATTACGGGAGAGTATGTCTTCTCATAGTCAATTCCAGGGTGCTGTGAGAAACCTTGTGCTACAAGGCGATCTTTGTACCTTAGGACTTCATTCTTCTCATTACGCTTCTGACAAAAACTCATTTATGTCCTACAGGCTTTACACTTGGGGGGTTATCACAACCAGACCAAATACCTGTCTCTTTGCCAGAGAATCTAGTTCTGCCTAGATTGCTTCTTTCCATTGAGGCCAATCTACTCTTTGTTGACATTTTGCAATAGAGTGTAGTTCGATATCATCGTGCTATATGATTTCTTGAGCGACAGTGTATGCAAATACATCATCAATGTACATGGAAGATCTTTCCTTCAACATCAGAACGTATGCATTCTCATAATCCATTGAGATTTCTTTATTCTCTGGAATTATTTCAAACATCATAGCATCCTCCAATATTAATTTAGGGACATAATTATAGTCAGAGACAATCTCATGGGAGAGATTCTCTACATTGATGATTGATGGATCGGGTTGTGCCTTACTAGCCCTCTTCTTTTTTGGGCGAGTGTCAGTCGAACCATGTGGCCTTCCCAACTTCCTTTGGGGAGCCACTGCCTCAATCACATCTCCACTAAGTATGGCAGCAATGCCTCTATCAGCGGCGCTGTGCCCCTTTTTGGTGGACTTCTAACCTTACAGACACATTTGCAGCTGGTATATGTGATCTTGTCACTTTAGAGATATTAGAAAACGCATCATGCATCGAATCAGCTACATTCTGAAGATTAATTATTCTTTTCACTTCACTTTCATATTGTGAAGAGCGGGGATCAAGAGACAGAGTGGGGAGAAGCGACGACAATTCCTATCGTATGCAACATATATACATAATCGTCTCTGAGGACCCATTTTAGTACGTTTTGGGGGCACAATAGGGAGTATTGCCAGCAAATATATTTGAAACTTAAGAAGATTCAATTAGCTCTAGGTGCATATAGAGCGTTTGTGACTCTTATCATTGTGTTGTTAGACATAAAAAATGTGGCATTTCAGTGATAAACCCTACAACCGTTAGTAGTATAGAAATAAGTAGAGATCGCTCTAGCCGGGGATTAAAGGTACCTGAGATATAAGAATGTTAAAATAAAAACACACACATATATGCACATAATGTCACACTTATATACATATATACATAAATACACACTAAATCATGGGGGGATAAGGGATATCGTTCGGCAGCAACAACGCTGCCTCTAACTTCCTAGACATGAAAATAAAAAGTTCTAAACTACTATGTACAAGTGATCATCATCTTTCACACCAAGCAATTCACACAAAAGACTCTTTAACATATAGACTCGTATGTAAAAATGTAAGGAACAAGTATCAACATGTTTAGATTCAATTTTAGTTCCAACTACAACCTAGTTGTAAGACTTCTCAAGTTTTAAGACCGAACTTTTGGTTATGGGCCCTAAAGTTATGTTAATCCTTTTGTGACTTAACAATTGTGCACAATAGTCTAAATTGGAGACAAGCAAAACAAGTAAGGTCGTCAATCTTCTTATTTTAACATGTAAGTATCTAAAATATTAAACCCTAACTGAGCAACACAAATCCAAGCGACCTTTTGAGTATGGCAAAGTTCGTAATTACTATAGCCGATTAAACCTAGTACCTAGATCAATGTTCAAGACAACACTAAGTATCGATTTTCATGCCCAATCCTTAGATACTCACTAATTTCAAACCTAAACATGCAAGACACCTACTGTCCTAATTATCCAACATACAAAAATACTACAAGTTAAAGATTACAATTAGTCATACAAAATTCGCATGCATTCGAAGTTCAAAAACAAAGAGTAAAACCAAATTCAACAACCATAAAAACATACAATCTTCATAGACAAAGTATTGTAAAATTACAGAACAATAAAGAAGCCATGAGAAGATGGAGCACGCCTTGCAGAAACCTCCAAAGAAATTCGGCAAGGGTGTGGGACGGATTTACATGGTGGTGGTGGTTTGGCTAAACTATTTTTTGTATATGATTTATGGTGAGGCTTTTGAAGAGCTTTTGGCTAATACTTGTTCATGAGATGAGATGATTTTTATGAAGAATTCGTTGGCTATATATAGGGGAAAGCCTAGGGTTTGTCGGCAGCCAAAGGAATGACAATTCCTTGTCCAAGTTGGTTTTAGAATTCCTTGATGGTAAAGTATTGCTTTCTTGGACTTCTTCTTCTGATCTTGGACTTCAATCGGCAACATTAGGTTGGCATGGACATGTCTAACAAGTCTTTAGGTCCATTCTTCCAAAAATCCAAAGGAGAGCTTTCCTAATGCAACTGGGAAACTACAGCTTCTCGGCAGAATTGACATTGTTTCAATAAATCCGGCATAACTCCCTCCTCAGTGCTCTGATTGATGCGATTCCAAGTCCTGGAGAAACTAGACACAAAGAGATTTCCATTGATATATGATACGCCTCCTAGTTCCAAGGGATGCGTCATATAGAAATTCCGGAAGTCAGGACACAGTCCCAGAAAAATCCTGGTAGTCCCTGGATCGTTTTGCTCAAACTGCCAAGTTGCAGCCATCTTTTGAGCGTCTTCCAAAACTCTGATTGATCTGAAATGTTGACACAACACATTTTACCTTGCCATCTATATGCATACCAAATTTCATCAAATTTGGAAAAGGATAAGTCACATTAACACAAGCCTCAATATCACGAAAAAGACATAATTTACATTATTTTCTCAGATTTCTATACTTAGTTATTTTTTGGACAATTAAGCACATTTTTCCAAAACTCTACCAAAACAACACTAAACTAAATTATGACTCTATCTTAGATAAATAAGGGTTAAACAAAGCATAAACGAGGACATAAGCATATTAATATCGTAATACTTTGTGCTCCTATCAGAAGACTCATTTTAGTACGTTATGGGGGCACAATAGGGAGTATTGCCAGCAAATATATTTGAAACTTAAGAAGGTTTGATTAGCTCTAGGTGCATATAGAGCGTTTGTGACTCTTATCATTGTGTTGTTAGACATAAAAAATGTGGCATTTCCTCGCCCCTTTATTACTTCAATATAGCTCTAGTCACAGATGAATTATAAGAAATTAATTCAACAAATAATTGTCTATTCCTTAAGTTAGTGTGGGTAGTCCCACTATCAGCTAACTCTATTTCTCCTCGATACATTCCTACAATTAAATTAGATGAGATTATTAAATAAAGTCGAAAAAATATATCACATATTGTTTAGAGTATTTCGATGGAGGTAGAATGATATGTTTTCATTCTAATGTTATTTTCTTTTATTTGATAGATGTATCACTTTACATCGTAATACATAGTGCTATTTCCAAACCACGTATGTATAGTAAATAAGATCGAATAAAATTCAATACTTCAGAATAAAATCTGGGGTCTATTAATAAGCCAACGATAATCAAATCAATGTCTCGGACATCAAAATCGAATTCAACAAGCCATTATTCAAATAAACAAAGCAGATCAATCATCAAAGTATGCAACATCCATAGACTGAGCTGGGTTCTTGTTGCCATTGAAGTATGCAGTTGTGAGGTTGATGATAGGAGCATAAAATATGACGTTCTTATTGTGATTTTACCCCCATTTATGCAATGTTTAACCCTTATTATTGCAATATTAAGTCATAGTTAGAAGTTTTTTGTAGAATTGGTTTGTGTGATGAGCTAAAATGTCGAGAAATACATAAATTATGAAGAGTTTGAATCGGACTAGGAATCCTATTTGAGTTAGGAATCCAAAATTGTTAAGATTTTGATTCAAAATGGGATTCCTTATGAAATTAGGAATCTTAGTCAGAGAAGGAGTCTACAATGTCTCGACGTTTCTGAAAATGTCGAAAGTTCTAAGAGTTTTATCAAGAGTAGGACTCCTTGTTCGACCAGGAAACCTAGTTTGATCGAGACTTGTTCATGTAATAATTATGCTACAATTTTTACTTATTTTCAGGAATTAAAGAGGAAATAATACACTAAAATTTGAGTTAAATACAGATAAGATAATTCTGGAAAAAAAAAACTGAGAAGATAAAGGAGCTGTTGTCGTGAGAATCAAAGAAGAAAAGATGGAGTTGGAGACTTCAAGACCGGCTGCATTGAGGAGGAATTTTAAGAAGCTGAAACTGTACAAGATAGAATCGGTTGCAAAAGAGGTTAGCAGGGATAAGAAGAAGTCGAGAAAAAGAAGGAATTCTAAAGCTACAAGGGAGTATTGCCAGCAACTTAAGAGGAATCGTAGGAGCTTTGCACAGTAAAATTCAACTGAATTTTACTGCATTATCTTGCACGAATTCAGAAACAAATTCACACCCTTATCTTAAGGTAATTTGGCAACAAATTTATCAACAAGAAAGAGGATGAGCCGAATTAAAGGAGGAAGAGAAGGATTCAGACTTAGCTGAACCCCATTACATTCCCTTTTAAAGATCTTTCATGATTCTCAAGATAGGTTAACTTTGATTTGTGGAGATTTTTTCATGAGTTAAGCATATGGTTTTGGTTCATTGGTGCACATAGTTGTTACATGAGGTTTTCCATAAAGAAAATTCACAAAGTGCTTTCATTTTCTATGAAATATGCAAGTTATTTCGTATCTTATCATTGTTCTTTTACATATACTTATGTGTGAATGCCATGTCTGGGGTGAAAAGAAGAGAGTATGCCTAGTGAGGAGGATCAGATTAATCAAACATGTTTACATGCTTATATGTTATTCTTGCATGCTAATACTGAAATAACATGTTCATGAAACTTGGAATTTTCGTGTCTTGCATTCATATGCATCAACTTGAAAGCTATGTGTTTAAAAGATCCTGAGACAATTCGATAGGGGTAATAATATATTTTATTCAGTTTTGCTAAGGGACTAGCAAAAGCTAAGTGTGGGGTAGTTGATAAGAGCACAAAGTGCTACGATTTTGACATCTTTCTACTTCCATTTATGCTTTGTTTAACCTTATTTGTTGTAGAATTGAGTCATTTAGTAAAATCGTTAATATTTGGTAAACTTGTTGTGTTTTAAAGTTAAATCACCAAAATTAACAAAGTTTATCTTAAATCCTAGTTTGAGTAGGAATCCTCATCATTCTAGGAAACTAAATCGGATAAGGAATCCTTGCAAAAGGAGGAATCCGAATTGGTTTAGGAAACTTCATGAAACTAGGAATCCATTTCGAACTAGGATCGACAAAATTGGTAAATATATCTTGTTCTTATTTTATTTCCTCGTTTATATTTTCAGAAATTCAAAAAGAGGAAATGTCCCGAATCGAACAAAGAACAAGAATCGCCAAGAAACAAGAAGAAGAAAATGTCCCAATTTCAACCAAGAAAACAAAAGAGAAATTGTTGGTTTTGAGATATCATGAAGAGCAACAAAACGACAAGGAATCGAGAAGGAAATCGGCAAGAACCAAGGAAGAATATGCACGGACACAAAGAGGAAAAGAAGACACACACTGAGACGTGATCACGTCCTAATCGTGTCGAAGATGAATCTGTGTCCAAAACGTGTTCGTGCCATATCCTGCCATGTCCAGAGAGTGTCCAAGGCGTGTCAATGTCGTGAGACAACCGTGTCCCCTCTACGTGAAGACCGTGCCTCAACCGTGTCTCCGCCGAGTCAAAGACGTGTTGAAGTCGTGTCCAAACCGTGTCCCCTCCGCGTGAAGAACAAGCACTACAACAATGGAAATCTTAGGCGACGAAAAAATTTCGTCACCTAAGAGTGATTTTCGTCTCCTAAGGACTTAGGTGACGAAAATTTCGTCACCTAAGTTTCGTCGTCTAAAGTTTGTGGCCTAAGCAAGTAGACGACAAAAATTATAAATTTTGTCGCCTAAGAAAGTACTTAGACGACGAATTTTATTCGTCGTCGTGTAAGAAGGATTGGTGACGAAAAAAATTCTTAGAGGACGATGTTTTTCGTCGGCTATGGACTTACTTAGACGACGAAAATGATAGTTTTCGTCGCCTAAGTAAATTACTTAGGCGAGGAAAATAATAGTTTCGTCGCCTAAGTGATTTACTTAGACGACGAATATATTATTTTCGTCGACTAAGTAATTTACGTAAGCGACGAAACTATTATTTTCCTCGCCTAAGTAATTTATTTAGGCGACGAAAACTATTATTTTCGTCGCCTAAGTAAATTACTTAGTCGACGAAAATAATATATTCGTCGTCTAAGTAAATCACTTAGGCGACGAAACTATTATTTTCCTCGCCTAAGTAAGAATTTATATTTTAAAAAAAATAACCAAAATTGAGACAAAATATTAATTACTATATTAAAAAAAATTATTAATACAAATTAAATATTTTTATTTACTAAGAATCATGGCACATTGATAAACACCTACAAACCCAAAACCCCAATATCAAATTAGCTATAATTGAACAAGAATTTAATCAACAAACCACAACACCTCAAAGTAAAATTAGCTATAATTGAACAAAACCTCAGCACTGCACTTTGTGCTGTCTTGTATATGATCGAACATGTCGGCCCCCAAGACAGCTAGGAATGAAGAACCATTAATTCATCAGCAAAGCTTCTTTTAGTCAGAGACAGGCTTGGTCTTGGACCTGTAGAGGAGCTTCTTCTTCTTGGAACTTTGGTTATCAATGGTGAGCACAACCTTCCCTGCCTCGCCGATCTTGTAGCTGTTTGAGATCACTGGCTCGTCGGTCGGGGCAACCTTTCTAGTCTTTTGCAATATGATTGTGTAACCGTCCTCAATACTTGGCACAAACTCGGCTCCGTAGCTCACATCCCAAGCCACCACTCTCAGTTCCCAAACAAGAACACCACTCTGCCAATCCACCAAAACCCCATTAGAATTTCTAAGTTCTCAAAAAAACCCAATTGCCACTAGAAATGTATACAATCAACTCAATTACATGAACAAGGAAATACCTCAGAAACTGGGATTTCGACAGTGTGCTTGCAAGCTGGTTTAACAGTAACCTCTGTGACAGGGTCGGCGGTGGTGAATTCACACTCGCCTTCCTTGCTTAGACCACCATACTGGACTGGCACATGTTCTGGAGCTATGTATCTGTTCATCAGAATTCATGTGCAAAGCAACAAAACAGAATTATGCACAAGCCTCATTTTGAATTTTGAATTAACTCTAAAGCAGACAAAAACGGTGAATAAAATTAGACTGACACTTACTTGAAGAGGGTTTCTGCAGATTTGGATGGACCAACAAACACAAACTTGCTCTTGGTCCTCTGGGTCAGGAAGGGGCTGATCATCCTATTGAATGCAAGGTACCACCATGGCACATTGATAAACACCTACAAACCCAAAACCCCAATATCAAATTAGCTATAATTGAACAAGAATTTAATCAACACCTCCAAAACCCCTACTCCCAAGTAAAACTAACTATAATAGAACAAGAAATCAATCAACACCTAAAATTAGCCAAAATTGAACAAACCTCAGAATAGCTATAATTGAACAATAAGCATACTAAATAAACAAAAATTCAATCTCCGAAACCCTCCAAGAAGTAAGACAATAAATACTTGTTTGGCAACAAACTCAGGGTAGTTGTCCTGAAGCAATTGAAGGGCCTGGTTGGTGACCTGGTTGTCCCGGATCAACTGCTTGAGCTCGTCCAGAGCCTTCTTCTGTGGCTCAGGTAACTCTCCGACGATGTAGCTCTCTTCCTTGAACGAAACCGACTGAGCTACGATTTTAGGATCAATCTCTTCCTCCACCTTTAAGGGTTTGTGAAATTAGGGTATTTAGGGATTTAAGAAGATTGAGATGAAGACGAAGAAGAAGCAGTGATCGGAGGCTGGTGATAGGAGCACAATGTGCGACGATATTATATGCTTACGCCCTCATTTATGCTTTGTTTAACCCTTATTTGTCTAAGATTGAGTCATAATTTAGTTTAGTATCGAATTGATAGAGTTTTGGAAATATATGCTTTAGAATCCGAAAAATGACTAAGTTTAAGAATTCTGGAAAATAGTGCAAAATGTGTCTTTTTTGTGATTCTGAGATGAATGAAAGTGTGACCTATCCTTTTCCAAATTTGCTGAAATTTGGTATACATTTTATCAGCTTTCTAATGGGTCTTGCATCAAAATTTCAGATCAATTAGAGTTCGGGAAGTCACCCAAAAGATGGCTGCAACTTGGCGGTCCGAGCAAAGATCACCAGAATTTTTCCTGAGACTGTCTCCCAACTTCAAAACTTCATTCCCGACGTTTCAGAAGGAATTTGATTAATTCCTTTTATATGGTGGAAGCTCGATGTGTCTAGTTTATCTGAGACTTGGAATCGCATCAATTGGAGCTCCAAGGAGGGAGTTATACCAGATTTACTGAGGCAAGGTCACTGCCCTGCCGAGAAAACCAAGCATTCTGCCGGTTTGAGCATTGAGCCCGATTGGGGTGTAACCATGGACCAAAGTTCATCATGAAGAGTTGCTGAGTTCCCAAGTGATGTCCATGAAACATTGCAGCCCAATCCAAGGAAGAAAATCAGCAAAAGAAGTTTCCTAGAAGAACCAAGAAAGGAAGGAACCAAAACCTTATTGCACAAGGATTACCTTTGCTGATTTGGACTAGGTTTTCTACCAAAGGTTTCTGCCGAATTTGCCTCTATATAAAGCCATATTTTCCTACAGAAAAACTTGTCACATTCCAAAGTAAAAATCTAGCCAAAGCTCTACCTAAATTTCCCCAAGAATCCTACACAAAAACCCTAGCCAAAAACCACCTTCCACACACCCAAAGTTTCTGCGGAAACTTTGGTTTTCTGCCGAAACTTTGCTCTCTTGCCGAGCAGTAGCAGCCGCCTCCTCCACAAGCCGCCGGATCCATTCACGACGAAGTCTTCAAGGTTTCTAATGTGTGATCCACTCCCTTCTCTTGGTTTTGTAATTTTTGTTGTAGCTATGTTAAACTTTGTCTATGAAGTTAACATGAATTCTTGGTTTCAATTTGTATGTCTATGTATGAATTGGATTGAAGTTTGGTTTTATAATTTGCATGATCAATTTGCTTTCTTTGTCTTTAAGTGGTATTTGGATGTAAGAATACAAATTGCATGTTAAAAAAAGTAAGGAAAATATGAAGTAAAGAGATAGGATAGGAGTCGGCAAGCATGTTCACTCTGATTCTAATAGTTCGTTCTTGGTTTAGTCTTTAAATCCGTGTGCCGCAAAGATTGGTACTTAGCATGTTCGCGATGTGTTTTGAGTATTGGTCTTATATCTGTCAATTTAAATAGGATTTAGAGTGGTTTAATCGACTATGCATGTTAACAAGAAGTGGTGACGCGTTGCTTGATTGATATGTTTCCAATTTAAAAGACTTTTGTGCTCAATTACTCTTTGTGTTTGTCTTCGACGTTGAGTGTTTTCAAACATGATTAGTATAATTTTAGGATTCGACGTTGAGTGTTTTCTAAAATACTTGAGAAGTCTAGGATGATTAGATAACCGTTGAGGCTCTAATTAAAATTGGAACTAAGTTGGATCTAGGATATTGTGTGCTCTTGCCGTGTCTTGTCTCATTAATTTGCTAAGTGTTTTGAGTGCTTTTGTGTTAGTAATTTGTGGAAGAATGTCGACCAACCTTGTAAATAGTAGTCTAGAATGTATTTTCAGCCTTATTTTCGTGTTCTTAGTCTTAGGGGCAGCCCTTGCTGCCGAACCTCATCTTCATCCCCCATGATAAATTCGTATATATGTATATAAGTGTGACAATTGTGTGCATATATGTTTGTGAATATTTGTGTTAACATTCTCATGTTTCAGGTACCCTTAATCCCCGGCTTAGAACGATCCCTACTTATGTCTATACTACTAACGATTGTAGGGTTTATTATTTGTGTGAGCCTCGCGGGTCACATCAGCTGGGGCAGAGGTTGGCGAGTCTGGGACTGAGCGGAGGCTGGGGCAGGACTGATGAATTTTCAGAGAATTAGGGATTCGAGGAATGAACTGATCGAATTGTATCGGTTTGGGAATTATATCAGTCTTACTTAGGCGACGAAACTAAGAATTCGTCTCCTAAGTAAATCTTAAGCGAAGAAAGAACATGTGTCGTCTCCTAAGACCGTTTACTTAGGCGACGAAAAAAATTATTCGTCTCTTAAGATAATTTCGAATTTTGGCAACATTTATCGGCGCGGAAGATTAAGCCGCCAATAAATTTTCCAAAAAAATTGAAATGAACTTAAGCGACGAAATATATATATTTGTCGTCTAAGTATTTACTTAGGCGAGGAAAATGATATTTTCGTGGTCTAAGTAAAAACTTAGGCAACGAATATGTATATTTCGTCACCTAAGTTAATTATTATTTTTTTAAAATCTATTGGCTGCTTAATTAAAATGTGTTAAAACTTTTGCGAACAACTATATAAAAGAAGTCAAATTTTGAAAAACGCTATGAAATAGCATTTGATCGTTATGATGAAATACGGTGATGGTAAAAAAATCACTTAAATCCGACTAAGTGAGAGTCCCGATCGATGCGGTCAACCTTATTTAAACTTATTTCTCTCTATGAAGAGTCATAGTATCGGGTGGTAAAAGTTCCCAAATTTTTACATGGATAATTAGGTCTCATCTATATGAGAGTTTAATGTTTGGAAGAGTCGACGAAACAAGGTCATCTAAAGGTACGTAATAGCGTTTTCGTGTGATAAGTTTTATGAAAATATGGTTAACCGTTTCGATCGAGCATCGAACGTTCACGAAAAGAGTTGATTTTTATACTCTACTCAAATTTAACTATAACGATCACATCAGACGGTTAAAATTTTTATTTAGTGAATTTAGCCATTATAACGAAAACATGCTTACTAATACGGTATAACTTGATTATAAGATTATATTCAAGTGTACAACTTTTCGAAGCAACTATATAAAAGAAGTAAAATTTTGAAAAACACTGTGAAATAACATTTGATCGTTATGATGAAATACGGTTATTGTGAAAAAATCACTTAAATCCGACAAAGTTAGAGCCTCGATCGATGCGGTCTACCTTATTTAAAACATATAAAACTGCCGTTTTGAAGGCCTAAACGAACTCGAAAGCCCGAAAAATCCCACACATCGTGGCAAAGCCACGAGTTTGATTCCTGACATCGTTTCCTTTCCAAAAATGTATTACAATCGTCAATCGGACACCAAATGCCAAATCTACAACTCTCCAAACTATTTGAGAGTTTCATGTTTGGAAGAGTCGACGAAACAAGGTCATCTAAAGGTACGTAATAGCGTTTTCGTGTGATAAGTTTTATGAAAATATGATGATGGTAAAAAAAATCACTTAAATCCGATAAAATTAGAGCCCCGATCGATGCGGTCAACCTTATTTAAACTTATCTCTCTCTATGAGGAGCCATAGTATCGGAAGATAAAAGTTCCCAAATTTTTACATGGATAATTACGTCTCATCTATATGAGAGTTTAATGTTTGGAAGAGTCGACGAAACAAGGCCATCTAAAGGTACGTAATAGGGTTTTCGTGTGATAAGTTTACTTAGGCGACGAAATAATACTTTCCTCGCCTAAGATACATACTTAGGCGACGAAAAAATGGTTTCTTCGCCTAAGTGTTTACTTAGGCGACGAAAATAATTATTTCGTGGTCTAAGAAAAAATATATTTTTTTAAAAATCTATTTGCGGCTTAATTTTAAAGTGTTTAGGTTTTTTACTTAGACCACGAAATGACCATTTTCGTCACCTAAGTGCTTTCTTAGACGACGAAATAACAGTTTCGTCGTCTAAGTAAGAACGTAGGTGACGAAAATCGTATTTCGTGGTCTAAGTAAAAGTAATTTTTTTAAAAATCTATTGACCTAATATTTACTTAGGCGACGAAATGTTACTTTTCTCGTCTAAGATGCACACTTAGGCGACGAAAAATGGTTTCCTCGTCTAAGTGTAAATCTTAGGCGACAAAAACAAAATTTTCGTCGTCTTAGAAAATATAGCTCTAACGACAAATATTTGTCGGCGTCTTTGTGTTTTCTTAGGCGACGAAAATTCACTTTCCTCGCCTAAGTTGAATACTTAGACGACGAAAAATAATTTTTTCTTCACCTAAGTAAAGATCTTAGGCGACGAAATTTTTTTTCGTCACCTAAGTAAAAACCTTAGGCGACGAAATTTTTTTTCGTGACCTAAGATTATACATAGACGACGAAATTAATTTTCGTCGTTAAAGTGTCTCTTAGACGACAAAAATAATTATTCGTCGTCTAAGAATGGTCTTAGGCGACGAAATTTCTAGCTTAGAGGACGAATTTTTTTTCGTCTCCTAAGATCTCTTAGGCGAGGAAACTATTTAGATTTCGTCGCCTAAGGTATTTTCCTGGTAGTGAAGTAAGAAGCGTGTCGGATCCGCGTATCAACTGTGTGCAAGAAGTGTCCAAAACGCGTCTGGTCCGTGTGCTAAGCATGTGGAGAGCGTGTCTAGCCGTGTCCTAGCAACGATAGGAAAGAAGAAAACATGTGAAGCATGTGCAAAGGAAAAGACATAGCTGCAAGGGAACTCCAAGTCCAAGAAAGAAAACCTAGTCCATTTAGGGATACGACGTCCTATCCCTTTTCAAGAAGGGAAAAACATCAAGATTAGGATTCTTATCCCCTTTAGCTTTCCCTAATCTCCCAAACCGTGCCCTCTTTCTCCCTCTCATATATATAGATGCTGACAGGCCCCTCTCAAGGGCATCACATCTCAAGTCAAAACACAAGTCTAAACCTCTATCAAATACTTTACCCTAAGTCCTAGATAGAATAACAAGCCGAAAAACCCCATCACCACATCCAAAATCTCTATTCCCGTACCTTCATCCTCAATCCGAGCATTGTCACATTTTTGATGACTCCTCTCAAGGTGTTTGAAAAAGTGTGATCCATTCTACTTCGTCTCCTTTCTCATGGCTTGTAATTTTATCGATTTACAAAACTATGTCTATATAGTTTGTATGTTCTTAAGGTATTTGTTTGTATGTCGATGTATAAATAATTTGAATACTTTGTTTTACATGTTTAATATAAGTAGTTGAATTTGTAACTTGGTTTTATTTGTTAACTCTAAATTTCTGATTCAAAGTGTTTTCAAAAGATAACATGTAAACATGTCATGTATTTTTCGTAAATAGTTCTTTAGGGCAGCATGTTTTAATCTAATTCTTTTCTCTTACTTGGTTGGTTTCTTGAATTCGTGTGCACATGCGATTGAGGTTTAAATACAGCCGTAGGCCATGGTTGTCGTCTAGGTTGAGATTTCATCTTTCATAACAATTTAAGGTCGAGTCATAAACTAAGTTATCTTGGTTTTTGTTGTTGCACTAGGAGTACAGTAATTAATGAAACTTGCGTGTCTATGCATGATGAGTGACGCCATACATGTTAATACATTTTCAACAAAATATTTTGTGCCTTATATGCTACTTGTTTAATTTCTACACTAAGTGTGTTTAAATCGGTTAGCAATACATTAAGGTTACGCATTAAGCTAATTCTAAGTATTTTCGTGAAGCACTACCAGATATGGGAGAATAGCCGACGAAATTTTTTTCGTCGGCTATGCCAAAATTTCGTCGGCTATACCCTTTACCGACGAATTTTTCGTCGGCTATAAGTCGTCGGAAATACGCCGTCGGTAATACCAATGGCCGACGAAATTTTCAATTTCGTCGGCCATTCCAAGTATAGCCGACGAATTATGGCCGACGAAAATGATTTCGTCGGCTATGCTTGGTCAAATATATTAATATTTTAAAGTTATAGCCGACGAAATTTGAGCTATTTCGTCGGCTATACTTAGAGAATAGCCGACGAAATATATTAATTTCGTCGGCTATGCTTTGGAATTTTTTTTTTTTTGGAGTATAGCCGACGAAATATATTAATTTCGTCGGCTATGCTTTGGAAATTTTTTTTTTTTTGGAGTATAGCCGACGAAATAATGTCAATTTCGTCGGCTATAACTGCATTTTGGGCAAAAAAAAATACCGGAGGCCGGAGGAGGGGAAGGAGGAGGCCGGAGGAGGAGGGGAAGGAGGAGGGGAAGGAGGAGGCCGGAGGAGGAGGGGAAGGAGGAGGAGAAGGAGGAGGCCGGAGGAGGAGGGGAAGGAGGAGGAGAAGGAGGAGGAGGGGAAGGAGGGGAAGGAGGAGGAGAAGGAGGAGGAGGGGAAGGAGGAGGAGAAGGAGGAGGCCGGAGGAGGAGGAGAAGGAGGAGGCCGGAGGAGGAGGAGGGGAAGGAGGAGGAGGGGAAGGAGGAGGAGAAGGAGGAGGGGAAGGAGGAGGAGGCCGGAGGAGGAGGAGGGGAAGGAGGAGGCCGGAGGAGGAGGGGAGGAGGAGGAGGAGGAGGGGGAGGCCGGAGGAGGAGGCCGGAGGAGGGGAAGGAGGAGGAGGAGGAGGAGGAGGAGGGGAAGGAGGAGGAGGAGGCCGGAGGAGGAGGAGGAGGAGGAGGAGGAGGAGGGGGAGGCCGGAGGAGGAGGCCGGAGGAGGGGAAGGAGGAGGAGGAGGAGGCGGAGGAGGAGGAGGAGGAGGATGCCGGAGGAGGAGGAGGAGGGGAAGGAGGAGGCCGGAGGAGGAGGAGGAGGAGGAGGCCGGAGGAGGGGAAGGAGGAGGCCGGAGGAGGAGGAGGAGGCCGGAGGAGGAGGAGGGGAAGGAGAAGGAGGAGGCCGAAGGAGGGGGAGGGAAGGAGGAGAGAAAAAAGGCGGGAGGATTTAAAAGATTTAGAATGAGAATAGCCGACGAAATTAATATATTTCGTCGGCTATACTTAGAGAATAGCCGACGAAATATATTAATTTCGTCGGCTATACTTAGAGAAAAAGGCGGGAGGATTTAAAAAATTTAGAAGGAGAATAGCCGACGAAATTAATATATTTCGTCGGCTATACTTAGAGAAAAAGGCGGGAGGATTTAAAAAATTTAGAAGGAGAATAGCCGACGAAATATATTAATTTCGTCGGCTATACTTAGAGAAAAAGGCGGGAGGATTTAAAAAATTTAGAAGGAGTTTAGCCGACGAAATTAATATATTTCGTCGGCTATACTTAGAGAATAGCCGACGAAATATATTAATTCGTCGGCTATGCTTTGGAATTTTTTTTTTTTTTTTTGGAGTATAGCCGACGAAATATATTAATTTCGTCGGCTATGCTTTGGAAATTTTTTTTTTTTTTTTTTTTGGAGTATAGCCGACGAAATATATTAATTTCGTCGGCTATGATTTGGAAATTTTTTTTTTTTGGAGTATAGCCGACGAAATACAATGTTTCGTCGGCTAAACTCAGAGAATAGCCGACGAATTGCAATGTTTCGTCGGCTATTCTATGAAAACATACTAAAATGCCGTTTTGAGGACCTAAACGAACTCGAAAGCCCGAAAAAGCCCACACGTCGTGGCGAGGCTACGAGTTTTGTTCCTGGCGTCGTTCCCTTTCCGGAATGGTATCACAATCATCATTCGGACGCCGGATGCCAAATCTACAGTAAACCGGGTTTTGACTGATTTCATTATTTCGGCACACAGATTTTATCGGAATCTTGTCATTTTTCTACCGTAGACGTATTTCATTATTTCGGTCATATCTTATTTGACGACATATTTTCATTTGAAGACTCAGCGTATAGTAACTATTTGAAACGATACATTCACTTAAACGTTTAGTAAACAAGTTAAGGAACATTAGTGCATATGTTCCGATTTTGAATATAAAAGTTTGGAAAATCTATTCCAACCGTCAGATATCACCGTTAAGATTAAATACATGTATGAAAAAAAATCTAACTACATCTGACAACGTTAAAGGCTCGATCGGGACGGTCAACCGGGTGAGTCGACCCTTCAAACGCTTAGAAATGGTAATTGGCCTGTCTAAATGACGTTTTTTGGCCTGACCTTCAACAGATAATAGTTTCAAATCGATGAGACGCAACTAATCGTATAAAAATTTTCCTCAAAATATTTACCGACCGTCAGGCTACCCATAGGAAAACGGAAGTAAAAAACAGTTAACCGCAACATTCGGCACACAGATTTTGTCAGAATCTTATCATTTTTCAACCGTTGACGTATTTCATTATTTCGGTCATATCTTATTTCACGACACATTTGCATTTAAAGGACGAAGCAATGGTTTGTCGATAGTGATAGAAAATGGAAGCTGTTTTTTTTTTTTTAATCATAGCCGACGAAATCAAACCTAGTACTCGTCGGCCATACTTCCAAAAATTTTCGTCGGCTTAAATATGAATATAGCCGACGATTTTTTTTTTTACCAACGAAAAAAAAAATTCGTCGGCCATTCTAGGGGAATAGCCGACGAAATTTTTTTTTAGCGACGAAAAAAAAATTTCGTCGGCCATTCTAGGGGAATAGCCGACGAAATTTTTTTTTGGCGACGAAAAAAAAATTTCGTCGGCCATTCTTGGGAATAGCCGACGAAATTTTTTTTTCGTCGGCCGTTTTTTTTTATTTCGTCGGGAAAAGCCTTTTTTCTGGTAGTGAAGTCTAAAATTGACTAGATAAAACACAAAAGAACCTAGTTAGGTTGGAACTAAGACGAGTCTAGATATTTCATTGCATGCTTGTCGTGAGTCTTACTTGTGAAATTCTATGTGTTATGAAAGTTTTTGATAAGTGATTTGTGTGAAAGATGTTGATCATATGTATATAGTAATCTAGTGTTTAATTTCGTGTCTTTATTTTGTCCTTTTTTTGTTTTGTTTCTTTAAAATTCGTAGGATCTTAACAATTTTCCGAAACCCCCCTTTTAATTTGTGTATTAATATGTGAATATTTGTTTTAACTTCTTATATTTCAGGTATTCTTAATCCTCGGACTGAATGATCAATATTTAGCATATGTGATGGAGATTATTTCGAAGCACATTGTACCTGCAAAACAACTTCATACAAATATTACCCTCTTGTGTAATCGTTAGTATAGAGCAAGTAGGGATCGTTCAATCCGGGGAAATAAAGGGCGTTCAATCACATAAAGCATTACAAAATCATATTGGGGATTTGAAATTTGAATTCTATACTACTGAAAATTACGAAAATAAATCTTAAATTAAATATGTACATATGATCAACATCTTTCACACAATACACATCACACAAAACTCACTTAACATGTAACAATTTCGTACAAGGTAACAAAATAGCAAAATCAACAAGTACTCAAGATTAGTATTAGTTCCAATTTAATTAGAGCCTTCGTGGTTATTCTAATCACCAAAACTCCTCAATTATTTAGAATCAGCTTCGTGCATAATCCTAAACATGGTGCTAATCAGTTTAAAGACACTTCGTGTAGAAATTAAACCAAGAAACACATAAGCACAATGAGTCGAATTGAAAACATGCAACAAGTATGGCGTCACCTCACCTTGCTTCAACATGTAAATTTTCAGAATTACTCTAGCCCTTAGAATTAACACAAAAACAATAAACTTCGTGTATAATTATCCTTATGTTACATTCGGCATATGAAGTTATCACTAAAGAAAAGCCATGGCCTAGGCAGCCCTTAAGTGCATCACTTTTGTGCATACGAATTCAGAAAATAAACCAACACACAATCAAGAACACATGCAATTAATACTATATCATAAACCCTGCATAAGATTGAAACACATCAAGAACATAATTCGGCATTCAAAAATCCAAGTAGCAAATTCGGAAATCCAAAATAGAATTATTACAACCAATTCGGCAAACTCAAATCCTTATAATCTTCATAGATAAAGTATTACAAAAATACAGAAAATATAAAGCCATGAGAGAAGAGTGAATCACACTTTAGAAGAACCTTGAAGAGACTTCGGCAAGAGATGGATTCGATGGTGATGGAATGGTGCGATTGTATGGAAAATTGATGGTTCGGCTATGTATTTTATGTATGGATTTGTGGTGTTAATTGGACAGAGTTTTGGCTAGTGAAAAGTGAGAGAGAAGAGATGATTTTCTGTGTAAAAATCGTCCAATATATAGAGGCAAAAGGTTGGCTGCAACTAGGGTTCACAAAACCTAGTTTTTCTCAAACTTATCCTGCTGGCAGATTTGACCTTCGAGTGAAGATTACAGAATATCTTTCTCTAGAAAATAGATATTTCGGTGATTCTAGTTAGGTTGGAAACTAGACTCCCGTAGCTTTCCATCCATCTAAGACTCACTATCAGGTTTAAAGTGAGGTGTCCAGGAGAGTCCGTGGAAGTTGGATGACGTGCACATGAATTCTGCCGAATTTAATCAGGATTTGTTGCGATTTTGCTTCCTCTATTTTCTGCCGAAAATCATCAAGATAATGGCTGAATAATTGAACAATATATCCTTAGGCTTTCCATGAATTAATTCAGCCAATTATCTTGCACAAAGAATGGAATTCAGTCCACGTTCGTAAGCCAAATCCAAGTAGAACTCGGTTTAGGATTCTTCTTTTCCATTCCGATTTCTTCTTTCTTTTCTTCTTTAATTCAGCCGATTTCTCCATGGATCAATGCATCATGGACTTGTTGACGGACTGGACTCAATATTTGTTGAACAAAATATACAAGAGGCAGCCGAAAGCTTCCCTAGATAGACCGGGAAAGCACAAACCTTCTTTAGCTGATTCCATTCTTCTCCTAATTGACTTGGGAGAACTTCTTTTCCTTTGTTCTTGGACTTGGCCCTTGCTAAGATGACTTCTTAATGCATCATTATGTACAGTAGCTCCTCAATGATAGTCTTCGACAAGATTTTGATGTAGAAAAACAGAAAACACTAAAATCGGACAGAAGGTTTTCTTTCTCAGCAGTACTGACCTCTGTGCATTCAAACTGGCATAACTTTTTGCTCCTGAAAGCTTTTGCTACGATTGCAGTTGCATATGAAACTAGACACACAGAGCTTTCATCCGTATAAAATTCGCCTTCAAATTCCTTGTGAATCGGCGGGAATAAATTCGGGAAATTGAGTGACGTGCACTGAAATCTGCTGAAGTTTCTGGATTTGCATCCGATTTGAACTTGTGATTCTTTGCATCTTATTTGGCTTCGATTTCAGTGAATCTTGTCATGATCAATACTTTATTTGTCAACTGCATATGAGAGAAGAAAAATCTATCAAAAGCAAAGTTTATGTTTTACAGATTCCATAAAACATCTCAGAAACTTTTCGAATAGGCTTTTGATAATTTCTGTCCAAATTCTTCTATTTAAGCACATTCTCACATTAAACTCAACCAAAACTCAAGACTCAATTAGATGACTCTATCTTACAACAATAAGGGTTAAGCATTGGATAAATAGGGGTAAAACCACATTAAGAACGTCGCATTTTATGCTCCTATCAACTACCCCACACTTAGCTTTTGCTAGTCCCTTAGCAAAACAAAACAAAACAAAAAAAAGACTCAACACTACTGCCCCTAAATGATTTTCTCATGATCTTTAAAACACATAGCTTTCAAGTTAAACATTTTAAATGTAAGAACATAAATCTCAAGCGTCATAGATAGTAATCATGAGATGAATAAGTCAAAGTGAGAAAAATAAGCATGTAAACATGTTAAGTTGATCTAATCCTCCTCACTAGGCATACGCTCTTCTTTTCACACATGATTATGGCAATATTCACTCAAGGTATATGCAAGAGAACAGATTGTAAGGCAACAAATAGCTTGTTTATTTCATCAAATAAAAGCACTTTGTGAATAATATTTTCTGGAAAATCTCATGTAAAAATTATGTGCACGAATGGACCAAAACCATATGCTTACTCTTGAGAAAATCTCCACAATCAAAGTTTACCAATCTTAAGAATCATGAAAAGATCATAGAGGTGATAATGGGGTTAGGCATAAGGAATTCGAATTTAGAATAGTGGTGTTAACAATGTCACCAAGACTTAACAAAGCTCAATAAACCTTATGACTTCAATTCGAGGGCCAAATTTCATCATGTTGGACCCAAACTTCATTCTTTTCGTTCCCAAAACATAGTGAACAAGGACAAAGGTCAAATATAACAATAATAGACCTTCACTTATCAAACAATCTCCAAATCCACAACAAGAACTCAATCCATGCATTTTTCTTTTTCTTGTTGTTTGCCGAAACCTTTTCTTTATTTTTCTTTGTTTCGGATCAAATTTTATTTTCTTTTTCTGTCCAATTTATTTTCTTTTTGTAATTTGTTTCGGCAACAAATATTTCTTTTTATAATTTAGATTGGGTCACCCCACACTTGCTTCAAATCATCACATCAACTCACAATTTCACAATAAAATTTAGCTTTATCAAGTCTTGATAACAAGGGAAAGAGTTAAACTATTCTGAGTTCAAGGAATGTGTTTCATGGTGATGAAAGAAAATGGCTAAATGTAGGCTCAATGGGGTTAAAACTAAGGAGTCCTACGACGGGCACAAATTAGGCACATGTTTTGTTTGGCTTTGGTGGTAATCCTAACAAGATCTTTTCAATCATATTCAAAATCATGGCATAGTTATGAGTAATAGTCTCAAATTTCAACAAGAGCAAGTTCTAGCGTTCTAGAGTCCATCAAAAAGCTATAGCACATAGTTATTGATTATGCATAGAACAATGAGATTTGAAAAATTTCTGCTCAGTTATAATAATAACTCATAAAGAAAGCATATAGGCTCTAAAGCTCACATTGGATGTTATGGAATAAAATCAACTCAAACAAGCATGCTTCTCATATATCAATCAAAATCTCACAAATTCATACCAATCATAATATCCATGAAACTCACAATTTAATCTTATGATCATGCAAAACCATCATCTATGCATTCAAAGATATAATCATCATAGACTTTAGGGGCATCCTAAGACTCAAACAAAACAAAAATCAAATAAAAGCAACGAAATTTTTTTTTAATTTTCTGAATTTTCCGATATTTTATTTTCTGTTTCTTTTAATGACTCAAACAAAAGACTCAAAACAAATACAAACATGTGAAACATGTATTCCTTACCCCACACTTAGAAAATTACATTGTCCTCAATGTAAACCAGAAATAATGTTGTAATTTCTAAGCATATGATAAAATTCACAAGTTCCACATTTATACAATTCAACCAAAAAGAGTTTAGATTGAGAAAATTCAAACTCTCGTTGATGGCTCATTCACAATTTTGGTTGAAATGGGTTGCCTCCCATGCAGCGCTTAATGTTTATAGTCTACTCAGCCTAGACTCTTCACTTGTTAATCAAGTTGTGGGCGATGCCTTTTGGACTGTACACCTCCAAATTTATGCCTCCTTACAATGGTTATCAAAGATCGATGCATGATTACTCCACTCTTCAACTGCATCACATAAAGATAAAGAAAATTAGAAGAGTTGAGATGAGAGTTCAAAGAATAAGTTAGTAGTGAGTTAGTGAATTAGCTAAAGTTAGAAGTTAGTGTATAAATATACAATAATTAGCTAAGTAGAATTTAATTGTAAATCATGAACAAAAGTTTAGAGTGGTAGAGCTCGTTTCTTGCAACACTTGTCGTCCTTCCCAAGTCAATGAGAGCTTCAATCAACTGTTTACAATATAATTCTTCACCTCTTTCTTATGATCTGCAACTAACAATTAAACTCTACAAGAATCAACATGTATAGATTAGAAAGGATGAGTTAGAATAAGTTAGAGTATAGGTTAGAAATAAGTTAGATGTAATATGTATAAAGAAGATTTAGATTTTTACAACAAGTACTGTTCACGACACTATTACGATTTCACTGTTCACCAGCACTATTCACGATCACTGTTCACAGAAGGAAAATTTCAAGAGATCATACAATGGCACAAGAAATTTACAAGGTAAAACACACAAACAAAATTCTCAAAACTTCACACAAATCGTCATTCATACAAAGCATCGAAAATTTCACAAGTGTGGAAAAAAAATTCTCAAGCATCGATTTCAACATGTACAAAACACATGGCGTCACAACCTAGCTTCTTTCTAGTTGATTTTATTCAAAAACCCTAATTCTCAAGGTACGTGGAGCAGAGGAGATAACAGTGCAATAGACTGATACAGCCCAAGGTAGTATCATGCTTATTCCGATATACCTCGAAAATTAAAGACAAATTGGGTTGAAGAAAAATAGATCACATATGTCAAGTTATTTTCTAGCGTCTAAAGTGAGGTGATGCTTCGGCCCAAGCTATCGACTAGTTCGAGCGTATTCCACTTTTCAGAGGCGGTGTCGTTAAGATTCATGGAGAGCGAACTCCCTTTAGGAACCAGGCAGGTCTCGTTATTGGTAACCACGGAGAGCGAACTCCCTATCGACTCACTCACCGAGAATGAACATCAGTCTGCGGGTCTTGAGATCCAGTTTTACAAACCTGAGAACCAATCAATGAAAATAACTTGCCTCATACTTTATAAAACAAACTCGATTACGGAATATCTTTCTCTAGAAAATAGATATTGAGGTGATTCCAGTTGGGTTGGAAACTAGACTACCGTAGCTTTCCATCTATCTAAGGCTGACTATCTAGTTCAAAGTGAGCTATCCAGGAGAGTCCGTGGAAGTTGGATGACGTGCACAGGAATTCTGCCGAATTTAATCAGAATTTGTTGCGATTTTGCTTCCTCTATTTTCTGCCGAAAATCATCAAGATTGTCAGAACCCACTCCAAATTTCCCCCTGAAATTTGGAGTAAATCCTGCGGGGTCCACTTTAAGGTTATTTATACCGAAAAATTTGGCATAACCTCCCTTAAAAATGGACAACCCTACCTGCAAAAAAAATATCACCTAACACTTCTCACAATATCAACCACCTACTCCTGGAGCCCTCTGTTCCCAAATTCAACACCAATAACCAACCATAAATAATTCAAGAAATTCACAACTAATAGTCAACAAACTTACTAACTCCCAACTGGAAACCTAGAGTCCAAAATCTATATCCGAATAATTACAATCCTTGGTTATCAGAGCGTCTAAACTAGAAATAGAAATATACAACAAGGAGGTTAACTATTAACCTCCGAAGGAGAAGATAAGGGAAAACAGGAGAAATGCCTCGCTCCTTAGTCGCCGATCGAACACTGCAGACTGGGCATTTTAAAACAAAGGAACCAGGGGAGAAACATTTAAAACATTAGCGTGAGTGGACAAAAAAAATGGTCAATATGTAAAGATTAAATTTATTTAGAAGACAAATTAAATTTGTCAATGCTCTCCCAAACTTTATATATTTACTAAAACATTGTGCACGCAATTAATAATTTCAATAAAAACTTTGTAAACCAACCAAATCATCAAATCACAAAACCATAAAACCAAAAACCATATAATCCACAATATAAAAAAATGGGGAAGGGGTTACACCATAATCGGAGCCTCCCAGGCTCGGGTCGGAACCTCCCAGGGCTACTAAGTAGCGTCCAACGCTACTGCGTGGGTACTAGCTAAAAAACAAGACGACCCAGCCTCCAGGACTGCAGGTCGGAACCTCCCAGGGCTACTAAAGTAGCGTCCAATGCTACTGCTAGCTAGTAATAAGACGACCCAGCCTCCAAGACTGCAGGTCGGAACCTCCCAGGGCTACAATAACACAATCCCACGCAAATGCTAGCTAGCAATCAAGACGACCCAATAAGTGGTGTAAAAACAATCAAATCAAATCCAACACACACTCCCCCATTTAATTAAAATCAATACGGTCCTTGACCGCACATCTGAGGCTTATAAATATAACAAATTAAAATAGTAGTCTCGAAGAAAACGTATCCCTCCGACATGTCTCACATACCAAAAATTTAATATCGAACACAACATACATAAATTCAGCATGTCGTGAAATTCATAATCAAGAAATCATAAAATATCTGAAAAATCAATAAAACCTCCAAGGATTTAATAAACCTTATTTTCCGTATCAAAAATCACCATTCCATAGCGTAGAAAATACAATATCAAATCAAAAGACCATAGAACATATTTCAATTATAAATGTCAATATAATCACTTAAAACATAATTGCATGCACATTTATTTCAATAAAAGTCCACTCACAAATATGGCCTAAGCCTGACGCCTCTCTGAAGTCTCGTCACAAAGAGCGTCCCCACGTCCTGAACAATTAACATCATTAATTCAATTTTCCTTCAATATATGGAAAGACTTAATTTAATGTAATTAGGTGATTTCAACCCGCCAAAATCTTTCCCCTTAACTTTTACCATTTAACTTTTTGCACTATTTACATCTCTCTTTACTCTTTACTCTTTAACCTCTCAATTCACTTCTCTACCACTGCTGCCCTCATCTCAGCAATTACGACTCCTTGCAGCTGCCCCCAAACAGCTGCCAAAACATTTCACCATCAATTCTCCAAAAATAACTATCCCTAATAAATTTGTACAATTTCCTTAACCGCCTCAAAAATCCTTCAAAAATTCCAAAATAATGTTAATACACTGCAATCATCTTAATTAACCAAATTTCATCCTCAAAATACCCCAACGGCGGCGGCGGCAGCGGCGGTCAACACTGCCGCCGCCACAAAAAATTAGCAAATTTTAATAGAAAGTTCATCTCAGCATTTCTAACATCTTTCCCTTCTACAACAATCACCAATTTCAAACCTAAGGGGGTCAATTTATAAAAATCCCCAATTCGGCACTGTTCATCATAAACCCTAGAATTTGAATTTGTTGATTTCTCCATACTTACTGTAAATTGACCCAATTCCTTTTAGGAGATTGTTCCTGACATCCTAAGCTTCAATTCAATACCAAGAACTCAACCAACAACAGCCCAAATAGCAAGAATCAATGAATTGAAAGCATGAATAGTAATCGGTATAAACAGATTGATTCCGCTCAAACGAAGGCGAGAGGGGATGAGATACCTACCTAGACTTGTAGAGGAGGAGAGCAGCTTCGTCTGGATACCAAGAACGCCACCTATGGTGGCCGGAAGGCGGCGCGGCGACGGAAAAACCGAAGGGAGGAGAAGAGAGAGTTCGGTCGGGAAAGAGGAAGAGAAAATCAGAAATTTTTTTTTTCTAATTTTTGACCTTTTTACCATCTTACCCTCAATCCTTTCCTTTTATACTTGCGACTAAAATGGAAACTACCGTTTTTACGTCACAACTTTTGCGTTTTAACTCCGATTCCAACGAAAAATATACCGAAAAGTTCGTAATGACGACCTCTTTAAAATATTGTAACTTAATTTACTCTACCAAAATAATTTTCTAACTCTTTAATTTAATAACCCGGTAACCACGGGATAACAAAAGTTACTCTAGATAACTTAATTCATACCAAGGATCGGGATGTTACAATTCTCCCCTCCTTATAAAATTTCGTCCTCGAAATTTACGTACCTGTTACACGAAAAGATAGGGATAATGCCACTTCATTTGCTCCTCAGGTTCCCATGTGGCTTCCTCTACTTGATGACTCCTCCAAAGTACCTTAACAAGTGGTATCGTTTTATTCTGCAACACTTGTTCTCTCCTATCCAAAATCTGAACTGGTTCCTCCTCACAGGTCAAATCTCTCTTCAAACTGATAGGTTGCTCTTGCAGTACATGAGAAGGATCAGCAACATACTTGCGGAGCATGGATACATGGAAGACATCATGTATCCGAGATAAGCTAGAAGGCAATTTCAATCTATAGGCCACTGAACCAACCCGCTCGGTAATCTCATAAGGACCAATATACCTCGGGCTGAGTTTCCCTCGTTTACCAAACCGAACTGTACCTTTCCAAGGGGATAATTTTAAGAATACCCAATCACCAACTTGGAACTCCAGGTCCTTTCTCCGATTGTCTGCATAACTTTTCTGCCTACTCTGAGCAGTTCTGAGTCTATCTCTGATCAACTTGATCTTCTCGTTCGTTTGAAGAATGATATCAGGACCGTAAAACTCTTTCTGCCCAACTTCATTCCAACACAAAGGAGTGCGACATTGCCTACCATAAAGTGCCTCATAAGGAGCCATTCCAATGTTAGAATGATAACTATTGTTGTAGGCAAATTCCATCAGGGACAAATGCTTGTCCCAACTCCCCTTGAACTGCATAACACATGACCTCAGCATATCTTCTAATGTTTGAATAGTTCTCTCAGATTTCCCATCAGTCTGAGGATGATAAGCGGTGCTAAAATGCAACTGCGTCCCCAAGGCTGCATGCAAAGCTTTCCAAAATTTTGACGCAAATCTAGGGTCTCGATCTGATTTATAGATTCCGGCACACCATGGAGCCTCATCACCTCGTTTACATAGAGTTCCGCCAACCTATTTAAGGTATACTTCTCCCCAATTGGAAGAAAGTGAGCGGATTTCGTGAGTCGATCCACAATCACCCAAATGCCATCATGACCATCCCGTGTACGAGGCAAACTGAAAACGAAATCCATAGCTATATTATCCCACTTCCACACTGGAATAGGCAAAGGCTCAAGTAATCCTGAAGGCTTTTGGCGTTCTGCTTTCACTTGTTGACAAATTAGGCATCTACTTACGAAGGCTGCAATCTCTCTCTTCATGTTTGGCCACCAATAATAGTCCTTAATAGTGTAGTACATCTTCGTACTGCCCGGATGTGCAGCATATGCAGAACTATGAGCTTCAGCCATTATCTGTTGCTTCAACTCCTCGCTCCTACTCGGAACACACAGTCTTTTCTTAAACAACAAGGTTCCATCTCTTCTAACCGAATAATTCTCTGTAGTACCTTCAGTAGCTCTTTGAATCAACTCAATTGTATAGGGATCCTGATATTGGGCCTCTCGCACCTTATCCACCAATACAGGTCTCATATGAAAACTAGCCACCAAAGCACCAGACCAATCTTGCATCAAGTTAACACCAGTAGCACGTAGTTCATAAAGTAATGGGACTCGTACTGCCCTCAGATATGCCAATGACACAGTGGGATTACGACAAAGTGCATCAGCCACTACGTTAGCTCTCCCAGGATGATACTCAATAGTACAATCATAATCACCAATCAACTCCATCCATCTCCGTTGTCTCAAGTTCATATCTCGCTGCTCAAAAATATACTTGAGACTCTTGTGATCGGTGAAAATCTGGCATTTGGCTCCATAGAGGTAATGTCTCCATATCTTGAGTGCAAAGACCACAGCTGCAAGCTCAAGATCATGAGTTGGATAATTTCTCTCATGAGACTTTAGTTGTCTAGAAGCATAGGCAATCACCCAACCATGTTGCATCAATACAGCACCCAGACCTAGTAAACAGGCATCACAATAAACCACATACTCCCCACTATCATCAGGTAACGCCAACACTGGAGCACTAGTCAGCCGCTCCTTGAGTTCTTGAAAACTCTGCTCACACGCATCAGACCATTCGAACTTAACACCCTTCCTGGTCAAACTTGTAAGAGGAGCTGTGTTTCTGCCTAAACCCGGGGGTCTAGTAGATACTTGATGAATCCAACTTGATCTCCTGCAATCCTGCTCACTAAGGGGAATACCGGGCGGGCCGGCCTTCTCCTCTCCGATGCCTAAGTTAGTATAGTTGGAATATATATAACCAAGACACGTATGTAAGCATGGAGAGAGATAAGTTACCTAATAAAGAGGGTAGTTGGGGCCCTTATATAGGTGGTTGGGGGTAAGGGCTGGCCTTACCCTTCGATGTGGGACTGGCTCCCTTCTGTTTGTACCTTCTGGTGCCCTCTTAGGCAGGCTGGCGCCCCCGGTCCCAAGGTCCCTGGAGGCAGGATAGAGTGCTAGGCCCCGAGGCCGGGTGCTGGTGATCTGGTCCCGACCCTTGGGCCGGGCCCTAGTGCACTTGCTGCGGGTCTGTGAGCCTGCTGTAGCCTCTCTGCGGCTACTGTCAACAAGTCCCCCAAGTTCCCGGTCAAGTGCAATCTTGAATGGGGACTTAAATCTGTCTTGCTCTTGTCCCGCAGACCCGCAGGGCTACCAACCTACCGGTGCCCAGTCCCCCAAGTCCGCGTTAAAGATTGGGCATGACCGAGGTGAGTACCTGTTACCGATGGGAAGCAATAGTTGAAAAGTACACTTATAATATAAGCAGTAATGTGCTTAAATGTTTGTGGTGTTATGAGCATGGAGCCGGGTGGGCCCCGGAGAGTGTATGAGATGATGCCATGATGCCATGATGCCATGCAATAGATATATGCATGGAATGATAATGAGGCGTTGAAATCCGCCATGCAAGAGATTTGTGCATGTGATGATAATGAGGCGTTGAAATCCGCCATGCAAGAAATGTGCACAGAATTTCGGCCGGGCACTCTGCCCTATCGGTATGAGGCGGAGCTTCACTGGGTCACAACTGGGCGATCTGCCAAATCGAAACGGAGCGGAGTTCACTGAGCCTCTATCGGGCGACCTGCCGAAACGGAGTTCACTGAGCCTCTACCGGGCGATCTGCCAAAGCGGAGTTCACTGAGCCTCTACCGGGCGATCTGCCAAAGCGGACGGGGTGAAGTTCATGGGACCTCGACCGGGCGTTCTGCCATATCGAGACGGGTCCCAGGTGAACTTCAGTACTGGAGCTCGACCGGGCGTTCTGCCATATCGAGACGAGTCCAGGAGTATGGGAACTCGACCGGGCGACATGTCATATCGAGACGAGTTCCCCATTGCTAGGCTGCAGGGAGATTACCCCGGTGTTGCGGGCTGTTTGAAGCACCGGTGAACACTTGCTAGTTCTTCTCAGCTTATGTTGAATAAGCGTTGAGGTAAGGGGGGGTGGCATTGAGGTGACAAGGCTCGCCGTGTAGCCCCATGTTGATCGCCTTTCAATGCGATGCAGGGTTTTTATCCTGCTGGACAAGCGTGCATGGGTTAGATGCAAACTCGCCCGAGTGTATAAGCCCGCCGGTCGAATGTTCTCGACCGGAGTCAGCTATGGTACTAGGCGGAACTCGACCGGGTGTCCTGCCATATCGAGACGAGTCCCCCAGTGAAATGCCATGGGGCCGGGTGGATACTGTTCCCGGTAGGGGGGTGGCGTTAAGGTGACAAGGCTCGTCGTGCAGCCCCTTTTTGCCGCAGCTGGTGCGATGCAGGGTTTTTATCCTGCTGGACAAGCGTACATGGGTTAGATGTAAACTCACCCGGGTGTATAAAGCCCAAGCTGAATGTTCTCATGACCGGGGTCAGCCATGGTACTGGGCGGGACTCGACCGGGCATCCTGCCATATCGAGACGAGTCCCCCAGTGAAATGCCATGGTACCGGGTGGAGCCTATTCCCGGAATATGCTCTCGAGCCGGTTGGATGCGTCGTAACCGGTGGGCGGATCTTGATCGGGCGTTCTGCCATATCGAGACGAGTCCCCCAAGAGATATGCAACTGGATGGACCTCGACCGGGCGTTCTGCCATATCGAGACGAGGTCTCCAGCAGGGTGGTGTGCAGCCGGTTGAATGATACCTAACCGCGAACTGCTACGAACCGGGCGGAACTCGACCGGGCGACATGCCATATCGAGACGAGTCCCCCAGTGATATGCAACGAAGATGGTGCCAGGAGGGTTCATACCCGGATAGATGCTCTCGAAGCGGTTGGAAAATCATAACCGGCGAGAGGTCTTCGAGATATGCAGCGAAGAAGCCATGCAGCCGGTTGAATGATCATAACCGCGAACTGCCATGGTGCCGGGCGGACCTCGACCGGGCGTTCTGCCATATCGAGACGGGTCCCCTATTGCTCATACCCGGATGGGTGCTCTCCAAGCAGTTGGATGATCATAACCGGTGAGAGGTCTTCAAGATATGCAGTGAAGAAGCCATGCAGCCGGTTGAGAAATCATGACCGGTTAATCCTGCAGCAAAGGTGGCGTGCAACCGTGGAATCTGGGGAAGTGGGAGGGCCTGACTCCTTGGTTCCCGCTCCTACCTTCCTGTCGCCAGCGTGTGGGACAAGTGGCTCACATGCATTTAAGGAGGAAGTCCATCAGTCCCGTCAGTTATGATGGCATGGGCAGTTTACCAATGCTGGGACACGTGCCAGCGGGGGGCGGTCTTGAGATGAAGGGCCTGGATTCGCAGGCGTTTGACTTGCCCTGTTTGCGTGTTTGGCGGGATTTCCATTGCCTAGGGCACCAGTTCCCTCTATAAAAAGGCCTCTTCTGCTCTCCTTTCTGCTGTTGCTTCTTGCGTTGGAGAAACTAAGAGAAAGAGAAGAATCCGGCGACCACCTTGAGCCGTTTTGCCCCACGAGATCCATTTTCTTGAGCGCTCCCTACTCTCTTCCTACCATTGCTCGCTGCTTTTGCAGGGTGGATTGTCCTCGGTTGAGCATACTAATCGGTAAGTTTGTTGATTTCTTTGCCCCGGTGTTGTTCTTGTTTTTGACCTTGTTGTTTTGCGGCGGGGGGGGGGGGAGGGATCTCTGTTGCTGACGGAACTGCTCTGCGGCGGACTTGGGGAGAGGCCGTAGAGGTGCTGTTGTAGCCTGTTGCTGACGAGCGCTAGGGTTTTGTGTTCTTCTCCTAGGTTAAGATGTCATCTTCAGGTTCTGACCGGGCTTCCGAATCGGCTGCCAGGGGTCCCCTCGTGGATGATGCGGAGAGGCTGGATGACTGGCTCAGTTCGGAATCTCCCGTGTCCGAAGCCGCTGACTGCTCCGGGAGCAGGGTTTCGACTCCGTGCTCGCCTTCATCTTCCGGGGCTGAATCCTCGGAGACAGAAATACCGCACGGGGTGCGTCTTGCAGATGCTCCGGGTGCGAGCTACACCATTGGCAGAGGGAAGTATGCTGTGGTGTGTGATGAACCGGAGGGGAGCATGACCCCTGGAGAGATTGCAGCGTTCCGGGAAACGTGGGGTATCCCGGATGAAGTTCTGCTGCGGCCCCTGAACCCTGGAGAGTCGGCCTGCAACCCGGAAACAGGTTGGGTTGCCGCGCATCCAAATCAGTTCCGTCATGGACTCTCGCTCCCGCTGCCAAATTTCGTGCAGTACATGCTCAGTGCGCTGCAAGTGTCGCCCGCGCAGCTTCCTGGGCTCCAGTGGAGGCGACTACTGAGCCTCGGCTGCTTGTACGAGTTTTCCGGGATGAATATACCAACGGTAAACGAGTTCCGGGCCTTGTATAGGTTGTCGTACTCTAGGAAGCAGGGGTCCCGGGGTTGCCTGTCCTTCAATACCCGGAAACCTCCACCGATCGTCACCCATATGCCTTCATGGGTAGACAATAGCTTGAGAAAGAAGATGGTGATGGTGGGCGGGAGGTGGCAGGTGAGGAGCAAAATGTACTGGGTTCCTGGCGCCTTCCAACCCATTGGGGACCAGTCGTTCGAGCTATCCGATCTGGAGCATGAGAGGATCTCGACCCTACTCGGATGCTGGGACGACCTGGAACGGAGTTCTTTCAACTTCATCCGACGAGAAGTGCTGGAGTACTGCCAACTCGGGCGGGGTCCCAGTGCGTAGGAAGCCCTTGAGCGGTGATACCTTGCGCTAGTTTTTGCAAAATACTAACTGTTTGCTTTCCTTGCAGGTGCGTCTTCCCGGGCGACTATCAAGCCCGAAACCACTCTCTCGATGGACGGGGAAGACCTCCTGAACAAGCTGAAGGAGAAAGGCGTGATCGTCTTGCGGACGTCGGTAGAAGAGGAGTCCGGCCGGCTCACGACCCATGCGGAGCCGAGGGCCATGGACGTTGATGACGATGCCTATGTCCTGAAGCGGGTGAAGACCCATCATGCCGCAGGCCTTCTGGCGCCTGGAAAGGGCAAGAGTACCGGGGGGGCAGTGAGGATTCCCGATAGGATGAACAGGATCCCCAACCGGCCGGTGTCTGTGCCGCACGTGGCTCGTCCCGCCCGTGTAAGCGCACAATCTTCTTCTCCGGAAGGCCGGGGAGAGAAACGGAAAGGCGGGGACATTCCCTCCTCCGCACTGGTGACGCTTACCGGTGAATCGGCACTGGAGAACCTGGCCAAACGGTTCAGGATAACCAGCGGTGCGCAAGCTAACGCTGCTGGGGAGAAGGCTGCTGCTGCTGCCCGGCAAAGTAGTCCCGCGCCTGCGGAGGCACCGAGGGGAAGCCCGGATAGTGCCATCGCCCGGCAAGTGGCGGCGGACTTAGCCGGCTTTGGCCTGGACAGACCTCGGGTTGCGGGAGCCCTGGCGGGTGGGAATCGCCCAAAATGCAAGGAATCCGTCCTCCAGGTAAGCACTGCATGGTACCACTATACTGCCTGTGGCTTGTTTTCTTTTGCTGCCTGACTAATTGCCTTTGTTGCTGCGCAGCTGCTGTACAGTTTGTACCAACCGGATGCGAGCGAGGAGCTGTCGGAGCTTAAGAGACAGATAGCTGCTCTATCGGAGGCCCGACAGCGCCTGGAGGTGGAGAAGTCTCGCTCGGACCGGGAGAAGGCCAGATCGGAGGAGAGGGCCAAGAAGCTGGAGGAGCAGAACCGGAGCCTGGAGAAGGAGAGGGCCGAACTGGAGGCCAAGGTGGACGAGCTCCAAGTGGGAGCTGCCGCTCTTCTCGCCGCTTCTGCTGCTCCGACCGGGGAAGATGACCCGGAACTCTACGAGCGGGTCGTTCTCAAATACCGCGAGAGCGATCAGTTCCTGGAGTTTCTGCTGAAGGCCAGGGAAGAGGGCATCTCGGATGCGTACACGGAATGGGCGGGGAAGGGTTGGTTAGACCCTTCCCTGATGCTGACTGCTGCTGAAGGAGATATCCGTAAGCAGTCGGACATCCATCAGGAGGCGGTGGAGGGGCAGCTGGACGAAACGATTCGCTCGGACTTGGATTCTTTTACGAACGGTGCCGAGTCTCCCCGAGCCAGAGTCAATACCGGAACTGAGGTCGACGACGAGGGTACCGCAGGAGATGCTGGCGGATTGCCTGCTGAAGGCAGAGTCGCGGCTCCTTAGGATTTTTCTTGCCCTTTTCCTTGTAATCTTTCCGGATCGGTTACTGCTTGTATACTTGCTTGAATATGAATATACTAGGACTGGCAGAGCCGGTGAAATTTTCTCAAAAGTAGTTTGCATATATATGTTTTTACAACGGTTGAACCGCGAACTATGCCAAACTAACCTCTCGGAGCTAGCGGGTTTACCAGGCCTGGTCACGTTCCCGGTAGGGGTCTGTTCTTCTTTCCCCTACGTACCGCTGGAGCTGGCCGTTATCAATCAAAACCTGCACCGCTGTCTTGAGAGCGCAGCACTGGTTCGTTCGATGAGTAGCCTCATCATGGTAAGAGCAGTACTTGCCCGTCTGCGCCGTTGTAAGCTTCCCCTTCGGGTACTTTCTCTTAGGCGGCGGGGGAATGACGCTCCCGTTCTCAAGTAGGATATCCTCGTAGGAAGTGGTGAGAGCGGTGAGAGCGGTGAAGACTTCTTGACCGGCCGGTGGTGGTGCTGGCATGATTGCTAGGGGGCGCTCTTGGCGGTACGGCGCCGGCTTGTGCTCGTTCTGGGGTTTATCAAAATAGGGCCTCTGCTGCCGTTGTGGCCAGTTTCTGCTGTTGGCGTTCCGGCTGGGCCGAGCGGTGCGGTTCTCAGTTCGCTGACTGGGTTTGGCTTCCTGGCTGGTCGGAGGGTTCTCTTCCCGGGGATGGTTTTCCTGCTGCTCATCCCGCCTCCTCTTCAGTAGGTGGTGCCCGTAGGTCTCATGATCGGCCTGGGCATGTCGGATGGCCATAGCCATCAATTCTTCGTACCCCTGCGGGAGCTCTACCCGGACGGCGTAGGAAAACTTGCCCGCTCGGAGTCCTTGTTTGAACGCCATTTCGGCGATGCCTTTGTCCAGGTTCCGGACTCCGGCCGTAGCCGTCTGCCAGCGGTTGACAAAGGTTCTCAGCTCCTCTCCGGGGGCTTGTCTGCAATTGAAGAGGATGGTCGATGTCTGGGCTCCCTCGACTCGGAGAATGAAGCGGCCTACAAACCGGTCGGCTAACTGCTCGAACGCCTCGATCGAGTTTGCTGGAAGTTCGTAGAACCAGCTGAGCGCTTCTCCAGACAAAGTCTCCTGGAAGATGTTGCAGCAGACTGCATCGGAGTATCCCTTGGCACAGGTTTGGGACCGGAAGCTGTCTAGATGCTGGTACGGGCAGCCGGACCCTGAGTAGGTGAGCTTGAGGGACTTCTGGTTGCCAGATCTTCCCGACTCTATGACCCGGTGCGAAAAGGGACCCATGCGCTCATTAAACCGGGCGCCCTCCATCGGCCGCGCGGCTCTTCTCTCGTTGGCCTCCATTTGGGCCTTTAAGTCCGACACGGTGTTGGCTAGCATCTGCAACGCTCGTGCGGTCGGAGTCTCAGCTTCATCCACTAACGAAGCGCCGGGCCGGCGAGAGGTTGTCGCACTCTTTGGCGGGCCTGCGCCTGCTGGCGACTTCTTTCGTACGGGGTCACCGGGCCGGCCGCCCGAGGATTGCCCTGCTTCGATGTGGTGAGGTTTGATCGGCGGGAGTGTCGCCTATGCCTCGGTCATGGCGTCACTGCGCTGCTGTCCCCTCTCCAGGGCGGCTACCAGGGCAGTATTCACCGCCTCCATTTCCTCGTACCAAGCGTTGGACTTACCTCTGTCCCTGTCGCTCTCCTCTCTTAGACGGCTGACCTCTGCGGCCATTGCCCGTAGTTCTCCCGCCATACTGCTATGGTCGGGGCTGTACGTGGGGTCCCGGTCCGGGCTCTCAGATCGATCGCTTGAATCGTCTGAGAACGTCAAGGAGAAGCCCCGTCGCTCCGGACTGTCTTCCTCCTCTGCCGGGCCTTTCCCGCGCGAGCTGTCGTGGTGGGGATCCGGTACACCGGATGGTCCCCCACAGCTCCCTACTTCCTGACCGTTGCCCCGGTCGCCGTGCGGCTCCCGCGTGACGGCTGGGGTGGAGGTGAGCGTCTGCACTACTGCAAGGCGTCCCTCCTCGGTGGTACCTTTCTCTTGACTCATTTCCGAGCTCTTTCCCAACGGTGTTGCTTACACGGCTTTTCGTTCAAGCTTCCCACAGACGGCGCCAATTGTTTCTGCCTAAACCCGGGGGTCTAGAAGATACTTGATGAATCCAACTTGATCTCCTGCAATTCTGCTCACTAAGGAGAATACCGGGCGGGCCGGCCTTCTCCTCTCTGATACCTAAGTTAGTATAGTTGGAATATATATAACCAAGTGATAGGAGCACAATGTGCGACGATATTACATGCTTATGCCCTCATTTATGCTTTGTTTAACCCTTATTTGTTTAAGATTGAGTCATAATATAGTTTAGTGTTAATTTGGTTGAATTTGGTGAAAAATGGTTAAGAATCCGAAAAATGACTAAGTTTGAGAAATCTGGAAAATAGTGTAAAATATGTCTTTTTCGCGATTTTGAGATGAGTAAAAATATGATCTATCCTTGTCCGAATTCTATGAAATTTGGTGTGCTTAATATTCATATGCTGAGGAATGTTGTGTTAAAATTTCAGATCAATTGGATTTCGGGAAGTCACCCAAAGGTTGGCTGCAAAACGGCCGTCCGAGCATTCCAATCCAGGGACTTATAGGATTTTCCTGGGACTTTGTCCCAACTTCGAAAAATCATTCCCGACGACTTGCATGGAATTTGGCCGAGATATTTTATGGGGAGATGGCCATATGTGTCTAGTTTATCTGAGACTTGGAATCGCATCAATCGGAGCTCCGAGCGTGGATATATGTTGGAATTACTGCAACAAGGTCAAATCTGCCGATTCCAGGAACCTACTGCCCCCTTTTTGTGTTTTCTGTTTTTGATGGACCAAATGGTGTACAAATGCATATGTGAAGATGGTCCAAGCTTTATGAAGGGAAGAGGAAGACACTAGGCCATCGCATTGAAGAAAAATTGAAGAAAGAAGTTCTCCTAGTCACACTAGGAGAAGCTGCCGAATAGAGGCAGATTGTGTGCCTTTGTGTTGCTGCCGGCAATGATGCATTTTTGGTGGATCAAAGCTTATCAATTGAAGTCCAAGACCATATTAGAAGTCCATGAAGATGTGAAGCCCAAGCCTTGAAGAAAAATTCAGAAAAGAAAACCTAATTGGACTAAGAAAAGAAGGTTGCAAAACCTTATTGCACTAGGTTTTCTGAACTCCTCTTTGCTTAAGGGCTGCCGGCAAGGACTCCCCTATTCTCTATAAATACCCCCACTTTTCCTACAGAAAGATCATCTCATCTCAAGCTAAACACAAGGCCGAAACTCTACCAAAATTCACCAAAGATCCTAGACAAAAACTCTAAACCGAAAACCACCACCACCACCACCCAAGTTTCTGCCGAAACTTGGAAAACTACCCTGCCGAGCCACCCTAGACCCGTGCAGCCTCATTCCATCTTCCATACATCGCCGGATCCACACCAAGTGAAGCTCTCAAGGTGTCTCAAAGTGTGATCCACTCCCTACTTCGGTTTAGTATTTTTGTCTAGTTATGTTTAAGTTTTGTCTATGAAACACTCATGAATTTTTGGTGATGATTTGTATGTCTATGTATGAATCAATTTTGGTTTTATAAATTGTATGCTTCGCATGTTAATTTATGATATGTGACTTGCAGATTTTTATGTTTGATAACTAGGACAATAGGTATGTGATGTTGTTTGAGAACTTAATTCGATTAGTAATCTAAGGAGTATGCCTTATAAACCGAAACATTAGTTGTGCTTAAGCATTTGTTGTTTGCATGTAAATCTAGGTGTCAGGTTTCATCAAACTTGAAAGCATGAATAATTCATACTCGTAGTTGTCTTGGTTTGTGTTTTCGCAAAGAGTTTAAAACCCTTAGAACTTGCATGTTAAATAAGATGGTTGACAACCTTGCTTGTTTGCATGTCTTCGATTTGTGATTCATGTGCTTAATTGTTGGCCCAGTAAAATCGGTTAACACATACCTTAGGATTATACTCGTAGTTAATCTTAAGACTCTAGTAATCAACGATTAGATGACCTCGTAGTCTCTAATTGGGATCGAAATTGGTTAAGTCGAAACAACATTCATACTTGTTCCTTACCTTCTTGCATATTAATCTACATGTTAAAGAGTCCTTTGTGCTAAATGTTTTGTGAGAGATGATGATCACTTGTAAATATTAGTCTTAGGTTTTTAATTTTCTGTTTTTGTTTCTCTTATTGTCGTACCTAGTCTTAGGGCAGCATTGCTGCCGAACTCTTATACCCCCCATATTTGTGACGTTTTTGTATATTTGTGAATATGTTTGTATCTAACAATTTCATATCTCAGGTACCCTTAATCCCCGGCCTAGAACGATCCCTACTTGCTTATACTACTAACGATCTTTTGTAGGGTTATTATTGCATGCGAGCTTCGGCTCTCGTTCAATTTTTGGCGCCGTTGCCGGGGATTATGAAAGCTTGTTTTATGTTATTGTTGTGTATATATGTTGCTGGAAATTGTTGTTGTGAATTTGTAAAGTTGTAACTTTTAATTTTATTTTGGGATTTTGTAAAGTAGAAATATGCTTCGGCATGTAGAGTTTAAATTTCGAAAGTTGCATGATATATTGATGTATGTTGGTAATCACTTAGTCTAATTTCTAGGGAGTCGATAGTGTTGTGTATGTTTGAGTTTATTGTAGTTTCTAAAGTGTAACATGTAGGTGAAGCCACTTTTGTTGATCATAACCAAAACCCTTCATGTGAATGGTGCTATGTCGGAGGCCGTTTCTATGTAGATTGGGAAACGCGGGATACTTCCCCCCCACGCATATAAGCGTTTCTTCGGTAATAGTATTACTTCTATGAGGTTGAGGGCGGTTTTAATCAACACTTGTAGACTGCTAGGGATCCGTGTTTATTTTACAAAGTATGGGGAAGTTATTTTCATAGATATGGTTCTCAGGTTTGTTTAACTGGATCTCAAGGCCCATAGACTGATGTTCATTCTCGGTGAGTGAGTCGATAGGGGGTTCGCCCTCCGTGGTGTCCAACAACGAGTCCTGCCTGGTTCCTATAGGGGGTTCGCCCTCCATGATTGTAATGACCTTTGAAACGTAAAATCCGCACGACCTAGTCGACAGCTTGTGCCGAAGCATCACCTCACTTTAGACGCTAGAACATAACTTGACATATGTGGCCTATTTTCTTCGAAGATAAAAACATGTTGTGTGGTTCAAACTCTTGAGGTATATCGGATTAAGCATGATACTACCGGGGGCTGTATCAGTCCATTGCACCGTTATCTCCTCTGCTCCACGTACTTCGAGAGTTAGAACAAATTTAAAAGAAATTAGACTTAGCGATTACATGCTCATGAACTTTCCGATTTTTGATCCTTTATGGCCGTACCATGTTGATGCTTTGCCGAAATGTCTGTATTTATGCCGTGTGTATTGGATGTGTTGCCGAATGTATATATGTGTTATGGTTTGAAATTTGTTGTGTAATCGCCAATGCCGTGGCTTGTAATGATGTATATTCTTGCTTTCTATTTCTTTAAATGTTTAAATGTTTAAATGTTGCAAATTTCAGAAATAGTGCATGTCCGAATCTAGTATTTGGGCTGGAGTTGCTCCTTCGAATATCACTTATCCTCCCTTGGAAGTTGACAAGACTGGAGAGATTGAATTGAGGAGTGGATTCCTCCATAAGCTGAAATCGTTTTATGGGATGCCGAGTGAGGACCCTAATAAGCATCTACAGTGGTTTAATTTCACCACGGAGTCTATGTGTCCAAGAGGGACCGATTTGCAACACTTCAAAATGAAGGCATTTCCGTTCTCATTAGAAGATCAAGCGAAGGAGTGGTTGTTTGAGGTGCCTAGTGGTCGCATTGTTTCGTGGAGTACTATGATGGATGAGTTTTTGCTCAAGTACTTTCCTGCTTCACGTATCACTGATCTGAGGAAGCAAATTACAAGTGTGAAGCAAGCCAGAGATGAGACTTTCTTCGACTATTACAAGAGGTTCGAGTCCCTAGTTTCTTTGTATCCATCGCATGGCATTAGCGATGGACTCTTGTTGCAATATTTCTATGAGGGATTGCGCGTCATGGAGAGAGAGTTTCTTGACTCGGCCGCGGGAGGTAGCTTTTTGGAGTTGAACGCCGGAGCAGCAAGAAGTTTGTTGGAAGTTCGTGCTTTGAACAACCAACAATTTGGCATGGCACGAGGTAATGTGCAAAGGAATGAGAAAGTGCATGAGACGTCTTCGAGCTCAAAGCTAGAGGATAAAGTGGACAAGCTTACCGACTTGGTGAGTAATTTGATGAAGAAGCGTGCGAGTGTATGTGGTATTTGCACCGAGGGCCATGAGACCGAACAATGCCCTCAATTTGGAGTTAATGAGGGAGTAGAGGAGTGCAATGCAATTGGTTTTCAAGGAGGCCAACGATTTGGCAATTTCAATCCAAGGTTCAATGATCATCCGAACTTTCGATGGGCGAACAATGATACGTGCTTAGGGCACCTATGCAACCAAGAGAGGGAGGAGCGCCGTTTGCACCGAGGCCACCATTTGTGCCTCGACAACCTTATCAGCCGAACCAAGGAGTATTTGGGGCATTGCCGAACCAAGCACAAGCCGTGCCGTACCAAAGCCAAGGAGGGCCGAGCCAAGGCCAAGCTTCGCCAAGCAATCCGAACTACGATGCTTTGCTTCAATCTTTGTCAAGTGCTACTCAAGCACTACTCGCGGGGCAACAAAATCATCAAAAGGACATTGGTGAGCTCAAGAATCAAATGGGGCAAGTTGTGGATTTTATGGGAAGATTCAATGAGCAAGGGAAGTTGCCAAGCAATACTATTCCCAATCCAAGGAACGAGCAAGCCAAAGTGATTCAAACTCGAAGCGGAAGAGAGTTGTTTCCTCCAACAAGTCCAAAGAAGAAGCAAGTGACTTTCAAAGGTATTAATGAGGATGAGAGGGCTGCCGGACCTGTCATTGCCGGCAGCCATGATGGAGATGCCGAGCAAAGTGGTGTTGCCGAGCATGATGATGATGCCGGCAGTGTTATTGCCGAGAAGGGGAGAGCAGCCGAGCAAGGGCATAGTGCCGGCCATGGTATGAATGACAAGGGACTGCATAACGAGCTTGAGTACGATCCCGCCACATCAAAGAATGAGGTATTGCCGAGCCAAGCAAGCAAGGGAGGGGTGCCATCATCAAGCGTCCCATTCCCTTCATGTTTTGCTAGAACAAAGAAAGATAAATCCGATGAAGAGGTATTGGAGATTTTCCGGAAAGTGCAAGTCAACATCCCTTTGTTGGAATGCATTAAGCAAGTGCCAAAGTATGCTAAGTTTTTGAAAGAGCTTTGCACGGCAAGGAGGCATACTAGAGAGACTCGTGTGGTAACCATGAGCGAGACGGTGTCGGCCGTTATTCAAAGGAAGTTGCCACCAAAGATGAAGGATCCGGGAAGCTTCAATGTGCCTTGTGTCATAGGCAATACTCGGTTTGAGGATGTTATGTTGGATTTGGGAGCATCGATCAATGTGCCTTGTGTCATAGGCAATACTCGGTTTGAGGATGTTATGTTGGATTTGGGAGCATCGATCAATGTCATGCCACTCAATGTGTATCAAACGTTGAGTATAGGGCCTCTCAAGAAGGATAATGTCATCATTCAACTTGCGGATCGCTCAAGCAAATATCCGGAGGGTTATGTTGAGGATGTGTTGGTGCAAGTCAACCAATTGATTTTTCCCGCCGATTTTTATGTGGTTGAGATGGAGGATTCGCCGGTCAACAACACTCAATTGCTTTTAGGGCGACCATTCATGAGGACCGCGCGCACAAAGATAGATGTGGCCGAAGGCAACCTAACTATGGAGTTTGATGGTGAGGTGATAAAGTTTAATGTTTTTGATGCCATGAGATTCCCCAATGTTGATTTGAAGGAGGGTTGTGCCATTGATGTTTTGGAGGAGGTCGAGCAAGTTATGTCGACCTCGCTCGACGCATAGCAATTAGCGATTGAGCAAGGGGTCGGATTTGACAAGAGGGGAGAACGAGTTATGAAAGGAACCAAGCCATGCCGTGCCAAGCAAGCCAGTGCCGAGCCATACATGGTATTGCCGAGTATAGAAGAAGTTGTTGCCGAGCTAGAGGCTCGGCCCTATGCCCCATCCTATAATTCGTTCTTGTCAATTCCAAGTGCCACAACAAAATTTCGACCAAGTGTGGAAGAGGCCCCAAAGTTAGAACTAAAAGAACTCCCTAGTCACTTGAAGTATGTTTATCTTGGAGAAGAAGATACACTACCAGTTATTGTGTCTTCAATGCTTAGTGAGAAGCAAGAGGTTGATTTGATAAGAGTGCTTAAGAAGTACAAGACCGCCATAGGTTGGACCTTGGCGGATATCAAGGGAATAAGCCCTACTACTTGTGTTCATCGTATCTTGTTAGAAGAAGGAGCTAAGCCGACAAAGGAAGCTCAACGTCGACTTCACCCTCCCATGATGAAGGTTGTAAAGGAAGAAATTATCAAGTTGCTCGATTGTGGGGTGATTTACCCAATTTCGGATAGTAAGTGGATATCTCCAGTGCAAGTAGTGCCGAAGAAGAGTGGTGTAACGGTTGTCAAGAATGAGAAGAATGAGCTTGTGCCACAAAGACTTGTAACCGGTCATAGGATGTGCATCGACTATAGGAAGCTCAACGCTACAACAAGGAAGGATCACATGCCTTTGCCGTTTATGGATCAAATGCTAGAGAGGTTAGCCGGTCATTCTTACTATTGCTTTCTTGATGGATATAGTGGCTACAATCAAATCATGATACACCCGGATGATCAAGAGAAGACCACTTTTACTTGTCCATTTGGCACGTTTGCTTATCGGCGGATGCCATTCGGACTATGCAATGCACCCGGCACTTTTCAAAGATGTATGTATGCTATCTTCTCGGATTTTATTGAAGACATTATCGAAGTATTTATGGATGATTTTAGTGTGTATGGAGGCACTTTCGATGCATGTTTGGGGAACTTGGAGAAGATACTTGAGAGGTGTGTAGAGACAAATCTTGTGCTCAATTGGGAGAAGTGTCACTTCATGGTCACGCAAGGCATTGTTCTAGGGCACATAATTTCGGCAAGAGGCTTAGAAGTTGACAAAGCCAAGGTGGAGCTCATACAAGCATTGCCGAGCCCTAGATGTGTGAAAGATGTGAGAAGTTTTCTTGGCCATGCGGGGTTCTATCGTCGATTTATCAAGGACTTCTCTTCAATTGCCAAGCCATTGAGCAACTTGTTACAAAAGGAGGTGACGTTTGAGTGGTCGGAAGCATGTGAGAGAGCCTTTTGCAGTTTGAAGGAGTTATTGTGCTCGGCACCGATTTTGGTGTCCCCTAATTGGGACGAGCCATTTGAGTTGATGTGTGATGCTAGTGATTATGCACTTGGAGCGGTACTTGGACAACGAATTGATAAGAAGCCATGCGCCATTTACTATGCTTCGAGGACTCTCAACGATGCACAACTCAACTACACAACAACGGAGAAGGAACTCTTAGCGGTAATCTTTGCTTTGGAAAAATTTCGATCATATCTTTTGAATTCCAAGGTTATTGTTTATAGTGATCATGCCGCTTTGAGATATCTTATGACGAAGAAGGATGCTAAGCCAAGGCTTATTCAATGGATTCTTTTGCTTCAAGAGTTCGACATTAAGATTAAAGACAAGAAAGGAGTTGAGAATGTTGTAGCCGATCATTTGAGTCGCCTTGTTCATGAGGAGGATCGGCTGCCCCTATTAGAGACCTTTCCGGATGAGCAACTTTTTCGACTTGAAGTACTTGAGCCTTGGTATGCCGACATTGCCAATTTTCTTGCCACAAACCGATTTCCCAAAGAGATGCCGAGCCACCAACAAAAGAGAATAAGGAAGCAAGCTCGACACTTCTTGTGGGATGATCCGTACTTATGGAAGCAATGTGGTGATCAAGTTATTAGAAGATGTGTGCCGGAGAATGAACATCGATCCATCCTTGTTTTTTGTCATAGTGAAGCTTGTGGTGGACATTTTGGACCAAAGAAGACGGCTTTGAAGGTACTAAATTGTGGTTTCTTTTGGCCTATGATTTTTAAAGATGCATTCATGTTTTGCAAAGCTTGTGATAGATGCCAAAGAATGGGGAACATTGGAAGTAGAGACCATATGCCGCTCACGCCTATCATTGAGGTAGAAATTTTTGATTTATGGGGTATTGATTTCATGGGACCGTTTCCTTCAAGTAAGGGCTTTCTCTACATATTGCTTGCGGTGGATTATGTGTCAAAGTGGATCGAAGCAAGGGCTACACGCACCAATGATGCCAAGGTGGTAGCCGAGTTTCTCAAGACCAACATCTTCTCACGTTTTGGAGTTCCAAGGGTCTTGATTAGCGATGGAGGATCCCATTTTTGTAACCGCACTATTGAAGCCTTATTGAGGAAGTATGGAGTCACACATAAGGTTTCTACACCTTATCACCCCCAAACAAGTGGTATGGCCGAGGTGAGTAATCGAGAGATCAAGCAAATTTTGGAGAAATCGGTTGGACCTTCAAGGAAGGATTGGAGTGATCGTCTCGATGATGCTTTGTGGGCTTATAGGACCGCATACAAGACACCGATTGGTATGTCCCCTTTTCGGTTAGTTTATGGCAAAGCATGTCACTTACCGGTTGAGCTAGAGCACAAGGCATGGTGGGCAATCAAGGCCTTCAACATGAACATTGATGATGCCGGTCTTCATAGAAAGCTTCAACTCAACGAACTTGAAGAAATCCGTAATGAAGCCTATGACACCGCATGGATTTATAAGGAGAAGACTCGAGCCTACCATGATAAGATGATTCGAGGGAAAAAGTTTGAAGTGGGGCAACAAGTTCTTTTATTCAACTCAAGACTTCGACTTTTTCCGGGTAAGCTTCGCTCTAGATGGGTAGGCCCTTTCATTGTTACTCAAGTTTTTCCCCATGGAGCTATCGAAATTCAAAGTCCAATCACAAGCAAGGCTTTCAAGGTCAATGGACATCGCCTAAAGCCTTATTACTCATCCTTTCAAGAGCATACGGTGGAAGAAACCGCCGTCTACCCCGCACCACCATCATCACCACAAGCCGAGTTACCTTCACCATCACGCGACACAGCCATGCCATCACCAAGCCAAGACGCTGCCGGACCTGCCATTGCCGGCAGCATCACCATGAGGGCTGATAAGGACACGGACGCACCAAAGACCACCCTGCCGGACACACACCAATCTGCCGAGCTGCTGCCGCTGTTTTCAGCCACAATACCACTTCCTGCCGGACCTGCCATTGCCGGCCGGACACAAGCTGGATACGCCGGATACGCCGGCAGAAGAGCCCGACACGTCACCTAAACCGGATACGCCAAACAGAACAGGATCGGACACTTCATGTAATGATCTTCTCATCGAACTTCTTCTTGCCGATTTGAGTTGCTTTGGAACACGATGAACACATGCAAAAACACGGTGAAAAGTCTAGGCTGCGGACTATAAACCTTAAGCGCTACTTGGGAGGCAACCCATGTCAATCAAAGAAAAGTGAAGGAACCATCACCGAGAGTTTGAAATTTCTTAACCCTTCTCTTTATCTTTGATTTGTGATGATATGTTGGTATATGTTAGTCTATTGCATGCTTAGGAAATTCATTGATATTGTTTTGTGCTTACATTGAGGGCAATGTAATTTTCTAAGTGTGGGGTGGGATAACGTATTCCGTTTTTTGTTTTTGCTTTTTGTGTGCTTAGTTTAGAAAAGAAAAATTTAGAAAATTGTAACACAAAAATAGAGTGTTTAAATTTGTTTGTTTCGAGTCTTAGGATGCCCCTAATATGTCAATGATGTTTTTCTCCTCTTTGCATACATAGATGATGGTTGTGCATACTTTTAAAATTGTAAGTTTCATGGATTTTGTGCATTGGTAGGAGCATGTAGGACTTGTTGATTATTAAGCATGCATGTTTTAGCTAGTTTATTTCGATTATAACCTATGTGAGCTTTAGTGCCAAGTTGCTTTCTTCTTGAGCGATAAAATTCGATAGATGTGTAGGAAGCATGAAACCTCATAATTCTTTGCATATTCGATGACTATGTGCCATAGCTTTTAATGAACTCTAGTATGCTAGAACTTACTCTTGTTGATTTTCGAAACGTTTTAGTCATAAAATACCTTGATTTTGAATGTGATTGAACAAAGATCATTTAGGTTCACCACCAAAGCCAAATTAAGCATGAGCCATAATTGGAGCCCGTCGTGGGACACCTTAGTAAACCCCTTTGAGCCTACGTTGAGCATTTTCTTTCATCACCCTTAAACACTTTCCATGAGCTTAGTATAGTGATGCATTTTCCTTGTGTGTCGGCAAAGCTTGAATTTTGAAAGCGTTTTCGCGTGTGTGATGAAGAAGAACAAGTGTGGGGTAGTCTTAGCCATGAATCTATATGAGAAGTGTATGTATGCCGTGCCAAAAGAAAAAGAAAAAGAAAAAATATGCTCGGACCAAAAAGAAAAAATATGCTCGGACCAAAAAGAAAAAAAAAAAGAAAAGAGAACCGAGAGCAAGTAAGAAAGAGGGTACGGCATAGGCGTGAAAAATTTAAATTTTGTGCATGGCTATTGTCTAGATTATTGTTGTAATGTTATGGGAAGAAAAGAATGAAGTATGGGTCCAACAAGATGAAATTTGACCCTTTCGGCTAGAAGACATAAGGAGATTTGAGCTTTGCTAAAGGCCTTAGTGACGTTTTTGAGCCTCCTTATCCAAATATCGAATACCTCTTAGCCTAGCCCCATTACAACCCTTTTGATTGATCTTTTTCATGATTCTTAAGATGGTTAAATTTGATTGTGGAGATTATCTCAAGAGTAAGCATATGGTTTTGGTTCATTGGTGCATATAGTTATCATATGAGGTTTTTCCATAAAAATTCACAAAGTGCTTTCGTTTCTTTGATATATGCAAGTCACTCTTTGTAATTCATTATCTTTCGCTTGCATATACTTATGAGTGAATTACCATACTTCGAGAGAAAAGAAGAGAGTATGCCTAGTGAGGAGGATTGGATTAGCTTTAACATGTTTACATGCTTACTTTTTGCTCTTATATGTTCATATTGATGCCACTTGTTCATGAAACTTGGAATTTTCGTGCCTAGCATTCTCATGCATTAACTTGAAAGCTATGTGTACATACGAGCCTGAGACAAATTGTTAGGGGCAATAGTTTGTTTAGAGTCTAGTTTAATTTAGTTTGCTAAGGGACTAGCAAAGGATAAGTGTGGGGTAGTTGATAGGAGCACAATGTGCGACGATATTACATGCTTATGCCCTCATTTATGCTTTGTTTAACCCTTATTTGTTTAAGATTGAGTCATAATATAGTTTAGTGTTAATTTGGTTGAATTTGGTGAAAAAAGGTTAAGAATCCGAAAAATGACTAAGTTTGAGAAATCTGGAAAATAGTGTAAAATATGTCTTTTTCGCGATTTTGAGATGAGTAAAAATATGATCTATCCTTGTCCGAATTCTATGAAATTTGGTGTGCGTAATATTCATATGCTGAGGAATGTTGTGTTACAATTTCAGATCAATTGGAGTTCGGGAAGTCACCCAAAAGTTGGCTGCAAAACGGCAGTCCGAGCATTCCAATCCAGGGACTTACAGGATTTTCCTGGGACTTTGTCCCAACTTCGAAAAATCATTCCCGACGACTTGCATGGAATTTGACCGAGATATTTTATGGGGAGATGGCCATATGTGTCTAGTTTATTTGAGACTTGGAATCGCATCAATTGGAGCTCCGAGCGTGGATATATGTTGGAATTACTGCAACAAGGTCAAATCTGCCAATTCCAGGAACCTACTGCCCCCTTTTTGTGTTTTCTGTTTTTGATGGACCAAATGGTGTACAAATGCATATGTGAAGATGGTCCAAGCTTTATGAAGGGAAGAGGAAGACACTAGGCCATGGCATTGAAGAAAAATTGAAGAAAGAAGTTCTCCTAGTCACACTAGGAGAAGCTGCCGAATAGAGGCAGATTGTGTGCCTTTGTGTTGCTGCCGGCAATGATGCATTTTTGGTGGATCAAAGCTTATCAATTGAAGTCCAAGACCATATTAGAAGTCCATGAAGATGTGAAGCCCAAGCCTTGAAGAAAAATTCAGAAAAGAAAACCTAATTGGACTAAGAAAGGAAGGTTGCAAAACCTTATTGCACTAGGTTTTCTGAACTCCTCTTTGCTTAAGGGCTGCCGGCAAGGACTCCCCTATTCTCTATAAATACCCCCACTTTTCCTACAGAAAGATCATCTCATCTCAAGCTAAACACAAGGCCGAAACTCTACCAAAATTCACCAAAGATCCTAGACAAACACTCTAAACCGAAAACCACCACCACCACCACCCAAGTTTCTGCCGAAACTTGGAAAACTACCCTGCCGAGCCACCCTAGACCCGTGCAGCCTCATTCCATCTTCCATACATCGCCGGATCCACACCAAGTGAAGCTCTCAAGGTGTCTCAAAGTGTGATCCACTCCCTACTTCGGTTTAGTATTTTTGTCTAGTTATGTTTAAGTTTTGTCTATGAAACACTCATGAATTTTTGGTGATGATTTGTATGTCTATGTATGAATCAATTTTGGTTTTATAAATTGTATGCTTCGCATGTTAATTTATGATATGTGACTTGTAGATTTTTATGTTTGATAACTAGGACAATAGGTATGTGATGTTGTTTGAGAACTTAATTCGATTAGTAATCTAAGGAGTATGCCTTATAAACCGAAACATTAGTTGTGCTTAAGCATTTGTTGTTTGCATGTAAATCTAGGTGTCAGGTTTCATCAAACTTGAAAGCATGAATAATTCATACTCGTAGTTGTCTTGGTTTGTGTTTTCGCAAAGAGTTTAAAACCCTTAGAACTTGCATGTTAAATAAGATGATTGACAACCTTGCTTGTTTGCATGTCTTCGATTTGTGATTCATGTGCTTAATTGTTGGCCCAGTAAAATCGGTTAACACATACCTTAGGATTATACTCGTAGTTAATCTTAAGACTCTAGTAATCAACGATTAGATGACCTCGTAGGCTCTAATTGGGATCGAAATTGGTTAAGTCGAAACAACATTCATACTTGTTCCTTACCTTCTTGCATATTAATCTACATGTTAAAGAGTCTTTTGTGCTAAATGTTTTGTGAGAGAGGATGATCACTTGTAAATATTAGTCTTAGGTTTTTAATTTTCTGTTTTTGTTTCTCTTATTGTCGTACCTAGTCTTAGGGCAGCATTGCTGCCGAACTCTTATACCCCCATATTTGTGACGTTTTTGTATATTTGTGAATATGTTTGTGTCTAACAATTTCATATCTCAGGTACCCTTAATCCCCGGCCTAGAACGATCCCTACTTGCTTATACTACTAACGATCTTTTGTAGGGTTATTATTGCATGCGAGCTTCGGCTCTCGTTCACCAAGGCACGTATGTAAGCAGGGAGAGAGATAAGTTACCTAATAAAGAGGGTAGTTGGGGCCCTTATATAGGTGGTTGGGGGTAAGGGCTGGCCTTACCCTTCGATGTGGGACTGTCTCCCTTCTGTTTGTACCTTCTGGTGCCCTCTTAGGCAGGCTGGCGCCCCCGGCCCCAGGGTCCCTGGAGGCAGGATAGAGTGCTAGGCCCCGAGGCCGGGTGCTGGTGATCCGGTCCCGACCCTTAGGCCGGGCACTGGTGCACTTGCTGCGGGTCTGTGGGCCTGCTGTAGCCTCTCTGCGGCTACTGTCAACAAGCTGCAATCTTGGAAAAATCTTGAATGAACCGACGATAATATCCTGCTAGTCCTAGAAAACTCCGGATCTCTATCACATTACTAGGTCTGCTCCAATTCATAACGGCTTCAACCTTTTGGGGATCTACCCTCACGCCTTCCGCCGTGACAACATGACCCAGAAATCCAATCATATCCAGCCAAAACTCACATTTACTGAGCTTTGCAAACAACTGAACTTCTGTCAATCTCCGCAGTACTATCCGCAGGTGCTTAGCATGTTCCCTCTCGTCTTTGGAATAAACTAAAATGTCATCAACAAACACAATTACGAATCGATCAAGATACGGGCGAAACACCCTATTCATAAGATCCATAAAGGCAGCAGGTGCATTAGTAAGACCAAATGGCAACACCACGAACTCATAATGCCCATACCGAGTTCTAAAAGCAGTCTTGGCAATGTCACGCTCCCTAATCCGCAATTGATGGTACCCTGACCTCAAATCAATCTTGGAAAAGACTGTGGCACCTCTCTATTGATCAAACAAATCATCAATACGAGGTAAGGGATACTTATTCTTTACTGTAACTCGGTTTAACTTCCTATAATCCACACAAAGTCTAAGTGTGTCATCCTTCTTCTTGACAAACAACATAGGAGCACCCCAAGGAGACACACTAGGACGAATGAAACCCTTATCTACTAGCTCCTGCAATTGAATTTTTAACTCCTTGAGTTCTGCTGGAGCCATCCTATAAGGTGCTTGAGAGATTGGAGTGGTTCCAGGTAATAACTCAATAGTAAATTTTATCTCCCTTTCTGGAGGTAAACCAGGCAGCTCATCGGGAAACACATCTGAAAACTCTCTAACTACAGGAATCCGCTCTACCTGAACCACTTCCTTCGTCGTATCCACCACATGTGTCAAATATGTCTGGCACCCCTTATTCAACAATCTTCTAGCAGTAACAGCCGATATCAAACAACTAGGAATAACATTTCTTTCTCCTTGGAATATGACTTCAGGCTTTCCAGGACTCCGGAATACTACCCCTTTACTAAAACAGTCAACCAATGCCCTATGAGTCTCTAAGAAATCCATCCCCAAAATTACATCAAATTCTAACATATCCAAAAAGATTAAATCGGCCTCAAGTCCAACGCCATCAACCATTACTTCACGACCCTCAAATACCCAATCTATCTTTATCACATCACCAGAGGGCAAGGATACCCGCCATTTGCCTGGTAATGGCGATGACGGCACATTGGCGTAATACGAAAATTTACTTGATATAAAAGAGTGCATTGATCCAGGATCTATTAATATGAAAGCAGGCCGGTTGACTAAAAATTAACAGGGTACCGATAATAACATCTGGAGACGTACGGCCCTCCTGCTGGGTCATGGCATGCAATCTAGCATGGGTAGTAGGACGGCCCCTCTGTCCTCTACCCCGTGATGTACCACTTCTTGTTGGGGTATTGCTGTGAGTACCGCTACCAGAAATATCAGCCCCTAACTGACTCCCGACCTGCACAGGAGTAGAAGTGGCTCCCTGAGTCAAGAAGGGACACTCCCTCCTAAAATGACCTGACTGGCCACAATGAAAACACTCCTGTGACTGAAACGGTTGCTGCCCAGACTGAAAAGAAGAACCTCTAGCACTTCTACTCTGGCTGCTCGATCCACCCCTAAACTGTCCAAACCGATGACCACTGGACTGGTTCCTAAAAGAACTTCTACCAAACCTTTTGAATCTACTCCGGAAACTTGTCCCGGAGCTCGAACCACTGCTTCGGCCGCTACCAGCCGATGATCTTGAGCCGGAGGTAGAGGTCAACCTTCTAGATGTACGCTGACTCGAACCACCCATCTCATGAACACGGCCAGCTGCCAACTCCTGGGCCTCAATATGCAGAGCAAAGGTTACTGCCTGATGGAAGGACTGATAAGGAACAGGTGTCATCCTCTCAGCAAATATACCACTGAGACCCCGAATAAACTGGTAGATCTTGTCCTGCTCAGACTGCACCAAATACGGCATGTAGTAGGCTAGCTCACGAAATCGTTGCTCAAAAGCCATCACAGTCATGTCCCCCTTCTTCAAACTCATAAATGCCTCTCTCATACGGTTGATGTGAGCATGGCTGAGGTAACGCTCCTTGAAATGCGTGGTAAGCTGATCCCACGTCATATGGTTGATTGCAGCATCTCCCAGATTTCCTCTCAAGTCTCCCCACCAATGCCAAGCTTCCTTCTCAAGAAACTGGGTGGGAATGCCCACCTTCTGCACATCGGGGCAATTCACTACCACAAACATCTTCTCCATATCCTCCAACCAATTTTGGGCATCCATAGGTTCATTAGCACAACTAAATCTCCTAGCCCCATGTCTCTGGGCCCTCTCATAGTTGATGTTAGAGGCCAAAGCGGCACGAAGAACATCGAGTAGTTGCCCTACAGTATCCGGTGCACCCCCTGGTGCATTCACTGACGCATCTGGTGTTGGAACCGGTGTGGCTTGTCTGCGCGCTCAGCGAGGAGGAGGCATAGTACCTGAGATCGAAACATTCAGTAGAATACAAAACAAGCAAGACAATGACTACTACCCACATGTTTATCAATTACTTAGCATCCAGCACAAGTGCCAATGGATTCGCCGCGGTCGGACCATCACTCTATTAATGCTAAGTATCGCTAAACATATAAAGTAGTTACAGGAAATACGTAAACCTACGCTCTGATACTAATTGTCAGAACCCACTCCAAATTTCCCCCTGAAATTTGGAGTAAATCCTGCGGGGTCCACTTTAAGGTTAATTATACCGAAAAATTTGGCATAACATCCCTTAAAAATGGACAACCTTACTTGTAAAAAAAATATCACCTAACACTTCTCACAATATCAACCACCTACTCCTTGAGCCCTCTGTTCCCAAATTCAACACCAATAACCAACAATAAATAATTCAAGCAATTCACAACTTATAGTCAACAAACTTACTAACTCCCAACAGGAAACCTAGAGTCCAAAATCTATATCCGAATAATTACAATCCTTGGTTATCAAAGCGTCTAAACTAGAAATAGAAATATACAACAAGGAGGTTAACTATTAACCTCCGAAGGAGAAGATAAGGGAAAACAGGAGAAATACCTCACTCCTTAGTCGCCGATCGAACACTGCAGACTGCGAATTTTAAAACAAAGGGCCTAGGGGAGAAACATTTAAAACATTAGCGTAAGTGGACAAAAAAAAATGATCAATATGTAAAGATTAAATTTATTTAGAAGACAAATAAAATTTGTCAATGCTCTCCCAAACTTTATATATTTACTAAAACATTGTGCACGCAATTAATAATTTCAATAAAAACTTTGTAAACCAACCAAATCATCAAATCACAAAACCATAAAACCAAAAACCATATAATCCACAATATAAAACAAATGGGGAAGGGGTTACACCATAATCGGAGCCTCCCAGGCTCGGGTCGGAACCTCCCAGGGCTACTAAGTAGCGTCCAACGCTACTGCGTGGGTACTAGCTAACCAACAAGACGACCCAGCCTCCAGGACTGTAGGTCGGAACCTCCCAGGGCTACTAAGTAGCGTCCAATGCTACTGCTAGCTAGTAATAAGACGACCCAGCCTCCAAGACTGCAGGTTCGAACCTCTCAGGGCTACAATAACACAATCCCACACAAATGCTAGCTAGCAATCAAGACGACCCAATAAGTGGTGTAAAAACAATCAAATCAAATCCAACACACACACCCCCATTTAATTAAAATCAATACGGTCCTTGACCGCACATCTGAGACTTATAAATATAACAAATTAAAATAGTAGTCTCGAAGAAAACATATCCCTCCGACATGTCTCACGTACCAAAAATTTAATATCGAACACAACATACATAAATTCAGCATGTCGTGAAATTCATAATCAAGAAATCATAAAATATCTGAAAAATCAATAAAACCTCCAAGGATTTAATAAACCTTATTTTCCGTATCAAAAATTACCATTCCATAGCGTAGAAAATACAATATCAAATCAAAAGACCATGGAACATATTTCAATTATAAATGTCAATATAATCACTTAAAACATAATTGCATGCACATTTATTTCAATAAAAGTCCACTCACAAATATGGCCTAAGCCTGACGCCTCTCTGAAGTCTCGTCAAAAAGAGCGTCCCCACGTCCTGAACAATTAACATCATTAATTCAATTTTCCTTCAATATATGGAAAGACTTAATTTAATGTAATTAGGTGATTTCAACCCGCCAAAATCTTTCCCCTTAACCTTTACTATTTAACTTTTAGCACTATTTACATCTCTCTTTACTCTTTAACCTCTCAATTCACTTCTCTACCACTGTTGCCCTCATCTCAGCCATTACGACTCCTTGCAGCTGCCCCCAAACAGCGGCCAAAACATTTCACCATCAATTCTCCAAAAATAACTATCCCTAATAAATTTGTACAATTTCCTGAACCCCCTCAAAAATCCTTCAAAAATTCCAAAATAATGTTAATACACTGCAATCATCCTAATTAACCAAATTTCATCCTCAAAATACCCCCACGGCGGCGGCAGCGGCGGTCAACACTGCTGCCGCCACCAAAAATTACCAAATTTTAATAGAAGGTTCATCTCAGCATTTCTAACATCTTTCCCTTCTACAACAATCACCAATTTCAAACCTAAGGGGGTCAGTTTATAAAAATCCCCAATTCGGCACTGTTCATCATAAACCCTAGAATTTGAATTTGTTGATTTCTCCATACTTACTGTAAATTGACCCAATTCCTTTTAGGTGATTGTTCCTGACATCCTAAGCTTCAATTCAATATCAAGAACTCAACCAACAACAGCCCGAATAGCAAGAATCAATGAATTGAAAGCATGAACAGTAATCGGTATAAATCGATTGATTCCGCTCAAACGAAGGCGAGAGGGGATGAGATACCTACCTAGACTTGTAGAGGAGGAGAGCAGCTTCGTCTTGATAGCATGAACGCCACCTATGGTGGCCGGAAGGCGGCGCAGCGATGGAAAAACCGAAGGGAGGAGAAGAGAGAGTTCGGTCGGGAAAGAGGAAGAGAAAATCAGAATTTTTTTTTTATGATTTTTGACCTTTTTACCATCTTAGCCTCAATCCTTTCCTTTTATACTTGCGACTAAAATGGAAACTACCGTTTTTACGTCACAACTTTTGCGTTTTAACTCCGATTCCAACGAAAAATATACCGAAAAGTTCGCAACGACGACCTCTTTAAAATATTGTAACTTAATTTACTCTACCAAAATAATTTTTTAACTCTTTAATTTAATAACCCGGTAGCCACGGGATAACAAAAGTTACTCTAGATAACTTAATTTATACCATGGATCGGGATGTTACAAAGATAATGGTTGAATAATTGAACAATATATCCTTAGGTTTTCCATGAATTAATTCAGCCAATTATCTTGCACAAAGAATGGAATTCAATCCACATTCGTAAGCCAAATCCAAGTAGAACTCGGTTTAGCATTCTTCTTTTCCATTCTGATTTCTTTTTTCTTTTCTTCTTTAATTCAGCCGATTTCTCCATGGATTAATGCATCATGGACTTGTTGACAGACTGGACTCAATCTTTGTTGAACAAAATATCCAAGAGGCAGCCGAAAGCTTCCCTAGATTGACCGGGAAAGCACAAACCTTCTTTAGCCGATTACATTCTTCTCCTAATTGACTTGGGAGAACTTCTTTTCCTTTGTTCTACGACTTGGCCCTTGCTAGGATGACTTCTTAATGCATCATTATGTACAGTAGCTCCTCAATGATAGTCTTGGACAAGATTTTGATGTAGAAAAACAGAAAACACAAAAATCACACAGAAGGTTTTCTTTCTCGGCAGTACTGACCTCCGTGCATTCAAACTGGCATAACGTTTTGCTCTGGAAAGATTTTGCTGCGATTCTAGTTGCATATGAAACTAGACACACAGAGCTTTCATCCATATAAAATTCGCCTTCAAATTCCTTGTGAATCAGCAGGAATAAATTCGGGAAATTGAGTGATGTGCACTGAAATCTGCTGAAGTTTCTGGATTTGCATCCGATTTGAACTTGTGATTCTTTGCATCTTATTTTGCTCTGATTTCAGTGAATTTTGTCATGATCAATCCTTTATTTGTCAACTGCATATGAGAGAAGAAAAATCTATCAAAAGCAAAGTTTATGTTTTACAGATTCCATAAAACATCTCAGAGACTTTTCGAATAGGCTTTTGATAATTTCTGTCCAAATTCTTCTGTTTAAGTACATTCTCACATTAAACTCAACCAAAACTCAAGACTCAATTACATGACTCTATCTTACAATAATAAGGGTTAAGCATTGGATAAATGGGGGTAAAAACACATTAAGAACGCCGCATTTTATGCTCCTATCAATATGCTACTAAGATCTTTTGTAGGGTTAAATTAGCACGAGTCCATTCGGCTCGCATCAATCCCATAGTTCTTTGGGTGTTTTCAACTGAAGGAACTCCCAACGTAACTTAAAGTCAATATGTCGCCTCAGAAATATTAGGACATTTGTTTTGACTTTCGCAGACGGTTCTTCGTCCTTAGAGTTGGTGGAGGGTTTGATAGTGAAGGTGTAGTTATTTCCAATAAAGACGGCTTTCACATCCGAAACCCAACGGTGGTACTCAATTCCTTCTGAATCTAATATTTCAAATTCGGGTCCAGTTGGATCAGCCATCAACATTTACAAGAGTGAAGAATATATTAATTATGTAGTCATAAGACATTCATGATAATTAATTTCTAAGAATGTGAATTAGATTTCGAGACCGTAATTCATTGTGGTCACACATTTTTCAATGCTTTGTGAAAATACTTTATCACTTAGTTTGTACTCATTTTATAACACATGAAGTTTCTTTATCATGGCATTACACTGAATATAAAATATGCGAACAAATAATCATTCAATATTAACAAAATATAGGTACCATGCTTGATAATTAATTTTTTTTAAAAAAACATAGCACAAAACATTCGCATATAAAATAACGTCTAAATAACAAATATTGCGTACATAAAATTTAATGCTTGATAACATAAAGCAATTAAGTAGGACCAAAATTAACCAATAAAATCAAGGAATCAAATAGACAATCATATTTCACATTTACAATTAATTTCATTAAACAATATTAGTGAAACATCAATTATTTGTACACTATGGTAGATTTGGAAAACTGGACTTAATTTACCAGAAAATGGTAAATATCCATTTCTTGTTTTCGCGGGTCGGATCTAGCAAAAACTCGGGTTGAACAGAGGCGGGTGGGGCAAAATTTTCGGGTCGAGCGAAACGTCATCCGATCGGGGTTGCTACTGGAAAACCTGTTCAAATCTAATTAACAGTATATTGTAATGACCATTCGGTTTGTAACAGCAACAGTTATAACTTCAGCTGTGATGATTTTGTTTATGGTCATTCAGTTCCCTGTAACAGTAGTGTGAATTCACTACTGTTTTTAATAGCCATGGTCATCCTCACAGTATAGATAGGCCTCATATTCCTCAATCTAAACACACCAAGTGCAATAAGCTCTTCTCTTCATTAAAAAATCATTCTCTCCTCTGCTCTTATTTTATTCTGGTGATAGAAATATGTGCTTTCCAGTTCATAGGCTTTCTTGTTGCTGCGCAGTTTCAAGAATTCATTAGTCATTATATCCTGGGAGACGAGCACCAGTAGACCTATTGCACCGGTAGAGGTGGCGTAATTGTCTTAAGGACAGTGTGTGACATACACGACTCGATTATTCCCAATCTGATTTAAAACTTCTTTGGTATTGGTTGAATGTCATCCTATTTTATTTCTAAAATTTTAATTTTAATATCTAATTAAAATTTATTTCATTTCATATATATGCAATATCATATCTATTTTTTTTTTACAATCTTAAGACAATTACTTGATATTGCTTATATAATTTACAAATACTCGTTACCTTCGAGTTTCAATATTCTCATACTTTGTGTGTGTGTTTCAATTTTGAGAAAACATGACTAACGAAGAAAATTATGATGCTACGAATACTGGAAAGTGACCGGATTAGGTACCAACCATGCATGTACCTGCTGCCGTTGCACTTGTCTGAGTCTCCCATAGGGAGAAGCTTGAGAAGTTTAACAGGTTGTACTTTAAGTGGTGGCAACAGAAGATGATCTTCTATCTCACCACTCTGAACCTAGCTAAGTTCCTGACTAGGAATGCTTATTAATTCGATGAAGGTGACCAGAATGATCAAGCAAATATTGTTGTTGTTAATGCATGGAATAGCTCTGACTATCTCTGCAGGAACTACATCATGAACGGTATGGCCGACTTCTTGTATAATCAGTACATCAATATGGGAACGGCTAAGGAGCTATGGAAATCCTTTGAAAAGAAGTATAAAACAGACACTTGCTGGTGCCAAAAAATTTATCGTGTGCCGCTTTCTTGATTATAAGATGGTGAATTCCAAGACTTTAATGAGTCAATTCTCAGAAAAATCCAACTGACCCTACATGAGATTTATACTGAAGGGATGGTGTTAGGTGAGAGCTTTCAAGTGGCATGTGCTATCGAGAAGCTGCCACCTATTTAGAAAGACTTTAAGAACTACTTGAAACACAAGCAAAAAGAAATGAATATGGAAGATCTGAAGATCAGACTTTGCATTGAAGAAGACAACCGAGGATTTGAAAAGAAGGCATGGGTATTTTGCCATGGCTAATGTATTGGAAAATGACCAGAGTTCCAGGAACAAAAAGATCAAAAATCAACGGTTCAAGCTGGGACCAAAAGGCAGTGTCTCCAAGAAGCAGAGGTTTGAAGGCAAGTACTACAATTGTGACAAGGCTGGTCACAAGTCGATTGATTGCAACAAACCAAAGAGGTACAAGAAAAAGGATGTCAACTTGATTGAAGTTGTCACTCAAGATGTTGTTGAGATGAACCTATGTGCTATGATATATGAGATGAATATGGTGGATTCAAACCCCAAGGAATGGTGGATGGGCACTTGAGCCACCAAGCATATTTGTGCTGGCAAGAAGATGTTCTCCACTTTCGAACCATCTAAAGAAGGGGAGATTATGAACATGGGGAATTCTGCCACCTATGCCATCAAGAGGAAAGGGAATGTAACTCTGAAGATGACCTCAGGGAAACAGCTGAATTTGAACAATGTTCTATATATTCCTAAGATCTGAAAAAATCTGATTTCTGGGGCACTGCTAAACACTCATGGGTTCTGCATAGTGATAGAGTCTGATAAACTTGTTTTATCCAACAATGAAATATTTGTTGGTAAGAGTTATGTAACTGGTGGAATAATCAAAATGAATGTAATAACTATAGTCAAGAAAATGAATGAAGCTTCATCTTCGACCTATATGCTTGAGTCTTTCAATTTGTGGCATAGTAGATTAGGATATGTTAATTATGACACCTTACATAAATTAATTAACATGGAGCACTACTAAAATTCCAAATTGACACAAAATATAGGTGTGAAACTTGCGTAGAGGCAAAATTAACAATATTATCATTTCAAAATGTTGAAAGAAATAATGAACCCCTTCATCTGATTCATTCATATATGTGCAAATTGAAATCAACACAATCTAAAGGTGGTAATAAGTACTTGTTTCTGCCTAAACCCGGGGGTCTTGGTAGATACTTGATGAATCCGACTCGATCTCCTGCAATCCTGCTTACTAAGGGGAATACCGGGCGGGCCGGCCTTCACCTCTCCGATGCTTAAGTTAGTATAGTTGGAATATATATAACTCGGGCACGTATGTAAGCAGGGAGGGAGACAAGTTACCTATTTATGGTGGTAGTTGAGGCCCATATATAGGTGGTCGAGGGTGAGGGCTGGCCTTACCCTTCGATGTGGGACTGGTTCCCTTCTGTTTGGATATTCTGGTGCCCTCTTTGGCAGGCGGGCGCCCCTGGTCCCAGGATCCCTGGAGGCAGGATAGACCGCTGGGGCCCGAGGCCTGGTGCTGGTGGTCCGATCCTGGGTCGTGGTCCGGGCTCTGGTGCGCTTGCTGCGGGTCTGTGGGCCCTGGTGTAGCCTCTCTGGCTACTGTCAACAAGTCCCCCAAGTTCCCGGTCAAGTGCAATCTTGAATGGGGACTTAAGATCTGTCTTGCTCTTGGCCTGCAGACCCGCAGGGTTACCAACCTACCGGTGCTCAGTCCCCCAAGTCCGCGTTAAAGATTGGGCGTGACCGAGGTGAGTATCTGGATCTTGAATGGGCGTTCCTAAAGTATCGAAACGAGTCCCGGATGAACCATATTGGTGCGGGGCGGAGTTCACGGGAGCTCGACGGGCGTCCTGCCGTATCGGAACGAGTCCCGGATAGACTTGCAGACTAGCCTTCGGGGAGGCCTGTTGGTGCGTGGAATAGGCCAACAGGTGCCCGAAGGGTGTTATGGCCGCGCTGAGGCGTTGTTTTAACACTTGCTAGCTCTTCTCAGCTTTTGTTGTTTAAGCGTTGAGGTAATGTGCAGGTTTGTTAGCCTGCGGGGAGACTTGCTCTGTGTTAGAGAGACAATCTGCCCAGTGGAGTGGCGTTGAGATAACGAGTCTCGCCATGTATCCCCAAGGGTATCACAGTTCAGTGTGATGCAGGGTTTTTATCCTGCTGGACAAGAGTACATTGGTTAGATGTAAGCTCGCCCGGGTTTATAAAGCCCATGCGTTTTGAAGCCTCGCGTTGTTGCTGGCTCGCACCTGCCCGTAGGCGTAGGGAATGACATCCGGTAGAATATTTTGGAGCTGGTTGAATGTCACATTCCCGGTGGAATGCCATAGTGCTGGGCGGATCTCGATCGGGCGGGCTGCCATATCGGGGTAAGTCCTCCAGTGAACTGGCATTCAGCCGGTGTAAGTAACCGTGACACGTCATGGTGTCGGGTTGATTCGAAGTTTGACCTTTGTGGAGCGAGGAGAGGGGACGCCTCGTTGCGTGCTCCTTGCTTACTAACTGTTGTTTGTGGGTGGGGTATGTGGCTGACATGCAATGAAGGGGGAGCCCATCAGTTCCATCAGTTATGATGGCATGGGGTCCTTTATTGATGCCGTGGACACGTGTCGGCAGGGGGCGGACTGAGATGGAGGGGATCGACGGCTGGGGTTGCCTGACCTTTGTTGTTGCCCTATTTATCGTCTCATCTGCTTTCTTCCTGCCGCACTTTGCTTTCTGCTCTCCTCTTCCATCTTTCGGCAGAACTGAACTTTTGTTTTGAGGTTTAATGGCGTCTGGGAGGTCTGCGCATTATGGCAGTGGCGTTCGTGGGCCTAGGAGGCACGAGCTGCGGGATGGTGATGGGACGGTTGTCTGCGACGAAGCAGTCAGAAGTATGGACGAGAGGGAGATTAGGGAGTTTCGGTCGAGGTGGGATATCAACTCTTCCGTAAAACTTCGAGGCTTGCATCCTGGCGAGCTGGCCTGTAATCCGGAGCCGGGCTGGGTCGCCGTTTTTGATGACCAGTTCCGCAACGGTCTATCGCTGCCGTTGCCGGGATTTGTCCAGTACATGCTGAGCTCACTGAATCTTTCCCCAGCCCAGCTTCCGAGCAATCAGTGGAGGCAGTTGCTTGGGCTTGGGTGCCTGTTCTGTTTGAGTTATATGGACTGGCCCACAGTTAATGAATTTCGGGCGCTGTACCGGATTTCTTACTGCAGAAAGGGCCAGTGCCGTGGTTGCGTGAATTTTGCCACGCGGGAGCATGGTGCTGCCATTACACATCTGCCGGCGACGGTTTTGGATGGCTGGAGGAGGTCGGTGGTGCTGGCCGGTGGTAAGTGGCAGCGGACCTGGAGGGGTTATCAAGTGCCCGGGGCATATCAACCGATCGGGGACCAGACCTATGAATTGGAGGACCTGGAGAAGCAACGGTTATTCCGTTTGTTTTATGGCTGGGACCATGATAGCCGGAGCACCTATAATTTCACTCGGTGGAATGTGCTGGAGGTGCTGGGGATGGGGAGAAAACCTACCAACGGTCCTCGGCCCGCGCTTAAAGTTGAGGAGACTATCGAGCCGGATGAGGAGCTGATAGCAGCGCGGTTGATGGAGATAGGGGAGGAGGCCGCAAAAGTCGTTCTTGACGTGGCTACCCAGAAGCGTACGGAGCATGCAAGGCCGGTGCCGCTAGTGTTCTCGGACGCGCATTATGGGAGGCGGCCGGGCGGTGAGAACAATTCTCCACTCCGTATTCGGGAAGTGCGGGCGGAGGGCCTCCCGGGGCCAGACCCTGTGGCGCGGCAAATGGCAGTGCGTACCTCGCGGGAGAGGGAATCGGTGGTTTTGCCCGAGAACCGTCGAAGCAGCTACAGTGAAAGTCCGGCAAAGAGAGCGAGGGTATTTGATGCGGGGGCGTCAAGCTCAGCTGGGCCGACGGGGCGAGCCATAGTCCCGATTGTGGAGGCGGGTGGTCGCAGGAGTCAGGGACCGGAATCCGTTCGTAGCTCTGGTGGTGGATTTAGCAGGCTTGTGGCTGGTATAATCGAAACCTTGGGGCTCGACCGGGAGGGGTCCTGGACTGAAAATCCGGGTGAGAGTATGACGGAGCCCGTGGGGCTGGCTCTACAGGTAAATGTGTTTCTGTGAGTCCTCTTCCGTGATGTGACATGAGCTGATGCTCTTTTTGCTTTCTTTTTGGCAGCTGGCTCAGAGGTTTTATGTCGCCGGCCCCAGAATGGAGGCTGCCGCTATCCTGGAGAAGCGGGTGGAGGAGCTGGATGTTAAGGTGGGTGTGGCGGAAGCCGAGCTTGCGAAGGAAAGGGAGGAAGGCGGCCGGCTGAGCGCGGAACTCGTGCGGGAGAGAGAGGAAGCCAGCCGACTGCTTGCCGCCCGTGATGGGAGGATTGTTGAGTTGGAGGCAAAGGTTTTGGAGCTGCAGGCCCAAATGACGGCGGTCGTTCGGGGACGGGAGAGGCTGGTGGAATCCGAACTTGCTGGAGTGGCCGATAAGGCCGTTGACGAGTTTCGGGAGTCGCCAGATTTTGAGGAGATGCTGGAAAAGGCTCGTACGGAGGGTATAAGTGACGCCTATCTGGAGTGGCGGGAGAAAGGGTGGCTCGACGCCGAGCGGATGGAGGCTGACATAGCCCTGATCGTGATGAGGGAGCAGGAGCGGGAGCTAAAAGGTGGCGGGTCGGGGGTTGTGGGTTCCGGGGGTGCTAGCTAGGGGTGTGTTCTGTACATATATCCTGTATTTGGTGTAGTCTCTTTAATGTCATAACTGCACATTGCAATGCTTGCCAATTACACTTTCGTTCCTTTACTATTGCTACTATTTAGGATAAAAGCGTAGGTGTTCGATATTCCACGGCCTGGTAGAATAGATGCCCGTTGCGTCTATGATGTGGAATGTTGCCGGGCCTACGGCCGCGGTGATCTGGTAGGGTCCCTCCCATGTTGGCTGCAAGGCCAATGGCTTTTTCTGGACCTTCCTCATGACCCAGTCGCCGACTTGCAGCTTTCTTTCCCGGACCCTTCTATCGTAGTACCGGGCGACCCGCTGCTTGTAGGTTTGGTTTCGCAGGTGCGCTCGGTCGCGCCGCTCCTCGATGAGGTCCAGGTTGAGTAGTAAGCCGTCGGCGTTTGTGTCGGCGTCGTAATTCTCGACCCTGCCGCTGGGTATCTCAGTCTCCACAGGGAGCACTGCTTCACTCCCGAATGCCAAGCAGAACGGGGTCTCTCCTGTTGCCTCTGCTGCTGTTGTCCGGATGGCCCATAATACCGCGGGGAGTTCCTCGGCCCAGCATCCCTTTTTGGCATCCAGCTTCTTTTTAAGAAGAGTTTTGATAATCTTATTGACCGCTTCTGCCTGGCCGTTAGTCTGCGGGTGTGCTACCGAGGCAAATAGCATCCGGGTCCCCAGGGAGGCTGTGTACTGGATGAGATCAGCGTTGTTGAATTGCGTCCCATTATCCGTGATAATAGTCTGCGGCACCCCAAACCTGCAGTAGATGTTTTTCCACAGGAATTTCTTAACCCGTTCCTCAGTGATTTTTATCAACGGTTCTGCCTCGACCCATTTAGTTTGGTAATCCACTGCCACAATGGCGTACTTGTATTGTCCTACTGCCACGGGGAAAGGGCCGATGATGTCTAATCCCCATTGTGCGAAAGGCCAAGGTGCCAACAGGATTGATAATGCGACTGCCGGGGCATGAGGTACCGAGGCATACATGTGGCATTTGTGGCAGCCGCGTGATATTTTCCTGGATGCTGCCGCCATATCGGGCCAGAAATATCCCGCTCGGAGTGATTTGTGGGATAATGACCTTGCGCCGGAGTGATTACCGCATACCCCTTCGTGGATCTCTCGCATGATTGCTTCTCCTGCCTCCTTAGTCACACACCTCAGCTGGGGGAAGCTGTGGCCCCTTCGGTACAATTGGCCGTTAATGAGGCCATACCGGGCACACCGGAGGTGCAGCCTCCTGGCTTCCACCGCATCCTGGGGGCTGGTTTTATCGGTCAGATACTTGACTATTGGGTCCATCCAGCTTGGTGGTACCTGTTCTACCGCGAATATTTCGGAGATGGTCTTGTTTATACTTGGCTTTTGGAGGGTCTCGATTTTAGCTCTCCGGTACTCTGGGGGGTAGTTTCCGGTTGCTAGCCTCGCAAGGGCGTCTGCATGCCTATTTGCATCCCGGGGAATATGTTGGATCTTGGTGCCGTGGAAGAACCCGATCAGTGTTTTGGCCAAGGCCTGGTAGGAGGATAGCTGAGGATCTTTAACCTCGAACACCCCGTTCATCTGGTTGACTACCAAGCTAGAGTCGCTGTATATGTCCATGGATGAGATTCCCAGCTCCTTGGCCAGTTGCATACCGGCTATGAGGGCCTCGTACTCGGCAGCGTTATTGGAGGTGGTAAAAAGGAACCGTAGTGCATACTCGTACGATTGGCCGTCGGGCGAGATTATCAGGACCCCGGCCCCACTCCGTTTGGCGGTTACGGAGCCATCCACGTAAAGTTTCCAGCCGGTTGGCAGGTCTGGTTCGATCTTGGCGGTTTGTTCTGCCCCTGCGTCCTCGAGCGGGGCGGGATGGTCTTCTACCGCCATTGGGGTGAGCTCACATATGAAGTCCGCAGCAGCCTGTCCCTTGATGGCTGTTCGTGGGGCATAGGTGATGTCGAATTCCCCTAATTCGACTGCCCATCGCACGAGCCTCCCGCTAGTGTCTGGCTTTTGCAGGATCTGCCGCAGGGGGTGGTTGGTATATAAGGTGATGGAATGAGCCTGGAAATAGTGCCGGAGCTTCCTGGCGCTAACAATCAAGGCTAGAGCCAATCTCTCTATATCGGGGTACCGGCCCTCGGCTCCCGTAAGTCCCTTTCCCGCGTAGTATACCGGAAGTTCGAGCGTGCCCTCCTTTCTGACGAGAGCGGCGGAGACGGCGGCTGCGGATGCGGCTATGTAAAGGTACAACATTTCTCCCGGCAGTGGTTTGGATAGGAGAGGAACTGCAGCCAGGTATGCTTTGATGGACTGGAACGCTGCCTCATGCTCCGCAGCCCAGAGTATCTTCTTGGTTTGCTGTGCCTTGAGCAGTTTAAAGAACGGGACGCACTTATCGGTTAAACGGGAGATGAATCTGGCCAGGGCGGCCAACCGGCCGGTCAAGATCTGGACCTGGTTTCTCTCTCCTGGTGTTTCCATATCAAGGATTGCCTGGACCTTCAGCGGGTTGGCTTCTATCCCTCGCTGGCTGATGATGTGCCCTAGAAAAAGACCCTCTGAAATCCCGAAAAGACACTTCTTTGGGTTCAAGCGCATTCCGAATTTGAGCATTTTACCGATGACCACGGCCAAATCCCGGACGTGGGCCCCCGCAGTTAAGCTTTTGACCAACATGTCATCAACGTAAACTTCCACGGTTTTGCCCATCTCTTGTTCCAGCATTTGGTTCACCATCCATTGGTAGGTGGCGCCGGCGTTTTTTAGACCGTACGGCATCCTCTTATAGCAGTAGGTGCCTCGGTCGGTTGTGAATGACGTGTGTTCTTCATCATCCGGGTGCATCCGTATCTGGTTGTACCCGGCGTAGGCGTCCATGAAGCTGAGCAGCTTGAAGCCGGATGTGGAGTCAATGAGCTGATCAATCCGAGGGAGCGGGAAGCTGTCCTTTGGGCATGCCCGGTTTAGATTAGTGAAGTCCACGCACATACGCCACTGACCGGCTGCCTTCTTCGGTACCATGACCACGTTGGCGAGCCAGCGCGGGTACTGGACTTCCCGGATGAAACCTATGCCCATGAGTTTCTGCACTTCTTCTCTAATCGCCTCATACTTTGCCGGGCTGAAAGACCTCCTCTTTTGCCTCGTCGGGGGGACGCTGGGTAATGAGTTTAGCCGGTGAACGGCTATCTCTGGGGATATGCCCGGCATGTCTTCGTAGGACCATGCGAAAACCGAACTGTGGGCCCGGAGAAAGGCGATGAGTTCTTCCCTGACGACCGGGTCGAGTTGTGTCCCTATCACTATGCTTCGGTCTGGGTGGTCTTTGGAAATACAGACGGCTTCGGTTTCCTCCACGGCCGAAGGTCGCTCTGGTTTCTCGGTGAACGTGAACCGCCTGACTCTACCTGGAGCGATGTCATCACGGGGGTCAAGACTCAGATCCGGCGCTGGTACTTGCTGAGCGGCTGTAAAGACCTCGGCCCGCTTCCTCCCGTGGGTCAGGGCTTCTGCGTAGTACTTACGGGCGATTCTCTGGTCCCCGCGTATAGTTATAACTCCGGCTGGTGAAGGCATTTTTAACATCAGCATGTGGCCGGCAATGAACGTTTTGAGCCTCCATAACCCTGGCCGACCGATTATACCATTGTACGACGACAGGCAGTCGACGATGATGAATTCCAAATGCTCTGTTTTCGTTCTGTCTCCCTTGCCGAAAATGATTGGTAGGTAATCGGATCCTAGAGGCTGGACTACCTCACCGGAGAAGCTTATCAGCGGCTCGTTATCCTGGGATAACTTGTTCCTCCCTCTCTGCAATCCTCGGTACGCGTCTCGGAACATTACGTTGACAGAGGCTCCGGTATCGATCAGCATACGACTGGTTATCCAGTGGTCTATTTGGACCGTGATAAGGAAGGGGTCGGTGTGCGGTTGGATCACATCCTCCGGCTCTTCATCCTCATAGAAGGTGACCGAACTCCATCCGGTTTTAGCGGCTTGGACGCTTCGTTCTCTGAAGGCGTAAATCTCCCTCCCCCGGATTGATCTTAGGCACCGCTTTTTTGAGCTCCGGGTGAGCTGACCGATATGGTCCCCACCGTGGATCATGTTAATGCTCCCGTGTACCTCGATCCACCCGGGGGTTCGCGTGCATATGGTCCCTATCGGCCGAGCTCGTGGTCGGTCCGCCCTGGGGCTGTCGGGGCGGGCTTGGTCTTGTACGACCGTCTTCTGCGGTTTCCGATCTGGGGTCCGAAGGTCCGGTTCATAGGGTCTTCTTGCTGGCGATGGAACCGGGGCCCGTGGTGTCCGCTCTGCTGACACAGCTACCTGGATCCGAGCTGGGTGCCCAAAAGGTGGTCCTCTTCCTGGTCGGGGATCATTGTCGCTGCTTCGCCGGGGTTGCCACTCCTTTCGCGCTTCTATCCCCCTGGCGGCTACAGGTACCCGGCTGATATGTAGCCGCCCGGCTTTGCCTCCGTGAGTGGATGGCGGTATGCCATCTGAGATCCGCTTGGGCGCCTTGTTCCCATATGTCTCTTGTTCTGCCTGAGCATGCCTAACGGCCACGGTCATCAGCTCGTCGTACGCCAGCGGCCCCTGCGCTTGTAAGTCGTATGAAAGTTCCCCAGCCCTTAATCCTTGCTTGAAGGCCATCCCCGCAATCCTCTTATCCAAGTTTCTTACCCCGGACGTGGCGACCTGCCACCGGTTAACGAAGGCGCGTAATGGTTCGTGGCTAGCCTGCATGCAATCGAAGAGGATCGTCGATGGCTGGGCTGTCGTGGCTTTAAGGACGAACCGGCCGACAAACCTATCGGCCAACTGTGCGAAAGTTTCGACCGAGTCCATCGGTAGCTCGTAGAACCAACCCAGTGCCTCCCCTACGAGCGTTTCTCGGAACATGTTGCAGCTCACGGCATCCGAATAGGCCCTAGCGCTTGTCTTCGACCTGAAGCTATCCAAGTGCCGGTACGGGCAGCTTGTTCCCGAGTATGTTAACTTCAGAGGCCTTTGGTCGCCAGACCCCCCCGTTTCCCGGATCCGGCGTGGGAAGGGTCCAGTGCGCTCGGTAAACCGCGCGCCGTCCTGCGGTCGTCCCGCCTTCCGCTCGCTGGTCTCCATGCGGCTTTTTATGTCCGATACCGAAGCGGAAAGTGCCTCGATCGTTCGCGCGGTGGAGCTATCCCGCTCATCTGAGGCCTGATCTGCGCGGTACGGGAGCTTGACTGGGCCGGAATCTTTCAGAGCCTCTGAGAAGAGGGGTATGGGCATATGGACGGTCTTCCTCCTGCCCGTAGGCAGCCCTATCTCGAGATGCGGGAATTCGCTGGCCTTGCTCGCCGTGTGCGAGGCCGCCCGAGGAGTACCCAGCTGGCCTTCTCGCTCCAGGGTCGCTAACAGGGCGGTGGTTACCGCCTTCAGTTCCCGACTTCGGGCCTCTGCTTTTAACCGATCCTGATCGCCCTCCTTTCGCAATCGCTCAATTTCTGCCTTCATCTTTCTTATTTCCCCCGCTCCCACTGGGTCGGGATTCTCTGAGACTTGACGATCGTGAGCCTTGTTCTGAATAAGAGGAAGTGCGAACCTCGCACCGACCTCGGCCTTTATGCTACGGGCCGGGCCGGGGAACTGAATTCGCGCTTCCGGACTTCCTTTGCGGTCGGGGGAAAGAACGAACCTCGCACCGACCTCGGCCCCTGCGTGTGGGGCCCGGTCGGGGAACTGAATTCGTCCTTTCGATCCTTCCGTGTTTGTCTCTATCTTTCTTCTTTCCATGGCTTCCGGACTGTGGTTTTAGCGATCTCTTTAAAGGGTCCCCAGGGCCCTGCTTTCCGGCACAGCGACACTGACTTTTTGAACGAGTTCCCACAGACGGCGCCAATTGTTTCTGCCTAAACCCGGGGGTCTTGGTAGATACTTGATGAATCCGACTCGATCTCCTGCAATCCTGCTTACTAAGGGGAATACCGGGCGGGCCGGCCTTCACCTCTCCGATGCTTAAGTTAGTATAGTTGGAATATATATAACTCGGGCACGTATGTAAGCAGGGAGGGAGACAAGTTACCTATTTATGGTGGTAGTTGAGGCCCATATATAGGTGGTCGAGGGTGAGGGCTGGCCTTACCCTTCGATGTGGGACTGGTTCCCTTCTGTTTGGATATTCTGGTGCCCTCTTTGGCAGGCGGGCGCCCCTGGTCCCAGGATCCCTGGAGGCAGGATAGACCGCTGGGGCCCGAGGCCTGGTGCTGGTGGTCCGATCCTGGGTCGTGGTCCGGGCTCTGGTGCGCTTGCTGCGGGTCTGTGGGCCCTGGTGTAGCCTCTCTGGCTACTGTCAACAGTACTTTATCACCTTTCTTGATGATAGTACGAAGTTCTACTATGTGTACTTGCTAAAAAGCAAAGATGAGGCTATAGAGAAATTTGTGCTATACAAAAATGAGGTTGAGAATCAACTCAACAAGAAAATAAAGGTACTAAGAATTAACCGAGGAGGTGAGTATGCATCGCAATTTGCTGATATTTGTGCTCAGCATGGAATTATACATCAAAGAACTGCACCTTACTCACCACAATCAAATTGTGTGGCAGAACAGAAAAATCGTACCTTGAAGTATATGATGAATGTCATGCTACTCAGTTCTGGAATGCTCCAACATGTGGGGATGACAGGACCCGAACCAGATTTCACCCTGAAACCCGGATAAGGCACTGCGGGGACTACCTTAAGATTAACTCTATCGATAAATCGATAAGCCAGTCTTAAGATAGACAACCCTAAAACCTGCAACAAATAAAAAAAACACTTCTAATTCCAGTTCCAACCTCAACAGTTGGAGCCATCTGCTCCCCAAACACAACCATCGCCACAGAAAAACACAAAATCAAATTCATCTACTATTCAAAGGCTCACAGATAATCAAAACAATCTAATACATTGAACTGGAAATACAAATTAAAAAGTAAAGGATCAACAGATCCCATGCCACCAAGCAGAAGCAAAGACGACGATGACTATGCCTCGACTCCGAGTACTCTTGACCTCAAATAATCTAGTCTGCAAACTGGGCGATTTAAAATGAAGGGCCCCGGGAAAAGTAAATTAAAAATGTTAGAGTGAGTGGATAAAAATAAAACAATTTAATATAATACTTTAAATGAAAGTGTCATATTACTTTCCCAATACTTTAGAAATAAAAACCACAATGCATGCCTTTAATAAAACGTTCCACGTTTTAAGAAAATCGTATTTAAAAATCAGCCTCGCTGATATATCAAATAAACAAATAATGATTTTGTTTATATATATATTCCAAAAAATATACTTTTTGAAAATCAATTCATAATAATTTACGACCAATCCCATTGGTCACATAAAAACCTCAGCCCCGCTGGTTCGGGAATTTATTAAATAACAGAAAGTCTCATAGAGAAAATATTCCCGAAAATCAAATAATATAAAATTATGACCAATCCCATTGGTCATATAATAAAATAGGGGAACGTCATTACCACCATTTAATATTAAGCCTCCCAGGCTAAGGGTCGAGCCTCCAAGACTCTCTATAGCGTCCCACGCTATGCCTATACACGTCGACCACCGAGCGTGAATCTGACCTATGTGGTCAAGTCGTCACCTCGCATGCGATCAGGCGACTAAGCTAGCTAGCATCAATATATATCTGGACCCTGATATAGTGAAAATCCGAAAACAAAAGCGAAAGTACGTTTTCCCTTATATATCATAAATCAGTACGGTTCCCGACCGCACATCTGAGACTTATAATAATCATTAGTATAATAGCCTCGAAATATACTCATATATATATCCGACATATCTAAGATGCCGTAAAATAATATCGAAAACTTATATATGCAACATCGACATGTCTCACATGTCGAAAAATCATAAATAATGAAATCATAAACTCCCCGGAAATCTCATTTCCGGTCTTTCAAATATAAAATACAATAAAAACGATTAAGTATGATTTATCAAATCATATAATTTCTGGAAATCTCATTTCCGGTTAAAATACGTACTACTAAAATAGTAGTAAATGTATAACCCAAAACTACATTTCTTTTAAATATTAAATAAACAATTATAACAAAAATATATGAATTATCGGCTTCGATAATTCATATCATGCTTAGGAACTTATTTAATTAAATAAATTGCGTTTCAATGAAACGTAAATGCATGCATTTATTTTAAAATAAAATCCACTCACAGTTCGGCCAAGCGTGCCACTATTCCTCGCTCTCATCACGTCGAGTAATTTCTCAACCTGTAACCGAGACGTAAACATAAATATTCTAAACTTCGGAATTAAATTATAAAAGTTAAATCTACGGGCGTCCTCACTCACCCGAAATAACCAAATTTCAATTCTTGTTATCGGTATTGAAATTACGTCTCAAATACCGAAACAATATATGTCCAAAATTACTAAGGACACCCATCCCGAGTTCGATCAATTCTTTACTGGTTTAATTCGTCGTAAAATCCTTTTAAAAACAGCTTTTATTCATTTACGGTAAGTCAATAGTAACATTCACTGGTCAAACAGTAAATTTGAAAGTCAAATTACTATTTATTATTCACTTTTACTGTTCACCTTTACTGTTTACTATTTACTTTTACTATTTACTGTTTTACCGTTTTACTTTTCACTATTTACCCATCTTCAACCTCCCGCCGCCGGCGGCAGCAGCAGCGACGCCACCACCACCGCCACCACCGCCGGCAGCTCCGCCACCAAGGCTAAAAACACCACCAAAACAACCCAAATTCACCTAACATCATTGCCACCACCTCAGAGACTCATCCCCGACGTCCCCGCCGCCAAAAACAGCCCCAGCCGCCGTAAACGGCGGCCGATACGGCGACCCAGCCTCCCAATATCAAAATTCATCCAAATTTCAACCAATCAAACCTCAAACAACACCCAAACAACTCCTTACAATATCCTAAACACCAATTTAACCTCCAAATTCACCAAAAACACCAAAATCACAACCTCCACCGATTTGACCAAAAACTCTAGAAATTTCAAATTCTCAATTCTCCTTACCTGCTACGAATTGGTTCGATTCCTCACACACAATTGCTACACCGGCCGAGACCTTTGATTCCCGACCGAAATCGAGTCGAACGACGGCCGGAGGAGAGAGTTTTGTCTAATCGAGGCGGACTGTTTCGGGCGTCGTACGGCCCAAAGGGGGGGAGCCCCGCCATGCCACTGCCACCGGCGTGATAAGGAGGAGGAGGCGGTCCCAGCGGGACCTGTGGCGAGCCTAGCGGTGGCTGGATGGAGGAGAACCAAGGGCGGCTGCCCATGTCGGCGGAGCTCGAGCTGGTCGCGGGGGAGGAAGAGAAAAAGAAAAGAAAAAGGAAGGAAAGAAAAGTTGTCTTTCATCCCCCGCTATTTATACTCGTCCAAAAACGGTAATTTAACGATTTTTACGTCGTAACTTTTTCACACAAACTCCAAATTGAACGTGCCACATGTCCACGAGCTCGTTTCAACGTCTTCTATCTCATCGAGAAATAAAATTCTCGGTCAGGTCAACTTAATAAAAAGTTAACTTTTAGAATTTTCGAATCGTAAAAATAAGTACCGGAACGTAAAAATAAAACATAAAACAGTCAAAAAGTAACTCGAGATTCGAGTCGTATCAGGGGAGACGCAATTCTCACGGCTAATTACCTTTTATAAAAGGTGCCCAAAAAGAAAGAGGAGAAAACTCTATACGAATTATGGAAAGGGAGAAAGTCATCCTGTAAATACTTGCGAGTATGGAGATCTTTAGCTAAGGTGATAGTTTCTAAACCCAAAAGGGTGAATAATGAGCCTAAAACAGTTGATTATTAGTTTATTAGATATGCACATAACAATTCGGCTTATCGTTTTCTCGTGCATGATTTAAAAGTTCTTAATATTCATGAGGATAGGATAATGGAATCGAGAAATGCATCATTTTCGAAAATGTATTTCCACGCAAATCCATAGATGAATTTAATTCTTGTTAACGGACACGTGAAGACAGCCAGGCTATTACTGATAACGGTCAGGATCAACAAACTGAGTCTGAGTCTTAGTCTGAATTTGAGGTTATCCAAAAATTGATGGAGATGTTATCCAAGCACATTGTACCTGCAAAACAACTTCATACAAATATTACCCTTCTTTTGTCAATTGTAGTTAGGACAAGTAGGGATCGTTCTATCTGGGGAAATCAAGGGCTTTCAATCACACAAAGTGTTGCACATAAGGGGGTTTGTTGAATTTTAATGTCTAATTACCTACTGATTTTTACAAATTGAAATCCTAAATTATTATATACAATTGATTATCACCTTTCACACAATCACAAAACACAAAACTCATTACACATGCAACAAAATTAAAACAAGTAATAGGGCAGCAAGCATATAACGAATTCAAGATCAATTAAGTTCCAATTTAATTAGAGCCAACGCGGTATATCTAATTATTCAAAACATCACAAGTATTTAGAATCAACTACGCGTGTAATCCTAAACATGGTACTAATCGGTTTAATAACACAACGCGTAGAAATTAAACACAAATAGCACATAAGCACAATATGTCGAATAGGAACATGTTAGCAAGTATGGCGTCACTCATCTCACATCGACATGTAAATTTCCAGAATTACTCTAGCCCTTAGATAAATACACATTAAAATCAACTACGCGTATGATCCAACATGTATTAAATCGGCAAGTGAATTCAATACCTAGATAACACTCATGGCCTTCGAATGCATCTAGACATCTCCTTCGGTTGCACACGAATTAAGGAAATAAACCTAATTAAATCAAGAAAACATGCAAAAGCCTACTGCCCATCATACCATATTCAATTACATAACATGCATAATTCGGCAATTAAATATAAGAAAACCAAACAATTATAACAAGAATTTGGAAATCCCATGAATAAATAACAAAACCAAAATCGGATCCAAGAATGAATACATAATTCATAGACAAATTAATGTATAAATACAAAGAAACAAAAGCCATTGAAATTACAATCCAAGTGACAACCTTATTGAAGAATTCGGCAAGTGGATTGGTGTTGATGATTGGAATGATTTTATGAAAGGTGGTGGAGTATGGTTCGGCTATGTTCTTGGTGAGAATTCTTGGAAGCAATTCGGCAGAGTTTTGGCTAGTTTAAGTGAGGAAGAGAAGATGATTATTCTGAAATTATGTTGTGGTATTTATAGAGGCAACAGAGGCAGCTAGGGTTTACAAAACCTAGTTTTTCTCAAACTAATCATGCTGGCAGATTTGACCTTCGAGTGAAGATTATGGAATATCTTTCTCTAGAAAATAGGTATTAAGGTGATTTCAGTTGGGTTAGAAACTAGACTCCCGTAGATTTCTATCCATATAAGGCTCGAACTCTGATTCATTGTGAGCTGTCCGGGAGAGTCCGTGGAAGTTGGATGACGTGCACAGGAATTCTGCCGAATTTGATCAGGATTTGTTGCGATTTTCTTCCTCAATTTTCTGCCGAAAATTCCCAAGATAATGGCTGAATAATTGAGCAATATCTCTTTAGGTTTTCCATGAATTAATTCAGCCAAAAATCTTGCACAAAGGATGGAATTCAGTCCACATTCGTAAGCCAAATCCATGTAGAACTCGGTTTAGGTTTTCTTCTTTCGGCAGACTTGACCTTCGTGCATTCAAACCGGCATAACGTTTTGCTCAGGAAAGATTTTGCTGCGATTCCAAGTCCTAGAGAAACTAGACTCGTAGAGATTTCCAACGGCGTATGGCTCGTTCTCTGGTTCCAAGCGATGTGTCCCACAGAAATTCTGGAAATCAGGACACAGTCCCAGGAAAATCCTGGTAGTCCCTGGATTGGTTTGCTCAAACTGCCAAGTTGCAGCCTTCATTTGGGTGACTTCCCAAACTCTGATTGATCTGAAATTTTGACATAATATACTTTAGCTTGCCAATTATATGCATACCAAATTTCATCAAATTTGGAAAAGGATAGATCAGTTTAGCACAGGCCTCAATATCACGAAAACAACATATTTTTCACTTTTTGCTCAGATTTCTTTACTTAGTCATTTTTCTGACAATTAAGCACATTTTCTCCAAAACTCTACCAAAGGGACACTAAACTAAAATATGACTCTATCTTACAAAAATAAGGGTTAAGCATTGGATAAATGGGGGTAAAAACATATTAAGAACGACGCATATTGTGCTCCTATCACAAATCCATAGATGAATTTAATTCTTGTTAACGGACACGTGAAGACAGCCAGGCTATTACTGATAACGGTCAGGATCAACAAACTGAGTCTGAGTCTTAGTCTGAATTTGAGGTTAAAGTTGAACCTAGACGAAGTAAAAGGACAGGGATAGAAAAATCCTTTGGTTCCTATTTTTTTACTTATATGGTTGAAGTTGAACCGCGTACGTTTAAAGATGCAGTAATCTTGACTGATAGTCCTCTGTGGAAAGAAGCAATCAAGAGTGAAATTTACTCCATATTGTATTATCACACTTAGGAACTCGTTGAAAGAAGATGGATCGATAGACAAGTACAAGGCAAGACTTGTTATTAGAGATTATAGCCACCATGAAGGTGTGGATTACTTTAACACCTATTCTACTCGGACGAGAATAACATCTATTAAGATGGTACCTGCAATTGCAGCTTGGCGCAGTCTTGAAGTATATCAAGTGGATGTGAAAACAGTCTTTTTGAATAGAGATGTAGATGAAGAAATCTAAGTGGAACAATCTAAGGGTTTCTCGGGTCGTAAGCAAGACAGGAAAGTGTGCACGTTGGTAAAGTCAGTATATGGTTTAAAACAAGCACCAAAGCAATGGCATGAAAAATTTGACTACGCCATGATCACCAATGCTTTCAAAATTAATGAATGTGATAAGTGCGTATACGTCAAGGATACGAAAAACGATATGTCATTTTGTGCCTATATGTGGATGATATGCTTATCGTCGGGAGCAATAATAAAATGATCAACTCCACTAAAAACATGGTAAATTCCAGATTTGACATGAAGGATATGGGACTTGCTGATGTGTTCTTAGAGATAAAAATCACAAGAATATCAGAAAGACTTGTACTGAAGCAAACACATTATGTGGACAATATCCTGGAGAAATTTGACAAGAAAGGGTCTGGAATTACCAAAACTCCGATAGACATGCTTTGGTAAATTGGACCTTAACATGTGGATTTTTGAACTGATACCAGTTAATTTGAGAAATTTACTGAGACGAATATTGTTTGGATTAAATACTTGTTTGCGATATTTCTAATATGCATGTCACGTTGTTAAGTGAAAAGAAATTTAAGCATGCATGATTTTGGTATCATCTCATTTATTAATGTTGTATATCTCAGTTCGGTAGATTAAGTGAAAAGAAATTTGAGCATGCATATTGATGGTGATCAATATGCATTCACAGTTCATTACCTCATCATTTTTACTTTGTTATTCAATTTACATCATTTTGTAAGGAAAATTAATATAAGATTATGGTCTATACGTACTAGATTAGGGTAACTCATGATGCTACACATTTTTATTTTTCAAATAACGAGTATATTCTTGGGGACGAGGTGAACTGACATAATAATTACCAATGAATATTTTCTAAATTTTCTATCATTTCAAAAAGAAATGAGACTTCTTTATTTGTATTACACATTTGATCTATATGTTGAACTGATGTAAATAATCTCGTATCAGTCGAAAGTTTTGCTAAAAAATATGGTTCTTACTTTTAGATTTGTTATTTTCTGTGACTCACGTCACAAATTCATTAGCAATATTTCAATATAATATTGGTTTTGAAATTGGGGGCGTGACAGATTATTCCATGAAAGAAAATTCAACTTGTTAAGCATTGATAGTATCATGCTTATTTTTCAGTTTCTGAAGCCAATAATTTGAAGACTGATCACATTCAACATTAAGGTCTTACAACTCAAAGCACCAACAATTTTATTGGACTCACCAGACAAAAATTAAATTATTAAATCTATGACCTCCATTTTACATAACGAGCATTTAACTTCTTGTGAGAGTTCAAGTACCATAACGTTTGGTGGTCCGAATACACCATAAATTCTTTATAGGCTATATAGTGCTCCCAATCACTACCAAAAAAAAAGGCTTTTTCCGACGAAATTAAAAAAAAACGGCCGAAGAATTAAAATTTCGTCGGTAATTCCAACGAATAGCCGACGATTTTATTTTTCGTCGGTGGAAAAATAAAATCGTCGACCATAGTTTAACCATAGCCGACGATACTGTTTTTTCGTTGGTATAAACAAAAATCGTCGGCTATATTCATATTTCAGTCGACGATTTGGATTTTTGTCGACCTTTCTCTGAAACATTAGCCGACGAAAACTTTTGAAATTTTGGCCGACGAAATTGACATTTTCGTCGGCTATAAGTCTATATATTTTCAGATCTAGACAGCAGCTGCTCATTTAAAAAAAAAATGAAAAAAAAACGAAAAAAAACGGGAGAAAGAGTGAAAAATTTGTGGGTATTGTTGAAATCCGTCCTCTCTTACATTGTGGAGCTATATATAGGTACATATATGTGTATATATGTTGATTTTGAGTTTTAGTTGAGTTGATTTTGAGTTTTAGTGATTTTGATTTAGTAAGTGATTTTTTGTTTTGTTGTTGTTTTAGTGTTAGAATGTATGTATATATGTTGATTTTGAGTTGTAGTTGAGTTGATTTTAAGTTAGAGTTTAATTATGTGTTTTAATTTGATGTTATTTTAATTAGTGTTAAAATATATATATATATATATGTGTGTGTGTGTGTGCATGTGTGTGTGGAGTTTAATTATATATATATATATATATGTTAATTAATGGTTGTTGATAGTGTAATTAACTTAAATAATGGTTGTTAATGGTATATATATATATGAGTTGATGTTGATAATAATATATATTGTAATGTAATTAATTATTAAGGATTTATATATATATGAATCCGGATAAGAGTGGATTTCGCTTCCAAGGCATGACCGACGATACACTACAGGAGTTGTGAATTTTTTACAGTTTGTCGAGGAAAATGCAAACGGGAATGAATACTATTATTGCCCGTGTAATAAATGTAGGTGTCGCAGTGATATGTGTCGATTTCCGATTAGGACAGTATGGGAGCACCTAAAGAGTAATGGGTTTTAGTCGAAGTACACACGTTAGATATATCACGGTGAGCCATCATTAGATGGATCGCATGATCATGGACAGTTTTTTTAGGCGGGCAGTAGTAGTACATCCAACGATCCAACAATGGCATTCGTCAACGACGTGTTTCCTTTTGAAAGCTGTGTACGTGGGGAACAATATATGCATGACCCGGTGCAGCCCTTCCCACAAGTTATCAACACTGCTGCCTTTGACAAGTACAACAAACTTATTGCATTGCAACAGACCCCTGTATCTTCAAGTTCTGAGAAGACAGTTATTGAAAGTGTGATGGAGGTAATGAGGATTAAAGTCGAGACAAAATCGACTATCAGGCAAGAGGATGAATATCTACAGTACACTTCTTCGTTGTTGGAGGAGGGTCATCGTAATCCTACCAATCACCGTAAGGTCCGAAGTATCCTCAAAGATCTAGGGCTTTTCTACATTAAGATCCATGCATGCGCATTTGACTGCGTTCTCTTCTGGGTAAAGATGCAGAAGGGAATGACCTTGCTAGCCTTGACGCATGTCCGATATGTCATTCTGACCGATATAAGTTGACGGGAGCAGGCAATAGGAAACCTGTGAAAGTGCTTCGGTATTTTCCGTTGAGAGATAGACTTGAGCAGTTGTACATGTCAGAAACCACCGCAAAAGCTATGAGATGGCACGGTGAGCGGGACTTGGGAGACGCAGATATCATAACACACATCTCTGACGGAGCGGCTTGGAAGCATATAAACAATGAGTTTCCTCATTTTGCGTCAGATGTCAGAAACGTCAGGCTCGGGCTCTCAACCGACGGCTTCAACTATTTCGGCACCATGAGACTTTCATACAGTATATGGCCGGTGATTTTGGTACCTTACAACCTTCCTCCGTGGATGTGCATGAAGAAGGAATATAATATGTTGACGTTGTTGATTTTGGGGCCTGGTTACCCAGAGAAATGTCTCGATGTGTATATGAGACCATTGATTGAAGAACTTAAGGTATTGTGGGACGTTGGTCATCCCAATTTTGACAAGTACAAGGAGGAGACGTTCCAGATGCATGCCATGGTTATTGGTACCATCAGTGATTTTCCTACCTATGGGATGTTGTCGGGCAGCGTTGTTAGGGGATACAAGGCTTGTCCAGAGTGCCTCAGCGATTATGGGAGCATCCCTCATTGCAACAAGATATGCAGAATGGGTCATCGTGTGTTCCTTCCGGCGGATCACCACTGGCGTTACGAGTCCGCCGCATTTGATGGAACCGAAGAACACGGTGGTCCTCCCAGAAGATGGACGGGAAGATAAATTTTAGCAGTGCTTAATGAGTACGATTTTGGGCCCCTCAGCAATCATCCCGATATTGTAGCGGAAATACCTGAAAGACCTGAGGAGTACAAATTCTGGACACATAAGAGCATATTGTGGGAACTCCCGTACTGGTGTGAGTTGTTGATCCGTCACTTCCTAGACGTTATGCACATAGAAAAAAATGTTTCTGAAAGTGTGGTGGGCACAACGCTGAACTTGGAGGGAAAGACGAAAGACGGTCCTAAGGCTCGCACTGATCTGCAAAACATGAATATCAGAAAACAACTATGGTTAAAACAAGGGAAGAGAAAAATGCCTCAAGCTCCTTACACCGTCAAGCCTGAGCATAAATCAGAAATTTTCCATTGGATAAGTCGGGCCAAGTATCCTTCAGGCTTTGCTGGAAATATAGCCAAGTGTGTGAACAGACAATTCAACAATCTTTACGGGTTGAAAAGTCATGACAATCATATCCTGCTACAACGTCTCTTCCCTGTTTTCATTCGACCATTCCTTCCCCGTCACGTTGTGGAGCCGTTAGTAGCGTTGGCAAGATTTTTCCAAAAGGTATGCACACGGGAAGTGAGAAAATCTGACCTCCGGTAAATGCAACAAGACATCGTTCATATCATGTGTAAATTTGAGATGATATTTCCTCCAAATTTTTTCGACATCATGTCTCACCTCATGATCCATCTTCCTCGGCAGTTGTTGCTTACCGGTCCTGTGCACTTCACTTGGATGTATCCGATGGAAAGGTACGTATTTTACACCTTATGTTAATTTCCTCATCAATATATGTGATTTATTATTAATGTATTATCATAACACTTTAAAAACTTGATTTATAGGCAACTTGGACAATACGGTGATTTTGTCCAAAACAGATCCGCAGCTGAAGGATGTATAGCTGAAGCATATATTGCGCACGCGTGTGTCACCTACATGAAGCTGTATTTAGGAGCGTTACAGGAAAGCATACCGGAAGATGTACCTTCACAGTTCTCTCCGACGATGTTGTACTTGGTGGAAAAATGCCAGTTTCCTACAAGTTGAAAGATTATGAGGTAGCCATTGCACATTGATGGGTACTAATTAACTATTTAGAAGTTCAGTTTTGGAAGAACATGCATCTAAACTGTGAACAAGTAGGAGGTGATCTCGATTACCACAACCGGACATTCGCAGAGTATTTCGGCCGCTGGGTACGTAACTTTATCATTATTCTATACGTATTTATATATTATTGTGTATAATTATTCATATTTATAGTTGATTCTGATGGTTGCAGATGGACCTTATTAAAAATAATAATCACCCAAATTGGTCGCACGAACTCAGACTTCTAGCGATGAAGCCAGTCTATTCAAAAGTTTATGCGATGTGCAAGGTGAATGGTGTGTTATTTCGATGTGAAGAGGGAGACGTCAGACTGAAAACACAAAATTCAGGGGTTATGGCACATGGTGGGGATGATGGAGTTCACTATTACGGTGTTCTCCATTCAGTTGTAGAACTGCATTATGGGGAAGGCATGAAAGTGCACCTTTTCAAGTGTAGATGGTTTGACACACGGCCGCAAAGCATGAAAACCGATCAATACGGCATAACTTCTGTGAACACTAGTACATCGTGGTATGAGGATGACCCGTTCGTTTTAGCCACATGGGTGAAACAAGTGTTTTATCTTGATGATCTCGCCAAGGGTGACCCGTGGAAAGTAGTCAACACTATCCACCATCGCAACATTTACCGGGCGTCTACACTTGGAGTGGCTGAAGAGAACGAGGAAGGTGGCACCGCGTATCAAGAGCCCAACTCAAACAGTATTCCTGACTCCTCTTTTATTCGCCTAGGCACGCCGGTGCGAATTCAACGTGAAGAGCCACTGCTTGTTGATGTTGATCCAAATGAAGAAACTAACGAGGACTCTAGTGGTGAGGAAAGACATAGATTACCCCTATCGAGCAATTCAGAAACCGAAGAAGACTCATCCGATGATTCCGATTACAATCCGACGGATTAAGTAATTTAGATGATGTAATCTTTTCATTTGTAATCCACTAATTTCTAATGAACGGGCGTGGGGATGAGCCTCCCAGCTAGGCTGGGTTCCAAACCCCTTAAAAAAAAAAATTTGAAATATGTTGACTGCTGGGTTTCTGTTTTCTTGATGTTCAATTTTGGTTATATATGAACAGGAAATAGGGATATGAGAGGTGTAAACCTACTGATTTTTTTTACCTTTTTCATATAATAGCCGACGAAAAACACGTTATTTCGTCGGCTATACTCATAATAGCCGACGAAAAATGCATTATTTCGTCGGCCATAACTATATTGAAAAATGCATATTTTATTTTAGACAGAAAACGACAAAAGAATTGCCGACGAGTACGAGGTTGTCTCTCGTCGGCTATGATTTAAAACAAAGGTTTATTCCTTCGTTTTATTCGGCACACAGGTTTTATTCCTTCGTTTCTCTAATGGTAGCGTTACCTTCATTAAATATTTTGAGGAAAATTTTTATACGATTAGTTGCATCTCATCGATTTGAAATTATTATCTTTTGAAGGTCAGGCTAAAAAACGTCATTTAGACAGTCCAATTACCATTTCTAAGCGTTTAGAGGTTTGACTTACCTGGTTTACCGTTCCGATCGAGCCTTTAACGTTGTCAGCTGAAGTTGGATTTTTTTCCATACATGTATTTAATCTTAACGGTGATATCTGACGGTTGGAATAGATTTTCTAAACTTTTAGATTCAAAATCAGAATATATGCACTAATGTTCCTTAACTTGTTTACTAAGTGTTTGAGTGAATGTATAGTTTCAAATAGTTACTATACGTACACTCTTCAAATGCAAAAATGTTGTGTAATAAGATATGACCGAAATAATGAAATACGTCTACGGTTGAAAAATGACAAGGTTCTGATAAAATTTGTGTGCCGAATGTTGCGGTTAACTGTTTTTTACTTTCGTTTTCCTATGGGTAGCCTGACGTTCGTTAAATCAATTTTGTAAAATTTTTATATGATTAGTTGCGTCTCATTGATTTGAAACTATTATCTGTTGAAGGTGAGGCCAGAAACTGTCGTTTAACTAGACTAATTTCCGTTTTTAAGCGTTTAGATGTTTGACTTAGTGGTTTGACCTATAGTTTAGCCGACGAAAATTATATTTCATCGGCTAAACTCTTGTGATCCGCGCTTTTTTATTGTCCACCGTTGGATGGCTCAGATCCGACGGCTGTTGATCTTCCAAAGTAAAGCCGACGACATTCAAAGAATAGCCGATGGAATCTTTTAAATCGTCGGCTAAACTCTTGCGATCCGCGCCTTTTTATTGTCCGCCGTTGGATGGCTCAGATCCGACGGCTGTTGATCTTCCAAAGTATAGTCGACGACATTCAAAGAATAGCCGACAAAATCTTTTAAATCGTCGGCTATTCTCTCTGCTATAAAAGCTGAAAGTCGCAGACAGCCGACTTTTTCTCTCCTAAACCCTAAAACATCTCCTCCTCCTTCTTCCCCTCCTCTTCCAGCCTCCTTCTCCTCCTTCCCCTCCTCCTCCGACCTCCTCTTCCTCCTTCCCCTCCTCCTCCTCCTCCTCCGGCCTCTTTCCCCTCCTCCTCCGGCCTCCTCCTCCTCCTTCTCCTCCTCGATCCGTAGGTAATTTTTTTTTTTTTTTTTGCAATTTATTTTAATTGTATAATTTAGGTATATAATTTAGATATTTAAGTGTGTGTTAAATTGTTATATATATTGGTTATATATATAAATTGTAAGATTAATTATATATATAAATTTGTAGATGAATTATATAAATTGTTATATATTTGTTAATATATACACATATTTGTATATATATATATATATATATATATATATATATATGTTAATGTATATTTTAATTGTTATATATAAATTGTTAAATTAATTATATATATAAATTGGTAGTCTAATTATATAAATGGTTATATTTATGTTAATATATAAATGGTTATTTGTATGTATATATATGTTAATGATGAAATATAGTTATATTTGTATGTAAATGGTTATATTTATGTTAATGGTTAGTATTATTTAAAATTAGTTAAATTATAAATATTAATTTGTTAGTATGTTTTAAAATATGTTAGTATTATTGGTTATTATATTAATTAGAATTTGTTATTTAATGTAATATAATTTAATATTAATTAATGTATTAATTTATTTGTATCCAGATGGCCGATGCATTTAGACAGCTATTCGGAGGTCGTCGTTCCAGATCTAGGGGTTCTGGAAGTTCTGGCGAATCCGGAGACTCCGAGAGGACCCCTAGCCAGCCTGAGACGACCACCAGCCAGGCTCAGAGGATCGATTCATCCCAGCCGCGGAGGAGTGTAAGCAACCGGCACCAGACCCTTTTATCGGCGGGGCGGCTGTCGAGCAGTTTATGTCCCCCTCTCCGGCCAGATCCTCTGAGATGTAGTACGCAGCTATTTCAGGACGACATAGCTCCAGACGTTCATTAGGTCCGTATGCCTGAGGTTCATCGGGAGCCGATGACGAGTCCTGCGCCGTCTGCTGCTGACTCTACAGAAGAGCCTACTCTCCCTAATCAGATATACCTGTCATACAACATTCCTGCCATACCCAAGGCCGACGAGCGTGGTGTGCCCATATGGCCTGCTAGGCCTCAGTACGTGAGTGTTGCGGAGGCATACCATTTTGAGCCATTTGAGAGACCTAAGCTCTTGATTTCGGCGAGATTAAAAGGAAAGTCGACAGACGGGTCATCGAGTTCAGGTAACATTTGATTTTATTAATTAAATGTTTTATTAAAATTAACGCACTAATATTTAATTTTATTAACCAATCGTCGTTTATGTGATAGGGACCGCCGCTAGCAGTTCAAGCAGGAATACGAGAGGTGTCATATGTTTTGATACGCTCAGGAAAAGTGTTGAGACCAGCGGGAGGATCCAGATCAACGAATCCCCTAATCAGGATGTTCAAGGGAAAAAACGCCGCGATTACGCGGGTTGCGTGGGAGCACTAATTAGGGATAGAGTCCCTATGTTGTGGACACGGTGTGCTGATGTGCCGGAAGAGATCAAGAGGGAGGTCAACAACGCGGCGTCGGTGAGTAATTTAAAAAACTTAATTTCTTTATCGTAATATTTAATAATTTTCGGTATTGTTATAATTTTAAAACTAATAAAATATTATCTTTCAGGCATACTTCGAGATTGCCGAACACAAGCAGGCTTGGGCGTACGCGATGCAGAACTCGAGGTACGTTGGGAATTCCTAATCTTATAATTTGAAATATTTTATGATATTAATAATATTTCTAATGCACTTTTGTTTTTTCCGTAGGTTCAAAGAGTGGAAGAACGAGCTCCGTACCCACTTTACCGAATACGACAAATATGGTCGTATGGGTACTCCAAGAGAGTTCATGTTCAGGGAGTACGAGTGGCGTTGGTTGAAGACAGTAGACTTCAACAACCCAGTTATGCAGGTAAATACTAAACTTAACTATAAATGTTTATTTTGTTAATATTTTAATTATTAGTTTAATTATTTTATAATTATTACACTAATATTTTTTTATGCATTTTTCTTATATTTTATTATTTGTTTGAAGGAACGGTCTCGGATAAACTCTGCGAACCGCCGCCGTAACACAACCTCCCATCATGGTGGTTCTAGGCCATTTTCACAATATCAGGAGGAGGCGCTTAGAGATCATCCTTTAAGCAACCCGTACGTAGAGACGTTCAAGAAGGGTTATCTATTAACGACAGAAGACTTATCCATACGTAGAGACGTTCAAAGAAGGATTTTAAAATTTTAATTATTAATTTTACTTAATTATATATTTGTTAGAATATTAATTTTTTTTTTCCCGTTCAATTAGGAGAGGGTGAACCAGGCCGAAGAAGAAGTGTTGCAGGAAGTAGTTCGGGAGACAGAACCGAACATTTCAGAGGAAGATCTGCAAGAACCCCTGAGCCAGGTTAACTGATCGAATGTCCAAACTGCAGCGAGGATATTCGACGCAGCCTTCCTAAAACGGTCAAACGACTACTACTGCCGAGGTTTGGGAAGTTCTGGAATAGGGGTCCTGAAGACCACTAAGGGAGCTCAAAAGAGGGGAGGCGGGGACACCCAACAGATGAAGGGAGAAAGGCAGAGATTGGCAGAAGAAAATGCAAGATTGGCGGCCCAGTTCCAGAGAACACAGCAGTATCATATGGAAATGGAGCGTTGGCATGCTGAATGCGAGAGACTTCGGCGACAGAACTACGCCGGCCAACAAAACTGGTGGTATGCTATGTTCGCGGCACAACAACAAGGCCTTGAACCCCCGCCCCCGTTTGAGCCGTTAGATGAACCTCGAATGCCGAGAGCTCCCGAGTTCATTCAGCAGGATGAGGAGCATGATAAACAGCAGGATGGTGGCCAGGATTAGGGTTTAGGGTTTAGGGATGGAACAAATTAAATAATTAATGAAAAACGTGTTTCTTGTTGAATTGTCATTGTGAATTGTAGGTTGCTTGGAATGGTAATTTAGATATTAATTTAATTTTTTTTCCCCAAAATGTAAGAACAGCCGACGAAATAATGTCATTTTTGTCGGCTATCACTGCTATAGCCGACGATTTTTACCAAATTTTGTCGGCTATAACTGTTATAACCGACGAAAATGATATTATTTCGTCGGTGGTCTATGTTAAATAGTGACGGTTTCGTCGGCTATAACTAATTAATGCCTCTTCAAATATTAATATATTCCGACGAAATTGACATTTTCGTCGGCTATATTTCAGAACAAATAACCGACGAAATAGAAGAGATCGTCGGCTATATTTTACGATATCGTTGGCCATATGTGAAAATATCCGACGAATTTCGTCGGGCATTATGCCAAGGTTTGGTCGACGAAATGTATTTTCGTCGGTGATAATGGTCGACGATTTCGTTATTTCGTCGGGCATATGTGAAAATGGCGACGATTTCGTTATTGTCTTCGGGTTTCGGTATTACCGACGCCGTTTTATCAACGAATAATAGCCGACGAAAGTTTCGTCGGTAGAAGGAATACCCGACGAAAATTTTGAATAGTAGACGAAATTTTTTTCGTCGGCTATTCTATCCAATCTGGTAGTGAATGTTGAATAGCGCGCACAAAAGCATAAACCAAATCATTTGTCGAATAGCAATATTTGGCATTACTTAATTTATCACCAGAAGATTTCATCGGTTTTCCTTCTTGACTAACAACAAACCCTATCCCCATATATATATGATGCATCATATTCAACTTATCAAAATCTGGTAAAGCAAGTACTAGAGCTATCATCAATTTATTTCAAATGTTTTTTATGGTGAGTATTTCAAACACTTAGTGATTAGATTCATAGTAGAGTTGAAATTATGAATAAATCTCCTATAAAATTATGCTAAACCATAGAACCTTCAAACTTCTCACAAAGATTATTAGCCACTCTTTGATTTATTGAACTTTTTTGGGATCCGCTTTCTTTAGCTTTGGGGAGGCTATTCATACCTTTAAAAGTGGCATTTAGACCTTCTTACTCAATCAATCTCCAATTTACTATTACAAAATATTGAAATGATATTTACACCTCCTTAATTTTCTGAAAATACCCATTAACCAGTAAAATCAGTAATAGTTCTTTTAAAATATTCTATTCACGTCCTTCAATTTTTTAATATTTCACAATCCTATTTTACTTTCAATTTTTGAAGAATAAAACAAAACATCCAATTTCAGTCGTGGATGTGTGAGAAGAGATTTGGGGAAGCCATAGCCAATTTTTGTATGCAAGTAAGTGACTTGTTGCATACAACACACACTACCAGGATAAAAATCTTAGGCGACGAAATGTTTTGCGTTTCATCGTCTAAGACATAAATTTCGTCCTCTAAGACAGTACTTTCATAGCCTAAGTTCTCTCTTAAGCGACGAAAATATTTCTCGTCGTCTTAGACAAGAACATTTACGATAAAAAAAATTGTTGTCACTTTGCTTCCTTCTTAGGTGACGAAACTTTCGTTCGTCATTTTAGTAACATAACTACTAAGGTGACGATTTTCTTGCGAGACGAAAGTCTTTTTTGTCACCATGTCTTGTCTTAGACAACAAGTGATACGACCCGAATCTTGAGTTACCTTTTGACCGGTTTATCTTTTATTTTTACGTTTCGGTAATTGTTTTTACGATTCAAAAGTTCTAAATGTTGACTTTTTTTTAAGTTGACCCGACTGAGATTTTTATTTCTCGACGAGATAGAAGACGTTGAAACGAGTTCGTGGACATGTGGCACGTCTAATTTGGAGTTCGTGTGACAGAGTTACGACGTAAAAATCGGAAAATTTCCGTTTTTGGACGAGTATAAATAGCGGGGGATGAAATTTCCCGAAAAGGAAACTTTCTTTTTCTTCTTTTTTTTCTTTCCTTTTCTTTTCTCTCCTTTCTCCCCGACTCAGCCCGAGCACGCGACCCGACGCCGCCCTTCACCGAACTCCGTCGTCCGGCTACCAATCGGTCTGTGGCGGGTGTCGGTCGACTCACCTCCTCCTCCTCTTCGCGACTGTGGCAGCGGCACGGCGCGGTTCGCAGCCGTTCAGTCGGAAAAAGCTGGAGAAGGTGCGACTGTGTCGAACCTCATTCTCCCTCCGCCGGCCACCAATTGGTGCGATTCTTGAGGGGAATTGAAGGTCTAGACTTGTGCAACAAGTCCGTAAAGGGGATTGAACCAATTTGTAACAGGTAAGAGAAAATTAGGATTTGAAATTTTTAGGGTTTTGTGAATTTTGGTAGAGGTTGTAATTTTGATGTTTTTGGTGTAATTGGAGGCTAGAATTGAGTTCAGGACATTGATTTGAGTGGAATAGGTGTAATTTGGTACTCGATTGGTGGAAATTGGGAAAAATTGGCGGTGGAGGAGGTCGGGCCGCCGTGTCAGCCGCCGTTTGCGGCGGCTGGGGCTGTTTTTGGCGGCGGGGACGACGGGGATAAGGTCATGAGGTGGTGGCGATGATGTTGGGTGATTTTGGAGCCGATTGGAGGTATTTTTGGCCTCCTATGGCGGCGCTGCCAGCGGCGAGAGGTTGAAGATGGTGAATAGTAAAACAGTAAAAGGTAAAAGTAATACAGTAAAACAGTAAATGATAAAAGTAAATAGTGAAAGTAAAAGTTAAACAGTAAAAGTAAATGGTAAATAGTAATTCTGACTTTGACCATTTACTGTTGACTATCCAAATTACTGTTTGATCAGTAATTTTTACTGTTGACTTACCGTAAAAAGGTTAAAAGCTGATTAAAATGGTTTTACGACGAAATAATCAGTAAAAGAATGGATCGGACTCGGGATGGGTGTCCTGAGTAACTTTGGGACGTAAATTGTTTCGGTATTTGAGACGTAATTTCAATACCGATAACAATAATTTAAAAATTGGATTATTCGGACAAGTGAGGACGTCACTGGATTTAATTTCTATAATACAATTCCGAGTTTTGAAATATGTTGTTAAACCCGTCTCTGTTTCAGGTCGATAAGTTACTCGACGGGACGAGAGCGCGGATTTCGGCACGCTCGACCGTACAGTGAGTGGATTTTTATTTTAAATAAATGCATGCATAATTATTTTAATGAAATACAGTTTATTTTAAATAAATGATTGAGAAGCATGAGAATTTATATAATTAAAATGCTATTGATATTTAAAAGAAATGTGGTTTTGGGTTTTACATTTACTACTGTTTTAGTAGTACGTATTTTAACCGGAAATAAGATTTCTGAAAATGGTAAGATTTGATAAATCATACTTAATTGTTTTTATTGTATTTTATATTTGAAAGACCGGTAATGATATTTCCGAGGAGCTTATGATTTCATTATTTATGATTTCACGACATGTGAGACATGTCGATATTATATAATCTTTTCGATATTATTTTTATGACATTGAGGCATGTCGGATATATATATGTTCCTTCGAGGCTATGATTCTATTTTATTATACATATATATAAGCCTCAAATGTGCGGTCGGGGACCATACTGATTATAATATATAAGGGGAAGCGTGCTTTCGGTTTTGTTTTCAGATTTTCACCATATCAGGGTCCAGATATATATATTGATGCTAGCTAGCTTAGCCGTCTGATCCCATGCGAGGTGCCGACTTGACCACATAGGTCAGATTCACGCTCGGTGGTCGACGTGTACAGGCATAGCGTGAGACGCTATAGAGTCTTAGAGGCTCAACCCTTAGCCTGGGAGGCTTAATAGTAAATGGTGGTAATGACGTTCCCCTGTTTATTATATGACCAATGTGATTGGTCATGATTTTTATATTATTTGGTCTTCGGAAATATTTTCTCTATGAGACCTTCTGTTATTTAATAATTAAATTCCCGAACCAGCGGGGCTGGGGTTTTTTGTGACCAATGGGATTGGTCGAGAAATATTATGAATTAATTTCAAAGGTATATTGTTTGGAATATATATAAACAGAAAAATTATTTATTTATTTGATTTTATATCAGCGAGGCTGATTTTTAAATATGATTTTCTTAAAACGTGGGACGTTTTATTTATAAGGCATGCATTGTGGTTTTTATTTCTAAAACATTGGGAAAGTAATATGAGACTTTCAGATAAAATATTATATTAAATTATTTTATTTTATCCACTCACTCTAACGTTTTTAATTTACTTTCCCCTGAGTCCTTCGTTTTAAATCGCCCAGGTTGCAGACTAGTTTATTTGAGGTCAAGAGTACTCGGAGTCGAGGCATAGTCGTCGTCTTTGCTTCCGCTTGGTAGGATCTGTTGATCCTTTTACCTTTTTTTATTCTTGTATCTCCAATTCTTTATTAGATTGCTCTGATGACTTGTGAATCAATTGGAATTGGTTTTATATTTATTTGTGGAAGTTGTTTGATTTTGGGGGAGCAGGTGGCTCCTGGAGTCAGGATGGTTTTGTTGAAGTGTTTTATGTTTTGTTTGGGAGGTTTGGGTTGTCCATTTTAAGAGAGGTCATGCTGATTTTTCGGTAAAATCTCTCTTAAGGTGGTCCCCGCAGGACCTTACCAGGGTTTCAGAGTAAAATCTGGTTCGGGTCCTGTCAACAAGTTTGTTACTTAGATGACGAATTATTTCGTCGCCTAAGTATTTCTATGATTATATATACTGGACTAGTTTTCCAGATCGTGAAAAAGACTTTCTTCCATTTCATACCAACAACGTTACCCTATCGAAAAATGCAATTTTTGCAAACATTGGCTTGGCAACATCTTGTCTCCGGACTCGACATGCTTCAGATTTAGCTCAATCGTCGCTTCGCATTGTCTCCATGACCGACCGACCCTCCACCTCCCATCCCTAGCCTTGCTTCGGCTCGGCACCACCATGGCACCGGCCTTGCTCGGCTTCAGCCTTGCTTGGCTCCGGCCTTGCCTTGGCCTCGGCTTTGGCTTGGCTCCGGCCTTGCCATTGGCTTCAGCCTTGGCTCGGCAACGCCACCATGACGGCCTCCGGTCTTAAAACTCTCCTAATGTTGGTATTCGGGGACTATATGCCACTTGTCTATTCATATACAATTATGTGGATGCCATGGCTACGTTCTCAGCTTCAATGCACCTTGTTTTGTGATGATATAATTGCTTCAATACACTTTTATTACAGTGTTCGCCAAAAGTCTAATATAGACGATTGATTCAATTTACATTACTTTTGTAGATGTTTCAAGGCGAGATTGAGTGTTTGTTGGACTGTACAACGACTCACACGATTCTGAGAAATCGGTAATTGTTTTCGGACTTTACGCTAAGAGAATAGTCATTATCTACAATGACAGGAACAGAACCCGTCATTAAGGGCGCAGGGTTGTTCAATTCTTATTGCCAAATGATACTGAAATTCGAGTAGCTGACGCTCTATATGCGCCTAAGGCGCCAAGAACCTTGCTAGCTTTCAAGGATGTGCATGATAACAATTATCACCAAAACACTTACGTTGAAGATGGAGCTGAATATCTGTTAATCACCTCCACTGAGAATCTGCGTACTCGCACTGTGGAGATGTGTAAGCGCGTTCGAAATGACATATATTTCACAACCATTCGAGCCCATGAATCTCATGTAGTAATTTTATGTGATTCCCCCGCTTACAAGCTTTGGCATGATAGACTCGGACATCCGGGTCGTGATCTGATGATTCATACTCTGAAATGCTCCCACGGTCATCTATTTTTCAGATCACAAAAGTAGAAAGGAAACCAGAAATCTGGACAAAGCCAAGTCGCCGCCGTGTATATGCGTTTCTGCCCTAGTTCGGTAGCCTTGCCGCCGTCGACAGCCTCTCGGCTCCAAGGAGAGGTTAGGCCTCCTCCTATTGCTCATGCCTCTGTAGAGATGTCTAATGCTCATCGTTCGTTTTGCAAAGGTTGTTCACTAGCAAAACTTCAAACAAGACCATCTTTTGCTATTGATAAGAAACAAAATATTATGTTCCTATAACGAATTCAAGGTGATATATGTGGACCTATAACACCAGAATGCAGACCATTTAGATATTTTATGGTTCTATTTGACGCATCGACGCGTTTGTCACACATCGCATTATTGTCCACGAGGAATGCTGCATTTGCTAAACTTCTAGCTTAGATTATTAAGCTTCGGGCTCACCACCCGGACAATCCAATTAAGTGAATTAGAATGGATAATGTTGGAGAGTTTACATCAAAGTGTTTTGATGACTATTGCATGTCAATCGGGATTTAAGTTGAACATCATGTCCCACGTTCATTCTTAGAACGGTCTTGTAGAAGCTGCCATCAAGAGACTCCAGCTTGTAGCTCTATCCCTTATCATGGCCACTAACTTGCCGGTTTTGGTATGTGGATATGCAATACTACATGCAGCTATGCTTATTCGTCTACGACCCACAGATAGCCAACCATTTAGTGCGTACCAGTTGGTAACTGATTACGAGCCTGACATTTCACATTTGCGTACTTTTGGTTGTGCTGTATATGCGCCTATAACGCCTCCACTGTGTACCAAGATGGTTCCACAATGACGATTAGCTATTTATGTTGGATATGGAGCACCAACAATTGTCCGCTACATAGAGCCTACGACAGGTGCATATGTTTACTACAAGATTTGCATATTGTCACTTTGATGAGACATCCTTCCCGTCGTTAGGGGGAGGTGGGGCTGCATCCGTCCCTAGTGAACGTCAGGAATTGACGTGGTTCTCTCCCACTATGTCTCATTATGATGCCCGAATGTCTCAGTGTGAGACAGAAATACAACGCATATTGGAACTACAAAAGGTTGCGGATTCGATGCCTGACTCCTTTACCGATATCGCGAAAGTGACAAGATCAACCATACCCGCTGCAAATGTACCTGCCTGGCTCAACATACCTCATCACGCACGAGCACGCGCCGCTAGCCATGGACCCACAGCCCTAGGTGTCGTCGGCAGCCTAGACTCGGCACCTCCAAGTGGAAGGCCGGCGTCAACTTCGGATCCCCCTAGAAAGAGGGGGAGACCAATCGGTTCCAAGGACACCGTACCTAGAAAGAGGACATGTGTTCAGGCACAAAGCGATATGTTCATCATCAATACTGTGACGCCGTCACATGAGATTGTCTCCGACTATACCTATGTCTAAGAATCAACTCTGAATCATCTGGGGGACGCCTCAGACTCACTGTTGATGTTGGAGAACAAGGAAATCTCACTAAACTTCTTATGCATGCACAATCTTATGGAAAGGAATTCCATGTACATCGATGATGCATTCGCCTACGCCGTCGCTCAAGAAATCATTAACGACGATGATATGGAACCCCGAATTGTTGATGAGTGTCAACGAATGGCGGATTGGCCGAAGTGGGAAGAAGCAATCCAGGCTCAATTAGACTCTCTAAAGAAAAGGCAAGTATTCGGACTGGTTGTGCCTACACTGCCGAAAGTGAAGCTTGTTGGACATAACTGGGTCTTTGTCAGAAAGCGCAATGAGAATGGTGAAGTCCAGCTATATAAAACTCGACTTGTGGCGCAAGGTTTTTCTCAACGCCCTGGAATTGATTATGAGGAGACGTATTCTCCGATCATGGACATTATTACCTTCCGTTATCTAATCAGTTTGGTAGTCTCAGAGAGACTCAGTATGCAGCTTATGGATGTCGTTACAATGTATCTTTATGGGGATCTAGATACCGACATGTATATGAAAGTTCCTGATGGACTTTCATTGCCCAAATCATGTGAGCAGAAACCACGAAGTGCTTTACTATCAAGCTCAAACGTTCTCTATATGGACTTAAGCAGTCCGGAAGAATGTGGTATAGCCGCTTAAGCGACTACTTGGTTGGGAAAGGATACAAGAATGATGAGTTATGCCCTTGTGTGTTCATAAAGAGAACAAATTCAGGATTTGCCATAGTCGCCGTCTATGTTGACGATATGAACATCATTGGAACTCTTAATGAGATCAATGAGACCGCGACCTATTTGAAATCCGAATTCGAAATAAAAGATCTGGAAAGGACTCGGTTTTACCTAGGCTTAGAACTAGAGCACCGAAGTGGTGGAATCTTTGTACACCAATCTGCATATGTCCGAAAGATGCTCAGGCGATTTAACATGGACAAAGCTATGCATCCTACAGGCACTCCTATGATCGTTAGAAGTCTGGATATTAACTCCTATGCCAAGTCGTGGTCTCGATACGGTTTTGGCACTACCCCCTCCTACCAAGATACACCAAATGATGTGATGGTGATAGGAGCATAATGTGCGACGATATTAATATGTATTTGCCCTCGTTTATACTTTTTTTAACCCTTATTTATCTAAGATAGAGTCATAATTTAGTTTAGTGTCATTTTGGTAGAGTTTTGGCAAAAGTTGCTTAATAATCCGAAAAATGACTAAGTTTAGAAATTTGGAAAATAATGCAAAATGTGTCTTTTTCGTGATTCTGAGACGAGTGGAATTGTGACTTATCCTTTACCAAATTTGATGAAATTTGGTATACATATATTTGGCAAGCTAAAGTATATTGTGTCAAAATTTCAGATCAATCGGAGTTCGGGAAGTCACCCAAACGATGGTTGCAACTTGGCAGTTTGAGCAAAGATCACCAGGGACTACCAGGATTTTCCTGAGACTGTGTCCTGAATTCCATAATTTATGTGGGACACATCGCTTGGAACTAGAGGACGTGTCATACGTTGTTAGAAAGCTATACGAGTCTAGTTTCTCTGAGACTTAGAATCGCATCAATCGGAGCACTATGGAAAACATTATGCCAGTTGCAACGCAACAAGGTCACTGCCAACCGATTCCACCAAGCTTCTGCCTCTCTTCCTTCTTTTCTGTTTTGGATGGACATTTTGACATTCAAATGCATACTTGAAGATTTTCCAAGCTTAATGGAGGTTAGAGGAAGGCATCAAGATCATGCAAAGTGGAGAACCATGAAGAAACAAGCATTCCTAGTCCAACTAGGAAGAGGCTGCCGAAAAAGGCAGATTGTTGCCGATTGTGCACTAGGTCGGCTGGGGCATTTTTCTATGGATCAAAGTTTATCAAATGGAGTTGTCAAGTCCACATCTAAAGTCTATAAAGATATCCAGCCCAAACCATGAAGGAAATTCAGAAAATAAAGTCCTAGAAGAACCAAGAAAGGAATGTATCAAAACCTTATTCTACAAGGTTTTGTTTACCAATTGCAGCTAGGTCTTCCCTAGGGTTTTGCCGGCCTCTTCTCCTATATATAGAGGCTGCCTTCATTCAGAAAAAGTGGTCACATCTTTTAGCCAAAACTCTAGTTATAAACTCTACCAAATAATCTACCTCAAGTCCTACATAAAGTGCTAGCCGAAACCATCTCACTACCACCCAAAAATCCAGTCCGTACAGCCATCAATCTCCATCAACATCAACACGAACTGCTGCACCAAAGGTGTCTAAATGTGTGATCTACTCCCCTCGGCTTGTAATTTTATGGTTTTATGCTTTTATGTCTATGTAAAACATATGTTCTTTTGGTATTTGTTCTTATATATGTCTATGTATGAACAATTTTTTTGTTTGGTTTTGCATGTTTAATTCAAAGCATGATTTTGATTCTTTGTGTGTGATCAACTCTAAAGTTTTGATTTCATGGTTTTATGAAAGATAACATGTAAACATAATTTGTAAATAAGTAATCGGTTAGAACTTAGGATGCATGCAATGACTTGATTTTGAATTCGATATTGGTTTAGTCTTTTAAATCCGTGTGCCTCAAAGATTGCTGCTTAGCACAATTGCAATGTGTTTTGAGTATTGATCTTGCTTCTGTCAAACAAATAGGTTGAGTCATACGCAAAGTTGTCTCGATTGATGTTATAACATCAAACTAGAGTGGTTTAAAATGACTATGCATACTAATAAGAAGTGGTGACGCCTTGCTTGTTAATATGTTTCCAATTAAAACGGATTTCGTGCTTCATTGGTTAATTGGTTATGTTCTACGCGAAGTGTCTATAATCAATTAACTAAAGATTAGGATTATGCGCGAAGTTAATTCTGAGTAACTACGAGAAGTCTTAAACAACTAAGATAAGCGCGAAGGCCCTAGTTGGGTTGGAACTAAGTCGAGTCTAGAATATTTCAAAGCATGCTTCTTGATTTCTTATTTGTTACTTGTTTCAATTTGTGATAGTTAGAGATATGTGTTTTGTGTGGAAGATGTCGACCAAACTTGTACATAGTAGTTTAGAGTTTAATTTCTTGCAATTTATTTTCTTGTCTTAGGATTTTAGGGCAGCCCTATGGCTGTCAAACCATTGTCTTCCCCCATTGTGACGTTTTTATTATGTATATATGTATATATTTGTCTAACATTCTCATGTTTCAGGTACCCTTAATCCCCGGCTTAGAACGATCCCTACTTATGTCTATACTACTAACGATTGTAGGGTTATTATTGTGCGTCGATTGTAGGATTTGCTGATGCTGGATATTTATCTGATCCACAGAAAGGACGTTCCCAAACTGGTTATGTTTTCACCATTGGGAATACGGCGATATCTTGGAGATCAACCAAGCAAACCCTTGTTGCTACCTCCTCGAACCATGCTGAGATTATTGCACTACATAAAGCAGTCAAAAAGTGTGTTTGGCTTCGCTCAGTTATATCTCACATTCGAGAGTCAAGTGGACTTGTGTCTACAACGATGGGACCAACTTGCATATTTGAAGATAATGCAGCATGCATTGAGCAAATGAAGTTGGGATACATCAAGGGTGACAATACTGAACATATCTCGCCTAAGTTCTTCTACAATCAGTAGCAGTAAGAGACTTTAAATATCCAAGTGAAGCAATTCAGCTCAGAAGATAATGTAGCTGATATGTTCACTAAGTCTCTACCCAAATCTACATTTGTGAAGTATGTAAAGCGCATTGGTATGTGTCGCTTATCCGAACTCAAAGACTGATTGATCATCAGGGGGAATTCTCGTCTAGACTTCAGGGGGAGTCTAGTTATGCATGTCTCTCACACCTATAGTTGGTGCGTTGTACTCTTTTTCCTTAGACCATGTTTTTATTTTTGCCCAAGAGGTTTTTGTTTGCTGGCAAAGGTTTTAACGAGGCAACAGTTTATGCACCATAGAGGACGCGACACAAGGGGGAGTGTTCAAAGAAGGTTAATTCTGTAACTTCCATTATGTGTCTTGTCCTAATTAGACTAGATAGCTAGAATCTTTATTAGATAGGGAATCCTTGATTACCAGAGATACTTGATGTAATGCCTATATAAAGGCCTCCTTATCAATCAATAAAGCTACGCTTTTCATATCATCTATTTATCCTAGAACAAGAACAAAAAAATAAATAAAAAAGGAGTGAAAGTTAATGGCATACGCATAAGAAAGTATGATGTATGCGTTAATTTCAAATTATTATGGACTTGAGTCTCCAATTAGAGCTACAAGCAGTTTTTAGAATGAAAAAGGTGGCCCAATAAAATAACTTGAGGCATCTATAAACGTTTCAGCGTTATGTGATGCCTTGGTGACTAGAAGATGATGACTCAAGGATTGAATTAAAGGCTCTACTAGGTTCTCGAAACACTTTATGATTTCCCTTATCCATTTTTTTGTAAAACACCTAAACATTTTCCTCATTACAACCTTCAGTATTACCTCTTTAATCCTTAAGATTGACAACTTTTTCTTTGATCTCTGGAGATGGGTTACAATAGTCGAAAATATGTATTGGTCCGTTTGGCAAGTAGTTGGTATATATCTTTCATGAGATCTTTTAATATGTTCACAAAGCGCGTTTCTTTCTTAATATGCGAGGCTATTTTGCCTCAACAATTTTAGTAATAAACTCTAAAGGTAGCTATATATACTTGTCATAAAAAAATAAAATAATAAATACCAGCAAGAATGTAAAAAGACTTTTTTTTTTCAATCGGAAATCAACAAACTTTTATTCAGTAAGCAGTATAAAGATAACACATCCATATGGTCGACCTATGACTCACCAACCTAACTCTAGGCTGATAGAGCCAAGAATGCACCTACCTTTTCAACACAGATTGAGGCACAAAATTCCAGTGTTAAAATATATAAAAGCAGTAATAAAGTGTAACAACCAAATACCTCTGACACTTTGACCAGATTCAACTTAATCCAAACTAGCAACAAGAGGAGAATTAGCCTCCTCCCTCACTTGTTTGTCTGACCCCAGGACATTATGTGCATGATCCACTAGAACTACTTCCTTTCCTGCTTTTCCACTAGATGCTTCTACCATCATTAACTCTTTTACATGAGGTTTCTTCTTAAAAAACCTCTTCTTTGTCCCTGAACTTTCAGCTGACTTCGAAGTTGTAGAGTCTTTAGGTCCGTTTTTACTCCCTTTTGGACGACCAAGCATTTTTTTTTTTGGTGAAATCAGTAACCTGCCATTCTTATGTTTTGCCACCAAAGTCATCACTCCTCCTCCGAAGTAGAATACTGAACATACTTTTTCCAATGACGTTTCCAGTCTGAGACCGCCTTTCTCTTGAGTAGATTAATTAGTGAAGCCTCCTTAACTGTAGAATCAAATGTGAAGGAGGACGTCCCCATTGTACCTGTTGCTGACAAAACAGGCTCAATAAGCAGACTAGCTAGGGCACCAGCCTTCCTCGGAGCTACCAATGCATTCGAAACGGAAGGCAGGATGAGGCATTCCACACTCAGCACAGGAGACATCGCCTATAACACCATCTCTTCTACCACAACCGGTACATGAGGCTTATCTTGTAACACCAACTCCTCTACCACAATCGGCAAAGGAGGCATCTCCTATATCACCATCTCCTCCATTTTTGTCTCCTGATTTTGTGCATCGCTAGGACCATCAACTAAAGACAGGCTCGCAACCCCGTTTCCCTAACCTGAAACAGGGTTTGAAACCCGAGATAGGCTCCCAACCTCGCCTCCCAGCAGGAATAGCATGCTCACCCTCATTGATGCTCAAACCAGTAAACTCCATATCAGATCCCAAACTGAACAACCTCTCGTTCGTTCAGCAAAAATTTATCACACCCCGTAGCTTCATGCATAAACAAACCACAAGCATCACAAAAGTCATGTACTTTCTCATAAAACAGATTAATTTCAACAGTAACAGTGGACGAGAAATCAAATTATATCCAGGATCGTACCCTACGACGGACATCAAACTCCAGTATGATTTGTTACATCGGTTCCCTACGATTCAAAGCAGCATAATCCAACTCAACCACATAGCCAAGTGACTCACCAATTACCATAAGAGCGTCCTTGTTCCGAAGCTTCAGAGGCAGCCCCCGAATCGCAATCCAGGCTTCTAACGCAAAGAGAGGGACCTCCTCCATTGGTCGCTCCCCATCATAATCGTTCAACACCAGCATGGTGTTCTTATAAAACCACAGATCCCCCTTGAGAGCCCAATTCCCATCTGACACATGATCGAATTGGAATATGTAGCGGTCATCCACCTCATGAATTGAGAGGCCTCTCTTCATCCGCCAAATCGTCTGAATTGTACCTTTAATGCCCGAGAACAGATGGTATTGGCCAAGCAGACAACCGACCAGATATAAATAGTGGTCGACCAAGGCTGCTTGTCCTGCCGTTTCGAGGACAACACAAGCCGAGACGCCACGCTACTCATCTGCAACGCACTAGATCGCCATCCGAGCATCTCAGAGATGGAGAGTTGATCTATTTGGAAGGATTTTGGAAGATTTTGCTGTGACGAAACCCTAGACTAGGTTTAGGGAGAGCGACAGTAGGTTTATGTATTTTTATTTGGAAAATACTTGTGTCCATACTAGTATGGACGTGTGCGTCCATACTCTCTCTAATTTGCATATATTGGTCAATGTTATCAACAATTTTAACCGTTCAAAAGTTGAATTAATCAACAAAGATCATTTATGTAAAAATTTAGAATAAACAAAAATCGTTTGCTCATTCGATTGTGTTCAATTGTTTCAAACAAATGAATAGTTCTAGTGAAAGTTGGGAGTCTCATGATCAGCCGTCCATTTGTTTAATACAATCGAATGACCAAACGATTCTGGTTTATTCCAAATTTTTACATAGATGATCTTTGTTCATTAATTTAACTTTTGAACGGTTAAAATCGTTGATAACATTGCCCAATATATGTAAATTAGAGAGAGTATGGACGCACAGGTCCATATTGGTATGGACACAAGTATTTTCCTTTTTATTTTCTAATTTTACTGAATGTAAAAAGGAAAATACTTGTGTCCATACCAGTATAGATGTATACGTCCATACTCTCTCTAATTTGCATATCTTGGGCAATGTAATCAACGATTTTAACCGATCAAAAGTTGAATTAATCAATAAAGATCATCTCTGCAAAAATTCAGAATAAACCAAAATCGTTTGCTCATTCGATTGCATCAAACAAATGAACAATTTTAGTGAAAGTTATGAGTCTCATGATATTTGTTTACATTTATTTTTTACAGAGATGATTTTTATTGATTAATTTAACTTTTGAACGATTAAAATTGTTGATTACATTGCCCAAAATATGCAAATTAGAGAGAGTATGGATGCACACCATCCACACTGGTATGAACACAAGTATTTTCCATGTAAAAAAACTTATAACAGGAAAAAATGACAATAAACTCTTAATTTAATTTAGGATTTTCATTTAGATGCTCTTTCATCACCGATTTACAACTTTACACCATTCTATGATTCTAAATAACACCACATTTGCTTTCAAATATGAGAAAATAAGAATTAGCATTCTCAATATTATCATCATCACTGGATTTAGAATTTGACTTGATGCTTATTTGTAAGAATAATACAATATTTCTTGGACATGATTCACGAAATACCGTGTCGTTTAGCATTCACCCAATGAGATACGTTTGCACAACAATTATCAGGAACTTTCAAGTTTAGTAACCATTCACATATAGCTTTCACTACCAGAATAAAGATCATGGGAGATAGAATAAATTTGTAGCCTTAGAGCTCCGTTCGTCTTCCCAATACTTGGAAGATGAAATATTAATCGCTTAAGTATCGTCATCTAAAGTTGGTAGTCTACATCAAAGGTGATAATTTTTTTCGTCGCATAAGTCACAACTAGAAGATGAATATGATTTCGTTCTCAGACGCACACTTGCGTATAGATAGAGCTCTGATCTTCACCCCAAGGTACGAGACTCATTCACATTCTTCTCTTCTCTTTTGATTTGGCAATAAGTGCTAACTCGAGCGTTAGAGAGGAAATGATCGGAGCCCTCCGATCATCCTTTTAACGTGTTTTCTGCCTTGCTAAAAAGCTAAACTCCAGCTTTAGCAGTGAAACCCCGTACAACAGAATCATAAACAGATCCACTTGAGTGCGGTCTCATGTTAAGATAGCTAGGATACACCCACAATACCACAAAATCATAATCGTCATAACCATGGTGTGTAACTAAAGTTCCTTGTTATTAGAATGAATCAAGAGTTTATCACATAAAAAGTAACACACACATGCCGATATCTCAGGCCATAGATATTGTGAAGGAAGTGTGTGTCGTTGTAGTGATCATGCAACTTACATTTGAACTTCCTATAACAACTGAACTTTATTTTTTTGTTTTGCTGAATAATTTGGGATCCAATGCATTCGGTCAAAATCTCCACCTTCTTGTTGTCACTGTTAATAGTCACCTCAATCATAACTTTCCCAATTATTATCCTACTTGTTTTTATCTGTTTCAACTTAGCAAGACTAACGAAGTCTCTACATGCTTGAATGTGAAGCGCACTTCAGAAAACGCAATGTCATGGGAGGACCCAACTTTTTTTTAACTTGTTTTTATTATATATTATTTACAAAATACCATAATGCACTCCACCTTTTACATAGATTTGAACTCATGAGTTCAACAAACGATGTTAGTTAGGCTCACCGATAAGTACCAAATTCATAGTGAAATTTTTTTTTCTTATATATATATATATGTATATATCTAATTAATTAACTCACACTCTTACACATGTTCGTTAGGTTTGAACCCATAACTTCAAAATTGTCGTTAAACCACGACTCATCAACCATGTGAAGTATTTATTTATTTTTATTTTATTTTTTTTGAAGTAAGAACGAAGCCTATTTTAAAAGATGTTGGGAATGATTTGATACAATCAGCTTAGTTTTTGGGAGGCTGTTGGAAATTAAACCAAGACCATTATCATAGAGATTTAGTCTTTTCATATTCTGAGACTATAAATATGAGAACTTTGTCTTTCTGTGGAATTAGAACCGTCTGAGTTATAGTCTACATGGGATGGATTGAAGAGTGATATAAAATGGCTCGAAGAATACAGAAAACTATTCTACTCACTAGCCCAAAGAAAAACTGAAAGAAAGAAGTAGGAACTAGGAAGAAAATAAGAACAAGGAGAGAATCAATCGTCCGGATACCGGTTTTATGTTTCCCAAAAAAATCTGGAGATAACTAATAGTATAGATACAGAATATTAAGGTAGTAGTGACAGGCGATTATAAAAAGCATTTTCAGACTGCTGATGTAGGCTTCACCTTCCCTTGCAGAAACTGAAGTATATGTTCCCGCTTCCAGTTGTCGATTCTGTTAAAAGAAAAAACAAAATTGTACTTAACAAGTTTGTATAGATAGCTTTTGCTCAAAAAGGTTATTGATGGAAATATCAAAGTGCTATACAATCCAGGAACCTATAAATGACAACACAGGTTTTGCAACCACCATCGGATTACAGATGCACATGGACAAGTTAAGGGGACATTATTATTGGATAGCATGATATGAGGGTGATAAAAGCAGAAAAAGCATGCTACTCAATTGGGACTGACCAACTTACTGAATCTAGAAGAGAAAATTATAACTCACCTTACTGTTTCCTTATGTTCGCCAGCATCATCTAGCATGATCAACTTTGGAGGAGAATTGAAGATGTATTGAACTTTAACTGATGGAAATCGATCCTTCTCTTCTTCAATAAAGCCAACAATTTCTGGATAGAATACCAGTTTCCTCATGCAGACCTCAAGTATTGCACCAGAATAGGTAATCTGCAGTTACAGAGTCCGAATAAGCATTTTGTTTTGTGTTTAGAGGCTATTATGTTGATTTTTCAGTTACAGAGTAATACAAAAATGGACTCATATTTTCTTCTCTCAAGCTTAAACCCCCACCACACACACACTCGCGCGCAAACACACACAGCAATCTCAAAAACCCCACTACTCTTTGTTTGTAAATCTAGAAACTGCAAAGCATAGGGGTGGCAGGCTGCTGATAGCCCTTGATACTGTTTAGGGATTGTCTGCTGAATTTAGAAAAACAATTTAAATTTGTAGTAGGCAGCCATGAACACTAAAATAAACATCTATAGGCATCAAACAAACTCTACAAGAAGTGTTTCGTTCCAAGCCACTGTAGCTGTGCTTCAAAAACTGTACGAAATCAAGACTGTAGTCTGTAGTGGGAAGTTTATAAGCCAAAAGCCTGGCCAATACTTTACAGCAAGGGAAGCGGTAGAGCAAGCGATGCTTCCCAACACAAAGTTTCAATCAGTTTTCTTTCATGTGATCTATATCCTGACTTAAGGGCCACTGCAGTAAAAGATCGTTTACGATATTAAAAGACAAAATGGATTTTTAGCAATTGATAAGATTCACCAAAAAGGTCTTGTTATTAATCCTGGGAGTACTGAAACCATTGAAATAACAACTCATTTGGCACTGTACAAATAATTCAGGCAATATTTTCAAAAGGAGTTGCAAATGAATGTACGATGATTGATGGTTCTAAAACCACTAAGCCTACTTGGATTAACTTTGCGTGTGTAAAAATTCTTTAGCAACCAAGACAGGATAAATTCTACATATTGCAACTTTAATGTGAAGTTTTTCTATCCCTATTTTTATTTTGACTATAATTGTGAGACTTCGAATCTTACCATTAATTGTTGCACTAAAGGTATGGAATTTATACATTATTCCAAATAACATGATTAACCTATCTTTCTATTTAATAAATGACATCCCTAAGAGAACACAAAACACCAATGTAAATAAAAGACTAATGGCAGGAACGTGATAAAGAACATAGGTGGAAGGGCCACTCGGACTTATTTTAGGGAAAGAAGCTTCCAAAGCTCTGACTTGGCATCCTATTAAGGATGATGGCCTAGTTTGGGATCTTGGTTAATTAGTTTGGAAAAATTTTAAATAAATAAAGGCTGGTAATATTAGGAATTCTGTATATCTTATTAAAGCAGAATAGAAAGGGTTTTTCCTCTTCTTTTTTTTTTCTTTTTTTTTCTTCTATTTTATTTATTTATTTTTTGAAATCAGGTTCTATACAAAAGCAATTATTAGGATTAATATATCCTAGTTTTTCAAGAACTGTCATAGGTAAACAATTTTTTTATCTGAAATCATAGCTATACTTATATTTTAAGCTGTTGCTCTCTGGGTTCTTGTGATGCAACCTAACTCGAGGTGTGAAATACAAACATATTGAGTTTGCATCAGTGTGAATGAGGTGGAGGAGATGGGAAAGAGTTAGGAGTCTCTCGGTGTGATACCTAGACCTTACTAGTTGGATACCTAGAACCTACTAGTGTGATGCGAATAGTTTCTCTATAAATCTTTTACTTCCCTATCTTGTTTCCATAAAAGTTATTTTGTTCCTAAACAACTAGACATTTCGGAAACCCTAGGATGTACAGAGAACACTGTGTATGGGGTTTACTATTACGGATGTGGGAATATGGAGAACTATTCCATACGAGTTCAGTACACTTGAAATTGTAATATTGAGTTCCATAAGACTTTGGTAATAGAACTTCATACAATCAAAACTCAAATTTGAAAAATACAATGCCACGTGTTTATACATAATAACCAAGTTTCTATGTAATTTATGTAATCCAAGTATTTGTAGTTTTCCCTTTACCCATGTGGCCATTTATTAACCATGCACACCTTGCAAGATTAACGTTTCAGAGAACCTAATTTCAAATCAGAACTTTCTAATTACACAAATTTAAACAGCAGCATATGAGTAGGACAATAACATGATATCAACTTTCATTTTGTACCTTGGTCATGGAATCATTGGAATCCTCAGTGCAACACTTCTTACAGTCTGATACCAATTCTGCTATCAAAACTAGGACGTCAGTAAGTCACAGAAACAGAATAATAGTTAACAATCAAAATCCCAAGGTTTCATTAAAAATATGCTTGTGATACAGATACCATGTAATGAAGGTATAATAGTTTAGCTAGTGTTATACAGATGCCATATCAAGTCTGGTTTATTATTAAAACATTCAACTTTTTTTCTCACCTATTCACTACACTTTGCTTCCGCAGTCTTTTAAATGATGTTTTCTTGCTTGTAAACTATGTAGAAATACTGTTGTATTTACATGACTTGGTGTTTGGGTACTGAAATATAGTTAAATTCCCTGATATCTATATGGCAATTGCTACAGATGTGATACTTGTCAATGCCAAGAATGACGACTTCAAAAAATCAATACCTCTGTAAATCTCAAATTCCCAACAAAGTCAGTTACGTTTTTATACGGAAAAATTCAAAACCATTCTTCTCTGAAAGCACACAGAACCCTAGTATGTATAGGTAGGGACTCGCACATGAAGCGAAACCAAATTCACACTTTCATCTTCGAAAGAGGAGCATTTCGATTTCAAGACCATCACCCAAAACTCGAATCTAAATCAACTAGACTGGATACTAAAACCATCAAATTAGACGAAGCAAAACACTCACAAACATCACACGGATCAAGCCAACAATTTAGAAATCAAAGCTGAGAGAGAGATGAGAATGGACCTTTGTCTTTGACATAGTCAGCGAGACTGTTGCAATCAGAGCAGAGAGCAAGGCCAGTGAAACCAAGATTCTCGCATTCCCTAGTACTCAGCTGCTCTACCGATGCTGATGATAAACCCGCCACACACACCACCACTACCAAAGCCCTTGCGATCCACGCTCCCCCCATCTCTCTCTACTTGTTTTGTCACACTGACCCAAACTCGGAAGCCATAGTAGTTAAATTACCCTCCTAACGAACTAACGACGTCGTTTCACTCCACTAAATAAAGTAGTGTAATTGTTTTATTCGCCAAGAAAACAAATATAAGAGAAAAGGCCGCAAACCAAAACCCCCAAGGCTCTCGTGCTCTCTTCTTCTCGGCTGCGCTCTCCCCTCCTTCTCCTTCTCCTTCCTCCTCCAACCTGAACTAGAGCCAAGGCTGAAGCCTTTTATTATTATTTTTTTTTAATCCAAAAAGGAAAGCCTATTCTTCTCTCTCTCTAGTGTTTCTGTTCGGTCGCCCTATAATCGTGGCCATCTCACATCCTCTAAAATCCTCTCCCTCAAATCCATGGCATAAAAGCCCAAACCAAACCCTCCATCCCCCTTGTCTTGATCGTCAATGGAGCTGAGAAGGGTTTCAATCTCGAAGCCTTGCGCTTTCTTAATCAAGCGCCCATTGAGCTGCGTCCCACGTCCTCAGCCTCCTCAGCCTCCGCCGAATAATCAGGGATTACTGGACCGGGTATCCTCTATTCTCTCAAACTCATCATTCAAGTACCCTCAATGTAGATCTCTCATCTCCCTCTTGTCCCCTCACGACTTCGACACCTTGTTATATTCCATCTCCACATCCCCCTCATTGAATCTCAACCCCAAAACAGCCCTCCGTTTCTTCCATTTCGCCTCCGCAGCTTTCGACTTCCACTTCACTCTTCGCTCTTATTGCCTCTTGGTTCGTTTACTTGTTGTTTCCAATCTCAACTCCGCCGCCAGATTGCTTCTGATTCGCTTGATCGATGGCAATGTCAAAGCTCTGTACGCTCTCCCGCCCACTAATAGGCATATTGAGATAGCCATGGCCATGTCCGACAAGGATATGTTGGTTCAGGCATTGGATATGTTGGTTCATCTCTACTGTACGCAGTTTAAGGATTCCGGGTTTTGTTCTGCCATTCATGTGTTTCAGTTTTTCGCTAATAAAGCTATGTTTCCGTCCCTTAAGACTTGCCATTGTTTGTTGAATTCCTTAGTCAAGGCCGGCGAACTTGATAAGAGCTACATTGTGTTTGAAAGTCTGTCTCGTAGTGTTTCTCTTGATGTTTACTTGTTTACTACTGCAATTCAAGCATTTTGTAAGGGAGGAAGGGTTGATGATGCATTAGGTTTGTTCTCTAAAATGGAGGCTCTCGGCATTGCTCCAAATGTTGTTACTTACAACAATGTTATTCATGGGCTATGTAACAGCAGACGATTAGATGAGGCTTTCCAGTTCAAGGACAAGATGATAGAAAACAATGTGAATCCCAGTCTTATGACATATGGTGCACTGCTTAATGGTTTGACTAAGCAGGAGAAGTTTGAGGATGCAATTTGTGTTTTGAAGGAAATCGATAGTAAGGGACTTGTCCCCAACGAGGTTATCTTTAACATACTGATTGACGGCTATTGTAAAGCGGGAAAGATAAGTGAGGTAATGAAGATAAGGGAGGTAATGTTATCCTATGGGGTTACTCCAAATTCTGTTACCATTAACTCTCTACTGCAGGGATTTTGTAGAAGCAACCACTTTGAGAATGCTGAGCTGCTCTTAGATGAGTTGCTATCCAGTGGCTCATCTGTGGACCAAGTCGTTTGTTTCTCCGCCATTCATTCATTATGCAAAAACTCTAGGTTTGATTATGCACTGAAATTCACAATTGAAATGCTTTTAAGAAACTTCAGGCCCAGTGATAACTTGCTTACTACATTGGTTGTTGGGCTCTGTAAGGACGGAAAGCATGCTGAGGCAACTCAGCTTTGGTTTCGGCTATGGGAGAAAGGGTTTGCAGCCAACACTGTGACCTCAAATGCTCTAATTTATGGAGTTTGTGAATCCTGTAGCATGCAAGAGGTTACTAGGCTGCTCAAGGAAATGATAGAGAGAGGCTTCGTACTGGATAGGATCTCATGCAACACACTCATCCTTGGTTGGTGCAAGGAGGGAAAAGTTGAGGAAGCTTTCAAGCTTTGGGACTGGATGGGTAAGAATGAAATTTTGCCAGACACATATACTTACAATTTGCTAATGCATGGTTTATGTAATTTGGGCAAAGTAAACGACGCTGTTAAACTTTCAGAGGAGTGCAGAAAACATGGTCTTGCCGATGTCTATACATATGGGGTGATGATAAATGGGTACTGTAGAGCTGACAGAATCAAAGAGGGTGAAAATCTATTTATTGAGTTGGTGGCTAAGAAACTACAGCTGAATTTCATTGTTTATAATATGCTTATCAGAGCATACTGTACAAATGTGAACATGATTGGAGCCCTTGGTCTCTGCTGCGACATGAAAAAGAAGGGTATTCAGCTAACCTGTACCACATATTCTTGTCTTATACATGGGATGTGCAATATTGGCAATGTCGAAGATGCAAAAGACCTTCTTGATCAAATGAGGAAGGAGGGTTTGCTGCCCGATGTTGTTTGCTACACTGCACTAATTCACGGCTACTGTAAGCTAGGCCAGATGGATGAAGTAGGGAGTGTTCTTCGAGAGATGTCTTCATATAACATACAACCTAATAAGATTACGTACACTGTCATCATTGATGGGCATTGTAAACTAGGTAATATGAAAGAAGCAACTAAACTTCTATGTGAGATGGAAAAAAAGGGAATTGTCCCAGATGCTGTCACTTACAATGCCGTAACAAATGGATTCTGCAAGGATAGGAAGGTGGAAGAAGCTTTTGATGTTTGTGATGAAATGTTCGGAAAAGGTCTAGTTTTAGATGAAATTACCTATACGATATTGGTTAGTGGGCTGCATCAGATTACTACATGTGCAAACGAGGAATGAAATGGAGATCTAATTAAGGTGAGTTGTTCACATTTTTAGACAAAATATGTTTGTTTAGTATTTTTATGACAAAATTATTAATTATTTTAACTCTTTTATCGTCTTCAACTACTTCACTCATATAGTGAAGGCTTATTAATTTTTATAAGTCAATGTACAGGATCCCATTCTCGCTCGTTTCTAAGCCCTGCTTTTTCTTGCTGATGGAATACATCTGCTTACCATCTCCTAAATGATTCAGGAGCAAGAGAGGTTGGTAAATCTGGACAGGAACACATTTCTTTCGTTTGTATATACATAAAGCTTGTTCCGTACAATTTGACATGACATCAATATTTGTTTTTTTTTCCTGTGTCTATTTACTGAATATGAAGATATGCCTTGTATTATTTGTAACTTTCATTCCTTCTGGTGGAAATGGCAGTTTGTTAAATTGTGTCGACTCATATAACTTGGATGTCATGACATGTAGTAAGATTGGAATTCTCCATGCATGTGACTCTTTTGAGTTGCCGCTTGATTAAACAACGGGTGTCTAGCCTTTCAGATATGACAAATGTTTTAGTAAAAGGTAAAGGAAAAAAATAAACACTATGAGAGGTTATGTGTTGCATAATGCAGGCAAGGGATATTTGATATGATAACCTTGGCTGGAGACTGCGGCCTTAGATTTTATTCTCCAGTAATGTCATTATTTTGACTGCTCACATGGTGAGTTTAGGGAACATCAGCTGGGGAATTATTTTAAGTTTGGGTAGATTTCTTATTTCCTTCTTGCTTTTTATGTATTTATATTTTCTGCAAGTGTTTACTTGGATCCTTTGAGTCCAATTCTATTGCATGGGAGTGTGTATCATTTCTGTTCTTTTCAGAAAAATTTCCTTGATATCTTACTGAGAAATTCCTTTTTCTAAGTTAAAGGTTTAAAACCAGTGTTGACTTTTTCACGCCATGGCATATTAGGGCATCAATGCCAAAGCTAGATCTTATTGGTAAATTGTTATTAGTTGTGCAGTGCATATTTATAAAAGACACATATCTGATTGTACTTTTTTTTGTCTGAACCGAATGAGGTATTTACTATGTCAAAACATAGTTTTATACCTAGATGACTTGATCCTTTTTCCTCATTTTTTTTGCATGCAATAGATTTTTGGTGAGCCATTCTATCTTGAAGCAGTCATTTGTTTAGCATTTTTCCTTGAAGGTTTCACATCATGGCAATAGAGCTGTCTTGCATTAATATGCATGGTAGAAAACTGAAACTTTTTTCATAGCAGTACTTCGTATAGCAATAATCAAAATAATTTACTGTTTATATATGGGATAATTAAAAGGGTACAGATAAATAACAGCAAGGATACTGAATAGAGTCGCTATAATTCAAGTTTTAGTAACACATGTCATTTCCAATAAAAAATTGGGTTTCCACTTCATCCACTCTACAAGTTACATTAGAGGTCCTCCCTGGAGATGTCTCCTTGGAGATAAACTTGTAATACACTACTGAATCCTTTTAAAAATATGTTATGTTCATAGAAGAGGAAATGGAAGCGCAGAAAGAGTGGTACCTCTGCAACAGCTTGCTGAAAGAATGGTAACTCTGCAACAGCTTGCTGAAAGAATGGTAACCTGCAACAGCTTGTTTCTCCATGATAAATGGTACATAGTGAACTCCACCTTTAATGGCTGAAAAGTTTTATACATCATTTAAAGAATGGTAACCCATTTTGTTGTTACGTATACATGTAAATTGTTGTCTTTAGTTCTTAATTAGGTCATCATATTTATTTTTGGGTGAATATACGGTCAAAGTGAATGTCATCTGATGCAGAGTGATCATCCTATATTCATTGTCTCTTAGTTTCCGATACTATCAGTTGTTCATATGTGCTCTCTGCCCTAAGTATTTCCTGTGAATGTAAGTTTTGAAGTCTGCATTTTTTTATTGCAGATAACTACAGCTTCTGTCCTAAAGGCAATGGATTACAAAAGCTTTTACCATGAACACACTAAGGTTAGCCTCTTCCCTTGTATTTAACAGTCACACTTACTCAGTACTCGATATATGAACTGGAAACTGGTATTAGACAAATATATAAAACACTTGCTGGATATTGTGGTTGGTAATGTTAACTTCAAAGGTGAAAAAGTCTCCACGCCTGCTACTCTTAGTGACATTGGTTTGGGTTGTGGGGATCTTGTTTGTGAGAGTGTTGTGTGGGATGTTACTATTTAGCTATCTGAGAAAGAAAAAATAAATAAAAGTAAATCTAGGAATATGTCCACTGGTAGATTATGGTAAGCGTCGGTGGGTGCTCACACATAAGTATTTGTTGGTCACCATTATATAATTCATTCTTGTACCCTTTTATAATCCAAAGAGGAAGTTTATATTGTTGAAGGCTGCATAATTATTTTAGATTACGATCTTTTATTTCAATTTAGCCTTATTTCTCATGCTGGGTTGCTGGCCACACCAGAGTCCAACCTTTGCAGGATGGTTGGAATTGGAACTTTTCCCAAGTTATTTGAATAGCTGAAAGAGTACATAGCTACCTATCGTATTGTGTTGTGAATAGCAAACTTCCATAGCAAAGAGTGAAGTATCACTTATATTTTCAAAGTTTGTTTTAGAACTCTGGATTGCGTTGAGTGAGACCAGTTCTATTAATGAAAAATTTGCAAATCTAGGGGATAGCTTTTAAGACTTATATGTAGTTCATTTTACTTTATGAGTATGTGGTTGAATTGGGACTTTCTCTTCATCAGGAACCAAGGCCACAGAGCTAGAGAAGCAGAGAGGTCTGTGCTTTGTTCCGGTCTCCTGTTCTGTTGGAGTTTCTCAAATTAGTGGTGCAGACATCTGGACTCCTAATTGGACTAACGGCCCCCCAAGTTTGAAAATGGAATCTCGCAATCTATCTCTGAAAAGTTTTACCATCAGGGCCTCAAAGATACTAAAATTGAGGCGTTTTTAAAGAAAAAGAAATGTTTCCAACTATAGTGGGAATTGTTAGGGGTTCAGACCCATACTTACCTAGCTACGCGTTTCTCTTCTCCTGAAGATTTTAGGGTCCAGCAGTAGGCCCTAGTTTTAGCCTGAGTTTGCGAAGCGGATTCAGAGAAGCCGAAGAACTTTCGTGAGGTGATAGTTTACTTCTAAGTGATGCTATTTATTGTTGAGTGCCCCAACCATTACTTTTATAACTGGTTGAGTACTCAAAAGGGTCCCTGGTATACTTTTTTGAGAATGGTCTCTGGTATACTTTTACAAAATGTACAATTTCTAGAAACTACTGATGTGTAATGATTCTTGGGGCTTGTAATTTCCTCAAAATCCCATGCTTCATGCGGAATATTCTAAATTTATCTCCTCTCAAAATTTTCTTTTTATTTGTGCAAACAAAAACAAAAACAAAAATAAAGCCAAAAAATGAAAAATATAAAAAATATAAAAATAAAAAGATATTTCCCTCTAATTGTCAATTTTTGTCAAATTGGCAGAGGGCTTTAGGGGAAACCCTCCTTGCCAAGCTCAGTTTATGGTGATCATTTGCGAAAGTTGGTTTATTGAAGAACATGATTACTAGAAAAGAACAAAAATAGGGATCCCAGAAGCAAAGAGAGCACAAACAAAGGCTGAAAGGTATGAGCAGCAACTCTCGAATGTGTTGGGGGGTCTTCATTGCCAAAATACACTGGTGCAATTACATTGGTGTCGACCCTCCACACACAAACAAAAGAAAAAATAAATAAAAAAATAAGCGACAGGTAACCTCCACACACTCTTCTCCATCCCACCACTAGTCCACTACCCCAACCCCAGGCTTCACTACCACATATTGGCTAGGGAACATTTTAGTCCAAATGTGACACTTGGGTAATAAATTTTAAAATGATTAAATAATAATCATAATAGAAATCTCACAAAAATTAGGTATATACAAAAGATTATGGTAAAAGGACATTTCCCCAGAAAAAGTTACAAAATTTTCTCCTCCCCCATCACAGGAAAAGAATATTCAGATTAAGCATACTCGGGAAAGTTTTCTCCAGTTTCTTTGACATTTTTTAACTGAGCCTATGAGAGATTCAGCTTGGCTTTTCAATTTCTGACTTTTCAAGCTCAACTATAGCATTGAATCCAAATTCATTCCCAGGGGTGAACAGTAATTGGAGTTCTTCTGCTGATTGCGTAGTGTTGATCTTGTTTTCCTTCACAGTCAGATTTTCCTGAAATTGGACCAAGTAACTATAAGGTCACACAACTTTACAAGAAACATATATATATAGGATTTTGAAGATGACTCGCCTGCTTTACATAATCAGCCATAGCAGAGCTCACTATTTCTTGTATGACAAACTTTGTGACACACTCTTTACCAAGTATATCCAAGAGAAAACTTTTCGGGACCTGAAAGAAGTTGTCCGTTAGTCACAGAAGAACAAGATCAGAGATAATAACTTACAAAACAAGTTCAGCTGCACAACCGCTGCGAAACAAATTGTACCAACAACATGCTGCTATGTCATTTATCAATCATAAACAGCTAAGTTCAGGATTTTTTTAGATTCTCTAGAAGCAGGTTTCAACATGAAGATTTGACCACTTTAACCTTTAAGTGGGCAACTCTTTAATGGATAACGTGGCATTAATATGGTTTGCAGTTCAGCATAAAAAATCATATAATTTTTGAAAAAGGAACAGTTTTTGTACGACTAAAGGTGTGCCTCCATGATTCACCCTAAGAAAAATTAAATATAGGTGTCTCTAATACGGACTCAATAAGAACTTTCGAATCAACATGGGTTATATGGGTAAAAATTGTCAATATCAGCTGCCAATTAGAATATTTATCCAACATTGATATGAAAGTCCTTATTCTACATTCCTCATTTGAAAGGCTTCTGGGCAACTAAAACCGTTTGTTTCATATGATTGGCGTAAACTGATATGAAACTCTGTTTCTCTTTGAAATTATGGTTATACCGATCTTAGTTTTACAGGATTTTGAAAAAGGGTGCTGAAATTATAGATTTAAATAAGGTTCCTCCATTCTTTTTTCTTATTTTTTGGGGATAGCCAGGACAGATTTAGTCTCAATCTCGTTCTACATACCATGTAAATCTTTCACTGAAGTTTGATACAAAGGAATAAAAATCAGTTTTCCTATGGCCTCACGTTCTGGCACTAGAGTTGAGTCTACGTCAAACTAAGAACAGTGGAATAATCTTACAAATCCAAACTACTGAATTGGATAATTACAGTGCATCAACTTGTAGAGATGCAAAAACAGCCTTGGTATCATATTCAATTATCGAATAACAGCCGAGTCATGGTTCAGCCTACTAATAATTTGAAGTAATAATGCCATTTACATGACCTACATGAGTTAACGAAAAGTTGGGACAAATTAAATACATAATTTGGAAGGATAGGAATTATCATCCTATTAGACCTATTGTATACGGACTAAATAGAGCTAGTTACATGCAAAGAAAATATCAAATGGTGAAAATAAATGGACCAAAGGTAAAGCTACTGACCTTTGATGTTTTTCCTGGAGTAGCTCGAAAGCACATGAGAAAAGAAAAGTTAGTCAACACTGATTACAATTTAAATACAGCATTATGAGAAAAAGAAGAAATACAAACATTATCGGATAGGGCGAGTTAAACCTGTATGCATTGGAGTTATTAATCCTAAGCACATCTAAAATGAGCAGAATCTTAGCAGGATTTTCTAATATCATGGCATAGCGAATTTCGAAGTGCCGATTACTCTTAATAGATTTTTGCACAACTGCAAGATTCTCATTGTTTTTTGAAATTGGCACATAAAGCCATTGAGTCCAGTGAAGAGCCCAATGATTGTAGAAGTCATCCAGAAGTTAACATACATCTAACATTTGTACACTGTAAGCCCTAAGGGTAAGAAGGTTTTTTTTAATTGAACAATAACAGCAGGGGGCATGATTTCATTACCTCCTTTTTGTCTGCGAAATCCTGGAACTGGTGGAGCATTGCGTGCCAAATTTGTCAAAACCTTATCAAAAACTTTTTGTGTTTCATCCCCAGCCACTTCCACTCTAACCTAGCATTTGGACATCATAACTATAAGGTCCCAAACTCTGACAGAGTAAAAGAAAAATATAGACATAACTACCATTTGAGATAGTAACTCAAATACACAGATTAGAAACTCTAGATCACTCATAATCCCAACACATTACGAAATTGAGTGGCCTAACAGAATCAAACAATTAATAAAAATGAGGGGGAAAAAAAAAAAAAAAAACTAACCCATCCTGAACATATTAAAAATGAACCAGAACAAAAGATTTATTTAAAGGAGAACTTATTTGCCGCCCCTGTGGTCTTTTTAATGATTGTTTCAAAATTTCAATCTGACTCTCTGGATACTTAAATACTGTTTCTGTTTTCCTAGACCAACAAGACAGATGTTCCTAGGAAGACTTAAAATCCTCCTTAAACAGTCTTCATGAACAATCATAAAACTGAATTCGTCGAACTGCAAGTACCAGTTAATTTTTCACTGCAAACTCACTTGTATAGTACTGTCATCTTGAGACTCGACAACAATCTTTGTGGTCTTCAACTTTACCACATTTTCTTCTTCAATAGATGCCTCTAAACCTGCAACACGAAATTAACAATTAAGTAAAACTGTGAACACCAGAGAACAACTGCAGCAAACATAAAATGAGGAAACTTTAAAAGGTTGTACAAAGTACAGGTAACAGAAATAAACAGACCTGAACCGGCTGCGAATATTGGCCAGGACATGCGTGCAGGACCAATCTCATGTATACTACAAAAGAAAATAACCTCAATATATTGGAAATTTACATTTCAACACAACATTGTATAATTCTTTTTTTTTTCTTTTCTTGTGCAATGAAGAAAACCCAGTCAGCTTGGCAGTAATGGGTCTCTAAGTTTCTTACTTATACTATTATGATGCTGCATTCAAAGTAGGAATTCTCAGTTTGTCTGCAAGAAAGCTGCAAGTAAATGTAGAAAAACATGAAAGATGTGAAAACGATAAGAAAAATTTACCGCGTGAAGAAACAATGTTGAGAGCTGCGTAACCCCATTTTTGATGCATTTTGATAAGCAACAACACAACTGCAGTTGTATTTTCTAACAGAAAAACGCTGCAGTAAATAAGCAAGTAAATCATCGAAAACCTCCAATTTGGAAGGTGAAAAGGTAAAGGTTGAGCAATTTAATAGAATACCGTGGGAATTCCAAGGGAGAGGAAATTTGACGGAACTGTAATTATCGTCGTAAGCGACGCCATGGCTGCTGCTGCTGCTGTTGCTGCCGCCTACGGGTTGTCCTTCTTTCTAACAACGAAACAGATTAACAATCTTATCCGTTTAAATATGGCGCCGTCACCTTTGAGGCATTGACGTTTCTTTTACCACGGTAACAAACTCTAGCAACGTTAACACAGGCATTAATTATAGAAAACCATTTGAGAGAATAACTCAGATTAACTACGCTCGATCTCCTAATTAAACCATAACATTCTCTCTCTCCCACACGAAATTTCCGTCTTAAATCATAATACTTACTTTGATAGTTCCATCCATATATACTCGAACAAATAGTTAACTAATAGTTACCCATATATTTTCATGACGGTTACTTAATTAGATAGATACATGTATAATGTATCACACCTAAAATCAATACTACCGGATAAAGCCATGAACAATTTTCAATTCAAATCAATAACCGCACACAAAATCGAAAGCTACAAATAAATATGAAACATAGTTTCAAGATGACTGATTCAGTTTTCATTCAATTTTGACGCCTGTAACCTAGGTATTTATATATCATCAGCTCAAACTATGTGTTCTTTTTATCATTTTAGATCTCCAAATGTCCCTTTTTTTATGAAAAACCCTAAATTATAAATAACTTTTCCAGTGAGAACCCATATTCTTTTTTTTTTTTTTAACAATGAGGACCATTACATTAAAGACTAGTTGAGAACATTTTAACTAATTGTCTTTAAAACCCATTTTTCGATCATATTTATAGTTAAGAAAATCCTATTAGTCCCACCCTAATGGTCTCATCGGAAAGAGTCCCTAGATTTTATGAATATTTGGTATACATTCATAATCAAATCATTTTTTTTTGTTAATTTCTTTCTGCCAGTTTCTAGTAGGTATATACATAAATGAGAGAGAGAGAGAGAGAGAGAGAGTGAGTAGTACTATTGGAAATAAAATTAGAGCTAATAGTCAACAAAGAAAGCTGAGCTACAAAGTACTGAAGAATTTCATGTCCAAGTTACTGATGATTTCGCAGATCTTGGGACAAAGGAAGCAATGGGAAATTGCCTCAAGAAGTTGACAATATACGAAGCAATTTCGACGAGGTGTTTAGGGGAAGCATTTTTCATCATTCTTAAAAAATCTGAAGCAATTTGAACAATAACATAGACTGTTCCTATTAAACTACTAATTATAATTATTTCAACAACAAAAAAATCTATGACTACTCCTTAATCTTATTTTCTACTACCACCATAAGAAAAGAAAGAGCTCAACGACTACTCCTCAATCTTATTTTCTACTGCAACAACCACAATTTCACTAGAAATTTGGACCAGCAGTGAGGATGTCTTCTGTCAACTTGTTGTCTTTGCCGATCTTATAGTTTGTGAATGTCTCGAAGTTGATTTTGAAGAGGCCAGCCAACTTTAGTAGTGTTTCTTGGTATGCTTTCTTGTTCGACCACTGCAATCCACATTAAAATCAAAATGACATCAGAAATTCTGAATAACACTCAGCAGTATACTAGATAGAGAAAAGTTTAACCTGCAAGTTACTTACAGTGTTCACTGGATCTAGCATCTCTGAAGGTACTCCCTCAATCTCATTAGGGATTTCAAGTCCAAACACTTCAGTCTTCTTGTAAGTTGCATTCAAGAGGCTGCCAGAGTGTATGGCATCGATGATCTTCCGGGTGTAGGATAGTTTAATGCGCTTTCCCGATCCATAGCTGGAGGAGAGAATCATATATATGTGATTCAGCTTAACTTTCACAAAGAGATTAATTTTGTAATTATTTATATGAATATATATATATATATATATATATATATAACTTTATACCTTCCACCAGACCAACCAGTGTTAACAAGCCATGCAGTTGCACCATGCTTCTGCATCTTCAAAGCTAGCATTGCTGCATACTTTGTAGGATGTAACATCAAAAATGCAGCACCAAAGCAAGCAGAGAATGTTGCTCGTGGCTCCTTCACACCCTCTTCAGTTCCAGCAACCTTTAAATTACCATAGACCCGCATTAATCTCCAATTAAATAACTCAAAAGTAAAATTCGAAGAATATCAACATTACCAGCTGGGCAGTATAGCCACTGATGAAATGGTACATGGTTTGTGGCAGGTTTAACTTGCTCACAGGTGGGAGCACACCAAATGCATCACACGCCAAAAGTATCACATTCTTCGGATGAGGACCAACACATGGTATCTTTGCGTTGGGGATGTACTCAATGGGATAGGCTGCTCGAGTATTCTCTGAAACCAAAACAACAAGACTCGATTTAGTTGTGTGGTGTGTCATAAATATACTTGTAACTTTTGCATTGAAACTCAAACAGATATTTAACCTGTAATAGAATTGTCGCTGTAATCTACCACTCTAGTATGCTCATCGAATGCAACATTTTCCAACACTGCAAATCAGATTAGTTTAGTCATAACTCTGTGGACATCATTTGAACTCACAAGATTAAACGAAGATGGATCTCTTCGATCCTTTAATTCACATATACATAAAATAAGAATAATGTCTTACCAGATCCAAACTTGATGTTGATGGCGTTCCACATGTCTCGCTCTTTCTCTTGAGAGAGATCAATGCACTTGGCATAACAACCACCTTCGATATTTGATACACCATTCTCACCCCAACAATGCTCATCATCTCCAATTAGGTATCTGTTGTGATCCGTAGATAGAGTTGTCTTTCCAGTGCCTAATCATACCAAATAGAAGAACATTACTAATTAATAATTGAAACCGAATAGATTTTATGTTACAAAGATATTGCAGCTAGTAGAACCAAATCTCCAAAGAAGAAAGCATTGATGTTGTACCAGATAATCCGAAGAAGACGGCAACATCGCCGTCTTTCCCCATGTTGCAGCCAGAATGTAGAGAGAGGATATGTCGTTTAGGCATGAGATAGTGCATCAAACTGAAGAGACCTTTCTTCATTTCCCCGGCATACATGGTACCAAGGATGGCCATTTCCTTCCTAGCAAGGTTAATGTTTACGCTAGTAGAGGATGTCATGTACTGAGTGTGACGATTGCATGGGAATTGACCAGCATTGCATATAGTGAATTCTGGAGTACCGAAATTCTCCAGCTCTTCAGGAGTAGGTCGGATACACCTGCCACCCATACAAGTGAATTAAACTCAAACTTTGAAGGGTATGAACTTGAAAAAATATATATTACTCTTGTTCTTTACTTACATGCATGTTGTGCATGAACAATGAATGATAGGCCTTGGCAGAGACAATTCAAACTTTGATTTTGTTTTCCGGATCCCAGTTTATGAACTGATCATTCACAAAGACCTACAGAGACCAAAGACTCAAGACCATTATTGCTACTTTTTTTCAACTTATAAGGGCTTGAACACATTAACTAACAATTTGACAATGACAATGATGATTTTACCTTGTCCAAAGAATTCAAGTAATTCATTGCGGTTTCTCTGTTGATCATGAAAGTTTGCTCATCCATTTCAATGTTGGGTGAACCCCTACAAGTTAAAGCATTGACATTGATCAAAATATAAAACCATTCATTCAAGTAAGATAGCAATCACAAAGTGAAAATGGGCACTTACTTTCCCCACCAAAGCTCTTTCTCAGTGAACTCATCCTTGACAACGTGCTTGTTTTTCGGACACCGACCGGTCTTGGCCCCAGAGAGAGTTGCCAATGCGCCACTGGAAGTGATGAATGACCCTTGCTCGTGTTGTAGAGCCTGCTCATATAGCTCTGCACCACATTCACCAAAGCTAACCATGAGAGATTTAAAAGTAAGATTTTTTTTTTTGTTATTATTCTTTCAAATTGGCAAACTATTCCATGTTGCAACATTCTTTTCCAACTAAATATGAATGCAAGAGAATAGAGATACTTACCGGCGGGAGTGAGGTTATATAGGACCTTGGTAAACTTTGCAGCATTGTCACCGGCACAAACAGTTTGTGCAAAAAGATTAGGCGCTTGCGTAAACTTGAGGTTATCAGTCTTCGCCTTGTTAGATGCAAGATCTCTTTTCACAACCTTATAAATTACATATACTTGTCGTCAGCGAAGCTATTTACCTCCAACATTAAAATGACTGTTGGATTTCCATACTCAGAGTATCTATAGGTTCTTTCAAAGCCGAAACTTTATTGCTGGGTGAAAATAAGAAGTTTGCTATAAAATAAATCCTATCAAATTGAACAAGTTGATATGGTTCAAATTTAAAGTTGCATGCACTAGTTGAATGTGTCACTTGTGATCATCTGCCATAATCAAAATAAGAAACTCTACTAAGAATTGAAGAAAAACAAACCTTGCATTCCTCTTGAGCGACTTTGGTCTCACCGATGGCCATCTTGTTGATTGTGATAAGCAGTAGGCAATGAAAAGAGAAGGCTCAGAGTTCAAACTCCTTTACTTAATTGTCTGCAGTTGGAGATCGAGATACTGAACAACTGAGAGCTTGAAGATTTCTCTATAACCCATCACCTATTTATATAGCGTAAATTGTTAAACGGTCCAAGCGGACATGGAGATAATAGTGGAGGACACACATGCATGAAGAAAAGTTCCAAATTAGAACATTTCAGATGTTGTTACTGTTCTAATTCTAGGCCTAAATATTCTCAAGAAGAAAAAGAACAATTATAGGCCGGCCTACGCAAATCCGAAGCAAATCAGTTCCTATATTTTCTCCTTATCCGAAAAGGGAACAATTTTTCTAATTTTAGGCTTGAATACGGATAATTCTTTTCTAATTATAGGCTTCAACACATTACTTGACTCCTTACTCCTTAGCTCGGTTCAGTTTCCTCTTTATTTCATGCATACTAGCTTAATCCACACCCTACAAGTGTGGAGGATGTAGAGAGAAATTAGTGGAGGATGTAGAGAGAAATTAGAAGTTAAGGGAAGAATTTTCAGACAATTACAATCATTTTGCTATTTTTTTTTAGATTTTTTATGTTTTAAATTACTATTTTATCTTTACAGATTATTTTTATATCAAAGTATTTTAATATTTCAGGGTTATTTATGTCAAATTTTTCAGTTTGGTTGACAAAAGGGTTCCTTTAAATATTAGTATAGATTACAGTCATTACACGATAAGGCTTGAATCAAAAGAATAGGAAACAGATTTTCATCCTCTATATTTAGACTAATCATGAACTAACTAATGAGTTTAGTTGTTAGATCTTGTGCCACGAGAGCAGAGTATATCCACTTTGGATAATAAGTCAATATCAATTAAGCCCTATGCATTATTTATGTATAATTTCTTCAGATTTTGCACTTACTATTAATTGGTTTTAATACTGATCAGTGCAATTTCCTAAAACAACATAACACTTGCTGCCCTTGATGAGCATTTAAGCATATATATATACTGTCAGTTTTGTGCACTCTTGTATTGCTAGCTTCCGTTCTTCTTCCTTTCACTTCTTGATTCTCATGATTACTTCTTCAATTCTGATCAAGAGTACCATGGCTTGATTTTGACTGCATGTACTGCTTTTATCTCCTATATATATTCTCCTGATTTTACTTTGTTCTTCCTTCTTCTTTTCAGTTTACTGTTTGCATCATAGTTAAAGTTGAACAAAGGAAAATGAACATGATGGTTGTAATTGTTAGCACACATGATAAGCCCCTCATTCATTCATTTCACCAGGAGATTCGGAACAATTTTTCAGTATACTGGATAATAATTTGGAATATGGAGATCATTGCCATCGAGTGAACACTAGTAACGCGACTGCTCCTATTAGCGAGAATGTCTTTCAGTCTGCTTGTTGTCCTTGCAATATTGTAGCTTGTGACAGTCTTCAAGTTAGTTTTGAATATGCCATCCAACTTCAGCAGTGTCCCCTGATATGGTTTGTTCCCGTTTTTCTTAGCTTATTGAAGTTTTGAAGTGCATATTCCTTGAATGTATCTTAATATTGGAGTACTAATTACAAATTCCATATTAGATTCATAGTAGTATTCCCCTATTGCATGATTCTAGATTTCTAGTACCTAAGTTTTATCATGAGTCATAACAGAGATGAAAAGTGAAAATTGAAAGCACTATTTGATACCCTCAATCCAAACCCAGGGTCACTGGCTGCAGTGAAAACACCTTTGTCATTAACGATCTCAAATGTCGGGAGTAACAATAAAATGTACACAATAAGCTGATAACTCGAATCACCCTCAAAAGGTAGATGTGGCCAAATATAGAGGGAAGGTCGGTATAATTATACTACTACCTGACTTGGACTATTCATCAGAATCTGATTCCAAATGAGATCTAATTCTCTCATTTATGTAGCGAAGCTTGGCCGGGCTATCCCACCAGGTTGGGGTACTGATTATGGCCTTCTCCAAAAAGTACCTATCATGCACCTTTTTCTCAGTCAGCTTCTGGTAGAACCTTCCCCATTTGTACATGGCACGTCTTAGACGAACACTCTCAGACCCTGAAAAGAGATACTTGAGGTAGTCCTTTGCTAACCGAGTCCACTCCTCACCATCGATGATGTAAACATACTGCAACAGAACAATACGACTAAAGCATATCAAAACATAACATTGATGAAACTAAAGCAACACAGACACGTTAATTACAAAATCATGTCAGTGATCAAACTATTTTCAGCTTGGTGGGAAAGAAGATTGGCAAACCAATCTATCATACTCATCTAAGCAGCACCAGCTAATACTCTTACCTGGCTCTGGTATTTTTTGCAGAGTATGAGCCTTATTGTACATCTCACTCTTTTAGAAGGCAACAAGCTTATATGAATTACTGTGGAATGTGAGACTCTTACCAGAAATATAAATCCAATGGTTGCTAGAATCACTTGCAATGTTTCATCAATGATTCCAGCAAAGCCTTCGTCTTCTGATCCACCAGATGGATCAGCACCACCACCACCGCCGCCACCTCCGCCACCGCTGCTGCCACCACTGCCACGTGTACCACTGTCTTTGTCTTCATAGAATTCTTTCTTTTCTATCTGCTGACGTAATACATCCTCTATTGAACTTTCCTTCTTCAAATTGCCCATTGCTTTCTCCAGGGATTTCCATGGGGAACCCTGGATGCATAATAATATGCAGTGAGATTATGTTGCTGAAATGCATTTGCTCAGAAAGACCATTACAAATACCAAGGAGTATACATCTACACAACTCTTCTCATGTTCTAGGGAAAAGTCTCCAAATATTTCATAAACAATATCAATAAGCCCCCAAATGCCCCATACTAGATATCACATGTACTAGACTCTGATGAGTGAACCTTGAAAACTAATGATAAAAATGGTATTAGGTCATAGTGCCATGGCATGGGTGAATGGATAGATTATAGGCTGAAGGGGGAAAAAAAGGGTTTAAAATTGCAAGTATATATCTGATGATATTTAAGAACATAATTCTACCGTATTACGTGAATAATTTATTTTTTAAGGGGCTTATAGAAAGGTCCTTACCTCGTCATCACTTCCATTTTTTCCTTTTCCACCGAATAAGCAGACAGGTAATGATTGTTGGTATGTAGATACTGCTCTGCATCCCTGGCTCAACATTATGGTCATGCACCGTTGCTGAACTGATGCATTACAGGTCACTACCAAAGGATTTTTAAGAAGGGCGTGTTTAGCATGGATTGGTAAAATATATGGCTTAAAAGGGAGACAAAGAGATTGAGAACTGTTTCTGAGGCCGATGCTAGGATTGCATGAAGTAATCTGCAGGATGGTCATCCTCAACAAAATTCTCAGCTTCCTTGTAAATGTCACATGAAGATTTAAAATCCTACAAAACCATATTTTCCAAATGTCATCGAACAATTACCCAGGAAAGCATGTCGAACAACAAGATAGATGAATAGAATGAAGTTTGAACCCAAACATGCGACTAAATACTTTTTTTACTCTTTTTTTTTGTTGAGAATGAAAAAGTAAATGTGACTAATAAAATAAAACAATGCTGGACTGCATCGGTTTCATGAGCAAAATAAGGTGAAGAAACCATTACTATAGTTAATTTCTGCCCAGGTATTCAACTAAATAACACAAATCCAAACACATTTCCCAACACAGATACTTCAATAACCAATTCAATTAGCAAATGTGAAAAACAAAGTAATGTTGTTGGTTGAAACAAGTTTCTGGGAAATAGAAATTCTGCATCGACTAATTAGCGCAAAATGTAAAATGCATGAGGAAACACAGTGGGATGAATTTGAGCCTTGCTTCATTTATATTGCGAAACTACTCGTGACTTGCTTGGAGACCAATTTGGCCTTGGCGAATTTGTTCACCCATGGTCTAACTATGACTAACAGATTCATTTCATGATTAAAACCAAAGAAGCAAATGAGAGAGGTGGTGGCTTACCAGTGTGGCTCGAACGATGACGGTGGCGCTAAGAGGGAGAAGCGAATCTGTTTCCTCTTTGGATAGCTCGACACTTACACAAAAGGGTTTTTGCAGATTAAAGATGAAGAAAACGGTGAGAAGAAGAAAAGGGACGCGGATATATTTTGTTTATCTGGGCCTCCTAATTATATGGGCTCTAGTCGCTCTACTTGCCCTTTTAGTGAAAAGGGAAGACTATCCACTAAAATACATGTATTTTTATAAAAAAACGAGTTTCTATTCATACCTTCCGAATTAGTAGTTAGACTTTTTCTTATTTTTAAACAATATAAAATCTTATTTTACCAATGAATGAAAAAAATTAAGGTAATTGTTCAAGGAGAAAAGATAACAGGGAGAACTGTGTGTTTATTGATTGATAGAGAGGCCTTTATATAGGCATTACATCAAGTATCCTGATAAATCAGGGATTCATTATCTATTACAGAATCAACTATACTAGTCTAATTAGGTCAAGACACATCCAGGAAGTTACGGAAATAACCTTCCTACAACACTCCCCCTTGTGTCGAGCGTCTAATGTCTTCATGGTGCTTACCATGTTGCCTCACTAAAACCTTGCCAGCAAAACAAAAACCTCTTGGGTAAAAATAAAATGCATGGACGAAGGGAAAAGAGCACAACACACCAACACTACACTTGTGAATAACATGTGATGTAGACTCCTCCTGAAGTCTAACAAACTTAGAGCTCTGATATATAACGCATGCCTAGGCTCTTTACATGTTTCACATGCATAGATTTTCTCAAAGACTTGGTAAACAAATCTGCAACATTTGCTTCTGAACTCACTTGATTAACTTGGATGTTCAGGAATTTCTGTTGTTACACATTGTAAAAGAACTTGGGCGATATATGCTTAGTGTTATCACCTTTGATAAAACCCAACTTCATCTGCTCAATGCAGGCAGCATTATCTTCATAGATACACGTAGGTTTATCGGTAGTAGACACTAGTCCACACGAATCACGAATGTGGTGAATAACTGACCTTAGCCAGACACATTCTCTAACAGCCTCATGGAGGGCAATGATCTCTGCGTGATTCGATGAAGTAGCAACCAAAGTTTGCTTGGTTGATCTCCAGGATATCGCTGTATTTCCCATGGTAAAAACATAACCAGTTTGGGAATGAGCACGATGCGGGTCAGAGAGATACCCAGCATCTGCAAAACCAATTAACACGTTGTTGGGAGTCTTTGAGTAAGGGAGACGTCCAGAGAAGGGCACATTTGAATGGCTGGACGCGTCGCCATCATCATCCTCCACGTAGCCGGTGCCAGCAACAATACCACAGCGTATGATGGCACTGCCGAGGCGGCCGAAAACGTTGGTGTGAGGAGGGTGATTGGCGGGATTTTCTCTCTTTGTGCTGAAGGGATAGAACAGTCCCAAGTCAATGGAACCTTTCAAGTAACGAAACAAATGCTTGATACCGTTCCAATGACGATGCGAAAGCAATGTCTGGTCTAGTGCACTGTGCCAAATATAAAAGGGCCCCAATCACACTTAAGTATGGGTACTCAGCACCAAGAATCTCTTCTTCATCCTCTTTGGGACGGAATAGATCCTTGTTTATGTCCAGACTACGAATGACCATGGGAGTAGACAACGGCGTATATGTATCCATGTTGAAGCGCCTGAGCATCTTCTGCATATAAGCAGACTGGTGAACCAGAATACCCTTGGTTCTATGCTCTAACTCAAGTCCTAAACATAACTTAGTCTTCCCAAGATCCTTCATCTTGAACTCAGATTTCAAGAATGAAACTGTCTCTTCAATCTCACTTGAAGTACCAATGACATTCATGCCATCAACATAGGCAGCTACAATAGCAAATCCAGAGTCGGTCTTTCTAATGAACACCCATGGGCATAACTCATCGTTCTTGTAACCCCTCCGAATCAAGTATTCACTTAGGCGATTGTACCACATCCTTCCGGATTGTTTAAGTCCATACACTGAACGTTGCAGCTTAACTGCATAAGCACTCCGTGGTTTAGAGTCTTTTGATTCGGGCACATGAATTCCTTCAGGAACTCTCATGTAGATATCAGTATCTAGATCCCCATATAGATACGTTGTAACTACATCCATCAGTTGCATACTCAATTTTTCGGACACTACTAAACTGATCAAGTAGCGGAAAGAAATGATGTCCATTACGGGAGAATACGTCTCCTCGTAGTCAATACCAGGACGCTGTGAGAAGCCTTGCGCCACGAGTCTTGCTTTATATCGTAAGATCTCATGCTTCTCATTGCGCTTACGAACAAAGACCCACTTATGTCCGACAGGTTTAACGCCTTTAGGGATCAATTCAACAGATCCAAAGACTTGCCTTTTATCTAATGAGTCAAGTTCTGCTTGTATTGCTTCTTTCCACTTCGGCCAATCTGCTCTTTGTTGACATTCAGTTACTGAGCGTGGTTCAACTTCGTCGTCATGAATGATCTCTTGTGCGACGGAATAAGCATATATATCATCGACGTGTGTGGAGGCTCTATCCACTAAGAGACACGCGTTATTCAAACTAAGCGAGATTTCTTTGTTCTCTGGAGTCAACATTGGTTTTGTGTCATCCCACAGAAAAGATTCAGTTGACTCATGGACATAACTATAGTCAGAGACAATCTCATGCGATGGATTCGCATCAGCGATGATGAGCGGATTTTGTGCCTTCGCTCACTTCTTTCGAGGGTTTTTATCTCGAGAATTCTTCGGTCTCCCCCTCTTTCTGGTGGGAGCCGAGGCCGAAGCTGCTGCCCCTTCAAAGTCCATCAGGGAACCGTTGCGATCCGATTCAACAACAGCGACGCCACGGCGTACGATGGCGCCGTCGCCGGCGTCACCCTCTCCTGAGGGTATGCCGACGACACTAGGTCTTAGGGTAGCCGAACCGGTCCCATAATTCAGGACCTCCAACCTTGCTGGTACGTTTGCAACAGGTACGTGTGATCTTGTCAAATTGGTTCCCATAACCAATGCCCTAGCCACTAGCTGGAGTCGCTGAATGGTGGCTTCTGCAAGGCCGTTTTGAGAATGAACATGAGGAACATGGTGTTCTACTTCAATCCCAATGGACATACAATAATCATCAAATGCTTTGGAGGTAAACTCGCCAGCATTATCCATCCTAATAGATTTGATAGGATGGTCAGGGTGGTTAGCCCTTAACTTGATGATTTGAGCTAAAAGCTTGGTGAATGCAGCATTTCTTGTGGACAACAACGCGACGTGTGACCAACGCGTCGACGCATCAACCAGCACCATAAAATACTTAAATGGGCCACATTCTGGTTTGATTGGTCCACAAATATCACCTTAGATTCGATATAAGAATGGTATATTATCTGTTGAAACTTTGGCGAATGAAGGACGAGCATGTAATTTAACAAGTGAGCAAGCCTTACAAAATGAGCGATGGGCATTGGAAATTGCCATTGTGGCATAAGAGGACATAGAGGGTGACGCCCCATGTCCCTGTGAAGGGTGGGACGGCACGACGTGCGGCGTAAAGACAGCTTCCTCATCCGCCAGGTGCGCGGCCCCGAAACCCTGTGAAGGCCACTGCCTTGCGGGGAGCTTGGCACCTGTGTACATCACGATGTTGAGTCGCGGTAAGAGGTTCTTCCAATCGCTTTTTCGACTTGAAAAAAGGATGTCCATGGGAGTTCTTTAAAATCCGGATCATCATATCACGGCTAGGGTGGCCTAGTCGAGCATGCCAAAGCTTATAATCATTAGTGTCACAAAAATTATCAGTGACAGCATATGATTCGAAGACACGGGCTGTAGTGAGATATAAGTCATTGTCTTCAATGTACGGCATCTTCTCTAAGATACGGCGGCGGCCGCGTTCTTGAGAAGTAATGCATAAGTATTCTTCACCATTCTCAACATAGGTATCCAAGTGATAACTGTTGGCACGGATATCCTTAAAACTCAGCAGGATTCGATTTGTTCTCGGCGCATAGAGAGGATTAATGATATTGATAACGGTACCATTTGGTAACATAAATTCAGCGGTTCCTCGCCCTTTGACAACCGGCGAGGTACCTATCAATGTTGTCATAGATGAACGATACGGCATTAAATCCGTAAACAACTGTCTATTCCTTAGAATAGTATGGGTAGTTCTACTATCAGCTAGACACTCAACTTCTCCACGAGACATCTACAAAGAGAAGAAAACTTGGGTTAGTTTCTCAGGAGAACAGTCTAATCACTACGCCGTAGGATAGAGAAAGAAAGGGGAATAAATCTCATCGAGTGTATCACATGGCATTTGGACATTATAACGTCGACTAAAGTCGGAAATTGCAAGGTTGAATGTTGCACAACCAAGAAATCATCATCAGAAACCAAAACGAAACCGAGGTTGCACACATTGTGGTGTTGAACACCTTTAGTAACTGGAATAAAACGAGGACAAGGCTCTTAGGGTTGGTGTTAAAACACCTCTCGGGCTGCATACCAGCCGAAGCTGTGGATGTCAAAGACACATGGTGTCGTAGCACCAGAGTGTGGCGGATGCCGAGCCTACTTCACCTTAATGAGCCAATGGCGGCCCGTTCGCCTCCCTTTTTTTTTGTTTTTTTTTATTTAGGGATTGAGCGTAGGTGGGATTATAAGTCCAAAATATAGAGCCTATGTGACCCAAAGGTGGCGTCACAAGAACCACGTGAGTTGTTAATACACGAATCTGATTGCATAAAAACATAAAATTTCTCACAATATGGGAAAACAGAGAAATTTTATTAAGTGACAACTTGAATACATCAACTTCTAATTCCAAAATAAACAGACTAACAAGAGTCATAAAAACATGACGAAAGCCATTACAGTACTTGATAAACTAGAAAAATCAAATACATAGACTAATCAAAATCTGGGACATCAAGAGTTTGTGGTTGCGCCTTTGGAGAATCCACATGATGAGCATAATTTGCGTCAATCATCTCGTTCTCAGCATAATTGCTTTCTTCAGACAGAAACCTCTTGTACTTCTTGTAGGCATTTAACATGTCTTTATTAGCTCGACAATCGCGATGGTAGTGTTTGGAGGAACCACACTTGTAGCACGGAGCAAATTGGGCATTCCGTTCATTGCTATGAGGTCTAAGAGGGTTTGGTACCGGGCCTAGACGTGGTCCGTGGCCGGTCCGGCCTCCCCCTGAAGGTGGTGCGGCTGCGCCACCTTCTCGCCTCCAAGTGTTGGAGCGTCGTGTCACTTTGTTTCCAGCATTCTGATGTCTTCCACGTATCGAATTGTACAGGGCATTGCGGCCTTTATTTTTCTGCTTTGAAGCCTTCCCATAATGAGCCTGTGGTGTTAGAATTGGTTTTGTATCAACATGTCTCTGGCTACTATTGAGCCTAATCTCATAATGACGCTCTTTTTTAGCCAATATTGCCATAAGGTCAGCGAATGTCCTGATTCTTCCTTCATCAACTGAGATTTTATATTGATGTCCAAGGACATCGTAGCCCATGGGGAATGTATTAAATGTCTTCTCCAGAAGATCTTTATCGGTTTTGATGACGCCAACCGTGCCAAGATCCGCCTATAGACTAATCATATCCTGATTGTATTTGTCTACTTTGTCATAATCCGAGAAACGGATTTGTTCCCATTTAAGGGTGAGCTCTGGAAGAAGCATGTCATGAACATTGTTAAATCGCTGCTGGAGCGTGTCCCGGCCCATAAAATTTTGGGATCTTTTACCGACAAATATTGTCGCTTCAGAGTCGGGTGAATATGGCCCCTCAAATACATGAGGGCCTGAGCCTTGGCATGGTCCCCAAAAGGGGTGGTGGCGGCTGCATCATTTAGAAGGGCTGGAAAGCCTTTGCTTTGGAAAGCAATTTCAACATCGAAAACCCATCGATGGTAGTCTTTGCCTTGAAGATCCAAGATCTCAAAATCAGGGAGTGACGGTGACGACGACGACATCTACAAGAGAATAGAACGTCAGACTAGTATCACTTTAAACAGATAATATCAAGTATATATTGGAATTAGAAGGGATATATTCGGTCACATAAGTGAATTATTTTTTTTCGATGCAAAAGCATTATTTTTTTTTCTTTTGATGCATATACCGGCGACATCATATCGCACCTTCAAACAGTGGCGTACTCAGACATCCACATAAGCATCTATTTTTTCTTTTAATTCCCTTTCAACGTGATTTCCCCAGGACCATCACTTAAAACTGCGACCGTAGGGGTGATGAATTCCCCTTTCTAGGTCTCATCGGCGATTTAAGAATGGCCGGAATCGGAGTAGAAGAAAAGCTAATAGCGCCCGATATAATATATCTATAGTTCAAAAGCAGGAACTTTTATAAAAAGTTTATCTTTTGATCAAAGGAACAAGAGCGTAAGGCTTGTTTTTCGACTCTTGTTTGGTTCTCGAGCCTCTTCCTACGCGAGTAATTTGGAGGAGCTATCTTGAAAAATTGATGGCGAGTGTACGTGCGGGCGAGCGAGCAGGCTGGCGGGCGAGCGGGCTTGGCGAGCGAGCAGGCTGGCAGGCGAGCGGGCTTAGCGAGCGAGCAGGCTTGCAGGCTGCCGGGCAAGGGCTGCGCCCTAGGAGAGACCGAGAAGGAAGGGGGGGGGGGGGGGGGGCACGGGTCCCGAGGAAGGAGGTGCGGCCGTGATAGGAGCACAATGTGCGTCGTTCTTAATATGTTTTTACCCCCATTTATCCAATGCTTAACCCTTATTTTTGTAAGATAGAGTCATATTTTAGTTTAGTGTCCCTTTGGTAGAGTTTTGGAGAAAAGTTGGTTAAGAATCAGAAAAATGAATAAGTATAGAAATCTGGAAATAAAGTAAAATATGTCTTTTTCGTGATTTTGAGGCTCGTGCTAAACTAATCTATCCTTTTCCAAATTTGATGAAATTTGGTATGCATATAATTGGGAAGCTAAAGTGTATTGTGTCAAAATTTCAGATCAATCGGAGTTCGGGAAGTCACCCAAATGAAGGCTGCAACTTGGCAGTTTGAGCAAACCAATCCAGGGACTACCAGGATTTTCCTGGGACTGTGTCCTGACTTCCGGAATTTCTGTGGGACACATCGCTTGGAACCAGAGAACGTGCCATACGCCGTTGGAAAGCTCTACGAGTCTAGTTTCTCTGGGACTTGGAATCGTATCAATTGGAGCTCTGAGGAAAAGGTTATGCCGGTTTGAATGCACGAAGGTCAAGTCTGCCGAAAGAAGAAAACCTAAACCGAGTTCTACATGGATTTGGCTTACGAATGTGGACTGAATTCCATCCTTTGTGCAAGATTTTTGGCTGAATTAATTCATGGAAAACCTAAAGAGATATTGCTCAATTATTCAGCCATTATCTTGGGAATTTTCGGCAGAAAATAGAGGAAGAAAATCGCAACAAATCCTGATCAAATTCGGCAGAATTCCTGTGCACGTCATCCAACTTCCACGGACTCTCCCGGACAGCTCACAATGAATCAGAATTCGAGCCTTATATGGATAGAAAGCTACGGGAGTCTAGTTTCCAACCCAACTAGAATCACCTTAATATCTATTTTCTAGAGAAAGATATTCCATAATCTTCACTCGAAGGTCAAATCTGCCAGCAGGATAAGTTTGAGAAAAACTAGGTTTTGTAAACCCTAGCTGCCTCCCTTGCCTCTATAAATACCACATCTTAAATTCAGAAAATTATCTTCTCTTCCTCACATAAACTTGCCGAACCTCTGCCAAAATATCTCCATAAATCTTACCAAGAACAAGGCCGAATCATCTCCACCACCTTTCCACAAAACCTTTCCAATCATCATCACCAATCCTATTGCCGATTCCTTCAACAAGGTTGTCATTAAGATTGTAATATTTCAATGGCTTTGATTTCTTTGTATTTAAATATTATTTTGTCTATGAAATATGTTTGGATTCTTGGTTTTATTTTCGGTATTGTTAATTATATATGGGATTTCCGAATTTTGTAATAATTGTTTGGTTATTTCATGTTTGATTACCGATTTATGCATGTGATTTGATTAAATATGTATGATGGGCAGTAGGATTTTGAATGCTTTCTTGATTTAATTAGGTTTATTTCCTTAATTCGTGTGCAACCGAAGGAGATGTCTAGATGCATTCGAAAGGCCATGAGTGTTATCTAGGTATTGAATTCACTTGCCGATTTAATACATGTTGGATCATACGCATGTTATGTTTTAATATGTATTTATCTAAGGGCTAGAGTAATTCTGGAAATTTACATGTCGATGTGAGATGAGTGACGCCATACTTGCTAACATGTTCCAATTCGACATATTGTGCTTATGTGCTATTTGTGTTTAATTTCTACGCATTGTGTTATTAAACCGATTAGTACCATATTTAGGATTACACGCATGTTGGATTCTAAATACTTGTGATGTTTTGAATAATTAGAATAACCGCATTGGCTCTAATTAAATTGGAACTTAATTGATCTTGAATTCGATATTTGCTGCTGCCCCTATTGCTTGTTTTAATTTCATCGCATGTGTAATGAGTTTTGTGTCTTGTGATTGTGTGGAAGATGTTGATCAATTGTATATAATAACTTAGGATTTAATTTTAGTAAAAATCAGTAGGTATTTTAGACATAAAAATCGATACCCCCCTTTTGTGCAATACTTTATGTGATTAAAAGCCCTTGATTTCCCCGGATAGAACGATCCCTACTTGTCAATACTACACTCGACACAAGAAGGGTATTATGTGTATGAAGTTGTTTTGCAGGTACTTTGTGCTTGGATAACACCTCCATCAGTTTTTGGCGCCGTTGCCGGGGAAATTATAATATTTTGATTCATAAAGTGTTGTTTGTAATTATGTATATTGCAGGTTATTTTAATGTTTCAATAGATTTTGGGATATGTATTAATAGGATTTTCGGAAGTGTAATAGTAAATAGGACTTATCCGATTTTTGGTTGTTGGTTTTTGGTTTTTATTTTGCTTAATTGCCGATGTGTGTGATGTATATTGTGATGTTGATACACTTAGATAATTTCTAGGAAGTTGATAGTTTTTGTGTATGCTTGTAGTTTATTGTAGTTTCTAAAGTGTAACATGTAGGTGAAGCCTCTTTTGTTGATCATAACCAAAACCCTTCATTTGAATGGTGCTTTGTTGGATCCGTTTTTATGTAGATTGGGAAACGCGGGATACTTCCCCCCCACGCATATAAGCGATTTTTCAGCAATAGTATTACTTCGATGAGGTTGAGGGCTGTTTTAATCAACACTTGTAGACCGCTAGGACCCGAGTTTATTTTACCAAGTATAGGGCAAGTTATTTTCATTGATGGGTTCGAGGTTTGTAAAACTGGTTTTCAAGACCCACAGACTGATGTTCATTCTCTGTGAGTGAGTCGATAGGGGACTTGTCCTCCGTGGTTAAAAACTTTGAGACCTGCCTTGTTCCTAAAGAGAGTTTACTCTCCGTGAATTTTAACGACACCGCCTTAGAAAAGTAAGGTATCCTCGACCTAGACAACAGCTTGTGCCGAAGCATCACCTCACTTTAGACGCTGGAAAATAACTTGAGCATATGTGAATCTATTTTTCTTCAAAAGATAAAATTCGTCTTTAATTTTTGAGGTATATCGGAATAAGCATGATACTACCTTGGGCTGCATCAGTCCATTGCACTGTTATCTCCTCTGCTCCACGTACCTCGAATTTTAAAGTTGTGTGAATAAAAGAAATTAAACTCTAGGTTTCGGCAATCTCACATATCACATATTCGAATACTTTGAAAAGACTAGGACTGATCTATTTTGTGATACTTGTAAATTTTTATGAAACTTATACTTGCATAAATCGTGTGGAATATATACTTATAGAGAATTCGTATGATACATTTATAGTTTGAAAATTTTACATTACTTCTAACTTATTTCTAACCTATACTCTAACTTATTCTAACTCATTCTTTCTAACATATACATATTGATTCTCATGATTCTTGTAGAGTTTAATTGTTAGTTGCAGATCATAAGGAAGAGGTGAAGAATTACATTGTAAACAGTCGATTGGAGCTCTCATTGACTTGGGAAGGACGACAAGTGTTACAAGAAACGAGTTCCACCATTCTCAACTTTTGTTCTTGATTTACAATTAAATTCTACTTAGCTAATTATTGTATATTTATACACTAACTTCTAACTTTAGCTAATTCACTAACTCACTACTAACTTATTCTTTGAATTCTCATCTCCACTCTTCTAAATTTCTTTATCTTGATGTGATGCAGTTGAAGAGTGGAGTAATCATGCATCGAGTTATGATAACCATTGTAAGAAGGCACGAATTTGGAGGTGTACACTCCAAAAGGCGTCGCCCACAACTTGATTAAGAAGTGAAGAGTCTAGGCTGAGTAGACTATAAACATTAAGCGCTGCATGGGAGGCAACCCATTTCAACCAAAATTGTGAAGGAGCCGTCTACGAGAGTTTGAATTTCTAAACCCTAAACTCTTTTTGGTTGAATTGTATAAATGTGGAACTTGTGTGATTTATCAAATGCTTAGAAATTACTACATAATTTTTATGTACATTGAGGACAATGTAATTTTCTAAGTGTGGGGTAGGGATTGCATGTTTCACATATTTGTTTTGAATCTTTTGTTTGAGTCATAAAAAGAAAAGAAAATACAAAATCGGAAAAATCCAAAAAAAAAAAATAAATAATAAAAAAAAATTTGTTGCTTTTGTTTTTAGATTTTAATCGAGTCTTAGCTGCCCTTAAATAATCTATGATGAATATATCTTTGAATGCATAGATAATGGTTTTGCATAATCATGAGAATTAATTATGAGTTTCATAGACTTTGTGATTGATATGAACATTTGAGACTTGGATTTATTTGTGTAATAAGCATGCATGTTGTGTTGATTTTGTTCCATAATAACCTATGTGAGCTTTGATGCCATATACTTTCCTTCTTGAGTGATAAAAATGGGCAGAATTTTTCAAAACTTCGTCATTCTTTGATTATTCAATGACTTTGTGCCATAGATTTTAATGAACTCTAGAATGCTAGAACTCACTCTTGACAATTTTTGAGACTATTATTCATGAAATGCCTTGATTTTGAAAAGGATTGAAAAGATCATGTTAGGATTACCACCAATGCCAAATAAAGCTTATGCCTAATTTGTGCCCATCGTGGGACTCCTTAGTTTTAACCCCTTTGAGCCGACATTGTGCCATTTTATTTCATCACCATGATACACTTTCCTTGAACTTAGAATAGTTTATCCTTACCATTGTTGTCAAGACTTGGTAAAATTTAATTGGAATTTGTGAATTGATGTGATGTTATGAAGTAAGTGTGGGGTGAGCTTGTCCAAATGCATGTAATTTTTGTTGCCGAAGAAAAGAAAAATCGGACGGAAAAAAAATTAAAAAAAAAATAGAGAAAAATCCGATCCGAAATAAGAAGAAAAAGAATAAGTCTAGGCAATGAAGAAAAGAAGAAAAAATTTTGGATGAGTTTGTGATTGTGAAATTGGAGTTTGTGTGATAATTGAAGGTCTATTGTTGTTATATTTGACGTTTGTTCATATTCACTTTGTTTTGGGGAAGAAAAGAATGAAGTTTGGGCCCAACATGATGAAATTTGGCCCTTTGGAGTGAAGTCATAAGGATTTATTGAATTTTGCTAAGTCTTGGTGACATTTTATCACCACTATCCTAAATGTGAATGCCTTATGCCAATCCCCATTATCACATTTATGTTGATCTTTTCATGATTCTTAAAATGGGTAAACTTTGATTTGTGGAGATTTTTGTCAAGAGTTGAGCATATGGCTTTGGTTCATTTGTGCACATAGTTGTTACATGAAGTTTTTCCTGAAAGATTAATTCACAAAGTGCTTTTATCTGATGAAATATGCGAGCTATTTGTTGCCTTACAATCTGTTCTCTTGTATATACTTTGAGTGAATTGCCATATCATGAGTGAAAAGAAGAGAGTATGCCTAGTGAGGAGGATGAAATCAACATAACATGTCATTGCTTGCTATTTTCGTTTCTTACTTGTTCATGCTATGATACATGTCTATGACGCTTGGGATTTATGTGCTTACATTGAATGCTTAACTTGAAAGCTATGTGTTTAAAGATCCTGAGACAGTTATTTAGGGGCAGTAGTTGAGTCTTTTTGTTTTTGTTTTGCTAAGGGACTAGCAAAAGCTAAGTGTGGGGTAGTTGATAGAAGCACAATGTGCGTCGTTCTTAATATGTTTTTACCCCCATTTATCCAATGCTTAACCCTTAGTTTTGTAAGATAGAGTCATATTTTAGTTTAGTGTCCCTTTGGTAGAGTTTTGGAGAAAAGTTGGTTAAGAATCAGAAAAATGACTAAGTATAGAAATCTGAAAATAAAGTAAAATATGTATTTTTCGTGATTTTGAGGCTCGTGCTAAACTGATCTATCCTTTTCTAAATTTGATGAAATTTGGTATGCATATAATTGGGAAGCTAAAGTGTATTGTGTCAAAATTTCAGATCAATCGGAGTTCGGGAAGTCACCCAAATGAAGGCTGCAACTTGGCAGTTTGAGCAAACCAATCCAGGGACTACCAGGATTTTCCTGAGACTGTGTCCTGACTTCCGGAATTTCTGTGGGACACATCGCTTGGAACCAGAGAACATGCCATACGCCGTTGGAAAGCTCTACGAGTCTAGTTTCTCTGGGACTTGGAATCGTATCAATTGGAGCTCTGAGGAAAAGGTTATGCTGGTTTGAATGCACGAAGGTCAAGTCTGCCGAAAGAAGAAAACCTAAACCGAGTTCTACATGGATTTGGCTTACGAATGTGGACTGAATTCCATCCTTTGTGCAAGATTTTTGGCTGAATTAATTCATGGAAAACCTAAAGAGATATTGCTCAATTATTCAGCCATTATCTTGGGAATTTTCGGCAGAAAATAGAGGAAGAAAATCGCAACAAATCCTGATCAAATTCGGCAGAATTCCTGTGCACGTCATCCAACTTCCACGGACTCTCCCGGACAGCTCACAATGAATCAGAATTCGAGCCTTATATGGATAGAAAGCTACGGGAGTCTAGTTTCCAACCCAACTAGAATCACCTTAATATCTATTTTCTAGAGAAAGATATTCCATAATCTTCACTCGAAGGTCAAATCTGCCAGCAGGATAAGTTTGAGAAAAACTAGGTTTTGTAAACCCTAGCTGCCTCCCTTGCCTCTATAAATACCACATCTTAAATTCAGAAAATTATCTTCTCTTCCTCACATAAACTTGCCGAACCTCTGCCAAAATATCTCCATAAATCTTACCAAGAACAAGGCCGAATCATCTCCACCACCTTTCCACAAAACCTTTCCAATCATCATCACCAATCCTATTGCCGATTCCTTCAACAAGGTTGTCATTAAGATTGTAATATTTCAATGGCTTTGATTTCTTTGTATTTAAATATTATTTTGTCTATGAAATATGTTTGGATTCTTGGTTTTATTTTCGGTATTGTTAATTATATATGGGATTTCCGAATTTTGTAATAATTGTTTGGTTATTTCATGTTTGATTACCGATTTATGCATGTGATTTGATTAAATATGTATGATGGGCAGTAGGATTTTGAATGCTTTCTTGATTTAATTAGGTTTATTTCCTTAATTCGTGTGCAACCGAAGGAGATGTCTAGATGCATTCGAAAGGCCATGAGTGTTATCTAGGTATTGAATTCACTTGCCGATTTAATACATGTTGGATCATACGCATGTTATGTTTTAATATGTATTTATCTAAGGGCTAGAGTAATTCTGGAAATTTACATGTCGATGTGAGATGAGTGACGCCATACTTGCTAACATGTTCCAATTCGACATATTGTGCTTATGTGCTATTTGTGTTTAATTTCTACGCATTGTGTTATTAAACCGATTAGTACCATATTTAGGATTACACGCATGTTGGATTCTAAATACTTGTGATGTTTTGAATAATTAGAATAACCGCATTGGCTGTAATTAAATTGGAACTTAATTGATCTTGAATTCGATATTTGCTGCTGCCCCTATTGCTTGTTTTAATTTCATCGCATGTGTAATGAGTTTTGTGTCTTGTGATTGTGTGGAAGATGTTGATCAATTGTATATAATAACTTAGGATTTAATTTTAGTAAAAATCAGTAGGTATTTTAGACATAAAAATCGATACCCCCCTTTTGTGCAATACTTTATGTGATTAAAAGCCCTTGATTTCCCCAGATAGAACGATCCCTACTTGTCAATACTACACTCGACACAAGAAGGGTATTATGTGTATGAAGTTGTTTTGCAGGTACTTTGTGCTTGGATAACACCTCCATCAGTTTTTGACGCAGGCTGCCGGGCAAGGGCTGCGCCCTAGGAGAGACCGAGAAGGAAGGGGGGGGCACGGGTCCCGAGGAAGGAGGTGCGGCCGACGGAAGGGATGGAGGAGGAAAAAATTATTAGGGTTTTTCTAGGGCTCAGGGAGGTCACGTACTGATAACGTGTTCAAGGAGAAAAAATAATAGGGAGAACTGTGTGTTTATTGATTGATTGAGAGGCCTTTATATAGGCATTACATCAAGTATCCTGATAAATCAGGGATTCCTTATCTATTACAGAATCAACTATACTAGTCTAATTAGGTCAAGACACATCCAGGAAGTTACGGAAATAACCTTCCTACAACAGTAATATATTTAAAACAGTCTAATAATCTTATATTTCTATATCTCTCATTTTGTGTTTTTTGTTTAATATTATTAGTTGTCTATTTGTTGTTAGATTTTATATTATTTATAATTAAATTGAGAAATCCATCTTTATCTCTCCTAATTTCAATGAAAAAAAATTGCATGTTCAACCAAGAACTCATATCTCAAAAGGGGATACCTACAAGGTTGCAAGTCTGCAACATAATTTTCTTGATTAATATAGAAGATAGAAATTCCAATTAAAATTTACAAATTTTAGTTTTATAAATAACATTCTAATTCTTCTTCTTCTTCTTCTTCTTTCTCAATCCAGAGCGACTTATAATTTGATACTAATGTACATATATGTTGAAAAATTTACTAACTAGGCAATGATCAATTTTTCTTTTCAATTTAACTGATTGTTGAGACAACCCACCATGAAAGTTCTATTTTATTATTTTTATGGAGGATAACAGGTAGGGAAACAGTAGTTAGACCTCCCTAATTTTCAAATTTAGTTTTGACTTTGTCAACCCATGTGAATTTACAAAAAAATTATCTTACCAAATAACTCTCACCTTATAAAAAAAAATCTATTTAACTAAACAAATCTCACCTTACCAAAAAAAAATCCATATTACCAAAAAAAAAAAATCACACCATACAAAAATAAATAAATTAATTAATATCTCACCTTACTGTTGTCCAAGAACGATAAATCCATAATCATCCACAATCGACGGTGAAGTAAAATATTATGTAAATTATGAAAGATGATGCAATCTGTATTAGTTTTAGTTTTTTTTTTGTTTCGCTTGCTTGAATGCATTTGTTATAATCAACAATTAGTGTAAAGAACATGTAAATAGTTGTACTGTGATTATGGATAAATAAGTTTCACAGTCTCAACAAAGTTAATAGGCAGAAATATCACTTTGGTCACTCAACTTTTTAAAACTTTATTTTGGTTATTCAACTAAACCACCGTTTAATAGGTAGGATATATCAGTCAACTAAGGAGTTCAGTTTTCGAGACGGAGAGACCTCTAGTCTCTTTACTCTCTCTCTCTCTCTCTCTCTCTCTCTCTTAATGGAAAGTTGACCAAATAGATGGAGATATTTTCGAATTGATGGAGACGCACCCACATATGAAGGTAAATTTGGTTTCTTGATTAATTTTACTGTTCGTGGTGCCTTAGGATTATGTATCACATCCCGAACCCAATTTAACTGAATTACTAAATTTTATATTTGATACCGACATTTAGTAAGGTAGTTTTAATAAACCGATTTCATTTGGGTTACTTTCAATTTTATGAATTTTCTAGTAAATTATGTAAGCATGATTTACGAGTATTGGATTTTCGTATGCTTTTATTTAGTTGTCACGCGACAACGAAAGTGTGTCCGGAAATTAAATTCGAAGAACGTTTTAAGTTATATTAGGGGGGGGGGGGGGGGGGGGAAGTTGACTTTGTGATCCGTTGTAATTTTTAAAAAGTTTTCTTCACTAAAGTTGTAGAGCGCGACGATACGAGTTCGTAGAGACATGGCACGCGTGAAACGGACGTCGTATGAGGAAGTTACGACCTGTTGAAGTTATAACTATAAAAAGGGGGATTTTTCGGGAAAAGGGGGAGAAGTTTCCATTTTTTTGAAATTTACTAGTACTGTTCAAAGTTACTATTCAAGCTCTCCCCCGACGGGTTACTGTTCCTCCACCCGATCTCCGCCGTCCGGCCAACCCAGCTCGCGCGCCACCCAGCAATCGACGCGTCTCGGCCTCCTCTTCATTTCCAGGGACGATCGGCCCGGGGGAGCAATTGTGTGCGGCGCAACAAGCTAAGGAAATTCGGCCACCGTGCGAGACGGCGCTCCAGGCATCGCCGGACCGTGCGCCACCCATCGATCAACTCAGTTTCTTCTTGCGGTCCTCTGTGTGCTAGTGGTTTCCGCCGAATCAAACTTTCGAGCACAGATCGAAATCTTGTTCTTCCCGACTCGTTTTCCACTGTTCGACCCGGATCCGACCCGACCCGGAGTTGACCCGACCCGGTCCACCTTGACCCGACCCGGACCACGTTGACCAACCCGGCCCACGTTGACCTTCAGTTGATTGTTGACCAGATCGTTGACCAGGGGTTGACCGTTGACCTGATTTCCATAACTGCAGCGATGTGATCCAACGTGATCCTGCAACGGTCCGAAGCGGCTCTAATTGGATATTTACCACCTTTGGTAAATTAAGGTGAGTAAACCTCACAGTATTGATATTAAACATGAGTTTAATTTTAGTATATTTATTATTATACGCAAATAATTTATGTGATATATATATGTGTATATATATATATGTGTGTGTGTGTGTGTGTGTGTGTGTGTGTCTTGGTGTGAAAGTGTGAAAGACATGTATATATTGAGGAAATATTTACAATGATATTTGTATATTGGACTTATTGGGGGAAATGTGAGCTCGGATTTTTATTCACCATATTAGGGTCGTTTGAGCTAACTAACAGTAGCGTGGGATGCTACTTTACAGCCACTGGGATGGTTCCGACCCTTAGCCTGAGAGGCTGGGTCGTCTGAGCTAGTTAGCAGTAGCGTGGGACGCTACTTCGCAGCCCTGGGAGGTTCCGACCCTTAGTAAGTCTGTGATTGATATTGTGAGAGACCGGGTCGTCATACGCTAGCTAGTAGTAGCGTGGGACGCTACATAGTAGCCACTGGGATGGTTCCAACCCATAGCCTGGGAGGCTCACTGTTACATTTGGGTCTTCTTGAGCTAGCTAGCGGTAGCTTGGGACATTGTTTCAGTAGTTGTGGGAGGTTCCGACCTTTAGCCTAGGAGAGGCTTAAGTCGTCTTATTGTCCACGCTGGTTTAGTAGTCCTGGGAGGTTCCGACCCGAGTCTGGGAGGCTTACTGTTATATGGTGGTGTTGACTTTCCCCTGATGTATCTAATATGCTGTTATAGTTGATGAGAATGATGTTGATATTTATTGCTTGGACTTCGGGAATAGTTTTCTTTTATGAGGCTTCCATTCATTTAATAAATTCCTGAATCAGCAGAGCTCGATATTTGGTTATGAAAATTATTGAGAATGAGCCGATGGAAATGATATTGCTTGATTTAGATTATTAATTATATTAGTTGTGAATCATATTTATTAAAAATAAATGTGTGACCCGTTTTGTTCCCAGTGGGTGGGAGGTTGTGGTATGGGAGCAAAGGGACTTAACTGTTGGTTAATGGATGCTATTTTGGACCTGTTTCGGGTTTCCAAGGGAAATCCTGGGACGGGTCTTTACATTATGGGTTTTGTTTTGGCGGCATTAGGAATTAGGGATTTGATTATTGTTTCCTAAAAATTGAGTTACTGGGAGGCTCATTTCTTAAAATATAATTTGTAAATGGCTTTTGTTTATAAGAACTGGTAGGCTCCTTTCTTCCATTTTCGTAAGTTCCAAAAAAGAAAGGTGAAGCAAAAGAAGAATTTGGATAACTTTGTTTAATTTGCAAGTGTTATCCACACTTAGGCCCAGTTTGGGATTGATTCCCAAGCTGCTTTTGGGGTCAAAAGTGATTCTGGGCCTAATTTTAAGTGTTTGGTAACAACCCATAAAACTGATTTTAGAAGAATTGATTCTCTTAAAAGTGGATTTTGGAGAAGCAGGGTAAGAGATGTTTTTGCAGGAATCAGTTATTTTTGTAACAAATGGTAATATTTGTTTTTTCTTAGATTGTGATATACTAATCTAATTAAATAATAATCAATCATTTACTATGGCGTTAAGAAATCTTATGTAATATTGTGGATTAACTTTATAATTATATACAAAAGAAACAATTATTTATTTTAATATCAATTTATAACAATTCATATTTTTGTCATTATACCATCCAAAACAATTTTTACTTATAACTCACCAAACACACGAAATTGCTTTTTGGTTCTCACAGCACTTTTAAAAACAGTTTACCAAACACCTCAGCTAATTCTACTCACAGCAGATTCAAAAGCAATTCTGCTCACAGCAGATTCAAAAGCAATTCTGCTCACAGCAAATTCAAAAGCAATTCTGCTCACAGCACAGCAATCCCAAACTGGGCCTTAGTTTAATCAAATTTAAATTTGTGATAATTTACAGTTTTTATAATAAAATGATTGCCTAATGATTTAAAATTAGCTGTATTTGAGAACTATTGGTTTATGAGACCTCTTGGTTGTATTTGAATCATTGTATTTGAGTTGTCTTGATGTTAAATTGTGAATCAATATGCGTTTTCTTTTTTCTACAAATAATCATTTCATATTGGAGATTCATCATGGGGGTAGATTTTATAGGTTAGGCAATGGCAGTCGACATTACAAGGAAGGAGAAGTGGTTTAGGTTGATAATAATGATCTAGACACCACATCATGAACATGTCTTAATTGCCTGGCATAAGACTTAGGCTACATAGACACCCCCCCCCCCCCAATGACATATTGATTCAAGATTCCTGGAAGTAGAGATGGTGAAAACTTTCTGCCAATTAGGGATGACAAAGAAGTTCACCAAATGTTGGCCTTTGTTCAAAGTTCCAGGGTGCTGCAATTATATATTGTAGGTGGAGAGACAAGGAAAAAAAAAGAAATAGAATTTGAAGATGTTCCCGGAAATAAAGTTGCACCTATTTGTCATGCCAAGTACATTGGGAACGAGATTAAAGACTTAGTAGATGAGGATAGTATGAGTGATGATAAAGTAAAAGAGTAAGGGAAAAGAAAGGTCAATGAGAAGAGAAAAGAAAATAAGAAGGGAAATAACAGTAATTTGAACGAGAACTTCAACCATTTTGCAAAGGTGGCTATGAACAATGATGTTGGGGTTACAAGTTTAGTTACTCCTAAATTATCTAGTTGAAGAAGAAAGTTAGGAAAATTAAGATGAATGAGATGGAAAGGAAATATGACACAAGGTTTAAAGGGGAATTCAATTATGATACTGATGTGTTTCAAGCCGATGGTGAATCTTCTGATAGTTATGATCCCACATATGAAAAATTACAGATAGTGATTATGAGCTACATGATGAAGACGATGAAGTGTTGTTCGGGGTAAATGTTCAACATGGGGGTGTTAATGTTGGTGAATGGGATGAAATGAGCTATGAAGGAATAATATCATATGGTGAAGGTGAGGATTCTGAGAAGTTTGAAAGTGGTAGATCATCATCATCATCATCTAGTGAAGACGAAGCTGGCTTAATTGCGCAAGCTCAGATATGGTCCCAATGACACAATCAGGGTGAATGCTTTCTGCAACATCAGGTTTGTTCTTTCAGAATTTTTGCATCATAGGTAGATAAAGCCTTGCCAACAATGCAAATTCAAAGATTGCAGATGGAGCATCATTGCAGTGAATTGTGTAGCAAAGTGTATCATTAGAAGATTGTAGAGAAGGAATGCAAGCTGCTGTTAGTAGAGATTATGAGATGAAAATAGGGTATCAGATGTGTTTAAGAGCAAAGAAATCGACTCTTAAGCTTGCTGAGGGAACTGTTGAAGACCAATATAACTTGCTAAAAATATATGCTGATGTTATCAAAAAAAAAAATCCTAATACATCAATATGAATTCAAGGGGAAATAGAGGGTGAGAAGAGAAGATTTAAGAGGATGTACATATGCTATGGTGCTTTGAAAAAGGGTGGGAGAGAGGGATGTAGACCAATTATAGGTCTAGATGGGTGTCATTTGAAGACTGTGTATAAAGGTATACTTCTAACAGCTGTAGGAAACGATGGCAATAATGACATGTATCGAATTGCATTTGCCATTGTCGAGAAGGAAACCAGAGAATTATCGACATGGTTTGTGGAGTGCTTGAAGCAAGACTTGGAGATGGACAATGGCTACTCATATACATTCATCAGCGACAAGCAAACATGATTATTAGATGCTGTGAAGGATGTAATGCCTGATGCAGAGCATAGACATTGTGCCAGACATATGTATAATAACTTCAAGGGTGACAGACATACTGGAACTGAATTAAGAGATCTTTTTTAGGCTACAACAAGATAAACAACCAAACCTTGGTTTTTTATGAACATGGACAAGATTTGTGAAAAGTCACCGGCTGCATAGGATTAGTTGCAAAAGAGGCCGGCTGAACATTGGAGCAGGTCTCACTTTAGGATTGATGACCGAACCGCCGAAGCGGCACTTCAATGATAAAACCTACAAGAAACGTTAGTAGTATAGTAATAAGTAGGGATCGTTTTAGCCGGAGATTAAGGGTACTTAAAATATAAGAATGTTAGATAAAACACATACATATATACACAAACAATGTCACACTTATTCACATATATACATGCTACACGCGAAATCATGGGGGTAAAGAGGCTCGGCAGCAAAGCTGCCTCTAAATCTAGACACGAATTTAAGACACAAAATTAAATTCTAAGTTACTATATACAAGTTGGTCGACATTCCTCCACAAAGCAATAGCATATAAGCAATCAAAACACACAACAATCTAGCAAACAAGGCTCACAGCAACATATCAAAGTGTTCTAGACTCGACTTAGTTCCAACCTAACTAGCCCCTAAACGGTGTCACTAATCGATTAAGACTTCTCAAGTACTTTAAGATTATATAACCGCTTAATCCTAAAGTTATACTAGTCATATTTGAGAACTCTAAACGAAGGAAACAAACATGAAAAGCAATTAGGCACAAAGTCTTTTTAGTCGGAGACATATTAACAAGCAAAGCGTCACTCTTATTATTACTATGTAAATTCTTTAGACCACTCTAACCCTTAGAAACAACACAAATTAAGACAACTAAACGTATGACTCAACCTATATAAATTTTGGCTAATGAGATCAATGCCCCATACATTGCAATTGTGTAAAACACCAACCTTTAAGGCACACGGATCTAAAGTCCTAACAAAGTACGAATCTTAAAACCAAATTAACATACTTGCCGATTACCTAACTAGTTACTATCTTATTACATCTTTTCCTTATAAATTATCATGCAATTCGAAACTTATTGGACACGTATCAGATACGAGATGTCATCAGCAGAGCCTCGGCAGATACGCTTGGGATACGTCACTGGATACGTCTGGGCCTGTATTGGATACGAGGTGCCACGTGTCAGATACATCCTGTCATGATCCAGACACGGCTCGAGAACATTGGTGTGAGCCTCGGCAGATCAGCAGTTGCAGCCTCCTGTTCGGCACTTCTAGTTTTCTGTTTGGAAACTTCTTTTTCCTTCTCGGCAGACTTGACCTTTGTATCTTGATTCAGGCATAACTTCCTCAAAAAAATAGTTATTGATGCGATTCTAAATTCTGTAGAAACTAGACTTATAGAGCTTTCTATACATATATGGTATGCCTTCTAGTTCCAAGTGAGTTATTCTGGAGAAATTATGGAATTTGGATGATGTGCACAGGAACTTGCTGATTCTGAGTCCGGATTCTCTTGTAATTCTTGGCAACTTTCCTTGGTCCAATTGATATAACTCCTTCCATTGCTGAATTCTTAATATGTCTACATAAAATCAGAGAAGTTAAATTCATAAAAGACAAGGTCAAAGGTTTATAGAATCAACGAAACAAATTAAGTCCCTAGTTGAGCTAGGTTTCTTATTGCTTTTAGGAACTTTGTCGATTTTCTGTATTTCCTCTACTTTCAGCACATTTTTATGATAGGCATAAACACACCAAGAACGTAACACTTTGTGCTCCTATCAATTGAGCACAAGTGTGACATTATATTAAACAATCATTGTGAAACCCTCAACTCCAAGCTACTTGAAGAAAGAAAAATGCCCATTTTAAGGTTTTGGGAATAACTAAGGCTGAACTTAATGAAAAGATTGGCTGATAGGAGATGTACAGGTTTAAGGTGGAAGTGCAAAGTTGGTCCTAGGATTGAAAAAGTGTTGAAGAAGAATGTAGAAAAAAGTCATGATTATATTCCTGTGGAGTCATTGAACAAGAGATTTCAGGTGAAAGGGAATGGGGCGACTTATGCTTCCAGTGTCAGTTCCATACATGATGTGAACTGTGCTGCAAAGATATACACATGTAGGAGGTGGGATGTTTGTGGATTGCCCAGTCCACATGCAATAGCATGCATTTTCTAAAAAGGTTACAATTCTGAAGATTTTGTTGATAAGTGCTATTCTCAAAATAAGGAACCAGGTTTGTTGTTTATTACTTTATTATGCATTTGTAATTTGAAACTGGCATAAATATAAAATATGACACATAATACTCAATAACTCTTGTTTTATTGTTAAGGTGAGATGCCACCTGCTCTTGGAACATCTAAATTATCTAAGATATATTATGGAAAGACTATTACTTATGGAAAATGTCAAAAGCCAGGGAATAACACAAGGAGTTATGATAGGTGCAATCAACAAAATAGTACATCTTAAGCTGTAAGTTGTATACGTTTTGAATATAGGCTTTTATTTAATCTTTAATTTAGAGGCATGTTGTATTGCTGCAAGTGTAAATGTTGGCTATAGTAACATAAAGGTTGACAACAATGCAAATGCTTCTCCAAATGTTCAACAAGATGACAATAATGTAGATGATGAATACAAAGTGTAGAATACTCACCAATGTGGCAATTCAAATGGACATAGTCCTGAAAACACTCATGCTGAGGTAATAAAAAAACAACCCAAACATATTTACGCGGGAGAAAAGATCAAATTACTGTTCATTTGAGGCGGGAAAATCACTATGCCTAAATATGGCGGGAGAAAAGATCATATTTACGCGGGTAAAATTTTTCATCAACAAAAAACCCTTGAATTAACAGAGAAAATAGACGAAATGACAGAGAAAAGAAACAGATGGACCAAAGTGACAAACAATGGTTTAGTTGAATATATAACCAAAATGAGGTTTTTAAAAGTTGGGTGACCAAAGTGTTGAGCGAACATATTTCGATGACCAAAGTTATATTTCTGCCAAGTTAATAATGGATGAGAAAATATGATTATTAGATGTTCACAAATTGAAAAAGAACTAATTACATATTTCCATTAGAATCTTCTAAAAACAAATTTTTTATCAATTTTTTGGAGCTATGGGTATTTTGGGAGAATAAGGGAGGCACTACCAGATCGGACAGAATAGCCGACGAAAAACATTTCGTCTACTATTCAAAATTTTCGTCGGGTATTCCTTCTATCGACGAAAATTTCGTCGGCTATTATTCGTCGATAAAACGGCGTCGGTAATAACGAAACCCGACGACAATAACGAAATCGTCGGCCATTTTCACATATGCCCGACGAAATAACGAAATCGTCGGCCATTATCACCGACGAAAATACATTTCGTCGACCAAATCTTGGCATAATGCCCGACGAAATTCGTCGGATATTTTCACATATGGCCGACAATATCGTAAAATATAGCCGACGATCTCTTCTGTTTCGGCGGTTATTTATTCTGAAATATAGCCGACGACATGAAGATTTCGTCGGAATATATTAATATTTTAAGAAGCATTAATTAGTTATAGCCGACGAAATCGTCACTATTTAACATAGACCACCGACGAAATAATGTCATTTTCGTCGGTTATAACAGTTATAGCCGACGAAATTTGGTAAAAATCGTCGGTTATAGCAGTGATAGCCGACGAAATAATGTCAATATCGTCGGCTGTTCTTACATTTTGGGGAAAAAAATTATATTAATTTCTAAATTACCATTCCAAGAAACTTGCAATTCACAATGACAATCCAACAAGAAACACGTTTTTCATTAATTATTTAATTTGTTCCATCCCTAAACCCTAAACCCTAATCCTGGCCACCATCCTGCTGTCTATCATGCTCGTCATCCTGCTGAATGAACTCGGGAGCTCTCGGCATTTGAGGTTCATCTAACGTCTCAAACGGGTGCGGGGGTTCAAGGCCTTGTTGTTGTGCCGCGAACATAGCATACCACCAGTTTTGTTGGCCGGCATAGTTCTGTCGCCGAATTCTCTCGCATTCAGCATGCCAACGCTCCATTTCCATATGATACTACTGTGTTCTCTGGAACTGGGCCGCCAATCTTGCATTTTCTTCTGCCAATCTCTGCATTTCCCCCTTCATCTGTTGGGTGTCCCCGCCTACCCTCTTTTGAGCTCCTTTAGTGGTCTTCAGGACCCATATTCCAGAACTTCCCAAACCCCGGCAGTAGTAGCCGTTTGACCGTTTTGGGAAGGCTGCGTCGAATATCCTCGCTGCAGTTTGGACATTCGATCGGTCGACCTGGCTCAGGGCTTCTTGCAGATCTTCCTCTTAAATGTTCGGTTGTGTCTCCTGAACTACTTCCTGCAACACTTCTTCTTCGGCCCGGTTCACCCTCTCCTAATTGAACGGGAAAAAAAAAATTAATATTCTAACAAATATATAATTAAGTAAAATTAATAATTAAAATTTTAAAATCGTAATCAACGACTTACAAGCTCTTCTGTCGCTAATGGATAAGTCTTCTTGAACGTCTCTACGTACGGGTTGCTTAAAGGATGATCTCTAAGCGCCTCCTCCTGATATTGTGAAAATGGCCTAGAACCACCATGATGGGGGGTTGTGTTACGGCGGCGGTTCGCAGAGTTTATCCAAGACCGTTCCTTCAAACAAATAATAAAATATTAGAAAAATGCATCAAAAAATATTAGTGTAATAATTATAAAATAATTAAACTAATAATTAAAATATTAACAAAATAAACATTTATAGTTAAGTTTAGTATTTACCTGCATAACTGGGTTGTTGAAGTCTACTGTCTTCAACCAACGCCACTCGTACTCCCTGAACATGAACTCTCTTGGAGTACCCATACGACCATGTTTGTCGTATTCGGTAAAGTGGATACGGAGCTCGTTCTTCCACTCTTTGAACCTATGGAAAAAACAAAAGTGCATTAAAAATATTATTAATATCATAAAATATTTCAAATTATAAGATGAGGAATTCCCAACGTACCTCGAGTTCTGCATCGCGTACGCCCAAGCCTGCTTGTGTTCGGCAATCTCGAAGTATGCCTGAAAGATAATATTTTATTAGTTTTAAAATTATAACAATACCGAAAATTATTAAATATTACGATAAAGAAATTAAGTTTTTTAAATTACTCACCGACGCCGCGTTGTTGATAGGAGCATAAAATGCGACGTTCTTAATGTATTTTTACCCCCATTTATCCAATGCTTAACCCTTATTATTGTAAGATAGAGTCATGTAATTGAGTCTTGAGTTTTTGGTTGAGTTTAATGTGAGAATGTGCTTAAATAGAAGAATTTGGACAGAAATTATCAAAAGCCTATTCGAAAAGTCTCTGAGATGTTTTATTGAATCTGTAAAATATAAAATTTGCTTTTGATAGATTTTTCTTCTCTCATATGCAGTTGACAAATAAAGGACTGAGCATGACAAGATTCATTGAAATCGGAGCAAAATAAGATGCAAACAATCACAAGTTCAAATCAGATGCAAATCCAGAAACTTCAGCAGATTTCAGTGCACATCACTCAACTTCCCGAATTTATTCCCGCCGATTGACAAGGAATTTGATGGCGAAATTTATATGGATGGAAGCACTATGTGTCTAGTTTCATATGAATTTTGAATCGGAGCAAAATCGTTCCTGAGTAAAAAGTTATGCCAGTTTGAATGGACGAAGGTCAAGTCTGCCGAAAGAAGAAAACCTAAACCTAGTTCTACATGGTTTTGGCTTACGAATGTGGACTGAATTCCATCCTTTGTGCAAGATTTTTAGCTGAATTAATTCGTGGAAAACCTAAAGAGATATTTCTCAATTATTCAGTCATTATCTTGGGAATTTTCGGTAGAAAATAGAGGAAGCAAAATCGTAACAAATCCTGATTAAATTCTGCAGAATTCCTGTACACGTCATCCAACTTCCACGGACTCTCCTGGACAGCTCACTTTGAACCAGATAGTGAGCCTTAGATGGATGGAAAGCTACGGGAGTCTAGTTTCCAATCCAACTGGAATCACCTCAATATCCATTTTCTAGAGAAAGATATTCCGTAATCTGCACTCGAAGGTCAAATCTGCCAGCAGGATAAGTTTGAGAAAAACTAGGTTTTATGAACCCTAGTTGCAGCCAACCTTTTGCCTCTATATATTGGACGATTTTTACACAGAAAATGATCTCTTCTCTCTCACTTTTCAAAGCCAAAATTCTGTCCATTTAGCACCACAAATCCAAAGAAAATTCAAGCCAATTCCATAGTTCATCACCACTTCCGATAGCAAGTTTCATCTCCACCGAATGTCTCTTTGCCGATTCCTCTACAAGGTTTCTTTTAAAGTGTGATTCACTCATCTCTCATGGCTTGTAATTTTCTGTATAATTACTTAACTTTGTGTATGAAGTTTGTAAGGATTTGTGGTTTGTTATTTGGTTTTATTAATTTTACATTGGATTTCCAAAATTCTGTTATGTGTTTTGGTTTTCTTTTTGTTTAATTGATAAACATGTATGTGACGAATTGATTGTATGGCAATAGGGCAGTACATTTGTTGCATGATTTGATGATTTTATTGGTTTATTTTCTGAATTAGTATGCACAACAAGTTATACGGTTAAGGGTAGCTTTAGCTAGGCGATCCTTAGGTTTATTTCTTTATGTTGCCGAACCACAAATATGGGGTAAATTATACACGAAGTTAATTGATCTTGTATTGGTTCTAAGGGGTAGAGTAATTCAGAAAATATGCATGTTGAAGCAAGGTGAGGTGACGCCATACTTGTTGCATGTTTCCAATTCAACTCATTGTGCTTATGTGTTTCTTGGTTTAATTTCTACACGAAGTGTCTTTAAACTGATTAGCACTATGTTTAGGGTTATGCACGAAGCTAATTCTAAATAATTGAGGAGTTTAGAATGATTAGATGAACCACAAAGGGCTCTAGTTATAATTAGAACTAAATTGCATGAAATCGGTGATAAATGTTTCTGTCATATTGTTGTTTCGTGATCGGTTTGTTATTTGACGGGAGTTTTGTGTGATGTGTTTTGTTTGAAAGATGTTGATCACATGTAAATATATAATTTAGGTTTTATTTTCGTAATTTTCAGGAGAATATAGAATCAAATTTCAAACCCCCAATATGATTTTGTAATGCTTTATGTGATTGAACGCCCTTGATTTCCCCGGATTGAACGATCCCTACTTGCTCTATACTAACAATGACACAAGAGGGTAATATTTGTATGAAGTTGTTTTGCAGGTACAATGTGCTTGGATAAATAACTCCATCAATTGACCTCCCTCTTGATCTCTTCCGGCACATCAGCCCACCGTGTCCACTGATAGGAGCACAATGTGCGACGATATTATATGCTTATGCCCTCGTTTATGCTTTGTTTAACCCTTATTTGTCTAAGATAGAGTCATAATATAGTTTAGTGTTAATTTGGTAGAGTTTGGCGAAAAATGGTTAAGAATCCGAAAAATGACTAAGTTTGAGAAATCTGGAAAATAGTGCAAAATGTGTCTTTTTCGTGATTTTGAGATGAGCAAAAGTGCGATCTATCCTTGTCCTAATTCTATGAAATTTGGTGTGCTTAATATCCATATACTGAGGAATGTTGTGTTAAAATTTCAGATCAATCGGAGTTCGGGAAGTCACCCAAAAGTTGGCTGCAAAACGGCAGTCCGAACATTCCAATCCAGGGGCTTACAGGATTTTCCTGGGACTTTGTCCCAATATGGCAGATTTGGTGTAATATTGTGATGATATGTTGGAATATGTTAGTCGATTGCATGCTTAGGAAATTCGTTGATATAGATTTGTGCTTACATTGAGGACAATGTAATTTTCTAAGTGTGGGGTGGGATAACGTATTCCGTTTATGTTTTCGTGCGCTTAGTTTAGAAAAGAAAATTCAGAAAATTGTTCCACAAAAATAGAGTGTTTAAATTGCATGTTTCGAGTCTTAGGATGCCCCTAATGTGTCAATGATGTTTTTCTCCTCTTTGCATACATAGATGATGGTTATACATACAATTAAAATTGTGAGTTTCATGGATTTTGTGCATTGGTAGGAGCATGTAGGACTTGTTGATTATGAAGCATGCATGTTTGAGCTAATTTATTTCCATAATAACCTATGTGAGCTTTAGAGCCAATTTGCTTTCTTCTTGAGCGATAAAAAGATAAAATTCAATAGATTCATAAGAAGCATGAAACCTCATAATTCTTTGATTATTCGATGACTATGTGCCATAGCTTTTTAATGAACTCTAGTATGCTAGAACTTACTCTTGTTGATTTTCGAAACGTTTATATCATAAAATACCTTGATTTTGAATGTGATTGAAAAGATCTTTTAGGTTTACCACCAGTGCCAAATAAAGCATGTGCCCTATTGGAGCCCATCATGGGACACCTTAGTAAACCCCTTTGTGCCTACGATTAGCCTTTTCTTTCATCACCCTTAAACACTTTCCATGAGCTTAGTATAGTGATGTCTTGACCATTGTGTGTCGGCAAAGCTTGATTTTCGAAGGAGTTTTTGCGTGAAGTGATGAAGAAGAACAAGTGTGGGGTAGACTTAGCCATGAATTTATGAAAAGTGTATATGTATGCCGTGCCTTAGAAAAAGAAAGAATGAAAAATTTTGAAACATTTTTGCTCGGACCAAAAGAAAAAGAAAAAGATACCGAGAGCAAGAAAAGAAAGATGTAAGGCACGGCTTGAAAAAGAAAAGAAAAAATTTTGTGCATGGCTATTGTCTTGATTATTGTTGTAATGTTATGGGAGGAAAAGAATGAAGTATGGGTCCAACAAGATGAAATTTGACCCTTGGCGAGAAGACATAAGGAGATTTGAGCTTTGCCAAAGGCCACGGTGACGTTTTTTAAGCCTCCTTATCCAAATATCGAATACCTCTTAGCCTAGCCCCATTACAACCTTTTGATTGATCTTTTTCATGATTCTTAAGATGGTTAAATTTGATTGTGGAGATTATCTCAAGAGTAAGCATATGGTTTTGGTTCATTAGTGCATATAGTTATCATATGAGGTTTTTCCATAAAATTTCACAAAGTGCTTTCGTTTCTTTGATATATGCAAGTCACTCTTTGTAAGTCATTATCTTTCGCTTGCATATACTTATGTGTGAATAACCATGCTTCGAGAGAAAAGAAGAGAGTATGCCTAGTGAGGTGATTTGAATTAGCTTTTACATGTTTACATGCTTACCTTTTTGCTCTTATATGTTCATATTGATGTCACATATTCATGAAGCTTGGAATTTTCGTGCTTCGCATTCTCATGCATTAACTTGAAAGCTATGTGTACATACGAGCCTGAGACAAATTGTTAGGGGCAATAGTTTGTTTAGAGTCTAGTTTAATTTAGTTTGCTAAGGGACTAGCAAAGGATAAGTGTGGGGTAGTTGATAGGAGCACAATGTGCGACGATATTATATGCTTATGCCCTCGTTTATGCTTTGTTTAACCCTTATTTGTCTAAGATAGAGTCATAATATAGTTTAGTGTTAATTTGGTAGAGTTTGGCGAAAAATGGTTAAGAATCCGAAAAATGACTAAGTTTGAGAAATCTGGAAAATAGTGCAAAATGTGTCTTTTTCGTGATTTTGAGATGAGCAAAAGTGCGATCTATCCTTGTCCGAATTCTATGAAATTTGGTGTGCTTAATATCCATATACTGAGGAATGTTGTGTTAAAATTTCAGATCAATCGGAGTTCGGGAAGTCACCCAAAAGTTGGCTGCAAAACGGCAGTCCGAACATTCCAATCCAGGGGCTTACAGGATTTTCCTGGGACTTTGTCCCAACTTCGAAAAATCATTCCTGACGACTTGCAAGGAATTTGGCCGAGATATTTTATGGGGAGATGGCCATATGTGTCTAGTTTACGTGAGACTTTGAATCGCATCAATCGGAGCTCCGAAGGTGGAGATATGCCGGAATTACTGCGACAAGGTCAAAGCTGCCGATTCCAGGGACTGATTGCTTCCTTTTCACAAGTGCTTCATTTCGATGGACCATATGATGTACAAGAGCATTTGTGAAGACATCCCAAGCGTATGGAAGGAAGGAGAATGACACTTGGCCATGGCATTGAAGAAAAACTTGAAGAAAGAAGTTCTCCTAGTCAAGCTAGGAGAAGCTGCCGATTCTGGCAGATTTGGTGCAATATTGTGCTGCCGGCAATTGGGGTATTTTTCGATGGACCAAGACATGTCAAATGAAGTCCAAGACCACATAAGAAGTCCATGAAGATGTGAAGCCCAAGCCTTGAAGAAATTCAGAAAAGAAAACCTAATTGGACTAAGAAAGGAAGGTTGCAAAAACATTATTAAACTAGGTTTTCTGAATTCCTTTTGGCTTAAGGGACTGCCGGCAGCCTCTCTCCCTATCCTCTATATTTACCCTCACTTTTTCATTCTGAAAAGCATCTCATCTCAAGCATAATACACTAGCCTAAAGCTCTACCAAGTCCTTTCAAACACCAACACATAAATACCCTAGCCGAACCATCACCACCAAAACCATATAGCCGAACCCTACCACCTTGGTTTTCCTGCCGATTTCTGTTCTTGCCGAACACCAAGGAGCAGCAGCCGAGCCACCTTGTCACCCTTGAGGAGTCTTCAAGGTTCTTAAAGTGTGATCCATTCCCCTATGGCTTTTGTATTTATTTATGTTTGGTTGTTTTGTACGAATTTATTTCGATTCTTGGTTTTTTTTGAAACTTTGTATGAACCGAATATTGTATGTTATGCATTGTTTTTCTGAAATTTAACTTATGGATTTTGTATGTTTGGATAATTAGGACAGTGGTATTAGAAGCATGTTTAGGATTTAATTTGGTTAGTAATCTAAGAAGTGTGCCTTATAAACCGAAGCATTAGTATTGGCTGGAAGCATGTAAATCTAGATGTTAGGTTTCATATAACCGAGTAATACGAATAAGTCATACGCTGGAGTAGTTTGTTTTGTGTTGCTCACCTAGGGTAAAAACCTTAGATTACTTGCATGTTAAATAAGATGATTGACAACCTTGCTTGTTTACATGTCTTCGATTTAGACTTATATGCTTAAATGTTAAAACGTGTAAAACCGGATTAGCATCACCTTAGAAGTCATACGCTGGAGTAGTTTCTAAGAATTTAAGAAGTCTAACAATTGGAAAACTGCTGGAGGCTCTAGTTGTGTCGAAACTAATTTAGGTCTTGAACATGCTAAATATTTGATCCTTACCTTCTTGCATGCAAATCTATGTGTTAAAGAGTCTTTTGTGTGAACTGTTTTGTGTGAGAGATGACGATCACTTGTATATAATAACTTAGGTTTATTTTATTTTTTAATTCCGTGCCTAGTATAGGGCAGCATTGCTGCCGTACCTCTTATACCCCCATATGTGTGACGATTTTGTATATATGTGAATATGTTTGAGTCTAACAATTTCATATCTCAGGTACCCTTAATCCCCGGCCTAGAACGATCCCTACTTGCTTATACTACTAACGATCTTTTGTAGGGTTTATTATTGCCTGTGAGCTTCGGCTCCCATCAATTTTTGGCGCCGTTGCCGGGGATTATAAAATCTTGTTTTATGTGAATGTTAAAGTGTGTTAATATTTGTGATGTAAAGTTTGTTACCAATCTGTGTCTCTAACTCTAACGTATATTTATATATCCTAACTCTCTAACATGACGTTCTAACTCTTGTATTTTCTTTTTCTAACCTTGAAAAAATTTGTTGAAATCGTAGCTTGTATGAATCTGTATATCCTTGCATTTTAGTTTATTGTTTTTGTTCGTTTTGATGTGTTTTGTGTGTGTGCAGGTCGAACTTGAAAGAAAAGTGCAGGAAATACGGAAGTTCTGCCCAAACAGAAATCAGGCAGTGCAGTCAGTCGATTTGGAAGGCTGCCGTTTTTAGCTCACAAAACCTGGGAAAGTGAGCCATACACCGTTGGAAAGGTCTCTGAGTCTAGTTTCTGTAGGATTTTACAGAAGTGGTATTAGAAGCATGTTTAGGATTTAATTTGGTTAGTAATCTAAGAGTGTGCCTTATAAACCGAAACATTAGTTGTGCTTAAGCATTTGTTGTTTGCATGTGAATCTAGGTGTTAGGTTTCATTTAACCGAGTAATACGAATAAGTCATAAGTTGGAGTAGTTTGTTTTGTGTTGCTCACCTAGGGTAAAAACCTTAGATTACTTGCATGTTAAATAAGATGACTGACAACCTTGCTTGTTTACATGTCTTCGATTTAGACTCACATGCTTAAATGTTAAAACGCGTAAAACCGGATTAGCATCACCTTAGAAGTCATACGTTGGAGTAGTTTCTAAGAAATTAAGAAGTCTAACAATTGGAAAACCGTTGGAGGCTCTAGTTGTGTCGAAACTAATTTAGGTCTTGAACATGCTAAATACTTGATCCTTACCTTCTTGCATGCAAATCTATGTGTTAAAGAGTCTTTTGTGTGAACTGTTTTGTGTGAGAGATGATGATCACTTGTAAATATTAGACTTAGGATTTATTTTCTGTTTTGTTTTCGTGTGTAGTATAAGGTAATCCTATGGTTGCCGATTCCATTTATCCCCACATTTGTGACGTTTTGTGTAAATATGTGTAGATATTTTGTGCTAACATTCTCATATTTCAGGTACCCTTAATCCCCGGCTTAGAACGATCCCTACTTATTCTATACTACTAACGATTGTAGGGTTTATTATTGCGTGCGAGCTTCGGCTCACGTCATCCACAATATAGGGACTCTATCCCTAATTAGTGCTCCCACGCAACCCGCGTAATCGCGGCGTTATTTTCCCTGAACATCCTGATTAGGGGGTTCGTTGATCTGGATCCTCTCGCTGGTCTGAACACTTTTCCTGAGCGTATCAAAACATATGACACCTCTCGTATTCCTACTTGAACTGCTAGCGGCGGTCCCTATCACATAAACGACGATTGGTTAATAAAATTAAATATTAGTGCGTTAATTTTAATAAAACATTTAATTAATAAAATCAAATGTTACCTGAACTCGATGACCCGTCTGTCGACTTTCCTTTTAATCTCGCCGAAATCAGGAGCTCAGGTCTCTCAAATGGCTCATAATGGTATGCCTCTGCAATACTCACGTACTGAGGCCTAGCAGGCCATATGGGCACACCACGCTCGTCGACCTCGGGTATGGCAGGAATGTTGTATGGCAGGTATAGCTGATTAGGGAGAGTAGGCCCCTCAGTAGAGTCAGCAGCAGACGGCACATGACTCGTCATCGGCTCCCGATGAACCTCAGGCATACGGACCTGATGAACGTCTGGAGCTATGTCATTCTGAAATAGCTGCGTACTACATCTCGGAGGATCTGGCCGGAGAGGGGGACATGAACTACTCGACTGCCGCCCCGCCGATAAAAAGGTCTGGTGCCGGTTGCTCACACTCCTCCGCGACTGGGATGAATCGATCCTCTGAGGCTGGCTGGTGGTCCTCTCAGGCTGGCTAGGGGTCCTCTCGGAGTCTCCGGATCCGCCAGAACTTCCAGAACCCCTAGATCTGGAACGACGGCCTCCGAATAGCTGTCTAAATGCATCGGCCATCTGGAAACAAATAAATTAATACATTAATTAATATTAAATTATATTACATTAAATAACAAATTCTAATTAATATAATAACCAATAATACTAACATATTTTAAAACATAATAACAAATTAATATTTATAATTTAACTCATTTTAAATAATACTAACCATTAACATAAATATAACCATTTATATACAAATATAACTATATTTCATCATTAACATATATATACATACAAATAACCATTTATATATTAAAATAAATATAACCATTTATATAATTAGGCTACCAATTTATATATATACTAAATTTAACAATTTATATATAACAATTAAAATATACATTAACATATATATATATATATATATACAAATATGTGTATATATTAACAAATATATAACAATTTTTATATATAACCAATATATATAACAATTTAACACACAGTTAAATATCTAAATTATATACCTAAATTACATTTTATTTGGTTGAAAAAAATAAATTGGAGGTCTAAATTGCATTTTATTTGGTTGAAAAAAATAAATTGGAGGTCTATGAAGTAAAGAGGTCCAAGTGTTGTTTTTGGAGATATGAATAAAAGCTCTGTAACAGGTATAGAGAGATCTTAAGAAAGAAGAAAATATAAATATATATAAAATAGAGAGAAATAATCAATCGGTAAAATAGGAAGTTTAATGTCAAAATATTATAGGAGGTCTAAGTGTCAATTTAGGAGGTATAAATAGAAACTCACTTCTAGAAAACCAATATTTACTTCATCATAAAAAGGCAAGGAATGACAATTGACAGTTTTTAGAGTGACTAACTCAAGTCCTTCTTGGGTGATCTGCGCAATTGCTAGTTTATTAGCTACAAACAACAATGACAATATAGGACTTGCTAGTGTTGTTAACTTAAAGTTCTTAAACCCTCCAGTCACAATTAAGTGACAGCCACCAGCTCATTAGGAATTTTATAAGTTTTGTAATATAGTAATTCAATGAAAAAATTAAATACTTTATGAGGTTGAAGAATAAGCGGTTAGAAATGTGCCATATGGTGCAATTTGAATATAAATTAATTAAAAAAAATCTAAAATCTTCCTAAAATAATATTTTTTATAAAAGAGAAAAGTAATTAATATTATTTTCGGCCAAAAAACTGAAAAATTAACCCGAATTAAAAATAAATAAAAAAGCATGACAAACGCATCAGACGTGGATCGAACTGCGTCTACCACCGAGAACGTGACATCAGTACTACTACATCATCATTTTCAGAGTTGTCAATTCACCTTTTTTTTTTTTTTTTTGTTCTGCTCTAGTCTTATAAGATAGAGGTAATAAAGTATCTAGCAAAAACTCAAACAATGGATTCTCTAATCCATAACCAATACTCAAGACAAAAAAACCATAACTAATACTAGCTCTCTACTCAAAAACCTGAAAAGTGAAATCAACAAAACCCTTGTATGTTTTTTTTATTTTTTATAAATCTCTTCTATGTGTTTCTTCTTCTCTATACAATCTCTAAGCACACCACAAAATGGACCCCCGTCCAAGCCAATCCAACTTCTCTATTCTTCAACTACACTCACCCATTTAACCTCCACATCCAAAGAGAAAGTGATCTCAATCCATCAATGTTGTTCTTGTTGGTTCTTCTTTCTCCATGTAGGACCATAGAGAGATTGGCCAACAAAAATCTCACTATTTTCATCTACGAGAAGCCCTAGAGGCAACCATCTCACTTTATTTTGTGGGAAAAGTACCTGTAAAATGATGAGATTAGATCGAATGTACCTGCAGATATAACCTCACAAATAATACATTTTAAATATCATCGTTAGTATAAGATAAGTAGGCATCATTCAGTCCGGAGAAATTAAAGGACTCTCAAATCAAGAAGCATCATGGGGGATTTGAAAGTTCTATCTAATTACCTACGCCTACTTACGAAAATAAAATCCTAAATACTATATACACATGATCAACATCTTTCACACAAAATATTCCACACTAATCACTCAAAACATGTAACGATTGCTTCAAGGCAACAAATTCGACACATTCAAGATTCATGTTTGGTTCCTATTCTAATTAGAGCCTCAACGGTCATCTAATCGTTATTGGACTTTTCAATTTTTTTAGAATCAACTCAGCGTGTAATCCTAAACTATGTGTTAATCGATTTAAGACACTCAACGTAGAAATTAAACACGAAGAACACATAAAGCATGAAATTGAAATTGGAGATATATAAACATGTATGGCGTCACTCATCATACTTATCATGCAAATTTCCAGAACTATTTTAACCTTGTAGAAACAATACAAATCAAAATAACTCAACGTATGAGTCAAACTATATTAATTCAGCAGATGAAATCAACACTCAAACACAACCATGATCAAGGCTGCATCCAAGCATTGAAATCGGTTGCACACAAATTCAAGAAATTAATCGAAATAAAACCAAGAACATAAGAACACATGTTGTCCGAAAACCAAGAATAAAATAGCTACATGCTAAGTTTGCAAATCATCATATAGAAAACTTATGAAATCTGAAATCTATGTTTAACATAGAACAACAAAATCAGCATCCATAAAAACATACAATCTTCATTGACAAAGTGTTGTAAAGTTACATAAAAATAGAAAGCCATGAGAAAAGTGGTCACACTTTGTAGAAACCTTGAATGAATTCGGCAAAGGTGGTGGAATCGGTGATGATATGGTTTCGGGAATGGTACGATTTATGGTGATAGCATGGTGATGTTTTTCGGCTAAGTACTTTTTGTATAGGATTTATGGTGATAATTTGGTAGAGTATTGGTTTGTGTTTGTATGGGAGAAGTGATGATAAATTAGGAGCTATGCTGTGCTATATATAGAGAATTGAAAGAAAGAGGTTTGAATGCAATCCGAACTGCATATTGTTGCCGACATCTCCCTCTCCAAGTTTGATTTACATCTCTTGCCAAATAGATTTCTTTGTTCAACATGGACCTGGAGTCTTTCAGCATGTGCTCGACATGCTTCTTCTTTTCCTTTAGAATTTTTTGAATTAATTTGGTTCGGCGTACTCCATGTTTTTGTCGAATTCTATCTCCTTGTCTTTGTTGTATTCGACTTCTTCTCCGTGTTTAATTCGGGTTCTGTACTTCAATTTTGATTTCTTTTCTTTGCTCTGCCGAATTGCTTCTTAAATTATTTCTAAAAATAAGAGAGAATAAATAATATCAAGACAAGGTATACAAAATTGTCGAATATATGGATTCCTAGTTCAATTTTTCTCGATCTAATAAGGATTTCCTGATCCAATAGGGATTTTCTAATTCAATTAGGTTTTCCTAATTTCATAAGAAGTCCTACTCTAGATCAAACTATTGACACTGTGTATATTTTCGACGTTTTCAGCTCGTTTGAGCACATTATACAAACCGGCTCTACTATAGACTCTTAACTCGACTCTATGAGTCAATATTACAACAATAAGGGCTAAGTTTCGTATAAATGGAGGTAAAACATGATAAGAATATCGAACATAGTGCTCCTATCACAAAATAAAAAAACACTCTGACGCCCAAGTCAGTGTCAATTCAAGCAGGTAAGACAAAAGAATAAATCAGATTAATACTTGTTATCGTTACTCATAATTGTCTTTCGTCATTCTCGAATCCTCCTTCTTCCTCCTCAAGTTTGTGAATTTACAGCGGTTTTCTTCCTTGGTCCTTACTTCATGGTTCTTGGTCCTCCCTTCACGTCGTTGTTAGCTAGGTCAATAATTACCTAATAATTATTGTCTTATTCTTATTATTTTGCTATATGTTTTCGTATTTTATCTATTTCTTATTAAGTTTTCTATTCATGCTAGGAAATGGAGCTAACGATGGGAAACAAGTCAAAAAGGTGGATCTAGCACATATTGAAGAAACCGGGTGAAGAATTCATGAAGTCAAAGGAGCAAAACCGGAAATTTCACTAAAAGACGAATTTGACCGGTCAACGGGCAGAACTCTGGTTAAACGCCGGCGGCCGGAATATGGCGATGGCTGATATTCAACAAATGAAAGAGCATTGGAGGGAAGAAAACTTGTTAATTCAAATTCAAATGAGAAGAAGACAAGTGAAAGAGACATATTTGGCCTTGTCCATTTGATGTTGATATTGTCCCCTTTTTTATGGCCAAATATCAAGAGTGCTCTTGTCTTTTCCTTCTTCAACAAAATATCTTTGAGGTTTTTGATCATTTAATAAAGACTAGATCCACAATTTGTGCTTCCATCTTTGTCCACCATATCTAGCCCTTCATGTCCTTGCATCTCCACCCTTCATTCATCACTTTAGGCCTATTTATACCTCTCTCTCTCTCATTTTGGACGAATTTACTATTCCTGTCTCTCATTTTGCAAGCTTGTAGTTTTAGTTTTGGTGTAAGAAAGAGTTGTGATAGCTTGGGTGACAAGACCCGCCCCGGATTTCACCCTGAAATCCGGATAAGATCCTGCGGGGACCACCTTAAGACTAACTCTATCGATAAATCGATAAGTCAATCTTAAGATGGACAACCCTAAAACCTGCAACAACCAAAACACTTCTAAATTCCAGTTCCATCCGTAACACCTGGAGCCACCTGCTCCCCAAATCACAACAACCGCCACAAATAAATACAAAATCTAATTCAACTGGCTCACAGGTAATCAGAGCAATCTAACAAAATAAACTGGAATCACAAATGGATATATAACAAGAAATGTAATATGAAAATAAAAGAATAAGGGATCACATGTCCCACCTAGCGGAAGCGACAATGATGATGACTATGTCTCGACTCCGAGTACTCTTGACCTCTGATCACTACTCTGCACACTGGGCGATTTAAACCGAAGGGCCCAGGAGAAAGTAATTTAAAAACACGTTAGAGTGAGTGGATAAAATAATATCGTATAACACTTTATATAAAAAGTATTGTATTACTTCCCCAATATTTTATAACTGAAAACCACTATGCATGCATTTTTACAAAAACGTCTCGCGTTTTAAGAAAATCGGAATTTAAAAATCAGCCTCGCTGATATAATCCAATAAACAAATAATTATTTTGTTTATATATATTCAAAACAATATAATTTTGAAAATCAATTTATAATATTTCTCGACCAATCTCATTGGTCATATAAAAACCCCAGCCCCGCTGGTTCGGAAATTTATTAAAATCAGAAAGTCTCATAGAGAAAATATTCCCGAAAACCACATAATATAAAAATCATGACCAATCCCATTGGTCATATAATAGGAGAAGGTTATCACCATTTAATAGTAAGCCTCCCAGGCTAAGGGTCGAGTCTCCCAGACTCTATAGCGTCCCACGCTAAACCTCTATACAACCCTACGTCGACCACCGAGCGTGAATCTGACCTAAATGGTCAAGTCGTCACCTCGCGTTGGATGAGGTTAATAAGCTAGCTAGCATCAATATATATATATGGACCCTGATATGGTGAAAAATCTGAAAATAAAACTGAAAACACACTTCCCCTTATATATAATAAATCTGTACGGTCCCCGACCGCACATCTGAGGCTTATAATAATCATGAATAATATAATAGCCTCAAAATATATTCATATATGTCCGTCATATCCAATATGCCGTAAAATAATATCGAAAAATATATATACAACATCGACATGTCTCACTTGTCGAAAAATCACAAATTCGAAAACATTAAATCGCCGGAAATCTCATTTCCGGTCTTTACATCAAAATACACATAAACTTATTTAGCATAATCAAGTTATGATTAATTAAAACATATTATTTCCGGAAACCTCGTTTCCGGATAAAATCATACACTACTAAAATAAAAGCATAACCCCAAAACCTTATTTCTTTAAATATCAATATCATTTTAATTTTACGGATTTTCATGCTTCTCAGATTATTTATTTAAATAAATTGTATTTCCTTAAAATATATATGCATGCATTTATTTAAAATAAAAATCCACTCACAGTACGGCCTAGCGTGCCACTAATCCGATCTCTCGTCCCGTCGAATAACCTCTCGACCTGTAATAGGGACGTAATTATAATTATTATGAAACTCGGAATTTATTTATAAACGTTAAATCTACGGACGTCCTTACTCGCACGAAACCTCCTAATTTTCCCTTTTCAGTTATCGGTATAGGAATCGCCTCAATACCGAATAATCTACGTCTGAAATAACTCAGGACACCCACTGATAGGAGCACAATGTGCGACGATATTATATGTTTATGCCCTCGTTTATGCTTTGTTTAACCCTTATTTGTTTAAGATTGAGTCATAATGTAGTTAGTGTCGTTTTGGTAGAGTTTTGATGAAAAATGATTAAGAATCCGAAAAATGACTAAGTTTGAGAAATCTGGAAAATACTGTAAAATATGTCTTTTTCGCGATTTTGAGATGAGCAAGAGTATGATCTATCCTTGTCCGAATTCTATGAAATTTTATGTGCTTAATATTCATATGTTGAGGTGTTAAAATTTCAGATCAATCGGAGTTCGGGAAGTCACCCAAAACTTGGCTGCAAAAGGGCAGTCCGAACATTCCAATCCAGGGGCTTACAGGATTTTCCTGGGACTTTGTCCCAACTTCGAAAAATCATTCCCGACGACTTGCATGGAATTTGGCCCAGATATTTCATGGGGAGATGGCCATATGTGTCTAGTTTACGTGAGACTTGTAATCGCATCAATCGGAGCTCCGAAGGTGGAGATATGCCGGAATTACTGCGACAAGGTCAAAGCTGCCGATTCCAGGGACTGATTGCTTCCTTCTCACAAGTGCTTCATTTCGATGGACCATATGATGTACAAGAGCATTTGTGAAGACATTCCAAGCATATGGAAGGAAGGAAGATGACACTTGGCCATGGCATCGAAGAAAAACATGAAGAAATAAAGTCTCCTAGTCAAACTAGGAGAAGCTGCCGATTTGGGGCAGATCGGATGCAACATTAAGCTGCCGGCATTGTGGGGCATTTTCGATGGACCAAGACTTATCAATTGAAGTCCAAGACCATATAAGAAGTCCATGAAGATGTGAAGCCCAAGCCTTGAAGAAAAATTCAGAATAGAAAACCTAATTGGATTAAGAAAGGAAGGTTGCAAAACCTTATTGCACTAGGTTTTCTGAACTCCTCTTTGCTTAAGGGCTGCCGGCACCCCTCTCCTATATAAACCCTCATTTTTTCTACAGAAAAGCTATCTCATCTCAAGCATATTACACTAGCCTAAAGCTCTACCAAGTCTTCCAAAACACCAACACCTAGCCGAACCATCATCACCATAACCATATTGCCGAATCCCTTCCACCTTGGTTTCCTGCCGATTTCTGTTCTAGCCGAGCACCAAGGAGCAGCAGCCGAGCCACCTAGTCACCTTTGAGGAGTCTTCAAGGTTCTTTAAAGTGTGATCCATTCCCCTATGGCTTTTGTATTTATTTATGTTTGGTTGTTTTGTACGAACTTGTTTCGATTCTTGGTTTTTCTTGAAACTTTGTATAAACCGAATATGATGTGTTATGCATGGTTTTACTGAATTTTAACTTGTGTGTTTTGTATGCATCGATAATTAGGGCAGTGGTATTTCGCATGTTTAAACTTGAAATTGGTTAGAACTAAGGTTAGGGCATTTAAACCGACACACTAGTTATGATTAGCATGTAATTCTAAGTGCTAGGTTTCATGTGATAGAGTAACACGGATAAGTCATACGTTGGAGTAGTTTGTTTTGTGTTGCTCACCTAGGTCTAACGACCTTAGAACTTGCAAGTTAAATAAGAAGAATGACAACCTTACTTGTTTGCTTGTCTTCGATTAAGACTCATATGCTTAAATGTTAAAACGTGTAAAACCGGATTAGCATCACCTTAGAAGTCATACGTTGGAGTAGTTTCTAAGAAATTAAGAAGTCTAACAATTGGAAAACCGTTGGAGGCTCTAGTTGTGTCGAAACTAATTTTGGTCTTGAACATGTTAAATACTTGTCTCTTACTTTCTTGCATGCAATTTGCCTTGTTGAAGAGTCTTTTATGTGAACTGTTTTGTGTGAGAGATGATGATCACTTGTATATAGTAGTCTAGGATTTATTTTCTGTTTTTATTGCCGAACCTAGTTTAGGGGCAGCATTGCTGCCGAACTCTTATACCCCCATATTTGTGATGTTTTTTTGTATATTTGGGAATATGTTTGTGTCTAACAATTTCATATCTCAGGTACCCTTAATCCCCGGCTTAGAACGATCCCTACTTATGTCTATACTACTAACGATTGTAGGGTTTATTATTGTGTGCGATTTTAGGCTCCCATCAATTTTTGGCGCCGTTGCCGGGGATTATAAAAGCTTGTTTTATGTTATTGTTGTGTATATATGTTGCTGGAAATTTTTGTTGTGAAGTTGTAAAGTTGTAAATTTTAAGTTTATTTTGGGATTTTGTAATTAGAAATATGCTTCGGCATGTAGAGTTTAAATTTTGGAAGTTGCATGATGTATAATGATGTATGTTGGTAATCACTTAGTTTAATTTCTAGGGAGTTGATAGTGTTGTGTATGTTTGAGTTTATTGTAGTTTCTAAAGTGTAACATGTAGGTGAAGCCACTTTTGTTGATCATAACCAAAACCCTTCATATGAATGGTGCTATGTCGGAGGCCGTTTCTATGTAGATTGGGAAATGCGGGATACTTCCCCCCCACGCATATAAGCGTTTCTTCGGTAATAGTATTACTTCTATGAGGTTGAGGGCGGTTTTAATCAACACTTGTAGACTGCTAGGGATCCGTGTTTGTTTAACAAAGTATGGGGAAGTTATTTTCATAGATATGGTTCTCAGGTTTGTTTAACTGGATCTCAAGGCCCATAGACTGATGTTCATTCTCGGTGAGTGAGTCGATAGGGGGTTCGCCCTCCGTGGTGTCCAACAACGAGTCCTGCCTGGTTCCTGTAGGGGGTTCGCCCTCTGTGATTGTAATGACCTTTGAAACGTAAAATCTGCACGACCTAGTCGACAGCTTGTGCCGAAGCATCACCTCACTTTAGACGCTAGAACATAACTTGACATATGTAGCCTATTTTCTTCGAAGATAAAACATGTTGTGTGGTTCAAACGCTTGAGGTATATCGGATTAAGCATGATACTACCGGGGGCTGTATCAGTCCATTGCACCGTTATCTCCTCTGCTCCACGTACTTCGAGAGTTAGAACAAATTTAAAAGAAATTAGACTTAGCGATTACATGCTCATGAATTTCCGATTTTTGATCCTTTATGGCCGTACCATGTTGATGCTTTGCCGAAATGTTTGTGTATTGGATGTGTTGCCGAATGTATATATGTGTTATGGTTTGAAATTTGTTGTGTAATCGCCAATGCCGTGGCTTGTAATGATGTATATTCTTGCTTTCTATTTCTTTATGAAGTTCTAACTTGTTTAAAATGTTGTAAATTTCAGAAATAGTGCATGTCCGAATCTAGTATTTGGGCAAGAGATCCTCAAGGCCGTTTGCAACGTTTAGATCAAGAACTCGCTATTGCTCGTTTTGTGCCATTACCTCCATCATCACCAACCAGTTCATCAGTATCATCATTCTTGCCGAGTTCACCTATTGTGCCGTCAGTATCATCATCAGGACCAAGTTCACCATCGTTTGTTTCGTCGTCTTGTGATCTTCAGAATCCAGAATTTGAGGCCTTTGCCGAATTAGAAGAAGAAGAGGAGATCATGGCATCAATTAGATCACAGAATGGTCATGTTGCTGGAGCTGGAGTTGCTCCTTCTAATATTACTTATCCTCCCTTGGAAGCTGACAAGACTGGAGAGATTGAATTGAGGAGTGGATTCCTCCATAAGCTGAAGTCATTTTATGGGATGCCGAGTGAGGATCCTAACAAGCATCTACAGTGGTTTAACTTCACCACGGAGTCTATGTGTCCAAGAGGGACCGATTTGCAACACTTCAAAATGAAGGCATTTCCGTTTTCTCTAGAAGATCAAGCGAAGGAGTGGTTGTTTGAGGTGCCTAGTGGTCGCATTGTTTCGTGGAGTACTATGATGGATGAGTTTTTGCTCAAGTACTTTCCTGCTTCACGTATCACTGATCTAAGGAAGCAAATTACTAGTGTGAAGCAAGCCGGAGATGAGACTTTCTTCGACTATTACAAGAGGTTCAAGTCCCTAATTTCTTTGTGTCCATCGCATGGCATTAGCGATGGACTCTTGCTACAATATTTTTATGAGGGATTGCGCGTCATGGAGAGAGAGTTTCTTGACTCGGCCGCGGGAGGTAGCTTTTTGGAGTTGAACGCCGGAGCGGCAAGAAGTTTGTTGGAAGTTCGTGCTTTGAACAACCAACAATTTGGCATGGCACGAGGCAACGTGCAAAGGAGTGAGAAAGTGCATGAGACGTCTTCGAGTTCAAAGTTAGAAGATAAAGTGGACAAGCTCACCGACTTGGTGAGTAATTTGATGAAGAAGCGTGCTAGTGTATGTGGTATTTGCACCGAGGGCCATGAGACCGAACAATGCCCTCAATTTGAAGTTAATGAGGGAGTAGAGGAGTGCAATGCAATTGGTTTTCAAGGAGGCCAACGATTTGGCAATTTCAATCCAAGGTTCAATGATCATCCGAACTTTCGATGGGCAAATAATGACAAAGTGCTTAGGGCACCTATGCAACCGAGAGAGGGAGGAGCGCCGTTTGCACCGAGGCCACCATTTGTGCCTCGGCAACCTTATATGCCGAACCAAGCACAAGCCGTGCCGTACCAAAGCCAAGGAGGGCCGAGCCAAGGCCAAGCCGCACCAAGTAACCCTAATTACGATGCTTTGATTCAATCATTGTCAAGTGCTACTCAAGCATTACTCGCGGGGCAACAAAATCATCAAAAGGACATTGGTGAGCTCAAGACTCAAATGGGGCAAGTTGTGGATTTTATGGGAAGGTTTAATGAGCAAGGGAAGTTGCCAAGCAATACTATTCCTAATCCGAGGAACGAGCAAGCCAAAGTGATTCAAACTCGAAGCGGAAGAGAGTTGTTTCCTCCAACAAGTCTAAAGAAGAAGCGAGTAACTTTCAATGTGATTGGGGATGACGAGAGGGCTGCCGGACCTGTCATTGCCGGCAGCCATGTTGAGGAAGCCGAGGAAAGCATAGCCGAGCACAATGCTGCCGGCAACAACCACCATGCCGAGAGGGATGATGCCGAGAACGAGAGGGCTGCAACCGGCAAGGAGAATTCTGCCGAGAAGCAAGGTGTGGCCGGCAATCATGTAAAGGGAGGAGTGCCATCATCTAGTGCCCCATTCCCTTCACGTTTTGCTAGAACAAAGAAAGATAAATCCGATGAAGAGGTATTGGAGATTTTCCGGAAAGTGCAAGTCAACATCCCTTTGTTGGAGTGCATTAAGCAAGTGCCAAAGTATGCTAAGTTTTTGAAGGAGCTTTGCACGGCAAGAAGGCATACTAGGGAGACTCGTGTGGTGACTATGAGCGAGACGGTGTCGGCCGTTATTCAAAGGGAGTTGCCACCAAAGATGAAGGATCCGGGGAGCTTCAATGTGCCTTCTGTCATAGGCAATACACGGTTTGAGGATGTTATGTTGGATTTGGGAGCATCGATCAATGTCATGCCACTCAATGTGTATCAAACGTTGAGTATAGGGCCTCTCAAGAAGGATAATGTCATCATTCAACTTGCGGATCGCTCAAGAAAATATCCGGAGGGCTATGTAGAGGATGTGTTGGTGCAAGTCAACCAATTAATATTTCCCGCCGATTTTTATGTGGTTGAGATGGAGGATTCGCCGGTCAACAACACTCAATTGCTTTTAGGGCGACCATTCATGAGGACCGCGCGAACAAAGATAGATGTGGCCGAGGGCAACCTAACTATGGAATTTGATGGTGAGATGATAAAGTTCAATGTGTTTGATGCCATGAAGTTCCCCAATGTTGATTTGAAGGAGGGTTGTGCCATTGATGTTTTGGAGGAGGTCGAGCAAGTTATGTCGACCTCGCTCGACGCATAGCAATTAGCGATTGAGCAAGGGGTCGGATTTGACAAGAGGGGAGAACGAGTTATGAAGAGAACCAAGTCAAGCCATGCATGGCAAAAGGAGGCCGAGCCATGCAAGCATGCCGAGCAAGAGAATAGCACGGCAGCCATATATGCCGAGCCATTTACAGTGTTGCCGAGCCTTAGAGAGGTGGCTGCCGAGCTTGATGCCACACCATTGTATCCGAGGAACTCGTTCTTGTCAATTCCAAGTGCCACAACAAAATTTCGACCAAGTGTGGAAGAGGCCCCAAAGTTAGAACTTAAAGAACTCCCTAGTCACTTAAAGTATGTTTATCTTGGAGAAGAAGATACACTACCGGTTATTGTGTCTTCAATGCTTAGTGAGAAGCAAGAAGTGGATTTGATACGTGTGCTTAAGAAGTACAAGACCGCCATAGGTTGGACCTTAGCGGATATCAAGGGAATAAGCCCTACTACTTGTGTTCATCGTATTTTGTTGGAAGAAGGAGCTAAGCCGACAAAGGAAGCTCAACGTCGACTTCACCCTCCTATGATGAAGGTTGTGAAAGAAGAAATTATCAAGTTGCTCGATTGTGGGGTGATCTACCCAATTTCGGATAGTAAGTGGATATCTCCCGTGCAAGTAGTGCCGAAGAAGAGTGGTGTAACGGTTGTCAAGAATGAGAAGAATGAGCTTGTGCCACAAAGACTTGTAACCGGTCATCGGATGTGCATCGACTATAGGAAGCTGAACGCTACAACGAGGAAGGATCACATGCCTTTGCCGTTTATGGATCAAATGCTAGAGAGGTTGGCCGGTCATTCTTACTATTGCTTTCTTGATGGATATAGTGGCTACAATCAAATCATGATACACCCGGACGATCAAGAGAAGACCACTTTTACTTGTCCATTTGGCACGTTTGCTTATCGGCGGATGCCATTCGGACTTTGCAACGCACCCGACACTTTTCAAAGATGTATGTATGCTATCTTCTCGGATTTTATTGAAGACATTATCGAAGTGTTTATGGATGATTTTAGTGTATATGGAGGCACCTTCGATGCATGTTTGGGGAACTTGGGGAAGATACTTGAGAGGTGTGTAGAGACAAATCTTGTGCTCAATTGGGAGAAGTGTCACTTCATGGTCACGCAAGGCATTGTTCTAGGGCACATAATTTCGGCAAGAGGCTTAGAAGTTGACAAAGCCAAGGTGGAGCTCATACAAACATTGCCGAGCCCTAGGTGTGTGAAAGATGTGAGAAGTTTTCTTGGCCATGCGGGGTTTTATCGACGATTCATCAAAGACTTCTCTTCAATTGCCAAGCCATTGAGCAACTTGTTACAAAAGGAGGTGACGTTTGAGTGGTCGGATGCTTGTGAGGAAGCCTTTTGCCGTTTGAAGAGATTGCTTTGCTCGGCACCTATACTTGTTTCCCCTAATTGGGATGAGTCGTTTGAGTTAATGTGTGATGCTAGTGATTATGCACTTGGAGCGGTACTTGGACAACGAATTGAGAAGAAGCCATGCGCCATTTACTATGCTTCAAGGACTCTCAACGATGCACAACTCAACTACACAACAACGGAGAAGGAACTCTTAGCGGTAATCTTTGCTTTGGAAAAATTTCGATCATATCTTTTGAATTCCAAAGTCATTGTTTATAGTGATCATGCCGCTTTGAGATATCTTATGACGAAGAAGGATGCTAAGCCGAGGCTTATTCGATGGATTCTTTTGCTTCAAGAGTTCGATATTGAGATTAAAGACAAGAAAGGAGTAGAGAATGTTGTGGCCGATCATTTGAGTAGACTTGTGCAAGAGGAGGATCGGCTGCCCCTATGTGAAACCTTTCCGGATGAGCAACTTTTTCGACTTGAAGTACATGAGCCTTGGTATGCCGACATTGCCAATTTTCTAGCCACAAACCGATTTCCTAAAGAATTGCCGAGCCACCATCAAAGAAGAATAAGGAAGCAAGCTCGACACTTCTTGTGGGATGATCCGTACTTATGGAAGCAATGTGGTGATCAAGTTATTCGAAGATGTGTGCCGGAGAATGAGCACCGCTCCATCCTTGCTTTTTGTCATAGTGAAGCTTGTGGTGGGCATTTTGGACCTAAGAAGACGGCATTGAAGGTACTCACTTGTGGTTTCTTTTGGCCTACGATTTTCAAAGATGCATTTATGTTTTGTAAGGCTTGTGATCGGTGCCAACGTGTGGGGAAGATTAGTGGGCGTGATCAAATGCCGTTCACGCCTATCCTTGTGGTGGAAATTTTTGATGTTTGGGGGATTGACTTCATGGGACCGTTTTCATCAAGTAAAGGTTTTCTCTACATATTGCTTGCGGTTGATTATGTGTCAAAGTGGATCGAAGCCAAGGCTACACGCACCAACGATGCCAAGGTGGTAGCCAAGTTTCTCAAGACCAACATCTTCTCACGATTTGGAGTTCCAAGGGTCTTGATTAGCGATGGAGGATCCCATTTTTGTAACCGCACTATTGAAGCCTTATTGAGGAAGTATGGTGTCACACATAAAGTTTCTACACCATATCATCCCCAAACAAGTGGAATGGCCGAGGTGAGTAATCGAGAGATCAAGAACATTTTGGAGAAATCGGTTGGACCTTCAAGGAAGGATTGGAGTGATCGTCTCGATGATGCTTTGTGGGCTTATAGGACTGCGTACAAGACACCGATAGGTATGTCTCCTTTTCGGTTGATTTATGGCAAAGCATGTCACTTACCGGTTGAGTTAGAACACAAAGCATGGTGGGTAGTTAAAAAGTTCAACATGGACATCAATGAGGCCGGCCTTCATAGGAAGCTTCAACTCAATGAACTTGAAGAAATACGCAATGAAGCATATGAGGCCGCTTGGATCTATAAAGAGAAGACAAGAGCGTACCATGACAAGATGATTCGGGGGAAGAAGTTTGAAGTTGGGCAAAAAGTTCTCTTGTTTAATACACGGCTTCAACTCTTTCCGGGAAAGTTGTGCTCTCGTTGGATTGGCCCCTTTGTCATCACTCGTGTGTTCCCTCATGGAGCCGTAGAAGTTCGAGATTTGCAAACCCACAAGACTTTCAAAGTTAACGGCCATCGCCTCAAGCATTATCATGCACCTTTTGATGCATTGGAGGACACAATCATTCTTAGTGACGCACCACAAGCCGAGCCGCCTTCACAATCACACGATGCAGCCATGCCACCACCACACCAAGTGGCTGCCGGACCTGCAATTGCCGGCAGCATCACCATGAAGGCTGACACGGACACGGACACACCAAAGCACACCCTGCCGGACACGCACCAATCTGCCGAGTTGCTGCCATCATTTTCAACCACAAAACCACTCCCTGCCGGACCTGCCATTGCCGGCAGGGTTGACACACAAGTACAACATGCCAGACACAAGCCGGACACGCCGGATACGCCGGCAGAAGAGCCCGATACGCCACCTGAACCGGATACGCAGAATGCAGCCGGATCGGATACAAAGTGCAATGATCTTCTTTTTGATCTTCTTCTTGCCGACTTAAGTTGTTTTGGAGCACGATGAACACATGCAAAACACGGTGCAAAGTCTAGGCTATGGACTATAAACACAAAGCGCTACTTGGGAGGCAACCCATGTCGATCAAAGAAAAGTGAAGGAGCCATCACCGAGAGTTTGAAATTTTCTTAAACCTTCTCTTTTTCTTTGATTTGTGATGATATGTTGGTATATGTTAGACGATTGCATGCTTAGGAAATTCGTTGAAATTGTTTTGTGCTTACATTGAGGGCAATGTAATTTTCTAAGTGTGGGGTGGGATAACGTATTCCGTTTTTGTTTTATGTTTTCGTGTGCTTAGTTTAGAAAAGAAAATTCAGAAAATTGTAATACAAAAAAAAAGAGTGTTTAATTTGTTTCGAGTCTTAGGATGCCCCTAATATGTCAATGATGTTTTTCTCCTCTTTGTATACATGGATGATAGTTGTGCATACAATTAAAATTGTGAGTTTCATGGATTTTGTGCATTGGTAGGAGCATGTAGGACTTGTTGATAATGAAGCATGCATGTTTTAGCTAGTTTGTTTCCATAATAACCTATGTGAGCTTTAGAGCCAATTTGCTTTCTTCTTGAGCGATAAAAAGATAAAATTCGATAGATTCGTAGGAAGCATGAAACCTCATAATTCTTTGCATATTCGATGACTATGTGCCATAGCTTTTTAATGAACTCTAGTATGCTAGAACTTACTCTTTGTGATTTTCGAAACGTGTTAATCATAAAATACTTTGATTTTGAATATGATTGAATAAAGATCATTTAGGTTTACCACAATTGCCAAATAAAGCATGAGCCCTATTGGAGCCCGTCGTGGGACACCTTAGTAAACCCCCTTGAGCCTATGTTGAGCCTTTTCTTTCATCATCCTTAAACATTTTCCATGAGCTTAGTATAGTTTCGCCCTTACCCTTGATCAAAGTATTGGCAAAGCTTGAATTTTGAAGGCGTTTTCGCATGTGTGATGAAGAAGAACAAGTGTGGGGTAGACTTAGCCATGTAATTATATATACATGCCGTACCTTAGGAAAAAGAAAAGAAAAGAAAAAAAATATATACATGTGCTCGGACCAAAAATAAAAGAAAAACAAAATACGCCGAGAGTTATGGTAAAAAGGGTACGGCATAGGCATGGGAAAAGAAAAATTTTGTGCATGGCTAGTGTCTAGATTATTGTTGTAATGTTTCGTGGGAAGAAAAGAATGAAGTATGGGTCCAACAAGACAAAATTCGACCCTTTCGGCGAGAAGACATAAGGAGATCGAGCTTTGCTAAAGGCCTTAGTGACGTTTTGAGCCTCCTTATCAAAAATTCGAATACCTCTTAGCCTAGCCCCATTACAACCTTATTATTGATCTTTTTCATGATTTTTAAGATGGTTAAAATTGATTTGTGGAGATTATCTCAAGAGTAAGCATATGGTTTTGGTTCATTGGTGCATATAGTTATCATATGAGGTTTTTCCATAAAATTTCACAAAGTGCTTTCGTTTCTTTGATATATGCAAGTCACTCTTTGTAATTCATGATCTTTCGCTTGCATATACTTATGTGTGAATAACCATGCTTCGAGAGAAAAGAAGAGAGTATGCCTTGTGAGGTGATTTGAATTAGCTTTAACATGTCTACATGCTTATTTTTGCTCCTATATGTTCATATTGATGTCGCATGTTCATGAAGCTTGGAATTTTCGTGCTTAGCATTCTCATGCATTAACTTGAAAGCTATGTGTACATACGAGCCTGAGACAAATTGTTAGGGGCAATAGTTTGTTTTGAGTCTTAGTTTAATTTAGTTTGCTAAGGGACTAGCAAAGGATAAGTGTGGGGTAGTTGATAGGAGCACAATGTGCGACGATATTATATGTTTATGCCCTCGTTTATGCTTTGTTTAACCCTTATTTGTTTAAGATTGAGTCATAATGTAGTTAGTGTCGTTTTGGTAGAGTTTTGATGAAAAATGATTAAGAATCCGAAAAATGACTAAGTTTGAGAAATCTGGAAAATACTGTAAAATATGTCTATTTCGCGATTTTGAGATGAGCAAGAGTATGATCTATCCTTGTCCGAATTCTATGAAATTTTATGTGCTTAATATTCATATGTTGAGGAATGCTGTGTTAAAATTTCAGATCAATCGGAGTTCGGGAAGTCACCCAAAACTTGGCTGCAAAAGGGCAGTCCGAACATTCCAATCCAGGGGCTTACAGGATTTTCCTGGGACTTTGTCCCAACTTCGAAAAATCATTCCCGACGACTTGCATGGAATTTGGCCGAGATATTTCATGGGGAGATGGCCATATGTGTCTAGTTTACGTGAGACTTGGAATCGTATCAATCGGAGCTCCGAAGGTGGAGATATGCCGGAATTACTACGACAAGGTCAAAGCTGCCGATTCCAGGGACTGATTGCTTCCTTCTCACAAGTGCTTCATTTCGATGGACCATATGATGTACAAGAGCATTTGTGAAGACATTCCAAGCATATGGAAGGAAGGAATATGACACTTGGCCATGGCATCGAAGAAAAACATGAAGAAATAAAGTCTCCTAGTCAAACTAGGAGAAGCTGCCGATTTGGGGCAGATCGGATGCAACATTAAGCTGCCGGCATTGTGGGGCATTTTCGATGGACCAAGACTTATCAATTGAAGTCCAAGACCATATAAGAAGTCCATGAAGATGTGAAGCCCAAGCCTTGAAGAAAAATTCAGAATAGAAAACCTAATTGGATTAAGAAAGGAAGGTTGCAAAACCTTATTGCACTAGGTTTTCTGAACTCCTCTTTGCTTAAGGGCTGCCGGCACCCCTCTCCTATATAAACCCTCATTTTTTCTACAGAAAAGCTATCTCATCTCAAGCATATTACACTAGCCTAAAGCTCTACCAAGTCTTCCAAAACACCAACACCTAAATACCCTAGCCGAACCATCATCACCATAACCATATTGCCGAATCCCTTCCACCTTGGTTTCCTGCCGATTTCTGTTCTAGCCGAGCACCAAGGAGCAGCAGCCGAGCCACCTAGTCACCTTTGAGGAGTCTTCAAGGTTCTTTAAAGTGTGATCCATTCCCCTATGGCTTTTGTATTTATTTATGTTTGGTTGTTTTGTACGAACTTGTTTCGATTCTTGGTTTTTCTTGAAACTTTGTATAAACCGAATATGATGTGTTATGCATGGTTTTACTGAATTTTAACTTGTGTGTTTTGTATGCATCGATAATTAGGGCAGTGGTATTTCGCATGTTTAAACTTGAAATTGGTTAGAACTAAGGTTAGGGCATTTAAACCGACACACTAGTTATGATTAGCATGTAATTCTAAGTGCTAGGTTTCATGTGATAGAGTAACACGGATAAGTCATACGTTGGAGTAGTTTGTTTTGTGTTGCTCACCTAGGTCTAACGACCTTAGAACTTGCAAGTTAAATAAGAAGAATGACAACCTTACTTGTTTGCTTGTCTTCGATTAAGACTCATATGCTTAAATGTTAAAACGTGTAAAACCGGATTAGCATCACCTTAGAAGTCATACGTTGGAGTAGTTTCTAAGAAATTAAGAAGTCTAACAATTGGAAAACCGTTGGAGGCTCTAGTTGTGTCGAAACTAATTTTGGTCTTGAACATGTTAAATACTTGTCTCTTACTTTCTTGCATGCAATTTGCCTTGTTGAAGAGTCTTTTATGTGAACTGTTTTGTGTGAGAGATGATGATCACTTGTATATAGTAGTCTAGGATTTATTTTCTGTTTTTATTGCCGAACCTAGTTTAGGGGCAGCATTGCTGCCGAACTCTTATACCCCCATATTTGTGATGTTTTTTTGTATATTTGTGAATATGTTTGTGTCTAACAATTTCATATCTCAGGTACCCTTAATCCCCGGCTTAGAACGATCCCTACTTATGTCTATACTACTAACGATTGTAGGGTTTATTATTGTGTGCGAGTTTAGGCTCCCATCACCCACCCCGTGTCCGATTAATCCTTTTACTAGTTACTTCGTCGTAAAACCGCTTTAAAACAGCTTTTACCTTTTTACGGTAAGTCAACAGTAATAAACCAAGGTCAAACAGTAATTATTCTAGGTCAAACAATAAATTCTGAAAGTCAAACAGTAAAATGGTTAAAATCCAATTACTATTTACCATTTACTTTTACTGTTTACTTTTACTGTTTTACTGTTTTACTTTTCACTTTTTACCGTTTTACTTTTACCTTTTACTGTTTCACTGTTCATCGTCTTCCAACTCTCGCCGCCGGAACAGTGGCGCGGCCGCCACCGCCGGCTAAACAGCAGTGCCGCCACAGGAGGCCAAAACACCTCCAATCAATCCCAAATTTCCACAGCAGCGTAGCCACCACCTCGGGGACTCATCCCCGTCGCCTCCGCCGCCAAAAACCCACGCAGCCGCCGCGTACGGCGGCCGGTAAGGCGGTCCAAAAATCCCAAACTCCAATTTCTCCAAAACTCAACCAATCGAACCCCAAATTATACTTAATCGACTCCAAACAACATCCTAAACACGAATTTAACCTCCAAATCCACCAAAAACATCAATTACACAACCTCCATAAAAATCACCAAAACCCTAAAATTTTCAATTTCGAATTTCTCCTTACCTGGACTGAACTGGATCAATTCCTTCCATGGGATTGTTGCACACGTCGAGACCTTCGATTCCCGACTGGAATCGGGCCGAGCCGTGGCCGGAGGAGAGAGCTCCGGTTCGACTGTGTCGAACCAGCTTGGGCGGCGCACAACCAAACGGCGGCGTTTCACGCCGCGCCGCTGCCACCGACGTGAAGAGGAGGCCGAGCCGGTCCGAACGTGACCGGTGCGCCGGCCCAGTTCGGCCGGACGGCGTAGACTCGGCCGGAGGTCGGGGCGAGTCGGGGGAGAAGAGAGAAGAAAAAGAAAAAAAAAAAATTGCCGTTTCGGGAAGTTTCCTTCCGGCTATTTATACTCGTCCAAAAATCGGACAACTACCGATTTTACATCGTAACTTTTTCGTGCGAACTCTAAATTGAGCATGCTACGTGTCCACGAACTCGTTTCATCGTCTTTTACCTCGTCATGAAAGAAAATCCTCGGTCGAGTCAACTTATTTAAAAGTCAACCTTTAGAACTTTCAAATCGTAAAAACAATTCCCGAGGAGAAATAATAAAAGTGAAACAGTTAAACGGTAATTCTAGGTTCGGGTCGTATCATTGGGGGTTTCACCAAAACCACACCCGCTTCACTTCTCTTCATCCTCTACTCATATTTTATACTACAAGCTTGTTTCTTCAAGATTTTGTGGATTAGCATGGTGTTAATGGTGTTCTTCCCATCTTAGAACCCATTAATACCATTCTTGGAAGCATTTTCTTACCATTTTCCTTCTTCTCTCACTCTTATTCATCCTCAAGCCTTGTTCTTTATTCATATTAGATTGTGTGGATTGTGTATGGTAGTGATGGAGTTCTTTCTTCGTTAGGACCCATTAGTACCATACATAGAAGCACTCTCTTGTCTTATATCTTGGTAAGGTTTGGTATCTTGGTACCAAACCCTTGGTAATCTCCCTCTTTCTTCTTGCTCTTCTTCCCTTTTTACTTTGATGTATTTCAAGTTCATGGCTTTGTTGTATGTAAAGAGTAGTGAGTAGTTGGATTTGAGGCTAGGGCTACTCTTAGCCAAACTTGTGCAAACAATGTAATTTTCCTTTAAGTTGATGCATGTTTGAATCTATGGTTTCTACACGTTATGCTTACTAAATTTGTTAACTAGCTTTGTCACCTAGGAAACATGTTTAGATAACTAATGAATTTGAAACTTGAATTTGACAACTTCTTGAATCCATGAGCATGAGTAGCCTTTAGGTGGTAGCTTAGTATTTCTTAAGCGAAGTACTAAGTTGCTTGAATTTCTTACTTTGGTCTTAATGCTTGTGCCTTGAGTTTAATTGCTCTAAGGGGGCGTTAGGCTTGTGGTACATAGCCCACTTGTATTATAAGGTAATATAATTGGGATTAAGGTTGTGTGATTTAACTTGGCTCCAAAAGACTTTGTTAAATTGCATGATTAGTTAGTTTCTTGGTAGCTTCACCAAAGCACTAGGGGGATGTTTGTCAAGCATGTTTCACATCAACTTTTAAATTACATTTGCGCATGAGTTAGGGTAGGTGTGATGCCTAAGTCTCTACTCTTCTTGTTAATTTAGTCTCTACAATTTAATTATCATAGATTACTTTTTTGCAAGACTTCTTTTTTTAAATCTAAAATCAATCAAGCCGATTAACCACCTCTTGTTAATACCATCATCATTACCTTAGCTTCCAAAGGGCTAAATTTGTGAGTTGTAAAAAGTAGATTGCATGTGTTTTCTAGGTTTTATTTTTTCGGTAATCTAGTTAGGATAGAGTTTCCCCCAATCCCTTGGGTACGATACTCTTACTTATTCCCCTTATACTAAAATTTGACCTCCTATTCTTGGGAGTAGAAAACATCACAAATTTGTACATGATATTATTTAGGTGATGCAACCAACAGTCGTAGTGGGAGAAGAGGTTTTTCCACGTTCACCATAACCTAATCATGTTTTACTTTTAACTTTATCTACTTATTAATTGTTTTGGACTTTGACCATTGAATTTGGTTTAGTAAGAGGCTCAAAACTGAAACTGTATTCCCGCACAGTGCCCCGTATTTCAATTGTTAGTTTAAGAGTATTAATAACACTAACAACAACAACAACAACAATAATTACATGTCATGACTAAAAATTGCGATAATTTTTTTGAAGAATAATTTAATATCTCATGAATTTCAGTTTAAAGTCACGAGGACTATCTCAATTAATTTCACAGAGACTTTCGGTTTAAAGTCGCGAGGACTATCTCATTCAACATCACAGGTGACTATCAGTTTAATATTATGGGACTATTGGTTTAACGTATGAAGGATGACTTTTTTTAAAGTCCCAGAGATGAACCACTTGATGCCTCCGAGGAGGTCTTGAAATAAAAATAATGTCATATACTCATACACGCAATATCATAATGATTGTGAATGTATATAGTGAGATAATTCTCATTTGTAAATAAATAAGGTTTTCATTCGATCACCTTCCTTTAGGAATAACTTTGTGTTTGGCTATGACATCATATAAAAAATGTTGCTCTGATCTGATCCTTTATTAACTTATTGATCTCGATTATGCAGAAGCTAGAAGCTAGAAAAAAATGATCATAACACTAAGACAATAGATCTCATTAATTCCCAATGTGATATGTATGTATACATATCCTTTGTCTTTCGAATGACATAATTAATAATTAGTAACTCACCAAAGGTTTAGACAAGCGCCGATCAATTATCAAATCGAAGTTTAAATATACGCACTATAGATTAAGAATAAGATTGTACGTTATGTGACTTTTACCATGCAATAAGTAAAGATTAGTCAAACTAATAACACATGATACGTTAATTACAGATAGAGAAATCTTAAGACAAATCATACCTAACATACTTACTTTCAAACTTAGAGAAGTTTTACTTGAAATCACAACACAACCAAACAGATGGTGATAAGAAGTAGAGAGTACTGATGATACAATATAAAACAAGTCGCCCGAGAGGATGCGAAACTAGACAAAGCAATATTAAGGTGGCGAACAGTAACGTTTTCAAGTCAATTTTTTAGTTTTGTAAATTAAAAATGGTAGAAAAATGTGTTTGTTGGCCTATTTTATAAAATACAGAAAACAATTTTCAAAAATGATTTTCTATTCGTATAATGGGAAAACGTCAAATTGACTTTTTCACATTTCAATTTTTGTTTTTTCGAAAATAAGAAAAAGCATTTTCCAAAACAATGACTTCTGTCGATTAAAAAAAGAAGATCGAAGAAGCAAACACTTATATAATAATAATACATGCTCTCTCTTCTATCTTCTCAAGGCATCGTTTTTCACTCATATCGTTCCCTCATATCTACTCAGTTTCTTCTTTCGTTTCTCCCACTTCCATTACCGTGAACCTCCATTAATCATTGAAAAATTGAGATTTCAAAAACACAAGGTTGTAAAATTTGCTAGGCGCTAGACAACTAGGCGGCCTTGTAGGCGGATTTACATAATTTAATATTTATTTATTTTTATACATATATTCTATTTTTTTTTAAATAATTATAAATTATAGTACTTAATATATTGAATACTCAAACATCAAATTTAAAAATATTCCAATGTCCAACAAAATCAAAATAGTTCGAAATTTAAAGTTCATACAATAATAGTCATAATAATAATACTAGAATTAAAGTTTTATTTTAAAAGTTAAAACAAAGACAAGTCTATGTTTTTTATTTATTTTTTAATTCAAACCGCCCAGGACCGCCTAGGACCACCCAAGACCACTCAGGCCTCTTAACTCCAAAAACGCCTAGCATCACCTTGGAATCATTCCACTAGGTGGTGATGCGCCGCCTAGCGCCTAAGCGATCTTGTTTCAAAACATTGCAAAAACACTACAACTGAATGCATTTTTAATGTTTTTTGCATCTTCATAAGGTACGTAGTACCCGACATATTTTTGACATTTTCGTTTTCAAATATAGTTTTCGGACTTAATACCGAACACATTTTCAAATCTCAAAAGCACAAACTCGTTTTTGTCGTTTTCATTTTCGAAACCTGATTTTTGAAAATTATTTTTGAAAACGTTACCGGACATAGCGTAAGTTTCTATCACTACTTCGAAAGCCATGCTATTCTTAGACTCCAAAATTTGTTCTATAGTCTAGTGCATAGAAACAAGCGTTTTGGAATGCTAAACAGAATATATGGAACACTAAAAATTTAAAAATTTAAACCATGCTATTACATGAAATTCCGCCACAATCGTAATATCACAATTACTCACACATTAACTTGACACTTCACAAACAAATATCAATCCTGAACACTATGCTATAATTCAACGCACAAACTGGTTAGAAAAATTGAAAAACTGAATAAGACACTTTCTATTAGTCCTACTGCCATTGATCGATTATATAAGTAAATCCAATTCAATTTGCTAAATATTATACCACTTATATGTTCAATTGAATACTCTTTTGCCACTTAAATATAGTGACGTGCTTTGGCCTTGATGCAGTTCTACTTGAGGTCAGATGTTGCACTGGTCCAGTTTTTCATGTATTCTTCGACCACCACCTCGATCTGTTGCAACTCTATTTTAAGCATTGAGCCACTAGATTTGCTTTGTAGTTGCAAGAATAAAACTGATCATACATTAATACACAAGTATATTGCTCCAAGTTATTTAGATACACAAGCCTTGATTTAAGTACAACTATATAACACATCAAATCAATAAATCAAATAACCTCTATGAATCATGAACGACGTCGGTGACACTCACCATGCAGTGAAAATTAGGCTAGCTAAGTAGATTGATTCAACATATATACCCATAAATATATTTATAAACATACATTGCAAAAAAGAAAGTTTTTGAGAGAAAGCATGAGGACAGACTTCAATTCATTAAATATATACAACTAAGAAAGGTCACTACCATAAAAAATACCTTAGGTGACGAAATAAAAAAAGTTTCCTCGCCTAAGAGTTCTTAGGAGACGAAAACAATTTCGTCCTCTAAGCTAGAAATTTCGTCGCCTAAGTCTATTCTTAGGCGACGAATAATTATTTTCGTCGTCTAAGAGAACACTAAGACGACGAAAATTAATTTCGTCGCCTAAGGTTTTTACTTAGGTGACGAAAAAAAATTTCATCTCCTAAGGTGTATACTTAGGTGACGAAAAAAATTTCGTCTCCTAAGTTCTTTACTTAGGTGAAGAAAAAATTAGTTTTCGTCGCCTATGTATTTAACTTAGGCGAGGAAAATGATTTTTCGTCGCCTAAGAAAATACAAAGACGCCGACAAAAATTTGTCGTTAGAGTTATATTCTAAGACGACGAAAAATCTGTTTTCGTCGCCTAAGATTTACACTTAGGCGAGGAAACCATTTTTTCGTCGCCTAAGTAAATCCATATTATATTTACTACACTCATTCGATGCGGAGCTATAGTGTCGGGATGTAAAAGTTTTCAGATTTTTACATGGATAATTACGTCTCATCTATATGAGAGTTTAATGTTTGGAAGAGTCGACCAAATAAGGTCATCTAAAGGTACGTAATAGCGTTTTCGTGTGATAAGTTTTATGAAAATATGGTTGACCGATTCGATCGAGCATCGAACGCTACAATGTTCCTCGAGTGCAAATTAGGTTGTTTCGATTTTTGTGCACTTGAGGAACTGTAGGGAGATGCTGCCGAAATTTCCCAAAACTGTAGCTGAAACCACATGAATACCAAAAGGATCAACAAACTCGTGTTCGCCTGAAGGGGATAGGACCCAACCCGGAGGCATAAGGAGAAGAAGTGTTGGGACAGGTTTTGATTGTTAAGTTACATGTTGTGTGCTAACCTTATGCATATTGTATGTTTATGTTATGACAGGAAACATGGACAAGAGTTGGATCGGTTTATCTAGAGGTGATCCGAAGTTCATTCAGGGGATATTTGATTTTTGTGCGTTTGTTCTTCAAAATAGCAGTAGTCACACAGAAGTGCATAAGTGCCCGTGCAAGCCTTGTCGGTTGCATAAGCGGAGGATTACAGTGGATGAGATGTTTACGCATTTGAGGGAAAACGGTATGATGCCTAACTACACTACATGGATACATCACAGTGAGGTGGCAAGCGGTCCTTCATTGTATGAGCAGAGGGAACAATATCTTCGGCAGAGAACCTCTTCTAGTGGTAGTGCGGGTCCTCATATGAACCCCAGTATGGACATTTTGTATGATGCTTTCCCATTCATGGATAGATTTCATGAGGCAGAGAATGCTGGTGGTTTAAATGATTTTTATGATGTAAATGATTTAGATTCTATTGCCAGAGATGCTTATGAGAAGTATAGCAGGCTTTTATCGGAAGGGCAGACTCCGTTGTATGATGGTAGTGAGGAGACTGTGTTAACCATCATCCTTAACCTAATTAAGATAAAAACGGAAAATAGATGGTCAGACAAAAGTTTTGATGACAACATAGAGTTGATCAAGAGAGCGCTTCCTCCAGGAAACAAGTGTCCTGATTCATACAAAACTGTAAGAAAGATCCTAAAGAACATGGGTCTGGGTTATGAGATCATTCACGCATGCGAGCATGGTTGTGCGTTGTTTTACAAAGAGAATGCAGAACTAGACAACTGCCCAAAATGCCATGAGTCAAGATGGATATCTTCTGCACAGGGTGTAAAAGTTGCTGTACGAAAGGTTCGTTATTTCCCTCTTACACCCAGGTTGCAACGCCTATATATATCACCGCACACAGCAAAGGAAATGCGGTGGCACGGGGAAAGGATTTCAGATCCAGATTTTCTTAAACACCCGGCAGATGGGGAAGCGTGGCAAGAGTTTGATAAGGATTTTCCAGATTTTGCCAACGACATTAGGAACGTGCGCCTCGGACTAGCAACCGACGGGTTCAATCCTTATGGTGCATCCTGCAGTCCTCACAGCACTTGGCCTGTTGTGGCGATGCCTTACAATTTGCCTCCTTCAATGTGTATGAAAAAAGAGTTTAACATGCTTGTATTGTTAATATCCGGTCCAAAGTCTCCTGGAAAGTGTTTGAATGTGTTTATGAGACCAGTTATCGATGAGCTAAAGATGTTGTGGACTATTGGAGTTCAGACTTATGACCGACATGAGCAAAAGTCATTCATCATGAGAGCAGCAGTGATGTGGACCATCAGCGACTTTCCCGGATTAGGGATGTTGGGAGGCATCCAGACAAAAGGGTACAAAGCATGTCCCATTTGTTTGGAAGATATTGACTCAAGCAACTTGACAGGGAGAATGACATACCAGGGCCACCGCAGATGGCTAGACCGGCGTCATCCATGGCGTCGAGCAGCAGATAAGTTTACTGGGAATGTTGAGTTAAGGGGAGAACCACGCTCATGGACTGGGGATGAGATTTATAGCAGTATCCTCTGTCATGACTACCCTGTTCAGAGTTTGCATCCCAAGTTCAAGCCCAGAGCAACTAGAGAGAAACTGTGTTGGACTCACGTGAGTATATTTTGGGAGCTGCCGTACTGGACCACATCGAGAATAAGGTATACCTTAGATGTCATGCATATTGAGAAGAATGTGTACGACAACATCAGCGGAACCATTTTCGGTCTCGAAGGAAAGACTAAGGACGATCCAAAAGCTCGTGAAGGTCTGGAACAACTAGGGATACGAAAGAGGCTGTGGAAAAAATCGAAACCCAGTTCAAGTAAAAATAAAGAGAAAGTATCTCAAGCACCGTATACAGTTGTTCCTGAGGCAAAAACCGAGATTTTCGAATGGATTAGAGATGCACAGTTTCCTCATGGTTATGCGGGAAGTTTGAAGAATAAGGTCAATCTGAATGATAAAAAGTTTTATGGATTGAAGACGCATGACTGCCATGTACTCCTGCAACGTCTTCTTCCAGTGGTTATCCGACCATATCTGCCATATTACGTGGTTGAGCCGTTAATAGCGTTGTCCAGATGGTTTCAGAAACTCTGTGCTAGAGAGCTGAAGAAAGAGGACGTCCGTGACATGAAGCAAGAAATAGTCATGATTCTTTGTAAATTAGAAAGGATCTTTCCTCCCGCTTTCTTCACCATCATGGTTCATCTCATGATTCACCTTCCCGAACAGGTTCTGCTTACCGGACCAGTACATTTTACCTGGATGTTTCCTATGGAAAGGTGATGCGTTATTTTATTTATTTTAACTACACGGTCATGATCATATGTATTGTACTAACTATAAAATTGGACAGGCAACTCGGGGACTACAAAAAGACTGTTAGAAACACACGTTTCCCAGAGGGGTGTATTGCTGAGCAATACCTTACAAATGAGTGTGTGACATACTGCAGTTTTTATATGGATGATGGAACAGGAGATGCTAACGTTGCCAGTGCGCCTCAATTCAATATCTCTGTTGTTTCCGAACTCGTGAAGCCCAAAAGTTTCATAGCAAAGGGTCGTTTAAGTCGGGAAGAACTATATGCGGCTCACTGGAATGTAATGGAGCACTGTACATAAGCGGCTGACTTCATTCAGATTTACAATAATCAAGTAACTCAAATCTATCCACATATGACTGATGAAGAGCGTATTCAGAACTTTCTTCCATACTTTAAAACTTGGGTATACAGTCACTATAATTTGCTCATTATATAAACCACCAGAGATGTCACAGGGCACTAATGGTTTGTATTATTGTTACAGATCACACGACTGCAAGCAGAAGGAAGTTCGGATTATACGCCTGAACTACACATTTTAGCATGCCGCCCTCAAGCACACCGTATTTATTCACAATGTTCTGTGAACGGAGTTAAGTTTGTCACGTGGCAGCGAGACCAACGGTTGAAGACTCAAAACAGTGGGATCATGGTAGAGACGGAAGGCATCTCATACTACGGGATTCTTGAAGCCGTAGTCGAACTTGTATATTCAGAAGGCATGCAGGTTGTTTTGTTCAAGTGTAAATGGTACGATACTGACCCTACCGAGCCTGGGTCCGTAAAGTTAGATCACGGTCTTTTATCAGTGGACACATCTACTAGCTGGTTTGAGGATAGACCATTTATTCTTGCCGCCACGGCAAGACAAGTGTTTTATCTGGATGACCCGAAGACTGGTGAACCTTGGAAAGTGGTTAATGTGATGTCACACAGAGGTACGTACAGTGCTACCACAGTTGCAAGGGAACCTAACATACCTCCTAGGAGGAATGAAATCGATGAACCCTATCAAGAACCTACCGCGGACTCGATCCCAACTTACACTCCTATATTTGGTTTCACCATAGACTTCGGTTCGCTCTCACACATAGATGTTCCCATTCAATGTCACAATGATGAAGAGGACGACGATGGTGACGAGGATGACGACGAAAGTGAGGAAGATGAGGGCGGAAGTGAGGAAGATGAAGGCGGAAGTGATAGAGAGGATGATTATGCTGATTATGAGGAAGATCTATCTGATTAATATGGATCGTTTTATTCAGTGTTTTATGTAAACTGTAATTTGTAAACCCTTGTTAGGCAACTGTGTTTTATCCGGACATTAAATTGATCGTTTTATTCAGTGTTTTATGTAAACTGTAATTTGTAAACTATTTTTTTTGTCTGACCTTCAACAGATAATAGTTTCAAATCGATGAGACGCAACTAGTCGTATAAAAATTTTACGATTTAGATTTAAGGAACGTCAGGCTACCCATAGGAAAACGGAGGTAAAAACCAGGTAACCGCAACATTCGGCACACAGATTTTACCGGAATGTTCCCATTTTTCAACCGTAGACGAATTTCATTATTTCGGTCATATCTTATTTCACGACATATTTGCATTTGAAGAGTCTACGTATAGTAACTGTTTCAAACTATACATTCACTTAAACACTTAGTAAACAAGTTAAGGAACATTAGTGCATATGTTCTGATTTTGAATCTAAAAGTTTGGAAAATCTATTCCAACCGTCAGATATCACCGTTAACATGAAATACATGTCTGGAAAAAAATCCAACTACGTCTGACAACGTTAAAGGCTCGATCGGAGGGGTCAACCGGGCCGGTCAAACCTCTAAACGCCTAGAAATGGTAATTGGACTGTCTAAATGACGTTTTTTCGCCTGACCTTCAACAGATAATAGTTTCAAATCGATGAGACGCAACTAGTCGTATAAAAATTTGACGATTTTGATTTAAGAAACGTCAGGCTACCCATAGGAAAACGGAAGTAAAAACCAGCTAACCGTAACGTTCGGCACACAGATTTTATCAGAATCTTCCCATTTTTCAACCGTAAACGAATTTCATTATTTCGGTCATATCTTATTTCACGACATATTTGCATTTGAAGAGACTACGTATAGTAACTAGGTGAAACAAAAATTTTGGAAATTTACTTTTTTTTTGTAAATGCGACGGATATGGAAGATTCCGTCGCTTAATTAGTTTTGGAAATGGCGCGTGTCCCTTGCGCCAAAAATTGGCCCAAAAATTTAAACGTTCTTAAGCGACGGACTATTTCAATGTTCGTCGCTTCAAAGTAGATATAGAGCCCGAAAAACAGAAGACCATGGCTTAAACGTTCCACCTCCATAAAACCCAATCCCTACTCCGATTCGGCCCCAATCGCCACCACCATCCGTCCAGCCCCAAACCCTAAACCATCACTCCGGCCCCAATCGCCACCACCCTCACTCCGGCCCCGAATCCCTAATTCCCTTATCTCCACTATCACCACCGGCCACCACCCTACCACCACTGTCTCCGTTCTGCACCACCACCGGCCACCACCCTTTCCCTCAATCCAAATCCCCAATTCCCCTCTCTTCACCCCAAATCCGTAATCCACTTCGGTACCCTCACTCTCTCTGTCTCTTTCTCTCACCTCCGCTCGGCCCTAAAAGCTACCGGACCCCGTGAAGCGCCTCTGTCCTCTCCCTCCCAACTCCGCTCCAGTCCACGCCTCCGTCTCCGCCACCCTTGACGACTCCCTCCGTAAAGGTACCTCTCTCTCTCCCCTTCTCCCCTTCTCTCTTTCACTGCAATTGCAAGTGAAAGTCATATCTCTTCATTTGCATTGGTGGTCTGTAGTCTGTACGATTCTTAAGTTACAATTCAAGTCATTCAACACTTGACAGTATTATGCAATCAAATAAGTGAAGACCGAAAAAATTCCCCAATGGCAATTTGTTGTTTGACTGCCTAGAAGAACATGACTGGGCTAGCATACATATAAAAATAGGATTTATGATCATTAGACTTACATGATTAGACAAAATTGCTGTCCGATTTTTTTGCGGTATATAAGTTTGAGTTTTGATATTCATAAAAAGGAAACCTGCACCAACTTGTGCAGCTATAGAACTCCATGTCATCAGTTTTTTTCAGGTTCTTGTACTTGTCTTTGATCCCTTGCCATGCTTCATCAGAACCAAATATGGTTTTTGCTATGGCAGCATAGTTTTTTTCAGGTTCTTGTACTTGTCTTTGAGAGGTGAGTGATACTAAACTTAAGAGGATGGCAGTCATCATCCTGCCCTGTTCGTTAAGATATAAGATGCAACTGACAAGATTTGTTTGCTGACTTTGCTCCATTATTGTTGCCAAGTTTCTTACATGAAATTGGACATGAATATTTTTATTTTTTTTTATAATTATTATTAAGAGACTAAGTAGAGAATTTATAATGGTTCACCTCGCTCCCAAGGGGAGGCCAAGTAGCCATTGTATTATAAGAGTGTTGTGAGATCATGTATCAAGCCTCCTTTCTAAGGAAATTGGACATAATAACATAATCAGAACTAGCAGGTTCTGTGGTTCTTTATACTTTAGGGTACTAATTGGACACAATTTGGTCTAGACTTAATATAAGATGTATTTTAGCAACCTTGCATGCAAGATTTTGAATTGATTTTGGATGAAATTCTGGTCTTGAACAGTAACAGAAAATGTTATATATAGTTGTTCTCTGTTGGTTTTGGCAGTGATCGGAAAGTGAGATAGCTAGCTAGCTTGCATGTTGTTCTTTTGATTTTGTTCTTCTATTAGCATTATGGATTGGATTGGGTGTAATTGGGTTGGTGTTCTGCGCATATGTTAATTTGGATTATGAGACAGTAGGATTCTGCGCATATGTAGTAATTTGGTTACAGAAGAACAACATTTGCATGTTGGGACAGTGGTCTTCCTTTACATGTATTGTCAGCTTTCAATCTTAACCAATTTGGTGGCTTCTTTAGCTTAAATTGTGTCACATAATTGTTGGGACAGTGGCTTCCTTTATATGTTTCATTGTTACATTATTACTTATCGAGTTTGCTTTCATGTTAGTTCATTATAAGTACCAAATTTGTACATGTATGGTTATTAGATTCATTAGATTCAGGATTCAGCAGAATTTAGCAGCAGAAGGAGGAGAGGTGTGGTGGTCGGACTGAAGACACAGGAGCTGGTCCGGACCACGGGGGGGGGGGGAAGATTGTGGTAGAGTACGATGAGTACCACAAAAGCCCCAAGGATCCCAAGGTCCGCAGCCTAATTTCTCGGGACATTGGAAGTTGTGTGAAGGACAGTGTCCCTACGGTACAGCCCACGTACAGAGAGTTGAGCGTCAGTGACCGAGGGATCATTACCGACTACCTCTCGGTAATATTTCCGTTGTATGGTTTTTACTTTGTTACTAATTTGATTTTTGTTACGCTTTGTTACTAATGTGGGTCCATTGTGTCTATGTAGCCACACTACTGGCTCCCCCTAGATCATAATGGCCTGTGGGATTATGTTCAAAGAACGGCAGCCGATCGGTATAAGGATTGGAAATCCGATTGCCACCAACATTGGCTGGAGTGGGGGGATGACGTTCCTCTTGAGTTCCTGCATCGTCCGGCGCAGTGGGAGTGGTTGGTGGTCCACTTCAAGGACCCTACGCATGCGGTAATCAACTCTCTCTTTCTCTCTACTCTAACAATATGTTAGTACTCTATTGCTGCGTTGTTTAACCTCTACATATAATGCTTGTAAATGATGTGGTGCAGGCTTTATGTGCGAGAATGAAGAACATCCGATCGCGTCCACAAAAGATGAACCACCACTCTGGGACGACTGCCTTCAGTTACCGGGCAAAGTTGCATCAGGATCGAGGACATCCAGCTCCGTTTGTCCGTGCATTCGAGGATGCATATGCAAAAGACCCTGTGGGCGGTCCACACGTGGTGAGACTTCCGTTCTTTTTCTTCCATTTCTTGTGTTACAATAGCGTAATTATGTATTTCTTATTAACATTGGTTATGTGTGTTATTGTAGGAGGCGATGAAGGCACATGTGGACAGACTAGTACAAGAAAAGACGACCCTACACCCGGATATTGCCCCCGAAGAACCTCTCCCCGTTGAGGAACAAATCGAAGTGCTATCCACTCAACTTGGGGTCAAGAGAGGCACCGAGGTCCGAGGGGTGGGACGGTGCATGCAGCGGTCGCCGAAGAAGAGGGGAGGGGCCCGGCAAGTGGATGTTGATAGCATCGTGGAGGAACGAGTTCGTGTAGTTGAAGCAAAATTGTCGGCGCAAATGGAAGAGCGAATGGCGGCGCTGGAGGAAGATCGTGATGAGCGCCTGCGTCAAATGGAAGCCATGATTGCGATGCTCGTTGCGCAACAAAAGCAAGGGGATGCGGGTGCAGGTAGTTCTTCTCAGAACCCGTGACTTCACGACTTCGAGGCTGTTGACCACTGCTACATATGTTTAGTATATATAGTTTGTGCTTAAAAAACAGTTTTATGTACTAGCACAATTGAGTTTGGATTGAATGTGTTGGTTTCGGATATTTGAATGAATGTGTTGGTTTCGGATATGTGAATTGAATGTGTTGGTTTGATATGTTTTGGATGTGCAGGTTTGAATTGTTTGGTTGTGTAAAAGGGCAACATACAGAAGCACATTCTGTGCTCAATCAGACACTCCACTTAAGCGACGGATTTTGTTGTTTTTCCGTCGCATAAAACACACTAAGCGACGGATTTTGTTGTTTTTCCGTGGCATAAAACACACCAAGCGACGGATGTTGTTGTTTTTCCGTCGCATAAAACTCACTAAGCGACGGATGTTGTTGTTTTTCCGTGGCATAAAACACACCAAGCGACGGATTTTCGTGTTTTTCCGTCGTATAAAACACACTAAGCGACGGATTTTGTTGTTTTTCCGTGGCATAAAACATACTAAGCGACGGATTTTCGTGTTTTTCCGTCACATAAAACACACTAAGCGACGGAGTTTGTTGTTTTTCCGTCGCATAAACACATTAAGCGTCTGACAACACTCAAAGTCAGTCGCTTAAACACACTAAGCGAAACCTAAACCCTAAACCCTAAACCCTAAACACTTTAGCGACGGATGTTGGGGATTTCGGTCAGTCGCTATACCATTACAGCGACGGATAATTGAGAACAAAATTCAGTCGCTTTAGTGTGCCCTTATAGCGACGGCGAAACGAGTGCAAAACTCCGTCGCTCAAGCTCACATTTATGCGACTGACCGAACACGAATGTCAGTCGCGCTAACTGTCTAGCGGCTAATAAATATCGGAATATATGTCAGTCGCTTAAAGGGGTTTAAGAGACGGAGTTCGTAATGTTAGTCGCGAAACCTTTATAGCGACGATACTTAACCGACCTCGGACACGCGACGGCGTGTCCGTCTCTTTAAGAGGATGGCGACGGACTTTGCCACTTAAGCGACTGACATTGTCCGTCGCTTAGGGTGACAAATGGCGTAGTGTATAACACAATTTGATAAAGGCTGATTGCATGCACAATCATTTACATATGAAAATAAAACGAAAACTTTAATCATGGTGCACGTAACATTATTTAAGTCAAATGGAGGATTGGTTTTGACGTTTCAGATTGGAGTAGGAGGAAGATTGCACCAAGTGAACACCAAAAAGTCACTCTTGGACGTCGATAAAATTTAGGTTAGGGCATCTACGTCGCCGATCCTTGACTGACAGTGCGTAACGACATGCTCGCTTTATACCCCGACTAACATTCACTGTTTTCTCCGTGAGTTGAGGACGTTAGAGAGAACGCAAGGGTAGCAAATATATTTCCATTGAGGCGCTAAGGGAGCTGGGCGCTATCTAACATTTGTCATAAAAATGAGACTATTAATAAAGAAAGAAGTGGGTTTAAACAATACCTTTTGTGCCAAACAAGCATCTTTAGTGTCGGATTTTGAATTTGTGTAAGAAAAAAAACTTGAAGAAGAAGGTTATCTGAGCCTCGTATTCAAAGCCCATATTTGTGGTCCGCCCAACAATAGTCTATAAAAGAAGCAAGACCCGCGTCAAGTCCCAGCTTCTTGTTTGTTCAGGGTTTTAGGGGAGTTGAGGGGCATGGAGTTGGAATGGAGGTACGAAATAGGGCGAACAGTGGAGTTCATTGAGAGCAACAGCTTGAGGAGAGTGGCTTTACAGTTCCCGGATGAGCTTCTGAAGGAGTCGGTGAGAGTTGTGAGTGCTCTGAGGGCCTCACTCAGCAACACCAACAAGGAAGCGGAAGTGGGCTTGTTCCTAATGGCCGACACGGCCTACGGTAGTTGCTGTGTCGACGAGGTTGGAGCTTCGCATGTCGACGCCGATTGCGTTATTCATTACGGTCACACTTGCCTCAGTCCGTGAGTATTCAATTTCCCAACTCTACTCTCTGGCTATAGGTTTGTTTATTTTCTTATGAATTGAAACGTGCAGGACAACCAAGCTTCCAGCACTGTTTGTTTTTGGGAAGTCTCCCATCACTGTATCGGACTGCGTTAACCATCTTTTACATTATGCTCAACCCAGTGGAAAGTCAGTTTTGGTATGACATTCGACTGCTTATATGTTTGCTAAAGCAACCAATTTTAGTTGCAAAGTTAGGACGAATGAAAACAATAGAGTCTTAGGAGCATGATTCGATTGAACAATGGACTGGTTTCATTTTGTTGTTTTTCTTAATAGTTTCAATATTCGAAAACAAGTAGTGGAACAAAATAATCAAGGGTACAGGGAACAGATAAAATCTAGTCGGACCCAATGCCATGGGGTTAGTACATTTTTGGATCAAGGTGGATAGTTCTCATTAATTGATTTTTCTTTCCGCTACACTAAACATTATTCCCTACGTCTCAGCATCAAGATACTAATTATTTATATGTGGATAATCTGCCAACTCTTTAGTTTTTGAGTTAAAGCGACCAATCTGACTTTCATTAAATCTTTAGGTCCTTTTTGGGTTGGATTATGCTCATTCCATAGAGCAAATAAGAGAAAATGTCATAGCCGCAGGGGGATCCGACTACAAAAGAGAAATTCAGTTTGCTAATGTAATGTGCTCAGCTATGAATCCGTCAAAAGATCCTCAAGTTTCCAATGACATTCTACGAGCAGCTGATGGCCTTACTAGTAGCAACAGTTTTGGGACAGTATCCGGGAATGTTTATAGCATCGGAGGCTTGGTCTGGGAACTACCTGAGGGAAGCAAGATGGAAGATTACTTACTTTTCTTGATTGGTTCCAATAACTCGGCCTTTGCAAATATTGTTTTAACATATAGTGGCTGTGAAATAGGTACATAAGTTACATCTCTTTATGCAATTCATTGTGTATGAGTATGTGTTTGAAACTTCATCTTATTATCCACTCTTAGATTGTGTTGTGGAGACATATATCACATATTGGTGATCTATGGACATGCATTAGCCTATTTATCAGTGGATTTCACTTTTGCACAAAAGTTCAAGAGCAGTTTTTCTTTCTCCATAACTGCATATATGATGTTGCATTACTGAACATAAACTGTACTGCACACGTATTTTGTTCCCTTTGTTTTTGTAAGTAGTGAATCGGATATTCGAGCTATTTATGTGCCATGATTCCAAATGTAAACAAATCCCCCTCCCCTCATGTTTGTCACATATTATTGGGATAATGTTGATTTGAAAATTCTGTACTAAGTCTATCAACACTTGATTGATTACAGATAAAAGTCTATTTCAAAGTTACTATTCAGAGTTGAACTCAATTGTTATGCTGCTTTTATTAAATTTTTATTTAGTTTTAATTTTGTTCATTTTGGTTTTAGTCAGATATGATGCGTCAGAGTGCAGTATGGTGACTGATTTGTCTCAACAAAGAAGGATTCTTAAGCGCAGGTTGAATCTTTAAAAATCATTTTTTTCCCCGTTAAATATGGTGCAACGACCTGAAATTAGTGTTTGGAAAAACCAATCTGGGTTGAGATATGGGTTGATGGGGACTGCATACTGTGTTCAGTTGTATGTTCATGGGGACTGCCTTGTGTTATGTTTTTGGGGTTTAGGTTTCTAAAATTTTGAAAAACAAAAGTGAATTGAAAAGAATTGACTGCATAATGGTTTTCAGCTTTGGTCCTCTGACCATGGAATCCTTTCTGTTTCCACTATTCTCCTGCTCTTAGAAGATATAAAACATTATCCTGACATGAAATACTGTTTTTTTTTCCGCAATGTCCTCTATTCATGCCATGCTTTCCTTTCATAATTCAGTAACATCTTCTGCAGATATTACCTGGTGGAGAAGGCAAAGGATGCCAACATTGTTGCGATCTTAGTAGGAACTCTTGGTGTAGGTATGTCATTATGAGCGTCTTGGATCTGTTCTGTAATAATCTACTGTATTTGACACTTTGACTTGAGCAGTCAGTTTATATCAGGTCTTAGACAGCATGACTTGCCAAAAGCAATCGATTGTATAAATGTTATATCTGTTTCACAACTGTCTTGAAGCAGAGCTTTGTGAAGTAAACAATATGTTGAACCGTTCTTTGTGGTCTTGATCATCACTAATTTTCATTTTTTTCTTGGTATTGACTAGTTTAAAAATAGTGGTTGCTTATGTTTTTATTTTAATGATTTTACAAGTGTAAATTCTGGAAAAGAAATATAAGAACAGCTTAATTCATGGGAAAAGGTTTAATGATTCCTGGTTTCTACACATTTCTACTACTCTGTTAGTTTAAGTTTCTTTGCTTTTCCTTTCAATTAGGGTCTTCAATTATAACCTGCAATTAATCATCCAATGATTCATGAGAAGCTGACATGAAACCTTTGTTTCAGTACCAAGTAGCTTAAACATTGTGTTTCTTTCTCCGTACATGTTTTTTTTATCAAAAACTTTACAACAAACAAAACAACATATTTTGTTTTCTGCAGTACATTTTGATATTTCCATCCATCACCACTAATGCATTGTAGATTTCAATTATGATTGAATCTTTACTCCATAACTATGATGCAGCTGGTTACTTAAATATGATTCATCAGATGAAAGAACTGATTACAGCAGCTGGGAAAAAAGTTTATACTCTAGTTATGGGAAGACCAAACCCTGCAAAACTTGCCAACTTTCCAGAGGTAAACTATGATACATGCAAGCTGATGCTTGCCAATATTCCTAAACGGTGTTTAATATCTCAATTGTTTTAACAGAATAGTATTTATGGCAGTGTGATATATTCATTTATGTCTCTTGCGCGCAAACTGCTCTGCTGGATAGCAAAGAATATTTAGCTCCTGTAATCACTCCTTTCGAAGCCATGCAAGCTTTCAGCAGGTACTGCACTACTCATCAGATATACAAATCTTTAGCTTACAAATTTTTCCTTTCCTTTTGATATGTGCGGTGGATTTGTTTGATTTTTGTTTGTTTTTATTGTTTCACTATTCTAGTGTTCTGAGAAAATAGTCAAAATACCCACTCATGAGATTGACAATATTAGTTAATTATCTTTTAATTGACTCTTAGAATTCACTATTTTCATGTCTTCAGAGGGTTTCAGTGGACTGGAGAATATGTAATGGAATTCCGCGATTTGATTAATCCTTCTCCAGTGGACTCAAGAAACAATTCTGAAGAAGCACGATTTTCCTTCATACAAGGTGGATATGTAGAAGAGTTTGATCGGGATGGTAGGTCTCTCAGGCTGATGGCTACTGTAGCTCTGTCATATTGTTTCAACACTTTTCTGGGAAATAAAGAATATTATATCATATACCTATCAACTGCAATACCTCTTCATCCATACGTTTGAAATTCTGAAAAGCTAAATTGTTTTTGCTTTCTTCCATGTGTGTGTGTGTGTGATCTAGAAAGGACCTCATTTAGTTCAATAATCTGAAAGCACTCATTCTTTAGTAACAGATACACGTGAATCCTAGGGAAGACTAGCCATTATATATATATATATATATATATATATATATATATATATACAGAGCTTCTCGGCTATGGACGTCCGCACGCACTGTTCACGGTGCGGATGCGGCGTTTCCGGCCACCGGCGAGGCGGCGACGGCGTATCCGGCCGGTGGGCTTTGCTCCCCCCACGCCGGCGACCCCGTCTGTGCCGGCCCGAGGTCCATCGCCGGCCGGCGACGGACCTCGGGCCGGCACAGAAAGGGTCGCCGGGCCGGGGCGAGCAAAGCCTAGTAGGCGGATACGGCGTCGCCGCCTCGCCGGTGGCCGGAAACGCCGCATCCGCACGGTGCGGACGTCCGCACCTGAAAAAATCTCTATATATATATATTTATCTTTGATTGTTATTCATGAAATAGTTGCAAATGGTTCTTTACTATCGTCATTTATAAAAAAGTGCATGCATGCTTTTTATAGGGTATTTGTTCCACATTTCCCTTTTACAAGTGAAGGGCAGTACAGACTTACTGGGAATGTATAGTTTGCGACCTTCTGTTTTAATTAGTTTGATTCATAATGATGTTTTGTTGGGAAAAGTGGTGTCTTTGATGAATATTTTATGGAATGAATTATTTGTTGGTTATATGTGCCCTTTATTTTATTTTGAACTCGTTTGATTCTTTTCGGACTAATTACTGAAGTCCGTCGTTCTCCATTTTTCATTTAAGAAAATCTCACATTGCTTAAGTATGATATTGCTGCATGAACAGGTAATGATGCTGAGGAAGACAAGGAAGGAGCTCTTGCTTTAGCAAATGCGACCGAGAAGGCTCTGCAATTGCGTGACAACCCTAATACCATAGCCAAACGAACGGCTATGTCCAGTGCAGAGTTTTTAGTAGCTCGATCCTATCAGGGTCTAGATATACATTATGACACTTCCTTCCCAGGACCATATCTAATGGGAAGGAGTGGGAGGGCAGCAGGGTATCACGATGAAAAAAGCGTGCAACAGAAATTGGAATAAGCCTACGAAGGTTGAAGGATGTAAGAAAATGACTAGGCAAAGATTTGCTAGAGAATTTATTTATCAGAAGGATGCAGAAAGCAGGCCAAGGACAGGTAAGGAAAGAGCATATTCAGATCTGCTTTCCACTTTGGAGCTTAGGCAAGCTATCTCCCTAAGAAGAGTTGTGATCCGGCGGCAAATACAATGTTCTGTTTTCTTGGGATCGATCATACCAAAAAAATGTTCTGTTTTTATTATCTTTTGCTTTGCCCATTCTTTTCTTTTTCTTTTTTATGGAAGTGTAATTTGATGGAACATGCAATGAGGTGAATGAGCCTATGAAATTTTGGATATATATATGATTTTGTCATTTCTCCCTTGCACCAGTTTATGTTTACAATTGAATTAAATAACCCACATATTGCTAGCTTCTTTTTTTTCTTTTAATTTTTTTTTTTGAGTTACTATACATACAGTAGTTTTAGAGATTTACATATGAGGCCATTATATTTTAGTTACTTATCAGGTACAATCCTTTCATCTGCATGTAGCATTCAATCATTTGGAGAAGTCTGTTAAAACATACTAGTACTTGTATATTTATTCAAATGTACGCATTATACAATTATTACTTAATAAGAATTTTAAACCGACATTTCAGGTGTTGGGGTGCTGTATTGGATTCTCCGATCAATTTTCCAGCGACACACAATTCTGGATCGTCTTTCTCATAATCACCGGTAACAACAATTCAAGCACCTCAAGTAATCCCTTCCAGTCCAAGTACTTGTATGCATCTTACTTGCAGTTCTAGTTAAAATTTATATTAGCATTTTGCCAGTTGATCTAGTTAGAGTTTGTGATGTGATGGGTGTGATTTTCAGTTCTACTAGCTGTGAAGAAGAATAGACAGATAAGAATCGTGTTAGTTGCCAGAAAGATGAAGATGATCAAGAAGGTGACTAAGTAATTGGTCTATAGTCTCTGTAGGGGAATGATTGCTTCTCTTTTGAGGTCTTTTCATTTACTGAAACATCAAAAAAATAAAATCAAAGGGCATTATCCTATGTTGGCGTGCTCGGATCGAAGTAGAAGCACTTCTACTTTTTTGGTCAACAGAATAGAATAGAGCGAGCTAGGCATCACTGGAGCCAACTTGGTCAGTTTTCAGTGTTTCAATATTCAATAGTGCAAGATTGGGTCGCCTGGTTGGTGAAGACCAATTATGATAATCAATAGAAATTACTGGAAGCCATCTTAGTAGACATATAAACATGCATGCATCGAATTCTAGGTCGACTAGTTTACAAGTCAAGTCCATCCTGGAACGGAACATACGCTGAGACTCAAAACTATATTGAAAGTCATCAGATCAACACGTCAGTGCAAACGACCATTTCTAACATACGATCCCTATAAATACCCAATTCGATCATCGTCTCAATCACTTCTTCATTCTATACACATATTAACATGGCTTTCCAAGTTACAATTAGAACAAAATTCCTCTTCTTCACAATACTAGGCTTAACACTTGCAGCACAGATTGCAATAGCTCAAAATTGCGGGTGTGCAGCAGGCCTGTGTTGCAGCGAGTTTGGTTACTGCGGCACCACCGAAGCCTACTGTGGCAAGGGTTGTCGAGAAGGACCTTGTACACCATCAACCAACGGTGGCTCAGTGGCAGATATCGTGACAACAGACTTCTTCAACGGGATTATTAACCAGGCTGCCGCTGACTGTGCCGGGAAGAGCTTCTACACCAGACAGGCTTTTCTTGATGCCCTCGGCTCTTACACTGATTTCGCTACCACCGGTTCCGCTGATGGCAATAAACGGGAAATTGCAGCTTTCTTTGCTCATGTCACGCATGAAACTGGGCGTAAGTAGACCATCCATCATTGTCTCATAATCCCATCAAGCATCTATATATATGTGCATACTAATTATTCAGAGTATTTTGTTAATGATGGATGCAGATTTTTGCTACGTAGAAGAGATAGTGCGCGACACCTACTGCGACACCAAGTATACAAACTACCCATGCAACCCAAACAAGAAGTACTATGGGCGAGGACCACTCCAGCTCACCTGGAACTACAACTATGGAGCTGCCGGAAATGACATTGGCTTTGACGGCTTAAACTCCCCTGAAACGGTAGCTTCCGACTCTGTGGTGGCGTTCAAGACAGGCTTGTGGTTTTGGATGAACAATGTTCACTCCGTTCTAAGCCAAGGATTTGGAGCCACAACTCGAGCCATCAACGGTGATGTTGAGTGTGATGGCAAAGCTCCAGACAAAGTTCAAGCTCGTGTCACCTATTACAATGATTTCTGTACCCAACTTAATGTTTCTCCGGGTGACAATCTCTACTGCTAATTAATTAACATGTTATTAACTAATTAATTTTATATTTGGAATAAATTAATAAACTGCCGCTAGCTAGCTTCCCAAACATGATGTATAGCATGTTAAAGCCATGAAAAGAGAGGAATTACCTCCTATTTGTATCCTCGTTAGTTAAATAAAGAGTTTGGTTTTGTTGACTAAGTTAGAATGCTCAGTTTTATGCTATTATGATTTATGAGGCGCGAGGATTATTGCCTAGTTGGTGGCTTATGAGTTTCTGCTTACATTTTCTTACTCTTCCTCTCAAGTGTCCGGTTATTGGGCAATTTGGGTTCATGTATTTTATTTTTTCAGACCAGAAAAATATGAACACAAATTGACCAATAACCAACCACTTGAGAGGAGGAGTAAGAAATTGTAAAACTGAACTCATAAACTTACAATTTACAATTTGTGTTCATATTATACTGTTACTTTCCTCTACACTTCCGAGTATTTCCTTGTTTCTTTCTTCCTCATCTACGTACACCAAACACTAGGTTCAGATCCAAACATTAAGTTTCGGGTCAGGCATGAGCGGATGCGGCTTGAATGTCAATCACCTCAAGCTGTTACTTCGAGTACTAGAACTAGTCTTAATAGAATCTCAAACATAGTAGATAAATGTTGGTTGCATCACCTAACTAATATTATGTGCAAATTTTTGATGCTTCCTACTCCCAAGAATAGGAGGTCAAGTTTTAGTATAAGGGGAATAAGTAAGAGTATCGTACCCAAGGGATTGGGGGAAACTCTATCCTAACTAGATTACCGAAAAATAAAACCTAGAAAACACATGCAATCTACTTTTTACAACTCACAACTTTAGCCCTTTGGAAGCTAAGGTAATGATGATGGTATTAACAAGAGGTGGAGAATCGGCTTGATTGATTTGAGATTTAAAATAAAGTCTTACGTAAAAATAATCTATGATAATTAAATTGTAGAGACTAAATTAACAAGAAGAGTAGAGACTTAGGCATCACACCTACCCTAACTCATGCACAAATGTAATTTAAAAGTTGATGTGAAACATGCTTGACAAACATCCCTCTAGTGCTTTGGTGAAGCTGATGGAGGTGTAATCCAAGCACAAAGTACCTGCAAAACAACTTCATACACATAATACCCTTCTTGTGTCGAGTGTAGTATTGACAAGTAGGGATCGTTCTATCCGGGGAAATCAAGGGCTTTCAATTACATAAAGTATTGCACAAAAGGGGGTATCGATTTTTAAACTAAAATACCTACTGATTTTTACGATTTTTATATCCTAAATTATTATTTACATATGATCAACATCTTCCACACAATCACCAAACACAAATCTCATTATACATGCAACAAAATTAAAACAAGTAATAGGGGCAGCAACAAATATCGAATTCAAGATCAATTAAGTTCCAATTTAATTAGAGCCAATGCGGTTATTCTAATTATTCAAAACATCACAAGTATTTAGAATCCAACATGCGTGTAATCCTAAACATGGTACTAGTCGGTTTAATAACACAATGCGTAGAAATTAAACACAAATAGCACATAAGCACAATATGTCGAATTGGAACATGTTAGCAAGTATGGCGTCACTCATCTCACATCGACATGTAAATTTCCAGAATTACTCTAGCCCTTAGATAAATACATATCAAAACATAACATGCGTATGATCCAACATATATTAAATCGGCATATGAATTCAACACCTAGATAACAACCATGGCCTACGATTGCATCTAGACATCTCCTTCGGTTGCACACGAATTATGGAAATAAACCTAATTAAATCAAGAACACATTCAAAATCCTACTGCCCATAAAACATATTTAATCATATCACATGCATAAATCGGCAATTATATACAAAAATCCCAAACATTTATAACAAAGATCCAAAGATCCCATACATAATTATCAATACCAAAAATAAATCCAGAAATTAAAACATATTTCATAGACAAAAGTATGTTTAAATACAAAGAATTAAAAACCAATAAAGTACAATCCATGTTACAACCTTATGAAGATTCGGCAAGGATTGGTGGAGGTTGGATTTATGTGAAAGATGGTAGGTGGATTCGGCAAGAATTCTTGGTACAATTTCTGAAAATAAATGGGCAGGGATTCGGCAAGGTTTTTGAGGAGAAGAGAAGATGCTTTTTATGAATACAAAGTGTTGTATTTATAGAGGCAAGGGAGGCAGCTAGGGTTTACAAAACCTAGTTTTTCTAAAACTTATCCTGCTGGCAGATTTGACCTTCGAGTGAAGATTATGGAATATCTTTCTCTAGAAAATAGATATTAAGGTGATTCCAGTTGGGTTGGAAACTAGACTCCCGTAGCTTTCTATCCATATAAGGCTCGAATTTTGATTCATTGTGAGCTGTCCGGGAGAGTCCGTGGAAGTTGGATGACGTGCACAGGAATTCTGCCGAATTTGATCAGGATTTGTTGCGATTTTCTTCCTCTATTTTCTACCGAAAATTCCCAAGATAATGGCTGAATAATTGAGCAATATCTCTTTAGGTTGTCCATGAATTAATTCAGCCAAAAATCTTGCACAAAGGATGGAATTCAGTCCACATTCGTAAGCCAAATCCATGTAGAACTCGGTTTAGGTTTTCTACTTTCGGCAGACTTGACCTTCGTGCATTCAAACTAGCATAACTTTTTTCTCAGAGCTCCGATGGATGCGATTCGAAGTCCCAGAGAAACTAGACTCGTAGAGCTTTCCAACGGCGTATGGCACGTTCTCTGGTTCCAAGCGATGTGTCCCACAGAAATTCCGGAAGTCAGGACACAGTCCCAAAAAAATCCTGGTAGTCCCTGGATTGATTTGCTCAAACTGCCAAGTTGCAGCCTTCATTTGGGCGACTTCCCGAACTCCGATTGATCTGAAATTTTGACACAATACACTTCAGCTTCCCAATTATATGCATACCAAATTTCATCAAATTTGGAAAAGGATAGATCAGTTTAGCACGAGCCTCAAAATCACGAAAAAAACATATTTTACTTTATTTCTAGATTTCTATACTTAGTCATTTTTCTGATTATTTAAGCACACTTTCTCCAAAACTCTACCAACATGACACTAAACTAAATTATGACTCAATCTTACTCTAAATAGACATAACAAAGCATAAATAAGGGATAATACACATTAATAACGTCGCACATTGTGCTCTTATCAGAAGCTACCAAGAAACTAACTAATCATGCAATTTAACAAAGTCTTTTGGAGCCAAGTTAAATCACACAACCTTAATCCCAATTATATTACCTTATAATACAAGTGGACTATGTACCACAAGCCTAACGCCCCCTTAGAGCAATTAGACTCAAGGCACAAGCATTAAGACCAAAGTAAGAAATTCAAGCAACTTAGTACTTCCCTTAAGAAATACTAAGCCACCACCTAAAGGCTACTCATGCTCATGGATTCAAGAAGTTGTCAAATTCAAGTTTCCAATTCATTAGTTATCTAAACATGTTTCCTAGGTGACAAAGCTAGTTAACACATTTAGTAAGCATAAAGTGTAGAAGCCATAGATTCAAACATGCATCAACATCAAACTTAAAGGAAAATTACATTGTTTGCACAAGTTTGGCTAGGGGCAGCCCTAGCCTCAAATCCAACTACTCACTACTCATTACATACAACAAAGCCATGAACTTGAAATACATCAAAGTAAAAAGAGAAGAAGAGCAAGAAGAAAGAGGGAGATTACCAAGGGTTTGGTACCAAGATACCAAACCTTACCAAGATGTAAGACAAGAGAGTGCTTCTATGTATGGTACTAATGAGTCCTAACAAAGAAAGAACTCCATCACCACCATACACAATCCACACAATCTAATATGAATAAAGAACAAGGCTTGAGGATGAATAAGAGTGAGAGAAGAAAGAAAAGGGTAAGAAAATGCTTCCAAGAATGGTATTAATGGGATCTAAGATGGGAAGAACACCATTAACACCATGCTAATCCACAAAATCTTGAAGAAACAAGCTTGTAGTATAAAATATGAGTAGAGGATGAAGAGAAATGAAGTGGGTGTGGTTTTGGTGAAACCCCCAAGCTATCACAACTCTTTCTTACACCAAAACTAAAACTATAAGCTTGCAAAATGAGAGAGAGGAATAGTCAATTCGTCCAAAATGAGAGAGGGAGGTATAAATAGGCCTAAATTGATGAATGAAGGGTGGAGATGCAAGGAAATGAAGGGCTAGATGTGGTGGACAAAGAGGGAAGCACAAATTGTGGATCTAGTCTTTATTAAATGACCAAAAACCTCAAAGATATTTTGGTGGAAAAGGAAAAGGTAAGGGCACTCTTAATATTTGGCCATAAGGACAAGGGGACAAGGTCAACATCAAAGGGACAAAGCCAAAGATGTCCCTTTCACTTGTCTTCTTCTCATTTGAATTTGAATTAACAAGTCTTCTTCCCTCCAATGCTCTTTCATTTGTTAAATATCAGCCTTCACCATATTCCGGCCGCCGGAGTTTGACCGGAGTTCTGCCCGTTGACCGGTCAAATTCGTCTTTTAGTGAAATTTCCGATTTTGCTCCTTTGACTTCAATTCTTCACCCGGTTTCTTCAATATGTGCTAGATCCACCTTTTTGACTTGTTTCCCATCCGTAGCTCTATTTCCTAGCATGAATAAGAAACGTAATAAGAAATAGATAAAATACGAAAAGATATAGCAAAAGAATAAGAATAAGACAACAATTATTAGGTAATTATTGACCTAACAAACTACCTCACACTTAATCTTTGCTTGTCCTCAAGCAAAACACAAATCTAACTAACAACAAGTAAAACTTAAAGGCTCGCTTGCAACCTTGCGGAGTTTAACCATTTTCCCTCAGAGAACCATGACTAGTGGATCAACTTCAATTAAGCAAGTTTAGAAACCAAATTTTCAAAATGCAAAGCTAATAGGTGGTGTTGGAGAGTCCTGTTCAACAATGTAGATGCATATGCCATGTATGCACCTTAAAAGAATTCATATAGGATTAACATGAACCACTTTTGTCTAACCATCAAACTCGCATGGATATCACTCATTATTTTCACTCAAGTGTTTAATGGCTAGTGTTTACACTCATGCAATTCAATTGACATGTTTTCCATAGGCTTGCTCTTCAATCTTTTCTCCACATGATCATTGCACAAGTTCTCTTGGATCACAAGGTCTTTTATTAAGGTTATAACGGGGCTGAAGGCGGGGGGTTTAAGAAATGAAGGGAAAGGAAATCACAAATTCTAAGCCTCCTAGTAAGTAATTCTCTTGTTGACATCCTATAAGACTCTTTTGCTATAGGTGCTTTATAATTCTCTCTTTTCTTTTCCACAAACCCATCTAGACTACTAAAAAAAAAAAAAAAATATTATTCTCCTCACTCTTTTTGTAATTTTTTTTCTCCTTTTTTTTTTTCTCTTTTTTTTTTTTTTTTCAAATAACACTTTTTTTTTCTTTTCTTTTCTTTTCTTTTCTTGGCCACACACAAAAATATTTTACCCACCTCAAACTTATTCTTTTACTCCACAAACCCATTTACAAGCACCAAACTAATAATAGAACTCACATTGCTTACCACTTGGCTTAGAAAGGGTAGAAAAAAGTGTTTAGGCATAAAAGGGTGGACATTTGTGGTGGTGAAGAAATGAAAAGGCTAACACATAATTATAAAGGCTCAAATTGGCTTACTAATGGATTTCATTATAAGGACAAAAGCTATTTGGCCATGGTGGATCCCTAATGCCTTGGTCTTCCCCAATAACAACTCATGTTTTTGATATAAAGTCTTGAAAGATTTGAAGCAAGTTCTAGATTACATGCACAATGAATTGATCACACAATGAAAGAACTAGTGCAAGTGAAACTTGTATGCACTATAATAGGCCCAAAAGCTCACATAATTAGGCATAGAAAGTTTCAACAAATTTAAACCACATCTTTCCCACATGAATCCATCTAAAATGACATAGGCACATTAATGCATGTGAGCACAAAACGCCAAATCCTCCTATTAACAAAGCATTGATTTTCAATCACTAAACAAGTTTAAAATCGATCAATCCAATTAGACATAAGTCCGGTTTCATCATCGGGGGTTGTTTCAATTTTATGGACCAAGCAAGCAAACCACTAACAAATTAATTTTTTTTTTCTAATTTTTTCAATTTTTTAAATATTTTTTTTTTTAACTAACAAAAGAAAAAAAAAAAAAAAAATAAAGAAAAGGGTAAGGAATGAAATTACTTAGCCTTACACCTCACACTTGAATCACACATTGTCCTCAATGTGCAATGAACAATAGTGATGCAAATTAAAGGCTTATTAACTACCACATGCTAGCCACACACACTAAATTAACACAATTACCTAACATGCACCTCACACTTAAAACATCATATAGTCCCTAATGTGATATGAAGCTATTAAGATCCTATCAATGTTTTGTAGAGCATGCATCATAAGGTAACAACTAGCCTTCAAAACAACTAACACAAGGCAAGAGAGAGAAGGTAGGCACCTCACCCTTGAACATTGGATAATCATTTCAATAAAAGCTAATCCTTTTGTGTTTTATCCATTGATCAAGGGGGAAAAATGATTACCAAACTCTCAACGCCATAACACAAACAAAATAAAAACACCTTGCTAGGAAAAATATAATAAGAGTTAGAGAATAGAAAGCGCAAACTCTTTGAAGATCCCCAATTAGCTCCGTTGGGCCTTGCCATCCCTTTGCTCCATGAATATAGACCCAAATAGGCATTCCCTCTTTATTCCTCCGAAACTCTCAAACTCCTCTTCCTTATTTTCTTCATTTGGAGTCCGCCAAGACGGGTTCAAGTTTAAGGACATTAACAAGGTCCATAATGCTCCCTCAAATGGATGGGGGGTCCTCAAAGTACTTCACCTCATAAGCCTCTTTCGGTGCACCTTCTATGTAGGGTTTTACTCGGTGGCCATTCACCTTAAAGGTTGATCCATCCCGCAAATTCTTCAATGTGACCGCACCATGAGTAAACACTTCGAGAAGCTCAAAAGGCCCAATCCACCTTGATCTTAATTTTCCGGGAAACCACTTTAATTTTGAATTGAAGAGTAGCACAAGCTTCCCAACCTCCAAGTGCCTTGTCTTGATTCTTTGGTCATGGAATGCCTTTGTTTTTTCCTTGTAAATCTTTGCATTCTCGTAAGCATCCATCCGAAGCTCCTCTAGTTCACACAGCTCTAACTTCCGCTTTTCACCACACTTTGTCATGTCAAAATTAAGGGTCTTCATTGCCCAATAGGCCTTGTGCTCCAACTCAACCGGCAAGTGGCAAGCCTTTCCATAAACAAGGCGGTAGGGAGACATTCCAATAGGTGTCTTGAATGCGGTTCGGTAGGCCCATAAAGCATCATCAAGCTTTATTGCCCAATCTTTCCTAGTTGTGGACACCACTTTTTCAAGGATGCTTTTTATCTCCCGGTTGGATATCTCAACTTGGCCACTTGTTTGGGGATGGTATGGTGTGGACACTTTGTGGTTAACCCCATATTTCTTCAATAAGGCCGCAAATGGTTTGTTGACAAAGTGCGAGCCGTCGTCACTAATAATGCTCCTTGGGGTGCCAAACCTTGTGAAAATGTTTTCTTTAAGAAACTTGAGCACTACTTTATGGTCATTAGTCTTGGTGGCAACGGCCTCGACCCACTTACTTACATAATCAACTCCCACAAGAATGTAGAGATAGCCATATGAACTTGGGAAAGGTCCCATGAAGTCGATGCCCCATACGTCAAATATCTCCACTTCAAGCATATAGTTCAAAGGTATTTGATCTCTTGAGGAAATGTTGCCGACCCTTTGGCAACAGTCACAAGAACTCACATAGGAATGGGCATCTTTAAACAATGAAGGCCACCAAAACCCACAATTAAGCACTTTTTGGGCTGTCCTTTTTCCTCCATGGTGACCGCCACATGCTTGATCATGGCAAAAAGATAAGACACTTTGCACCTCTTCCTCCGGAATGCACCTCCTCACCAATTGATCTTTGCATTGCTTGAATAAGTAAGGATCCTCCCAAAAGTAGTGTCTTGCCTCCTTTATGAGCCTCCTCCTTGCATGGAAGTCAAAGGTCTTTGGAACACATTTTCCCCCACTTGCCAAGAAGTTAACCAAATGTGCAAACCAAGATAGCTTCTTCTCAACCGTAGAGAATAACCGCTCATCCGGGAATGAATCATGCAAGGGCACCCCATTATCATCACCTCGATGCGTAAGCCGAGAAAGATGATCCGCTACCAAGTTAATCTTACCGGGCTTGTCCACGATTTCAATATCAAACTCTTGAAGGAGTAAGATCCACCTCAAAAGTCTTGGCTTGGCATCACTCTTAGACAGCAAATACTTGAGTGCGGAATGATCCGTGTGGACGATGACTTTAGACCCCAAGAGATACCTTCGAAACTTTTCTAAGGCAAAGATCACCGCCAACAACTCTTTCTCGGTGGTAGTATAGTTCACTTGGGCATCATTCATGGTCTTGCTTGCATAATATATAGCATGCAAGAGTTTCTCCTTGCGTTGTCCCAACACGGCTCCCAGGGCATAGTCACTTGCATCACACATAATTTCAAATGGGAGGGTCCAATCCGGTGAGCAAATAATAGGAGCATTGGTAAGTAGCTCCTTTATCCTCTCAAATGCCTTCAAGCATGCTTCATCAAATACAAATGGAGTTTCCTTGGCTAATAAATCACAAAGGGCCTTTGTCTCTTTGGAGAAATCTTTCATGAACCTTCGATAAAAGCTGGCATGCCCAAGAAATCTTCTTACATCTTTCACATTTTTCGGGGGAGGTAATTTCTCAATGACTTCCACCTTGGCTTTTTCTACTTCAATACCCTTGGATGAGATCTTATGGCCAAGAACAATCCCTTCTTCCACCATGAGGTGACATTTCTCCCAATTTAGCACTAAGCTAGTCTCTTCACACCTCTTAAGAACACGGGAGAGACGATCAAGACATTCTTCGAATGAATTCCCATAGACGGAAAAGTCATCCATGAAAACTTCTACAAACTCAAGCAATTCGGCAAGGATGGCAATTACACTCCGTTGGAAGGTGGCGGGTGCATTACACAATCCGAAAGGCATTCTCCGGTAAGCAAATGTTCCAAATGGACATGTGAATGTGGTCTTTTCTTGATCTTCGGGGGCAATAGGAACTTGATTATATCCGCTATAGCCATCAAGGAAACAATAGAATGCATGCCCCGCAAGTATTTCCAACATTTGGTTGATGAACGGGAGTGGGAAGTGGTCCTTTCTTGTGGCGGCATTCAACTTGCGATAATCCACGCAAACCCTCCAAGTGTTTGCAACTCTTTGTGGAACCATCTCTCCCTTCTTATTTTTCACCACCGTTATTCCTCCTTTCTTAGGCACCACTTGTATCGGAGAGACCCATTTAGAATCAGAGATAGAATAGATAATACCATTATCAAGGAGCTTAATGATCTCATTCTTCACTACCTCAAGCATGTTGGGATTCATTCTTCTTTGAGCTTCCCTTCTTGGTTGTGCTTCATCCTCCATGTAAATATGATGCATGCAAAGAGTGGGACTCAACCCCTTGATGTCACTAATCTTCCATCCAAAAGCACCCTTATGCCTCCGAAGAACATCAAGAAGTAATGACTCTTGCTCTTGCGACAAACTCGAAGAGATAATGAGAGGTTTAGTATGAGCATCATCAATGTAAACATACTTCAAATTTGAGGGAAGATGCTTCAATTCAATTGGAGTTGAACTCAAAACCGGGGTAGGATTGATGGAGAGATAGTTGCTAGTAGCACGCACCCCACTATCTTCATGCCTTGTATAATAACCATCGTCTTGAGTCGATATAGGCATATCAAAATAAGACTCAAGGTGCTCAACGGCTTTCGATGTGCCCTCTTCACAAAAATCCATCCCAAAGTGTGCTATGGCTGATTCTAAGGCATCATTTGATGAAGTCTCATGAAAAGTGTGCTCCACTAAGTCATCGATCTTATCCTCCACTTCAATAGAATAGACTTTTTGCAATCTCATAGGCTTCTTCAATTCATCAAAGATCTTGAATCCAATAGTAGTGTCATACACCGCCGTCATGGTAAGTAAGCCCAATTTGACATCAATCTTTGTCCCCGCCGTGGCCATAAAAGCTCTACCAAAGATAATAGGGAGATAATCTTGATAGACTTCCTCCATGTCAAGAATGACAAAATCGGCCGGTATGACTAACTCGTCGACTTGCACCAACACATCCTCCACAACTCCTCTTGGATACCTCACACTTCTATCGGCTAGTTGGAGAGAAATTTGTATAGGCTTGAGGTCGCTCAACCCAAGATCCTTGTAGACACCATATGGCATTAAATTGATGCTTGCCCCCAAGTCCATAAGAGCCTTCTCAAATGGCCTTTCACCAATCTTGCAAGGAATAGTAAAGGACCCGGGATCCTTAAGCTTGGGAGGTAATTTCCTTTGAAGCACGGCACTTATTCGCTCATTCAAGCACACTTTGTCATCCTTCTTCAATTTACTCTTATACCGCTTGTGGGTGCATAAGTCCTTGAGAAATTTAGCATAAGTGGGAATGGTCTTGATAGCATCAAGAAGAGGAATATTGACCTCCACCTTCTTGAATACATCAAAACACTCCATGGACTTCTTCTCTTTCTTACTCAACGCCTTCTCTTGGTACACCGCTTGTGGAAAAGGAAGTGCCACTTCTTCTTGCATGTCTTCTACACTTGGCTTACACCCACTTGTTCCCACATTGTCACTCATGGTCTTAGACTTGGCTTTGCTCTTCAAATACTCATCACTATACCCCAAATTTACTCCATCATCTCCCACATCGCTCTTCTTTTGAAATCCGGGAGGTACTTTTGGAACATTAGGAGTCAACAAAGCTTCCCTTAGTGCATCCATCTTCTCATCATCATTATTAGGAACAACCTTGTTGTCATATATCTTTCCACTTCTCAAAGTTGTGATGGCTTTGGCTTGGTTGATTCTTGGGTTCTTTTCGGTCATAGAAGGCAACTCCCCTTGCTTTCTTTCTCTCATCTCACTAGCCAATTGCCCCATTTGGGCTTCAAGCTTATGCAAGCCTTGAGTAGTGGAGGCCACCTCATTCCGAACACTTTGAATAAGCTCATTTTGATTTTCCAATACCTTGGCAAGCATCTCCTCAATGCTAGATTTAGGAGCATCCACTTGTTGAGGGGGGACTTGAGTATTAGGAGCTTGGAATGGAGGTCTTGCTTGATAAGGTGGCTTTGGATAAGCATTGCCACCATAAGTAGCACCATTGGCACCTTTGTTTCCTTGAAATCCTTGGCTCCCACTAGCCCCACCATAGTTGACACCTCCTTGATTGTAATTCACTCCTTGGCTGCCACCCCATGAGAAGTTAGGGTGGTTTCTCCATCCGGGATTGTAGGTGTTAGAATAAGGGTCATTCTTCGGTCTTGAATATGCCATTTGCTTGCATTCTTCAATGATCTCGGGGAAACAATCTCCATGAGGGCAAGATAGAGTTTCATGGTTCACTCCTTCACAAATCAAACACACTTGAGGCCCTTGAACCTCATTAACTTGCTCACGGCCCCCTTGCTTTCCTTGCTTCAAAAGCATATCAAACCTCTTGTTGAGACTATCTTCCAACCTCTTGAACTCTTGATGTACATCCATGCTTGATGCCTTGACTTCATACATGCCATCGGTCTTTGGTTGAGTTGCTTCCCTTAGAGAAACATGAGAGGTGGAAGGCTTGCGACCTTGTGGGTTATTATCTCACAATTGAGACCGCTCCGCAAGCTTCTCTAACACTCGGTGTGCTTCATCGGTTACCAAGTCCATGAAATCGCCATTACTTGCATTATCAACCTTCCTTCGAGTCTCCGATGTCAAACCTTGATAAAATAGGCTCATAAGCATGTCTTGAGATTGGCCATGATTAGGACAACCAAGCTCAAAATCCTTGAATCTCTCCCATGTCTCATGAAATAGCTCATCATGCTCTTCTTTGAAAGTCATCAACTCGGTCCTTCTTGCATTAGCCTTTTGAGGAGGGAAGTACTTCATAATGAACTTCCTTTGCATATCTTCCCAAGAATGAATGCTATTTGAGGGGAGCTTATTTAACCACATCTTTGCCTTTTCCTTTAAGGAGCAAGGAAATAAGCGAAGTTTGAGAGCTTCCTCCATCATGCCATTGAGTTTGATATTTGCGCACGCATCCTCAAACTCACTTAAGTGGTGGTATGGATCATTATTAGGCAACCCATAAAATGTTGGCAAGGTTTGAAGAAAACTAGGCTTGATCTCAAAAGATGTTGCACATGGAGGTAATACTAAACATCTTGAGTGTGTAGAAAGTGCCGGCAAGGCACAATCTCGGATAGGCTTTTGCTCTCTCAACTCCACCCTCGGATCACCACCCGCCATGACTATCTTATATGTTCTCGGACCAAGATGAGGATTCAATTTCCGTGCTTCTTTGTCAAGATCAAACAACTTCTCAAAGGTGGCAAGGTTGTTCACAAGCAACTCCGGACTCCCCAAATATTCACTTGAATCACTTGAATTGTCCTGGGATGATTGAACAAACGGATTAGTGTAGGTAGTAGATGAAGAAGAGGCCTTGAACTTGTGTGAAATTTCGTTGGGAGTTTCTTGATCGTGAGGCTTTAGAACCGTGTGTAAATCCCTTTCAAAATTTGGAGACAAGGACATGTACACCTAAAAAAAATCACCCAAATTAAAGATTATATAAGTAAAGAGTAATAAAACAAAATGCAAGATATAAACAATAAATGAAAATTGCAACAACACTTTATTATTATTATTATTATTTTTTTTAAACTTTACCAAAGTACTTTAAACAATTTCTAGAAAATTAGAAACCAATCAAAACTTGTAATTAGAGAAGCAAAGAGGATAAGGAGCTCCAAATTGGCGTAGTTCCAATTAAAGTGCAACAAAATTGGCGTAGTTCCAATTTAAAGTTTGGCGTAGTTCCAAACTAAAACGCTAGCTTAACGCTCTTACTTTCGGTAACTCTTTTCGAATTATGACCAGGTAAGTGTAGGTGCGGCTTTGGTAGAGCGAGGCTCACTTAGTACACGGCACAACACCCGAGATGAAATCCCTAGCCAACTTACCTAGACATCATAATCCTACTAAGGTGCGCCTATTTGTAAAAAGCGATAAACTTATACGTTACAAGAGTCCAATCCAATTTACTTAGTAAAATGGAAGAGGCATTCGATCCTTGGGTGTTGTCTAACACTCAACTTTTCGGTAACTCCTCTTGAGTAAACTCAATTGGATGCGCCTAGTTGTGAAGAGTGAATAGACTCGACGGTACAAGGATAAAATCCCTAATCCTATTTACTTTAAAATTGACAAGTTCCAACCAACCTCTAATTCAAAAGAAAAAGTTAGGTACCTTATATTTAAATATATAATTTTAATCAACTAAAATGTGAGTTTGCACAAGTAATAAGTGAATAATAACTAGGCAAGATTAATTTTCCTTTTTCAACATGCTCACAAGATTTTTTTATTTACTTTTTTTTTTACCTCAATTACAATTCTACTTATCCAAAGTACTTGTAACAACTTCAAAAATAAGGAAAATATTTACACAAATTAAAAGCTAACAAAAGAAGAAGAAACTAAGCTACAAATGTGTTCTCTAGTCCCACGGCAACCTAATAGGGATTGAGTTTTACCTCAATCCCCGGCAACGGCGCCAAAAACTTGTTGGTTGCATCACCTAACTAATATTATGTGCAAATTTTTGATGCTTCCTACTCCCAAGAATAGGAGGTCAAGTTTTAGTATAAGGGGAATAAGTAAGAGTATCGTACCCAAGGGATTGGGGGAAACTCTATCCTAACTAGATTACCGAAAAATAAAACCTAGAAAACACATGCAATCTACTTTTTACAACTCACAACTTTAGCCCTTTGGAAGCTAAGGTAATGATGATGGTATTAACAAGAGGTGGAGAATCGGCTTGATTGATTTGAGATTTAAAATAAAGTCTTACGTAAAAATAATCTATGATAATTAAATTGTAGAGACTAAATTAACAAGAAGAGTAGAGACTTAGGCATCACACCTACCCTAACTCATGCACAAATGTAATTTAAAAGTTGATGTGAAACATGCTTGACAAACATCCCCCTAGTGCTTTGGTGAAGCTACCAAGAAACCAACTAATCATGCAATTTAACAAAGTCTTTTGGAGCCAAGTTAAATCACACAACCTTAATCCCAATTATATTACCTTATAATACAAGTGGACTATGTACCACAAGCCTAACGCCCCCATAGAGCAATTAGACTCAAGGCACAAGCATTAAGGCCAAAGTAAGAAATTCAAGCAACTTAGTACTTCCCTTAAGAAATACTAAGCCACCACCTAAAGGCTACTCATGCTCATGGATTCAAGAAGTTGTCAAATTCAAGTTTCCAATTCATTAGTTATCTAAACATGTTTCCTAGGTGACAAAGCTAGTTAACACATTTAGTAAGCATAAAGTGTAGAAGCCATAGATTCAAACATGCATCAACATCAAACTTAAAGGAAAATTACATTGTTTGCACAAGTTTGGCTAGGGGCAGCCCTAGCCTCAAATCCAACTACTCACTACTCATTACATACAACAAAGCCATGAACTTGAAATACATCAAAGTAAAAAGAGAAGAAGAGCAAGAAGAAAGAGGGAGATTACCAAGGGTTTGGTACCAAGATACCAAACCTTACCAAGATGTAAGACAAGAGAGTGCTTCTATGTATGGTACTAATGGGTCCTAACAAAGAAAGAACTCCATCACCACCATACACAATCCACACAATCTAATATGAATAAAGAACAAGGCTTGAGGATGAATAAGAGTGAGAGAAGAAAGAAAAGGGTAAGAAAATGCTTCATAGAATAGTATTAATGAGATCTAAGATGGGAAGAACACCATTAACACCATGCTAATCCACAAAATCTTGAAGAAACAAGCTTGTAGTATAAAATATGAGTAGAGGATGAAGAGAAATGAAGTGGGTGTGGTTTTGGTGAAACCCCCAAGCTATCACAACTCTTTCTTACACCAAAACTAAAACTACAAGCTTGCAAAATGAGAGAGAGGAATAGTCAATTCGTCCAAAATGAGAGAGGGATGTATAAATAGGCCTAAATTGATGAATGAAGGGTGGAGATGCAAGGAAATGAAGGGCTAGATGTGGTGGACAAAGAGGGAAGCACAAATTGTGGATCTAGTCTTTATTAAATGACCAAAAACTTCAAAGATATTTTGGTGGAGAAGGAAAAGGTAAGGGCACTCTTGATATTTGGCCATAAGGACAAGGGGACAATGTCAACATCAAAGGGACAAAGCTAAAGATGTCCCTTTCACTTGTCTTCTTCTCATTTGAATTTGAATTAACAAGTCTTCTTCCCTCCAATGCTCTTTCATTTGTTGAATATCAGCCATCACCATATTCCGGCCGCCGGAGTTTGACCGGAGTTCTGCCCGTTGACCGGTCAAATTCGTCTTTTAGTGAAATTTCCGATTTTGCTCCATTGACTTCAATTCTTCACCCGGTTTCTTCAATATGTGCTAGATCCACCTTTTTGACTTGTTTCCCATCCGTAGCTCTATTTCCTAGCATGAATAGGAAACGTAATAAGAAATAGATAAAATACGAAAAGATATAGCAAAAGAATAAGAATAAGACAACCATTATTAGGTAATAATTGACCTAACAATAAAGAACAATTTGAATACAGTCAGATGAAGATATTGATTTTAATGATTGTAATATTGTAGAGCGTCAAGAAATTAATCTATAGAAAAAAGTGGTACATTGTCTTTTTCAAAAGTGAACACCATGTCTAAACAGTCGAGCAAGTAAATGCTCTGAGTAAAGAACGTAAATTCATTGAAATGTGTCACGTACGTATCGTATCGTGCCCAATATGGACACTCAAACCTGTATCAATGCTTCTTAGCTAGGTTGTATCTAAGTCATATATTGGCACAAGGTTGTGAATTATTGATCCACATATATAAAAGCTCCTTTAACTCTGATCCGTTGAAATAGTAAATTAATTACTTGTAATACTATACAATAGTAATTAAGTTACTCAATATAAGATCGGTAAGCCATAGTTTGGTTGGTTAAGTAATTTTACTAAAAATGTTGAGATCATGAGTTCAAACCTCACTTATATATGTAAGGGTGTGTGAGTTATTTAATCAAATATATTATTATTATTATTATTATTATTATTATTTTAAAAGTTACTTGATATAAGCAAATTATGGGCGTATAGAGTTTGGTCTGACCATTAAAGAGATGAAAAATATGAGAAAGTGGAGGTATGTCAGTTTTTAAGTTGCATATATTTTTATCTTTATTTCTTGAATAATTTTGAAATTTTTTGTGGTGTTGTCCGTTTATCGCATACTATGTAGTATGTAAAACTGCATCAACTGATAAAGTGATGCCACCAAAGGCATTAAAAGCTACAAAATGTTTACAGGATGTTGATATATGGACTTGTCTATGGTGCAGAGGCAGGTAAATTTATTGTGAATTATCCAATTCCAACATTCTCTAATCTCGTGGTTCTCATTACATCCCCTGTACAATTTCTGATATTTAATCTCACACAAACACAAACTGATCAACATAGCATCCAGATCTGTAGGATAGAATTTTCCGTTGATATATACGTAGTACAACTCTTAAGGTACTTGTTATCACATCCTGAATGGATAATATAATGGAGTGATTTTAAGCTAACAAATGACCAAAACGTCGTTATGACATTTCAACAACTTATTAACTTAAGACCATGAAATAGATTTACAAGTAAATTTTTACAAATTTACACTTTTTACAGAGAAAATAGCTTTAAACATTTTCACGAGTATAAACAGAGTTTAAAAATAAACGTGGAAAGTAGTGTAAGATATAAGGCCAGATAAAAAGTAAATGTTGCGACAACCATAAATAGAACACTTATAAATAAAAGTTTTATCAAAGGAAGTACACGGAACCAACAAGAACATAAAGTGGAAGGATCGTCACCAAGAACTGAATAGACACAAATGGCTTCACTCATTCAATGTGCTCCCTCCTATCTATCTTGGACTAGTACATGTACCTGCATTCAACCTATTGTAGGGGTGAGCATCGTCCTTGCTTCACTACCAGAAAAAAAGGTTTTGTCGACGAAAAAAAAAAAAAACAGCCGACGACTAAAAATTTTCGTCGGTAATTCTATAGAATGGCCGACGATTTTATTTTTACGTCTGTGGGAAAACAAAATCGTCGGCCATAGTGTAACCATAGCCGACGATACTGTTTTTTCGTTAGTATAAACAAAAATCGTCGGCTATATTCATATTTCAGTCGACGATTTTGGATTTTCGTCGGCCTTTCTCTGAAACATTAGCCGACGAAAAATTTTGAAATTTTGGCCGACGAAATTGACATTTTCGTCGGCTATAAGTCTATATATTTTCAGATCTAGACAGCAGCTGCTCATTTAAAAAAAAAAACGAAAAAAAACGGGAGAAAGAGTAAAAAATCTGTGGGTATTGTTGAAATCCGTCCTCTCTTACATTGTGGAGCTATATATAGGTACGTATATGTGTATATAAGTTAATTTTGAGTTTTAGTTGAGTTGATTTTGAGTTTTAGTGATTTTGAGATAGTAAGTGATATTTTGTTTTGTTGTTATTTTAGTGTTAGAATGTATGTATATATGTTGATTTTGAGTTGTAGTTGAGTTGATTTTAAGTTAGAGTTTAATTATGTGTTTTAATTTGATGTTATTTTAATTAGTGTTAATATATTATATATATATATATATATATGTGTGTGTGTGTGTGTGTGTGTGTGTGGAGTTTAATTATATATATATATATATATATATATATGTTAATTAATGGTTGTTGATAGTGTAATTAACTTAAATAATGGTTGTTAATGGTATATATATATATATGAGTTGATGTTGATAATAATATATATTGTAATGTAATTAATTATTAAGGATTTATATATATATATATATATATTTGTATGTGTTAATTAATTTCTTATTAATTAAAGTTATATATATATATATATATATTATTTTCAGGCTATATATATATGGATCCGGATAAGAGTTGGATTTTGCTTCCAAGGCATGACCGATGATACACTACAGGAGTTGTGAATTTTTTACAGTTTGTCGAGGAAAATGCAAACGGGAATGAATACTATTATTGCCCGTGTAATAAATGTAGGTGTCGCAGTGATATGTGTCGATTTCCGATTAGGACAGTATGGGAGCACCTAAAGAGTAAAGAGTTTTGGCCGAAGTACACGCGTTGGATATATCACGGTGAGCCATCATTAGATGGATCACATGATCATGTGCAGTTTTTTGAGGTGGGCAGTAGTAGTACATCCAACGATCCAACAATGGCATTCGTCAACGACGTGTTTCCTTTTGAAAGCGGTGTACGTGGGGAACAATATATGCATGACCCGGTGCAGCCCTTCCCACAAGTTGTCAACACTGTTGCCTTTGACAAGTACAACAAACTGATTGCATTGCAACAGACCCTTGTGTCTTCAAGTTCTGAGAAGATAGTTCTTCAAAGTGTGATGGAGGTAATGAGGATTAAAGTCGAGACAAAATCGACTATCAGGCAAGTGGATGAATATCTACAGTACACTTCTTCATTGTTGGAGGAGGGTCATCATAATCCTACCAATCACCGTAAGGTCCGAAGTATCCTCAAAGATCTACGGCTTTCCTACATTAAGATCCATGCATGCGCATTTGACTGCGTTCTCTTCTGGGGTAAAGATGCAGAAGGGAATGACCTTGCTAGCCTTGACGCATGTCCGATATGTCATTCTGACCGATATAAGTTGACGGGAGCAGACAATAGGAAACCTGTGAAAGTGCTTCGGTATTTTCCGTTGAGAGATAGGCTTGAGCGGTTGTACATGTCAGAAACCACCGCAAAAGCTATGAGATGGCACGGTGAGTGGGACGCGGGAGACGCAGATATCATGACACACATCTCTGACGGAGCGGCTTGGAAGACTATAAACAATGAGTTTCCTCATTTTGCGTCAAATGTCAGAAACGTCAGGCTCGGGCTCTCAACCGACGGGTTCAACCCTTTCGGCACCATGAGTCTTTCATACAGTATATGGCCGGTGGTTTTGGTACCTTACAACCTTCCTCCGTGGATGTGCATGAAGAAGGAATATAATATGTTGACGTTGTTGATTCCGAGGCCTGGTTACTCAGGGAAATGTCTCGATGTGTATATGAGACCATTGATTAAAGAGCTTAAGGTATTGTGGGACGTTGGTCATCCCACTTTTGACAAGTACAAGGAGGAGACGTTCCAGATGCATGCCATGGTTATTGGTACCATCAGTGATTTTCCTGCTTATGGGATGTTGTCGGGCAGCGTTATTAGGGGATACAAGGCTTGTCCAGAATGCCTCAGCGATTATGGGAGCACCCCTCATTGCAACAAGATATGCAGAATGGGTCATCGTGTGTTCCTTCCGGCGGATCACCACTGGCGTTACGAGTCCGCCGTATTTGATGGAACCGAAAAACACGGTGGTCCTCCCAGAAGATGGACGGGAAGACAAATTTTAGCAGTGCTTAATGAGTATGATTTTGGGCCCCTCAGCAATCATCCCGATATTGTAGCGGAAATACCTGAAAGACCTGAGGAGTACAAATTCTGGACACATAAGAGCATATTGTGGGAACTCCCGTACTGGTGTGAGTTGTTGATCCGTCACTTCCTAGACGTTATGCACATAGAAAAAAATGTTTCTGAAAGTGTGGTGGGCACAACGCTGAACTTGGAGGGAAAGACGAAAGACGGTCCTAAGGCTCGCACTGATCTGCAAAACATGAATATCAGAAAACAACTATGGTTAAAACAAGGGAAGAGAAAAATGCCTCAAGCTCCTTACACCGTCAAGCCTGAGCATAAATCAGAAATTTTCCATTGGATAAGTCGGGCCAAGTATCCTTCAGGCTTTGCTGGAAATATAGCCAAGTGTGTGAACAGACAATTCAACAATCTTTACGGGTTGAAAAGTCATGACAATCATATCCTGCTACAACGTCTCTTCCCTGTTTTCATTCGACCGTTCCTTCCCCGTCACGTTGTGGAGCCGTTAGTAGCGTTGGCAAGATTTTTCCAGAAGGTATGCACATGGGAAGTGGGAAAATCTGACCTCTGGGAAATGCAACAAGACATCGTTCATATCATGTGCAAATTTGAGATGATATTTCCTCCAAATTTTTTCAACATCATGCCTCACCTCATGATCCATCTTCCTCGGCACTTGTTGCTTACCGGTCCTGTGCACTTCACTTGGATGTATCCGATGGAAAGGTACGTATTTTACACCTTATGTTAATTTCCTCATCAATATATGTGATTTAGTATTAATGTATTATCATAACACTTTAAAAACTTGATTTATAGGCAACTTGGACAATACGGTGATTTTGTCCAAAACAGATCCACACCTGAAGGATGTATAGCTGAAGCATATATTGCGCACGAGTGCGTCACCTACATGAAGCTGTATTTAGGAGCGTTACAGGAAAGCATACCGGAAGATGTACCTTCACAGTTCAATCTTTCCATACTCTCCGACGATGTTGTACTCCGTGGAAACATGCCAGTTTCCTACAAGTTGAAAGATTATGAGGTAGCCATTGCACATTGGTGGGTACTAATTAACTGTTTAGAAGTTCAGTTTTGGAAGAACATGCATCTAAACTGTGAACAAGTAGGAGGTGATCTCGATTACCACAACCGGACATTCGCAGAGTATTTCGGCCGCTGGGTACGTATTTATATATTATTGTGTATAATTATTCATATTTATAGTTGATTCTGATGGTTGCAGATGGACCTTATTAAAAATGATAATCACCCAAATTGGTCGCACGAACTCCGACTTCTGGCAATGAAGCCGGTCTATTCAAAAGTTTATGCGACGTGCAAGGTGAATGGTGTGTTATTTCGATGTGAAGAGAGAGACGTCAGACTGAAAACACAAAATTCAGGGGTTATGGCACATGGTGGGGATGATGGAGTTGACTATTACGGTGTTCTCCATTCAGTTGTGGAACTGCATTATGGGGAATGCATGAAAGTGCACCTTTTAAAGTGTAGATGGTTTGACACACGGCCGCAGAGCATGAAAACCGATCAATACGGCATAACTTCTGTGAACACTAGTACATCATGGTATGAGGATGACCCGTTCGTTTTAGCCACATGGGTGAAACAAGTGTTTTATCTTGATGATCTCGCCAAGGGTGACCCGTGGAAAGTAGTCAACACTATCCACTATCGCAACATTTACCGTGCGTCTACACTTGGAGTGGCTGAAGAGAACGAGGAAGGTGGCACCAAGTATCAAGAGCCCAACTCAAACGGTATTCCTGACTCCTCTTTTATTCACCTAGACACGCCGGTGCGAATTCGACGTGAAGAGCCACTGCTTGTTGATGTTGATCTAAATGAAGAAACTAACGAGGACTCTAGTGGTGAGGAAAGACATAGATTACCCCTATCGAGCAATTCAGAAACCGAAGAAGACTCATCCGATGATTCCGATTACAATCCGCCGGATTAAGTAATTTAGATGATGTAATCATTTCATTTATAATCCACTAATTTCTAATGAACGGGCGTGGGGATGAGCCTCCCAGCTAGGCTGGGTTCCAAACCCCTTAAAAAAAAATTTGAAATATGTTGACTGCTGGGTTTCTGTTTTCTTGATGTTCAATTTTGGTTATATATGAACAGGAAATAGGAATACGAGAGGTGTAAACCTACTGATTTTTTTTTTACCTATTTCATATAATGGCCGATGAAAAACACGTTATTTCGTCGGCTATACTAATAATAGCCGACAAAAAATTCATTATTTCGTCGGCTATAACTATATTGGAAAATACATATTTTATTTTAGACAGAAAATGACAAAAGAATAGCCAACGACTACGAGTCTCTTGTCGGCTATGATTTAAAAAAAAAAACAAAAAATGACCATATTCCATTTTCTATCACTAACGATAAACCATTGCTTCTTCCTTCAAATGCAAAAATGTTGTGAAATAAGATATGACCGAAATAATGAAATACATTCAGGGGTTGAAAATTTACAAGATTCCGATAAAATATGTGTGCCGAATGCAACATTTAACTTTTGCCATTTGAGTCATCCATTTTTTCATTTGAGTCAGAGGGTTTCCAGTCCTTCGAGACAGAGTACATTTTTCGGTGCAGATAAACAGCACTGCCAACTAAACTTTGCTTCAAATTTCTTGCCAACTGTTTTTTTTTTTTTTCAGATGTATAGCCGACGAAAATTCATTATTTCGTCGGCCATAAATATTAAGAAATACATATTTTATTTTAGACCTAAAACGACAAAAGAATAGCCGACGAGTACGGGTCTCTCGTCGGCTATGATTTAAAAAAAAAAAACAAAAAATGACCATATTCCATTTTCTATCACTAACGATAAACCATTGCTTCATCCTTCAAATGTAAAAATGTTGTGAAATAAGATATGCCCGAAATAATGAAATACGTCTACGGTTGAAAAATGACAAGATTCTGATAAAATCTGAGTGGCGAAAGATGCGGTCAAAGGTTTTATTCCTTCGTTTCCCTAATGGTAGCGTTACCTTCGATAAATATTTTGAGGAAAATTTTTATACGATTAGTTGCATCTCATCGATTTGAAACTATTATCTGTTGAAGGTCAGGCAAAAAAACGTCATTTAGACAGGCCAATTACCATTTGTAAGCGTTTAGAGGTTTGACTCACCCGGTTGACCGTCCCGATCGAGCCTTTAACGTTGTCAGATGTAGTTGGATTTTTTTCCATACATGTATTTAATCTTAACGGTGATATCTGACGGTTGGAATAGATTTTCTAAACTTTTAGATTCAAAATCAGAACATATGCACTAATGTTCCTTAACTTGTTTACTAAGTGTTTAAGTGAATGCATAGTTTCAAATAGTTACTATACGTAGACTCTTCAAATCCAAAAATGTTCTGAAATAAGATATAACCGAAATAATGAAATACGTCTACGGTTGAAAAATGACAAGATTCCGATAAACTCTGTGTGCCGAATGTTGGGGTTAACTGTTTTTTACTTTCGTTTTCCTATGGGTAGCCTGACGTTCGTTAAATCAATTTTGGAAAAATTTTATACGATTAGTTGCGTCTCATCGATTTGAAACTATTATCTGTTGAAGGTCAGGCAAAAAAACGTCATTTAGACAGGCCAATTACCATTTCTAAGCGTTTAGAGGTTTGACTCCCCCGGTTGACCGTCCCGATCGAGCCTTTATCGTTGTCAGATGTAGTTGAATTTTTTTTCATACATGTATTTAATCTTAACGGTGATATCAGACGGTTGGAATAGATTTTCTAAACTTTTAGATTCAAAATCAGAACATATGCACTAATGTTCCTTAACTTGTTTTCTAAGTGTTTAAGTGAATGTATAGTTTCAAATAGTTACTATACGTAGACTCTTCAAATGCAAAAATGTTGTGAAATTAGATATGACCGAAATAATGAAATACGTCTACGGTTGAAAAATGATAAGATTCCGATAAACTCTGTGTGCCGAATGTTGCGGTTAACTGTTTTTTACTTTCGTTTTCCTATGGGTAGCCTGACGTTCGTTAAATCAATTTTGGAAAATTTTTATACGATTAGTTGCGTTTCATTGATTTGAAACTATTATCTGTTGAAGGTGAGGCCAGAAACCGTCGTTTAACTAGACTAATTTCCATTTTTAAGCGTTTAGAGGTTTGACTTAGTGGTTTGACCAATAGTTTAGCCGATGAAAATTATATTTCGTCGGCTAAAATCTTGCGATCCGCGCATTTTCATTGTCCGCCGTTGGATGGCTCAGATCCAACGGTTGTTGATTTTCCAAAGTATAGCCGACAAAATGTTTTAAATCGTCGGCTATTCTCTCAGTTTAGCCGACGAAAATTATATTTCGTCGGCTAAACTCTTGCGATCCGGGCCTTTTTATTGTCCGCCGTTGGATGGCTCAGATCAGACGGCTGCTGATCTTCCAAAGTATAACCGACGACATTCAAAGAATAGCCGACGAAATCTTTTACTTCGTCGGCTATTCTTTCTACTATAAAAGCAGAAAGCCGCAGCAGCCCGACTTTTTCAACCCTAAATCCGCAAAAACTCCTCATCCGCTCCTCAAATCGGCCGTGCGTCTCCTCCATTCCGATAACGTCGTCGTCCTCCTCCTCCTAGACACGCCGAAATCCGGCCTCCTCCTCCTCCTCCTAGACATCCCGAAATCCTGCCTCCTCCTCCGACCGGCCTCCTCCTCCTCCTTCCCCTCCTCCTCCTCCGCCAAAACAGATCCGAAGGTTTTTTGGTTTTTTTTTTTCAATTTATTTTAATTTTATAATTTAGGTATATAATTTAGATATTTAAGTGTGTGTTAAATTGTTATATATATTGGTTATATGTATAAATTGTTAGATTAATTATATATATAAATTTGTAGATTAATTATATAAATTATTATATATTTGTTAATATTTGTTATATGTTAATGTATATTTTAATTGTTATATATATTGGTTATATGTATAAATTGTTAGATTAATTATATATATAAATTTGTAGATTAATTATATAAATTGTTATATATTTGTTAATATATATTTTAATTGTTATATATAAATTGTTAAATTAATTGTATATATAAATTGGTAGCCTAATTATATAAATGGTTATATTTTTGTTATTATATAAATGGTTATTTGTATGTATATATATGTTAATAATGAAATATAGTTATATTTGCATATAAATGGTTATATTTAGGTTAATGGTTAGTATTATTTAAAATTAGTTAAAATTTAAATATTAATTTGTTAGTATGTTTTAAAATATGTTAGTATTATTGGTTATTATATTAATTAGAATTTGTTATTTAATATAATATAATTTAATATTAATTAATGTATTAATGCCTCAAGCTCCAGATGGCCGATGCACTCAGACAGTTATTCGGAGGCCGTCGTTCTTCCAGATCTAGGGGTTCTGGAAGTTCTGCCGGTTCCGGAGATTCCGAGAGGACCCTAAGCCAGCCTGAGAGGACCACCAGCCAGCCGCGGAGGAGTGTGGATTCATCCCAACCGCGGAGGACTGTGGATTCATCCCAGCCGCGGAGGAGTGTGAGTTCTCGGCACCAGACCCTTCTCCAGGCGGGGCGGCCGTCAAGCAGTTCATGTCCCCCTCTCGGGCCAGATGCTCCGAGGTCCAGTAGGCAGCTATTTCAGGACGAGATAGCTCCAGACGTTCCTCAGGTCCGTATGCCTGAGGTTCATCGGGAGCCGATGACGAGTCCGGCGACGTCTGCTGCTGACTCGATTGAGGGGCCTACTCTACCAAATCAGCTCTACCTCCCGTACAACATTTCTGCGATACCCGAGGTCGACTTTCGTGGTGTGCCCATATGGCCTGATATGCCTCAGTACGTGAGTGTTGCGGAGGCATACCATCAGCAGCCATTTGAGAGACTGAGCTCCTGATTTCGGCAAGGAGAAAAGGAAAGTCGACAGACGGGTCATCGAGTTCAGGTAACATTTGATTTTATTAATTAAATGTTTTATTAAAATTAACGCACTAATATTTAATTTTATTAACCAATCGTCGTTTATGTGATAGGGACAGCCGCTAGCAGTTCAAGCAGGAACACGAGAGGTGTCATATGTTTTGACACGCTTAGGAGAACTGTTGAGAGCAGGGGGAGGATCCAGATCAACGAACCCCGTAATCAGGAGGTTCAGGGGAAAAAACGCCGCGATTACGCGGGTTGCGTGGGGGCACTGATTAGGGATAGAGTCCCTATGTTGTGGACACGGTGGGCTGATGTGCCGGAAGAGATCAAGAGGGAGGTCAACAACGCGGCGTCGGTGAGTAATTTAAAAAATTTAATTTCTTTATCGTAATATTTAATAATTTTCGGTATTGTTATAATTGTAAAACTAATAAAATATTATCTTTCAGGCATACTTCGAGATTGCCGAACACAAGCAGGCTTGGGCGGACGCGATGCAGAACTCGAGGTACGTTGGGAATTCCTCATCTTATAATTTGAAATATTTTATGATATTAATAATATTTCTAATGCACTTTTGTTTTTTCCGTAGGTTCAAGGAGTGAAAGAACGAGCTCCGTACCCACTTTACCGAATACGACAACCGTGGTCGTATGGGTACTCCAAGAGAGTTCATGTTCAGGGAGTACGAGTGGCGTTGGTTGAAGACAGTAGACTTCAACAACCCACTTATGCAGGTAAATACTAAACTTAACTATAAATGTTTATTTTGTTAAAATTTTAATTATTAGTTTAATTATTTTATAATTATTACACTAATATTTTTTGATGCATTTTTCTAATATTTTATTATTTGTTTGAAGGAACGGTCTCGGATAAACTCTGCGAACCGCCGCCGTAACACAACCCCCCATCATGGTGGTTCTAGGCCATTTGCACAATATCAGGAGGAGGCGCTTAGAGATCATCCTGATAGCATCCCGTACGTGGAGACGTTCAAGAAGGCTTATCCACAAGCGACAGAACAGCTCGTAAGTCGTTGATTACGATTTTAAAATTTTAATTATTAATTATACTTAATTATATATTTGTTAGAATATTAATTAATTTTTTTTCCCTTTCAATTAGGAGAGGGTGAACCGGGCCGAAGAAGAAGTGTTGCAGGAAGTAGTTCGGGAGACACAACCGAACATTTCAGAGGCAGATCTGCAAGAAGCCCTGCGCCAGGTCGACCGATCGAATGTCCAAACGGCAGCGAGGATGTTCGACGCAGCATTCCCAGACCGGTCAAACCAATACTACTGCCGGGGTTTGGGAAGTTCTGGAATAGGGCTCCTGAAGACCACTAAGGGAGGTCAAAAGAAGGGAGGCGGGGACAACCAACAGATGAGGGGGAAATGCAGAGATTGGCAGAAGAAAATGCAAGATTGGCGGCCGAGTCCCAGAGATCACATGAGCAACACCGCAGAACACAGCAGTATCATTTGGATATGTCGAGTTGGTATGCTGAATGCGAGAGAATTCGGCGACACAACTACGCCGGCCAACAAAACTGGTGGTATGATATGTTCGCAGCACAACAACAAAGCCTTGAACCCCCGCCCCCGTTTCAGCCGTTAGTTGAACCTCCAATGCCTCAACCTCCCGAGTTCGTTCAGCAGGATGACGAGCATGATGGAGAGCAGGATGCTGGGGATGACGTGGTGAACTTTAGTGGTTTAGGTGATGATTAGGGTTATATTTTATGTATATTGGAACAAATTAAATAATAAGTCATTTAGACGTGTTTCTTGTTGGTGTAAATGCATGGATTGTCATTGTGAATTGCAGGTTGCTTGGAATGATAATTTAGAAATTAATTTAATTTTTTTTCCCCAAAATGTAAGAATAGTCGACGATATTGGCATTATTTCGTCGGTTATAAGTGCTATAGCCGATGAATTTTACCAAATTTCGTTGGCTATAACCGTTATAGCCGACGAAAATGACATTATTTCGTCGGCTATAACTAATTAATGCCTATTAAAATATTAATATATTTCGACGAAATAGATGAAATCGTCGGCTATATTTCATCGGCTATAGTTTACGATATCGTCGGCCATACTCGAAAATTCGTCGGATATTTTGCCCAGCTTTGGTCGACAAAATGAATTTTCGTCGGTAATATCGTCGGCCATACTCGAAAATTACCGACGATTTCGTTATTTTCGTCGGCCATTCGTTTCGTCGGCAGAAGGAATAGTCGACAAAAATTTGGCATAGTAGACGAAATTTTTTTCGTCGGCTATTCTGTCCGATCTGGTAGTGCTTGCTCAATAAGGAGCCCACACTAATAGGTTTGAAAACTAAATAAATATACAATAGATATAGGCTTCTGAAAACACCACCCCCTCTTTTTACATTCTACACCCCCTTTTCAAAAAATTTCATATGAAAAGACCAAAATACCATTTCTCTTCATTTTCAGCATTTTGTATTTAATCCTTAGATTTTGTGTTTTGACGGAGCGTGGTGGGCCCGTAAAAGTTATTTATTCAGCATACTACATATATATAATTTATCCTCTATACTTGAAGGTAAACAGTTAATTTTTAATCATTAAAAGTATTTCTTCTCAGCGTTTAATATACTTAGAGAATATTAGAATTATTGAAAAAGAACTAAAAGATAAACAGGAAAAAATTAAAAAATTACAGAGAAAAAATTAGTAGAATAAGAGAGGATTATTGGGATCTGACTTTCAGATTTAGCAAAACAATCTATATTTTAGAAGAACAGATTGATGAACTTAAGCAAGTCCTTAGCATAGAACAAGAACCTCTTGACATTTTGAGCCGCGGTTAGATCCGCTGGTTAGATCCGCCTCAGTTGGTATCAGAGTCTGTTTTGCTCAAAAACAGGTAGAAGAAAAAGGCTTATGCCACAAAGTTGGCTCTTCTTAGCCAACAGAAAAGAGTCAAAACTCAAGAATTACCAAGTCTTTTGTATAGAAAAAGAAAGTGATAAGTGGAACTCGTGTTTTCACACAAGACATATCCAAGAAAATCAATACTCCATTGAATACGCCTATAGAGTTCTTAACACTCTATACGACGAACAAATTCATCTCCAGAAAGAAATAGGAGTAGAAGAACTTGATCAGTCAAGACCACGTATAGTTGATTTTCTAGAACACTTATCTAAGAAAGAATCTACCGAGAAAATAACAGAACAACTCGAGAGATGTAATCTTAGGATTAATCAACTCGGAGAAATACAAGCCAAGATATCAAAGCTTGAAGAGAAGCTAGATTACCTAAAAGAAAAACAATATCTTGTAGATATTGAGAAGAAATTAATAAGAACAAAGATTCTTGCTAATAATAAGAAAAACTCAAGAAGACTTGAGAAAACTTTTAGAAACTCTTATATCCAGAATATGATGAATCTAAGAGTAGATCTAAGAGTAAAAAGGGAAGATGAAAAAGCTCTAAGCCTATATCTTCCTACAGAAAAGCTTGCTGAAAACGTAGAAGTAATAGTACATCAGCAAAACTATAACAATATATATCTCCAAGAAATAGGCAGAGATATAGAAGAACAATTGCAAGAAATAAACACAAGAATCTCAAATCTACAGAAGAGTGTAGAAAAAATAAAAGAAAACCCTATCGTTGAAAGAATCATCGAAGAAGAGCTAGCTCATACAGTAGCTAGTAAAATTATCATACCTTCTCCAAAGACAGAAAGCGGGTTCAAATTCAGTAAACCCAAATTACTCGAATGGAAAGAATCCAAAACCTCCAAGAGAGACATGAAAATGTTAAGTAGAATACTCAGTAAGAGATATATTGTGCCACCTATACAGCTCATTAATGCTCAAGAATTTGAGTATAATGAAATTGAATCCAACGTGAGAGAAGCTTCAGCTCCTAAGTTTAGCTTCAACGAAATCTACAAAAGAGGATCGTTTAAGCTAGATTCACATAGATTCAAGATACTTGAATTAACCATTCCAGCAACTGGAGGAGAAACATACATCAGGTTAATCACTCCAAAAGAAGTGAGTGAAGCTTTCCAGAGAAAATATAATTATATGCACATTGGTGCAGTGCAGGTATCCATAAAACTCTTAGCAATAGATGTGATAGACTGTTCAGTCTTGTGCATTCTATAAGACGACAGGATAACAGAATTTAAGAAAAGTCTGTTAGGAACGGTGGAAGCATCCCTATGCAACCAAGTTGCATACTTTAGTGTTTTCCCAAACTTCACTACTCATCTAAACGATGCAGCACATTGTTTGAGATTGAGAATCAAAACAGATGGGATTTCCATGAAGCAGGGAATGATGGAATTACCTGTAGATTATAGAATTTACTACAAGCTAATGAGTTCCAATGTAACTCCCAATACCAGGTTTATAAATAGTCCTGGTACCACCACTTCCATCCTTACTAATCCAAGAAACAATTCCCAACAAAAACATATCACCAAGTGGGATGAAGTCTCATTCCCTAGAGAATGGAGTTTGGCTCCCCCTGAGAGACAAATGCAAAGTACAAATGCCTCTATCTATGAGGATACTAAGGGAAAAATAAGCCTTCAATTCCATAGACACTCGTTTGCTAACTATGAGCAAGCAAGCACTTCTGGAGGAATTCAGGAAGAAAACTTCGAAGAAGAAGACTTAAAAAGACCCATAAGAATGTTTAAAGAATTATATACACAAGCAGCAACTTGTGAATCCATAGAAGGATTAGAAGAAATCATAAGAAAACTCTCTTTATCCCAAATAGAGAAAAAGAAAAGAAAAATACTACCCTACCAAGCTGCTAAAGAAGAACCCGGAGAAACCTCTGCAAATGTGGAAACACCTATGGATGAAGAAACACCCATGGAGGCAGGAACCAGTAATACCCCAGCAAGGCCGTTAGGAGGAAATACTATAATCCAAAACATTACCAATAATCCTACCTAGATCATTAGAGAAGATAAGGTCAAACTTCCTAAAGGGCAAGCACGTACGAGAAAGTTAGGGGAAAGAAGCTCTCAGAAGTACATCCCTACATAACCAAAATGGGGACAACCAGTCTCCGATAGAGGTGTCTATCTAGACCTAGATAGTGTAGGAGATAAGAGAAAAGCAATAGATAACTGGGTGGCTAGTCTAAAGCTAACCCAAGCATTACTCCTATCCAAATTCTCTTATGAGGATGCTCATTTATATTTTGAATCTACCTTAACAGGAATACTCCAGAAATGGTACAATTCCTTTAAGAGAAGTTCTAAGTGGGCTGAATGGGCACCCAAGCTAGCTAGGACTAACCATCCGATGGACTTTGTTATTCCCATATATGGACAGTTCTGTGGAGATATAACAGGGCATAGTGAGCAGGCCAAAGAAAGAGCTAAAGAAAATATCCAAAAATTAAGTATCTGTAACATGAGATACTTTGAAGAATATACAAATGAGTTCCAGAATTACTACTGTACAATAGGCGAATTAGATAACGATGAACTCATTAGAACCTACTACAGAAAATTACCAGAACCATGGAATAATGCTGTAGCACAATCCGTTGAAGAAAACCCTCCTTTTTGCTTTACCATTGGAGGAATAGCAGAAAGAGTAAGAGACCTTTTAAGAAAGCAATGCACAGAAAATCAGAAAGCTAAAACAGCTAAGAAACAACTCAGAGGAGTGGAGAACATGTGTCTAAAAATATTAGACACTCCGACACAATGGGGATGTCATACTTATACAGAAAAGAAACATAAAAGCAAATTCAAGAATAAGAAATATAAGAATAACTTTACCCCCAATAAGAGGTATAAGTTCAGAAAAAGTTTCAACAAAAATAAAGAAAAATCATCTCCTAGAAAGAGATTCTTCAAGAAAAAACCAAAAAATCAAAATCCTACAAAAGAAACCAAATCATGCAGATGTTGGCTTTGCAAAGCAGAAGGACATTATATGCAAATGAATGTCCTAAAAGAGAAAAAAGAACATCTAAAGCTCTCATAGAGGAATATGATGAAGCTATAGAATATGCAAACCTAAAAGGCTTTGAAGTAGCATATTCTGATGAAGAGAATGAGTAGATATTCTCTTGAGTACTCTTCAGAAAGTGATACTGAAAGTACGTCAGATGATTCTGAAGAAGAAAGTCAGCGCCCTATATTTATGCTAATCCAGAATTGGAAACAAGAAAATACTGATAGCATCAGTAAATTAGAATTTCAACCAAATCTTGGAATATTTACATGTGACTACTGTGGTTGTTACGATGATAACACAGTACCCATGTATTGTAAAGAAACGGGAGAAACATACCATAGAGAATGTTTCATAGCTGAATTAAGAAGAAAGACAAAGGAAAATGATGCGCACTTATTGGTAGATCAAGAATATGATACATTCTATGATCAAAAGCAAGAGAAGGATCTCGAGGATGACATCGAGAAAATACAAGATTTTGAAAATGACTAAGAAAATGAAGTTAATAACTTCATCGAGTCAGGAACCAAAAGAAATACCAATAAAGGAACTCCCAGAAACCCCTCAAGAGAGGATAAATCATTTCATAGAAATCTCTGAAAAAGAGATACAACCAGTAAAACAAGTACAAACAAGTATATACAACAACTATATCACCGTAGGACTAAAGTTTCCTGGATATAGAAAATATCATCTACATGCCTTTGTAGATAATGACTCAGGATATAGTCTTGCTAGAAAATATGCCATACTGGACGAATACTAGGAGAAATCTGATAAAGAAGTCACTGGAATAGGAATGGGAGAAAATGAATTCAACATGAAATACATAGCTAAATGTCAAAATTTTTATTGGAGGAGGAACTTTTCTCTTCCAGAGAATCTGGCAATGTGAAGCTCAAGGAGCAGATATGCTAATAGGAAATGATTTCCTTCCTTCTTAAGCAAAAGTTAATTCGAACCATCGAAATGATCGGGATTGAAAAGAATAATAGGTTCTACTGGGAACCGAGACTTGTCAATGCATTCGGCATTGCAAATAAAGGCTTCACAGAGCAATATCAGAAGTCGCGAGCAAACCGTGGTGATCATAACAGTGGTGATCATAACCCTAACTCAACCTACAAACCAGTGGTGCAACCGGTACTAGCCTTAAAAGAATTCCAAGAAATTGTACCAAATGAAGCAATAAGTACAGAAAACTCAGACTCAGAGGAAGAACCTCAGTCAGAAAGCTCAGATGGTGAAGAAGAATTCATCAAAGAACACAATTTAAAAATATATATAAACAAAGTAGAGCAAAAGAAAATCTCTAACCTTATTGAAATAGAAAATCTACTCAAGCTTATAATTAGTGAAGACCCTCAGCTATACTGGGAAAAAGATCCAGTATATTGTCAGCTGAAAATGCATGACGCAAATGCCATATGTCATGTCAAAACCATTCCTCATTATAAAAATGAGGATAGAAAAGAAATGGAAAACCAAGTCCAAGAACTTCTTGAGAAAAAACTAATTAGGCCCTCAAATAGCCCTCATCATGCTCCTGCATTCCTGGTTAGAAACCATGCAGAGCAACTAAGAGGAAAAGCAAGAATGGTAATAGATTACAGAGATGTCAATAAGAAAACAGTAAAGGATGTCTATCAAATAGCACAAGTAAGAGTTCTCATAAATAGGTTGAAAGGAGCAAAGATTTTCTCAAAATTTGATGCAAAATCTGGCTTCTGGCAAGTAAGAATGCATCCTGATTCTTTAGCCTTAACAACCTTTGAGACTCCTCAAGGACATTATGAATGGCTTGTAATGCCATTTGGGCTCAAACAAGCTCCATCCTTTTTCCAGAGAAAGATGGATAACATCTTTAAACCATATTCAGATTTCTGCATAGTTTACATTGATGACATTCTTGTCTTCTCTAAAACTATGAATGAGCATCTGAAGCACCTTGAGCAAATTTGTACAGATGGAGAAATTCGACTTCAAGAACACATTATTAAGAAAATTAGTTAGTTCCCTGATGACATTCCTGATGCAGAATCTCTTCAGAGATTTTTAGGAGTTGTTAACTTTGCAAGAGACTTTATTCCTCAAGTAAGTGGTCTCACGACACTTCTTTCGCCAAAAACAAGTTCAAAAAAGAAATGGTCTTTTACAACGGATGATAGCAACACCGTTAAGAAAATTAAAGAACTTACAAAACAACTTCCTCCCTTACAGTTACCTGAAGAAGGCGACCTAATAGTATTACAGACTGATGCAAACGACTATTACTGGGCGAGAGTGATAAGAGCACAATGTGCGACGTTATTAATGTGTATTATCCCTTATTTATGCTTTGTTATGTCTATTTAGAGTAAGATTGAGTCATAATTTAGTTTAGTGTCATGTTGGTAGAGTTTTGGAGAAAGTGTGCTTAATAATCAGAAAAATGACTAAGTAAAGAAATCTGAGCAAAAAGTGAAAAATATGTTGTTTTCGTGATATTGAGGCTTGTGCTAAACTGATCTATCCTTTTTCCAAATTTGATGAAATTTGGTATGCATATAATTGGGAAGCTGAAGTGTATTGTGTCAAAATTTCAGATCAATCGGAGTTCGGGAAGTCGCCCAAATGAAGGCTGCAACTTGGCAGTTTGAGCAAACCAATCCAGGGACTACCAGGATTTTCCTAGGACTGTGTTCTGACTTCCGGAATTTCTGTGGGACACATCGCTTAGAACCAGGGAACGTGCCATATGCCGTTGGAAAGCTCTACGAGTCTAGTTTCTCTGGGACTTGGAATCGCATCAATCTGAGCTCTGACAAAAAAGTTATGCTAGTTTGAATGCACGAAGGTCAAGTCTGCCGAAAGTAGAAAACCTAAACCGAGTTCTACATGGATTTGGCTTACGAATGTGGACTGAATTCCATCATTTGTGCAAGATTTTTGGCTGAATTAATTCATGAACAACCTAAAGAGATATTGCTCAATTATTCAGCCATTATCTTGGGAATTTTCGGCAGAAAATAGAGGAAGAAAATCGCAACAAATCCTGATCAAATTCGGCAGAATTCCTGTGCACGTCATCCAACTTCCACGGACTCTCCCGGACAGCTCACAATGAATCAGAATTCGAGCCTTATATGGATAGAAAGCTACGGGAGTCTAGTTTCTAACCCAACTTGAATCTTAATATCTATTTTCTAGAGAAAGATATTCCATAATCTTCACTCGAAGGTCAAATCTGCCAGCAGGATAAGTTTTAGAAAAACTAGGTTTTGTAAACCCTAGCTGCCTCCCTTGCCTCTATAAATACAACACTTTGTATTCATAAAAAGCATCTTCTCTTCTCCTCAAAAACCTTGCCTAATCCCTGCCCATTTATTTTCAGAAATTGTACCAAGAATTCTTGTCGAATCCACCTACCATCTTTCACATAAATCCAACCTCCACCAATCTTTGCCGAATCTTCATAAGGTTGTAACATGGATTGTACTTTATTAGTTTTTAATTCTTTGTATTTAAACATACTTTTGTCTATGAAATATATTTTAATTTCTGGATTTATTTTTGGTATTGATAATTATGTATGGGATCTTTGGATCTTTGTTATAAATGTTTGGGATTTTTGTATATAATTGCCGATTTATGCATGTGATATGATTAAATATGTTTTATGGGCAGTAGGATTTTGAATGTGTTCTTGATTTAATTAGGTTTATTTCCATAATTCGTGTGCAACCGAAGGAGATGTCTAGATGCAATCGTAGGCCATGGTTGTTATCTAGGTGTTGAATTCATATGCCGATTTAATATATGTTGGATCATACGCATGTTATGTTTTGATATGTATTTATCTAAGGGCTAGAGTAATTCTGGAAATTTACATGTCGATGTGAGATGAGTGACGCCATACTTGCTAACATGTTCCAATTCGACATATTGTGCTTATGTGCTATTTGTGTTTAATTTCTACGCATTGTGTTATTAAACCGACTAGTACCAAGTTTAGGATTACACGCATGTTGGATTCTAAATACTTGTGATGTTTTGAATAATTAGAATAACCGCATTGGCTCTAATTAAATTGGAACTTAATTGATCTTGAATTCGATATTTGCTGCTGCCCCTATTACTTGTTTTAATTTTGTTGCATGTATAATGAGATTTGTGTTTGGTGATTGTGTGGAAGATGTTGATCATATGTAAATAATAATTTAGGATATAAAAATCGTAAAAATCAGTAGGTATTTTAGTTTAAAAATCGATACCCCCTTTTGTGCAATACTTTATGTAATTGAAAGCCCTTGATTTCCCCGGATAGAACGATCCCTACTTGTCAATACTACACTCGACACAAGAAGGGTATTATGTGTATGAAGTTGTTTTGCAGGTACTTTGTGCTTGGATTACACCTCCATCAGTTTTTGGCGCCGTTGCCGGGGAAATTATAATATTTTGATTCATAAAGTGTTGTTTGTAATTATGTATATTGCAGGTTATTTTAATTTTTCAATAGTTTTTGGGATATGTATAATAGGATTTTTCGGAAGTGTAATAGTAAATAGGGAAGTTTTTCCGATTTTTGGTTGTTGGTTTTTGGTTTTTATTTTGCTTAATTGCCGATGTGTGTGATGTATATTGTGAATGTTTGTACACTTAGATAATTTCTAGGAAGTTGATAGTTTTTGTGTATGCTTTGAGTTTATTGTAGTTTCTAAAGTGTAACATGTAGGTGAAGCCTCTTTTGTTGATCATAACCAAAACCCTTCATTTGAATGGTGCTTTGTTGGATCCGTTTTTATGTAGATTGGGAAACGCGGGATACTTCCCCCCCACGCATACAAAGCGATTTTTCAGCAATAGTATTACTTCGATGAGGTTGAGGGCGGTTTTAATCAACACTTGTAGACCGCTAGGACCCGAGTTTATTTTACTAAGTATAGGGCAAGTTATTTTCATTGATGGGTTCGAGGTTTGTAAAGCTGGTTCTCAAGACCCACAGACTGATGTTCATTCCCTGTGAGTGAGTCGATAGGGGACTTGTCCTCCGTGGTTAAAAACTTTGAGACCTGCCTTGTTCCTAAAGAGAGTTTACTCTCCGTGAATTTTAACGACACCGCCTTAGAAAAGTAAAGTATCTTCGACCTAGACAACCGCTTGTGCCGAAGCATCACCTCACTTTAGACGCTAGAAAATAACTTGAGCATATGTGAATCTGTTTTTCTTCAAAAGATAAAATTCGTCTTTAATTTTTGAGGTATATCGGAATAAGCATGATACTACCTTGGACTGTTTCAGCCCATTGCACTGTTATCTCCTCTGCTCCACGTACCTCAAATTTTAAAGTTGTGTGAAAGACATCTAGAAACCCTAAGTTTCGGCAATTACAATACTCACATAATCGATGAACTCTAAAAACCGAACCAATGTAGATAAATGTAAAAATTTTCGTGTGATGTGTATAATTAGCTAAATTGTTAAGGAGTTTTAGAAGTCTATTTATGTTGAGTTTGTTTTTGATTTTGAGGGGAAGAGGAATAGGTAAGGTCACTAATGTTGATATTAGCCTTAACCCTTCATACTAGCGCTTGCGTTTTTATGAGGTTGAGGGCGGCTTTTATGCACTTTAGTGGTACTGACAACATAAGGTTCTCAACAGAGTAAGGGGCATTCATAGTTCGTTTGTTCTAATTTTGGTGTTGAGGTTTGTTTAACTAGATCTCAAGGCCCACAGACTGATGTTCATTCTCTGTGAGTGAGTCGATAGGGAGTTCGCTCTCCGTGGTGTCCAACAATGAGTCCTGCCTCACTCCAATGTTAGTACTTTCGTTCTAGCCTTCTGAAACCACGGAATCTTGTGTCTAGTCGATAGACCTAGGCCGCACGTCCACCGAGCTTCAAAACCTTTAATGAGTTTGATATAAGTAAATTTTTAATCTCAAAAGTAAACATTTCTTGGTTTGAATTTTTGAGGTATATCGGAATAAGCATGATACTACCTTGGACTGTTTCAGCCCATTGCACTGTTATCTCCTCTGCTCCACGTACTTTGAAAATTCGAACAAATCATATAGCAATTTAACTAGGGATACATAAAACACATTCTTAATACTTCTGTCATACTTGTAAACTTATGTGAAATATACTTGAAATTTTTCGTGTGATACTTATACATTTTTGAATTTTTGTGTGATACATATGTTTATTTTTATTTTTCGTTAAATATTTACTTGTACGATACATACTTTTACCCAAATACTAACATATTTCTTGATACTTCTTACGTTTATACTTGTGAAATTGTGTTTGTGCTATACTTGTAAAATTTTCGTGTTATATATTTTTGTGTAATTTACTTGTAATTATTTTCGTGTGATACATATACATACACATTTGAATTTTCGTATAACACTTATACATATTGTTAGTTGAATTTTTCGTTGACTTATACATACTTTTGTGTGATATTTTTACCCTAACACTAACTTATACATTCTAACTATACAATACACGTTTGTTTTTCTTTTTAAAATTCATTGATTAAATACTTGATCTTTTAATAATTTCAGGTACATGAATGTCCAATTGGTCACGTGACATTAGAGACCGTTTGTATCGAATTGGAGAGATATAGGATCTAGAATTGCCAGCAACTCTAGGTCAAGCACGTTCACCATCACCAAAACATCAGTTTGTATCTCCCTCCTCATCACTTTTTAACAGAGATTTCGTTGCACCACCATCACCATTTCCTTCAGAAGCTTCGTGCGAACTTAACCCTTTGTTTCACGAAGAACCAGAGTTTGAGCTACTTCAAAGTTCTATACCAATTCAGTTCTTGAATTTTGATTTACCTGATCCTACATTCAATATGACTTCATTGAGAGAGGAGAATGGACAGGTAGATGCGCCACAAGGAGGAGTAGTGAGACCGAGCAATGTAACGTATCCTGCTGTTGCACCTGGCAAATCAGCAGAGTTTGAGTTGAAGGGTGGATTTATCCACCAATTGCCCAAGTTCTTTGGACTCAGTGGAGAGGATCCTAATCGCCACATTCAGAAGTTTGAGTTCAGATGTGAGTCAATGTGCCCAACTGGGGCAGATTTGCAGCATGTGAGGATGAAGGCATTTCCTTTCTCACTTGATGATAGGGCAGCCGAATGGTTCTTTGCCATTCCACCAGGGAAGATGGTGTCTTGGAATACTATGGTGAAGGAATTTCTCACCAAATATTTTCCTTCATCGAGGGTGACACAGATTAGGAAGGAGATCACTTCGATCAGACAAGAGCCAGATGAGAGCTTCGATGTGTACTATGATAGGTACAAATCTTTGGTGGCGACGTGTCCTAATCATGGGATACGTGAAGGCCTTTTGCTGCAGTACTTTTATGAAGGGTTGCGTCCCTTGGAGCGTAGATTTCTTGATTCAGCAGCTGGTGGATCATTAATGGAAAAGAGCAAGGAGGAAGTTAAGAACTTGTTGGAGATGCATTTCACTAACCAACAACAGTTCGGGTCTACTTCCTCAAGGCGTGTGAATGAGGCCAGTGGTTTTGAGGAGTCTGGTGCTGTCAAAGAGCTTAGGGAAGATATGGGGAAGCTGACTCAGATGATGTCCCAAATGATGAAGCAGAAGCATGCTCAAGTATGTGGAGTGTGTAGTTTGGAGGGCCATACGGCTGATGTATGTCCTCATATGGGAGGAAGTGAAAATTTTGAGGAAGCCAATTCAGTTGGATTCCAAGGGCAGCCACGTTCCACGTTCCACTTTCCAGAATTTCAATCCAAGGTACAACGATCACCCTAATTTTCGTTGGGCCAACAATAGCAATGTTCAGAACCCTCAACAAGTGGCGCCACCACAAGCAAACCAAGGAGGAATGGCGTTTCAACCAAGACCTCAAGGGCAATTCCAAGGATATGCAAGACCTCAGCAGCAACAATTCTACAACAACAATGCTCAAGCATCATCAAACCCTAACTATGATGCAATGCTGAAATCATTGAATGATGCAACTCACACGTTGTTGCAATCCACTACTTCCAACACTAAGGATATTTCTGAGCTGAAGAATCAGATGGGGAAGGTTGTGGATTTCATGGGGCAAATCCAAGAACAAGGGAGGTTACCTGGAGGAGTGATTAAGAACCCCAAGAATGAACAAGCAAATGCAATTACCACAAGGAGTGGTAAGGTTGTGGAGGGGCCAAGCATGAAGAGAGGTGACGAGATTTTAGGTGATGATGCCGAGAGTGGTGATGCCGAGCACAACAATGTGATACTCGGCAATGGCAACAAAGAGACACTCGGCAATGGGGACAAGGTGGCACACGGTCATGACAAGAGTGGTGAACCAAGCAAGGCTGAGCTTGATGTGATGAAAAAGAGGGACATGGAAAAAGATCCCGCAACCTCAGAGACACTTAAGGTAAAATATGACTCAAGTGGTTTAATTAATACTAACCAATCTTCGAGTTTGCCTTTTCCTTCCAGATTTGCTAAATCGAAGAAGGAGAAATCAGATGAGGAGGTACTTGATATCTTCAGGCGTGTAGAGGTAAATATTCCATTGCTTGAGTGCATCAAGCAAATTCCCAAGTATGCAAAATTTTTTAAGGAGCTGTGCACAACAAGAAGGCATACTAGGGAGGAGCAGGTGGTGAAGATGAGTGAGACGGTTTCAGCCGTTCTCCAGAGAAAGCTCCCACCAAAAATGAAAGACCCAGGCAGCTTTACTATTCCTTGCATTATTGGACAATGTTGTTTTTCTAATGTTTTGCTAGACCTAGGAGCGTCAATTAATGTGATGCCCTATAATGTTTACAAGTCTCTAGGTCTAGGAGAATTGAAGAGAGACAATGTGATAATTCAGTTGGCTGATAGGTCTAACAAATATCCTGAGGGATATGTTGAAGATGTTCTTGTGCAGGTGAATAATCTGATATTTCCTGCAGACTTCTATGTGCTACATATGGAAGAGTCGCCCCTAAATTCAACTCAACTATTGTTGGGGCGACCATTTATGAGGACAGCAAGAACTAAGATAGATGTTGCTGAAGGCAACCTCACCATGGAGTTCGATGGTGAAGTGATTGGCTTCAATATCTTTGAAGCAATGAGGTATCCAGTTTCTGATCTTAAACCTTGCTATAATATTGATGTGGTTGATTCTCTTGCACAGGTTTTATCAGAAACTTTGGATCAATAGCAACTAGCTATTGAGTAAGGGGCAGGAATTGATGTAAATGGGGAGGAAGTTTCGGCAGAGGCTCGGCTTGACCTTGAGCCGAGCATAATGAGTGTTGTTGCCGAGCTAGAGGCAACACCCCACGTGATGAGAACATGTAAATTCTTGTCAATTCCCATTTCCACTAATAAAATTTTACCATCTGTGGAACAGGCCCCTATTTTAGAACTGAAGGTGCTTCCCAATCATTTGAAGTATGCATACTTGGGAGACGATGACACACTACCAGTTATTGTGTCATCACAGCTGAGTGAGCAGCAGGAAGCACGTTTGACTAGCATGCTAAAAAGGAACAAGACCGCCATTGGATGGATGTTGGCGGATATCAAGGGAATCAGCCCCACAACTTGTGTCCATATGATCTTGCTTGAGGAAGGAGCCAAGCCTACTAGGGAGGGTCAGAGACGATTACACCCCCCTATGATGAAGATTGTGAAGGACGAGGTGATCAAATTGCTGGATTGTGGAGTCATATATCCCATTTCAGATAGCCAGTGGATTGCACCTGTCCAAGTTGTACCTAAGAAGAGTGGAGTCACGGTTGTGAAGAATGACAAGGATGAACTCGTGTCCCAACGATTGGTGACAGGTCATAGGATGTGCATCGACTACAGAAAGCTGAATGCTACAACTCGAAAGGATCACATGCCTTTGCCTTTCATGGACCAGATGTTGGAGAGACTAGCTGGGCACGAATTCTATTGCTTCTTGGATGGGTACAGCGGTTACAATCAGATATGCATTCACCCAGATGATCAGGAAAAGACGACGTTCACATGTCCCTTTGGTACGTTTGCCTATCGACGCATGCCTTTTGGTTTATGCAACGCACCAGGTACATTTCAACGTTGTATGTATTCCATTTTCTCCGACTATATTGAAAATATCATTGAAGTCTTTATGGATGATTTTAGTGTTTATGGAAAAGACTTTGATGCATGCTTAGAGAATTTAGAATTAATCCTGAAGAGATGTGTAGAAACTAACCTTGTGCTTAATTGGGAAAAATGTCATTTTATGGTAAAACAAGGGATAGTTCTAGGACACATTATTTCTGCAAAGGGTATTGAGGTAGATAGGGCCAAGATTGATATTATGCTTCACTTACCCTCCCCTACAACTGTAAGGGAGGTACGTTCGTTTCTTGGCTATGCAAGATTTTATAGGAGGTTCATCAAGGATTTTTCGTTGGTGGCGAAGCCTATTTGTGCCCTTTTGCAGAAGGATGTTCCATTCATATGGGACAAAGGGTGTGAAGATGCATTTGTGAAGTTGAAGGAATTGTTGACATCAGCACCAATAATGGCGCCACCTGACTGGTGCCTACCATTTGAGATCATGTGTGATGCTTCAGACTATGCAGTTAGAGCAGTGCTTGGACAGAGAAAAGAGAAGAAGCCGAATGCTATTTATTATGCTTCTCGCACACTTAATGATGCTCAATTAAATTACTCTACAACTGAAAAGAACTGTTGGCTGTTATATTTGCTTTAGAAAAATTTCGTTCATATCTTTTGAATTCTAAAGTAATTGTGTATTCTGATCATGCAGCCCTTAGATATCTGATGAAAAAGAAAGATGCTAAGCCACGCTTGATTCGATGGATTCTCTTACTCCAAGAGTTTGACATCGAGATCAAGGACAAGAAGGGGAGCGAAAATGTTGTGGCGGATCACTTGAGCAGAATTGTGAGAGAGGAGGAAACGTTGCCACTACAGGAAACTTTCCCAGATGAGCAGCTTTTTCGAGTGGACACAAAAGAACCTTGGTATGCAGACATTGTCAATTATTTAGTTACTAAAACTTTTCCAAGCACATGTTTGCAGGCAACCAAGACAAGGATTAAAAAGAATGCAAGACACTACATATGGGACGATCCATATCTGTGGAGGACTTGTAGTGATCAAGTTATAAGACGTTGTGTGCCACAAGAAGAGCATAGGCCGATCCTAGCATTTTGCCACAATGAGGCATGTGGAGGACACTTTGGAGCTAAGAGGACAGCCCTCAAGGTATTAGAATGTGGATTTTATTGGCCCACGATTTTCAAGGATGCATACACATTTTGTATGACATGTGACAGGTGCCAAAGGACAGGTAACATTGGTAAGAGAGACCAAATGCCCCTAATTCCTATAGTCTTTGTCGAAATTTTTGATGTATGGGGTATAGATTTTATGGGACCTTTTCCTTCATCTAAGGGCTTTCTTTATATCTTGTTGGCTGTTGATTATGTGTCTAAATGGGTGGAGGCGAAAGCCACAAGGACTAATGATTCTAAAGTTGTTGCAGGTTTCTTGAGAACTAACATATTTTCCAGGTTTGGAGTACCTCGTGTGCTTATAAGCGATGGAGGTTCTCATTTCTGCAACAGAACAATAGAGGCTTTACTCAGAAGATATGGAGTCACCCATAAGGTATCCACACCTTATCACCCTCAGACGAGCGGAATGGCGGAAGTGTCCAACAGAGAGATCAAAAGCATATTGGAGAAAACTGTGGGCCCATCAAGGAAAGATTGGAGTGACAGACTTGATGATGCACTTTGGGCTTATAGAACGGCATACAAGACACCCATTGGGATGTCTCCATTTCGGCTTACATATGGCAAGGCGTGCCATCTTCCAGTAGAGTTGTAGCATAGAGCATGGTGGGCGGTCAAGCAATTCAACATGGAGCTTGACAAGGCTGGACTTCACAGGAAATTGCAGTTGAGCGAGCTTGAGGAAATTAGGAATGAAGCATATGATGCTGCGTGGATTTACAAGGAGAAGACGAAATTGTATCATGACAAGATGATAAGAGGCAAAACGTTTCATATTGGCCAAAAAGTCTTGTTATTTCATTCTCGTCTTAGATTATTTCCTGAAAAATTGCGTTCTCGTTGGGTTGGACCATATATTGTTATTAATGTGTTTTCTCATGGTGCTATAGAAATTCAGAGTATTGAAACAGGAAAAGCGTTCAAGGTGAATGGTCATCGACTTAAACCTTACTACGAACCTTTTGAGGAGCACACCATTGAGGAGATACAATTTAGAGACGCACCAAGATCCTGATGATATGGAGAAGAGTCTAGGCTGAGTAGACTATAAACATTAAGCGCTGCATGGGAGGCAACCCATTTCAACCAAAATTGTGAAGGCGCCGTCTACGAGAGTTTGAATTTCTAAACCCTAAACTCTTTTTGGTTGAATTGTATGAATGTGGAACTTGTGAAATATCAAATGCTTGGAAATTACTACATGATTTTTGTGTACATTGAGGACAATGTAATTTTCTAAGTGTGGGGTAGGGATACATGTTTCACATGTTTGTTTTTGTTTTGAGTCTTTGTTTAGAGTCAGAAAAGAAAATAAAATTAAAAAAATCAGAAAAATTTAAAAAAAAAAAAAATCAGAAAAATTTCGTTGCTTTTTGTCTTTAAATTTCGTTGCTTTTTAATTTTTGGTTTAATTTTAGAGTCTTAGGTGCCCCTAAATAGTCTATGATGATTATATCTTTAATACATAGATGATGGTTTTGCATAATCATAAGAATTAATTGTGAGTTTCATGGACTTTGTGATTGGTATGAACATTTGAGACTTGGACTTATTTGTGTAATAAGCATGCATGTTTGTGTTGATTTTGTTCCATAATAACCTTTGTGAGCTTTGATTGCCATATACTGTCCTTCTTGAGTGATAAAAATGGGCAGAATTTTTCAAAACTTCATCATTCTTTGAACATTCAATGACTATGTGCCATAGATTTTAATGAACTCTAGAATGCTAGAACTCACTTTTGACGATTTTTGAGACTATTATTCATGAAATGCCTTGATTTCGAATATGATTGAGATGATCTTGTTAGGATTACCACCATGCCAAATAAAGCATATGCCTAATTTGTGCCCATCGTGGGACTCCTTAGTTTTAACCCCCTTGAGCCGACATTGAGCCATTTATTTCATCACCATGATACACATTCCTTGAGCTTAGAACAGTTTATCCTAACCATTGTTGTCAAGACTTGGTAAAGTTTAATTGGAATTTGTTGTTTGAAGTGATGATTTGAAGTAAGTGTGGGGTGATCCAATCCAAAAGCATGAAAAGCCATGAGTGCCGAAAATAAAGAGAAAATTTCGGACAGAAAATAAAAGAAAAAAAAAAAAATTGTGCCGATTAAACCAAGAAAATTGAAAAGTTTCGGCAAAAGAAATCAAAAGAAAAATGAAATGCTTGGATTGGGATCTTGTGGTGAATTTGGAGTTTGTTTTACAATTGAAGGTCTATTATTATCATACTTGACCTTTGTTCACATTCACTATGTTATGGGGAAGAAAAGAATGAAGTTTGGGCCCAACAAGTTTAAACTTGGCCCTTTTGAAGTGAAGTCATAAGGAGTATTGAGCTTTGCTAAGTCTTGGTGACATTTTCTCACCACTATTCTAAAATGCGAATTCCTTATGCCTAGCCCCACTATTTTCCCATATAAGATCTCTCATGATTCGAATAATAGGTGAACTTTGTATGTGGAGATTTTTGTCAAGAGTGAGCATATGACTTTGGTTCATTGGTGCACATAGTTGTTATATGAAGTTTTTCCTGAAAGATCTATTCACAAAGTGCCTTTATTTGATGAAATATGCAAGTTACTCTTTGTAACTCTTAATTATTTTCTTGCATATACTTTGAGTGAATATTGCCATATCATGAGTGAAAAGAAGAGAGTATGCCTAGTGAGGAGGATGAATCAACATAACATGTCATTGCTTGTGATTTTCGTTTCTTACTTGTTCATGCTATGATACATGTCTATGACGTTTGAGATTATTGTGCTTACATTGAATGCTTAACTTGAAAGCTATGTGTGTAAAGATCCTGAGACAATTATTTAGGGGCAGTAGTGTTGAGTCTTTTTATTTTGTTTTAAGAGCACAATGTGCGACGTTATTAATGTGTATTATCCCTTATTTATGCTTTATTATGTCTATTTAGAGTAAGATTGAGTCATAATTTAGTTTAGTGTCATGTTGGTAGAGTTTTGGAGAAAGTGTGCTTAATAATCAGAAAAATGACTAAGTAAAGAAATCTGAGCAAAAAGTTAAAAATATGTTGTTTTCGTGATATTGAGGCCTGTGCTAAACTGATCTATCCTTTTTCCAAATTTGATGAAATTTGGTATGCATATAATTGGGAAGCTGAAGTGTATTGTGTCAAAATTTCAGATCAATCGGAGTTCGGGAAGTCGCCCAAATGAAGGCTGCAACTTGGCAGTTTGAGCAAACCAATCCAGGGACTACCAGGATTTTCCTGGGACTGTGTCCTGAATTCCGGAATTACTGTGGGACACATCGCTTGGAAACAGAGAACGTCCCATACGCCGTTGGAAAGCTCTACGAGTCTAGTTTCTCTGGGACTTAGAATCGCATCAATCGGAGCTCTGAGAAAAAAGTTATGCTAGTTTGAATGCACGAAGGTCAAGTCTGCCGAAAGTAGAAAACCTAAACCGAGTTCTACATGGATTTGGCTTACGAATGTGGACTGAATTCCATCTTTTGTGCAAGATTTTTGGCTGAATTAATTCATGGACAACCTAAAGAGATATTGCTCAATTATTCAGCCATTATCTTGGGAATTTTCGGCAGAAAATAGAGGAAGAAAATCGCAACAAATCCTGATCAAATTCGGCAGAATTCCTGTGCACGTCATCCAACTTCCACGGACTCTCCCGGACAGCTCACAATGAATCAGAATTCGAGCCTTATATGGATAGAAAGCTACGAGAGTCTAGTTTCCAACCCAACTGGAATCACCTTAATATCTATTTTCTAGAGAAAGATATTCCATAATCTTCACTCGAAGGTCAAATCTGCCAGCAGGATAAGTTTTAGAAAAACTAGGTTTTGTAAACCCTAGCTGCCTCCCTTGCCTCTATAAATACAACACTTTGTATTCATAAAAAGCATCTTCTCTTCTCCTCAAAAACCTTGCCGAATCCCTGCCCATTTATTTTCAGAAATTGTACCAAGAATTCTTGCCGAATCCACCTACCATCTTTCACATAAATCCAACCTCCACCAATCCTTGCCGAATCTTCATAAGGTTGTAACATGGATTGTACTTTATTGGTTTTTAATTCTTTGTATTTAAACATACTTTTGTCTATGAAATATGTTTTAATTTCTGGATTTATTTTTGGTATTGATAATTATGTATGGGATCTTTGGATCTTTGTTATAAATGTTTGGGATTTTTGTATATAATTGCCGATTTATGCATGTGATATGATTAAATATGTTTTATGGGCAGTAGGATTTTGAATGTGTTCTTGATTTAATTTGGTTTATTTCCATAATTCGTGTGCAACCGAAGGAGATGTCTAGATGCTATCGTAGGCCATGGTTGTTATCTAGGTGTTGAATTCATATGCCGATTTAATATATGTTGGATCATACGCATGTTATGTTTTGATATGTATTTATCTAAGGGCTAGAGTAATTCTGGAAATTTACATGTCGATGTGAGATGAGTGACGCCATACTTGCTAACATGTTCCAATTCGACATATTGTGCTTATGTGCTATTTTTGTTTAATTTCTACGCATTGTGTTATTAAACCGACTAGTACCATGTTTAGAATTACACGCATGTTGGATTCTAAATACTTGTGATGTTTTGAATAATTAGAATAACCGCATTGGCTCTAATTAAATTGGAACTTAATTGATCTTGAATTCGATATTTGCTGCTGCCCCTATTACTTGTTTTAATTTTGTTGCATGTATAATGAGATTTGTGTTTGGTGATTGTGTGGAAGATGTTGATCATATGTAAATAATAATTTAGGATATAAAAATCGTAAAAATCAGTAGGTATTTTAGTTTAAAAATCGATACCCCCTTTTGTGCAATACTTTATGTAATTGAAAGCCCTTGATTTCCCCGGATAGAACGATCCCTACTTGTCAATACTACACTCGACACAAGAAGGGTATTATGTGTATGAAGTTGTTTTGCAGGTACTTTGTGCTTGGATTACACCTCCATCAGAGAGTAGTTTTAGCAATAACACCAGATACAAATCAAGAGAAGATTTGTAAATTTATGTCAGGAAAGTTCAATTCGGCAGAATTGAATTATTCCACAGGGGATAAAGAGGTTCTAGCCCTGATAAAATCCATTAAAAGAGCAGAAGCCTTTTTAGGAAATAAGTTCTTAGTAAGAACTGACAACAAAAGAGTAAAAAACTTCAAGAACTATAAACTCACAGATGCAGCCGATAGAGGAAGAGTTCTTAGATGGCAAATGTTTCTAACACAATATAATTATGATGTTGACATAGTTGCATGAGACAAGAATTATCTGCCTAACGCCCTTACAAGGGAAATGACAATGTTTGAAAGGAGTGAAGGTCGTAATCCCAGAAGTAGGAGACCAGAACCTGAAGAAAGAAGAAGATCTAGTTTCGAAGAAAAAAGACCGGAAGAAAGAAGGAAACCAGACCTAGAATACAAAGAGGTAACTCCAGAGAGAAAATTAAAGGCAAAAACCATGTGGGAAAGATACAAAGAAGGAGATAAAACAGTTGGGCCTCTGCATGATGGACCAGGATACCAATACATAGTATCCTACTCTTCTGCAGAATCAAGCAAGACCTCTGAGAAAAAGCAAGATTTTGGGAAAATCCATCCAAATCCAATAGGATGGGATGATTACAATCAGTTCAAAACACCTTCACAAGGAGAGACTCTTGATGAAGATGAGAAAAACCTCTTAGAAGAGCCTGTCATGGATGAAAGCAATGGCGATAAACCTCATGAAGAAATTAGTCCGAAGAGACCAGTACACCACTCTTCTGGCAAGCGGAGAAAAAATAATGGTCACAAGTTATGATCATCCTTCACCTGACAATTGTGATTTTTTCAAAGCCTTAGAAAGGCAAGAGATAGAGGGAACGTTGTCCACCTCCAAGTGGATGGAACAAGTTGAAAAGGAATACAAGCATACAGTTCCTTATGACTCAGACATGGAAGAAGAGGAAGAAGGAGAGGGCTTCACAACAGGAGCATCTTTTCATGACGAGGAGCTACACAACATCGAGAACAGGATGGAAGGATAAGCTGCCGACGCATAAAGACACAAGCTATATATAGTGGTTTGCCAGCATTAAAGCATATGTTGATTAAAGGAAGCTGCCGACGCTTGAAGACAAGTTTCCTTTGAATTATAGAGGCCAGCGTCTATGTCAACTTTAACTAAAGATAAGATTCCTCTTATCTTCAGTTTCAGAAGTGTTTTGTAAGAAGTTTTGAAGTCCGAGGCCTATATAAGGAGTGGAAACTCTCAGAAGAAGGCATTCGAAAATAAAAGAAGAAAAGAGCAGTCTGAAGATTGAGAGTCTAGAATACTTGTGAGCGAAGTGTGAGTTGAGTTGTGAGATAAATAGTGTAAAACTGTATAGTGTGCTACTACTATTCAATTCGGTGTGGAGTGGTGTGCTTTATTTACAAGTAAGTTTATATTTCCATTTCCAGTATGAGTAGCTAAACAGTTTTAGCTGTTTACCCAAGAGTTGAGGCTCTGGGTTATATATATGTACGCATGCTTGAATAAACAAATTTATGTTGATATCCCCATGTCCGTCGAAAAATTTTAGAGTCATGATCTCAAACCCCAGGTGGAGGACTACATCCTCGGAGTGGTATTTGAAAAAAATAAAAAATAAAAAAATAAAAATTACTTTTGGGACTGCTACTATAACAGAAATTTAGGAACATCACTTATATACTAGAACTAAGGAAACCCTCCAAGCTTAGACAGCAGTGAAACCACCAGAAAAGTAACCATTTAGACAGGAAGTCGATAGGTGAAAATGGTATGTTGAAGGGTAGTTCTCAGCCTTGACAGGTGCTACTAAATTCTAGAATAAACAGTTGGTGCTGCTAATAATAATAATATAAAAAAAAAATCAGAAATAGTAGAAGGGTATTTTGGGAAGTCCACTGGAAAAGGGGTGGGGATTTAAATTTTGGGGGTGGGAATTTCAATTCCCTAGATATATAGGTGTGATCACAAGAAAAAAGGTTTTAGGAAAACATACAGTTAAACCTCGATAATTTAATACTCGATTAATTAATAACCTTGTTAAGTTAATAATTTTTCTCAGTCGGGGACAACGTGCTAAATTAATATTTCGCTAAATTTATAAAATAATAGACTTTCGAGAATTCCTTAAGACCCCATCGAATATATAAATTAATAATAGCTTAAAAAACACGTAATAATTTATTTAAGACATATAAATTACTCATTTATGAAGACTTATTAAAATATGACTCAATTGTAACTTGTTGCTTCTTGAAGTTGATGTCACCATGGATCTCATCACAAACTCTTCTTAGCATGGTTATAATTTTTGGAGTAGATTTTTCATGGTGCAACAAATAATTATTCAATGTTTTTGCTGCTTGGAGAGCTTCTTTTCGTGAAGGGGGCTCCATGACACAACTATCATCTTCAACATTATCACTCTGATCATTTCCCATAAAAGTAAATGTTCATAAAAGTAATACATTGAACTAAATGTTCATAAAAGTAATACATTGAACAATGAGTTTTTGTGTTGAAAACTCTAAAACGATAAGTATTTTGAAAAATAAATAAATTATTAATTTATCGATTAACTAATGCCGCGCTAAATTAATAAATTTTGCGAATCCCAACATTATTAATTCATAGAGGTTTAACTGTTCTCGGCAAAACGTTTCTTTAGATGCAAGAAATCCATAAAACATGCTAAGTCAAGGGTGCCCAAATAGATTAGAGATAAACCTATGATCGAGCTCATAGGATTCCAAATGTCTCAAAGTCCCAAAGGACATCTTATCAGCGAGAGAGTTCATTTCGTGCCAGATGCCCTAACCAAACTCTCATATGCACAATAATAGTGTCTCTTTCTACCCATGACGTTAAAGTGTCGTAATACGAGGAAGAGACAAATAAACAGGCCATTACCCCGCCGGAGGTTCACGATCATCGACACTGTAGGATAAGCCTAGAATACTAGGTCTCGTCACTTAGGTCACGCATAAATCAATCATATTACCACAACCTCTGATAATTATACAATTGTCTAGCCTCGGGTTTTTCACACACACTTTATTTAACCTATAGCATAAAATAACTCACAAGGTATAGACCATGCATGCATATATATAGGTAGGTAAAATCACTAACAGAGGAGGGTTAGCTCTTCCTACCTGGAATGTCGTTCCAAAGCTTTCTTGGGATCCATATAATGTAGGAATGTCGTTCCAAAGCTTCCTTGGGATCAATATAATGTCCTTCCGCTGCTTCAAGCGTCCAGGCATCCAACTCTAAGACTGCCGAGTAGCTATAGAGTCAATTAGCTAGTTTTCAGAACCCAGAAAGACTCGAAATTCCTACTTTGACAAGGAATGGTCAAAGATTGACCAAGTCTTTCCTAGTTTGACCAGGAGTTGATTATGTCGACTATGTTTGACCAACATTGACGGATTCACAGAAAATCCGAAAATCGTCAAACTTTAGTTACTGAACAATATTAAGTGCGCTTGCACTCGAATCGTATCGGCAACTTAAATCGCTAATCTGACACACGTTCTTATGATTTCTCAATTTATGGAAATCCAACCGTGGTAACGCTATAATCAAAACTAAGCGTATTATGTTTAGGTCGCCAATTTTAATAAGAGTTTAACATAAGTAAAATAAGAGAATAAAACATTGAAACTAAAATAGAAAAATGGTGACATTCTGCCCCTGGCAATTCGGTCATTTCACATTGACTTTAAAACAGTAAAAGACCATTTTAACTGCGGTAAAACCCAGTGTTCACCCTTTCTTCTCTCCGATCATACCGGGCAGATATCGGCCAAAATCCAACTTCAATTCAACAGGTAACAACGAAATAAAGTTCCCAACAAAGCAATAAGCACAAAATCGAAGTTAAGAGACCAAAGAGACTTGGTTCTCTACTGGTTCCTAGAAGTAAGAATCGAAGTCCACTTCCTTCAAAGCTTTACCTGCTTCTCCTTGTTTTGTCCAGAGACTCACGCTATCCGGAATTGGAAGAGAAGGTCGCCTATGTTCGGGATTTCAAGGCGAGGTCTCGGCAGAAGAAAGAGATAAAAAGTAAAAGAGTCTTGCTATTGGAACATCCACATTTGCTCACTTGACCTCCTTGTGTTTTCAATTATTAGATTACATATATGTCCTCTTATACAATAACTATTAAGGACAATAATTATCAAAGACATATACCTATTATATTTATATTTATTTTCTCTAAACTTTTCAATTCTATAAAATAATAAATTGCAGTATTGTTATTTTCCTTATATATTTTTATTTTCTAATTTACTACATACACATTTAATTATAATTTACTACATTCACACTTATTTCGTTATCTATCTGTATATATTTTACTGCAGCTTAATTCTATGTATTTAAAGAACTAGCTTGTGACATAAAAAAACTTTTATATAAATATATACTATATAGGTTGAACTCATATATAAATTAAACAAGATGATGTAATATAGTTTCTTTAATTTAAAAATAAATTAAATAACTATTAAAAAAATCACGAGGTATACATTCAGAGAACCAAAAAAACAAATGATGAAAGTTTTCTTATAGAAAGAAACAAAATAAAAAAAAATTGAAAAAAAATTCAAGCAATGGAGAGTTAATGAGTGAATAAAAGGTAAAATAAACAATTTATTGTAATTTAAAGTGACATAATATATTCATGGCTAATTTAGGTATTTAAGAAGAGGTCTAGTAAGCAAATGTGTGAATCCAAAAGCCAAAACGAGGTGTAAAGAGTATAAGAGGTAAGATGAGCAAATTGAGAGGTCCTAATAGTAACACTCAAAAGTAAAAAGAACTTAGATTCCATTCTTGACAAATAGATGAGGTACTGAACTCAAAACGGAGAGGAGGAATTGGGCTTGCCAAACTAATGCCAGAAGAGATCATCAAAGCTTCCAAAGTTTTTCGATTTAGGTGAAAGTATGGTTGTATGGTTGATCGACTATCGTGGGTTTGGAGAGGAAAAAAGGAAGAGGAATTTGGTGTGATTGCATGTCACAGGCCCCACCGGACGGCAGCAAGAGGTGGCAATGAAGCTCGGCGAAGCTTAGGTGTTTTCTGGAAAATGAGAGAACGGAGGGAGAGAAGAAGATGGTATCGTGTCGGGCAGAAAGCAAAAGTGAAGAAGATTTTTCTAAAAACAAAAGTGGTAAATTATAAAACTTAAAAAGTTTGTAAAATCAAAAACCGAGCGTCAGAAAATTATCCAGCGAATACTCTCGGGTTAGTGGCGACGTGTAGTTTAATATCAAGGCATTAAACTACTAACTTGGCATTTAGAAAAAATATCGATTAATTAGTTCTTAATTATACAAGATATTATTAAAAAGAACCATCTCACTTTTGAAATGATAAAAAAACACTTATTTTATATTTGATAAAAAAAAATATTTTATTTTAATGTCTACGGTCTATTTATTTTTTTAAAATGATAAAAAGTGACTGCTTTGAATTTTTGCTGTGACTGCTTTGACCATTATACAATTTCTTTGTTTTTTTTAACATACTCTCTCTCTCTCTCTCTCTCTCTCTATTCTAGTCTAATATATGTCACCAAAATCGAGACCAAACCGATTTTTTAGAGTGCCAAATGCCAGCGATGACATATGAACCGATCACAATGGTGGTGATGATGGAGATCGACTAGAACTACGAGATCTCGGCACTGCATTCCTTCGATTTCACAATGGCAGTACCGCCATGCTCTTTCATGCCAGTCAAGTCATTGGAGTTGTCGAAGAACTGAGGACGGTTCCAACGCTGACTTTGACGCTCCACTTCTTTAGCCTTTACGTTGCTGCATATATATAGTTCATTGTGCTATTATGGATGACATGGTAAACATGATCAGAGTCTCATCCTTATTGTTCTTGGATAGTTGAATATTACAATTAAGATGTTTTAATGAGGTTGTGAAGATGACTAATTGACCAGTTGAAATAATGTCTCATGAGATGATCTTGCTCAGAATTCAAACTAAGTTTAATGGAATTTCATCATGAATATAGTTTTTTTGTTCATACTTGCTTGCTTTAAGGCTAATTAGTATTAAAGAATCACTATCAAGCTATGCATTCTCATCAAATGATTATGTTATTTTTTCTTCATTGTTGTTGTTATTTGTTGTCAGTTACGTGACTTCCAGACTAAACAGTTATATTGACAGTTACTTATCCAATTACTTATATGGTTACCTGACTTCCAGACTAAATAGTGATGGAGTTTCTATCCAAGCATATGTACCTGCAACAAAACTTCATACACATATTACCCTTCTTGTGTCAAATTAATGTAGTATAAGATAAGTAGGGATCATTCAGTCCGGGAAAATCTAGGGTATTCAATCACATAAAGTATCACATAATCATATTGGGGGATGAAATTTTTATCTAAATACCTACTGATTTTTTTTTACGTAAATTAAAATCAAAATTAATATATACATATGATCATCATCTTTCACACATAACACTGCACACAAAACTCACAAAACATATAGCAAATCCAAACAAAGAATCAAGGCAGCAAAATCGGCAAGTCTTCAAGATCAATTTTAGTTCTAATTTAATTAGAGCCCTTCGTTGTTCATCTGATCATCAAAACTCCTCAATTATTTAGAACCAGCTTCGTGCGTAATCCTAAACACAGTGCTAATCAGTTTAACGACACTTCGTGTAGAAATTAAACCAAGAAACACATAAGCACAATCGAATTGGAAACAAGTAACAAGTATGGCGTCACCTCACCCCATTAACATGTATATTTTCAGAATTACTCTCAACCCTTGGAACAAATACAAATTAAATCAACTTCATGTATAATTCAACTTGTATTCCATTCGGTATATGAAGCTAACAACCATGGCCTTGGCTGCCCTCAAGCATAAAGCTTTTAGACATACGAATTCAGAAAATAAACCAAAATAAAACTAAGAATACATGGGATTTACTACTGCCCCTAAACACTGATTAAATTAGTTACATGTCAAGAAACATAATTCGGCATTCGAAAAACCAAGTAGCAAATTCAGAAGTCTAAAATTAAATTAATAAAATCAATTAAACATCCACAAATCTTTACAATCTTCATAGATAAAGTATTGTTAAAATACATAAAATATAAAGCCATGAGAGAAGAGTGAATCACACTTTGTGGAAACCTTGAATGAGTTCGGCAAAGATGTGGATTCGGTGGTGATGGAATAGTACGATTTTATGGAAAGGTGGTGGTACGGCTTGTGTATTTTCTATATGGAATTTGTGGTGCTATTTCAGCAGAGTTTTGGCTTTGTGAAAGTGAAAGAGACGAGATGATTTTTCTGTCCAAGGCCGAGCTATATATAGAAGCAAAGGTGAGAGGTTCGGCAGCTCAAGGTGATAGAATCTGAAAGCTTTTCTTCTTCTTTTCTTTCTCGGAAATTCTTCTTTTTCTTCCACTTGGTTGCCGAAATAATCCTTGTATAATGGCTGAATAAATCGCAATATATATTTTACATTTATCCATGATATTATTCAGCCAAATGATCTTGAACCTTGGTGGAAAATCAGTCCACATTCGGCTGCATTATCCTCTTAACAAATCGGCTGCATCCTCCTTTTTCTTCTCTTTCCCGGCCAAGCTTCTAGGAGAAGTTTCTTTGATCCGTGCAGCCTTATGAGCTGTCCTTGAAGTGTCCTAATCCTTCTTCTCCTCCTTGAGCGCTCACGGCAGCAACAGAATGTGCAAGGCATGCTTGGCAACCATGTCTTCTCCTACAAGCTTGCAAACTCACAGCATCAAGGCATGTGCAAGGCATGCCTTTCTTTTCCGATTTTTCTGATCTTTCTTTCATGGACTATTGCTTCATGGACTTCTTGATGAACTCAATTCGTCCCTAGTTGGATAAATAATCTAAGATGCAGCTGTGAGTTTCCCTTGTTAGACCGGGAAAATATTTTCCTTTGTCCACTGATTTCTCCTCTTTTCTCTTGCTAGAGATAGGGAATTTCTTGTCTTTGCCGACCTAGTGACTGACTCTTGTGTCTAGGACATCCTTATGAAGCTTCTTGAATGTTCCTAGGAACCTTGAAAACACAATTGGAGCAATTGCAGCCCCTCGGATACAAAACCAGAAATTTCAGCTTTTCTCTCGGGTGCAGACCATGCCGGTATCGGATACTCCTTGGTAGGTCTCGGCAGGATATGCCTAAGATACGTATCTAATCCGTCAGTTTCTTCGGCAAGTCTTCTCGGATACGCCTAAGATACGTCTCGGTTACTTCTAGAAATTGTCTTGGATATGTACTGGATACGAGATGTCATAGTTGTATACGTCTCGACAGGCTGTCGACAGGCACTGCGTAGTTCGGCAATATCAGCTTCATGTTCGGCACTTGCTTTTCTTCCTGGTAGACTTGACCTTTGTATCTTGATTCAAGCATAACTTCCTCCAGAAAATAGCTATCGATGCAATTCTAAATTCTGTGGAAATTAGACTTCTCGAGATTTCTACGCATATATGGTTCACCTTCTAGTTCCAAATGAGCCGTTATGGAGAAATTGTGGAAGTTGGATGATGTGCACTGGAACTTGCTGATTCTGCGTCCGGATTCTATTGCAGTTCTTGGTAACTTTTCTTGATCCAATTATTGTAACTCCTTCCATTGTTGAATCCTCAATATGTCTACTGTATATTAAAGAAGAAAAATCCATCTAAAACAAAGTTTAAGTTTTACAGAATCAACAAAACATCTCTGAGACTCACAAATCGGCTCTTGACAAATTTTCTGCCTTTATTTCTATTTTTCACATGTTTTCACTTAAACTCTACCAAAACTCATGACTCAATAACATGACTCTATATTACAACAATAAGGGTTAAGTTTTGTATAAATATGGATGAAAGTATATTAAGAATGTAACATTTTATGCTCCTATCAAACAGTTATATAGACAGATACTTGTGTAGTTACTAAAGTTGACATTTTCTTCTTCTTTTTTTGTTCAAGATTATATCAAGTTGCTTTTGCTATAGTGGATCTAGCCCGATCTTCATTATAAGTGTAACCACCTTTAACAAGAAAGCCATCTGGAATGCCAAAAGCAAAGAGGTATAAAAGTAAGAATAAAGTTATAAGGACTATCAATCAAGTGTGGCAGGTCTGAGAAATATGTCAATACAACTACTTAGACAGTTGTTGAATACCAACAAAGTTAGTAGCACAGTTACAAAGATAGTTACTTATAGTTACTACCATAGTTACATAGACTGTTACTCAATGTCAATATAACTATTGAGACAGTTGCTGAATACCAACAAAGTTACTAGCACAGTTACAAATACAGTTACCGAGATTGTAACAGCCCGGCACACTTTGAGATATTGTCCGCTTTGGGAATCACCCCTCACGGTTTTGTTTCTGGGAGCTCACAAGCAACTTCCCCGTAGGTCACCCATCCTGGGATTGCTACGGGACGAGCAATCTTAACTTCGGAGTTCCTATCCCCTCCGAAGCCACTGCGCCCCCAAAACGCGTCTCATCATATTGTGCTAACCTTGCACATATAAGCATCGCATCCACACTCCCTCGGGCGATGTGGGATTTGTGACCTACCTACCTGCTAGCTTCCTAGCCAGGTCAGGTCTGGGTCCACACAATCCACCCTAAGGCCGGGTCATCACAGAGATAGTTACAAAACAGTTACTAACACAGTTACCAATTAAGACAGTTACTTAATCTCAATACAATTACTGAGACTGTTATTGAATACCAACAAAGGTACTAACACAATTTTCAAACAGTTATTAGCATAGTTACGTAGTCAGTTGCTGACAAAGTTACATTAACAGTTATCAAGAAAAGTCTTGACGCATTTTCATACAGTTACCGAGACAGTTACTCAATAGCAACACAGTTACCAAACAATTACTAACATAACTACCGAGAGAGTTACTTAATATTGTGACTGATATGATGTTAAGTAGATTTTGTGACTATCATTATAAATATCATGTAGCTATGATTGTAACCATCAAGTAACTATTATTGTAATTTTATTAATGTGACTATGTATGTAACTATTCATGCTAATTTCCATTTTTCATTGAAGTTAATGTTTGGATCTGTTTTTTAAATTATAGTAGTTTGGTTATATATATATATATATATATATATATATATATATATATATATATATATATACACTTTTAACTATCCCAATACAGTTATCATGACAGTTAGATCAATAGCCCGTTTGAGTTTGGCTGTTTGACAATTATATTAATATTTACTTGTACTTTATGTTGATTTCGGCAGCGTTCAAAACTATGTCAATACAGTTACCGAGATAACTACTGTGGTAGTTACTTGTTCTTCATGCTGATTTCGGCAGCGAAACACTGTTGTGGTGCTGTGTAGTGGCACACTGCATTTAATATACAGTTTCCAAGACAGTTACTCAATAATAATATAGTTACCGAGACATTTACCCCATGCCAATACAGTTACTAAGATAGTTACTCAATGTGAATACAGTTTCTGAAATAGTTACTTAATATTGTGACTAACATGATGTTAAGTTGATTTTGTGACTATCATTGTAACTATCATTACGTATGAACCAAAGAGGCGGTTCGTAATCTAGAAACCATAGACATGTCCAACATATAGGACTGAGGGTAGCTTTGTACCATGACTTACATGCAAAAGGCATAACCAAGAACTAGTGTTTCCATTATAGCTTTGCCAAACACATTTGCTAGGCAATCCATGTCCATCTCCTCCCATCTTCTCACCTTCACTCTTTTCACCCATCTCGCCTTCTTCAAAATGACGCTGTCCTTCGACATCCCAACACAAAACCATAAACTATAATGTTAAGTAGATTTAAACTATCATGTTATAAAGAGCCTTCTTATCTAAGACCCAAACATACAGTGAGATACGTATGTTTTCCTCCACACACGTCATTGGTATTGTAGAGTGATAGGAGCATAAAATGCGACGTTCTTAATATATTATACCCTCGTTTATACTTTGAATTTACCCTTAATTGTGTAGAATCAAGTCATAATATAGAATAATGAGCTTTTAGTAGAGTTTAAATAAAAATATGCTTAAGAGTTGGAAATTTACAGAAAATCGATAAAGTTCTGAAAATTGTAGTCTCTAAATGTTTCGTTGATTCTGTAAAGTTTTCATGATGCTTTTGATGGATTTTTGTTCTCTAATAAGCAGTAGAAATATCAAGGATTGAGCATTGGAAGAGTTCCAGAATAATTGGAGCTAAAGAAGCTGCCAGAAATTACTATGCAAATTCGGATACAGTAAGTTCCAGGAATTTTCTGGGCACATCACTCAATTTTCAGAATTTTCCCAGTACAACTCATTTGGAATTAGATGGCGTGCCATATATGCATGGAAAGATCTCTGAGTCTAGTTTCCACAGAATTCAGAATCGCATCAATAGCTATTTTCTGGAGGAAGTTATGCTTGATTGAAGAAGCAAATGTCAAATCTACTGAGAAGAAACCAAGTATCAGACACTCAACAAGCAAGCAAGCGCGCACATTGCGCAGCAGCATAGCAAAGGCACCAATGCCACCGAGACGTATTGGACATGGACATCTCGTGTTTGACTCGTATCCAAGATAGGCCTAGACGTATCCGAAGACGTATCCCAGGCGTATCTGCCGAGGTTTAAGCCTATGTCACCACGTATCAGATACTGGCACCTCGTACCTGATACGGGCATTCAATTCGCACACGAGCAGCCCTCGCTGCAGCCTTCCATTGCTAATGCCTTGCTACCGTTGCACCATCATTTACCAGCAGCCATGCCCCGCACATCAAAACTCAGCATGCCAACCTTGCGCGCATGTGCACGTATCCATCTTGCTCCCGAGAAGCTTCCGCACACTAGCACATGCCTGCATACACCCCGCGCTGATAGGAGCACAATGTGCGATGATATTAATATGCGTATGCCCTCGTTGATGCTTCTTTAACCCTTATTTATCTAAAATAGAGTCATAATATAGTTTAGTGTTGTTTTGGTAGATTTTTGGAAATATGTGTTTAATTGTCCGGAAAATGGTCAAGTATAGAAATCTGAGCAAATAATGTGAATTTTGTCTTTTTCGTGATTTTGAGACTTGTGTTAAAGTGATTTATCCTTTTCCAAATTTGATGAAATTTGGTATGCATATAATTGGCAAGATATAGTGTATTGTATCAAAAATTCAGATCAATTGGAGTTCAAAAATTCACCTAAAAGATGGCTGCAACTTGGCAGTTTGAGCAAAACGATCCAGGGACTACCAAGATTTTCCTGGCACTATGTCCTGACTTCTAGAATTTCTGTACGATGGATGACTTGGAACCAGGAGGCAATTCATATATCGATGGAAAGCTCTGTATTTCTGGTTTCTCCAGGACTCTGAATCGTATCAATCGGAGTACCGAGAAAAAAGTTATGTCCATTTCAAGGCAGCAAGGTCACTGTCTTGCCGAGAAAGGAACCTACTGCCCTTTTTTGCCACTTGCTATATTTGTGCATCAAAGGGGCATCCGAAATGTGTCAAATGGGAGTTTCCAAGCTTAATGAAGATAGAGGATTCAGCAAAGCAAAAGAGAAGTGCAAAATATGGAAAGAAGAAGTTCCCTAGTCCGGATAGGAAATGGAAGAGAAGGCTGCAATGTCTAGGAATCTTCCTACCATGTCCAAGACAAATCAGAAAATCTGTGAAGCACATGGACAAGTCCTAGGTGAGAGAAGCTAGCAACTGCAATTGTGGACTAAGAGAAGCTAGGAGCTGCAATTGTGGACTAAGGGAAGCTTGCAATAAATTTCACTCATTTCCTGGGCACATCATCCAACTTCCACAGACTCTCCCGGACAGCTCACATTGAACCAGAATTTGTGCATCAATTATGGACTAAGGGAAGCTAGGAGCTGCAATTGTGGACTAAGAGAAGTTAAGAACTGCAATTGTGGACTAAGGGAAGCTTGCAATAAATTTCACTCATTTCCTGGGCACATCATCCAACTTCCACAGACTCTCCCGGACAGCTCACATTGAAAAAAGTTATGTCCATTTCAAGGCAGCAAGGTCACTGTCCTGCCGAGAAAGGAACCTACTGCCCATTTTTGCCACTTGCTACATTTGTGCATCAAAGGGGCATCTGAAATGTGTCAAATGGGAGTTTCCAAGCTTAATGAAGATAGAGGATTCAGCCAAGCAAAAGAGAAGTGCAAAATATGGAAAGAAGAAGTTCTCTAGTTCAGATAGGAAACGGAAGAGAAGGCTGCAATGTCTAGGAATCTTCCTACCATGTCCAAGACAAATCAGAAAATCTGTGAAGCACATGGACAAGGCATGTGACAAGTCCTAGGTGAGAGAAGCTAGCAGCTGCAATTGTGGACTAAGAGAAGCTAGGAGCTGCAATTGTGGACTAAGGGAAGCTTGCAATAAATTTCACTCATTTCCTGGGCACATCATCCAACTTCCACAAACTCTCCCGGACAGCTCACATTGAACCAGAATTCGAGCCATATATCGATAGAAAGATATGGATGTCTAGTTTGCAAATCTACCAGAATTATCTCAATATCACTCATTTCCTGGGCACATCATCCAACTTCCACAAACTCTCCCGGACAGCTCACATTGAACCAGAATTCGAGCCATATATCGATAGAAAGATATGGATGTCTAGTTTCCAAATCTACCAGAATTATCTCAATATCTATTTTCTAGAGAGAGTTATGCCCGAATCAAGACACAAAGGTCAAAGTTGCCGAAAATAAACACATGTTTCCTCCACCAATAAACCACCACCAACAAACTTCCACCATAAATCTCCACCTATATTGCCAAACTCTCCCATTTGCTTCCTCTATAAAGCTTGGCACAAATTCAAAATATATTATTTCATCTCTCTCACTTTCATTAGTCAAATCTCTAGCAAAAAATTATCTCAACTTCTAGTATAGAAATTTACATAGCCAAAACACCATCCGTTCCACCACCACAAATCATATCCAATCCTACCTTCAACCATTCATTTCGCCACACCATCCAAGCTTCATTCTTCAAGGTGTCCTTAAAGTGTGATTCTACCATCTCATGACTTGTATTTTCTTATGTATAATGTCTATGTTATATGTAGCTAGAAACTTTGATTCTTGGTTTTGTAACTTTGTATTGAATTTCCGAATTCTATTTTGGTTTTTATGAAACAATTTTGCAATTGTAATATGTTTGAATTCGTGTGTTAGACATAGGTTAGTAGCATGTTCATGTATTTTTAGGTTGTTATTCGATTAGTTTCATGAATTCGTGCATAAAAATCAATGTTTAAATGAAGCCACGGCCATGGTTTTTGTGTAGGTTGCGATTTCATTCACCATAAGCAAATCTAGGATCAAGTTAGGCATTGAGTAAACTTCATTGTAGGATGCTTAGTCAGTGGTTAACACAATTCATAGAAACTTGCACGTTAATAAGATGTTGACGCCATACTTAAAAGCATGTTTCGGATTTAAGACTTTCATGCACAATTACTTTTCATATTTGATTTCGACGTTGAGTGTTTTCAAATATGATTAGTATAATTTTGGGATTCGACGTTGCGTGTTTTCTAAATACTTTTGAAGTCTAGTAATGATTAGATAACCGTTGATGTTCTAATTGAAATCGGAATTTAATAGAGTCTAGGAAACTTGAAACAAGTTGCTACCAAGTCTTGCATGATATTCTTGTGTGTTCTTGTGTTTTTGTGCTATGTGTTGTGTGAAAGATGATGATCACTTGTCAATATTAGGTTAGGATTTATTTTCTTGTTTTGTCTTTATTTTCGTAGGAACTATAATTGATTTTCAAACCTCCCCTAAACGTGTATATATGTATATATGTATATATTTGTGACATGAAGTATTTTTGTATATATGCGTGTAACATTTTTATATTGAATATTTTTCTAGCATTCTTTTATTAAAGGTACCCTTAATCCCCGGAAAGAACGATCCCTATTTACCAATGCTACTAACATCTTTTGTAGGGTTTTAAATTAACGCGTGCTATTGACACTCGTTCAATTTTTGGCGCCGTTGCTGGGGATTATAAAAACTTTGTTTTATTTGAATGTGATTGTATATATGTTGCTGGAAATTTTCGTGTGTATTGAATTTCCTTATGTAAATTTCGTAAATTTTGGGATTATGTAAAGTAGAAATATGCTTTGGCATGTAGAGTTTATTTCATGCAATTTTCGTTATATGTGATGTTTGTAATAACTTAGTTAAATTGCTTGGAAGCTTAGAGACTTATTTTTTTTTTTATTTGTTTTGAATTTCAAAGGGAAGAGGAATAGGTAAGGTCATTCGTGTCTATATTTGCCTTAACCCTTCATGTTATCTCTCGAGGTCTCATGAGGTTGAGGGCGGCTTTTAGCGACACTTATGGTACTGTCAACTCGTTGTTCTCAACAGAGTAAGAGGCATAAAGGTTCGCCTATTAGTGTGTGTTGTCCCGAATTATTCTCAAGGTTTGTCGAACTAGATCTCAGAGGGCATTGACTGACAACTCTTCTCGGTGAAGGGCGATAGGGGGTTCGTCCTCCATCTCCAACAAATGAGTCTTGCCTCGAGCTATTTTCGGATGATACACGCTCGCCTTCTGAAACCACGGAGCAATGAATCTAGACGATATTACCTAGGCCACACGTCCAACGAGCTTCGACACTTGAAACAGGTTTGACATGAGTGAGTCTTGGAGGCTTGAAGTTAAAATGTTATGTGGTTCGAACTTTCGAGGTATATCAGATAAAGCATGATACCACCGAGGGCTGTTTCAGTCCATTGCACCGTTATCTCCTCTGCTCCACGTACCTTGAGAGTCAGAAAAATTTAAAAGCAATTAGACGTAGAAATTTCGACATCACATTTAAAATTTTTCGTGTGACTGTCTTTGTGTGCTGTTTGTATGTATCTTCTTTGTGCCATGTGTTTATAGCTTGCATCATGTGAAATTTGTCTGAAATTGCCAATGTCGTGGCTTGTATTAATACCTTGTATATTCTTGCTTTTTATTTCTTTACGATGATGCTAACTTGCTTCATGTTTGAATCCTCAGAATTATGCATGTCCGAAAATCTTTGGACTAGAGATAACCGCGGACGTCTTCAACGAATTAACGAGGATCTCAGCATAGCAATTGCAGCACCGCTACCACCAACATTATCAAGTAGTTTGGCATCATCCCCACCATCATCACCGAGCTCTCCATCACTAGTCACTTCATCAAGCTTTCGAGAATCTTATTGTGAGCTTAACATCGAGGAACCAGAGTTTGAGTTGTTAACCGAGCCTTTCCCTCAAGACTTCTTGAATTTCAACCTTGCCGAGCCAAGAATGCCTTCAATTAGAGCTCAAAACGGTCATGTGGCCGAAGGAGGAGGTGCCGCACCATCCAATATCATCTATCCACCGTTGGAGCCCGAAAAGACTGGGGAGATCGAGTTGAAAAGTGGATTTCTCCACAAGCTTAAGTCATTTTATGGAATGCCAAGTGAGAATCCGAACAAGCACTTGCAGTGGTTCAACTTCACAACTGAAAGCATGTGTCCGAGAGGGACCGACATGCAACATTTCAAAATGAAATCGTTTCCATTCTCGTTGGAAGATCAAGCCAAGGAGTGGCTATTTGAGGTGCCTAGTGGCCGAATCACATCTTGAAACACAATAGTTGATGAGTTTTTACTCAAGTACTTTCCCGCTTCAAGGATCACTGATTTGAGGAAGCAAATTACTAGTGTCAAGCAAGCCGGAGATGAGACCTTCTTCAATTTATACAAGAGGTTCAAAGCCCTAGTCGGATTGTGTCCTTCGCATGACATTAGCGAGGGACTCTTGTTGCAATATTTCTATGAAGGGTTGCTTGTCATAGAGAGAGAGTTCTTGGATTCGGCGGCCAATGGGAGCTTCTTGGAGTTAGATCCAGTACCGGCACGCAATTTGCTAGAACTTCGAGCCTTGAACAATCAACAATTCGGCATGTCGCGAGACAATGTCGTGAAGAGTGAGAGGGTGCATGAAACGACTTCAAGCTCAAAGTTGGAGGACAAAGTGGACAAGCTTGCCGACATTGTGGCCGACCTTGTCAAAGGGAAACGTGCAATGCTATGTGGAGTTTGTGCCGACAATCATGAGACCGAGCAATGCCCTCAAGTTGGATCGAATGAGGGGCAAGAGGAATGCAATGTCGTCGGTTTTCAAGGACAAAGGTTCGGTAACTTCAATCCGAGGTTCAACGATCATCTGAACTTTAGGTGGTCGAACAATGACAATGTGCTTAGGGCACCTATGCAGCCGAACTACCAACCAAGGGCACAAGGAGGATTTGTGCCAAGACCACCCTTTGTGCCGAACCAAGCTATGCAACCGAGCAATGCCATGCCGAGCCAAACACCTTTCCAAGCTCAAACCGGTCCAAGCAATCCCAATTATGATGCCATAATTCAATCACTTTCGAGTGCTACTCAAGCGTTGCTTGCGGGGCAACAAAATCACTCGAAGGATATTGGAGAGCTCAAAACTCAAATAGGGCAAGTTGTGGATTTTATGGGGAGATTTTCCGAGCAAGGGATGTTGCCAAGCAATACTATTCCCAATCCGAGGAACGAGCAAGCCAAGGTAATCAAAACTCGTAATGGAAAAGTCTTAGCTGAGCCTGTGCTGCAATCTGCCGATACCCCTGCTTTGCGGCATGCTGCTACCGAGCAGAAGAAGGTTGCCGAGCGAGCTAGGAAGAATGACATGGAAAAGGATCCTGCTCCATAAAAAAAGGAAGCAATAGTCAAACCGAGCCAAGTATCAAGTGTGCCCTTTCCTTCAAGGTTTGCAAAGACGAACAAGGATAAGTCCGACGAGGAAGTGTTGGAGATATTCCGGAAAGTGCAAGTCAATATTCCTTTGTTGGAGTGTATAAAGCAAGTGCCGAGGTACGCTAAATTTCTCAAAGAACTTTGCACGACAAGAAGGCACAAAAGGGAGACTCGTGTGGTGACTATGAGCGAAGATGAAAGATTCGGGAAGCTTCATCGTGCCATGTGTGATTGGCAATACTCAATTTGAGGACGTCATGCTAGACTTGGGAGCATCAATCAATGTCATGCCTCTCAATGTGTATCAAATGTTAAGCATAGGGCCTCTCAAGAAGGACAATGTCATCATACAACTCGCGGATCGATCAAGCAAGTATCCGGAGGGCTATGTTGAAGACGTGCTTGTGCAAGTCAATCATTTAATCTTTCCAGCCGACTTCTATGTTATAGAGATAGAGGATTCACCGGTCAATAGCACACAACTATTGCTTGGCCGACCATTCATGAGGACGGCACGCACCAAGATCGATGTGGCCGAGGGCAATTTGGCAATGGAATTTGATGGTGATGTGATCAAGTTCAACATTTTTGATGCCATGAAGTATCCTATGGTAGATTTGAAGGAGTGCCAAGCTATAGAAGTTATGGAAGAGGACGAGCAAGCTATGTTGACCTCTCTTGATGCATAGCAACGAGTCATAGAGCTCGGGGTTGGATTTGACAAGGAGGGAGCACGAATTAGTGAAGAAGAAAGAGAGAAGCTTGAGCTGAGCCTAAGGGAAGTGGTTGCCGAGTTAGAGGCTACCCCACGGTTTGAGAAGCATAGTCCATTCTTGTCAATTCCAAATGCCACAAACAAAATTAGTCTAAGTGTGGAAGATGCCCCAAAGTTAGAATTAAGAGAGCTCCCTAGCCATTTGAAGTATGTGTATCTTGGAGAAAAAGACACTTTACCGGTTATTGTGTCTTTATCGCTTAATGAGAAGCAAGAAGAGGAATTGGTTCGTGTACTTAAGAAGCACAAGACCGCCATAGGTTGGACCTTGGCGGATATCAAGGGAATAAGCCCTATAACATGTGTTCATCGGATCTTATTTGAAGAAGGTGCGAAACCAACAAGAGAAGGACAAAGGAGACTCCACCCGCCCATGATGAAAGTTGTAAAGGAAGAAATTATCAAGTTTCTTGATTGTGGCGTAATCTACCCCATTTCGGATAGTAAGTGGATCTCTCACATGCAAGTAGTTCCCAAGAAAAGTGGTGTAACGGTGGTTAAGAATGAGAAGAATGAGCTTGTACCACAAAGACTTGTAACCGGCCATCGCATGTGCATCGACTATAGGAAGCTCAATGCAACAACGAGGAAGGATCACATGCCTTTGCCATTTATGGATCAAATGCTCGAAAGGTTAGCCGGTCATGAATTTTATTGCTTTCTTGATGGATATAGGGGCTACAACCAAATCATGATACACCCAGACGATCAAGAGAATATTACTTTCACATGTCCATTCGGCACCTTTGCCTATAGGAGGATGCCATTCGGCCTATGCAATGCACCCGGCACGTTTCAGCGATGTATGTATGCCATCTTCTCAGATTTTATTGAAGATATAATCGAGGTCTTCATGGACGACTTTAGTGTTTATAGAAGCGATTTCGACACTTGTTTGAAAAACTTAGATAAGATATTGGAGCGTTGTGTAGAAACCAACCTTGTGCTCAATTGGGAGAAGTGTCACTTCATGGTGATGCAAGGCATTGTTCTTGGACATATTATTTCGGCAAAAGGCATGGAAGTCGACAAAGCCAAAGTGGAGCTCATTCAACACTTGCCTTCGCCTAAAAAGGTAAGAGAGGTACGATCATTCCTTGGACATGCCGGATTTTATCGAAGATTTATCAAGGACTTCTCCAAAGATGCAAAGCCGATGTGTGAGATACTACAAAAAGATATGCCATTTGTGTGGACAAAGGAGTGCGAGCAGGCCTTTGATCGGCTCAAGGAAAAGCTATGCACGACACCAATCCTCGCATCACCAAATTGGGAACTGCCCTTCGAGCTTATGTGTGACGCAAGTGGCTATGCATTAGGGACTGTGCTCTGCCAAAGGAAGGAGAAGAAGCCATGTGCAATCTACTACGCTTCAAGAACTCTCAACAATGCTCAAATCAACTACACCACAACCGAGAAAGAACTGTTGGCGGTAATCTTTGCTTTGAAAAAGTTTCGATCATATCTTTTGAATTCTAAAGTAGTTGTGTATAGTGATCATGCCGCTTTGAGATATCTTATGACAAAGAAGGATGCTAAGCCGAGACTCATTCGATGGATTCTCTTGCATCAAGAATTCGACATAGAGATCAAAGACAAGAAAGGAAGTGAGAATGTTGTAGCCGATCACTTGAGTCGTATTGTGAAAGATGAGGATTGGCTGCCCCTACTTGAGAATTTCCCAGATGAGTAACTCTTTCAGATCGATGCAACAAATGAGCCTTGGTATGCCGACATTGCCAATTACTTAGCAACTCGGCAATTTCCAAGGGACATGCCGAGCCACCTCAAGAATAGGATCAAGAAGCAAGCTCGGTACTATCTATGGGATGAGCCATACTTGTGGAAGCAATGCAGCGACCAAGTGATAAGAAGGTGTCTTCCGGAAGAAGAGCATCGGTCCATTCTTACTTTTTGTCATAACGAAGCTTGTGGAGGACACTTTGGACAAAAGAAGACGGCATTGAAGGTTCTAAATTGTGGATACTATTGGCCAACACTCTTCAAGGATGCACACATAACATGCATGACATGTGATCGGTGCCAAGGACCGGCAACATAGGGCCAAGAGATCAAATGCCACTCACGCCAATTATTGAGGTCGAAATCTTCGATCTTTGGGGAATTGACTTCATGGGACCGTTTCCATCAAGCAAAAGCTTCCTCTGCATCTTGCTAGCGGTTGATTATGTGTCCAAATGGATAGAAGCAAAGGCTACATGCACCAATGATTCAAAGGTGGTTGCCAAATTCCTCAAGACCAACATCTTCTCACATTTCGGAGTCCCAAAAGTCTTCATAAGTGATGGAGGTTCCCACTTTTGCAACCGCACCATTGAAGCTTTATTGAAGAAGTATGGGGTCACACACAAGGTATCTACACCTTATCATCCCCACACAAGTGGCATGGCCGAAGTGAGCAATCGAGAGATCAAGCAAATTCTTGAGAAAACCGTTGGGCCAACAAGAAAGGATTGGAGTGATCGACTTAACGATGCTTTATGGGCCTATCGAACCGCGTATAAGACACCAATAGGTATGTCTCCTTTTCGGTTAACTTATGGAAAAGCATGTCACTTACCCGTGGAGCTCGAGAACAAAGCATGGTAGGCCGTGAAAGCATTCAACATGGAGATAGATTCGACCGGCCTTCATAGGAAGCTTCAACTTAACGAATTTGAAGAAATACGTTGTTGACAGTAGCCGCAGAGAGACTACAACAGGCCCACAGACCCGCAGCAAGTGCACCAGGGCCCGGCCCAAGGCTCGGGACCGGATCACCAGCACCCGGCCTCGGGGCCCAGCACTCTATCCTGCCTCCAGGGACCCTGGGGCCGGGGGCGCCAGCCTGCCAAAGAGGGCACCAGAAGGTACAAACAGAAGGGAGCCAGTCCCACATCGAAGGGTGAGGCCAGCCCTCACCCCCAACCACCTATATAAGGGCCCCAACTACCCTCTTTATTAGGTAACTTATCTCTCTCCCTGCTTACATACGTGCCTTGGTTATATATATTGCAACTATACTAACTTAGGCATCGGAGAGGAGAAGGCCGGCCTGCCCGGTATTCCCCTTAGTGAGCAGGATTGCAGGAGATCAAGTTGGATTCATCAAGTATCTACTAGGCCCCCGAGTTTAGGCAGAAACAATTGGCGCCGTCTGTGGGAAGCTTGAACGAAAAGCCGTGTAAGCAACACCGTTGGGAAAGAACTTGGAAATGAGTCAAGAGAAAGGTACCGCCGAGGAGGGACGCCTTGCAGTAGTACAGACGCTCACCTCCACCCCGGCCGTCACGCGGGAGCCGCGCGGCGACCGGGGCAACGGTCAGGAAGTAGGGAGCTGTGGGGGACCATCCGGCGTGCCGGATCCCCACCACGACAGCTCGCGCGGAAAAGGCCCGGCAGAGGAGGAAGACAGTCCAGAGCGACGGGGCTTCTCCTTGACGTTCTCAGATGATCCAAGCGATCGATCTGAGAGCCCGGACCGGGACCCTACATACAGCCCCGGCCATAGTAGTATGGCGGGAGACCTACGGGCAATGGCCGCAGAGGTCAGTCGTCTAAGAGAGGAGAGCGACAGGGACAGAGCTAAGTCCAACGCCCGATACGAAGAGATGGAGGCGGTGAATACTGCCCTAGTGGCCGCCCTGGAGAGGGGACAGCAGCGTAGTAACACCATGGCCGAGGCGCAGGCGACACTCCCACCGATCCAACTTCAACACACCGAAGCAGGGCAATCTTCGGGCGGTCGGCCCGGGGACCCCGTGCGCGAAAAGTCGCCAGCCGGCGCAGGCCCGCCAAAGAGCACGACAACCTCCCACCAGCCTGGCGCTTCGTCAGTGGATGAAGTTAGGACTCCGACCGCACGGGCGCTGCAAATGCTAGCCAACACCGTGTCGGACTTAAAGGCCCAAATGGAGGCCAAAGAGAGAAGAGCCGCGCGGCCGATGGAGGGCGCCCGGTTTAATGAGCGCATGAGCCCTTTCTCGCACCGGGTCATAGAGTCGGGAAGATCTGGCAACCAGAAGTCGCTCAAGCTCACCTACTCAGGGTCCGGCTGCCCGTACCAGCATCTGGACAGCTTCCGGTCCCAAACCTGCGCCAAGGGATAATCCGATGCAGTCTGCTGCAACATCTTCCAGGAGACTTTGTCTGGAGAAGTGCTCAGCTGGTTCTACGATCTTGCAGCAAACTCGATCGAGGCGTTCGAGCAGTTAGCCGACCGGTTCGTAGGCCGCTTCATTCTCCGAGTCGAGAGAGCCCGGACATCGACCATCCTCTTCAATTGCATACAAGCCCCCGGAGAGGAGCTGAGAACCTTCGTCAACCGCTGGCAGACGGCCACGGCCGGAGTTCGGAACCTGGACAAATGCATCGCCGAGATGGCGTTCAAGCAAGAGCTCCGAGCGGGCAAGTTTTCCTACGCCGTCCGGGTAGAGCTCCCGCAGGGGTACGACGAATTGATGGCTATGGCCATCCGGCATGCCCAGGCCGATCATGAGACCTACGGGCACCACCTACTGAAGAGGAAGCGGGATGAGCAGCAGGAAGACCATCCCCGGGGAGAGAACCCCCCGCCCGGCCAGGAAGCCAAGCCCAGTCAGCGGACTGAGAACCGCACCGCTCGACCCAGCCGGAACGCCAACAGCAGAAACTGGCCACAGCGGCAGCAGAGGTCTTATTTTGATAGACCCCAGAACGAGCACAAGCTGGCACCGTTCCGCCAAGAGCGCCCCCTGGCAATCATGTCAGCACCACCACCGGCCGGTCAAGAAGTCTTCACCGCTCTCATCGCTTCCTACGAGGATATCCTACTTGAGAACGGGAGCGTCGTTCCCCCACCGCCCAAGAGAAAGTACCCGAAGGGGAAACTTACAACGGCGCAAACGGGCAAGTACTGCTCTTATCATGATGAAGCCACTCACCGAACAAATCAGTGCTGCGCTCTCAAGACGGCGGTACAGGGTTTGATTGATAACGGCCAGCTCCAGCGGTACGTAGGGGAAAGAAGAACAGACCCCGACCGGGAACGGGACCAGGCCTGGTAAACCCGCTAGCCCCGAGCGGTTAGTTTGGCATAGTTCGCGGTTCTACCGTTGTAAGAACATATATATATGCAAACTACTTTTGAGAAAATTTCACCGGCTCTGCCAGTTCCAGTATATTCATATTCAAGCAAGTATACAAGCAGTAACCGATCCGGAAAGATTACAAGGAAAAGAGCAAGGAAAATCCTAAGGAGCCACGACTCCGCCTTCAGCAGGCAATCCGCCAGCCTCTCCTGCGGTACCCTCATCGTCGGCACCAGTTCTGGTGTTGACTCTGGCTCGGGGAGACTCGGCACCGTTGGTAAAAGAATCCAAGTCCGAGCGAAGTGCTTCTTCCGGCTGCCCCTCCACCGGCTCCTGATGGATGTCCGACTGCTCATGGATATCTCCTTCAACAGCAGTCGGCATCAGGGAAGTGTCTAACCATCCCTTCCCCGCCCATTCCGTGTACGCATCCGAGATTCCCTCCTCCCTAGCCTTCACCAGAAACTCCAGGAACTGATCGCTCTCGCGGTATTTGAGAACGACCCGCTCGTAGAGTTCCGGGTCATCTTCCCCGGTCGGAGCAGCAGAGGCGGCGCGCAGAGCGGCAGCTCCCACTTGGAGCTCGTCCACCTTGGCTTCTAGCTCGGCCCTCTCCTTCTCCAGGCTCCGGTTCTGCTCCTCCAGCTTCTTGGCTCTCTCCTCCGATCTGGCCTTCTCCCGATCCGAGCGAGACTTCTCCACCTCCAGGCGCTGTCGGGTCTTCGATAAAGCAGTTATCTGTCTCTTCAGCTCCGACAGCTCCTCGCTCGCGTCCGGTTGGTACAGACTGTACAACAACTGTACAACATCAAGGACAGTTAGTCAAGCCGCAAACGAAAACAAGCTACAAGCAGTGTAGTGATACCGTGCGGTACTTACCCGAAGACGGATTCCTTGCATTTTGGGCGATTCCCGCCCGCCAGGGCTCCAGCAACCCCGGGTCTGTCCAGCCCAAGACCGGCCAAGTCCGCCGCCACTTGCCTGGCGAGTGCACTATCCGGGCTTCCCCCCGGTGCCTCCGCAGTCACGGGACTACTCTGCCGGGCAGCAGCAGCGGCCTTCTCCCCGGCAGAGTTAGCTTGCGCGCCGCTGGTTATCCTGAACCGTTTGGCCAGGTTCTCCCGTGCCGACCCACCAGTGAGCGTCACCAGCGCGGAGGAAAGAATGTCCCCGCCCTTCCGTTTCTCTCCCCGGCCTTCCGGAGAAGAAGATCGTGCGCTTACCGGGGCAACGCGAGCCACGTGCGGCACAGACACCGGCCGGTTGGGGATCCTGTTCATCCCACCGGGAACCCTCACTGCCCCCCCGGTACTCTTGCCCTTTCCAGGCGCCATAAGGCCCGCAGCATGATGAGTCTTCACCCGCTTCAGGACATAGGCGTCGTCATCAACGTCCATGGCCCTCGGCTCCGCATGAGTCGTGAGCCGGCCGGACTCCTCTTCCACCGACGTCCGCGAGACGGTCTCGCCTTTCTCCTTCAGCTTGTTGAGGAGGTCTTCCCCGTCCATTGAAAGAGTGGTTTCGGGCTTGATAACCGCCCGGGAAGACTCACCTACAAGGAAGGCAAACAGTTAGCATTTTGCAAAACTAGCACAAGGTATCACCGCTAAAGGGCCTGCTACGCACCGGGACCCCGCCCGAGTTGGCAATATTCCAGCACTTCTCGCCGGATGAAGTTGAAAGAACTCCATTCCAGGTCGTCCCAGCATCCGAGTATGGTCGAGATCCTCTCATCCTCCAGGTCGGATAGCTCGAACGACTGGTCGCCAATCGGTTGGAAGGCGCCAGGAACCCAGTACATTTTACTCCTCGCCTGCCACCTCCCGCCCACCATCACCACCTTCTTCCTCCAACTATTATCTACCCATGAAGGCATATTGGTGACGATCGGTGGAGGTTTCCGGGCGTTGAAGGACAGACAACCCCGGGACCCCTGCTTCCTGGAGTACGACAGCCTATCCAAGGACCGGAACTCGTTTACCGTTGGTATATTCATCCCGAAAAACTCGTACAAGCAGCCGAGGCTCAGTAGTCGCCTCCACTGGAGCCCAGGAAGCTGCGCGGGCGACACTTGCAGTGCACTAAGCATATACTGCACGAAGTTTGGCAGCGGGAGTGAAAGCCCATGCCGGAACTGGTCCTGATGCGCGGCAACCCAACCCGCCTCCGGGTTGCAGGCCGACTCTCCAGGATTCAGGGGCCGCAGCAGAACTTCATCCGGGATACCCCACGTTTCCCGGAACGCTGCAATCTCTCCAGGGGTCATGCTCCCCTCCGGTTCATCACACACCACAGCATACTTCCCTATGCCAATGGTGTAGCTCGCGGCTGGAGCATCTGCAAGGCGCACCCCGTGCGGTATTTCAGTCTCCGAGGATTCAGCCCCGGAAGACGAAGACGAGGAAGGAGACGAAACCCTGCTCCCGGAGCAGTCGGCGACTTCGGTCTCCGGGGATTCCGAACCGAACCAGTCCTCCAGTCTCTCCTCATCGTCCTCGATAGGACCCCTGGCAGCCGATTCGGAAGCCCGGTCAGAACCTGAAGATGACATCTTAACCTAGGGGAAGAAAACAAAACCCTAGCGCTCGTCAGCAACAGGCTACAATAGCACCTTCTACGGCCTCTCCCCAAGTTCGCCGCAGAGCAGTTCCGTCAGCGACAGAGATCCCTCCCCCCCGCCGCAAAACAACAAAGCCAAAAACAAGAACAACATCGGGGCAAAGAAATCAACAAACTTACCGATTAGTATGCTCAACCGAGGACAATCCGCCCTGCGAAAGCAGCAAGCAATGGTAGGAAGAGAGTAGGGAGCGCTCAAGAAAACGGATCTCGTGGGGCAAAGTGATCGCCGGATTCCTCTCTTTCTCTTAGTTTCTCCAAAGCAAGAAGCAACAACAGAAAGGAGAGCAAAAGAGGCCTTTTTATAGAGGGGTCCAGTGCCCTAGGCAATTGAAATCCCTCCAAAATAAGTAATCACAGCAACTCAAACGCCTGCGAATCCAGGCCCTCCATCTCAAAACCGCCCCCTGATGGCACGTGTCCTAGCATTGGTAAACTGCCCATGCCATCATAACTGACGGGACTGATGGACTTCCTCTTTAAATGCATGACAGCCACTTGTCCCACACGCTGGCGACAGGAAGGTAGGAGCGGGAACCGAGGATTCAGGCCCTCCCACGCTTCCCCAGATCCCACGGTTGCACACCATCTTCTTCGTATATCTTGAAGACCTCTCACCGGTGGTAATCATCCAACCGCTTCGAGAGTATCCATCCGGGTATGAGCAATGGGGGACCTCGTCTCAATATGGCATGTCGCCCGGTCGAGGTCCGCCCGGCACCATGGCAGTTCACGGTTATGATCATTCAACCGGCTGCATGGCTTCTTCGTTGCATATCACCGGAGGACTCGTCTCGATATGGCATGTCGCCCGGTCGAGATCCGCCCGGTCCGTAGCAGTTTGCGGTTAGGTATCATTCAACCGGCTGCACGCCATCCTACTGGAGACCTCGTCTCGATATGGCATGTCGCCCGGTCGAGGTCCACCCAGTTACATCTCTCTTGGGGGACTCGTCTCGATATGGCAGAACGCCCGGTCGAGATCCGCCCACCGGTTAGGACGCATCCAACCGGCTCGAGAGCATATTCCGGAAATAGGATCCACCCGACCCCATGGTATTTCACTGGGGGACTCGTCTCGATATGGCAGGACGCCCGGTCGAGTTCCACCCTGTACCATGGCTAACCCCGGTCATGAGAACATTCGACCGGCTTGGGCTTTATACACCCGGGTGAGTTTACATCTAACCCATGTACGCTTGTCCAGCAGGATAAAAACCCTGCATCGCACCAGCTGCGGCAAACGGGGGCTGCACGGCGAGCCTTGTCACCTCAACGCCACCCCCCTACCGGGAATCCACCCGGCCCCATGACATTTCACTGGGGGACTCGTCTCGATATGGCAGGACGCCTGGTCGAGTTCCGCCCAGTACCATGGCTGACCCCGGTTGAGAACATTCGACCGGCGGGCTTTATACACCCGGGCGAGTTTACATCTAACCCATGTACGCTTGTCCAGCAGGATAAAAACCCTGCATCGCATTGAACCGCGATCAACATGGGGCTACACGGCGAGCCTTGTCACCTCAATGCCACCCCCCTTACCTCAACGCTTATTCAACACAAGCTGAGAAGAACTAGCAAGTGTTCACCGGTGCTTCAAACAGCCCGCAACACCGGGGTAATCTCCCTGCAGCCTAGCAATATGGGACTCGTCTCGATATGGCAGAACGCCCGGTCGAGTTCCCATACTCTTGGACTCGTCTCGATATGGCAGAACGCCCGGTCGAGGTCCAGTACTGAAGTTCACCTGGGACCCGTCTAGATATGGCAGAACGCCCGGTCGAGGTCCCATGAACTTCACCCCGTCCGCTTCGGCAGATCGCCCTGTAGAGGCTCAGTGAACTCCGCTTTGGCAGATCGCCCGGTAGAGGCTCAGTGAACTCCGCTTTGGCAGATCGTCCGGTAAAGGCTCAATAAACTCTGCTTTGGCAGATCGCCCGGTATAGGCTCAGTGAACTCCGCTCCGTTTCGATTTGGCAGATCGCCCAGTTGTGACCCAGTGAAGCTCAGCCGTGTACCGATAGGGCAGAGTGCCCGGCCGAAATTCCGTGCACATCTCTTGCATGGCGGATTTCAACGCCCCATTATCATCCCATGCATGCACAAATCTCTTACATGGCGGATTTCAACGCCTCATTATCATTCCATGCACACATCTATTGCATGGCATCATGGCATTATCTCATACACTCTCCGGGTTCCACCCGGCTCCATGCTCATAGCACCACAACACTTAAGCATATTATTGCTTATATTACAAACGTGCTTATAAACTATTGCTTCCCATCGGTAACAGGTACTCACCTCGGTCACGCCCAATCTTTAACGCGGACTTGGGGGACTGGGCACCGGTAGGTTGGTAACCCTGCGGGTCTGCGGGACAAGAGCAAGACAGATTTAAGTCCCCATTCAAGATTGCACTTGACCGGGAACTTGGGGGACTTGTTGACAGTAGCCGCAGAGAGGCTACAGCAGGCCCACAGACCCGCAGCAAGTGCACCAGGGCCCGGCCCAAGGCTCGGGACCGGATCACCAGCACCCGGCCTCGGGGCCCAGCACTCTATCCTGCCTCCAGGGACCCTGGGGCCGGGGGCGCCAGCCTGCCAAAGAGGGCACCAGAAGGTACAAACAGAAGGGAGCCAGTCCCACATCGAAGGGTGAGGCCAGCCCTCACCCCCAACCACCTATATAAGGGCCCCAACTACCCGCTTTATTAGGTAACTTATCTCTCTCCCTGCTTACATACGTGCCTTGGTTATATATATTTCAACTATACTAACTTAGACATCGGAGAGGAGAAGGCCGGCCCGCCCGGTATTCCCCTTAGTGAGCAGGATTGCAGGAGATCAAGTTGGATTCATCAAGTATCTACTAGGCCCCCGGGTTTAGGCAGAAACATACGTAATGAAGCTTATGATGCCGTATGGATATACAAGGAAAAGATGCGATCCTACCATGATAAGATGATTCGAGCAAAAAAGTTTGAAGTTGGACAACATGTTCTCTTATTTCACTCTCGACTCAAACTTTTTCCCCGGTAAGTTACTCTCTCGTTGGGTCGGACCCTTCATCATTACGCAAGTGTTTTCTCATGGAGCCGTGGCAATTCAAGATTTAATTACTCGCAAGACCTTCAAAGTCAATGGCCATGGACTCAAGCCTTACTACACACCTTTCTATGCAATGGAAGAAGGAACATTCCTCGATGAGGCTCCAAGAGCGCATACTGCCGACAACACCTCTTTGACCTCCTAGCTACCGAACTAAGCTATTTTGGACAATGATCAACACATGGAGAAGAGTCTAGACTAAAGGACTATAAACACTTAAGCGCTACTTGGGAGGCAACCCAATTCACCTAAGAAAAACGAAGGAGCCATCAACGAGAGTTTGAAATTTCTAGCCCTTCTCTTTTTACTTAGGTTGTGATGTTATGTTTAAATGTGTTAGACTATGGCATGCTTTGGAAGTTACTTGCTTTATTTCTATGCTTACATTGAGGACAATGTAATTTTCTAAAGTGTGGGGTGGGATTACATGTTTCGTTTATGTTTTCTAGATAGATAAACATGCAACTCACGTTTTAGCGTAGTTTTATTTGCTTTGAGTCATATATTGAAAAAGGAAATACAAAATAGAAAATTCAGAAAATTGTTCCACAAAAATAGTGTTTAAATTGTTGTTTCGAGTCTTAGGATGCCCCTAAATTGTCAATGATGTTTTTCTCCTCTTTGAACACACAGATGATAGTTGTGCATACTTTAAAACTTGTGAGTTTCATGAATAATGTACATTGGTAGGAGCATGTAAGTTTTGTTGATTAATAAAGCATGCATGTTTTAGCTAGTTTGTTTCCATAATAACCTTGTAAGCTTTAGAGACAAATTTCTTTCTTCATGAGTGTTAAATTCCTGAAAATTTCGAGCCTGTTAGTTTATAAACCTCATTATTCTTTGCATATTCAACGATTATGTGCCATAGCTTTTTAAATTAACTCTAGAATGCTAGAACTTACTCTTGTTGATTTTCAAAGCGTTTTATCATAAATAAAACCTTGATTTTGAAAAGGATTGAAAAGATCTCTTATGTTTACCACCATAGCCAAAAATAGCATATGCCCTATTTGAGCCCGTCGTGGGACACCTTAGTAAATCCCCTTTGAGCCCACGTTTAGCCTCTTCTTTCATCACCCTTAAACACTTTCATTGAGCTTTGTATAGTCATACCTTTACCTTGTCTCATGGATACGGCAAAGCTTGATTTTTGAAGGAGTTTTCGCGTGAAGTGATGAAGAAGAACAAGTCTGGGCTAGACTTAGCCATGAAAATATATATGCAACAGTGTGCCTTACAAAAGGAAAGAGAATTTTGGATCAAAATAAAAAGAAAAGAAAGAATCTGAGAGTATGAAAAGAAAAACAAGGGCACGGTTTTGAAAAGAAAAGCATGTTTTAAATCTAGAAAAGTGTTGTGAATTTGGAGTGTGTATACATGTGAAGGTCTAGTATTGTTTAAACTTCGACCTTTATTCGTTTTCACAATGTTTTTGGGGAGAAAAGAATGAAAAATGGGTCCAACAAGACGATATCCGGCCCTTGGCGAGAAGATATAAGGATAATTGAGCTTTGTTAAAGGCCACAGTGATGCTTTGATACCTCCTTATCCAAATTTCGAATACCTCGTAGCCTAACCCCATTACAACCCTTTTAAAGCTCTTTTCATGATTCTTAAGATAGGTTAAAATTGATTTGTAGAGTCCTTCTCAAGAGTAAGCATATAGTTTTGGTCATTGGTGCACATAGTTGTTACATGAGGTTTTTCTATAAACATTTCACAAAGAGCTTTCGATTTCTTTGACATATGCAAGTTGTTTTCGTGTCTTATCTTTCCTTTGCATATACTTATGTGTGAATACCATGTCTCGAGTGAAAAGAAGAGAGTATCCCTAGTGAGGAGGATCTAACTAGCCATACATGTCTTCATGCTTATATGTTGTTCTTGCATGTTCATATCGATGTTACATGTTCATGAAACTTGAAATTTTCGTGCTTAGCATTCTCATGCATCAAATTGAAAGTTATGTGTACATACGAGCCTGAGACAAATCATTAGGGGCAATAGTTTGTTTGGAGTCTTAGTTTCATTTAGTTTTGCTAAGGGACTAGCAAATGATAAGTGTGGGGTAGTTGATAGGAGCACAATATGCGACGATATTAATATACTTATACCCTCGTTTATGCTTCGTTTAACCCTTATTTATCTAAGATAGAGTCATAATATAGTTTAGTGTTGTTTTGGTGGAGTTTTGGAAATATGTGCTTAATTGTCCGGAAAATGACTAAGTATAGAAATCTGAGCAAATAATGTGAATTTTGTCTTTTTCGTGATTCTGAGACTTGTGTTAAAGTGACTTATCCTTTTCCAAATTTGATGAAATTTGGTATGCATATAATTGGCAAGATAAAGTGTATTTTGTCAAAATGTCAGATCAATTGGAGTTCGGAAGTCGCCCAAAAGATGGATGCAACTTGGCAGTTTGAGCAAAATGATCCAGGGACTACCAGGATTTTCCTGGCACTGTGTCCTGACTTTCAAAAATTTTGTACGATACATCACTAGAAACTAGGAGGCAATTCATATATCGATGGAAAGCTCTGTATGTCTAGTTTCTCCAGGACTTGGAATCGCATCAATCGGAGCAACGAGGAAAAGGTTATGCCCATTTCAAGGCAGCAAGATCACTGCCCTGCCGAGAAAGGAACCTACTGCCCATTTTTGCCACTTTCTACATTTGTGTATCAAAGGGGCATCCGAATGTGTCAAATGGGAGTTTCCAAGCTTAATGAAGATAGAGGATTCAGCCAAGCAAAAGAGAAGTGCAAAATATGGAAAGAAGAAGTTCCCTAGTCTGGATAGGAAAAGGAAGATAAGGCTGCAATGTCTAGGAAGCTTCCTACCATGTCCAAGACAAATCAGAAAATCTGTAAAGCACATGGACAAGGCATGTGACAAGTCCTAGGTGAGAGAATCTAGCAGCTGCAATTGTGGACTACGAGAAGCTAGGAGCTGCAATTGTGGACTAAGGGAAGCTTGCAATAAATTTCACTTATTTCCTGGGCACATCATCCAAGTTCCACAGACTCTCTCGGACAGCTCACATTGAACCAGAATTCGAGCCATATATGGATAGAAAGATATGGATGTCTAGTTTCCAAATCCACCAGAATTATCTCAATATCTATTTTGTAGAGAGAGTTATGCCCGAATCAAGACACAAAGTTCAAAGCTGCCGAAAATAAACACATGTTTCCTCCACCAATAAACCACCACCAACAAACTTCCACCATAAATCTCCACCTATATTGCCAAACTCTCCCATTTGCTTCCTCTATAAAGCTTGGCACAAATTCAGAATATATTATCTCATCTCTCTCACTTTCATTAGTCAAAACTCTAGCAAAAAATTCTCTCAAGTTCTAGTATAGAAATTTACATAGCCAAAACACCATCCATTCCACCACCACAAATCGTATCTGATCCTACCTTCAACCATTCACTTCGCCACACCATCCGAACTTCATTCTTCAAGGTGTCCTTAAAGTGTGATTATACCACCTCATGACTTGTATTTTCTTATGTATAATGTCTATGTTATATGTAGCTAGAAACTTTGATTCTTGGTTTTATAAATTTGTATTGGATTTCCGAATTCTATTTTGGTTTTTATGAAACAATTTTACAATTGTAACATGTTTAAATTCGTGTGTTAGACATAGGGTAGTAGCATGTTCATGTATTTTTAGGTTGTTATTCGATTAGTTTCATGAATTCGTGCATAAAAATCAATGTTTAAATGAAGCCACGACCATGGTTTTTGTGTAAGTTGCGATTTCATTCACCATAAGCAAATCTAGGATCAAGTTAGGCATTGAGTAAACTTGATTGTAGGATGCTTAGTCAGTGGTTAACATAATTCATAGAAACTTGCATGTTAATAAGATGTTGACGTGTAATATCCCACATCGGCCAACGGAGAGAGAGTACTGTGTCTTATATGTACATGCCTACCATCATCTTAAACGACGCGTTTTGGGGGCTCAATGGCTTCGAAGGGGATGAGAACATTGAAGTTAAGCTTGTTGAGTCCAAAGCAATACCAAGATGGGTGACCTATTGAGAAATTTCTCTAGAGCTCCCAAAGACAAAACCGTGAGGGCGGGGTCCAAAGCGGACAATATCGTGTTATTGCGGAGCTGGTCCCGGGATATGACAATTTGGTATCAGAGCCACTCTGTCGTGTGGTGCGAGTGTGCCGACAAGGACGTCGGACCCTAAGGGGGGTGGATTGTAATATCCCACATCGGCTAACGGAGAGAGAGTAATGTGTCTTATATGTACATGCCTACCACCATCTAAAACGACGCGTTTTGGGGCTCAATGGCTTCGAAGGGGATGAGAACTCCGAAGTTAAGCTTGTTGAGTCCAGAGCAATACCAAGATGGGTGACCTACTGGAAAATTGCTCTAGAGCTCCCAAAGACAAAACCGTGAGGGCGGGGCCCAAAGCGGACAATATCGTGTTATGGCGGAGCTGGTCCCGGGATATGACATGACGCCATACTTAAAAGCATTTTTTTGATTTAAGACCTTCGTATACAATTACTTTTCATATTTGATTTCGACGTTGCGTGTTTTCAAATATGATTACTATAATTTTAAGATTCGACGTTACGTGTTTTCTAAATACTTGTGAAGTCTAGTAATGATTAGATAACCGTTGAGGCCCTAATTGAAATCGGAATTGAATAGAGTTTAGGAAACTTAAAACAAGTTGCTACCAAGTCTTGCATGATATTCTTGTGTGTTCTTGTGTTTTTGTGCTCTGTGTTGTGTGAAAGATGATGATCACTTGTAAATATTAGATTATGATTTATTTTCTTGTTTTGTCTTTATTTTCGTAAGAATTATAATTGATTTTCAAACCTCCCCTAATTGATTTAAATTAACGCCTGTTATTGTCACTCGTTCACGCGCCAAGCCATCGATGCATGTACCTGCGCGCCCGCACGCCTGACCAGCCAAGCAGCGCCGCCAGTATCCGATACTGGCCTGCGTTTGCCAAAAAACTACTACCGCTGCCGAGGAGCTTCCGGGTGATCTTCTGAGTGGTTGCAAGCATTCTAGCTGCGTCCTAGAGATACTAGGAAGAGAGAAAAGCATGAGAAGACCAAGACCAAATCAAGCAGCCACAAGGAAGAGGTTATCCTATGAAGAAAGGGAAACCTTGCCGGTTCTAGGGAATAAGTACCTAGTGTGACTAGGGAAGCTTGCAGCTAGTTCATTGGACTTTAATCCATCAAGAAAACATTGTTAATCCATTAAGGAGTCCATTAAGGTTGTGATCCAAGTAGGAAATCGGCTGAACAAGAGTCTAGAAGAAGAAAAACTTGGCCGGCAAGGAAACCTAAACTTAATCGGTTTATGATTTGTGTTCCCTAGTTGCTGCTGGCCTTGTACAATTTTCCCCCTATAAATAGCCACTGATTTCCTACAAAAAATCTATCTCATCTCAAGCACAAATACTAGCCAAAAGCTCTAGCTAAAATTTAGAAGTTACTACACCAATAAGTGCATCAGATAACAGTACACAGTCAACGGTTTTATGGCAGAACATTGTATGATAAGAGAAAGTGAATCACATAACAGTTTTTAAGAGCAGTTCGTTGTGTGATCCCATAAAAAATTTGAAAGTTAATTTTACAAAAAAACTGCACAATGGTTTAACCATATTTGTTGTGCGTATCATATCGAAAAAGGCGGCAACCTCCCCTCATAAGATTACTGAAATATGGGTTGTAATCATACAACATAAAATACAAAATACATTGTGTGAACGTATTTCTTCAGAGATTCACACAAAAGTTTTTCATTATCTGTTGTGTTATAAATTTTTCATGTAGGGTTCTGCCGATCGTTTCCTCGATTTGGTGCTCACATTGTCTGTAACCATAAACCTTTGGGGAAGATAGCATATAGGTTTTTAATTCAACAACACAGCTATGAAAAAACTAATGTCTGATATTAGGAGAGAAAAACAGACACATAACAGTTTTTATTTCACTGTTGTGGAAATACAACTCTCATGTTTTAGGATGATCAAAGCATTTCCTCAATTTGGCACTCACATTCCCAAAAATCAACAAGTTTTGTGTAAGATAGCCTCAATGTTTAATGACCCAACAGATTTTTTCTAATACCGTTGTATGAATATAAAGCAAAAACGTATCTATGCTTAAACTTCCCTATGGAGAGCTAACTTATTGAGAGATAAAGGATCCAATTTTTTTGCATGATCTCATACACCCCATCTTTGTGAGAGTGTGAGAGTTGACGCATTGAAATAATAAGGTACGAGAATGTAGTTAGACGTTTTTCTTTTAGATAAATATTGTCAATTTATGATTGATCCATCCGATCAAGACCCAAACGTTATCAAAAATTCGAGAATTTCGTACCATGACCTTATTTCAATACGGTGATCACATTCAACGGTCGAATATTTATTTTATCGAGTTTAGTCAAGTTGCTCGTTTGAATTAAGATTATGCCTACTAATGTCATATAACTTGTTTGTTAGGTTATACATAAGTGTGTACCTTTCTAAACTAACTATATGAAGGAAACGAAAAAATATAGAAAACAGGCCATACGATGTAATTACGATATTGAAATATGGATATGGTACGAAACTCACTCATTTTCGATAACTTTTTAGCCTCGATCGCATGGGTCAACTCTAGTTATGCCTGTTTAATTGACCGTATTCATACAACAGTAGTATTTAGATGTATTGTGTGACTGTAATCATACAAGACTAATATTTAAATGCGTTGTGTAAATTTAGAGTTTAGAGTTTAGGGTTTTTGGTATTTGTGTTTAGAGTTTAGGGTTTAGGGTTGAAATTCTAGAGGGAAAAATTTCCTCTCCTTTTTTTAGTTTTTTTTTTTGGGATGAAGGTTTTGGACACTTTGATTTTAGAGGGAAAATTCCCTCTCATTGTGCTTATTTCCCTCTCTTTTAGTTAAGTTACAATATTGCTATAAGACAACTAAATGAACATAATATGTTGTCTCATTCATTTGTAGTTGTTACATAAGATAGCTTCAGGGTGTTTACACTACAAAAAAGAATTCAGTTAGCCACTGAAATTCGCCACGGCGAGCTTTTGTCGTCGCCAATAGTCTAAGTTTTGCAACGGCGTTGCGACGGCATAACTATAGTCGTTTAATATGCGACGGTATAGTGTCACTGTGGTATAATGTTAAGAACTTTGCGACAGCAAAATATCGCCGTAGTAGAATGTTACCAACTTTGCGACGACATATTTTTACCGTGATAATAAATAATAAATCTTGTGACGGAAGGTCTTATCGTGGCAAAGTTCTTGATTTTTTGGGACGGCACTTCTTATGCCATAGCTGAAACTGGATAAATACATTGTTTTCTTGCTACGGTGTTATTTTCTATCGCTAGTTATTTTTTTAATTTCTTTTTCCTACTACAACCATATTTTCATAAAACTTATCACACGAAAACGCTATTACGTACCTTTAGATGACTTTGTTTCGTCGACTCTTCCAAACATTAAGCTCTCAAATAGATGAGACGTAATCAACCATGTAAAAATTTGGGAACGTTTACCTCCTGATACTATGGCTCCCTATAGAGAGAGATAAATTTAAATAAGGTTGACTGCATCGATCGGGGCTCTACCTTTGTCGAATTTAAGTGATTTTTTTACCATCACCGTATTTCATCATAACGATCAAATTCTATTTCATAGCGTTTTTCAAAATTTGACTTATTTTATATAGTTGTTTCGAAAAGTTGTACACTTAAGTGTAATCTACTAATCAAGTTATACTGCATTAGTAAGCATGTTGTCATTATAATGACTAAATTCACAAAATGAAAATTTTAACCGTCAAATGTGATCGTTATAGTTAAATATGAGTAGATTAGAAAAATCAACTCGTTTCGTGAACGTTCGATGCTCGATCGAAACGGTCAAGCATATTTTCATAAAACTTATCACACGAAAACATTATTACGTACCTTTAGATGACCTTGTTTCGTTGACTCTTCCAAACATTAAACTCTCAAATAGATGAGATGTAATCAGCCATGTAAAAATTTGGGAACGTTTACCTCTCCACACTATGGCTCCCTATAGAGAGAGACAAGTTTAAATAAGGTTGACCACATCAATCGAGGCTCTACCTTTGTCGGATTTAAGTGATTTTTTTACCATCACCGTATTTCATCATAACGATCAAATGCTATTTCATAGAGTTTTTCAAATTTGACTTCTTTTATATACTTGTTTAAAAAGTTGTACACTTGAGCATAATCTACTAATCAAGTTATATCCCATTAGTAAGCATGTTGTCATTATAATGGCAAAATTCACAAAATGAAAATTTTGACCGTCTGATGTGATTGCTATAGTTAAATATGAGTAGAGTAGAAAAATCAACTTGTTTCGTGAACGTTCGATAGTCGATCGAAACGGTCAACCATATTTTCATAAAACTTATCATACGAAAAGGCTATTACATACCTTTAGATGACATTGTCTCCCCATAGAGAGAGATAAATTTAAATAAGATTGACCGCATCGATCGGGGCTCTAACTATGTCGGATTTAAGGGATTTTTTTATCATCACCGTATTTCATCATAACGATTAAATGCTATTTAACAGCGGTTTTCAAAATTTGACTTCTTTTATACGGTTGATTTTTCAAAATTTGTTCTACTCGATGAATCAAATGCTGCCCCCTCAAAGCGGGAAATTTACCTCCATTCACTTTGGATTTTCGAACATATATGTGTTAGAGATCCCACAATAGTGTTTTTCTCTACTGATGTGCAATTATGTTGAGGTTACCACAAGTAATCTCCTAGTGCAAGAGAAGAAAACTAGTGTTGAGAAAGTTCTATTGTGTGAAAGAAAACCTATATCTATGCCGAACTACCCAAAATTATGGTAGGCGGCGAATTTCCCTCTCCCCAAATTCTCTAACTCTTCAAACCCTCACGGCCTCACGTTTTCCCTCTATTTCTCACTCTCTCTCTCTCCAACCTCTCTTCTCACCCTTAAGCTCTCTGAAACTCTCATTCTCCACAAAAAAAAAAAAAATCTCCCTCAGCTCTCAATCTCTCCTCTCTCCCTCTCCCTCCTCTCTCCTCTCTCCTCCTCCTCTCTCTCGTGAACCATCTCCCCAAATTCCTCAAATTCGAACCCTAGTTTCTCATGGCTGACATCCTCAGTCCATGGCCGCCAAGAAGCAGCGACGTGTTGCGATTTGAGACTCGTCATGGCCAACATATCAGAGGCTTTGAATTCCTCGCCGTCGTATCGGTGGAGAGTTTGTGCAACTAGATCTCCATATCTCCCTCACCTTCCTTCTTCTTCAGCTCCGCCGTCGAGATTCAGTGTCGTCGTTTTCTCTCCACCATCACCAGCGGCACTTAGGTACCCGTCATCTCTTTCTCTCTGCCCACTCCTCCCCTGTTTTGGTGATAAGCCCTTCATATGAAGATTTGAGGATTTTCTCTTATTTTTTTGTGTGGTGGTGGGGAAGTGGTGGTGGTAGAACTTTGTTGGTCTCTGGTGCTGAGACTCAGGTTGTTCCACATATGTTAAATTGTGGAGGATTGGTTATTGATTAGAGTGTTTTGGATTAGAATAGAACAAGGGTTTTTTTAATCATGCATTGTTGTATGCAGAGTTACTCATACATGAAGCTAGCCAGTGATAAAAGGCACACTTTCCAGTCCTCCATTTGATCTGAATTTCAATCAGACCCAACAAGATAAAAGAAAACATCTCGTCTCTGGCGCAACTAAAGTCTTAAACTTTAGCTCTCCAATCTCCAACGTTTCTAAAGTCACAGAGAGATATTACTCTACAGCCCATTTTTTGTTTTGATTCTGTCGATTGTAGAGTTTGGTTGAATTTTGAAGTGATGGTCAGATACTGATGGTTGATCCTACTACCGGCAAGCACAACTTGTTCTGCTTGTTACTCCAAGTTAAGCAATCAGTGTTTGGCTGTTTAGGTCCTAACTTAGGAACCACCTAATATGTTGCATTCTTGAGTTGATATCCGCAGTAGGATGGTGGCTTGCAGCAACTAGACTATATATATCACACACACACACACACAAAAGCTTATGATTAGAACGCAGTCCCATAAAGCATGGCATATATTCAGAATGTATATATTGTTTGATCCTACTACCGGCAAGGTGGTCATCAGGGGACATAGGAGATGGAAAACAAGCTTATTATACTGTTTTCATTCTTGTGCTAGTGTTATACTGATATATGTGTATGAACTTGTGTTTATTCTCTCTCTCAAATGTCTTAAAGATCAGGTGAACAGCTTTACTGGTTTTCCTGAAAACGAATTTCTACTGTGCTCATTTTTCCCTTTTCATTACCCACCTTCCAGTCCTCCAATTGATCTGAATTTTTGATATGTTTTCCTTCTATTAGCTAACTATTGATCTAAAAAGTTTCAGCTTAATTCGTTGGACAATGAATGTTTGGTGATTTTACAAAGATTGATATGCATTTGGTTATATTTCTAGAAATTTTCAGAGAACCTTCTTTACTACTGATATGCTTGGAATGCTCATTTGTTCCATTTATTTTCTGTTCGTTTTATGCATGAAACTAGACTTACTAAAAGTCGTTTTAAAATTGATTTCAAGTTTTTTGGACTTAAAATGTTCACTTGGTGAATTTTCTAATTTGACACTGCAGCTTGTATTTCTTCTGTTTCATTCTGGCAACTCAGTCAGTTTTTCTTCAACTTTTGAAATACTTCCCGATCTCCAAAATGCCTGAAATTTTACTATGTTTCTCCTTATTGTGTCCACTTTTAGCCTGGAAAATTTCTTAGTACAGCACCAATGTGAAATACTTCCCGATCTCCAAAATGCCTGAAATTTTACTATGTTTCTCCTTATTGTGTCCACTTTTAGCCTGGAAAATTTCTTAGTACAGCACCAATGTGAAATACTTCCCGATCTCCAAAATGCCTGAAATTTTACTATGTTTCTCCTTATTGTGTCCACTTTTAGCCTGGAAAATTTCTTAGTACAGCACCAATGTGGGATAGGTTTGTGTTGCTTTTTGTGTTGTTTTTTGGTCTACATTGAATTGTGGGAGAATTATTTATCTTTGGGTTGACATACTTTTTTGGTTGCGTTTTCTAGTTTGGAAAACTTAAGTGCTGATGAGGATGGTCTGTGGCATCTTGTGCTCTGCCACATGATTTTGGGGAAGCCGAAGGTTGTGCTGCCGGGTAATGACATCACAAAGCAGGTACTTGAACATGAGCTGAGATAGGCTAATTTTCTAAATTATTCCCAAAATTCATTTTTTATGTATGGATTTGATTTTGTATTTATCATATTGTCCTAAATGTTAACCTCTTAGTTTTGGTAAATCACTCATGTTTTACATTATGTGAGGTGTTATTCTAGTTACCAGACAATAGCTAACTTGTGAGGATGCAAGATTGATAGGAGCATAAAATACGACGTTCTTAATATGTTTTTACCCCCATTTATCCAATGCTTAACCCTTATTTACCTAAGATAGAGTCATAATTTAGTTTAGTGTCATTTTGGTAGAGTTTTGGAGAATGTGTGCTTAATAATCAGAAAAATGACTAAGTATAGAAATCTGTAAATAAAGCAAAATATGTATTTTTCGTGATTTTGAGGCTCGTGCTAAACTGATCTATCCTTTTCCAAATTTGATGAAATTTGGTATGCATATAATTGGCAAGCTAAAGTATATTGTGTCGAAATTTCAAATCAATCGGAGTTCGGGAAGTCACCTAAATGAAGGTTGCAACTTGGCTGTTTGAGCAAACCAATCCAGGGACTACCAGGATTTTCCTGGGACTGTGTCCTGACTTCCGGAATTTCTGTGGGACACATCGCTTGGAACCAGAGAACGAGCCATACGCCGTTGGAAAGATCTACGAGTCTAGTTTCTCTGGGACTTGGAATCACAGCAAAATATTTTCTGAGAAAAAAGTTATACCGGTTTGAATGCACGAAGGTCAAGTCTGCCAAAAGAAGAAAACCTAAACCGAGTTCTACATGGATTTGGCTTACGAATGTGGACTGAATTCCATCCTTTGTGCAAGAGTTTTGGCTGAATTAATTCATAGAAAACCTAAAGAGATATTGCTCAATTATTCAGTCATTATCTTGGGAATTTTCGGCAGAAAATAGAGGAAGAAAATCGCAACAAATCCTGATCAAATTCGGCAGAATTCCTGTGCACGTCATCCAAATTCCACGGACTCTCCCGGACAGCTCACAATGAATCAGAGTTCGAGCCTTATATGGATAGAAAGCTACAGGAGTCTAGTTTCCAACCCAAATGTAATCACCTCAATATCTATTTTCTAGAGAAAGATATTCCATAATCTTCACTCGAAGGTCAAATCTGCCAGCAAGATAAGTTTGAGAAAAACTAGGTTTTGTGAACCGTAGTTGCAGCCACCCTTTGGCCTCTATATATTTGACGATTTTCACACAGAAAATATCTTCTTCTCTCTCACTTTTCACAAGCTAAAATTATGTCCAACTAGCACCACAAATCTTTTACAAGCCGAATCCACCATAGTTCATCACCACCACCGATCGCATATCATCACCACCGAATCCTCTTTGCCGATTCCTCTACAAGGTTTCTTTTAAAGTGTGATTCACTCATCTCTCATGGCTTGTAATTTTCTGTATAATTACTTAACTTTGTCTATGAAGTTTGTAAGGATTTGTGGTTTGTTATTCGGTTTTATTAATTTTACATTGGATTTCCGAAATTCTGTTATGTGTTTTGGTTTTCTTTTTGTTTAATTGATGAACATGTATATGACGAATTGATTGTATGGTAATAGGGCAGTAACTTTGTTGCATGATTTGATGATTTTGTTTGGTTTATTTTCTGAATTCGTATGCACAACAAGTTTTAGGGTTAAGAAAAGCTTTAGCTAGGCTGATCTTGGGTTTAATTCTTTATGTTGCCGAATCAATTTATGAAATAATTTATACACGAAGTTAAGTTATTTTGTATTGATATTAAGGGTAGAGTAGTTCAGAAAATATGCATGTTGAAGCAAGGTGAGGTGACGCCATACTTGTTGCATGTTTCCAATTCAACTCATTGTGCTTATGTGTTTCTTGGTTTAATTTCTACACGAAGTGTCTTTAAACTGATTAGCACTATGTTTAGGGTTATGCACGAAGCTAATTCTGAATAATTATGGAGTTTTGAATGATTAGATGAACCACGAAGGGCTCTAGTTGTAATTGGAACTAAATTGCATGAAATCGGTAATTCAAGGTTGCTGCCGTATTATTGTCTTTGATCGGTTTGTTATGTGCATGTGAATTTTTGTGTGATGTGTTTTGTTTGAAAGATGTTGATCATATGTAAATATATAATTTAGGTTTTATTTTCGTAATTTTCAGTAGAATATAGAATCAAATTTCAAATCCCCAATATGATTTTGTAATACTTTATGTGATTGAACGCCCTTGATTTCCCCGGATTGAACGATCCCTACTTGTCATATACTAACGATGACATAAGAGGGTAATATTTGTATGAAGTTGTTTTGCAGGTAGATTGTGCTCGTATTATAGCTCCATCAAAGATTCATGGCAAGCTTTGCCTTATTTTAGTAGATGCATTTAACCATCTTTATTGCTTTATTTGCTATAAATTCTAGCTTTAACCTGAACTGATCTAAGCATGTGGTACATGCCCACTAGATTGTAAACAAGCAATGTGTTTAGTATTTTCCTTTAGGATGAAGTAGCATGAAAGTTCCAGCCAATACATTGCTGGAGTTAATTGAATCGAGTGTGAGGCCAGATCCATACTTAAAGGTTATATTTCTTAAATTTTTTTTTCATTGCTATTTTGTTTCTGCTTCAGGTATACCTCACACTTGACGGGCCATTGCCACTCATCTCAGTTAAAATTTTCAGATCTGTCATACAACTTCTTTGTTGGTAGCATACCTTCGTGCTTGGAGTATCTTCCCAAGTACATTCCTAACTAAGAGTGACAATCTACTGTTATGTTTTAGTTGTACTGTATAGGTTTAAGGATTAAGGCTATCAAATGAATTGGGAAACTTCACATTCTTTTCATGTCCGGAGTAAAGTTATGACAATGATATCGATGATTTCGGTTTCTTTTGTAGCAATTTTGGTTTTACAGAAGCTACTGTTCATTTGGTCATTTTATGTAAAGCTAAGACAACAAACTCAATGACATGTTGTGTGAACAAAGTTTTCACACAACTAGATTTCTATGTTCATCAAACGTTGTAAGAATACAATAATCACACAACACGAGTTGTATGACAATCCAACTTTGTTTGAATACACAATTGAGTCTTGTTTGAATCAATGATCATACAACAAATTGAAATTTTGATGCAACGTTGTGTGATTATTCAATCACACAATAGGATATGGAAATAATTACGCTGTATGAATAACATATCACACAACAGGATAGAGAGAAAAAATACGTTGTATGAATAACATATCACACGAAAGTTTTCTACCGTTATCTGATCAAAATTTCACACAACATATTGTTGCACCGTTGTGTGATTCTCGGAAGAAAACCTGATTGCCGCTCGATACCTTCTCGGCAACTGCCGAGCAGCTTCCAAAATTCTGTCGATACTCACACAACGGTGAAAAACTTGGTTGTGTGACTTTTATCAGACAGCGCTCGTATACACAACGGTATCGGTAAGATTCAGACAATGGTTTTTTTTTTCCGTCATATGATGCAATTCTAGTCCAGAAAAATACCAAGCCGAAACCACCACCACCACTACCGAAACTTTATCCTTCACCTGTATCCCTTTGCCACCGGTTCCTGCATCCAGGCTTCACTCTTCATGGTTCTTAAAGTGTGATTCTACCACCCTATGGCTTGTATTTTTCTTCTATGTATGATGTCTATGTTGTATGTAGCTAGAAACTTCAAATTTCGGTTTTGTAAAACTCTATGTTATATCCGAATGTTTCTTTTCGATTATGATTGATTTTTGCAACTTGTAACATGTTTGAATTCGTGCATTAGATAATAGGGCAGTAGCATATTCATGTATTTTTAGGTTTTATTCGATTAATTACATGAATTTGTGCATAAAAATCAATGTTTACATGAGGCCATGGCCATAACTTTTGTGTAGGTTGCAATTTCACTCACCATAAACAAACTTAGGATCAAGTTAGGCGTTGAGTAAATCTAATTCTAGGTTGCTTAAAAAGTGGTTACCATAATTCATAGAAACTTGCATGTTAATAGGATGAGTGACGCCATATCTTGCTCATGTTTCCGATTTAAAGACTTTCGTGCATAATTACTCTTTGTGTTTGTCTTCGACGTTGAGTGTTTTCAAACATAATTAGTATAATTTTAGGATTCGACGTTGAGTGTTTTCTAAATACTTGTGAAGTCTAGTAACGATTAGATAACCGTTGAGGCTCTAATTGAAATCAGAATTGAATAGAGGTTAGAAAACGTGTCATGTGTTGCTGTCGAATCTTGCATGTTATTCCTATGTGTTCTTGTGTTTTTTTTGTGCTATGTTTTGTGTGAAAGATGATGATCAACTTGTAAATAGTAGAATATGATTTTAAATTTGTGTCTAGTAGTTTAGGGGCAGCCTTGCTGCCGATCCCAATTCTCCCCCAAAAGTGACGTTTGTGATATGTAAATATGTGAATATTTGTCTAACATTCTCATGTTTCAGGTACCCTTAATCTCAGGGTAGAACGATCCCTACTTATCATATACTACTAACGTTTCTTGTAGGGTTTATCATATACTACTAACTTTTCTTATAGAGCTTCCAGGCCAAGGCAGCACTGGCGGAGCCGATTTGGTCAAAAAGTTCATAGTCTTGAAGAGGCCTGGGCCCGACAACTTCCTGGACCGATGTCTAGACAGGAGCTCGAAGACCCGACCGGTTGATTCAGACTTGGCGTCATCGAGCAAAGCTGCCATAGACTCGATCGCCGATTTGTAGAAGAAGACCGGATTGACATCAAAGCTGTGTCATTATTTATCATGAGCTCAAACTATGAGCCTTTTTTTGTACATTATACCTATGATTGTGGAATACATACATATATATATATATATATATATATATATATATATTATAATTAACTTTTACTTTAGTTTAAAAGGTATGCTACGTAAGCCACAATGATAGGTTTTCTCTCTCTCAACCCTAGCCTCCCCATATTTCAACTATGGCCTCCTCTGGTCTCTGCTATCAGCCATGTTCGATCTCCCACGTTGACCCCTCTATCGGACAACGCAGCCTCCTAGCCTCATCCATCTCTCTGGCAAGTTGGATCAAGCAACCATGATCTCCAAAACCTTTACCAAGATTCTCAACTGAAATCGTTCCATCGCCGTTGGGGTGGTATAGCCTTCTAGGGTTTGTTTCCTGGGATGGAGAATTCAGGTCGAGCTCGACCACGATGTGCGATACTCAAAATTTTTGGAGTGTCCAATTCCAAAGGCTTGAGTGTAGGGGCGACCTGGATTAATCCACCATGTCAGATCTATTGTTTCGATCTGGTTTGGTGGTAGGTGAGCAAGGCGGCGATCTTGATGAGGATTGAGGCAGCTTACATTGTTGTGGCCGGTGTATAAAGCTTCAAGCTACAAAATCATGAAGGTTGGTCGTCCTAGTGTGCGTTGGTAAGCCAAAGCAGTGTAAGAGAGAGACGACCAAGATGGGTTTGTGTTGCAAGGGCGGCGGCGGCGGAGCAAAGAAGAATGCCCAGATCAGATGACGCGGTGGATGGCGGTGCAATTATGGCCGTGGCTGCGATGGAGGCTGAAAATATTACGACGGCTGATAGAGAACCGAATTGGGTACCCAAATATTTGGGTCAGCCCACCACTATTTGGAGGCCCAAATATATTGGGATGTCCAAATCAATATGGGTGCTCTTTTTGTTTGACAAAAACATGTGAGGGAAGTTTTGGGCCCAACTATGTACCCACCAAATAAACTCTAGCTCTCTAGGGTTTCGAATTTGGGATCCCGCTGGCTTGATCCAGCATCCTAAGTTCTGTATTGACATTTGTGATACCATCGATCTTCTGGAGTAGTACTAAAAGATGATTCGCGCTATTTTATAAGAGCGGAGCATGGAGTATTCAATGAATGGACCCATTTCTATATATCATCGTGGGTAATACCACAACTTCTTGTTCTGTCTGTATATGACAGCGGGAGGGTATGTAACCGCCATTCGAACTTGAGGCTAGAAGAAGTTTCTCTTGTTTTGATGATGCTCCAGAATGTGTTACGATACAATTGTATTCGACTTGCTAGATTGAGTTATATTTTATTTATAAAGTTCTTTCTTTTATTCAAAAAAAAATGAGCCTTTTTTTTTAATTATTTTGAGTCTCTAAATGACTCTTTTTATCAAAAGCTCTTAATTATACCAGAAACTGAGATTAAAAATCTCGGATATTACGGTTATTCTTTACCTCATATTCTTGTGAAACTTGCTTTGTAATTTGTGAATTTCAAAGGTTGATAATTCTTAGTTAAAAAAGGTTGATTGATCACTGTAGTAATTATTATAAGTTAGCTTGCATATTTTTTTTTTCTCAAATATAATTAAATTCACTGGTATTATGGATATATAATGGGAAAATTCTAAAATGTGACCCTAGCTTTAATTTTTGTGCTAACTAGTTACACAATAGAATGATAAGAAAGTAAGAGTACCCTAACACAGTGAAAATAAAAACCCTAGAGCCTCCGCCGTGTGCTCCCAACTAGAAGCTTTCTAGTCTATCTCAACCACCCTGTGGTTCTTGAATATTATCGCCTAATCTCCAATCCCATCACCCCTCAGATGGCAAATCTTGATGCCGTCACCCGTAGTTTCGCACAGTCCCTAGCCATTACAGGCAAAGATGGCGTGGATTTGTCTATCTTCCACGATGAGGAAGACAACGCTTTGGAGGAAGGTGGCCAGTTCTTCCTCCTTGCACGCCCCCTAACCCGCAAGCCTTTCACTGCATTTGACCTTAGATCCCACTTCAAGCGCATCTGGAGCTTGAAGACTCCTTCCAAGTTCAAGATCGTACAAAGGCGAGGTTCTTGTTCGCTTTCAATAGGTTTCAGAATGCCAAAAAAATCCCACTTGGTGGACCGTGGTGCTATGGAAGAGCTCCGATCGTTTTTCGCGACTATGATGGTATTCAAGATATCCACAAAGTACAAATGGTGAGCTTTTTTCTGGGTTCATCTCTCCAACATGCCTCCAAAGTTTGAGTGTCCAAATTGGATTAGGAACGTCGCTATGGTAGCAGGAAATTTCGTTGCCATGGACGACAAGGCTTGGAAAGCAACCCGAAACATTAGGGTTAGGGTTTCTCATGCCCTGAACAAACCCTTCTTTCTCCAGAAGATAATCAAGTTTTCTGCCTCTGTCGAACAAGAAGTTGCATTCTATTATGAAAACCTCAATGGACGCTGCAAAACTTGTAACCTCATATGGCATGAAGGGGAAGCTGGTCGCGTAGCTATGGAGGTACCCCCCAACACTCGAAGCTACCCAATAGTTCAGAAACTACATGCTGAGCTTCCTCCAACCACATATGGCTTATTCCGTTTTAGGGGATCTCTCTTTCGACCTTCTATTGCCAAACCACCTTTTGGGGAAGGAAGCATTAAGGCTCGAAAGCATATTCTGATAAACAAAACGATGATATCGCAAGTTGTTGATAACAACTTTGCTCTAGTTCCAGTGGAGGCATCTGCTGCTGATACAAGATTCAATGAAGCAGCATCTTCTGAAGATACTGTAACCAAACGTGTTAGAGCTTTTACTCTTTCCCCAAAGAAACTTGAACGATCGCTTCAGGGTCTCAAGGCAGGGACACAAACTAATGCTCCTACTAAAAGGCAAAAAATACCAATGTTTTCTGAGCAATTTACTGTTAAATTGCTTGGCCTAATAGAGTCACAGGGTGGAACTCTAATCCGCAAGGAAACTACTACATAGCTAAGCACAGTTGAGCAACCTATCAAAAAAAGAAAACTAGATCGACCTCAGGAGTCTCAAAACAAGAATCATTCTCTGTTAAAGAAAATATATGCTGCTGATGTTTTGTCTTACCTCTATGGTGGCGCACTTCCCAGCCCTTCCTCTGAGGGCAAGGAAAAAGTTTGAATATTTTTCTTCTCTAGATTTGCATCTCCAAGCCTTGTTTATGGGTAAGGAGTTTTTATTTTTTGCTTTTTTTTTGTTTCTAGTTTGGCTGAAATTTATACCTATTATCCATGATGTTTTTGGAATTAGGTTTTTCTTTTCCTCCGATGTGCGAAAGCTTCCGAATAGTCGACGGTCTAGCATATGTATCACGTTGGTATCCCGTATACCATAAAGCCTTGTACTATCCTGAAAATAGGTGATAGCGGGTGGATATGTAATGGTCATCTTAACCTGTGCGTTTTTTAAATGAATGAATTGTTTCTCGTCAAAAAAAAAAAATGTGAACCTAGCTTTATCGTACCCTATATAATGTGTACAGTGTAATCATACATTCTCCTTAATTTTAGAGCTAATTAATCTCATTTTTCCTCTTTTACCGTTAGAGCATCTTCAACAGACTCTCTATTATAACTCCTTAATTAGCTAATTTAGATAGCATATTTAGCTTTTTGTGAAAAATAATAGTTATATCAGACTCTCTATTATAACTCTATGTTATTTTTTAGCTATCTTGCTAGCCAAATTTGGAGAGCGTGAGAATAATTTTAGCAGACTCTCTATTATCACTCATTAGCTACTTTGGAGAACATATTTAGCTTTTTGTGAAAAATAGCAGCTATACCAAACTTTCTATTATAACTATGTTAACTTTTAGGTATCTCGCTAGCCAAATTTAGAAAGCGTGATAGCTAAAAGTTAAAATATTTAAATTTAATACATTCCTTATATGTAATTATATATAATTTATATATACATTTAAACCACTTTTTATTTATCTAATAAATATTTTAAATTCAAATCAAGCTAAAATAGGGAGAACTGATGCAGACGTATATCTAAATTGGCTAGCTAAAATGACTTTTTAGCTATTTTGACTAAAATTTAACTAAAATATGGTTAGCATTGTTGAAGATCCTCTAATAGCTAAAAGTTAAAACATTTAAATTTAATATATCCCATAGATGTAATTATATATAATTTATATATACAATTAAACAACTTTTTATTTTTTTAATGAATATTTTAATTTCAAATCAAGCTAAAATAGAGAGAACTAACGTATTTCTAAAATGGATAGCTAAAATGACTTTTTAGTTATTTTAGCTAAAATTTAACTAAAATATGGCTAATATTGCTGGAGATACTCTTACACTATAAATCAGATGTGCTCCTAAGCTTGAATGTAATTTCATAACATGTGCTCCAGCAGTGCTAGCTCGATAGTTTAATCAATCAATACATTTTTCCTTCAATTAACTTCTTTAAATATTTATAATTTGAAAACATGGATCTAATTTCATTCTACCTCCCTAGCATGTTTTTCCTCTTATTAAAATGAACTGCCCCTTTTGTCACGTTTTTATTTTTTCTCTCCAATACTGTGCTCGGTGGAAGGAAAAAAAGGAAAATAAAAACAGGTTTCTAGCTACGATTTAAATTAGAGGTGTACACATATGATCACCGAACAAGTACATCAAAGTATATAACCAATTAATTATATAACCAACTCTACATACAATTTGGAATTGATGAAATTAAAGATGTCCAAGTGTGATGTCGATGGAAATGATGCCGTGCGTTTACTTGAAAGTTGGAACTGCTTTCGTTTCCAAGACGATACTAGTCATACTAATCTAATTATAGCACGTAGCTAGCTCGAACCTGCGTAGCTCGAAGGTTAATTTGCTTGATTGTTTTTAGCTACCTTAATTGACGGACTCACCCATCATCCATTTATTTCTTCTCTTGTTTATTTTTCTTTTGGCTCCGTAATTAGTGGTGCGTGCAGCAGCCTGCTAGATCTGAGATAGCTAATAACTAAATTAACGATTCTGCGCATATATATCTATAGCTTCTTTAAAATGAAAACATGAACCAATCTGTGCGTTGGATCTTTTCACAAGTCAATAGTCAATTGATCTAGATCATATACACGTACATGTTATACATGTGTTGAAATTTCAAACCATGTTGTAAGTTTCGTCTCTAAATTGACATCGGCCTAACTATAGCTAGATATCACTCGATCATCACCGATCCATGCCATGCATATATGTTCCTATAAATACCCAATTCCATCAGCTTAGTTTTACAACCAACTCGATCTAGCTACACATATCCATAGAGATCGAGAGACCAAAAACAAGATGGCTTTCCAAGTTGCGGTCTTCACCATCCTAGGGCTAGCATTTGTAGCACAAATTGCGGTCGCGCAAAACTCGGTGGCCGATATCGTGACAACAGACTTCTTCAACGGAATTATTAACCAGGCTGCCGCTGACTGTGCCGGGAAGAGCTTCTACACCAGACAGGCTTTTCTCGATGCCCTCGGCTCTTACACTGATTTCGCTACCACCGGTTCCGCTGATGACAATAAACGGCAAATTGCAGCTTTCTTTGCTCATGTCACTCACGAGACTGGCCGTAAGTACCTCCTCATTTTCTCATCCTCCATCTAGAATGCATCATGTACGTATATACATATTAGCTAAAACTACGTACTAATATATATATTTATATGTTGGCCTTGGAATTAATTAAATTATATTGTTGATGCGTGGCATGGAATCAGATTTTTGCTATATAGAAGAGATAAATAAGGACACCTACTGCGAACCAAGCAGAACGGACTACCCATGCAACCCTGCCAAGCAGTACTACGGGCGCGGACCACTCCAACTCACCTGGAACTACAACTACGGAGCTGCCGGAAATGCCATTGGCTTTGACGGCTTAAACTCCCCCGAGACGGTGGCTTCAGACCCCGTGATCGCGTTCAAGACAGGCTTATGGTATTGGATGACCAATGTTCACTCTGTTATAGGCCAAGGATTTGGAGCCACAACTCGAGCCATCAACGGTGCCGTGGAATGTGATGGCAAATCCCCCGACACTGTGCAAGCTCGCATCAACTATTACACTGGCTACTGCAGCCAGTTTAATGTTGCTCCCGGTGACAATCTCTCTTGCTAGGCGTTTTATTAACTAAATGGAATAAATTAAATAAAACTGCAGCTTGCATGCCTGAAACATAATAGCATCAATCTCATCATCTAGGTCTCTGAAACATGATATGGATCGATATATATCACGAATGTATAAAGCCATGCATGAGAGGCGATCGAAGAATACCTCCTACTGTGTAGTCCATTTCCACACATCAAATAGTACATGAAATAAAGAGCACTATCAGAAAAGGGGTCATAGCCGACGACGCCATCTCGTCGGCCGTTTCCATTAAATCGTCGGCTATAGTCATAGCCGACGAAGTATCGTCGGCTATTCCGTCGTCGGGAATGCCCCGTCGGCTATAGTATAGCCGACGACACTGAGGCTAAGTCGTCGACTTATAAACCACGAAGTATAGCCGACGAACAAAGCGTCGTCGGCTATTATGAGAACATTGCCGACGATAGAGTCGTCGGCTATAACTCTCCCCTAACCCCTAAACCCCGAAGTATAGCCGACGACTCTATCGTCGGCAATGTTCTCGTAATAGCCGACGACGCTATCGTCGGCTATAAGTCGAGGCATAGCCGACGAATTAATTCGTCGGCTATAACCTTCGCCGGCACCGGAAACGGCTTATTTTTGCCGGAAACCGGGAGGTTATAGCCGACGAAATATGGTCCATTTCGTCGGCTATAACCCCTAAATATTTTTAAAAAAAATTATAAATTTTGCTCGGGCCCAATTCCACTTCGTCTTCGGTTTGCCTGCAGAAAATCCACAAATGTACATCCAAATAGCCAACAAATATCCACATCAATCCATCCGTAATATCCTACTGTACAAACCCCCTAACTAGCCATCTACGTACACTAACTACTCATCACCCCCTAAATGGATGGCGTCGTCGACGGGATCGTTCGAGTTCCGGTGGCTATGGCTACTCTGATCGCCTGGCGTACTCCGATGCGGGGGAGGAGTGGGGACGACGAAATCGGGCATCTGTGGCGGAGGCGGGGGCTCCTCTCCAGCTCGCTGGGCCTCCCAAGATTGCCGCATCCATCGGTACATCTCCGCCGCGGCCGCGTTGCTGGCCAGCTGCACCAAAGCCTGCTGCTGGAGCGCCTCCACCGCCCTCGCCAAATCCGCATGCGTCCTCTGCAGCTCTGTCTGCAAGTCTCTCCTCGTCGAAGCCGCACGCTGCGTGCTGGGATTGGCCGGCGTGTACTTCAGAACCCCATCTCCCGCCGCGCCTAGGCCTCTCTGGTAGAAGTAGTTGTTGCCAGTCCCTACCGCCGCGTGCATGATCTGAGAGGCCAAGCGCGGCTCAAGGGTGTGGATCGTGGAGGCAAACTGCACGATCGCCTCGTCGGACGCCCCTTCCCCCTGCGTCTCTCGCGCGATCCTCAAGGTGATCGCGTCGGTCTCCGCATCTATTCTCGCCTAATTGACAAGAAAATATAATAAACGAATTAATAAAAAAAAATATAAATTAATTTAATGAAACACTTTTATTGAAGATGGGCGAATACTTACCACTTGGTCGGGACGGTCCGGATACATCTGCGCATGAATCCACGACAACGGGCTCGGCGGTCGGTCCCTCCTTGCAATCTCTGCCCACTGCCTCCAGGAGCGGGCGCCGCCGTGGTGGGGGTGCTCGTTCCTCTTGCGGTTGTCGCTGTTCGTCTTCGAGATTTTCTTTATTATAAGAACGAACATATAAACGCAAATATAAATTAGTAAGTAACTTAAAATATTAGGAACTAACCAAAAAAAAATTATTAACTAATTTAGTTACTAACTAATTTAGTTTAATTAGTAACTAACTAACTAACTAATTTAATTTAGTAACTAACTAACTTACTAACTACCTAATTTAATTTAATTTAATTTAATTTAGTAACGAACTAACTAACTATGTAACTAACTAACTAACTTAATTTAATAACTAACTAACTAACTAATTAATTTAATTTAGTAACTACATAATTTAATTACTAAATAACATTTGTTTCTGCCTAAACCCGGGGGTCTTGGTAGATACTTGATGAATCCGACTCGATCTCCTACAATCCTGCTTACTAAGGGGAATACCGGGCGGGCCGGCCTTCACCTCTCCGATGCTTAAGTTAGTATAGTTGGAATATATATAACCTGGACACGTATGTAAGCAGGGAGGGAGACCAGTTACCTATTTATGGTGTTAGTCGAGGCCCATATATAGGTGGTTGAGGGTGAGGGTGAGGGCTGGCCTTACCCTTCGATGTGGGACTGGTTCCCTTCTGTTTGGATATTCTGGCGCCCTCTTTGGCAGGCGGGCGCCCCTGGTCCCAGGATCCCTGGAGGCAGGATAGACCGCTGGGGCCCGAGGCCTGGTGCTGGTGGTCCGATCCTGGGTCCTGGTCCGGGCTCTGGTGCGCTTGCTGCGGGTCTGTGGGCCCTGGTGTAGCCTCTCTGGCTACTGTCAACAAGTCCCCCAAGTTCTCGGTCAAGTGCAATCTTGAATGGGGACTTAAGATCTGTCTTGCTCTTGGCCTGCAGACCCGCAGGGTTACCAACCTACCGGTGCTCAGTCCCCCAAGTCCGCGTTAAAGATTGGGCGTGACCGAGGTGAGTATCTGGATCTTTGAATGGGCGTTCCTAAAGTATCGAAACGAGTCCCGGATGAACCATATTGGTGCGGGGCGGAGTTCACGGGAGCTCGACGGGCGTCCTGCCGTATCGGAAGGAGTCCCGGATGGACTTGCAGACTAGCCTTCGGGGAGGCCTGTTGGTGCGTGGAATAGGCCAACAGGTGCCCGAAGGGTGTTATGGCCGCGCTGAGGCGTTGTTTTAACACTTGCTAGCACTTCTCAGCTTTTGTTGTTTAAGCGTTGAGGTAATGTGCAGGTTTGTTAGCCTGCGGGGAGACTTGCTCTGTGTTAGAGAGACAATCTGCCCAGTGGAGTGGCGTTGAGATAACGAGTCTCGCCATGTATCCCCAAGGGTATCACAGTTCAGTGTGATGCAGGGTTTTTATCCTGCTAGACAAGAGTACATTGGTTAGATGTAAGCTCGCCCGGGTTTATAAAGCCCATGCGTTTTGAAGCCTCGCGTTGTTGCTGGCTCGTCCCTGCCCGTAGGCGTAGGGAATGACATCCGGTAGAATATTTTGGAGCTGGTTGAATGTCACATGCCCGGTGGAATGCCATAGTGCTGGGCGGATCTCGATCGGGCGGGCTGCCATATCGGGGTAAGTCCTCCAGTGAACTGGCATTCAGCCGGTGTAAGTAACCGTGACACGTCATGGTGTCGGGTTGATTCGAAGTTTGACCTTTGTGGAGCGAGGAGAGGGGATGCCTCGTTGCGTGCTCCTTGCTTACTAACTGTTGTTTGTGGGTGGGGCATGTGGCTGACATGCAATGAAGGGGGAGCCCATCAGTTCCATCAGTTTATGATGGCATGGGGTCCTTTATTGATGCCGTGGACACGTGTCGGCAGGGGGCGGACTGAGATGGAGGGGATCGACGGCTGGGGTTGCCTGACCTTTGTTGTTGCCCTATTTATCGTCTCATCTGCTTTCTTCCTGCCGCACTTTGCTTTCTGCTCTCCTCTTCCATCTTTCGGCAGAACTGAACTTTTGTTTTGAGGTTTAATGGCGTCTGGGAGGTCTGCGCATTATGGCAGTGGCGTTCGTGGGCCTAGGAGGCACGAGCTGCGGGATGGTGATGGGACGATTGTCTGCGACGAAGCAGTCAGAAGTATGGACGAGAGGGAGATTAGGGAGTTTCGGTCGAGGTGGGATATCAACTCTTCCGTTAAACTTCGAGGCTTGCATCCCGGCGAGCTGGCCTGTAATCCGGAGCCGGGCTGGGTCGCCGTTTTTGATGACCAGTTCCGCAACGGTCTATCGCTGCCGTTGCCGGGATTTGTCCAGTACATGCTGAGCTCACTGAATCTTTCCCCAGCCCAGCTTCCGAGCAATCAGTGGAGGCAGTTGCTTGGGCTTGGGTGCCTGTTCTGTTTGAGTTATATGGACTGGCCCACAGTTAATGAATTTCGGGCGCTGTACCGGATTTCCTACTGCAGAAAGGGCCAGTGCCGTGGTTGCGTGAATTTTGCCACGCGGGAGCATGGTGCTGCCATTACGCATCTGCCGGCGACGGTTTTGGATGGCTGGAGGAGGTCGGTGGTGCTGGCCGGTGGTAAGTGGCAGCGGACCTGGAGGGGTTATCAAGTGCCCGGGGCATATCAACCGATCGGGGACCAGACCTATGAATTGGAGAACCTGGAGAAGCAACGGTTATTCCGTTTGTTTTATGGCTGGGACCATGATAGCCGGAGCACCTATAATTTCACTCGGTGGAACGTGCTGGAGGTGCTGGGGATGGGGAGAAAACCTACTAACGGTCCTCGGCCCGCGCTTAAAGTTGAGGAGACTATCGAGCCGGATGAGGAGCTGATAGCAGCGCGGTTGATGGAGATAGGGGAGGAGGCCGCAAAAGTCGTTCTTGACGTGGCTACCCAGAAGCGTACGGAGCATGCAAGGCCGGTGCCGCTAGTGTTCTCGGACGCTCATTATGGGAGGCGGCCGGGCGGTGAGAACAATTCTCCACTCCGCATTCGGGAAGTGCGGGCGGAGGGCCTCCCGGGGCCAGACCCTGTGGCGCGGCAAATGGCAGTGCGTACCTCGCGGGAGACGGAATCGGTGGTTTTGCCCGAGCACCGTCGAAGCAGCCACAGTGAAAGTCCGGCAAAGAGAGCGAGGGTATTTGATGCGGGGGCGTCAAGCTCAGCTGGGCCGACGGGGCGAGCCATAGTCCCGACTGTGGAGGCGGGTGGTCGCAGGACTCAGGAACCGGAAACCGTTCGTAGCTCTGGTGGTGGATTTAGCAGGCTTGTGGCTGGTATAATCGAAACCTTGGGGCTCGACCGGGAGGGGTCCTGGACCGAAAATCCGGGTGAGAGTATGGCGGAGCCCGTGGGACTGGCTCTACAGGTAAATGTTTTTCTGTGAGTCCTCTTCCGTGATGTGACATGAGCTGATGCTCCTTTTGCTTTCTTTTTTTTTTTTTTTTTGCAGCTGGCTCAGAGGTTTTATGTCGCCGGCCCCAGAATGGAGGCTGCCGCTGTCCTGGAGAAGCGGGTGGAGGAGCTGGGTGTTAAGGTGGGTGTGGCGGAAGCCGAGCTTGCGAAGGAAAGGGAGGAAGGCGGCCGGCTGAGCGCGGAACTCGTGCGGGAGAGAGAGGAAGCCAGCCGACAGCTTGCCGCCCGTGATGGGAGGATTGTTGAGTTGGAGGCAAAAGTTTTGGAGCTGCAGGCCCAAATGACGGCGGTCGTTCGGGGACGGGAGAGGCTGGTGGAATCCGAACTTGCTGAAGTGGCCGATAAGGCCGTTGACGAGTTTCGGGAGTCGTCAGATTTTGAGGAGATGCTGGAGAAGGCTCGTACGGAGGGTATAAGTGACGCCTATCTGGAGTGGCGGGAGAAAGGGTGGCTCGACGCCGAGCGGATGGAGGCTGACATAGCCCTGATCGTGATGAGGGAGCAGGAGCGGGAGCTAAAAGGTGGCGGGTCGGGGGTTGTGGGTTCCGGGAGTGCTAGCTAGGTGTTTGCTCTGTACATATATCCTGTAATTGGTGTAGTCTCTTTAATGTTATAACTGCACATTGCAATGCTTGCCAATTACACTTTCGTTCCTTTATGATTGCTACTATCTAGGGTAAAAGCGTAGGTGTTCGATATTCCACGGCCTGGTAGAATAGATGCCCGTAGCGTCTATGATGTGGAATGTTGCCGGGCCTACGGCCGCGGTGATCTGGTAGGGTCCCTCCCATGTTGGCTGCAAGGCCAATGGCTTTTTCTGGACCTTCCTCATGACCCAGTCGCCGACTTGCAGCTTTCTTTCCCGGACCCTTCTATCGTAGTACCGGGCGACCCGCTGCTTGTAGGTTTGGTTTCGCATGTGCGCTCGGTCGCGCCGCTCCTCGATGAGGTCCAGGTTGAGTAGTAAGCCGTCGGCGTTTGTGTCGGCGTCGTAATTCTCGACCCTGCCGCTGGGTATCTCAGTCTCCACAGGGAGCACTGCTTCACTCCCGAATGCCAAGCAGAACGGGGTCTCTCCTGTTGCCTCTGCTGCTGTTGTCCGGATGGCCCATAATACCGCGGGGAGTTCCTCGGCCCAGCATCCCTTTTTGGCATCCAGTTTCTTTTTAAGAAGAGTTTTGATAATCTTATTGACCGCTTCTGCCTGGCCGTTGGTCTGCGGGTGTGCTACCGAGGCAAATAGCATCCGGGTCCCCAGGGAGGCTGTGTACTGGATGAGATCTGCGTTATTGAATTGCGTCCCATTATCCGTGATAATAGTCTGCGGCACCCCAAACCTACAGTAGATGTTTTTCCACAGGAATTTCTTAACCCGTTCCTCAGTGATCTTTATCAACGGTTCTGCCTCGACCCATTTAGTTTGGTAATCCACTGCCACAATGGCGTACTTGTATTGTCCTACCGCCACGGGGAAAGGGCCGATGATGTCTAATCCCCATTGTGCGAAAGGCCAAGGTGCCAACAGGATTGATAATGCGACTGCCGGGGCACGAGGTACCGAGGCGTACATGTGGCATTTGTGGCAGCCGCGTGATATTTTCCTGGATGCTGCCGCCATATCGGGCCAGAAATATCCCGCTCGGAGTGATTTGTGGGATAATGACCTTGCGCCGGAGTGATTACCGCATACCCCTTCGTGGATCTCTCGCATGATTGCTTCTCCTGCCTCCTTAGTCACACACCTCAGCTGGGGGAAGCTGTGGCCCCTTCGGTATAATTGGCCGTTAATGAGGCCATACCGGGCACACCGGAGGTGCAGCCTCCTGGCTTCCACCGCATCCTGGGGGCTGGTTTTGTCGGTCAGATACTTGACTATTGGGTCCATCCAGCTCGGTGGTACCTGTTCTACCGCGAATATTTCGGAGATGGTCTTGCTTATACTTGGCTTTTGGAGGGTCTCGATTTTAGCTCTCCGGTACTCTGGGGGGTAGTTTCCGGTTGCTAGCCTCGCAAGGGCGTCTGCATGCCTATTTGCATCCCGGGGAATATGTTGGATCTTGGTGCCGCGGAAGAACCCGATCAGTGTTTTGGCCAAAGCCTGGTAGGAGGATAGCTGAGGATCTTTAACCTCGAACACCCCGTTCATCTGGTTGACTACCAAGCTGGAGTCGCTGTATATGTCCATGGATGAGATTCCCAGCTCCTTGGCCAGTTGCATACCGGCTATGAGGGCCTCGTACTCGGCAGCGTTATTGGAGGTGGTAAAAAGGAACCGTAGTGCATACTCGTATGATTGGCCGTCGGGCGAGATTATCAGGACCCCGGCCCCACTCCGTTTGGCGGTTACGGAGCCATCCACGTAAAGTTTCCAGCCGGTTGGCAGGTCTGGTTCGATCTTGGCGGTTTGTTCTGCCCCTGCGTCCTCGAGCGGGGCGGGATGGTCTTCTACCGCCATTGGGGTGAGCTCACATATGAAGTCCGCAGCAGCCTGTCCCTTGATGGCCGTTCGTGGGGCATAGGTGATGTCGAATTCCCCTAATTCGACTGCCCATCGCACGAGCCTCCCGCTGGTGTCTGGCTTTTGCAGGATCTGCCGCAGGGGGTGGTTGGTATATAAGGTGATGGAATGAGCCTGGAAATAGTGCCGGAGCTTCCTGGCGCTAACAATCAAGGCTAGAGCCAATCTCTCTATATCGGGGTACCGGCCCTCGGCTCCTGTAAGTCCCTTTCCCGCGTAGTATACCGGAAGTTCGAGCGTGCCCTCCTTTCTGACGAGAGCGGCGGAGACGGCGGCTGCGGATGCGGCTATGTAAAGGTACAACATTTCTCCCGGCAGTGGTTTGGATAGGAGAGGAACTGCAGCCAGGTATGCTTTGATGGACTGGAACGCTGCCTCATGCTCCGCAGCCCAGAGTATCTTCCTGGTTTGCTGTGCCTTGAGCAGTTTAAAGAACGGGACGCACTTATCGGTTAAACGGGAGATGAATCTGGCCAGAGCGGCCAACCGGCCGGTCAAGATCTGGACCTGGTTTCTCTCTCCTGGTGTTTCCATATCAAGGATTGCCTGGACCTTCAGCGGGTTGGCTTCTATCCCTCGCTGGCTGATGATGTGCCCTAGAAAAAGACCCTCTGAAATCCCGAAAAGACACTTCTTCGGGTTCAAGCGCATTCCGAATTTGAGCATTTTACCGATGACCACGGCCAAATCCCGGACGTGGGCCCCCGCAGTTAAGCTTTTGACCAACATGTCATCAACGTAAACTTCCACGGTTTTGCCCATCTCTTGTTCCAGCATTTGGTTCACCATCCGTTGGTAGGTGGCGCCGGCGTTCTTTAGACCGTACGGCATCCTCTTATAGCAGTAGGTGCCTCGGTCGGTTGTGAATGACGTGTGTTCTTCATCATCCGGGTGCATCCGTATCTGGTTGTACCCGGCGTAGGCGTCCATGAAGCTGAGCAGCTTGAAGCCGGATGTGGAGTCAATGAGCTGATCAATCCGAGGGAGCGGGAAGCTGTCCTTTGGGCACGCCCGGTTTAGATTAGTGAAGTCCACGCACATACGCCACTGACCGGCTGCCTTCTTCGGTACCATGACCACGTTGGCGAGCCAGCGCGGGTACTGGACTTCCCGGATGAAACCTATGCCCATGAGTTTCTGCACTTCTTCTCTAATCGCCTCATATTTTGCCGGGCTGAAAGACCTCCTCTTTTGCCTCGTCGGGGGGACGCTGGGTAATGAGTTTAGCCGGTGAACGGCTATCTCTGGGGATATGCCCGGCATGTCTTCGTAGGACCATACGAAGACCGAACTGTGGGCCCGGAGAAAGGCGATGAGTTCTTCCCTGACGACCGGGTCGAGTTGTGTCCCTATCACTATGCTTCGGTCCGGGTGGTCTTTGGAAATACAGATGGCTTCGGTTTCCTCCACGGCCGAAGGTCGCTCTGGTTTCTCGGTGAACGTGAATCGCCTAACTCTACCTGGAGCGATGTCATCACGGGGGTCAAGACTCAGATCCGGCGCTGGTACTTGCTGAGCGGTTGTAAAGACCTCGGCCCGCTTCCTCCCGTGGGTCAGGGCTTCTGCGTAGTACTTACGGGCGATTCTCTGGTCCCCGCGTATAGTTATAACTCCGGCTGGTGAAGGCATTTTCAACATCAGCATGTGGCCGGCAATGAACGTTTTGAGCCTCCATAACCCTGGCCGACCGATTATACCATTGTACGACGACAGGCAGTCGACGATGATGAATTCCAAATGCTCTGTTTTCGTTCTGTCTCCCTTGCCGAAAATGATTGGTAGGTAATCGGATCCTAGAGGCTGGACTACCTCACCGGAGAAGCTTATCAGCGGCTCGTTATCCTGGGATAACTTGTTCCTCCCTCTTTGCAATCCTCGGTACGCGTCTCGGAACATTACGTTGACAGAGGCTCCGGTATCGATCAGCATACGACTGGTTATCCAGTGGTCTATTTGGACCGTGATAAGGAAGGGGTCGGTGTGCGGTTGGATCACATCCTCCGGCTCTTCATCCTCATAGAAAGTGACCGAGTTCCATCCGGTTTTAGCGGCTTGGACGCTTCGTTCTCTGAAGGCGTAAATCTCCCTCCCCCGGATTGATCTCAGGCACCGCTTCTTTGAGCTCCGGGTGAGCTGACCGATATGGTCCCCACCGTGGATCATGTTAATGTTCCCGTGTACCTCGATCCACCCGGGGGTTCGTGTGCATATAGTCCCTATCGGCCGAGCTCGCGGTCGGTCCGCCCTGGGGCTGCCGGGGCGGGCTTGGTCTTGTACGACCGTCTTCTGCGGTTTCCGATCTGGGATCCGAAGGTCCGGTTCATAGGGTTTTCTTGCTGGCGATGGAACCGGGGCCCGTGGTGTCCGCTCTGCTGACACAGCTACCTGGATCCGAGCTGGGTGCCCAAGAGGTGGTCCTCTTCCTGGTCGGGGATCATTGTCGCTGCTTCGCCGGGGTTGCCACTCCTTTCGCGCCTCTATCCCCCTGGCGGCTACAGGTACCCGGCTGATATGTAGCCGCCCGGCTTTGCCTCCGTGAGTGGATGGCGGTATGCCATCTGAGATCCGCTTGGGCGCCTTGTTCCCATATGTCTCTTGTTCTGCCTGAGCATGCCTAACGGCCACGGTCATCAGCTCGTCGTACGCCAGCGGCCCCTGCGCTTGTAAGTCGTATGAAAGTTCCCCAGCTCTTAATCCTTGCTTGAAGGCCATCCCCGCAATCCTCTTATCCAAGTTTCTTACCCCGGACGTGGCGACCTGCCACCGGTTAACGAAGGCGCGTAATGGTTCGTGGTTAGCCTGCATGCAATCGAAGAGGACCGTCGATGGCTGGGCTGCCGTGGCTTTAAGGACGAACCGGCCGACGAACCTATCGGCCAACTGTGCGAAAGTTTCGACCGAGTCCATCGGTAGCTCGTAGAACCAACCCAGTGCCTCCCCTGCGAGCGTTTCTCGGAACATGTTGCAGCTCACGGCATCCGAATAGGCCCTAGCGCTTGTCTTCGACTTGAAGCTATCCAAGTGCTGGTACGGGCAGCTTGTTCCCGAGTATGTCAACTTCAGAGGCCTTTGGTCGCCAGATCCCCCCGTTTCCCGGATCCGGCGTGGGAAGGGTCCAGTGCGCTCGGTAAACCGTGCGCCGTCCTGCGGTCGTCCCGCCTTCCGCTCGCTGGTCTCCATGCGGCTTTTTATGTCCGATACCGAAGCGGAAAGTGCCTCGATCGTTCGCGCGGTGGAGCTATCCCGCTCATCTGATGCCTGATCTGCGTGGTACGGGAGCTTGACTGGGCCGGAATCTTTCAGAGCCTCTGAGAAGAGGGGTACGGGCATATGGACGGTCTTCCTCCTGCCCGTAGGCAGCCCTATCTCGAGATGCGGGAATTCGCTAGCCTTGCTCGCCGTGTGCGAGGCCGCCCGAGGAGTACCCAGCTGGCCTTCTCGCTCCAGGGTCGCTAACAGGGCGGTGGTTACTGCCTTCAGTTCCCGACTTCGGGCCTCTGCTTTTAACCGATCCTGATCGCCCTCCTTTCGCAATCGCTCAATTTCTGCCTTCATCTTTCTTATTTCCCCTGCTCCCACTGGGTCGGGATTCTCTGAGATTTGACGATCGTGAGCCTTGTTTTGAATAGGAGGAAGTGCGAACCTCGCACCGACCTCGGCCTTTATGCTACGGGCCGGGCCGGGGAACTGAATTCGCGCTTCCGGACTTCCTTTGCGGTCGGGGGAAAGAACGAACCTCGCACCGATCGCGGCCCCTGCGTGTGGGGCCCGGTCGGGGAACTGAATTCGTCCTTTCGATCCTTCCGTGCTTGTCTCTATCTTTCTTCCTTCCATGGCTTCCGGACTGTGGTTTTAGCGATCTCTTAAAGGGTCACCAGGGCCCGGCTTTCCGGCACAGCGACACTGACTTTTTGAACGAGTTCCCACAGACGGCGCCAATTGTTTCTGCCTAAACCCGGGGGTCTTGGTAGATACTTGATGAATCCGACTCGATCTCCTGCAATCCTGCTTACTAAGGGGAATACCGGGCGGGCCGGCCTTCACCTCTCCGATGCTTAAGTTAGTATAGTTGGAATATATATAACCTGGGCACGTATGTAAGCAGGGAGGGAGACCAGTTACCTATTTATGGTGTTAGTCGAGGCCCATATATAGGTGGTTGAGGGTGAGGGCTGGCCTTACCCTTCGATGTGGGACTGGTTCCCTTCTGTTTGGATATTCTGGCGCCCTCTTTGGCAGGCGGGCGCCCCTGGTCCCAGGATCCCTGGAGGCAGGATAGACCGCTGGGGCCCGAGGCCTGGTGCTGATGGTCCGATCCTGGGTCCTGGTCCGGGCTCTGGTGCGCTTGCTGCGGGTCTGTGGGCCCTGGTGTAGCCTCTCTGGCTACTGTCAACAACATTAAAAAGTTATAGACTAGGCTAAATTTTCTTACCGACACCCTGTCGCTCCCGAAGTAGGCTACCAGCCATAGCCACTCATACTCCCTGTACCAGAACTCGTGGGGGGTTGTACCTCGCCCCAAGCCCTTCTCCACATAGTACGTCCTGTGGTGCGTCGACAGCTCGTTCTTCCACTCAGAGTACCTATATTAACAGAACACAACTGTTAGATATATTCGTACATCTTTAATCGTCTTCAATCTAACTCGAATGATAGTAAAATAACGCGAAACACATAACCTGTTCTTCAGCTGCTCGTCTCTCCACCAGTCCAAGGTAGGATGGACTCTAAACCATTGCTGCAATATTATAAATTAATTAGAAAATATTTTTATATAGTTATAAGGACTCAATTCATAAATGTTTATTTTCTATAATAAAAATACGATTTAACTCACCGACAGTGCATTGTACACTCGCGCCTTGATGTCATCGTCCACAGAGCCCCAATCGGGCCACAACATAGAAAATATTTTTATATAGTTATAAGGTCGACATGTTCGCTGGCCCTCTGGTCCTTCTCGTCCCCGCGGGTTTATTTACGAGGACGCCTGTTTCATAATTAAAATAAATACATGCCTAATAAAAATTCCGTACTAACTAACTAATTGACTAACCAACTACGTACATAATTTACTAACTAACTAATTTAATTTAATAATTAACTAACTAAATAATTTGCTAAATAATTTAATTTAATAACTAACTAGCTAAATTAAATTAATTTACTAAATAATTTAATTTAGTAACTAGATTAACTAGCTAAATTCTTTAATTTACTAACTAATTTAAATTACTAACTAACTAACACATTTAATTTACTAACTAACTAACTAATTTAATTTAATAACTAACTAACGACCTAACTAATTTAATTTACTAACTAATTATGAACTAAGCTTCAACGTAGTTAAATAATTAATTAAACAATCTAAATAATTAATTAAACTAACTAATTACCTGCGTCGTTGTACTGTTTGTCCTTCTCACGAACACACCACAGGCCGCGGCAGTCCTCTGAGTCGAATGGCCTGTGGACGTAGGCCTCCTCCCAGGGAATCTCGTGCGGCCGGTCGTGCCTCCAAATCTGCCTCCCCCTAGCGTCGTACTCAGGGATGGCAGGGAGGAACTGGACCATGTACATCCCTGATGGCGGAGACATACGGGGCGTGGACCCTGAGGGGCCTGATCCCCCTGTCGGTGGGCCCTGTCGCTGTGGGGGGACAGGGAGCATCTCTGGAGGGTCCTGATCGTCGCCTGGTGGGGTCGGCTGCCGATCCTGGAACAGTGCTGAAGTGCAGTGGGGTCTGGAGGGTGCGGCTGTGCGTCCTCCTCTGACGCTCGAGATTGGGCCCGCTCCCGTCGACTCATACGATGAGCCCCCACGTGTATCGCTCGGGGTAAATCCCATCAACGTCTCCTCGCGCCTGTTCATTGGCCGCCGTAGGCCCCGACGACCACTGGGTCCGCCCCCCCCCCCCCCCCCCCCCCACGGCTGTGTCCTGCCTGAGCTTCGGGGTCGCTCTCGCTCGGTCTGGCAATCCAAGGGTCTACAGCGCGGTGGTTTTCTGCACAATTAGTATATAAAATCCATAAATTTCACAACAATTCCACAAAAAAATAAAAAACTTCATTAAATATATATATACCTAATTATATATATACTTAAGTATATTTATACCTAATTATATATATATTCTGAAATATATATATATAGATATATATATATATATATATATATATATATATATCCTCCTAAAAATTCAGTATATATAACACAAAAAAATAAAAAATTTCATTAAATATATATATACCTAATTATATATATACCTAAATATATTTATACCTAATTATATATATATATATTCTGAAATATATATATATATATATATCCTCCTACAAATTCAGTATATATAACACAAAAAAATAAAAAAATTCATTAAATATATATATACCTAATTATATATATACTTAAATATATTTATACCTAATTATATATATATTCTGAAATATATATATATAGATATATATATATATATATCCTCCTAAAAATTCAGTATATATAACACAAAAAAATAAAAAACTTCATTAAATATATATATACCTAATTATATATATACCTAAACATATTTATACCTAATTATATATATATATATTCCGAAATATATATATATATATATATATATATATATATATATATATATATCCTCCTAAAAATTCAGTGTTAATTCCACAAAATTAAAAAAAAATCCACAAAATTCACAATTAGCCCTAAAACACTTATACATAAATCATTTAACCCTAAAAAACAATTAACCCTAATTCAATCAAAAAAATTCTAATTCAAAACCCTAAATAATTGGTCTACTCATTTCATTGATAATCCCCTTTATATAGGGTGAGTATTACAACGGTAATAGTAAATACATTAATGACAATAATGACTACCTAATTATCTCTCGTCAGTTACATTGACGAAGGCACATAATGTGTTTTTCCTTTAACACTCCCCCTTGTGCCGAGTCAGAGGTAAAATGGTGCATGTGGTGTTGCCTCATTAAAAACCTTGCCAAGTAACAAAAACCCAATGGGAGAAAATAAAACTTTGGTCGAAGGAGAAAAAGAGCGCAACGCACCTATTACATTTGAAAACAACATGTATGTGCTAGACTCCCCCTGATGTCTGCACCTCCCCCTGATTTTTACATTAATCATGAGTTTCTCCCTGATTCTTTCATTTGATCAAGGGAGCTTCAGTCTTATTAGCATACTCATGCATTTTCACATGTTTTTCCAAATGTGACTTTGAGCAATGATTTAGTAACTAAATCTTGCCACATCGTCCTCAGATCCAACTTGATTTACTTTGATCTTGAGGATAAGGTTGTTCATGAACTGAATACATAAGTTCATATTGAACATCAGGTTCACTCATGGTATGACCTTCATATAACAAAATAGTCATAACTTTGTCTAGAGTATGAGTGAACCATTAAGAGATTTGAAATTGATCTGTAATAACAGATTTTCTTATCTTACCTTTAATGCGTTTTTCTTTACGCATAGTTAGCTATGACGTGGATAATTTCTTTATCATGTCATATTCTATGTAGAGATTGAATCAGCCCAAATCTTTCATATCTTTAAGTATTTGAAAGAACCAGTTGCGTTGCGTGGGCGCAGAGCTAAACATAGCAAATTCTCATCGAATGAGAGGTCGAGTCTTACATATTATGTTTAAGTACAATCATGCGTCATTGCACTTGTATAGGAATTTCATTTTCCAATACTTCTTCGTCATCTTCCTTTAGATGAAAAACGGATCTATTGTTAGACTAAAGACTTCGACTGATCATGGGAATATATGTAGGCCTCACTTTATTCTTTAGAGTGCCTAAGCCGATTGATGAATGATCACCATCATTACAGTCCTTGAGTTCCATTTCAAGACTGTATATTCCCAAAATCTTTTTCATTCTCAACTTAGGATTTACAATACACTGAGTTTCTCTTATTTCATTTAGAGTTCATATATATCCATAATGAAACGCAAGGGCATAATTCATCAATCCCTTTCCAATCAAGTAGTCACTTTAGTGAACGTTTCAATTTCTTTTGCAAACGTACTCATGTGATCTAGAGTCACTTGATTTGGGTGGATGGTGTCCGTTTAGGATCCTCATGAATATCTCTTAATTTAGATCCCCATAGAGATATATGTTTTGATCACTTTTCGTAAGCTGCATGTTCAGTTTTTCTGAAACTACCAAACTGACAAGGTAGTGGAGTGCAATGACATCCATTACGAGAGATTATCTCATCGTAGTCCATTACTAGAGAATATCTCTTCGTAGTCGATTCCAGTGCGTTTTTGAGAGACCTTGCGCCATAAGGTGAGTATGCATACTCTTATTCTCATTACGCATTCTAACAAAGATATATTTGATAGGGTTTATATTTGCGGTGTCGGCGTCACCTGCCCAAAAGACCTATTTCTTTGTTTATACTGGATCGCTTCTTTCCATTAGGCCAGTTTACTAAGTTGACATTTTTCAACGAAGTATGGTTCGATAGTAGACTCATTATTCCACGTCCTCATGTACACTAGTGTAATGTGTTTGTAGAGATCTCTATACTTTAAGGATTGGTTCTAACATTTGAGGCGTCCCCCAATGATAACCACAATCCATAAATATTCTCATGAGACGGATTTGAGTATCACTGATCAATAGATCAGGTTGTGCCAAACTTGTTTTCTTCCTTTACACAAGTATGTATCGAACTTAAGGTGGCCTCCCCCTCTTCCTTGGAGAGCCACGGCCTGTGACGCCATTTATGCCACTTATGGCGTCACCATGCCACCATCCATGGTGGCAGTGCAATACCCAATTCCTCTTGGGTGGTACCATGTCCTTTTGATAAAACACAATCCTTGCAGGTATATTTGCAGCAGGTTTATATGATCTCGTCACTTTAATGTATAAGACATCTGCACACTTTACTTTGTGTGATTTTGGGGATCGAGATGAGACACAGTGGGGACAAACCACGACAATTCCTGTCGTTCCACTTGAACATGCTTGTTCTTATCTCCCCCTAACGACGGGAAGACTGTCTCATCAAAGTGACACACCGCAAATCTAGCGGTGAGGAGATCGCCTGTCAAGGTTTCGACATAGCGGACTATAGCTGGAAGTTCATATCCAGCATAAATATTTATTCATCTCAAGTAACCCATCATTGTGCGCTGTGGCGGCGCAATTTTGGCACATAAAACATTTAATAGAGCTCAAGGATTGTAGATCCGTGTCAATCCAAAAGAGCTCAAGGATTACAAGTTCGTTTGAAATCCTTTAAAATCCTCACACATAGTCACTAGCTATGGTATAAATTGGTTCAATGATGTTGGCCATGGATGAAAAAGTAACGCTGCATGCAAAAATTGCATAACCTAAAACGGAAGTATTGGTGTGCTTTACCAATATTAAGACTATTACTGTAGTCATTTTCCGTGAGACCAATTGGGTTTTTATATAGGAATATGATGTCCATTACAAATCCCATATAATAAGCCATAAAATCATCACACCTACGGAAATTAACCCGGCCTAGGTGCTTTGACTTTCTAGCATAAGCAGCATAAATTTTAATTGTGGATGGTGTCATGACACGTGACCAGCGTGTCGACACAACAACCAACACCATAAAATATCTATGGTGTCCGCAAGTTGGTTGAATCGATCCACTGAATCCTCTTTTGATTCAATATAACAACATAATAAGGAACTCATGTGTCCTTTGCATATGATGATCTCAATCATAATTGTTTTAACGAATAGGCTTTGAATGATGTACTTTTATCCATAAAATCACGACGGATAGGAGAAGCATAATAAGGTATAAATGCATATGCTTGTGCATCAAATATATTATAATGCCACATTGGGGGAGCGGCGGGATTTAGGAATTGAACATACGTCTTCAACCCTATATGACAATATTTGAGGATCAAATGTTCATTGATCGTCCTCAGATTCGTATGTGAACCATATTCTTCTGGTGTTTGCTTCTATTTATCCAAAAATATGGGTGTCCATAGTAGTTTCTTTAATGTATGGATCACCAGATCAAAGCCAATCTATGTCAGAATTCCAAAAGATCATTTTCTTATGACGTTGGATTTAATTAGCGGTTACTTAGAACCTACTAAGTTGACATATAATCTTCTCTAATACTCGTTTACATTCGCAGTCATTTAGAGGTAATGCAAAGGAGCTCAAATGAATTCTCACTTGTGTCTTTTTTCACATGAACATCGTGGCATAAATTTCTTTAAAGTATAGGACAAATTCAATTTTCTCTTATCGCATAAATTGTCAATTTGACATATGCTCAATATATACATCGAAACGTAACTCAAGTTCTTTAGAGTAACTCGATGGGGATTGTTATAAAAACTTTGGTAATCCCAGTTAGGCAGGTGCATTATGAATCCCAAAGGAACAGATATACCGATCCTTATCACTTTCATTATAGTACTACAGTTCTTCAGTACTATTGTGCTATATTAGTACCATTGTCCTTCAGTACTATTATTCTAGGGATCACATGGTGCGTTTCTTTGTCCACATTTCGTTGTGTTATGCCTATATTATGTCTTTGCACACAGTTCTTTGTGCCATGCCTATATTATATTGTTTTTCTTTATGCAATACTTTGCAAAGTTAGATATAGAAAATTGAATCATGTATATTATGAATAAAATTTGAATAATCTCAATTCCTTTAGAGAAATTTCAAAAATGAACGTGCTAACGATTACATTTAGTCTTATCCAATTTAGAGAGAGAAACTTTAAGACAAAAAGTCTAATTTAGGACCAAAAGTCGTATTTAGGCGTAATAGCCTTTATAAGGATATCTTGGAAATTTATAAGTAGACTAATCAACGTCTATTTTGGATTGAGCCAGATCCTTTGTGCTCTTTTAATAGCTGCAATGATGAGATGTGTCATTTTGACATATTCTTCCCATATGTTATGTCTTCAGTTGTAAATTCATTTTCAATGTTCTTGTTGTATATTGAAGATACTTTTCCAAAAAATCCACGTACTCATATGATTCTTCATACTTATTGAAAGTCGTAGCTAATTCTTTGCTAGCGTATGATGTACGTATCAATAATTCATTGAATTACAACAATGGCAGAGTGTTTCACTGCACATGACATGTCCCCTATGTCATCTTTTAAATATTACATTGTTTCCACTTACTTTTGGATGATTATATGAATTTTACGTCCATGGTAATTACCCTTAGTTTTAGGGTCGTTGCATTATTTTGCCCAATTTGTTCAAGAATATATATTTTTCTAAGACATTACATCGTCATTACCTTTTGATTTAGGGTTGTTTTATTTTTCAAAATGTGTTCCCGGAAATTTCTTTTTCTCATACCTTACATTGTCATTGCCCTTTGGTTTAGGGTTATTGCATTACTTTGCATAATTTGTTTCAGGAAATTTATTTTTATCAGACCTTACATTGTCATTGAAGATATTATAATTATTTCTTAGCTATTTACATAAAGCAATTTGCATAAATATACCATGCTCAAGCCTTAGTTGGCTTAATAGGGGAATTTGGTACTCAAGTTCTTTAAAGTCAAACTGTGATAGTTAAACCATCTGTAAAATATAGGAAGAATAAAATGTATTAGTTTCGCGGTCTAAATAACATTTCACGACAACTAATATAAACCAATATACATTATGGTAAATCCGATGCTTCGTGAAATTTCGTTATCACAATAAAATTTTGATTTTTTCATATTCATTGCATGTAAAGCTAATGAAATTTCATTATCATTGCTTTTTATATAATCAAGAAGATATCCATGATGAAAATTTTTCAATAAATTAAAATTGGATCTCAAGACCAAAATTTGTAATGGTCATATTTTTCTTACTTCGTGAAAATACTTTTCCACATTATAGGTTTGTCACTTTTTCTTTATATTACGAAGCTCATGAAATTACATTATCAGAGCAGTGTTCAAAATAAGTAATATGTTAAATAAAACAATTATTTAACACTAATAAAATGAACATATAACGCTTCATGTTTCATATTTATATAAATACTAATGCAATCAATTTTAATAGAGCATTATATCATATAAATAACTGAAACAAAATATAATGAAAGCAGAGCGTCAATGTAAATATTACTTGTAAGTTTGCCAAATAAACTGCATATGAATCGATTGCTTTATCTCCGTCTCCAAGTAATCGTCACATATTCATCGCCGCATCATTAAATTGATATGTCACATAAAAAAAAATAATATTCATATGATTAGTCACTTTAATCATACATTTACCATATCAATTAAATAATTTAATATTTACCATTAAATTCATAAAACAGTAAATAGTCACAGTAAATATAAATTACTATGCGGTAGTAATTTTAAATTTACCTTTAAATTTTATTTTCCAAAAAAAAATTCTGATTTTTTTTCGTGGGTCGGATCAGGGAGATCCGGGTCAGGCCCAATTAAAACCGGGTCGGGTCAAGCTTCTGCCGACGAAGCTTTGTCGGCAAAGTTCGGGTTCGATCTGAAGGCAGGAGCGGCGGAGGCGTCGCGGCAGAGGCGCGGAGCGGAGGGCAAGCCGGAGTCGTCTCTGCAGCGCAGGGGTCCGATCGGGGGTCGTCCGAGCAGTGGACGATCGGGGCGAGGCGATCGGGGCGAGGCGATCCGATCCGGGGCGAGGTCGGGCAGAATTTCAGATCGGGCGAAACTGCAGCCGATCGGAGGTGAGCCGATTGGAGCGACGGGGAGAGCAGCGTGGCGTCGATCGAGCACAGGAAGATTGAGCGAGCCGGGGTCGGAGTCGAGACGAGCCAGAGTCGTTGGAGTCGAGGCGAGCCGGAGCCGTCAGACGCCGATTTGGGTTCGATTTGGGGATTGGTTCGGGCAGGACGTCGGAGCACAGGGGCTTGGTCCTTGAATCGAGCAAATCTGGGTCGTGCGGCGGTGAGGCTGGGCTCGCCGGCTTGAGGACGGCGTCGATGTGGGATCGGAGGACGGCCGGTGGGATAGGCAGACATGGGTGCCCAGAGAAGAAACAAAAGGGTTTTTTTTTTCTGTGTTTTCCGGCAGTGTTCCGGCAGAAAAGAAAATTCTAGGGTTTGTGATTTTTCTGTGTTTTTTTTTCTTTGTTTTCCGGCAGATTTTTTTCTTTGGCTAAAAATTCTAGGTTAGGCAAAGTGCTGATAACGTGTTGTAGGAAAATGGGAATTGGTCTACTCATTTCATTGATAATCCCCTTTATATAGGGTGAGTATTACAACGGTAATAGTAAATACATTAATGACAATAATGACTACCTAATTACCTCTCGTCAGTTACATTGACGAAGGCACATAATGTGTTTTTCCTTTAACAATTAAATATATATATATACCTAATTATATATATACCTAAACATATTTATACCTAATTATATATATATATATTCCGAAATATATATATATATATATATATATATATATATATATATATATATATCCTCCTAAAAATTCAGTGTTAATTCCACAAAATTAAAAAAAAATCCACAAAATTCACAATTAGCCCTAAAACACTTATACATAAATCATTTAACCCTAAAAAACAATTAACCCTAATTCAATCAAAAAAATTCTAATTCAAAACCCTAAATAATTCAATAAACCACAATGAGGGAGAGCCGGGACTACCTGACATGGTGGTGCGACGGGGACGAGGTCCGGTGGTGGTGCGGTGCGGCGGCGGCGGCTGCGTTCGCACCTGTTCTGGAATGGCTGAAGGTCGGGAAGAACGGGGAGGGGTCGGGGAGGGGTCGGTGGTGGTCGGGGAGGGTCGGTGGTGGTCGGTCGGCGTCGGGGAGGGTCGGGCGGCGATTAGGGTTTTGAGGGGATTCAACCGAAAATGAGGGAAAACGGTCTGCTTCGCTTTAAATTGAAGGACTATAGCCGACGATGTCCATTTTAATTCGTCGACTATAGTATAGCCGACGAATTTCGTCGGCTATACTCTGACCCTAAATCCGGGCAGGGCCGAAGTTGGGCTTTGCGAGCCGAGGTACGGGCCAGGCCTTGGGCTGTGCGGGGGGCGGCCGGTTATAGCCGACGAATTTAGCCATTTCGTCGCCTATAGTATGAATTTCGTCGGCTATACCTTTAATATCGTCGGCTATACTTCACGCGCTCAGCAGCCGTGCGATCTCCCCCATCCAAAGGCGGACAATGAAACGGCGCGGATCGCAAGAGTTTAGCCGACGAAGTTACATATTTCGTCGGCTATTCCTTGGTCAAATTGCAAACTCAAACCTCTAAACGCTTTAAAACGACAATTGGCCCGTCTAAATGACGTTTTTTGGCCTTACCTTCAATAGAGAATAGTTTCAAATCGATGCGACGCAACTAATCGTATAAAAATTTTCCTCAAAATATTTACCGACCGTCAGGCTACCCATAGGAAAACGGAAGTAAAAAACAGCTAACCGCAACATTCGGCACACAGATTTTGTCGGAATCTTCTCATTTTTCAACCGTAGACGTATTTCAATATTTCGGTCATATCTTATTTCACGACACATTTGCATTTGAAGGGTCTACGTATAGTAACTATTTGAAACTATACATTCACTTAAACACTTAGTAAACAAGTTAAGGAACATTAGTGCATATGTTACGATTTTGAATCTAAAAGTTTGGAAAATCTATTCCAACCGCCAGATATCACCGTTAAGATTAAATACATGTATAAAAAAAAATTCAACTACATCTGACAACGTTAAAGGCTCGATCGGGACCGTCAAACTGCAAAGTCAAACCTCTAAACGCTTTAAAACGGCAATTGGCCCGTCTAAATGACGTTTTTTGGCCTGACCTTCAACAGAGAATAGTTTCAAATCAATGCGACGCAACTAATCGTATAAAAATTTTCCTCAAAATATTTACCGACCGTCAGGCTACCCATAGGAAAACGGAAGTAAAAAACAGCTAACCGCAACATTCGGCACACAGATTTTGTCGGAATCTTCTCATTTTTCAACCGTAGACGTATTTCAATATTTCGGTCATATTTTATTTCACGACACATTTGCATTTGAAGGATGAAGCAATGGTTTCGGCTAAAGTTTTGCCTACGAAATGCAATTCGTCGACTACAGTATAGCAGATGAATTGCAAGTCGTCGGCTATACTTTAGTCGACGAATTGCAAGTCGTCGGCTATACTTTAGCCGACGACCTTCAACTTTTTGTCGTTAGCCGACGACTTGCATATTAAATTACCCAGAATGGGCATTATAGCCGACGAAGTATGGTCCATTTCGTCGGCTATACTGCTTATCTTTCTGAAAATTTGTCATTTAGGGCCTGAAAATTACCTATTTCACCTGATAAATTCCTGAACATCACACAAACAATTCAATACAATTTCCCATAAACTCCGAAAACGGTAATTAAGGACAAAAATGTATTCATACATGCATGCACCATCGTACACAAATACATACATAAATAGTATACTAAGGATGATAATCAGAATCATCCTCATCACTTGAGTCAGACGTAGTATAGTAGTTAACATCTGGCAACCGGTGCTCGTACTCGTCGTCTGAGTCATCGTCTGCCTGAGATAGACGATTCAGATTAACATCATACATGGGCACCTGACCCCTAGGAAGTCGAACGACTCTGCCCGGCGTCACATTATTATCGCGGATGGTGGAGGATTCCGGAATGTCAACGGCGTCCGGCTCTTGGTATGCGGTCGCTTCTTGACACTCTGTGCTCACACCAAGTGTGGTAGCACTGTATATGTCTCGCTGAGACACATGGTTAACTACCTTCCACGTGCCTTTGTTCAATGGATCATCAAGATAAAAGACCTTTTTGGCCGCTGTGGCGAAAACAAAGGGGTCATCTTCATACACACTAGTGGCGGTATTCACCGAAAGTATGCCGTACTGATCGGTCCTTATGCGGTGCGGCCTAGTATCAAACCATCGACACTTGAACAAGTGGACTTTCATGCGGTTCCTATAAATGAGTTCAACAACTGACTGTAGGACACCGTAATAATCCTCGCCCCCCTCTGCACCATCGACCATCACCCCACAATTCTGTGTTTTGCGTTCCCCATCTCTAGCTTCACATATATACTTAACGCCATTGACATCACACATTGGGCGGACTGTGGAAGATATCGGCTTCATCGACAACAGCCTCAATTCCTCTGAGTAATTTCTATGACCACCCTTCGCAGCCACGTGCATCAGCTGAAAAATATAACTCAAATCACTTGGTGTGTTTATGATTAAAGAATAGGGAACTGTAAAAGAAAGTCATCTAATATATATATTTATACACTTACCCATTGTGGAAAATAGTCTGCAAACGTCGTGTTGTGGTACTCGAGATCACGTCCAACTTCCTTGCAGTTAAGATGGGTTCGTTTCCAATATTATACCTCCGGACAGTTTATTAGAACCCACCAGTGGGCAATCCCTACCTCATGGTCAGGCAACTTGTCCACACCCTTCTTCTTGAAGCTTCCGTATGGTACAACATCGTTGGCGACGATAGATAGGTTGAACTCGGGGTCATCTCGACTTGGATGTTGTGGGGGGTCCTCCATCGCTCCCAAGTACAACTTGGCGTACGTTACACACTCATACGCAATGTAAGCTTCAGCAATACATCCCTCAGGCGCAGATTTATTGTGCACATATTTCTTGTAGTCTCCAAGTTGTCTGCAAGGTTAACAAGTGCATGTTAAGAGCATGCAAATTTTATTTAAAAACATGTATAAATCAAATTTATGAATAACATGTACCTTTCGATGGGATACATCCAAGTGTAGTGTACGGGACCGGTAAGCAACAATTGTTGGAGAAGATGGATCATCAGGTGAGGCATGATGTCAAAGAAATTTGGGGGAAATATCCTCTCGAACTTGCACAAGATAAAAACGATTTCCTCATGCATTCTCATGAGGTCTGATTTTCTAACTTCTCTAGCGCATACCTTCTGGAAGAATCTTGACAACGCCACCAACGGCTCAACCACTTCATCCTCCAAGTACGCTCTAATGAAAATAGGGAAGAGGCGTTGAAGCAGTACATGGCAGTCGTGACTCTTCAATCCGTACATCTTGTTGTCTCGGTAGTTAACACACTTGCTTATGTTAACCGCATAGCCATAAGGATACCTGCATAGCCATTAACAACAATTAGATTTCATGCAGTCCCATGCTTCTGGAATACATGCCTAATAAAAAGTTACCTGACATTACTCATCCATCCAAAGATTTCATGTTTCTGGTCCCTGGTGACGGTGTAAGGAGCTTGGGGCATTTTGCTCCTGCCCTCTCTCAACCACAAATGGTCCCGCAGTCCCATATTTCTCAGATCAACGCGTGCCTTGGGGGTGTCTTTTGTTTTCTTCTCCCAATTCAAAACTGTGCCAACCACGGCTTCACACACGTTCTTCTCTATATGCATGACATCCAGGTAGTGTCTGATAGCCAACCTGGACCAATAAGGAAGTTCCCAGAAGATGCTCTTGTGTGACCAGAACCTATACCGATCAGGCCTCTCTGGAATCGTGCGCAACACATCGGGATGATTGCTAAGCGGACCAAAGTCATACTCATTCAACACTGCCAATATTTCCTCCCCTATCCATCGCTCCGGTGCCCAGCCCCTTTCTTCAGTCCCATCAAAAGCCTGTGCATCGTCCCTAAATGGATGGTCATGCGGAAGCCAACAACGGTGACGCATCTGGACAATCTTGCTGCAATGAGGACTGGAGCAATGAACAGTTATGCACTCTGAACAAGCCCTGTAACCCCTGGTGACGCTGCCCGACAACATACCCCTCCCAGGAAAGTCACTGATCGTGCCAACAAGCATGGCACGCATCCGGAACATCTCACTTTTGAACCGGTCGTAGACCAGGTGGCCTTTCAGACTCAAGTACCGAAGCTCCTCAATTACGGGTCTCAAATACACATCGAGACACTTTCCCGGATAACCTGGGCCTGGAATCAACAATGTGAGCATGTTATATTCCTTCTTCATGCACATCCACGGATGAAGGTTGTACGGAATCAAAATAACTGGCCACACATTGTACTGAAGCTCTTTCTTGCCAAAAGGGTTGAAACCGTCGGATGATAGCCCTAGCCAAACATTTCGAACCTCTGATGCAAATTCAGGAAACTCCAACACATTCTTCTTCCAAGCTTCTCCGTCGGCGGGATATCTAAGGGTGTCATCGTCAGGCACATTCCTCTCAGCCCACCATCTCATAGCTTTGGCCGTGAAAGCACACATGAACAACCGCTCAAGCCTATCAATCAGCGGGAAGTACCGAAGTATCTTCACAGCTTTCTTGTTCCCTTTAGGAGTGAACTTATACCGCTCTGTATTGCATACTGGGCAGTATTCAAGATCTGCAAGTCCTTCCCCGTAAAACAGAACGCAATCGTATCTGCATGCATGAATCTTGATGTAGGAAAGGCCGAGATCTTTAAGGATATATCGCACCTTATGATGACTGGTAGGAAGCCGATGTCCGGGGGGCATCGCCCCACCCCATATCTTCAGCCAATCATCAACCGATTTGACAGTGCCTTTGTTCTCCGTTTTGATCTTCATCACTCCCATGATAGATTCAAGGACAGTCTTACTGCATCCGGGGTACAACGGAGTCTGTTGCAATGCGATCAGGTTGTTGTACTTTTCCATACCACTTGTGTTGACCGGTGATCGGGGTAATGGCTCGAGTGGCTCAATATCAGGGAAACACTCCATCTCCGGAGGAGGGAGTTGCACATCTGGTGCTTCATCAAAGACACCGCTCTCACGAGGAAACATATCGTTGATCCAGTTCGTTGTTGGATCATTGGACGAACTCCCTCTCTCGGCAAATTGTCCATGATCATGAGGACCCGCAAACTCTGGTTCACCGTGATAAATCCAATTAGTGTATAGGACCCAAAATTCATATCTAGCCAGGTGTTGCTCCACTTTCTCTATGGAAAAACGTTGTCGTGGGCTGGCACACTCGCAGTTTTTACACGGGCAATAATGAAGTGTAGTGTCTCCACAGTTAGCCATCACAAATTCCAGGAAACTCTTAACTCCATCATGATACGCCTGATCCCATCTTCCAAGGGTAATCCAACTCTTGTCCATCCTGTAAATTCAATAAATAAATATAATTATATATAGATATGTATATATGCACGTACTACGTATGTACGTACGTACTAATTAATTAAAAAATTCATCATTACACACACACATATATATATATATACACATCTCTAAATTAATTAAAACATCGTCAATCTCCCTAATTAATTAAACACAATATATTTTTTATATATACCAACAATATATTTTTAATTACAATTATATTAATTAATATATATATACATTTTTTCATCAAATTCATCTAAAATCACTTCTAAATCAACAATCAATCACTAATCTTCAACAAAACTTCAATTCTATCTAACCAACATATCAACTCATTAATAATCTTATCTCAACACATATATATATATCAAATTAATCACACATTTATTCTAATTAAACTCTAAATTAACACACCTCTGCATATAACCAACTAAATCAACACACACAGCAATATACGTACCTTTCAAGCTTATGGCCGAGGTTTTGGACGATTTCAGAGCGTTTTCGAAATTTTTTCGAAAAATTTCGACGAAGTGAGCTCGCTGGTGCAGAATAGATCTGATATAAGGGTTATAGCCGACGAAGACCCTCCTCGTCGGCTATAACAAAAAACTTTTCGTCGGCTATAGTTATAGCCGACGACGTCAAGTAATAGCCGACGACTCGTCGGCTATAATATTATAGCCGATGATGTGGCCGACGAAAGAGTAATTCGTCGGCTATAACCCCTTATAGCCGACGAAGTACTCTTTCGTCGGCCGTTTTTTTTCATATCGTCGGCTATGACCCCTTTTCTGGTAGTGGAGGTTGAATATTGGGAGTTTGTTATTCTTTCGTTTCTTCAATGATGATAGATATTCTAATTGCCGATAATAAAACTAAAATATATGCCCTATAGAATATTTCTTGATCTATGTCCCCTATATATATAACAAAAGTAGGTACGTAGCTAATATAATTCTTAATGAAATTAAATTGTCAAGAAGTCCAGCAATATTAAGCTCTGCAGTATCGAGAGCACCATTTACAATGGCCATTTAAAAAAAAAAAAAAAACATTTACAATGGCCATATCAAACTTTGAAGCCGTACCAAGACACTTGGTTGTATAAGAAGCAAGTCAAAGCTAGCAAGATCATGACTAGTAGCAAAACTAGCAATTTACTCATATTACTTGGTTAAAACCCACGAAAAACTGTGTAAAATAAACAATACTGAGCTCATAATAATTTACTTACTAATAATAACAACGAAAATATGTGTTATCCACACTAAGCTTGATAAATTTTCCTTTACGTTCTAGTGAGGGATCGATAGGCCATTTGACAAATATTTTTTATCACACAATCACATCTCTACCGTTCAGATTGTAGGTCTAACTATATGAGTTAATCATCTTTATAAGTTTTCCAACAGTTAAAGCGTCTAACATTTTAATGATTTAGGACAGTTCAGGTTTGTCTAAAAATGTAAAACTTTTTTACTTAATCTCAGCCATTGAAGGTCAATAACAAAAAGATATCCATTTTTTTGTTCTAAAAAAAAGGAACCCTCACTAGAAGGGCCTGGATCATATCTTTATCGGATTCTTTACTTAGATATATACACATGACTCTTCTAGTGAGGGATCCTTTTTTTTAGTCTAAAAAAGGGATAGAACTTTTGACGAGCTTTTCGATCACCAAACCACATTTGTACCGTTCAATTTGTAGAGCTATATGAATAGACTATCTCTACAAATTTTCAGAAAATTTGGTGATCCTTAAGGCATTCGAAATGTTAGTTTTTTTTTAATAACCTCGAACGGCTCAGGTTTGTCAAAAAGTATTGAATTGTTTAACTTAATTTCAGTAATCCAAGGTCATTGAAAAATAGATCCAATGGCATTTTGCTATCCCTTTTTAGAACAAAAAAAGGGATCCCTTAGTGGAATATATATATATATATATATATATATATATATATATATGATCTATACATGTATTTTGCTATCCTTTTGCTATGCCTTAACGATTATCAAATTGGCTGTAATTTTACAGACATGATCTATACATGAGTATCTAAATACTTGACGGTGGAGATGTAAAAATTCAATCGAAAAGTTAGTCAAAATATCAAATCTGCACCATAAGGATTGGTGCGGAGGTCATTAATTAGCCAAGAAAGCCTGAATACATAGCCTTTCCACTAAGAGATCCCTTAAGGGATCAGTTATTAAACTAACTTTTTTATCACATTTTAACATCTCCACTGTTCAATTACTAGGTTTGTATACGTAGATCATTCTTGTAAATTTTTAGCCAAAATGGTGATCGTTAAGATATCGTACTAGATTAAATCAATGGACATATGAAAAATCTGTCAAAGCTGAACCGTTCATGTTTTTATTTGTAAATTTCAATTTTAAATATTTTAATAATTATCAAATTGAATGAAAATTTTCAAATATGATCTAATATATATATATATATGTATGATGGTGCTATTAACACTAGGGGCGGAGCCAGAAATCAAAGGCTTGAAGGGCCAAACCCAAAAGTCTCAAAACGAATTTGTATTTGTTTGTCATGTATTTTTATAATGAAAAACCTACTAAATACAATTTTTTATGAACTTACACTGTAAAAACAAAAGCAAATGTAATTAAATTGAAATTTCTTTAAATGATCTCTTCCACTCCATGTCCCAAATCTTTTAATCAACATAGCGCAATCAAATGACATCTAACTACAAAATTACTAATCTAGTACATATATTATTCAATAAAAAGACACCAACAATTACTTTGGGGTGCCACATAGCAAGGTTTTATGTTTTATTCATATCAACTTAAAATGAAGTAGTAATTATGTATGGTGTTAGCATAGCATATAAGAGAAATTCTACGATACTGGTATGTACCACATACTGAGATTTTTTTTAATATATCCAACAGTCACAATTATTCTAAATGCTAATATATCCAAGGGTTATAAATATTCGGTATAGGTAACCGGATGACCCGGTCATAAATATTAGAGGATGATGTTCTCATCTGATTCCATTCACTCACCCACACAAACCTCCAACACCCACCTCTCTCTATTTCTCTTCCTCTTCATCATCTTAGAGGTGCACTGAGGTAAAAACTCTTTCATATCTGGGACCTTGAAATTTCTCATCTTTTTAATGCTTATATGATTTGGTTGATTGTTTTAGCTGAAATTTGTAATGGGTCCGTTTCAATTTTGTGTTTTGACTTGTTTATTCTTGCAATTTTAGCTTAGATTTGGTGATGATGTTTAAAGATCTGCCTTTTATTTTTGTCAGTTTTCTTGTCAGTGTTAAACATACGATTACTGAGTTCACTCACCCTCCGAACCAATATCTGAATTCTCACTTTTGCTTTCTCTCTTCTTCCACCAACTCTTCACCACGTTCTGTTATTGATAATTTGTTCATGGGTTGTAATCATTGTAAGTATTTGGTGTCTGGGTAGGCTGGGCTGCTATGAAATATGATCAATTCGGTGTATGGGTAGGCTGATATGATGAAAATTGTGATTAATTTCACGTTTGTGTCTATTCTTCTTCTACTTCTTTTATGGATTTAAGGAATAGCTTTGTTTTAGGGATAGATATTTTTTTTTTGAAAGATATGTAGGCTTGTTTAAGATTGAGGTTGGGTTAATCGTTCATCGGTTTGTGTGAGTTAACTTTCTTTTTCAACTCCACCGATAAGGATTCTTCTTTCTATTTATTGCGTTCATTCTTAAATTTTTATAAATTTTTCAGTTCCAGGAAGATGCAAATTTTGTTTTTTAGTATTAGTAAGGGTGCAGCTGGGTTGAAAAGGTGAAGAAGGAAGAATGTATCTGAACAGCAGAAAAATTCCCCCTTTTTCGAAATACCCTCGTCACCTACTGATAGGAGCATAATATGCGACAATATTAATATGCTTATACCCTCGTTTATGCTTCGTTTAACCCTTGTTTATCTAAGATTGAGTCATAATTTAGTTTAGTGTTAATTTGGTAGAGTTTCGAAAATATGTGCTTTAGAATCCGAAAAAAGACTAAGTTTAGAAATCTGGAAAATATTGCAAAGTTGTCTTTTTCGTGATTCTGAGACGAGTACTAAACTGGCCTATCCTTTTCCAAATTTGATTAAATTTGGTATGTAGATAATTGGCAAGCTAATGTGTATTATGTTAAAATTTCAGATCCATCGGAGTTTGGAAAGTCACCCAAAAGATGGCTGCAACTTGGCAGTCTGAGCAAAACGATCCAGGAACTACCAGGATTTTTCTGGGACTGTGTCCTAACTTCCGGAATTTCTGTGTGACGCATCACTTGGAACCAGAAGCTGTCCCATACGCCGTTTGAAAGCTCTATGAGTCTATTTTCTAAAGAAATTGGAATCACATTAATAGCTATTTTCTGGAAGAAGTTATGTTAGTCTCAATGCAGTAAGGTCACTGTCTGCCTAGTGAACAACCTACTGCCTATTGAGAGAAATTTCTGTGTTTTTGCACTAAAAAGTCATCCAAATGCATTAATGAAGCATGCAGCTGAATTAGTAGACTAAGGAAAGCATGGAGTTGCATTTGTGGACTAAGGGAAGCATAGAGTTGCAATTGTGGACTAAGGGAAGCTTGCAATAAATCTCCACCTATATTGCCAAACTCTCCCATTTGGTTCCTCTATAAATAGCTTGGCACAAATTCAGAATAGATCATCTCATCTCTCTTACTTTCATTAGTCAAAATTCTAGCCAAAAATTCTCTAACGTTCTAGTATAGAAATTTACATAGCCAAAACACCATCCATTCCACCACCACAAATCGTATCCGATCCTACCTTCAACCGTTCACTTCGCCACACCATCCGAGCTTCATTCTTCAAGGTGTCCTTAAAGTGTGATTCTACCATCTCATGGCTTGTATTTTCTTATGTATAATGTCTATGTTATATGTAGCTAGAAACTTTGATTTTTGGTTTTGTAACTTTGTATTGGATTTCCGAATTCTATTTTGGTTTTTATGAAACAATTTTGCAACTTGTAACATGTTTGAATTCGTGTGATAGACATAGGGCAGTAGTATGTTCATGTGTTGTTAGGTTGTTATTCGATTAGTTTCATGAATTCGTGCATAAAAATCAATGTTTACATGAAGCCACGGCCATGGTTTTTGTGTAGGTTGCGATTTCATTCACCATAAGCAAATCTAAGATCAAGTTAGGCATTGAGTAAACTTGATTGTAGGATGCTTAGTAAGTGGTTAACATAATTCATAGAAACTTGCATGTTAATAAGATGTTGACGCCATACTTAAAAGCATGTTTCCGATTTAAGACTTTCGTGCACAATTACTTTTCATGTTTGATTTCGACGTTGCGTGTTTTCAAATATGATTAGTATAATTTTAGAATTCGACGTTGCGTGTTTTCTAAATACTTGTGTAGTCTAGTAACGATTAGATAACCGTTGAGGCTCTAATTGAAATCAGAATTGAATAGAGTCTAGGAAACTTGAAACAAGTTGCTACCAAGTCTTGCATGATATTCTTGTGTGTTCTTGTGTATTTTTGTGCTATGTGTTGTGTGAAAGATGCTGATCACTTGTAAATATTAGATTAGGAATTATTTTCTTGTTTTATCTTTATTTTCATAGGAACTATAATTGATTTCAAACCCCCCATAAACGTGTATATATATGTATATATTTGTGACATGAAGTATTTATGTATATATGCATGTAACATTCTTTTATTGAATATTTGTCTAACATTCTTTTATTCAAGGTACCCTTAATCCCCGGAAAGAACGATCCCTATTTACCAATGCTACTAACATCTTTTGTAGGGTTTTAAATTAACGCGTGCTATTGGCACTCGTTCACCTACTAGTGAGCCGGAAAGCTTCGGGACGCCTCTCGTTCCTCTTCCCCCATTTGACAAACGTATCTCAGAATGTTCAGATGATTCTCCATAACTATGACTTTAGATAGCCACACTGACTATCTACGCAATTATGAGAGAGTTATATTTTTAGATGGCGACTCCCTTTCTTCTCCGTATCTTTTTATTTCCTAGGGACTCAATCAAAATTGTAGACGGGAGGTGAAGGGATAATGAGAGGTTGTTGTTTCTTACAATGCCATCGGCTGAGGTACTTGCTGGTATAGCCAAATTTAGAGAGGCACAAGCTGAGATCAGGTTAGCTAATAAGAATTATTGAGTAGTTGCTTTTTTCATTCAAGTCTTGTTATATGCAGACATAAACTATATATGTATTGTTGATTGAGATGACTTGAAATATTTTAATTTGAAATACATTTATGTGTAGGAAAGTGGAGTTGGAAGAAGATGCTGGAATGTTTAAAACACCTCCACCACCTGCTGTTGCAGCTGAAGTTGAATCAGCTAATGAAGTTGAACCAGCGCCAAAAACTGATGGAGGTGTTATCCAAGCATAAAATACCTGCAAAACAACTACATACAAATAATATCCTTCTTGTGTCGAGTGTAGTATTGACAAGTAGGGATCGTTCTATCCGGGGAAATCAAGGGCTTTCAATCACACAAAGTATTGCATAAAAGGGGGGTTGTCGAAATTTTTAATTATTATTTACTTACTAGTTTACGAAAATTAAATCCTAGATTACTATATACAATTGATCATCACCTTTCACACAATCACCAAACACAAATCTCATTATACATGCAACAAAATTAAAACAAGTAATAGGGGCAGCAAACATAAAACGATTTCAAGATTAATTAAGTTCCAATTTAATTAGGGCCAACGCAGCTTATCCTAATTATTCAAGACATCATAAGTATTTAGAATCCGAAACGCGCGCAATCCTAAACATGGTACTAATCGGTTTAATAACACAACGCATGTAAATTAAACACAAAAAGCACATAAGCACATATTGTCGAATTGGAACATGTTAGCAAGTATGGCGTCACCCATCTCACATCGACATGTAAATTTCCATAATTACTCTAACCCTTAGATTAATACATATCAAAACCAACAACGCGTGTGAATCAACATGTATTAAATCGGCATATGAATTCAACATCTAGATAACACTCATGGCCTGCGAATGCATCTAGACATCTCCTTCGGTTCCACACGAATTAAGAAAATAAACCTAATTAAATCAAGAACAAATTCAAAACCTACTGCCCATACAACATATTTAATCATATCACATGCATAAATCGGCAATCATATATAAAATTCTCAAACATTTATAACAAAGATCCAAAGATCCCATATATGATTATCAATACCGAAAATAAATTCAGAAACCAAAACATACTTCATAGACAAAGTTATGTTTAAATACAAAGAAACAAAAACCAATAGAGTACAATCCATGTTACAACCTTGATAAAGATTCGGCAAGGATTGGTGAATGATGATCGGATTGTTGGTAGAATATGGTGGATTCGGCCTTGGTTCTTGGTATGAAATTTGTGGATTTATTTTGGCAGGGATTCGGCAAGGATTTTGTGGAGAGAGAGATGATGATTTTCTGTGCAACAGCCTTGGTATTTATAGAGGAAGTAACCTAGAGAAGCCAGCCACAAACCAAAACCGAATTGGTTTAGGTTTCCTTGATTTTCTGAATTCGGCAGAATGACCTCCGTGCATTGATTATGTCATAACTCTCTCTAGAAAATAGCTATTGAGGTGATTCTAGTTGGGTTGGAAACTAGACTCCCGTAGCTTTCTATGCATATAAGGCTCGAATTCTGATTCATTGTCAGCTGTCCGAGAGAGTCCGTGGAAATTGAGAGACGTGCACAGGAATTTTCCCGAAATTAATCAGGATTTGTTGCGATTTTCTTCCTCTATTTTCTGCCGAAAATTCCCAAGATAATGGCTGAATAATTGAGCAATATCTCTTTAGGTTTTCCATGAATTAATTCAGCCAAAAATCTTGCACAAAGGATGGAATTCAGTCCACATTCGTAAGCCAAATCCATGTAGAACTCGGCTTGCTTCTTCTTTTCCATTCCGAAATTAATCTTTTCTTTTCTTTTTTAATTCAGCCAAATTCTTCATGGATCAATGCTTGATGGACTGAATAATGGACTAGGCTCATAACTCATTTGGACAATTTATCCAAGAGCTAGCCGTAGCTTTCCCTAGTTGAGCCAGGAAAGCATCCTTTGTATCTTCTTTTCCTGCTTGCATCAGGGAAACTTCTTTTCTTTTGTTCTTCGACTTCTTCCTTGAAAGGATGACTCTCTAATGCTCCAATATGTTCAGTAGCTCATCACTTACAACCTTGGACACGAAATTGTTGTAGAAAAATAGAAATCCTTCAAAACGGGCAGCAGGTTCTTCCTCTCGGCAGATCTGACCTTCTTGCATTCAAACCGGCATAACTCTCTACTTAGGAGAGATTTTTCTGCGATTCCAGTTGCATATGAAACTAGACACACAGGGCTTTCCAACGGCGTATGGCACGTTCTCTGGTTCCAAGCGATGTGTCCCACAGAAATTCCGGAAGTCAGGACACAGTCCCAGGAAAATCCTGGTAGTCCCTGGATAGGTTTGCTCAAACTGCCAAGTTGCAGCCTTCATTTGGGCGACTTCCCGAACTCCGATTGATCTGAAATTTTGACACAATATACTTTAGCTTGCCAATTATATGCATACCAAATTTCATCAAATTTGGAACAGGATAGATCAGTGTAGCACGAGCCTCAATATCACGAAAACAACATAAATTTCACTTTTTTGCTCAGATTTCTATACTTAGTCATTTTTCTGATTATTAAGCACACTTTCTCCAAAACTCTACCAACATGACACTAAACTAAATTATGACTCAATCTTACTCTAAATAGACATAACAAAGCATAAATAAGGGATAATACACATTAATAACGTCGCACATTGTGCTCTTATCACACCTGCTGTTGCAGCTGAAGTTGAATCAGCTAATGAAGTTGAACAGTCTGAAGAGGTATTCGAATTCCTATTTGAATATATTGTTACATAACCAAAGAAAGAATGTATGAGACTTGAGGCAAATTGTTTCATACTGATGTCATAATTTAGTAGATTCAAATAAGCATGAACTGAATCATTTTAAGAAGAGTAGACATAGGTAACATAAAAGCTCAAATCTAATATCATGACGGGTGTATGTTATAGACTATGAGCCTGCTATTGGGAGGACCACCCTCACGTAATATGCTATCATCTCTTCTAAGCAAATGACAATAAAGCTTACTGTACTCTACTTTCTGCAACAATATAAATTCATTTTCATGTAAAAGTTATTAGACAAAGATATTATGCATGTATTAATTATTCAGTTTTAATTGATAATATTATATTGAAATTGCAGATATCAAATGAAGACTCATCTGATGAACCTCATCATGAAATGTCACATAATAATTTGGAGTACAATGGTATCAGATATAATAAACTGTTAGCAGAAGACCTTATAGGCATGGAATTTGTAACTATTGAAGCGGCAGATGATTTTTACTATGCTTATGCAAAATCAATGGGTTTTGATGTTAGAAGAGATAACAAGAGATCAAGTACAAAGACTGGGAGAGTCACTATACGCAGATGGGTTTGGGCTGCAGAGGGGCAAAGGCGAAATACGGACAACAATAAAAAGGTCCATCTGCCAAAGAAACAGACTAGGTTTGACTGCCCATGTTTGTTTAAGATAAGATACTTTAAGAACAATGACTCTTACGTCGTAGTTGAGTTCAAAACAGATCATTCACATGGTCTTGTACAACCACAAAAGTCTCATTTTCTCAGGTCTGATAGGAGCATAAAATGCGACGTTCTTAATATGTTTTTACCCCCATTTATGCAATTTTTATCCCTTATTGTTGTAATATAGAGTCATTGAGTCATGTTGGAATCTTTGGCAAGAGTTGGTGTATAAATTGAGCTAAAATGCAGAATTGTCGAATTTTGAAGAGTTTTAGTTTGAGTATGAGTCCTTGTTGTACTAGGAGTCCTTGTTGGACTAGGAAACTTGTTTTGACTAGGAAACTTGTCGGAATGGAATTCTTCATTGTTTGTCGCTTCTAAATCATGTGTGGATTTGGTTTGTGATAGAAATGTTAAAAATGCATAATTATGGTGGAGTCCTTATTGGACTAGGATTCCTAATAAGAGTTTGAATGCAACTAGGACTCCTTTTTCAACTAGAACTCTAGTTGGAAAAGGAATCCTTACTAAAGTAGGAATCCCAGTTGGATAAGGATTCTACAAGTTTGAGTCCGAATTGAAGTCTATGAAAATAGGAGTTTTAGTCGGACAAGGAGTCTACAAATGCTCGACGTTTTTGAAAAGTCGAAAGAGTTTTATTGAAAATACAACTCCTTGTTGGACTGGGATTCCTTATCTAAACATGACTCTTACTCATGATAATTGTGCTGCATATTTTTATCTTCTTCTTGATTTATTTCTTAATCTTATTTTCAGGAATTCATGAGAAGATAATTGGAAGAATTTGAGGAGATATTTCGGCAATAGAAGATGCTTTGCCGTGAAGATCAAGAATAGGAATCCAATTTGGATTTGGAAACTTTCCTAATCTAATAATCTTATCTATTACATATGTCTTTTTAAGACATCATTTGTCTAGATTAGGACAAGTTTAATGCATGGATTAATTCTGTATTTCTTTGCCTTATTTTCAGATTTTATTTGAAGATAAAGAAGGAGATAATATCTTGTTACTTGAGGGAATTTCTGCCGAATTACTATGGTAATTGAAGAAGTAATTTTCGGCAAAGGAGAGGATTGTGCCGTGAGTTTTCAAAGAAGAAGAGATGGACTTGGAGTCCTCAAGGCCGGCCAAAGAGAAGAATTAAAGGAGGAATTAATCTATTTTTACATGGATTTTCGGCAAATGCAAGAGAGAAACAAGGATGAGTTATTGCCGAATGTGGACATTATTTCAGCCAAAATTCATTGATAATTGCTGGATTATTTGTTGATTAAATCAAGAGATAATTAGAAGACTTTTTCAGCCATTATCTTTGGATTTTCGGAAAAGAAGAAAAGAGAAAAGCAAGGGATGAATGTGGACTTAATGGAAGCTTGGTTCAATTACTTGTTGCTGAATTAAGTTGATTAAATTCATGGGATATTGTTGCACAATTCAGCCTTTGACCAAGAGATATTTCGGCTGAATTGAAGAGAAAAGAAGAAGTTGCCGAACTCTAGAGGATGAAGTCTTGGACGGCAACAACCTTAGGGTTTTGCCGAAACCCTAGTGCTCCCCCTTACCTTCATAAATAGCACCCCATAATTTCAGAAAAAGCATCTTCTCTTCCTCACAAAAAGCTTACCAAAACTCTGCCGAATTGCTTCCTTGAATTCTCACCAAGAACATAGCCGAACCATCTCCACCACCTTTCATAAAAATCATTCCAATCATCAACACCAATCCACTTGCCGAATTCTTCAACAAAGGTTGTCACTTGGATTGTAATTTTCGATGGCTTTAGTTTCTTTGTATTTATACATTAATTTGTCTATGAATTATGTATGGATTCTTGGTTCCGATTTTGGTTTTGTTATTTATTCATGGGATTTCCGAATTCTTGTTATATTGTTTGGTTTTCTTGTGTTTAATTACCGAATTATGCTTGTGATTTAATTGAATATGGTATGATGGGCAGTAGGCTTTTGCATGTTTTCTTGATTTAATTAGGTTTATTTCCTTAATTCGTGTGCAAGTGAAGGAGATGTCTAGATGCATTCGAAAGGCCATGAGTGTTGTCTAGATGTTGAATTCACTTGCCAATTTAATACATGTTGGATCATACGCGAAGTTGGTTTTAATGTGTATTTATCTAAGGGCTAGAGTAATTCTGGAAATTTACATGTCGATGTGGGATGAGTGACGCTAACATGTTCCAATTCGACATATTGTGCTTATGTGCTATTTGTGTTTAATTTCTACGCGAAGTGTTGTTAAACCGATTAGTACCATGTTTAGGATTACACGCGAAGTTGATTCTAAATACTTGTGATGTTTTGAATAATTAGATATACCGCGAAGGCTCTAATTAAATTGGAACTTAATTGATCTTGAATCCGATTTTAGCTTGCTGTCCCTATTACTTGTTTTAATTTCGTTGCATGTGTAATGAGTTTTGTGTTTTGTGATTGTGTGAAAGGTGATGATCATTTGTAAATAATAATTTAGGATTTAAATTTAGTAAAAATCAGTAGGTAAATTAGTTATAAAAATCGACAACCCCCTTATGTGCAACATTTTGTGTGATTGAAAGCCCTTGATTTCCCCGGATAGAACGATCCCTACTTGTCCTAACTACAATTGACAAAAGAAGGGTATTATGTGTATGAAGTTGTTTTGCAGGTACTTTGTGGTTGGATAACAGATCCATCAATTTTTGGCGCCGTTGCCGGGGAAATTTAATTATTTTTTTTTATTCATAAAGTGTTGTTTTGTAATTATGTATATTGCAGGTTATTTAATTTTCTATAGTTTTTGGAATATGTATAATAGGATTTTTCGGAAGTGTAATAGTAAATAAGGATTTCCGATTTTTGTTTTTGGGTTTTGGTTTGATTAATTGCCGAATTATGTGATGTATATTGTGAATGTTGTAACACTTAGATAATTTCTAGGAAGTTAATAGTTTTGTGTATGCTTTGAGTTTATTGTAGTTTCTAAAGTGTAACATGTAGGTGAAGCCTCTTTTGTTGATCATAACCAAAACCCTTCATTTGAATGGTGCTTTGTTGGATCTATTTTTATGTAGATTGAGAAACGCGGGATACTTCCCCCCCACGCATACAAGCGACATTTCGGCAATAGTATTACTTCTATGAGGTTGAGGGCGGTTTTGATCAACACTTGTAGACCGCTAGGGACCCGAGTTTATTTTACAAAGTATGGGGCAAGTTATTTTCATAGATATGGTTCTCAGGTTTGTTTAACTGGATCTCAAGGCCCACAGACTGATGTTCATTCTCGGTGAGTGAGTCGATAGGGGACTTGTCCTCCGTGGTGTCCAACAACGAGTCCTGCCTGGTTCCTGTAGGGGGTTCGCCCTCCGTGAATCTTAACGACACCGCCTTTGAAAAGTAAAATACGCTCGACCCTAGACAACAGCTTGTGCCGAAGCATCACCTCACTTTAGACGCTAGAAGATAACTTGAACATATGTGAATCTATTTTTCTTCAAAGATAAAATTCGTCTTTAATTTTTGAGGTATATCGGAATAAGCATGATACTACCTTGGACTGTTTCAGCCCATTGCACTGTTATCTCCTCTGCTCCACGTACCTCAAATTTTAAAGTTGTGTGAATAAAAGATATTAGAAATTCTAAGTTTCGGCATTTACATACTTACATAATTCGATGACCTTAAGAACCAAGCCATTGTTGATACATGTATATTTCGTGTGTTGTATTGTATAACTAGCTAAATTGTTAGGGAGTTTTAAAAGTCTATTTATGTTGAGTTTGTTTTTGGTTTTGAGAGGAAGAGGAATAGGTAAGGTCACTAATGTTGATATTAGTCTTAATCCTTCATACTAGCGCTTGCGTTTTTATGAGGTTGAGGGCGGCTTTTATGCACTTTAGTGGTACTGACAACATAAGGTTCTCAACAGAGTAAGGGGCATTCATAGTTCGTTTGTTCTAATTTTGGTGTTGAGGTTTGTTTAACTAGATCTCAAGGCCCACAGACTGATGTTCATTCTCGGTGAGTGAGTCGATAGGGAGTTCGCTCTCCGTGGTGTCCAACAACGAGTCTTGCCTCACTTCATTGTTAGTACTTTCGTTCTAGCCTTCTGAAACCACGGAATCTTGTGTCTAGTCGATAGACCTAGGCCGCACGTCCACCGAGCTTCAAAACCTTAAATGAGTTTGATATAAGTAAATTTTTAATCTCAAAAGAAAACATTTTCCTGGTTCGAATTTTCGAGGTATATCGGAATAAGCATGATACTACCTTGGGCTGTATCAGTCCATTGCACCGTTATCTCCTCTGCTCCACGTACTTTGAAAATTCGAATAAATCAATAGCAATTTAACTAGGGATACATAAAACACATTCTTGATACTTCTTTCGTTTATACTTGTAAACTTGTGTGAAATATACTTGTGAATTTTTCGTGTGATACATATACATATTTGAATTTTCGTGTGATACATATACATATATTTATTTGAATTTTTCGTTAATACTTACTTATATTTGTATGATACATACTTTTACCCTAACACTAACACATATACTTTTACCCTAACACTAATATACATACATTCTAAATTTACACCTAACGTTGGCTTTTCTTTTTAATTCATTGACCAAACACTTGATCTTTTAAAAATTTCAAGTACATGAATCTTGGTTGGTCACAAGAAATTGAGGATAGATTGAAAAGAATTTGCAACCAAGAAGAAGTAGAGCAAGTTTTGCCGAGCACATCTTCACCAGATCATCAGTTTGTTTCCCCCACCTCATCACTCTTCGACAGAGATTTCGTTACACCACCCTCACCATTTCCTTCAGAAGCTTCGTGTGAACTTAATCCTTTGTTTCACGAAGAACCAGAGTTTGAACTACTTCAAAGTCCCATACCGATTCAATATTTGAATTTTGATTTACCTGATCCTACATTTAAGATGACTTCATTGAGGGAAGAGAATGGGCAAGTCGATGCGCCACAAGGAGGAGTGGCAAGACCAAGCAATGTGACATATCCTGCTGTTGCACCTGGAAAATCAGCAGAGTTTGAGTTGAAAGGTGGATTTATTCACCAATTTCCCAAGTTCTATGGATTAAGTGGAGAGGATCCTAATCGCCATATCCACAAGTTTGAATTTCGATGTGAGTCAATGTGCCCAACTGGGACAGATTTACAGCATGTGAGGATGAAGGCATTTCCTTTCTCACTTGAAGAAAGGGCAGCCGAATGGTTCTATGCAATGCCACCAGGAAAAATGACGTCTTGGAACACAATGGTGAAGGAATTTCTCACCAAATATTTTCCTTCATCAAGGGTGACACAAATCAGAAAGGAGATCACCTCAATTAGACAAGAGCCAGACGAGAGTTTTGATGTGTACTATGATAGGTACAAGTCTTTGGTGGCAACGTGTCCTAATCATGGGATACGTGAGGGTCTTTTGCTCCAATACTTTTATGAAGGGTTGCGCCCTATGGAGAGACGATTTCTTGATTCAGCTGCAGGAGGATCGTTAATGGAAAAGAGCAAAGAGGAGGTTAAGAACTTGTTGGAGATGCATTTTACTAACCAGCAACAGTTCGGGTCTACTTCCTCTAAGCGTGTTAGTGAGGCTAGCGGATTTGAGGAGTCTAGTGCTATCAAGGAGCTTCGTGAAGACATGGGGAAGATCACTCAGATGATGACACAAATGATGAAGCCGAAACAAGCTCAAATTTGTGGTGTTTGCCGAATGGAAGGGCATGTAACCGATTTATGTCCTCAACTTGGAGTGGACGAGCATTTTGAGGAAGCTAATGCATTGGGTTTTCCTCAACAACAAGGAGGGCAGCGGTTTGGGAATTTCAACCCAAGGTACAACGATCACCCAAATTTTCGTTGGGCCAACAACAGCAATGTTCAGAACTCTCAACCGTTGGCGCCACCACAAGCAAACCAAGGAGGCATGGCGTATCAACCACGACCTCAAGGACAATTTCAGGGATTTGCAAGACCTCAGCAACAATTCTACAACAACAATGCTCAAGCATCGTCGAACCCTAACTATGATGCAATGCTGAAATCTTTGAATGATGCAACTCACACATTGTTGCAATCTACAACCTCAAACACTAAGGATATTTCTGAGTTGAAGAATCAGATGGGAAAGGTTGTGGATTTTATGGGGCAGATCCAAGAGCAAGGGAGGTTACCTGGAGGAGTGATCCCTAACCCCAAGAATGAGCAAGCAAAATCAATCACCACGAGGAGTGGTAAGGTTTTGGAGGGGCCGAAACCCAAAGTGGGGAAGACAAGTGAGGCCGAGCATATTGCTGCACATAGCAAGGATGAGGCAGCACACGACAATAAGGCCGAGAAGAATGGAGAACCGAGCAAGGAGGAGCTCGATGTAATGAAGAAAAGGGATTTGGAAAATGATCCCGCAACCTCAGAAACACACAAGGTAAATAAATCCAACTCAAGTGGTTTAGTTAATACTAACCTATCTTCGTGTTTGCCTTTTCCTTCCAGATTTGCTAAATCAAAGAAGGAGAAATCAGATGAGGAGGTACTTGATATCTTTAGACGTGTGGAGGTGAACATTCCATTGCTTGAATGCATCAGGCAAATTCCAAAGTATGCCAAATTTCTCAAAGAACTTTGCACAACAAGGAGGCATACACGTGAGGAGCAATTTGTAAAGATGAATGAGACGGTTTCAGCCGTCATACAAAGGAAGCTTCCTCCAAAAATGAAAGATCCTGGCAGTTTTACAATCCCTTGTATTATTGGACAATGTTGTTTTTCTAATGTTTTGCTAGACCTAGGAGCGTCAATTAATGTGATGCCCTATAATGTTTACAAGTCTCTAGGTCTAGGAGAATTGAAGAGAGACAACGTGATTATTCAGTTGGCTCACAGATCTAACAAATATCCTGAGGGATATGTTGAAGATGTTCTTGTGCAGCTTAATAATCTGATATTTCCTGCAGATTTCTATGTGCTTCATATGGAAGACTCACCCCACAATTCAACTCAATTACTTTTGGGGCGACCATTTATGAGAACCGCAAGAATAAAAATAGATGTTGCAGAAGGCAACCTCACCATGGAGTTCGATGGTGAAATAATTGGCTTCAACATCTTTGAAGCTATGAGGTATCCGGTTTCTGACTTAAAACCTTGCTATCTTATTGACGTAGTTGATTCTTTTGCACAGGTTTTGTCCGAAACTTTGGATCAATAGCAACTAGCTATTGAGCAAGGGGCCGAAATTGACGCATTAGGGGAGGAGATTTCGATGGAAGCACGGCAAGATCTTGAGCCGTGCATAGCACAAGTAGTTGCTGAGCTAGAGGCAACACCCCACATGAAGAGGTCATGTCAATTTATGTCAATTCCCATTTCCACTAATAAAATTCTATCATCTGTGAAACAGGCCCCTATTTTAGAATTGAAGGTGCTTCCCAACCATTTGAAGTATGTATACTTGGGAGACGATGACACACTACCAGTTATTGTGTCATCACAGCTGAGTGAGCAGCAGGAAGCACGTTTGACTAGCATGCTGAAGAGAAACAAGACCGCCATTGGATGGACGTTGGCGGACATCAAGGGAATCAGCCCTACAACTTGTGTCCATAGGATCTTGCTCGAGGAAGGAGCCAAGCCTACTAGGGAGGGTCAGAGACGTTTACACCCCCCTATGATGAAGATTGTGAAGGACGAGGTGATCAAATTGCTGGATTGTGGAGTAATTTATCCCATCTCAGATAGCCAGTGGATTGCACCTGTCCAAGTTGTACCTAAAAAGAGTGGAGTCACAGTTGTGAAGAATGACAAGGATGAGCTCGTGCCACAACGATTGGTGACAGGTCATAGGATGTGCATCGACTACAGAAAGCTGAATGCTATAACTCGAAAGGATCACATGCCTTTGCCTTTCATGGACCAGATATTGGAAAGACTAGCTGGGCACGAATTATATTGCTTCTTGGATGGGTACAGCGGTTACAATCAAATATGCATTCACCCAGATGATCAGGAAAAGACGACGTTCACATGTCCCTTTGGTACGTTTGCCTATCGACGCATGCCTTTTGGTTTATGCAACGCACCAGGTACATTTCAACGTTGTATGTATTCCATTTTCTCCGACTATATTAAAAATATCATTGAAGTCTTTATGGATGATTTTAATGTTTATGGAAAAGACTTTGATGTATGTTTAGAGAATTTGGAATTAATCCTGAAAAGATGTGTAGAAACTAACCTTGTGCTTAATTGGGAAAAATGTCATTTCATGGTAAAACAAAGGATAGTTTTAGGACACATAATTTCTGCAAAGGGTATTGAGGTTGATAGGGCCAAGATTGATATTATGCTTCACTTACCCTCCCCTACAACTGTAAGGGAGGTACGTTCGTTTCTTGGCCATGCAGGTTTTTACAGGAGGTTCATCAAGGATTTTTCGTTGGTGGCCAAGCCCATTTGTGCCTTATTGCAGAAGGATGTTCCATTCATATGGGACAAAGGGTGTGAAGATGCATTTGTGAAGTTGAAATTGCTATTGACGACAGCACCTATCATGGCGCCACCAGATTGGACGCTACCTTTTGAGATCATGTGTGATGCTTCAGACTATTCAGTTGGAGCCGTTCTTGGACAGAGAAAAGAGAAGAAGCCGAATGCCATTTATTATGCTTCTCGTACACTTAATGATGCTCAATTAAATTACTCTACTACTGAGAAAGAACTATTGGCTGTGATTTTTGCTTTAGAAAAATTTCGTTCATATCTTTTGAATTCTAAAGTGATTGTTTATTCTGATCATGCAGCCCTAAGATATCTGATGAAGAAGAAGGATGCTAAGCCACGCTTGATTCGATGGATTCTCTTACTCTAAGAGTTTGACATCGAGATCAAGGACAAGAAGGGGAGCGAAAATGTTGTGGCGGATCACTTGAGCAGAATTGTGAAAGAGGAGGAAACGTTGCCACTTTAGGAAACTTTCCCAGACGAGCAGCTCTTTCGAGTGGACACAAAAGAACATTGGTATGCAGACATTGTCAATTATTTAGTTACTAAAACTTTTCCAAGTGCATGTTTGCAGGCAACCAAGACGAGGATCAAAAAGAATGCAAGCCACTACATATGGGACGATCCATATCTTTGGAGGACTTGTAATGATCAGATTATTAGACGTTGTGTGCCACAAGAGGAGCGTAGGCCGATCCTAGCATTTTGCCACAATGAGGCGTGTGGAGGACACTTTGGAGCTAAGAGGACAGCCCTTAAGGTATTAGATAGCGGATTTTATTGGCCCACGATTTTCAAGGATGCATACACATTTTGTATGACATGTGATAGGTGCCAAAGGACATGTAACATTGGTAAGAAAGATCAAATGCCCCTAACTTCTATCATCATTGTCGAAATTTTTGATGTTTGGGGGATAGATTTTATGGGACCTTTTCCTTCATCAAAGGGCTTTCTTTATATCTTATTGGCTGTTGATTATGTGTCTAAATGGGTGGAGGCGAAAGCCACAAGGACTAATGATTCTAAAGTTGTTGCAGATTTCTTGAGGACTAACATATTTTCCAGGTTTGGAGTACCTCGTGTGCTTATAAGCGATGAAGGTTCTCATTTCTGCAACAGAACAATAGAGGCTTTGCTCAAGAGATATGGAGTCACCCATAAGGTATCCACACCTTATCACCCTCAGACATGCGGAATGGCGGAATTGTCAAACAGAGAGATCAAGAGCATATTGGAGAAAACTGTGGGCCCATCAAGGAAAGATTGGAGTGACAGACTTGATGATGTATTATGGGCTTACAGAACGGCATACAAGACACCCATTGGGATGTCTCCATTTCGGCTCACATATGGCAAGGCGTGCCATCTTCCAGTAGAGTTGGAGCGCAAGGCGTGGTGGGCAGTCAAGCAATTCAACATGGAACTTGACAAGGCTGGACTTCACAGGAAATTGCAATTGAGCGAGCTTGAGGAAATCAGGAATGAAGCATATGATGCTGCGTGGATTTACAAAGAGAAGATGAAATTGTTTCATGACAAGATGATAAGAGGCAAAACGTTTCATATTGGTCAAAAAGTCTTGTTATTTCATTCTCGTCTTAAATTATTTCCTGGAAAATTGCGTTCTCGTTGGGTTGGGCCTTATATTGTTACTAATGTGTTTTCTCATAGTGCTATTGAAATTCAGAGTATTGAAAGAGGAAAAGCGTTCAGGGTGAATGGTCATCGACTTAAGTCTTACTACGAACCTTTTGAGAAGCACACCATTGATGAGGTACGACTTAGAGACGCACCAAGATCCTGATGATATGGAGAAGAGTCTAGGCTAAAGGACTATAAACAATTAAGCGCTGCATGGGAGACAACCCATTTCAACCAAAATTGTGAATGAGCCGTCTACGAGAGTTTGAATTTCTAAACCCTAAACTCTTTTTTGTTGAATTGTATAAATGTGGAACTTGTGTGCATTATCAAATGCTTAGAAATTACTACATAATTTTTGTGTAACATTGAGGACAATGTAATTTTCTAAGTGTGGGGTAGGGATACATGTTTCACATGTTTGTTTTTGTTTTAAGTCTTTTGTTTTGAGTCATAAAAAGAAAAAGAAAATACAAAATCAGAAAATCAGAAAAATTAAAAAAAAAATCGTTGCTTTTGTTTGTTTGTTTGTTTGTTTGTTTTTGAGTCTTAGGTGCCCCTAAATAGTCTATGATGATTATATCTTTGAATACATAGATGATGGTTTTGCATAATCATAAGAATTAATTGTGAGTTTCATGGACTTTGTGATTGGTATGAACATTTGAGACTTGGACTTATTTGTGAAATAAGCATGCATGTTTGTGTTGATTTTGTTCCATAATAACCTGTGTGAGCTTTGATGCCAAATACTTTTTTCATGAGTGATAAAAAAATTGGGCAGAATTTTTCAAAACTTCATCATTCTTTGAATATTCAATGACTATGTGCCATAGATTTTAATGAACTCTAGAATGCTAGAACTCACTCTTGACAATTTTTGAGACTATTATTCATGAAATGCCTTGATTTTGAAAAGGATTGAAAAGATCATGTTAGGATTACCACCAATGCCAAATAAAGCTTATGCCTAATTTGTGTCCGTCGTGGGACTCCTTAGTTTTAACCCCTTTGAGCCGACATTAAGCCATTTTATTTCATCACCATGATACACATTCCTTGAGCTTAGAACAGTTTATCCTAACCATTGTTGTCAAGACTTGGTAAAGTTTAATTGGAATTTGTTATTTGAAGTGATGTTGGGAAGTAAGTGTGGGGTAAAACTTGTCCAATTGCATGAAAAGAGTGTGTTGCCGAAATTAAAAGAAAAAGAAGAGAATTCGGACAGAAAAATGAGAAGAAAAATTGAGCCAAATAAAAAAAAAACAAAGAATATTTCGGCAATGAAGAGAGAAGAGAAAAATTGGATGAGTTCTTGTGGTGAATTTGGAATTGTATGATTATTTGAAGGTCTAACATTGCTATACTTGACCTTTGTTCATATTCACTATGTTATGGGGAAGAAAAGAATGAAGTTGGGCCCAACATGATGAAATTTGGCCCTTTGAAGTGAAGTCATATGGAGTGTTGAATTTTGTTAAGTCTTGGTGACATTTTATCACCACTATCCTAAATGCGAATTCCTTATGCTAATCCCCATTATCACCTTTATGTTGATCTTTTCATGATTCTTAAAATAGGTAAACTTTGATTTGTGGAGATTTTTGTCAAGAGTTGAGCATATGGCTTTGGTTCATTTGTGCACATAGTTGTTATATGAAGTTTTTCCTGAAAGATTAATTCACAAAGTGCTTTTATCTGATGAAATATGCGAGCTATTTGTTGCCTTACAATCTGTTCTCTTGCATATACTTTGAGTGAATTGCCATATCATGAGTGAAAAGAAGAGAGTATGCCTAGTGAGGAGGATGAAATCAACATAACATGTCATTGCTTGCTATTTTCGTTTCTTACTTGTTCATGCTATGATACATGTCTATGACGCTTGGGATTATTGTGCTTACATTGAATGCTTAACTTGAAAGCTATGTGTTTAAAGATCCTGAGACAATTATTTAGGGGCAGTAGTGTTGAGTCTTTTTGTTTGTTTTGCTAAGGGACTAGCAAAGGCTAAGTGTGGGGTAGCTGATAGGAGCATAAAATGCGACGTTCTTAATATGTTTTTACCCCCATTTATGCAATTCTTATCCCTTTTTGTTGTAATATAGAGTCATTGAGTCATGTTGGAGTCTTTGGCAAGAGTTGGTGTATAAATTGAGCTAAAATGCAGAATTGTCGAATTTTGAAGATTTTTAGTTTGAGTATGAGTCCTTGTTGTACTAGGAGTCCTTGTTGGACTAGGAAACTTGTTTTGACTAGGAAACTTGTCGGAATGGAATTCTTCATTGTTTGTCGCTTCTAAATCATGTGTGGATTCGGTTTGTGATAGAAATGTTAAAAATGCATAATTATGGTGGAGTCCTTATTGGACTAGGATTCCTAATAAGAGTTTGAATGCAACTAGGACTCCTTTTTCAACTAGAACTCTAGTTGGAAAAGGAATCCTTACTAAAGTAGGAATCCCAGTTGGATAAGGATTCTACAAGTTTGAGTCCGAATTGAAGTCTATGAAAATAGGAGTTTTAGTCGGACAAGGAGTCTACAAATGCTCGACGTTTTTGAAAAGTCGAAAGAGTTTTATTGAAAATACAACTCCTTGTTGGACTGGGATTCCTTATCTAAACAGGACTCTTACTCATAATAATTGTGCTGCATATTTTTATCTTCTTCTTGATTTATTTCTTAATCTTATTTTCAGGAATTCATGAGAAGATAATTGGAAGAATTTGAGGAGATATTTCGGCAATAGAAGATGCTTTGCCGTGAAGATCAAGAATAGGAATCCAATTTGGATTTGGAAACTTTCCTAATCTAATAATCTTATCTATTACATATGTCTTTTTAAGACATCATTTGTCTAGATTAGGACAAGTTTAATGCATGGATTAATTCTGTATTTCTTTTCCTTATTTTCAGATTTTATTTGAAGATAAAGAAGGAGATAATATCTTGTTACTTGAGGGAATTTCTGCCGAATTACTATGGTAATTGAAGAAGTAATTTTCGGCAAAGGAGAGGATTGTGCCGTGAGTTTTCAAAGAAGAAGAGATGGACTTGGAGTCCTCAAGGCCGACCAAAGAGAAGAATTAAAGGAGGAATTAATCTATTTTTACATGGATTTTCGGCAAATGCAAGAGAGAAACAAGGATGAGTTATTGCCGAATGTGGACATTATTTCAGCCAAAATTCATTGATAATTGCTGGATTATTTGTTGATTAAATCAAGAGATAATTAGAAGACTTTTTCAGCCATTATCTTTGGATTTTCGGAAAAGAAGAAAAGAGAAAAGCAAGGGATGAATGTGGACTTAATGGAAGCTTGGTTCAATTACTTGTTGCTGAATTAAGTTGATTAAATTCATGGGATATTGTTGCACAATTCAGCCTTTGACCAAGAGATATTTCGGCTGAATTGAAGAGAAAAGAAGAAGTTGCCGAACTCTAGAGGATGAAGTCTTGGACGGCAACAACCTTAGGGTTTTGCCGAAACCCTAGTGCTCCCCCTTACCTTCATAAATAGCACCCCATAATTTCAGAAAAAGCATCTTCTCTTCCTCACAAAAAGCTTACCAAAACTCTGCCGAATTGCTTCCTTGAATTCTCACCAAGAACATAGCCGAACCATCTCCACCACCTTTCATAAAAATCATTCCAATCATCAACACCAATCCACTTGCCGAATTCTTCAACAAAGGTTGTCACTTGGATTGTAATTTTCGATGGCTTTAGTTTCTTTGTATTTATACATTAATTTGTCTATGAATTATGTATGGATTCTTGGTTCCGATTTTGGTTTTGTTATTTATTCATGGGATTTCCGAATTCTTGTTATATTGTTTGGTTTTCTTGTGTTTAATTACCGAATTATGCTTGTGATTTAATTGAATATGGTATGATGGGCAGTAGGCTTTTGCATGTTTTCTTGATTTAATTAGGTTTATTTTCTTAATTCGTGTGCAACTGAAGGAGATGTCTAGATGCATTCGAAAGGCCATGAGTGTTGTCTAGATGTTGAATTCACTTGCCAATTTAATACATGTTGGATCATACGCGAAGTTGGTTTTAATGTGTATTTATCTAAGGGCTAGAGTAATTCTGGAAATTTACATGTCGATGTGGGATGAGTGACGCTAACATGTTCCAATTCGACATATTGTGCTTATGTGCTATTTGTGTTTAATTTCTACGCGAAGTGTTGTTAAACCGATTAGTACCATGTTTAGGATTACACGCGAAGTTGATTCTAAATACTTGTGATGTTTTGAATAATTAGATATACCGCGAAGGCTCTAATTAAATTGGAACTTAATTGATCTTGAATCCGATTTTAGCTTGCTGTCCCTATTACTTGTTTTAATTTCGTTGCATGTGTAATGAGTTTTGTGTTTTGTGATTGTGTGAAAGGTGATGATCATTTGTAAATAATAATTTAGGATTTAAATTTAGTAAAAATCAGTAGGTAAATTAGTTATAAAAATCTACAACCCCCTTATGTGCAACATTTTGTGTGATTGAAAGCCCTTGATTTCCCCGGATAGAACGATCCCTACTTGTCCTAACTACAATTGACAAAAGAAGGGTATTATGTGTATGAAGTTGTTTTGCAGGTACTTTGTGGTTGGATAACAGATCCATCAATTTTTGGCGCCGTTGCCGGGGAAATTTAATTATTTTTTTTGATTCATAAAGTGTTGTTTTGTAATTATGTATATTGCAGGTTATTTAATTTTCTATAGTTTTTGGAATATGTATAATAGGATTTTTCGGAAGTGTAATAGTAAATAAGGATTTCCGATTTTTGTTTTTGGGTTTTGGTTTGATTAATTGCCGAATTATGTGATGTATATTGTGAATGTTGTAACACTTAGTTAATTTCTAGGAAGTTGATAGTTTTATTGGAATGTCACAAATTGGAATGTCTCAAATTGTCAGTTAGGTTTAGCTAAATCTATGCGGAGAGTATCCATCAAGACCTGTCATGCATATCAATACATGGTTGACGAATATGGAGAGTTTGAGAAGGTTGGTTTCACTATTAAAGACTTGTATAATAAGTTAGATTCAAGTCGATGTGAAATTTTAGTTGAAGGGGATGCAAAAGCCACACTTGCATATCTTGACGGAAAAGCAGCTGAAGATAAGAATTTATTTTTTTGGCATACCACAGATAAGAATAAAAGGTCAACTAGTTTATGCAATTTTTTTTTCTTTTTTTTTTATGATAATTTTTTTAAATATGATTTGTCTACTCTTTGACTAACAGGTTAGCTAACTTATTTTGGAGAGACTCAACCTCATTGCTAAACTATTATTGCTTCGGTGACGTGTTGGTATTTGATAGCACCTACAAGACTAATCACTATGGGAAGCCTTACAACCATATGTTGTCTACAATTTTTAGTTTTGCATTATTGGTTGATGAAACAGCTGAGACATATACATGGCTATTGAAGATGTTTTTAGAGTCTATGAAGGGTAAAAAACCTCGTGCCATCTTAACTGACGGATGTGAATCAATGAGAAAGGCTATTGAATTAGTGATTCCTGGTTTTCTACATTGTTTATGTACGTGGCATATTTCAAAAAATGCTCAGCGTAATTTGCGCAATCCTCAAATTGTTTCCGAGTTCAGATGTTGCATGTTCGATGAAACAACAAGGTCTACTTTTGAGCAACGGTGGAGGGCCATGGTTAATAAGTATGGTCTTCAAAATAGAAAGTGGGTGAAGATGATGTATGATAAACGACATATATGGGCTGAAGCATTTGTAAGTGGATACTTTTTCGCTCGTATGCGTAGCACTCAGCGATTTGAAGGCATGAACAGGTATATGAAACAAAGTCTCATATATAGTGGAGTCAAAATAATTGAACTAATTCAGCAACTTGACAAAGCATTGAAACGACTAAGAAATAAAGTTGTTCAAGAAGATTTTCGGTCGAATAACTCTACTCCTGTACTTTCTACTCAGCTTCGACAGTTGGAGAAACATGCCTCCACCATCTATACAGAGTGTGTTTCAATTAATATGTGTGGAGATAGATCGAGTTGGAGAGCTGATTACATCAAGAATTATGCATCTGGATTCATGTCGTGTGTACGTTACTTCTAGTTACAATAATGATGAAGTAAGAGTGCACGACTTCTTACTACCATCGGGAAAGTGTTCCTCGAATTGTATGCTCGTGTAAACTGTTTCAAAATGAAGGCATTCCATATTCTCATGTGTTTAATGTTATGAAGCACGAGCGCATAGAGGTGATACCTGCTTCCTTAGTATTGAAGCAATGGACACAAGGAGCAAAATCTGAAGTTCACTCTAGAGAAGATATGTGTTACTAGACGAGATGCACGTGCCCTACTAGAGATCCGAAGTGTTACTAGCCGAGAAACACTAATAGACATATGATGTTAAGTGATGAGATGTACTAGAGAAGATATGTGTTACTAGACGAGATGCACTAATAGAGATATGATGTTAAGTGATGAGAAGCACGTGCCCTACTAGAGATCCAAAGTGTTATTAGACGAGAAACACTAATAGAGATATGATGTTAAGTGATGAGATGCACTACTAGAGAAGATATGTGTTGCTAGAATAGATTATGAGTCTAATAGAGGTTAAGTGATGAGATGCACTACTAGAGAAGATATGTGTTACTAGAAGAGATTATGAGTCTAGGGTTTAGATATTAGAGTTTAGAGTTTAGAGATTAGAGTTTAGGGTTTAGAGATTAGCGTTTAAATTTTTGGGATTATGTTTTAGAGTTTATAAGTAGGTCTAATTTGTTAAATAAAGGAAACGCAGGAATTGACTCAAAAAAGGAAACAAAAACAGTAATTGAGGGTAAAAGGGAAAAAAAAAAAGTAATTCAGTAATTTTGTTTCCTTATGAGACATATGATTATGTCGTGCCATTCTCAAACTTTGACCTATCATAGTACCAATGCCATTGAGTCTCATTCTGCGCCGTTGTACCCCTAAAAAACTTGACCTCATCATATCTCTCCATCGCAAGTTACAATCGTGAAATATAATGGTGTATGTGCTTCAATTCTCTTTTTCTTCACATATTGTACCGGTTTCGATTGTTAACTTCTTTATATTTGGTTTTTTGTTTGTTTCAATTCATATCTTTCTTTTTTTTTTTGCGTACAAAATCCAAGATTATGGCGCCGAGGAAAAGAAAAGATGACAAAGAGCATGAAGTGGCCAAACACTTGAAAGTCAGCGTTGGCCGACAAGCCTTCAATCAATATATGTAAGTCTGTGCAACTTTAATCTTAGGGTTTTCAATGAAGGGAGTGCAGTGAAACATTTGTATGTCGAAACATTAGTACATGCGGTACAAATAGCCTCGATCCGTCTTATATGTTTCTATATCATACCCACTAAATATCTATGTTTTGTATCTGTCTTGCAAATTTTGATAATTAAATTACTTTTCAACCTACTATTGCATTTGGTTATGTGCTCCTGGCGTCAGTTATGATTTGTTTCTATTGTGAAAGATTCCAATCACTGAAATTGTCACTCTTGTTTAGGAAAATTCAGTCAAATGAGGAAAACAGAAAGATAGATAACCAGGCGAGATATGCAATTTCTGATCAATCGTTGTAATATTTCGACCCTTGTATGATATAATTCTTCTCACTTACTCACTTGCTATATAATCATTTGCAGTATAAAAAAACACTTTCTTTGAAATGGCGTTTGTTGAACCGTAGTGAGAAGGCTCAGTATTCCGTTCCAACTTCTGCTGCTTCAAAGCTGCTCCAAAGATCAGTAAGTATACATTTAAAGACTCCAAGTTCATGGCAACACGGTGTAGTCCAAAAAAGTTTATTGATATTGTTTCCAAGTTTTCAGAAGATCAAATTGTTGCAGTCAATGAAATGGGATTCGGCACTTTGTTGAAATTGTCATGCACTAGATTACGTCATGATTTGTGTAGGTTCCTATTGCAGAGGTTTGATGCAGAAAATCATTTAATAGAGTTCCACGGTACAGTAATGAGTATATGTTATTCGGATTTTCAACATACCTTGAGTGTACCTCAAGGAGGAACGGATCTCGATTTTAGTAGCTGCAATGAAAGTTGTTTTAGGGATTTTTTTTGTTGGGGAATCTGGGAGCATATCAATTCCATTCGTAATTCAGAGGTTAGAGGAAGCGGAAACATCAGATGACAATTTCAGAGTCGGTTTCATATTGATAGGAGCATAAAATGCAACGTTCTTAATATGTTTTTACCCCCATTTATGCAATTCTTAACCCTTATTGTTGTAATATTGAGTCATTGAGTCGTGTTTGGAGTCTTTGGCAGAATTGGTGTACAAATTGAGCGTAAAATGCAGAAATTGTCGGAAAATGTGAAGAGTTCTAGTTTGAGTAGGAGTCCTTGTTTGACTAGGAAACCTGTTTGGACTAGGAAACCTGTTTTGACTAGGAAACTTGTCGGAATAGAATTCTTTATTGTTCGTCGTTTCTGAAACATGTGAGGAAAATTAGGAAACCTGTTTGGACTAGGAAACCTGTTGGATTAGGAATCTTTATTGTTCGTCGTTTCTGTAACATGAGAGGAAATTTTAGAATCCTGTTGGGAATAGGAAAAGTTCTATTTAGGAAAGTCCTACTTGAACTGTGACTGTTATTCCATGACTTTCCTATTTCGATTTTCCTATTCCGTGTTGTGAATTGGAAACTTTCCTAATCTGATGATCTTATCTATTACACATATGTCTTTTTAAGACAATATTTGTCTAGATTACGACAAGTTTATTACATGAATTAATTCTCTATTTCTTTTCTTTATTTTCAGAAATTGTGAGGAGATAAAGGAGGAGATAAATCCTAATATTCAAGAGATAATTCAGCCAATTTGCCAAGGAGGATTTCATGGAGGATTCAACCGATTTTTATAAAGATATTTTGCTGATTTAATTCATGATTAATTCAAGAGATATTTGAAGATTATTCAGCAATATCTTTGGGAATTTTCGGCAACAATATGAGGAGAGAAACAAGGATGGAGTTAAGACCGAATGTGGACCATTTTGTGCTCAAGATTCAAGATAATATTGTTGAAATTAATTCAAGATTAAATCAAGAGATATTGTGAAGATTAATTCAGCCAATATTCAAGGAAATTCGGCAGAAATTAAAGAGAAAGAAAAGGGATGCATGTGGACTTGTTTTGATGCTTGGTTCATGACTTGTTGCTGAAATTAATTAAAGATAATTGAAGAGATAATTCAGCCATTAACCAAACTGATTTTCGGCAACAACTTTGAAGAAGAGAAGGGAGGCTTTGCCGAACCCTAGCAGCCCCTTACCTCTATAAATAGCATGCCATATTTTTAGAAAAATAATCTTCTCTTCCTCACTTTAATCTGCCAAACCTCTGCCGAAATTCCACCACAAAATCCCCACAAAGAACTAAGTCAATTCCATCTCCACCACTCTTCCAAAAAATCAGTCCGTCCATCACCACTAATCCTCTTTGCCGAATCTCTTCTCAAGGTTTCTCAAAGTGTGATTTTATCTTTTCTTATGGCTTTTATTCTTTTTTATCAATACAATATTTTGTCTATGAAATTTGTATGGATTCGTGGTTGTAATTTCAGTTTTATGAATTATTCTTTAGATTTCCGGATTTCTGTTATGTGATTTGGTTTTCTCTTGGATTAATTTATGATCTATATATGTGATAACTTGAATTTGGGTTTTAAGGGCAGTAGGTATTTGCATGAATATTTGTTTAAGTTTGGTTTATTTTCTGAATTCATATGCATATAAATTGATGCATGAGGGCAGCCTTGATCATGGTTGTTCCTTGTGTATTGGTTTCACTTGCCGAATGCAATATGAGGTGGATTATAAACATAAAGTTGATTCACCTTGTATTGGTTCTAAGGACTAGAGTAATTCTGAAAATTTACATATCGATGTAGGATGAGGTGACGCCATACTTGCTAATATGTCTCCAATTCGACTCATTGTGCTTATGTGTTTCTTGGTTTAATTTCTACGCGAAGTGTTTAATACTATGTTTGGGATTATGCGCGAAGCTAGTTCTAAATAATTAAGGAGTTTTGCTAATTAGATGAACCGCGAAGGCTCTAATTAAATTGGAACTAAATAGGATCTAAAATTCAGTTTGAACTTGTTGCCCCTATTCCTTTATTTTATTTTGTTACATGTTTAGAGAGTTTTGTGTTATGTGCTCTTTGTGGAAGATGTTGATCAACTGTATATAGTAATTTAGGATTTAATTTACGTAAAAATCAGTAGGTTATTTAGTCAAACACTCCAAACCCCCCTTTAATCTGCAATACTTTATGTGATTGAAATCCCTTAATTTCCCCGGATAGAACGATCCCTACTTGTCCTAACTACAATTGACACAAGAAGGGTATTATGTGTATGAAGTTGTTTTGCAGGTACTTTGTGCTTGGAAAATAGCTCCATCACATATTAATGGTGTTGGGTATCTTACTTTGTCCCACTACATCAACAAGTATTGATCCGAAGTATCTTCTTCCATTAAGAGATCCGAAGAAAATAAAACATTTAAATTAGGCAAGTTATGCTTTTGACTTTTTGGTGGGCAGTGTCAGGTCTTTCAAGGAGAAAGAATCAAGATATATGTGCGGTTGTGTCCTTTTTTTACAGCTTTATTATTACAATAATATCACGTACGGGAGAGTCATTACAGATTGTTCGAAGCCTCCTGTTACAGTTTGGGGGGAAAATGAATCATCTAAATTGATTAAGCATATCCACAAAAAAGGAGGTTATGGAAGTGTTGACGTTAACCTAGTTCCGAAAGTTGATACTGTGAAAAGACATGAGCATGAAGTTAGAGATATGTCTGGTTTGAGAAATGATATAGAATCATGGAAGAATGTTGCTTGTAATATTGAGAAATCAATTGATGAGCTAAAGGGTATTGTAAGAGAGTTCAGAGAGGAATAAATGAAAGCAGTTAATGAACTCAAAGGTAGTTTCAGTGGTACCGTAATTACAACAACTTTAAGGGAGCTACAAGAGGGATTTTTAAAAGCGGTAAATGAACTGAAAGTGAGTGTAGAGCATCTTAATGAGAAAGTGGTACAGAATAGTATCAATAATGTCAGTGCAAAGGAAGATCTCCATAATTTTCAATATAATGAGTAAATATTTGAGTCACCAAGTGCAAAGGAAGATCTACATAATTTTTAAACTAATGAGCACATATTTCAGTCATCATATGTGAAGGAAGATGTAGCTACTCCTTCATGTAAGATATTGAGCGATGACAATGTTGATGCACCACAACGGAAGATATAGTTTTTAATCATAGTTCTTTATTTAGTTGTAATTCATGTTCATAATTTATCAATTAAGAAGTGCATGGTCATTATTCAGTTTTATGATGCTCACAAGTCAAGCAGCGAGAAAAGCAAGAGCCCACATCTAGCAGCGACATTAGTCCCAAGCATCTTCGCCGCACTATGGAAAGAAAGCCTGGCCACCAAATATCCAATCCCTTTATGAATTTGGACGATTTGGAAATAGTGGGTAAAAAATTAGACTTTTTAAGTGTGAAACTTACCGAGGATAAGCCAAGAAAGCGGGTGGATATTGGTCCTTTCAGAGGGTGTCGTGATCTCTGCGATGACGATCTATATTTGATTGCATTTGTATTTTTGGAGGATAACAATTTACAGTAAGTTGGTTTGAAGAGGAACATGTTCACAGTAATTCAGTATTTGTATTATTCTTAGTAGTCTAACATACTTTTATGTGACTTTCAATTTGCAGTTTTAGAGTATTCGAAACTGAATATTTTTTTGTTGACCGTGAGGGTATGAAATGCCTAGAGCCAGAAAGACTAGTTTCAGATGAGATATGACCTTGTTTTAGACATCAATACACTATAGTTATATAATTTTTTAACTCGTATTTGTTTCATACACAGATTATAAATGCAGCACTTAGTCTACTCATGGATCAAGAATCCTCTATTTGGTATTACACTACGTATTTTTCGGTATGATCTATGCATTTAGTCTTCTCATGTTCTAATACCTATTAATTTAGGTTTGTGATGCTTTTATTAAATTAGTATGTAATTACAGGGTGAAGCCATTAACGCTGCGAAGAAAGACAATACTCATTTGTTAAACTTTGCTGCTACTGCACTTAAGCAGTTTAAAGCGGTGTTACAATATGGAACAGGACTACAAAATGCAGAAAAGGTATCGCAAAATGATTATTCTAATTTGCAGAGCGAGCATTTTAAACATAATATGCTTACTATACTAAGTTACTAACACTATCTTGCTTGTAGATATTCATTCCTATCTTAGATCCAGGCACTCGTCAAAACCATTGGTTCTTCATTGTGATTAAACTAGCTGAATTGGCAGTAGAGATATGGGACACCTGCCCCAAGTCTTTCACGCACTACGCCTCGAGAAGATCTTGTTTATTATGTGGTTATACATTTAAGTTCTATGGTGAATTCAATTGGTTGTAGACTTGTAGGAAAGTTATATTGAACGTCACACTTATACTATTGTTGTTTGAATTACAGCTTATGGAAATGGACGCAATATTTGCTACTCAAATAAAAAAAAAATCAATGAAGAATGGTCATTTCCTTCATTCACAGTGTCTTCTGTAGAGAGCATTTGCATTCAGAACGACAACTTTGATTGTGGCATTCACTTGCTCAGATACATAATAAACTATGATAATCTATTGAAAAATGAGGTATGATATTTTTATTTAAATAACATATATTATTTTTTCCTCACTTTAATAACTATGTTTCCAATTGTTGAATTAATGCAGTTAGATTCTGTTAATCGTCGCGTGCAACTTGCTCATTGGATGTTAAAGCACCCAAAGAATCGAGCATTTGTAAAAGTTATGAAGGCTTTGGATGGTGAAAGTGAAAATGATGGTGTCAACAAAAAGATCAAGACTGAAGCTAAATGTGTTGCTAAAAATCATGGCAAGAGCAGTTCAAAAGTCGTGCAGGAAAAACAACAACAAAAAAAAAAAACGGGTACAAAAATCATACAGGAAAAGTCACCAACGGAAAAAAGGGGTCCTGGTCGTCCTCGCGCTGCACCAAATAAAAAAAACATCAATTAAGATAAAAAAAATAAGATCAAAATATGAGCAGACTTGTTTTTTGGAGCTATATTAGTCTTACGAAAGTGTTATATATATTTGGTGAGTTGTGATTCTTGTAATGTATACTTATGATTCCTCCTTAGATGTTTAATTTTTGTTCAGCGAAATATTTTCCAGCTTTTACATTATTATAGAAATTTATAAGTTCATATTGTAAGTCACAACAACCGGTTTTTGAATTACAGTATTATGTTATTTGCTCAAAGTAGCTAAGGAGTTATAATATAGAGTCTACTAAATGTGTTCGTAATAAACGATGCATACGTACATATGACACATTCATATAAAATAAATAAATTTCAGACCCGTTATATTTGGTAATAATTAAAGAAACATTAAAAAACAAAATCCCAAGTTTAAGGGGTGGTAAGGGGTAGTGGTATGCGGCAAGTTTAAAACTTTGATTAAGGATATCAATGATATAATTATGTGTGATTATGGTCAAATTACTATGATTATGGTATAATTGCATATAGTTATGATAGAATTGTGTGTAATTATGGTATGATTATTTTCTAAAAATGGTATAATTGTGTACTAATCTAACACATAATTCAAAATTTGGTTTGTATTGGTCTCTCACATCCCTCCATATACAATATTTGTTTCAATATTCGTCACTAAATGAATGTCTTCTATGTGTTATATGTGTAGTAAATTTTTATTTTTTTTTATAAAAGAGAGCATGTGTCCTCATTCATCTAATAGAGTGTTCAGTTACGTAATTGGGTGGTATTTTTTATAATGTTTCTCATTTAAAAAATAATTACACCTCTCACGACCCTTATTACGAATACAAAGACAATTGACGAAAGTTTCTGTAAAAAATATCCTATATGTTATAATTACAATGTCAGGATTACAATTACAAGATTATGACCCAATTTACAAAAATGACAACAAGTCTGTTATATGTGTGGTAAATTTTTATTTTTTGACAAAAGAGAGCATGTGTCCTCATTCATGTAATAGAGTGTTCAGTTACGTAATTGGGTAGTATTTTTTATAATGTTCCTCATTTAAAAAATAATTACACCTCTCACGACCCTTATTACGAATACAAAGACAATTGACAAAAGTTTTTGTAAAAAAATATCCTATATATTATAATTACAATGTCAGGACTACAATTACAAGATTATGACCAAATTTACAAAAATGACAACGAGTCTGTTATATGTGTGGTAAGTTTTTATTTTTTGACAAAAGAGAGCATGTGTCCTCATTCATATAATAGAGTGTTCAGTTATGTAATTTGGTGGTATTTTTTATAATGTTCCTCATTTAAAAATAATTACATCTCTCACGACCCTTATTACGAATACAAAGACAATTGACGAAAGTTTTTGTAAAAAATATCCTATATGTTGTAATTACAATGTCAGGACTACAATTACAGGATTATGACCCAATTTACAAAATTGACAACGAGTGTATTATATGTGTGGTAAATTTATATTTTTACACAAAAGAGAGCACATGTGTCCTCATTCATGTAATAGAGTGTTCAGTTATGTAATTGGGTGGTATTTTTTATAATGGTCCTCATTTAAAAAATAATTACATCTCTCATGACCATTATTACGAATACAAAGACAATTGACGAAAGTTTTTGTAAAAAATATCCTATATGTTATAATTACAATGTCAGGACTACAATTATAGGATTATGACCCAATTTACAAAATTGACAATGACTGTGTTATATGTGTGGTAAATTTTTATTTTTTGACAAAAGAGAGCATGTGTCCTCATTCATGTAATAGAGTGCTCAGTTACGTAATTGGGTAGTATGTTTTGTAATGTTCCTCATTTAAGAAATAATTACATCTCTAATGACGCGTATTACATATACAAAGAGAGTTGATGAAAATTTGTGTAAAAATCTCCTAAATATTGTAATTACAAGATGAAGACCACATTTACAGGTTTTTAAACTATTATACAAACTTGATGGTAAATGTTAGCTTAAAAAAGTAAAATCTCTTAATAGATCAAAATATGTTTAAACTTTCGATCTTGTAATTTTGTTCTTTATTTGATAACACAATGTTGTATTATCAATAAAAACGTTCTAACTATTATATTTACATGTTTAACAACTAAATTACAATAATTACTACAATTCTTATCATAAAAGTAATTCTGGTCCATTTAGTGTAATTAATATGTTGATAACATCTGTTACATGCTTTAAACAAGTTTACTAATATGACAACATTGTGTCGTAAATTTTTTAGAATTTAAAATTTAAAATTACACGTGTCAAAATCTGATTGGATGACCTGATGACATATTCTTCTAGTTACCATCATATTAATTAATTTGTTATATATTAAATAATAATAATAAATAGGTATCAAATACCTACCGGTACCTTAGCTTGTTTCAGCATATAAAATCCTTGTAATTTTATACAACAATTAATGTTTACATCTACGAGATTGATTCTAGACAACGACTAAACTCTCACAAAAATTGTATAACTTTCAGTAATAATATGTGTGCTAGGAAATAGGTTACTATAGATCTTCCAAAAAACAAAGAACGAAAATTTATTTATAGGAAATTTAGAAAGATTCAAGGAAGATATAATCAAACTAAACGTTTTATTTTCTCTCGGGAGAAAAACTCTAAAAGACATCTAGCACTGCATAGGTTCTCCCAAGTCCGGATTGGAGCTCGTCCGGCTGTGACTCAGTCCGGCGTTGTTCACACTGACGCTGCGTTCTTGCGATGTAGTTTGACTCTCATGTTGATCTGAATGAATTATCCTTTCCACGGAGGTAAATCTTTGCCTGCTAGGCAAGGGGATAGCCAGGTCCAACAAGAAGGCTGGCTAGAGATTTCTTGTAAAAACACCAGCCCCGCTCAGTTTAGAATGAAACTCCAATTCCCAAATCAATTGAACAACCAATCAAAGTTCTCTAATGCAGTAATTGATAGAATTATTTCCAAGCACATTGTACTTGCAAAACAACTTCATACACATATATTACCCTTCTTGTGTCATCGTTAGTATAGGACAAGTAGGGATCGTTCAGTCTGGGAAAATCAATGGCTTTTAATCAAATAAAGTATTGCAAAGTCATGTTAGTATAGGACAAGTAGGGATCGTTCAGTATTAAAATTTGAATCTATAACCTACTGAAAATTTAGAAACACTACCAGAAAAAAGACCTTTACCGATGAAAAAAAAAAACGGCCGACAACATACTATTTTCGTCGGCTATTCCCAAGAATGGCCGACGATTTTTTATTTCGTCCCTAAAAAATATTTTTCGTCGGCTATACCCCTAGAATGACCGACGATTTAAAATTTTCGTCGCCTGTTCTCTTAAAGTATAGCCGACGAAAACTTTTGAAAGTTTGGCCGACGAATATAGCATTTTCGTCGGCTATGATAAAAAAAAAAAAAAAAAAAAAGAGCAGCTTCCATTTTCTATCACTATCGACAAACCAATGCTTCGTCCTTCAAATGCAAATGTGTCGTGAAATAAGATATGACCGAAATAATGAAATACGTCTACGGTTGAAAAATGACAAGATTCTGACAAAATCTGTGTGCCGAATGTTGCGGTTAACTGTTTTTTACTTCCGTTTTCCTGTGGGTAGCCTACTGTTTTTTACTTCCGTTTTCCTGTGGGTAGCCTGACGGTCGGTAAATATTTTGAGGAAAATTTTTATACGATTAGTTGCGTCTCATCGATTTGAAACTATTATCTGTTGAAGGTCAGGCCAAAAAACGTCATTTACACAGGCCAATTACCATTTCTAAGCGTTTAAAGGGTTGACTCACCCGGTTGACCCGTCCCGATCGAGCCTTTAACGTTGTCAGACGTAGTTGGATTTTTTTTCATACATGTATTTAATCTTAACGGTGATATCTGACGGTTGAAATAGATTTTCCAAACTTTTAGATTCAAAATCGGAACATATGCACTAATGTTCCTTAACTTGTTTACTAAGTGTTTAAGTGAATGTATAGTTTCAAATAGTTACTATACGTACACTCTTCAAATGCAAATGTGTCGTGAAATAAGATATGACCGAAATAATGAAATACGTCTACGGTTGAAAAATGACAAGATTCTGACAAAATCTGTGTACCGAATGTTGCGGTTAACTGTTTTTTACTTCCGTTTTCCTATGGGTAGCCTGACGGTCGGTAAATATTTTGAGGAAAATTTTTATACGATTAGTTGCGTCTCATCGATTTGAAACTATTATCTCTTGAAGGTCAGGCAAAAAAACGTAATTTACATAGGCCAATTACCATTTCTAAGCGTTTAAAGGGTTGACTCACCCGGTTGACCGTCCCGATCGAGCCTTTAACGTTGTCAGATGTAGTTGGATTTTTTTTCATACATGTATTTAATCTTAACGGTGATATCTGACGGTTGAAATAGATTTTCCAAACTTTTAGATTCAAAATCGGAACATATGCACTAATGTTCCTTAACTTGTTTACTAAGTGTTTAAGTGAATGTATAGTTTCAAATAGTTACTATACGTATACTCTTCAAATGCAAATGTGTCATGAAATAAGATATGACCGAAATAATAAAATACGTATACGGTTGAAAAATGACAAGATTCCGACAAACTTTGTGTGTCGAATATTGCGGTTAACTGTTTTTTACTTCCGTTTTCCTATGGGTAGCCTGACGGTCGGTAAATATTTTGAGGAAAATTTTTATACGATTAGTTGCGTCTCATCGATTTGAAACTATTATCTCTTGAAGGTCAGGCAAAAAAACGTCATTTACACAGGCCAATTACCATTTCTAAGCGTTTAAAGGGTTGACTCACCCGGTTGACCGTCCCGATCGAGCCTTTAACGTTGTCAGATGTGGTTGGATTTTTTTTCATACATGTATTTAATCTTAACGGTGATATCTGACGGTTGAAATAGATTTTCCAAACTTTTAGATTCAAAATCGGAACATATGCACTAATGTTCCTTAACTTGTTTACTAAGTGTTTAAGTGAATGTATAGTTTCAAATAGTTACTATACGTATACTCTTCAAATGAAAATGTGTCGTGAAATAAGATATGACCAAAATAATAAAATACGTCTACGGTTGAAAAATGACAAGATTCCGACAAACTCTGTGTGCCGAATATTGCGGTTAACTGTTTTTTACTTCCGTTTTCCTATGGGTAGCCTGACGGTCGGTAAATATTTTGAGGAAAATTTTTATACGATTAGTTGCGTCTCATCGATTTGAAACTATTATCTCTTGAAGGTCAGGCAAAAAACCGTCATTTACACAGGCCAATTACCATTTCTAAGCGTTTAAAGGGTTGACTCACCCGGTTGACCGTCCCGATCGAGCCTTTAACGTTGTCAGATGTAGTTGGATTTTTTTTCATACATGTATTTAATCTTAACGGTGATATCTGACGGTTGAAATAGATTTTCCAAACTTTTAGATTCAAAATCGGAACATATGCACTAATGTTCCTTAACTTGTTTACTAAGTGTTTAAGTGAATGTATAGTTTCAAATAGTTACTATACGTATACTCTTCAAATGCAAATGTGTCGTGAAATAAGATATGACCGAAATAATGAAATACGTCTACGGTTGAAAAATGACAAGATTCCGACAAACTCTGTGTGCCGAATATTGCGGTTAACTGTTTTTTACTTCCGTTTTCCTATGGGTAGCCTCACGGTCGGTAAATATTTTGAGGAAAATTTTTATACGATTAGTTGCGTCTCATCGATTTGAAACTATTAACTGTTGAAGGTCAGGCCAAAAAACGTCATTTACACAGGCCAATTTCCGTTTTAATTTAAAGCGTTTAGAGGTTTGACTTCGTTGTTTGACCAAAGGTTTAGCCGACGAAATATTTGATTTCGTCGGCTAAACTCTTGCGATCCGCTTATTGCCCGCCGTTGGATGGCTCAAATCCAACGGCTGCTGATTGTCCAAAGCATAGCTGACGAAATCTTTAAATTCGTCGGCTAAACTCTTGCGATCCGCGCCTTTTCATTGTCCGCCGTTGGATGGGAGAAATCGGACGGCTGCTGAGCGCCTAAAGTATAGCCGACGACATTCAAAGAATACCCAACGACATTCAAAGTATAGCCGACGATA